>CM037588.1:139604724-140898224 GCA_021018995.1 Chloranthus sessilifolius | reverse complement strand
TGATCGAAAACTTTTTCGATCGGTCGAATTTTCTCAGGTTTCATAATTTTTGATCAAACGAAATAAATTTTCGTTCGGTCAAAATCAAAATTCGATCGAAATAAATTTCGATCGAACGAAATTACCTAGTCATAGGTAGAAATTTTGTCTTGTTTTCGTCAGTATAATTCGATCGGTCGAACTCATACTTCGATCGATCAAAATTATATTCGATCGATCGAATTCTCCAGAAAACACTTGTTGTTTGTGTTTTCGAATTCCCTTTGCCATTTTGACACTTTCAACCTTAAAATCCTGTTTATTATTCATAATTTCATTAGTTACATACATTGGCTCACAATTTGGCATTTACAGCAACTCTCACTCAGTAAATAACGAGGGATACTAGGCGCGGATCTCAGCCTCGCGTTCCCACGTCGCTTCCTCTCTAGAGTGATTCTTCCATTGAACCAACACCAGAGGAATCTGTCTTGAGTGCAACACTTGCTCAGTTCGGTCTAAAATTTGTACCGGTTCTTCGATGACCTTCAAATCCTGATAAACTTCAACTGGCGGTGTATCGAGGATATGAGTCGGATCGTGCACGTATTTCCGCAACATAGAGACATGGAATACGTCGTGCACTCTATCAAGCTGCGGGGGTAATGCAACCCTATATGCAACTTCACCAACTCTCCCTAATACCTCGAACGGTCCAATGTAGCGAGGAGCTAACTTTCCACGCTTCCCAAAGCGCATCACACCCTTCATTGGGGATATCTTGATAAACACATGATCTCCCACTTGGAAATCCATGCTCGTATGCTTAATGTCTGCGTAGCTCTTCTGATGACTCGTCGCTCGATTCTTTCTCCGATAATGCGCATAGCTTTTAGCATTCTTCCGATTCTCAACACAAACTTCTCACCGGTTTCCTCCCAATTGATCAGAGATCTACATCTCCGTCCATATAAGGCTTCATATGGGGCCATTCCGATGCTCTGCTGGAAGCTATTATTATATGCGAACTCTATCATCGGAAGATGCTGATCCCACGATCCCTGAAAATCAATCATACAAGCTCGCAACATGTCTTCAATAATCTGATTGACTCTCTCTGTCTGTCCATCAGTCTGAGGATGGAATGCAGAACTAAAGTCCAATCTCGTGCCCATGCATTCTTGAAATCTTTGCCAGAATATCGACGTATACAATGGATCACGATCGGACACAATGCTTGTAGGAATACCGTGCAGTCGGACAATTTCTTTCATGTATAATTCGGCCAACTTGCTTGCAATGTACGTCGTGTTATAGGGTAAAAAGTGCGTCGACTTGGTCAGTCGATCCACTATCACCCATATGGCATTGTGGCGCCTCAATGTCCTCGGCAATCCCACTATGAAATCCATCGAAATGGACTCCCACTTCCATTCCGGTATCGGTAGAGGCTGCAAGAGGCCTGCTGGGTGTCGATGGTCCACTTTTACCTGTTGACACACCAGGCATTTTGATACATATTCGGCGATGTCTTTCTTCAGTCCTCTCCACCAATAGCATTTCCGTAAATCTTGGTACATCTTAGTACCACCCGGATGAATGGCGTATTTGGACTTATGAGCCTCGTCCAGAATGGTTTGTCTCAACTCAGCATCCGTAGGTATGCACAAACGTCCTCGAAATAATAAGGACCCATCTTCTTTGATAGTAAAGTCCCCATTTTCAGTCGCCTTTTGTCTGAGTCTTTCGAGCTCCTCATCTTTCATCTGAAGCTCATAAATATGATCGAAGATAGTTGGCCTGATCGTAAGGTTTGCCAACAATACTCCAGTATCCCTGGCTGTAATAGCCTTATCATACAGCGAAAGGTCTTCTAATAACTTCCACCTGTGAAGTCCTGTGATGAGACTAGCTATTTGGGATGTGTGCTTCCGGCTCAGTGCGCTTCCGGCTCAGTGCGTTAGCCACGATGTTGGCTTTACCTGGGTGATATTGAATTGCGCAATCATAGTCTTTGAGGAGCTCAATCCACCGTCGTTGCCTCATATTCAACTCTTTCTGCGTAAACAAATACTTGAGGCTTTTGTGGTCCGTAAAGATCTCAAAGGTTTCACCGTACAGGTAATGTCTCCAAATTTTGAGCGCAAACACCACCGCGGCTAACTCTAAATCGTGAGTCGAATAATTCTTTTCGTGCTCCTTCAATTGTCTTGAGCCGTAGGCTACAACTTTACTGTGCTGATTCAATATACACCCCAGACCACCATAAGACGCATCACTGTAAACAGCAAAACCTCCACTACCTGATGGAATGGTCAACACGGGAGCGGAAGTAAGCCGTTTCTTGAGTTCTTGGAAACTTTCTTCACATTCCTTGGTCCATTCAAATTTTGTATTCTTTCTTGTAAGTCGGGTAAGTGGTCCTGAAATCTTGGAGAAACCTTCCACAAAGCGTCGGTAGTATCCTGTTAGACCAAGAAAACTGCGAATCTCCGTCACGGTCTTGGGTTGATCCCAATCTAGCACTGCCTCAATCTTTACTGGATCAACGGTCACGCCTGCTTCAGATACTATGTGACCAAGAAAGCTTACTTGTTCCAACCAAAACTCACACTTACTGAGTTTGGCATACAGCTGATGCTCTCGAAGGGTCTGCAAAGTAATGCGTAGGTGATGTTCGTGTTCCTCCCTGGTCTTCGAATAAATGAGAATATCGTCCACAAACACCACTACACACGTATCAAGGTATGGTTTAAAGACCCGATTCATGAGGTCCATGAATAAAGTTGGTGCATTCGTCAAGCCGAAAGGCATCACTAGGAACTCGTAATGCCCATACCTGGTTCTGAATGCAGTCTTCTGCACGTCTTCGGCCTTCACTCTCAATTGATGGAACCCTGACCTCAAGTCGATCTTCAAAAAATATTTTGCCCCTTGCAACTAGTCAAACAGATCGTCGATCCTAGGCAACGGATACTTGTTCTTAATCGTGAGCTTGTTTAACTGACGATAGTCGATGCAAAGTCTCATCGACCCGTCCTTTTTCTTAACAAACAGGACCGGTGCTCCCCAAGGAGACACACTAGGTCTTATAAAACCTTTATCGAGAAATTCTTACAGCTGCTCCTTCAACTCTTTCAGTTCGGCTGGAGCCATTCGATATGGAGCTTTGGATACAGGTTCGGTGCCTGGAGCTAAGTCGATAGCGAAGTCGATCTCCCGATCAGGTGGTAATCCTGGTAATTCGTCGGGAAATACATCCTCAAACTCACAGGCAATTGGAATATCTGTGATGACATTCTTTTCCTCCTTTTTCTCTTGCAGGAATGCCAGATACCCGTCGCATCCATTCCTCATCATCCGTTCAGCTCGCACTGCGGAGATGATCGGTGCTACCTTTCCTTTCTCACCAACGAATCGAAACGACTTCTATCTTGGAGGACGGAAAGTAACTACCTTTCATAGGCAATCCACGCTGGCATGGTATGCAGATAGCCAGTTCATGCCAAGAAGCACATCGAGTCCTCTCATACTCAACAAAATGAGGTCTGTGACTGTCTTCTGATCCTCCACTTGCACAATGACTGATCGGCAACAAGTGTTTGCAGTCACGGCATTACCCGTAGGAACTGTTACGTCCAGTGTGAACTCTAACTCCTTGGGTGTAATCTTTAACTTTTCTGCGAATTCCGGGGTTATATATGAGTGGGTAGACCCTGGGTCTATCAGAACTCGTGCTACACAACGATCACCGTCGTTTCCACGATAGAGTTGGAGAGTACCTATATGATTTAAGACACAGACTAACATTCAGACATGCATTGCATGCACACACACATCAATATGCACCTAGATCTTTCCTATCAATGCACTTTCTTCATACGAACCATTAAACTCTTAAACACAAAATAAAATTATACCTTGGATCACGTCGTTGCTTGTACGGGCGTCTTCGGCGGTTATAGCAAATGCACGGCCCTTCACAACTGGTTTCGTGGACTGTGCAGGCTTCGATGCTGCAGTGGCCGAGGCGGAGCCCTCTTTCCTCATCTCTGGGCACTCCCGAATCATGTGGCCAATCTTCCCGCATTTAAAACATCCGCCCGTGTCTCTCCTACAGTCGGACGTCTTGTGAGGTTTACCGCAACGAGCGCACTTCAATTGTGGACTGGTAGAAGCAGCTCGAGAAGGTCCTTGTGTGACTGATACCCCAGACGTTTGAGTCTGGGTAGGGCCCTCTCGTCGGAACGGTCTTGTCGGAGCAGATGTATTTGACCTTTGAAAATTTCAATTGGCTGGTCTTGGAACTGGAGCAGGTGCCGACAACCTCGGCTTTTTATTCCCCGAGTAGTCATATTCACTTGTCCCTCCCGAACTTGGTTTACCCTTCGAATCTTTCCTCTTATTTATATCCCTCTCAGCCACGATCGCCTTTCCCATCACTTCGGCGTATGTCTCTAGCTCAAAAATAGATACCCTTTCTTGGATGTTTGGTCTTAGGCCTTCTTCAAATCTACCGGCCTTCATTTCTTTCGTAGCTACTAGCTCCGAAGCAAATCGCGACAATCTCACAAATTCATTGCCGTACTCCCGTACGGTCATGTTCCCTTGGACTAAATTCGTGAAGTCCTTCTTCAACTGGTTACGGACTTGCTTCAGAAAATACTCCTTGTTGAAAGCTGTTACGAATTATGTCCAAGTCCATTGAGTGTATGGACCCTCTACTTCTCTTTTCCGCAATACAAACTTCCACCACGCGTCTGTATCACCCTCCAACTGAAAAGATGCCCATCCTACTTTCTCATGCTCTGGGCTCTGCAATCTCTCTAGCAACTTCTCCATTTGCTTTAACCATTTTTCCGCTTCTAGCGGATCAGTCTGCCCATGGAAGACAGGAGGTCTCAATCTCCTGAAGTCCACAAATGATGATGGAAGTAGGGCCGGTGGAGGTGGTGGTGGTGGCTGATACTGTTGGTTATTGTTGGTAGCAAGTAATGCCGTCTGCTGGGCCATTGCATTAGCAATCGTCTCCATGGCCCTGGTCAACTTGTCTGTAGGTTCATCTCTACGGCTCCCCTCGGCCTCAGGAGGCGGTCCTAAATCTCTCCCGGATCCTGAAGGGATATCTTCAGTACGCCTCTCACCTCTTTGGCGACTACCTCTCGGTCGACACCTTCCACGATGTTCCATTAGGATCTATCATAATGAAACAAAAGTCTCATTAATAGAAGGTCCCTTGTACACAACCAAATCTCAATCTCGAAAGGTTCGTGATAGCTGGATTTTAGCGCCCAAACCGTGGTGTGAAATTTGGCGCTAAGGCCGAGCCCGGGAATGGATTACCTCGCGTCGCAACATGCACAGCGGAATCTAAGCAGAACCATTTCCAACTCGTAGCATAAACAAAATAATGGAACATTATCCTTCAGCCCAGAAACCCAAAAGACGGTTCTAATTCCATAAGAAAGTCTATGGAAAAAGAACCGTTGAGAACCACCGGTAAGACCCTTTTCTTACAGAACATGGTTCAACAAAAATTAATTAATTACATCATTTGGAAGAAATCCCTCCTCCTTATCCAAGTCGAGGCAAAAATTAATACAAGACTCAGGCCGGACCTACCCAGGTCTAGCACAAAGGAAACAATTCTCCGGATGCGGCTCTTCCAAGTCCTTGTTGGGGGAGTAGTTCGAGTCCTCTCCTTCCGGAACCTCCTCCTCAGCGCCTTCACCGGAACCTGTGACATTAGTCGGGGAATGAGCTTCATCCAAGCTCAGTAGGAAAAAACCAATAACATGCTTATCATAACATCAAACACATATCTTATGGCATAACGTACAGAAGGTTGTTTTGAACACATGCAAAGTGGTGATTTCATAACTTTAATTTACATAGGAAATGCTAATGGAGTCATGAACATGCTCACATTTCTATTTCGACATAAGAAAGAAGAAAACTTAAAAGCGTTTACTTAAAGTACTAGAATGAGGAACTATAGCCTCAAGCCCCCGATGGAATACCCACCATCGTCACTCACATGAGTCATTTGCATATAAATCCAAGGTTCCATAAAGTTGGACACTTGGCTGAACACATATATACCGTTATACGGTAGGAATCACAAAGCACATATTACAAAGGGTGTATGGATTGGCCGCCGTACCGGTCACGGATATCCTGCCGCGTCAGTCACGGTTATACCACCGCGTCGGTCGGGTATTCACATAACCTTAAATCGAGAGTGCATACGTATAGCTTATCACCGTGTGAAGTGATAATTAATTTATATCGAAAGTCGGAACGAATGTACGAAGATTTCACATACACATATTACATGAATTTCAAAGGTTTCATAAGTTCATATATTTTCGAATCTTTCGTACACGTGTCTTATCTATTCAAAAATGCTTAAGCGAAAATTGCATAACCGAATTGAAGAACATATCATAACATAGCACACATGCTTATGGAACGATGCACATGATACAAAGACTTCCCTACCTCACAATCTCGACCTGCGCGCACTCAAGCCGCCGCAAAGGTCGGTTCTCCGTACTCACAAAGGTTCACCTAAACATGATCATTTCTATCCATTAGAATGATGCAAAACACATAGCTAGAGGTCCCCTTGAAATCTCAAAGTCAAAACTCACCAAACGCAAAAATCTGGGAAACTCGATCGATCGAATCCCTGTTTTGATCGATCGAAATCCATTTTCGATCGATGATTTCGATCGATTGAAATAAATTTCGATCGGTCTACCTTTCTCAGAAACTACAAAACATACTCTCATTCGATCGGACGAGTTTTCAAATCGATCGAACGAATGAAATTCGATCAATCGAAACAAAATTCGATCGATCGAATTCCTCAGAAGGCATTTCACCTTAACACAGTTCGATCGGACGAGTCCCAATTCGTTTGATCAAAATTTCAGAATTCGATCGATCGAATTTAATTCGATCGGTCGAATTTTCACAACAAAATTCTAATGTTCTGTTTCTATACAAATCGATCGATCGAACTACAGGGTCGATCGATCGAAAACTTTTCGTTCAATCGAAATTACTTTCGATCGAACGAATTTCTCAGGATATCATTTTTCCCCATTTTTACTGTCATTTCGATCGATCGAACCATATTTCGATCGATCGAAATGAGCAGATTTTGCTCATTTTAGGTTTTTCACCCCCGATCTCTTCTTACTTTGAATTAATCTCTTTTTCTTGAGATTCTCCTAAGGACACGCACTAATTCAACTCCACACTACAGATCTAAAACAGATATTCACCCTCCTTACCTTGATTCAAACGAATCCTCTTCCTTGCTTCAAGACGAGTCAGGGTTCAACTAAGTGGCCGCAGTTCGTTTCGATCTCCAATTAATTCCGTTGTTGCATTGATGATGAATGAATCAATCACCCAATGGTGAGCTTTCAATCCTAAGTTTCACCCTCTCTCATCTTAACTCCCAATCACAAGCATTTAATAACCTATTAAATGCCCTAAATTTCTATATATAGCAATATCAGTTCCTAAACTTAGGTGTACCGCAGTCATACCGAGGTAATTTGTGCGAGAGTCCCCATAGTTCCCACATCCAGTCTAAATACATATGATCTGATCCTTTGGATTTGATCTATAGACATTACATCATTGTAAAAGAGGTCCTCGGGGCATGATCCGTCGGCACACACACCGAGTCTTACGGATCATGGCCCAAAAGGTTGGGACGTTACAAAAACCATCACTGGAAGTACTATAGGGATGTCTGGAGTCACTAATCCGACGAATGATTTGTCGAGATTAGATTGAAGGGAGATCGAGGAACGAGGGGTGATGGGTGATGAAGGAATAATCTGGACATGTGATTTAGTCAGGTTGGCTATCTCAGGTGATTGCAGGGAATTCATCGAATAGGACCGATTAGACCTCGGAGTTCCTGGTGGACTCACCAAGGCTGATTGCGATCGGATCTCAGGGAACTCCTCTTTAGAAAAGATAGAGTCCGAATCCCCATAAAGTGGATTGTCAGTACTGGTGAAGGACTTAGGAGAATCCAGTTCTTCCTGTTGAGCGTATTTCTCCTCCAAATTGGCTCGTGCCATAAGACGAGTTGATCGACGGAGTATGGCTTCCTCAGTCTGAGGTCGAGCCCGCATCACACGACGAACTCCTGATGAAGAGGAGTGAGCAACATTCTTTCCAAACACCATTAAATTGTTTGATGGAGTAAATTCGGTGAATATCTGCATGGAATAACTAACCTCTTAAAATGAAAAAATCATGAAATAACCAAAGCTTTATAGTTTAATATACCTATATTTTATTTCAGAGAATTTGTTTTATTAAGTAGCTTAAAGATGAGAGAAGTGTGTCCCACCGGGCGTGCCAAAAATTTGTAAACAATAAATTTGCGTAGGATATAAATCTAACACAAATCAATCATAACAAATTTTCCCTTGCTAGGAGAGGGTTTTATTAAAATGGCGGACCTTATACTTTCGAGTATCGCAATCGATTCTTTGTTAATTATATCAAAATTGAATACCTCTGATTAAAAACTATTCTAATAAAAAAAATAACATAATTACATTTATGAAATAAATAAAACTAAAATTCTAATTCTAAGTCTTCATCGACATCTTCAATCCATCATGAGATAAATGTATAGCATACTATCTTCATTAGAGATTTACGAAATATGAAATAGGGGAGGACGGATGGGAGAACCCCTCCTCCAAAAGTCGATTCTATTTGATCGAAAAGCACGAGTCATTACTGAAGCAAGAAACTAGTGGATCAGTCTTAAAACGAATTCTTGTTTTCTGATCTCAAAGATGAGTTCGATTATCAAATCCATTCTTCGGATAACTGATTATCAAAAGAGTTATCACTTTTAGTGATGGTGTCTAATTATGAGTTAGATATCATCAAATTTCTTAAAATTTGATGATTATAGATGATTTTATAATAATTTCATCGTTAGATTTGACCAAATTCATAAGATCTAGTCAATATATAATAAATTCATCATTGGATCTCGTTACGATCTTGTATTATGACCATTTGACCAAAAGTCAATGATTCCACAATTAGATTTGACCAGATTTATAAGATCTGGTCAATACATTATAAATCTATTGTTAGATCTTGTTACGATCTCACATTATGATTATTTGACCAAAAGTCAATGATTTCACCATTATATTTGATCAAATTTATAAGATATGGTCAATATATAATAAATCCACCATTAGATCTCATTACGATCTCATATTATGATCATTTCACTAAAAGTCAACGATTCTACCATTAGATTTGATCAAATTTATAAAATCTGATCAATATGTAATAAATCCATTATTGGATCTTATTATGATCTTATATTATGATCGTTTGATCAAAAGTCAACATTTCTATCATTAGATTTGACTAAATTTATAAGATCTGGTCAATACATAATAAATCTATCGCTGGATCTTGTTACGATCTCACATTATGATAGTTTGACCAAAAGTCAACTATTCTACCGTTGGATTTAACCAAATTAATAAGATCTGGTCAATACGTAATAAATCTATCATTGGATCTTGTTACGATCTCACATTATGATCATTTGATCAAAAGTCAACGATTCTACCGTTAAAGAATTTTCGATCTTGAGATTACGGTCTAAACTCTCATTTGAGGGAGTGATGATTTGGGCCATAAGGAAAACTCTAATTATCATAGATAAATATTTTAGGTATCATAGTCCGATATCATTCTTCGGGTTCGTGATTGTAACCCATATGAGCATCGAATTCGTGATTGCAATTCGAGTGTACTAGGAGTTATGCCTAGGATCGTACTCACATGACTTAACTATTTCTAGGTACGTAAGAGATTGGGTATAAATCGTAACGCGTAATCTCAAATTACAACCATAAATTCTACTTAGGAGTTGTAGCTCTTATCTTAAGAGTATCCTTTTTAGATAAGGGCCATAGCCCTTATCCTAAATGTCTTAATTCTAACTTATTTTTTCTATCTACTTTTAAAATAAAGAATTAAAAAAAAAAAAGAAATAGTCAGAATCTCAGAGATACCCTAGAGTCTTTTGTCAGAAGAGTTGGAGATATTTTCGGTAGAGGTCTCCTGTCAGAATTTGCAGATCCCTTTTCATGAGGACGGGTCTCTATTTATAGATTTATGGTAGCGATTATATAAGTTACGATCCTACGATTCCCGTAATATTTTTATGAAATGAACGATTGAGAGAGCTGTGTAAGTTTTCGTATTCACGCGGATTGAGAAAAGATTCTTCTCACGTATGTCATTCTTTTTTCATAACTACTTAGGTGGCTAAGTATGTTATCTAGCCACCTAGGTGACTAAATAAGTTTTTCTAACTACCTAGGTAGTTATGTATATTTTCTAGCCACTTAGGTGGATAAATATTTTTCTATCCAGCTAGATGACTAAGTATATTTTTTAGCTACTTAGGTAGATGAGTATTTTTCTAGTCACCTGTGTGACTAAATATATTTTATAATCATCTAAATAGCTACGTATATTTTCTAGTCACTTAGGTGAATAAGTATTTTTCTAGCCAGCTAGCTGACTAAGTATATTTTCTAGCCCCCTAGGTGAATTAGTATTTTTTTAATTACCTAAGTGAATGAGTATTTTTCTATCAACTTAGGTGGCTATGTATATTTTTTACCTACCTAGGAGGATAAGTATTTTTTTAATAACCTAAGTAGATAAGTATTTTTCTAGTCATGTAGGAGTATATTTTTTAGTCACCTAAGTGGATAAGTATTTTTTTAGTCATCGGGGTGATTAAATATATTTTTTAACCACTTAGCTTGATAAGTATTTTTCTAGCCAGCTAGGTGTTTAAGTATATTTTTTAGCCATCTAGGTGGATAAGTATTTTTTCTAGCCACCTATATTGATAAATATTTTTCTAGCCACCTAAGTAGATGATTATTTTTCTAACTACCTAGGTGGCCACGTATATATTTTAGTCACCTAGGTGAATAAGTATTTTTTTATTCACTTAGGTAAATAAGTATTTTTTTAGCCACCTAGGTGGTTATATATTTTCTAGTCACCTAGGTGGATAAGTATTTTTCTAATCACCTATATGACTACGTATATTTTCTAGCCATATAGGTAGATGGGTATTTTTTTACTTGGGTGATTAAATATATTTTTTAAACACATAGGTGGATAAGTATTTTTCTAGCCATATAGGTGACTACGTATATTTTCTAGCCACCTATATGGATGAGTATTATTCTATTCACCTGAGTGACTAAATATATTTTCTAATCACTTAGGTGGCTACGTATATTTTCTAGTCACCTAGGTAAATAAGTATTTTTTAGTCAGTTAGGTGGCTAAGTATATTTTCTAGCCATTTAGGTGGATAAGTATTTTTCTAGTTACCTAGGTAGATAAGTATTTTTCTAGTTATCTAGGTGACTATGTATATTTTCTAGCCACTTAGGTGGATAAGTATTTTTTTAGTCACCTGAATGACTAAATATATTTTCTAACTCTCTAGGTGGTTACGTATATTTTCTAGCCACTTAGGTAGATAAATATTTTTCTATCCAGTTAGGTGACTAAGTATATTTTCTAGCCACCTAGGTGTATCAGTATTTTTCTAGTCACTTTGGTGACTAAATATATTTTATAATCAGCTACGTGACTACGTATATTTTCTACCCATCTAGGTGGATAACTATTTTTCTAACCAGCTAGGTAGGTAAGTATATTTTCTCGCTACCTTGGTGAATAAGTATTTTTTTTAGTCACCTAGATGGATAAGTATTTTTATAACCACCTAAGTGGATGAGTATTTTTCTAACCATTTAAGTGGCTATGTATATTTTTTAGCCATATAGGTGGATAAGTATTTTTCTAGCCATATAGGTGACTACGTATATTTACTAGTTATTTAGGTGGATGAGTATTTTTCTAGTCACCTGGGTGACTCAATATATTTTCTAATTATCTAGATAAATAAGTATTTTTATAGTCACATAAGTATCTAAGTATATTTTCTATCCAGTTAGGTGACTAAGTATATTTTCTAGCCACCTAGGTGGATAAGTATTTTTTTAGTCACTTAGGTGGATAAGTATTTTTCTAGTCACTTAGGTGGCTACGTATATTTTTTAGTCACCTAGGTGGATAAGTATTTTTCTATCTACCTAAATAACTACGTATATTTTCGAGCCACCTAGGTGGATAAATATTTTTCTAGCCACCTACGTGACTAAATATATTTTCTAATTACCTAGGTGGATAAGTATTTTTTTAGACATTTAGGTAACTATGTATATTTTTTAGTTATCTAGGTGAATAAGTATTTTTCTAGCCACCTAGGTAATTACATATATTTTCTAGCCACCTAAGTAAATGAGTATTTTTCTAATCACCTGGATGACTAAATATATTTTCTAATCATCTATGTGTATAAATATTTTTCTAGGCACCTAGGTGACTACATATATTTTCTAGTCACGTAGGTGGATAAGTATTTTTCTAATCACCTCGGTGAGTAAATATATTTTCTAACCACCTAAGTGGCTATATATATTTTCCAGCAATTTAGGTGGCTAAATATTTTTCTTGCCAGTTAGGTGGGTAAGTATATTTTCTAGTCATTTAGGTAGATAGGTATTTTTTCTAGCCACCTAGGTGGATAAATATTTTTCTAGCTACCTAGGTGATTACGTATATTTTTTAGCCATTTAAGTAGATAAGTATTTTTCTAGTCACATAGGTAACTACGTATATTTTCTAGCCACATAGGTAGATAAATATTTTTCTAGTCACCTGAATGATTAAATATATTTTATAATAACTTAAGTGGCTACGTATATTTTCTAGTCACCTAGGTTGATAAGTATTTTTCTATCCAGCTAGGTGACTAAGTATATTTTCTTGACACCTAGGTGGATGAGTATTTTTCTTGTCACTTGAGTGTAGACACTCTCATTTCGCCCTCTCGGAGTACACAAATTCGTTTGGTCAGCCCTTGACCTTTTTAACCCTCGACATGAGACCATGCAACAGTACATGGCTAAACACAAGCTGAAACAATAGCTCTGTGGGTCAGATCACAACGTAAGGAGGCTATATACTAAGCAATAGTATATAGTCTAATGCGATCAAAACAATAGTCAAGATTCCATTCTTACAATGAAAACCATACAGAATTCGATCACGCCAGACAATCACAAGCGATCATCCCTTCGACCAAACTTCCTTTTACAGACCGTTTCGAGACTCGATTACGCGCCTGAAAACAGACGCGCGATTGGATTGAGTGCCACACCACTAGCGCACAATTGGCCTACGCCCGACCTAGTCTCCTACCCTTGACTCCTACGTTTTTTCGATTAAGCGTTTCAGGTGACCGACTCAAAGCGATTAAGCGTCAGAAAAATGACACACAATTCAGTTAAACGCCCGAAAACAGGCGCGTAATTGAATAAAAGCCTATAAAAAAAAATTTCTCGAAGAGAGAAGGAAAGGTTGCAAATTTTGATAAATGAGAGTGTAAATTCTGAAACCAGAGAGCTCCGAGAACGGATCCCTAGAGTAAATTAGCCATGATTTTAATATTTGAACTCCAAGATTTCTCACCTCAGCCCCGATTCTAATTTTTAGACCGTAGCTTCCTCTTCAAACACATTACACAGGAGGTTGCAAATTTTGAGAAACGAGAGCGTAAACTCTGAAACCAAAGAGCTTCGAGGACGGATCCCTAGAGTAAATTAGTCATGATTTTAATATTCGAATTCCGAGATTTCTCACCACAGCCCCGAACCTAGGTACGAATTTACTTTTATTTTAGACTTAGGATTTCCCTTAGTTTAATTCATCAATTCTATTTCCAAGTTTTTAGACCGTAGTACCCTACTCGGATCGAAATTCTCTATATCTGGTTCTAGTTCCCTATTTCTAGAACCGGTTCTTAATCTGATGGTCCGATCCACCGACTTTATACTTTGATCATACGGCCTGATTTTTATGATTTCGGACCCGAATTCAGTCCTAAATTTTAATCTATAATTTAATTCTATATTTTCATACTATCAAAAATCCAAAACTATAAATTTCACTTCATAACTTTAGTTTTTTAATTTAATTTTCTATTATAATCTCAAATTTCATTCCAAAAATACCTTTTTTATTATTCAAATACCAATCTATCTTTTATCTCAGCCACCCGATTTGCCCACGAGAGCTTACGGAGGGTACTTGAGAATGAGGCCAATCCTCCTTAGCATAGCGGGTCTAACCCCCCTTTTTTAGATTGCTTAGTATTACTTAGTTAATTTTAATTAGCTTTTATTGCAATATAATCGATTAATTACATCTAGTAGGCCTCTATATTATTATTTGCTTTGATTCAATTTAGTATTCTAGTTTAACTAGTCTATTATCTTAAATCAGAATTTAGGAAAGTTAATTTACTTATTATTCGTTAGATTCTCGTCATAACCAATCCACAGATTATGATTCAAAAATAATAAAAATTAATATTATTGCATCAATTATTTGCTTATATTTTAGTAAGTTAAGTTATTGCTTTAATCAGAGTCGTAGTAAAAATTAGTTTTTCTGTGTCTTCTTTAATTAGAATTCTAGTAGGACTACTTAAATTGCTTTAGTTATAATTGCAATACGATTAGTATGCCTGCTTCATATAGAACTGCAATATAATTGGACTCTTTTATTTAATTGTAATATTGTTGGAACTGATGCACATGCACTCCTAGTACCAGTAGGAGACTGAAATTGATTGGACTCTTAGTAGAGCCAGAACTTTGATATTAATTGGACTCCTAATAATATTGAAAAACTGAAAATGATTGGACTCCTGATAACATCAGGACACTAAAATAACCTGTCATAATAAGCTCACCTGATCATAATTTACAATAAAAAAGGGAATATAAACCGACCATAACAGTAATAAGGGAAACTAAAAAGAAAGCTGAAACTATCTAATTAAAAGAGGATACTACTGCTGACGTTCGCAGGCGGATGATTCAGTATAGAAGTAACCTACACTCGCTTAAACGCGTGATCATTGACGTGTTGCAACGTCGATAAATATTTACAATTGGCGATCGCAAATCAACTAGGAATCATCCTAGGAAATTCCTCCTATTACTATTTATTTCCACCTTATCACATACACCGCATCGCTAGAGTCTAACAAGACAAAATTAGAAACACTTATTCAACGTGAACCGAGATGAACCCAGAAAAAGCACGCACTAATACTGGGTGGCTAAATATATTTTATAACTACCTAAATGGCTACGTATATTTTCTAGCTACCTAGGTAGATAAGTATTTTTCTAGTCAAATTGGTGACTAAATATATTTTTTAGCCACTTAAGTGGATAAGTATTTTTTCTAGTTACTTAAGTGGATAAGTATTTTTCTAGCCACCTACATATATTTTTTAGTCACGTAGGTGGATAAATATTTTTTTAGCCATTTAGGTGAATAAGTATTTTTCTAGCCACGTAGGTGACTACGTATATTTACTAGATACCTAGGTGGATGAGTATTTTTCTAGTCACCTGGGTGACTAAATATATCTTCTAACTACTTAGATGAATAAGTATTTTTTTAACTAGATAAGTGACTAAGTATATTTTCTAGCCACCTAGATAGATAAGTATTTTTTCTACCCACCTAGGTGGATAAATATTTTTCTAGCTACTTAGGTGGATTAGTATTTTTCGAGCCACCTAGGTGGCTACGTATATTTTCTAGTCACCTAGATAGATAAGTATTTTTCTATCCATATAGGTGTATAAGTATTTTTCTAATAACCTAAGTGAATAAATATTTTTTTAGTCACCTGGGTGACTAAATTTATTTTCTAACCACCTAGATGGATAAGTATTTTTCTAGCCACCTAAGTGACTACGTATATTTTTTAGTCACCTAGATAGATGAGTATTTTTCTAGTCACTTGAGTGATTAAATATATTTTTTAACCACCTAGGTGATTATGTATATTTTCTAGCCACTTAGGTGGATAAGTATTTTTCTAGCCAGCTAGGTGGCTAAGTGTATTTTCTAGCCACCTAGGTGGATGATTATTTTTCTAGTCACCTAGGTGAATAAATATATTTTATAAGCACCTAGGTGGCTACATATATTTTCTAGCCACCTAAGTGGATAAGTATTTTTCTAGCTATCTAGGTGGCTGCGTATATTTCTAGTCACATAAGTAGATAAGTATTTTTCTAGCCACCTAAGTGACTAAGTATATTTTTAGCCACCTAGGTGGATAAGTATTTTCTAGCCACCTAGGTGACTACGTATATTTTCTAGTCACCTAGGTGGATAAGTATTTTTCTAGTCACCTAAGTGACTAAATATATTTTCTAACCAGGTAGGTGACTAAGTATATTTTCTAGCCACCTAGGTGGATAAGTATTTTTCTAGCCACCTAGGTGACTAAATATATTTTCTAGCAAACTAGGTAGCTAAGTATATTTTCTAGTCACCTAAGTGGAAAAGTAATTTTTTAGACACCTAAGTGGATAAGTATTTTTCTAGCCACCTAGGAGACTAAGTATATTTTCTAGCCACCTAGTTGGATAAGTATTTTTCTAGCTATCTAAGTGACTAAGTATATTTTTTAGCCAGCTAGGTGGCTAAGTATATTTTCTAGCCATATTGGTGGATAAGTATTTTTTTTAGCCATCTAGATGGATAAGTATTTTTCTGGCCATCTAAGTAGATGAATTTTTCTAGTCACCTGGGTGACTAAATATATTTTCTAGCCACCTAGGTGGCTACATATATTTTCTAGGCACCTAGGTGGCTAAATATTTTTCTAGCCACTTAAGTGACTAATATAACATAAGACTTTTAAATTTTACTTAGAGTAGATTTGCTAAGTCTTATTTAGAGTAGGATTTGTAAAAAAAAAATTTATAAATAAAGTCTCCTTTCCTAATTCTTTCTATTAATTTATTCTATTTGATTTTTGAGGTTAAGTGGAAGAAGAAAGAGTTACTGATTTCAAAATTATGAGTCAACATGATCATCGGTCAAAATCTCGGAAATCCAGTATGTATCGGTCTGCCCCCCGACCGATACATATCGTTTGTGTCGCCCAATACATTGCTCAATGTATCGGATAGTCGATATTTTGTTTTTGTTTTTTTTTTTTTTTTTTTTGTAATTTTGTTTCTTATTTTGTAATTTTTAGTTATTTTTTAGCTTTTCTTTTTATACATTTATGCAATTCTTTTGTCTTCTCCCCTGGCATTGAAATCGTCTATTTTGGTGTCACAATGTATGAGGGAGTAAGGGGTTTAGGTTAGAAGAAGAGGAGGAAAAAGTGAAGAGCTATTGAAAAATAGAAGAAATAGTGCAATAAAAAAAGGGGTTTTGGATCTTATGTAATTCTACAGAAATATAGTAGCAACTCAAATTATCAGATATGGACAATAATTTCAATATAACGGTCGATAATTTGGCTGATACATTCAGGGGTCGATACATTGCAATGTATCAACCAGGTGCCTTTTGAAACTGATATGTATCGGTTTCGTCCCGAATTTTGAACCATGATTGTAATTCATGCCAATTGCCAACCATATATTGGATTAACAGTTCTGACTTTAACAGCCAAAATTGTTTAAATTCTATATAAGAGAGCAAAGATATTGGATCCTTCTCTTCGGCATTGATGCATTTCAGCAATGTCGTATCCCCTTGAATGAATAAGCTAATTGGTAATGATCATACGGGTTTAAACGAATTTGGCACATCTTTTCGAGCTTTCATCCGATGGAACTCAAATCTGTTACAGAAATATATATTATTTACAAGCTCTCAAGGCTGGATCGAACAGTGATATTTTCAATCCAAATACCGCCAATTTGATGCACACAAAATTATGAGATGCATTCATCATTTTTTCAAGTGTTGATTCATTTTTTTGGTTGTTTTCAAGGTATACGCTTGTTTTGGTAGCAATGTATAATGTGCTAGATTTCATAGGAAGGTACACTCCGCTTATAGAAATTCTTAAGATCGCGTCACGCAGAGGCCTCTTGTTTGCAATTCTTTCTCGTTTCTTATTCATTCCGACATTCTACTTCACTGCCAAACACGGAGACCAAGGCTGGATGATCTTACTTATATCATTCTTTGGATTAACCAATGGTCATCTGACAGTATGCGTTCTTACCGTGGCACCCAGGGGTTACAAGGTCAGTTACACTCCACAATTAATTGAAGCAGTTCGATATATATATATATATATATATATATATATATATAGGATAGGAAAGAAATGAAAAATGCCTGAATTTCTATTTTTGCAGGGACCTGAGCAAAATGCCTTGGGGAACTTGCTTGTGTTATCTCTTATGGCAGGTATATTTTCTGGGGTCACACTTGGTTGGTTGTGGCTCATAGGCAAAAATTGGTGATTTGATTGTAATTTGTAAACCCAAGTAGGGATTGAACTGTAAGTGCTTGATTTGATCTTCTCCGAATAAATCACGAAATAAAAATGTGTGATCACGTAACAGTTTTTCTAGTCATCATTATTTGCACATTAATAGAGTATCATGTTATATTGAAATTTTAATGATTACATTCTCACGTCAACAATTGGACTCCTAAAATTGCTTAATGGTCATTGAAGGAGGAAACAATGGGAATTTAACACAACATTATTATCTTACATTTGGAAAGTTATTGTTCAAGTTAATCATGTTGTGAAGATGCAGAAGGGAATTGACCACCCTATGTTAATAGTAAGGATTTGGATGCACATCCCACAAACATGGATCAAAAGTCTGGATGAAACTGATATGTATTGTCCGATACGTATTGGTTTCAGAGGCCACAGGTACTAGAAAGCAAACAGCCTTTACAAAACACAAGCTCACTTCAATTCAATCAGCTTAGCCCTGGCATGGCCTGCTTCAATCTGATACTGATGTGAATCTTTATCTTTTATCCAATCAGTCTTCATTGAAGTAGCTATCTGTAATGATGTGATAGAGAAGGATTGTTCATCTAAACCCATCTAAATACTCTCTAAATTCTTTGCAGTACCCTTCTTTATAGAGTGCCCATTTGTCTCTGCAGGTTCTGAAAAACCTGGAAACCATTGGTATCCTCAGCCCTCCTTGACTTTCTCTTTAGTTTTGTGAATAGGAATTCATTCAGCAAATCAGTAATTTCGTGTGTTGTGTGGACCGAAACTTATCCCAGAGAATGGACGAATTTCATGACTATTTTGATCTTCATTGACTGGTGTCTAAGGGAGAATATATCAGATTGAACTGGGCCGTGAAATTTGACCACCTCGTTTTATTGATCAATCACAGAAAGTATGTTTGAGAGGATGGGTTGATCAATTTGAATCATATAATTAAGTTTTGGCAGTTATCCTGTAGTTTCGCGAACAGAAATTTGACTCAGTTCAAAAACTCAGACTGTCCATAAACTGTTTTGAGCAGTTGATAGTGGAGACAATTATACTCTGCCACAATATTGAAACTTACTTGAGTACAAGTATACTCCACAAAAACCAATCAAACCATGGAACTTCAAAGCATACTGTTTATTGAAACTTATCCTGCAGAGCTGATGATTTTTACTCCCGACATTCAAGGCACTTTTATTCAAGACTAGCAAATTCTTAACAGTCCTGTGATCACTCAAAAATTTATTAATTCCGGACATTTGTGGTACTCCACGAGCTTAGTATACAAGATTGACATGGAGAAGGCTTTCGACTATGTCAATTGGCCCTTTGTTTTATCTATCTCCTTCAAAAATTGGCTTTGGCCCAAACTGGTTGAGGTGGTTTCCGAATGTATCACTTCGCAACACTTCGTTTTAATTGATGGCAACCTGAGGGATTTCTTTCAAAGCTCTAGGGTATACAACAAGGAGATCCCCTATCCCCATTCATTTTCAACCATATTGGAAAAGTGCTTAGCCAACTTATTTACCAAGGTAATAGACTGGGCTTGCTTCATGGCTACAAGGCTTTGAATATTACTGAGCCCATAACGCATCTTCACTTCGTTGATGACTTAGGCTGCGTATGGCATAACTCTTTGCTAGTCCCTACTACAACAGAGTTCACCTTCTTTAGTTGGTTCCCATTCTCTTTTCTAACTCTCTGCAAAGGAGAATTTACATGCTCTAGCAGCAACCTCCTTGCTCTCTAGTAACTCCCTACCAGAGCAAATAAAATCTGCTCTGGCAAGGAGTGAGTAGAGAGGAGGGTAGAATTGCTTAACAGGTAAATCCTACATAAAATCTTACTATGCAAGGAGTTATCAAGGAGAAGGGGCACCTGCTAAAGCAGGTAGCAGGATGTCAGCAAAGAGGATGAAAACCTGCTAAAGCAGGTGAACTCTGCGATGGCAGTGACTAGCAGAGAGCTATGCCATACGTAGCTTTAGTGTTTTGTGATTCTACTGAAGAAGAGCTTCTTAATCTCGAGGTCATTTTCCTTTATTTCGAACTTTTCTCCAAGCGAAAAATTAATTTTGATAAATCATGTTTAATGGGTGTGCATGTGGAAGACAGTCTATTAGTCTCTCTTGCTGTTGAAGTTCATCAGGTAAATTATAGCCTTGTCTCTCTCCTTATAATATTCTGGGACCACTTGCAAATTGTTTCGGCTGCAAATCTAACCCTCTACCCTCAAACTACCTTGGTTTGCCCCTGTCCTAAGAAAATGCACCCTCTCCACGAGTGCCTGGCAGAGCGTCATCCATCGAGTTAAATCCCTCATCAGAAACTTTTTATGAAGTGGAGACAGTATTAAAGGGTAGATTCATCAATTGGGACACTTCTTGTCTCCCTATATCTGATGGTCGATAAGCAGGGATAGATGGGATCTTAACTCGTGGGGCATATACAAGGCTTCGGGATGGTGGCGCGGAGCTTATAACTGTAGGAATTGTTTTCAATTGGGCATTCGGTTCACAATTGGCAATGAGGAGACAGTTTGCTTTTGTGAGGATCCATGGTCCAATAGCCAAGATAACAGAATGGTGTCCCGTTTTCAGAATTGGCTCCCCTTCTGTATCTTTTGGACAGTTTGGTGGGAAAGAGACAACCGGATTTTCGAAGATAGAGTCAATTTGGTCATATTTCTCATTAATGAGGTACAGAATAACTTCATCTCTTAGATTTCCCTTTTTAAGGACTATCCGGATTGGTGATGGCATTACCAAAGCTCTTTATGTAGGGATAGCGGTAGTTTCAGCTTCTTTTTTTCCTTGTTTCGTTTTATACTTTCATTTTGCTAAGGCATCTTTCTTGGTGTGATCAGGTTGTAATTTTATTTTTAATGAAATTATTTCTTTGCCGAAGAAGAAGAAAAAGAAAAAAATGAAAAGAAAAAAAGTGGGAGAATCTTTCGAACTGGACCACCACGTAATCCGACCACCTTGGCTTGTTGATGGATTGGAAACATAATACTTCAAAATGAGAAATTTCATCAACTTGAAACTATATTAGTAAGTTTTGGCAGTTAAGTTTGAAGAGAAGCAAAGTATTGTATTCCTTGTAAACATAAGTTTGACTGTTAACAAATTTCAAAGGTATCCGTTTGGTATTCGGTTGCTGACCCAGTCGATGGGGCACGCCATGTGCTGGATAGAGTCAGAGATACCCATGCTGATCTCCATGCTTTCTAAGTCTGCCTGCCTTGAGGCCCTCACAGCACGACACATACCGTGTCGCTAGGGGTGTAAATTTGTGGAAATTTGGTTAATTGAACTGAAACTGATATTTCAGTCTCTGTGTGGGTTCACCTAAAACCAAACCCTAAGGGAAAAGTTTTGGTTTCGGTTAACCTAATTTCTCACCCCTTAATACGAAGAATTCAAACGATTAGATTTTGGTTTTGGTCAGTTAGGTTCAGTTTCCAACTTTTCTTCATATTTTTCTTTACTTTTTTCGATTTTAAAATTTTTTCTGTTTTCTCAGGTTTTGGTCAGTTTTCTCATCCTACTCGGCATGTTTCCAGTTTTCAGTTACCAAAATTGAAACTGAAACAGTTCGGCTCGGTGTCAGTTTTCAGTCTGTTTCGGTCTAGTTCGGGCCAATTCGAAAGGCTAGGTTTTCATATTAAAACCAAACTTCTAACAAATGAAACTTTTATCATTAGAAGTCTATATTTTGGGAAAAATAAATTTATGCCTATGAAGATTGATTAATAGAGGATCCCCTCTAGTTTAGATAGTGTCCATTGGTCCAAAGTTTCCATATGGGATGAGTTTAGATAGCGTCCATTGGTCCAAAGTCATATTGAAATAATTTCTATAGAGGAAAGAGTTGTTATTAGGTACCCATGCGCGGATGCTCTTGGTATTTAGGTCACTTTTGGGATACTCGCCATTAGAGTGATCATGCATTCGTGTGATTTGATGGCATGATATCAAACTATGTCCAAAATTGGGTCCAAATATAATTACCATCGTCTGTTTTAAAGTGGTGAAAGGATATCTAGAATTATTGGTATGTTGGATTTAGACAATAATTTAGACAATAATTGACAATTTGACTTAGATGATAGAAATTTTACATTTATGTTTTAATAATATGATGGAGATTATTTTTCATCTTAATCTTTTAGATAAAATTAAAAGATTAAGATGCTTCCACACATGATGCTTCCACGTGGCTAACATTCTAGAAAGTGAGCGACTACCAACTTACCTGGTACTCGAGCTGCGTACGTTATAGTGGAGGCTTTAATTCCTAGAGGAAAATGCTCACTCATATAATACCCCATACGTGGGTATTATAATATTATGGTCTAAGAGCATCTCCAAGAGGCATCTGATAAGTGATATCCCATTTTATGAAAATGGGATACCAAATATATGCAAAAGTGGGACACTAGATTTCGGATATATGTGAACACCAACAATGTTTTCCCAAATTGAATAAAATATAATTTTGGTAAAGTGAATAAAATATAATAAAGAAAAAATATATATATTTAAAAGAAAAATAAAATAGTAAATTAAATAATATATATATTTATTCAAAATTTGAAATATGCATAGTGATATCCCAAATTTGGGATACCAAATCGGTATCCCATTTACACGTATGTTTGGAATAACTGTTGGACTTGCTCATTGTTGGATCGATATTCCAGAACTAGCCATTTGGGAGTCCATGTACGGCTAGATTTGGAATACCTCTTGGAGATGCTCTTACCCCAGTATGATCGATTGGAACTGAGGGCAAGAGATGTGAAAGTATTTTTTTTTTTACTTAAAAATAAGGCCTAACCAGTGACAACAACCCTATTTAAAACCCAAAATTTGTTTAGGTTTTTCAAAAGGGTCGAATTTATAGCTATCAACGAGTTGA
This sequence comes from Chloranthus sessilifolius, assembly GCA_021018995.1. Lineage (NCBI taxonomy): Eukaryota > Viridiplantae > Streptophyta > Magnoliopsida > Chloranthales > Chloranthaceae > Chloranthus > Chloranthus sessilifolius. The sequence continues at coordinate 140,874,827 of CM037588.1, read as the reverse complement.
GTCGAGTCACGCCAAAATTTCTGCTGTCAGTGAAAAATGGCATATGCCCGACCTATTGGTGCACCCAACCTGACCTAAGCAAATCCCATATTTTTTTTCTACAGAAGCTATTACTTGCACATAAATTTATTGTTAAGAAATCTACCCACTCTATCAAACTCCCAATCGCGATGAATGCGAAAAAATAAGTAGATGCAAAAAAACAATCACAAACACAATACAAATATTTACGTGGTTCACCCAATTGAGGGCTACGTCCACGGGAGTATATGTACTATTTATGAATACTTATAATGCACACACTCTCACTACAAAAAATAAGACTATTAGCGGCACTAAAAATTGCCGCTATTAACAAAAAATTATTGCTACTGGTGCTGTCGCTATTGAAAGAACAAGTTTTTTTTATTAATAGCTGCAGTTTTTTGTGCCATTAATAGTTGCAGTTTTTTGTGCCTCAAAACAAGATCAAATACGATCTTCAACAACTAACTCGTTGTTAAATCGGGAACGTAGTCCTTCAAAGAACAGAGAAGAGATTTGCTGAAATATAGTAACGATCCTGATACAATGAACGATTTCAATCGGATCTTCAATCCTCAAGCAATTCTTCAATACCTTGCCTCTCTAAAGTATTCTCCCAAGTTTTTCTCTCTTAAAAAAACTCTTTCAAGAACTCTCTAGTTCGTCTATGAACTTTCCCTTTATATAGAAGTCTCAAATCCTACTTCTATTCCAAGAGAAACTGCTCAAAACCCGGACGAAAACCAAACTCACTAGAGCAAGTTACACCTGAAAGTTTTCCCTTTTAGTTGTGCTCCAGTCGCTCGAGCCAAAACCAAAATCGCTCAAGCAACTTAGACCCGAAAATTTGCACTTGTTTAGTGCTCACCTTGCTCAAGCGGATTTGGTTTCCAATCGAGCAACTCAACATTGGGGTAAACCAATAATAACAATCTCCACCTACGTTTTATCCCCAACCACGTCACCGCCCCAACGGGCATCAACATCTTCGACAAGTGTTAATCAAGTTTAGGCAATACCTAAACTTATTCTGTGTAACCAGCTTGGTCATCATGTCCGTTGCGTTTTCTTTTGTATCGATCTTCTGAACTGATATTTCTCCATCTTCTATCATATCTCTGATAAAATGATACCGGACATCTATATGCTCTGTTCTAGTATCAAAGATCGGATTCTTTGCTAGGTGAATGGCACTCTGACTGTTGCAAAAGATATCGGTGTTCCCCTCAACTTCACCAAATTCACTGACTATCGCAAAAGATATCGGTGTTCCCCTCAACTTCACCAAATTCACTGACCAAACCTTTAAGCCATATGACTTCCTTAGCTACTTCTGTAGCCGTTATATACTCTGCCTTTGTAGTTGACAATGCAACTATCCCTTGGAGCATAGATTTTCAACTGATTGCTCCACTTGTCAAGACAAACACGTACCCTGTGGTCGGCCACTAACGCAGTCGAAATCGATATAACTGTAGAGATCCAACTCGCATGTCATGTTCAGTTGTATTTTTCAGATATCTCAATATCCATTTCATTGCAAGCCAATGTTCTTTACCTATATTAGATATATACTTGTAAACCACACTCAAGGCATATACTAAATCTGGACGTCTATTCACCATGGCATACATCAAACTCCCAACAAAATTTACATATATAATATTCTTCATATATTTTCTTTCTGCTGGTGTGGACTAATCAACTTACTATGTGTATCTAATTAAATCTTAACCTATTGCAAGCGCACAACGGAAGTTGCAGAGCCAGTATAGGATAGTTTCCACGAAGAAGTTTATCTTAATATAGCGTTTGTATTCCTATTTTAAAATTTATATTTATCTTTTAAGGGTCTAAGCTACTAGAGAAATATGAATAAAAAAAAAAGTTTTTAATCTAAAGTGTATAAAATAAATCCTAATCCTCCTTCTTCAGATTAAGGTCGTCAATCTTAATCTTCAGCTATCGAATATTTATAAAATAAACAGTACCGTTACACCGTATCGCAGTTTTCTAGAATTTGGGCGTCAATCAAAAACTAAAATCCTTCAACACAGATATAATCTAATCCACAATCTTTTAAAATCTGGGTGTAAATTAAATTCAAGAAAACTGAAGATGGAAAAGTAAAAATCGTTACACTAATCTACAAATTCCAACCTGAGTCGTCAATTCAAATTAAAACTTGGAGATAATTACAAAGCAGTAAATAAAGCAATTAAAATCTAATCTAGAAAGCAAAGTAAATATATCTTTCACCCCTCAGCCGCAGTCGTCAATTGCTTCTGAGAAATTAGGATATCTACACTAATCTTCAGCACCCAATAACAGTCGTCAATTACTCTTGAGAAATCACTGATATTTAAGCTACTCTAACTATTTTACACTACTAATAAAAAAAATTCCAACCTCAGTCGTCAATTGATGCTGAAATTCTTCCATCACTTATTCCTATGCCGAGCCTTCTTATTTATAGATCATAATGGGTCAGTTTACAAAGTCTTCTAATTCTAATAAAAGAAACTACTAAAATAAAAGTATCCTAATACAACTCTAATTCCTTTATTTTTCCTTGCTTACAACTGTAGATATGCTTCTGGATTGTTCTCCTTTATTTCAGCAACCGAGATTTCCTAAGAGCTTATTTTCATCAATCTTCTCGGATCCGTGATTCACCAAACTTCTAATTCGAGAGATCTTCTAATTCAGTACATGACAGTGATAGTCTTTACTTCATGTGATCAGTAGCAACAAATATAGAAGAGAGAAACTTTGTACAATCATAAAGTGTGATCAGAGAAACTCTGATCACCCCAGATGGTTCGCCAAAAGAATTAAGTCAATTTAATTACATTGTTATAAAAAATAAAGGCTTGACATACCAAGCCGTACAATCTGCTCACAAAAACTCTCTCTCAAAGTACTCAGCGGAATCTCCTAGAAGAAGTCCTCGGGAGGAGGCTCCAACTCGTCCTCAGGCACGTAATCCGAATCGCCCGGATCTATGTCTCCTGAAGCCTCAGCTGCTGCTAACAAAGGATCTGCGATGTATAGTCTAAAGGGGTGAGCTACATCCTAGCTCAATAGGGAACAACACAATGAACATATAAATTAAAATCTCACATATATTCCATGATATTCTAAGCATGATGTGTCTATGCATTTGCTAGAAAAACAGTTTAAAAGTTGATGATTTGCATTCAATTTACTGGTAATTTGCTTGTCTTACTTTACTGTTGATTTATCATGAATGACACTGAACAAGCCTAAAGCAAAACTTAAGTCTTCAACTTAAGTAATCCCCGAGCAATATAGCATTGAGCCCCGATGGAATACCCACCATCGCCGCCTAAATAGACAGTTATAAAAATGTATTCCCTAGGAATACTACCCAAGCCCCTTTCTCACTAGGTGGCGTGGTTAAATCTCAACTCAACATCCCTGGGATGTGCTTACTTTGTACAAATAGACCTCCACACTAGTGTACGGATTGGCCGCCCTATCGATCACGGATATCCTGCCGCGTCAGTCGTGGGTATCCCGCCACGTCGGTGGGGTATTCTAAACAAACCTCAAATAACAAAAATAACATGTACTTTACATATAGTTGTTTACCGTGTAAAGTGCTATCTTATATCAGTTAGGCCTCAATAGTAATTATTCAATCATATATATATCCCTGGGATATATAACTTACTCACATCACACTGATGCCTTTATTACTTTCTCATCCCCTGGAGATGTCTTATTCTCATTAGATTACTTGATCTCAGTTACTCGCATCACACAGATACCTTTATTACATTTTTGGTGTCACACACACACACTCATTTTCACAAAGCTTTTCATAGTTAAAACATTTTCAATTCTGATAAACATATCACTACATACATGCTCTTGCAATTAAAGTACATGTTCAAGGTGTTCCCTACACACTGATGCCTTTATTACTTTCTCATCCCCTGGGGATGTCTTATTCTCATTAGATTACTTGATCTCAGTTACTCGCATCACACAGATGCCTTTATCACATTCTTGGTGTCACACACACACCCATTTTCATAAAGCTTTTCATAGTTAAAATATTTTCAATTCTGATAAACATATCACTACATACATGCTCTTGCAATTAAAGTACATGTTCAAGGTGTTCCCTACCTCAAGTCTCTGAAGGTCCAAGCATCAAGATCCCACGCGGCTCCTTGTGCTCACTTTCACATGTACCACCTATGGTACATCACAACACATGCAATACATTACTAAAGATGTAATAAAGAAGGTCCTAGACCCTCCATGAATCTCAAAGTAAAACTAGAAAGTTAGGTAAAACTGTCAAAGTCGATTAATCGATTCGCAAAATCGATTAATTGAAACTCAAATCGATTAATCGATTTCCAAAATCGATTAATCGAAACTCAAATCGATTAATCGAGATTCAAATTCGATTAATCGATCCTAAATCGATTAATCGAAATTTTTAACATAGTGAGGTCGATTCTCAAATCGAGTAGTCGAAAATCCGAAATCAATTTGTGACAGCCCAGATTTCGGCACCCCGAAACCAGTGCCATCAGCACGATCATCTTGACCGTGCCCTTTAGCTAAGCACGGAACACTGGTATATCAAGCATCAAAAAGTATAATAAACGAAATTGCGGAATTTAAATCTATATTAATTAACTCCCCAAAAGACAGTTCTACCCTCAAGCCTCTGCATAAATGGAGAACCGATCCGAACCATCGATGATAGAAATCATCACGGATGGTTCGTCCCAAAAGAATAATCCCAACTCCTTATATACATGGTTTTAAACAAAATCAAGGCTTGACATACCAAGCCGTAACAAAATCTCCTTAAAAGCCCTCAAAGCGGCACAACGGAGTCCTCTACAAGAAGTTCTCAGGAGGTGGCTCCAATTCTTCGCCGACCGCAAGGTCCGACTCGCCGGGATCAGCGTCTCCTGAAGCCGCGGCAGCTGTTAGTAGTGGACCTGCGACGTATAGTCTATAGGGTGAGCTACATCCTAGCTCAATAGGGAACAAACACGGTTGAACATATAAATTATAACTCACATATATTCCATGATATGCCATGCATGATGTGTTTATGCGGTTATTGATGAAAACAGTTAAAAAGCATTTCGTTTTACTGTTGATTACTTATGTTTTCATTTACTCATGAATGATGCTGAAAAGGCCTAAAGCAAAACTTAAACTTTCAACTTAAGTAATCCCCGAGCAATATAGCATCGAGCCCCGATGAGATACCCTTCATCGTCATCTATATAGACAGTTTTAACGTATTCCCTGGGAATACAATTATAGTACCCAAGCCCCTTTCCCCTGGGGATTGGTGGCGGGGTTTCACTTGTCTCAAATCAACACCCCTGGGGTGTGCTTACTATGTACGGATAAGCCTCCGCACTGGCCTACGATTTCGCCGTCGTATCGGTCACGGATATCCTGCCGTGTCAGTCGTGGATATCCCGCCACGTCGGTGGGGTAACCTATCAAACCTCAAATAACAAAAATATCGGTGCCTTACATATAGTTATTCACCGTGTAAGTGTGCTATCTTATATCAGTTAGGCCCTATCAAACATGATTCATTCATTGGATACATCCCTGGGATGTATCCATTTACTTGCATCACACCTGATGCTCTCATCTCTTTACTTCCTCATCCCCTGGGGATGGCTCATTTGAATTACTTCCTATGGATGTCACACGCACACACACTTTTCACAATTCTTAAGCAATTAAACATTTGAATTGAAATCTATATCACTACATACATGCTCTTGTAAAATAAAGTACATGTTCAAGGTGTTCCCTACCTCAAGTCTTCATTTGATCATTGCACCAAGGTCCCACGTGGCTCCTTGTGCACTAGTCCACACGTACCACCTATGGTACCACATAACAGGTGAAACACATCACAAAGGATGCAATAAAGAAGGTCTAAGACTCTCCGAGAATCTTAAAGTCAAACCCAAAAGTCAACATATTTTATCTCAGTCGATTAATCGAATTCCAAAATCGATTAATCGAATCTGAATCGATTAATCGATTAATCGAAAGTCAATATCGATTAATCGATTCTCAAATCGATTAATCGAGATTTTCATTCGATTAATCGAATCTTATTCGATTAATCGAAATTCTCTGTTTCGCAAAGTCGATTCTCAATTCGAGTAGTCGAGTTCCTAAAATCGATTAATCGATCCCAAATCGATTAATCAAAAACTAAAATTGATTAATCGAAATCCCATTTCGACATTTCTCCAAATTCCCCGGGTCCTTTGAGGTTCCCAGTCGATTAATCGATACCCAAATCGATTAATCGAAATCCAAAGTCGATTAATCGAACTCCAATTCGATTAATCGAAATCGGGGTCCTCTGACCTTTCAACTTCCTGGCCAATTTCGATTAATCGAAACCCAATTTCGATTAATCGAAATTGTCAGATTCAGCCCCTTTCGAGCTGTTCTTCCCAATCTTCTTCCATACTTTTTCCTCTATTTTTCTAAACCATTATCCTATGATTTAACCCACTTTCAACCACAACCTAGCCTCTACGATTTATGCATTTTATTCACAAAAATTTACCTTGAATCAATCTCACGTTGATTTCAATCCAGTGGTTGAAAGGCTAGGGTTTCCAGCTTTGGCTCTAACAGATCCAAACCGTGTTGAATCCGGCTTTTATCGCTTGAATCCCCCCTCCAAATCAGTTGCAATAACTCCTCTCTTTACTTCCTCTCTCTCTCTCTCTTCTTTACTTCTCTCTCAACCACCAAAAGCACACATTTAGGGTTATTAAACCCTTTTATCCCTTTCCTCACGTGTGTGTGCTGAGCACATACACCGCGATAGGTGTATGCGACTTCACATTTACAACACACACCACATAGACATTCAATTTGTCACATCTCATCCGTTCATCACACCTCATGCTAACTATTGGACTTCCATTTGGTCAAACCTATGACCGATACGGATCTCGAGGTCATAGTTTAGGGTGATTTTTTGGGCTATTACACGATTAGTCAATCCCAAATCGATTAATCAAAATCCAAAGTTGATTAATCGATTTCCCAACTCGATTAGTCAATTTCCACAGGTCTTGTTTCTCTAGCCACTGGAGGCACCCACTCGATTAGTCGATTTTCAAATCGATTAATCCACCTTTCAAATTAATTAATCGAAATCTAGTTCGATTAATCAAAATCGGGCATCCTTGACTTTCAACTTCGGACCAAAATCGATTAATCGAGTCCCAATTTCGATTAATCAATTTGGTCCGATTTAGCCTCCTTCAAGTTGTTCTTCCAAAACTCACTTCTTTTCTTTTCCTCTTTTCTAAGTCTTTAATCTATCATATTGACTATGCTAGACCGAATTTAACTCATCAATTCTCTAGGTATTGAAATCTAATACAACATACCTCAATAGATCCTTCAAAGGGTTGATTTGTTGGGTTTGATGGCTAGGGCTCCATCTTTTCGCTTCAACGGCTCCTCACGCGTTGAATCAGCATTCAATGCTCTATTCTCCCCTTGATTTGCATTAACTCCCACCCACAATAACTCCTCTTGCTTTCTCCCTCTCTCTCCCTCTTCTTAATTCCTTCACCAACCAAAGCAAAAAGGATTTCTAAGGTTATTAAAACCCTTATATCCTCTCTCCTGCTTGTGTGTTAAACACATACACCAGAGATAGGTGTGCGTGACCACTAACTCACACTATACATCACGCTTAGGTCACATTTTTACTATGTCAGCTCATCACTCCATGAGTTCATTGTTTGACCATCACTTCTAATCGGGCACAGATCCTGAGGTCAAATTTAAACGCTAAATTTTTTAGGATATTACAGATGACGTGGCCGATGCGTTAGAATATTTCCATACTTATAACCATGAGGACATTGCCCTCGTTGAACCTTTTCCGGCCAGGTTAGATCACATATACGTTGTGGCTAAAATGACACATGGTCGAACAGGTTCAGGTTGCTCGATTAAACATGTCGATTTACCTCACGAGCTTTGGATGCTCAATTCCATAATCCACTGAAATCTATACCCTTTACGCCATTGAACTGAAAGGGTGGGTGAGGTCCAAATGACACTTTTTGCGGCCTTTAATGGCCGATGGTTTAACGCCCCCGAAATGGTTCTAGAAGGGATGAAATATGCTCGTAAAAAGATGTTGGAAGATGTTATGAAATCCGCTGAGGACATGTCGTATGCCCGACTCATTTCCCTAATGGTCAAGGACTACGCGGGTGACGACACGTACACCCTCTCCAAAAATGAATTTAAACTGATGGGTAATGTCCAATAATACACCATGGTTGATTGGAATAGAACCTATGTGAAGATGACAAAAATGCCACAAGTCAATGAACCACCACAGCCAGAACCACATGCTCCAGACCAGCCAGAACCACATGATGAACCTGTCACTACGATTCCATCGCAGCAGCCTATTGGACGCCATGCTCAGACTCAAGTACCAACACCACATGAGGGCATTCCTACAACTACTGTCACGGATCTTTATGCCTTGTTGGAAGCGAATACGCATCAAATGGCAGAGAACAACCGCCTGCTCAACCGCCGACTCGATTACTACGATGCATTGCACGCTGAGGAGATGCGTGTCATGTATCCCGACGACTATCTTCAGCGCATGGCGGCAGCACAGGCTTGGTTTCCAGGCTCGTCGAGCTCCGGTGCGGGAGGTTGTGGTGATGACGATGATCAGCCCGGTGATGGAGATGATCAGCCAGACGACGCTGCGTCTTGATGGCTATGCATGTTAAAGGATGTGTGCGGTGTAAATTTTTGAATGCTTAATGCTACTTTTGAGAAATTGTAAACACTTACAACAGGTACTAAGGACTGGTGTCCTTATGGACTGTTCTTCCCAATCTTCTTCCATACTTTTTCCTCTATTTTTCTAAACCATTATCCTATGATTTAACCCACTTTCAACCACAACCTAGCCTATACGATTTATGCATTTTATTCACAAAAATTTACCTTGAATCAATCTCACGTTGATTTCAATCTAGTGGTTGAAAGGCTAGGGTTTCCAGCTTTGGCTCTAACAGATCTAAACCGTGTTGAATCCGGCTTTTATCGCTTGAATCCCCCCTCCAAATCAGTTGCAATAACTCCTCTCTTTACTTCCTCTCTCTCTCTCTTCTTTACTTCTCTCTCAACCACCAAAAACACACATTTAGGGTTGTTAAACCCTTTTATCCCTTTCCTCACGTGTGTGTGCTGAGCACATACACCGCGATAGGTGTATGCCACTTCACATTTACAACACACACCACATAGACATTCAATTTGTCACATCTCATCCGTTCATCACACCTCATGCTAACTATTGGACTTCCATTTGGTCAAACCTATGACCGATCGGGCACGGATCCTGAGGTCATAGTTTAGCGTGATTTTTCGGGCTATTACATCCTCCCCACCTTGGGAATTTTCGTCCTCGAAAATAACCCAAGGTGTGTCTGTCTGGTTCACTCCCCCCCCCCTCCACACACTCGCAGGTGAGGTGGTCTAGTTGACTCAGACGTATATGTATTCACAACACAAGCATGGAATTTAAATTTTTGACGAAAGAAAACAATTAACACAAAAATTGGGATTTCCATTAATATCAAAAGTTTTACAAAGCGCCAATAAATTGGCATACAAAATATACATGTACAAAAATCATGACTGATACAAAATAAATATACGATCAGTGGTCCGGCCGAGTGGTCGGCCGTGGCTGCTGCTGGCGGCTTGGCCGTGAGCGGAGGTAGATGTGGAAGGAACCGCATCTGCAGCAGGGAGGGAAGACGGGTCCTCTGTGGAAGGCGGTGCGTCCAGCGGTCCACTCCTCCTCCTGTGCGAGGTAGCGGCGGTAGTCGGTAGGATAGATGTGGCGGAGGGTGTGAAATAGTAGGAAGTCTATCCTCCGGTTCATCCTTTCGTTGTTGGCCTCCATGCGAGCCAACACGTCCTCGGCGGGTGATCGGTGGAGTGGCAGCCATGGTATGATGAGGTGGGTGTCGGGCGTGAGTGGGTAGGTGGCGAGGTCAGGTGGTGTGGTGAGAGGGAATCCTCCACGGATGGCTCAAGGGATAGGGTGTGCTCCACCCACGGTGGGTCCACGAGGTGGTGGGGTGGTGGAGGTGCTCGGTGCTGCCATCTGGTCGCTGAGCGGGACCCGGAGCTGGTAGGGTCCGCTTTAGAAGATTGTAGTTACGGGTCCATGAAGACTTCGTAAATGTCTTCACGCGATCCATAGCCCTCACCTCGTGAGGCGAGATGCTGTAGGAGGGCTCGTCTGAGTAGCACTCCAACATGCTCGAGATGAGCCGAGCATAAGGCATCTTCTCCTTGGGCCGCATGTTGCCCTTAATGTACCTCATCCCCTCAAGTATGACCATTGTGGCGTCGAACCACCGGCCACAGAAGGCCGCATAAAGTGCATGTTGCACTTTGTCTACGCGCTCGGTGTCGTGGCGCATTGGGTAAAGGTTGCACTTTATCACCGAGTCGAGCATCCACATATAGTGTGGAAGGTCAACCCTCTTAATGGAGGAGCCCGACCCCTTTTTACCATTGGTCATGCGGGTCATGACCTCCTCGAAGCGGGGGTCCTCCTCGAAGGGTGGGAATAGGGTAGTCTCTGGGGTAAAATCGAGGTAACACTCGAGTACCTCGTGTATGTGACATCGAGTGATCGTGTATAGACGACCCTCGATCTTGGTCAAAATGCAATCATCGGTAGGGCCATCCGTTAGCCCTTGGTAAAACAGTCTAACCAATCTACGGTAGTAAGAACCCCGGATTGGTTTGAGAAGGTTGCCGAGGTCGGCGTTATTGAGGTAGTTTCGAGCCCATTGGGTCTCGCCCGGCACATCGGGATCGGTGAATAGGATAGGGTCGATAATGTACTCGACCTCAAAGGTCTTGGCCGCCCACCATTCGTTTGGTTGTATTACATTAGTGGGTGGGGGATTCGGCCGAACCGGAGGTGGTCTCCGATGCCGACGGTGATGGAGTCCTCACCGGCGATGGGGTAGGTGGTGGTGGTGCGGCGTTCTTACGCCTAATTGGCAACTTAGAAGTCACCTTCTTTGAAGATAATCGGGTTTTGGGCGGCATGGTTGGTGAAATAACGAAATCTAGGGTTTTTCTAATGCAAATTGAAGGAAAAATGGAAATCTAGGGTTTACCTTAGAGTTTCTATCCAAAATAGGCGATCTTGGTCCGGAACCGACGAAAGAAACCCCAAAACCCTAGCTTGTCTTGACCGGTTGGAGAAGAGGAAGGAGAAAGAGGAATGGTGCCCAAGTTTGAAAATTCCGAATGGGTACCAAAACCCTAACTCCAATATATATAGACTGGTTTCGATTAATCGAAATACAGATTCGATTAATCGAGTTTTAAAATTAGGTTAAGCCGTGCAAAATCGATTAATCGATTTCCCAAATCGATCAATCGAAAGTCATAATCGATTAATCGAAATCGTATCCTTTTTAAAATTTAAGTTTTAGAGCTCACTGGCGCGAGCCAGTCGATTAATCGAAATCCATTTCGATTAATCGAAATTTCAAAATCGATTAATCGAGTTTTACTTCGATTAATCAAAATCGTGCAGTAACTTCTAAATTTCCCAGAATTCCTTAAGTTATTCGATTAATCGAAATCCATTTCGATTAATCGAAATTTTAAAATCGATTAATCGAAGTTCACTTCGATTAATCGAAATCGTATATCTGAATTCAATTTCTTTTAAGTCCTTTTTGTAAATCGATTAATCGAAATCTAGTTCGATTAATCGAAATCCAAAATCGATTAATCGACACTGCTTCGATTAATCGAAATTTCATGAATTGACTCCCAATCCTTCTAACATTCTCAGTTTGTTCGATTTATCGAATTTGCCGTTCGATTAATCGAATTCTAATTCGATTAATCAAAATTCTCAAAATCGATTAGTCGATCCAAATCGATTAATCGAGATTCTAACTCGATCAATCAAAATTTGTCTTCTATGTATATTCTAACTCTCCTTTCAATTTCCAGTCACTGGTATATGCCAGTCGACTAATCGAACAAAATCGATTAATCGAAATTCCAAATCGATTAATCGATTTGAAATTCGATTAATCGGTTTTGCCCAATTTCTGCAGATTTTCTATTTCTTTGGTTCTTTGATTTCTTTTGGTAGTTTATGACCTCAAGTGGTTCATAGTTCCATAGAGTTGCATACACTTGATCATGTACATATATATCTGTCCCTTAAATCAGATTGGATCAAAATTTCCATTGAATTACAAGTATAGTGGAGATTTCACAAACATGTTTGTGGTTTACATTGAATTCTCACGTCGTTGGAAACAAGGCTGGATATTGTTCCTCCACATCAGCCTCTCGTTCCCAAGTAGCCTCTTCTTTTGGATGATTATTCCATCGAACAAGCACTAAGGGAATCACTTTAGTGCGCAGTACTTGTTCCTTTTGATCCAAGATTTCCACTGGTTTCTCTATCATGCTCATGTCCTCACACATCTCTATAGGTTACTTTCCTAATACATGAGACGGATCATTCACGTATTTCCTGAGCATCGATATGTGGAAAACATTATGTACTCTATCAAACAGCGGTGGTAAACCAATGCGGTATGCAACTTCACCTACGCGTCCCAAAATTTCGAATGGTCCAACATAACGTGGACTTAACTTCCCTCTCTTGCCAAATCTTATTACACCTTTCATAGGTGACACCTTCACAAACACATGCTCGCCCACCTTATAGTCGACACTAGTCCGCTTCATGTCGGCGTAACTTTTCTGTCTACTCTGTGCTGTCTTCAACCTTTCTCTGATAATTCGGACAACGGTGGCGTTGTCTTCAAGTAGTTTTGACCCTAACACAAATTTCTCACCTGTTTCCTCCCAATTGAGGGGTGACTTGCATCGTCGTCCATACAGAGCTTCATACGGTGCCATGCCAATGCTCGTTTGAAAACTGTTATTATATGCGAACTCGAGCATCGGTAGATACTCATCCCAGTATCCTTGCATATCAAGCATGCACGCTCTGAGCATGTCTTCTATTACTTGGTTCACTCGCTCTGTCTGCCCATCAGTTTGAGGATGGAAAGCTGAACTAAAGTCTAGTCGTGTTCCCATTCCTTCTTGAAATTTCTTCCAAAACTTGGACGTATATAGTGGATCACGATCTGAAACTATGCTGCTTGGAATCCTATGTAATCTTACAATCTCCTTCATATATAAATTTGCCAGTCTTCCTGCTGTATACGTAGTATTGTACGGCAAAAAGTGCGCTGATTTGGTCAATCGGTCTACAACGACCCAAATAGCATTGTGTCTCTTGGCAGTACGGGGTAATCCAACAATGAAGTCCATTGAGATCGATTCTCACTTCCATTCTGGTAAGGGTAAAGGTTGCAATAGTCCAGCAGGGTGTCTATGATCAACCTTCACTTGCTGACAAGTCAAACACCGTGACACGTATTCGGCCACGTCTTGCTTCAGTCCTCTCCACCAGTAGTTCTTTTTCAAATCTTGGTACATTCTGGTGCTACCAGGGTGGATAGCATAATTTGACTTATGGGCTTCATCAAGAATCGTTCGTCTTAGATCGGCATTGTCCGGAATGCATAGACGGCCTTTAAACAACAACGAACCATCTTCTTTTACTGAGAAGTCCGACCTAATGCCTTCACTCACGTCTTGATGAATCTTTGTTAATGCCGGATCTTTCATCTGTAGATCGTGGATATGCTCAAATATCACTGGCTTTACTGATATGTTAGCCAAAAAGGATCCAGTGTCCTTTGACTCAATGTTCGCATCATAGAATGCCAGGTCTTCCAATAATTTCCATCGGTGCATACCCAAAATCAAACAAGCTAACTGAGCTGAACCTTTTCGACTCAAAGCATCGGCTACTACATTCGCCTTGCCTGGATGGTATTGTATGGAGCAATCGTAATCCTTGAGGAATTCCATCCACCTGCGCTGTCTCATGTTGAGCTCTTTCTGTGTAAACAGATATCGGAGGCTCTTATGATCGGTGAAAATTTCAAAAGTCTCACCATACAAGTAATGTCTCCAAATCTTCAGCGCAAAAATGACTGCTGCCAGTTCCAAGTCATGAGTCGGGTAATTTTTCTCCTGTTCTTTCAACTATCTTGATCCGTAAGCTATCACCTTCTTGTGTTGGTTGAGTACACATCCAAGGCCATTGTATGACGCGTCGCTGTACATGGCGTATCCTCCACTGCCTGAAGGAATCGCTAACACTGGAGCCGAAGTGAGTCTCGTTTTGAGTTCTTGAAAACTCTTTTCGCATGCCTCACTCCACTCAAACCTTGAATCTTTTCGTGTCAGCTTTGTGAGAGGTCCCGATATCTTTGAAAACCCCTCAACGAAACGTCGATAATAGCCTACTAAGCCTAGAAAACTTCGGACATCGGTCACTGTTTTTGGTTGCTCCCATTTAACTACTGCTTCTATCTTTGCTGGATTTACCGTGACACCGTGCTTTGAGACGACATGTCCCAAGAAGCTAACCTCTTCCAACCAAAACTCACACTTGCTGAGTTTGGCGTACAATTGGTGTTCACGTAGCGTCTGTAGAGCAATCCTCAAATGTTCTTCGTGTTCCGTCTTGGATTTGGAGTATATCAGTATATCATCAACAAACACTACGACGCAGGAGTCCAAGTGTGGTTTAAACACTCGGTTCATTAGATCCATAAACGACGCCGGAGCATTCGTCAATCCAAACGGCATCACAAGGAATTCATAGTGTCCATATCGTGTCCGGAAAGCTGTCTTCTGAATGTCCTCTGCCTTGACTCGCAACTGATGATACCCAGATCTCAGGTCGATCTTGGAAAAATACCTTGCTCCTTGCAGTTGGTCGAATAGATCGTCAATTCTAGGCAAAGGGTAGCGGTTCTTCACAGTGAGTTTGTTCAATTGTCGATAGTCAATGTATAGCCGCATTGACCCATCCTTTTTCTTGACAAACAAGACTGGTGCTCCCCATGGAGACACGCTCTGTCTAACAAACCCCTTGTCCATAAGCTCTTGTAGTTGTTCCTTCAACTCCTTTAACTCAGCGGGAGCCATTCTATAAGGTGCCTTCGAAATAGGCTCCGTTCCTGGTGCTAAGTCAATGGCGAATTCTACTTCTCTTTCTGGAGGTAATCCAGGCAATTCCTCTGGAAACACGTCGTAAGTCTCGCAAGCTATCTCGAAATGACGTTTTTTTCTTCCTTGTCCTCCTTTAAGAAAGCCAAGTATCCACTACAACCCTTTCGATCATTTTCGGCCCTTCTTCGCCGAGATCGATGCCTGCAGATGACGACCTCACTCCTTGAAACCAAATGATCTTCTTGTGTTGGGTGCGAAAATGACTACCTTGTTCTTGCAATCGGCGGTTGCACAATGTCTTTGCATCCGGTCCATACCAAGGATCACATCAAACCCCTGCATGTCTAACAGTATCAACTTTGCTTCCAATTCATGCACCTCTAAGTCTCGAACTGCTACAATGATGGATTTGCAAGCTAACTCCGTGTCTACTAACTCTCCCGTCGGAATAGACACAGATAGGACGAAATCCAACGTCTCTGGAACAATCTTCATCTTCTTGGCAAAACGTGGAGTGACGAATGAGTGGGTAGACCCTGGGTCTATCAACACTCGAGCGTCATAACCACCGAAACATCCTTTTTCATATATATTTAAAGTACCTATAGCATACATACATACATACAATAATTTACACTCTTAATTCACATACAACTTTTTGTATTGAGAAAGAATCTATACAATTCCCAATGCATGCTCCTTCTCTATTTAAAATTTTAATGAAAAGAAAATTTTTCTTTAATTTTAACGAGTCTCACCTTGGATGACGTCATGCACATTCCCTGCTTCCTGAGCAGTGACTGCATAGGCTCTCCCCTGAACGATCGGTTTCCTTGCTTGAATTGGTCGTGGTGCTGCAACTGAAACCGTCTTTCTCTTATCCGTCTCAGGGCAATCCTTGATCAAGTGGCCCACCTTGCCACATCGGAAACAACCCCTAGTTCCCATTCTACAATCCACCGTCCTATGAGGCTTGCCACACTTTGCGCAAGTCTCCCGAGGTGTAGAAGAAACAGTACGAGAACCCTGTGTGCTAGTGGCGCCAGTAGACATGACAGGGCTCTCATAGCGAATAGGTCTCCCTGACGCAAGTAATGGAAACCTCTGTTGGTGTTGTTGTTGCTGTGCCGGTCTTCCGAAATCCCCTTGGAACTGTGGTCTCTGATTCTGGGCCATGAACCTCGGCTTTTTGTTCACCGATTCGTAGTGTCCCGATCTTCCTTGTTCATTTCCTCCTCTCTGCTGCTCTCTCTGTCGATATCTATTTGTGTTCTCCTCTTCAACCACTAGTGCTTTACTCATGACCTCTTCATAGGTCCTCAGTTGAAATGGAGCTACGCCTCCCCTAACCTCAGGCTTCAAACCTTGCTGAAACCTTTTGGACTTCATCACTTCAGTAGCGACGTAATCCGGAGCAAAACGGGCAAGTCGTAGAAACTCCACCCCATATTCTCTCGCTGTCATTCTCCCTTGCACTAATTGTAAAAATTGTATCTCTAATTGGTTCCTCACCACTTTTGGAAAATATTGTTTGTTGAACTCCTCAACAAACTCCCCCCAAGTCCAAGGCAACTCTGGGGTCTCCTGAGCCCGAGTCCGTATCACGGACTTCCACCAAGGCCCAGCCTCCCCATCCAACATGTAAGCTGCCCATCTCACACTCTCATCTTCTGTGCAAGTCAGCACGCTAAAGACTTTCTCCATCTCCATCAGCCAGTTCTCAGCGGCCATTGTGTCTGCCTGCCCAGAAAATGAAGGAGGTCCCATCCTCCTAAACTCTGTAAAAGATGAGGGCACAGGCAACGCAGGTCCTACAGGTGGTGTAGGTGGCTGCTGTTCTCTTGATGCATGAGCTGCAAAGGATGCGGCTTGCTGTGCCATGGCAGCTGCCATAGTCTCCATAGTGTGCATCATCCTTTGTCGCTCCTCCCTATCTTCTTGTCTTTCTCTCAATCTTTCTTGCTCTCTTAGATCTTGATCCTGATGATCTCGATCCTCTTCATCACGTTGTCTACTACTACTGCCCCCTGGGGCCTCAGTACCTCCTAAAGGCACTCTATTAGTAGGAGAGATGTAACCATCTCCACTACATAGACTCCTCTGCTGGCCTCCCCTTGGTCGGCCTCTTCCCCTAGATGACATTTACGGCTGCATTTGAAACTAAAGTTTTGTTAGCAGAAGCCCCTATGTTCTGACGAAAGAACCCTTGTCAGAATTGCTAAAAGAAAATGCTTTGATACCAACTGTGACAGCCCGGATTTCGGCACCCCGAAACCCGTGCCATCAACACGATCATCTTGACCGTGCCCTTTAGCTAAGCACGGAACACTGGTATATCAAGCATCAAAAAGTATAATAAACGAAATTGCGGAATTTAAATCTATATTAATTAACTCTCCAAAAGACAGTTCTACCCTTATGCCTCTGCATAAATGGAGAACCGATCCGAACCATCGATGATAGAAATCATCACGAATGGTTCATCCCAAAAGAATAATCCCAACTCCTTATATACATGGTTTTAAACAAAATCAAGGCTTGACATACCAAGCCGTAACAAAATCTCCCTAAAAGCCCTCAAAGCGGCACAACGGAGTCCTCTAGAAGAAGTCCTCAGGAGGTGGCTCCAATTCTTCGCCGGCCGCAAGGTCCGACTCGCCGGGATCAGCGTCTCCTAAAGCCGCGGCAGCTGCTAGTAGTGGACCTGCGACGTATAGTCTATAGGGTGAGCTACATCCTAGCTCAATAGGGAACAAACACGGTTGAACATATAAATTATAACTCACATATATTCCATGATATGCCATGCATGATGTGTTTATGCAGTTATTGATGAAAACAGTTAAAAAGCATTTCGTTTTACTGTTGATTACTTATGTTTTCATTTACTCATGAATGATCAAAAGGCCTAAAGCAAAACTTAAACTTTCAACTTAAGTAATCCCGAGCAATATAGCATCGAGCCCCGATGAGATACCCTTCATCGTCATCTATATAGACGGTTTTAACGTATTCACAGGAATACAATTATAGTACCAAGCCCTTTCACAGGGATTGGTGGCGTTTCACTTGTCTCAAATCAACACCTGGGTGTGCTTACTATGTACGGATAAGCCTGACCGGCCTACGATTTCGCCGTCAGATCGGTACGGATATCCCGCCGTGTCGGTCGTGGATATCCCGCCATACGTCGGTGTAAAATCCTATCAAACCTCAAATAACAAAAATATTTGCGTTTTACATATAGTTATTCACCGTAAGTAAGTATCTTATATCGCTTAGGCCCTATCAAACATGATTCAATTCATTGGATACATCCTCGATGTATCCATTTACTTGCATCACACCTGATGCTCTCATCTCTTTACTTCTTCATCCCCTGGGGATTGCTCATTAGAATTACTCTTATGGATGTCACACGCACACACTTTTCACAATTCTTAAGCAATTAAACATTTGAATTGAAATCTATATCACTACATACATGCTCTTGTAAAATAAAGTACATGTTCAAGGTGTTCTACCTCAAGTCTTCATTTGATCATTGCATCAAGGTCCCACGTGGCTCCTTGTGCACTAGTCCACACGCATTCACCTATATGGTACCACATAATGTGAAACACATCACAAAGGATGCAATAAAGAAGGTCTAAGACTCTCCGAGAATCTTAAAGTCAAACCCAAAAGTCAACATATTTTATCTCAGTCGATTAATCGAATTCCAAAATTGATTAATCGAATCTGATTCGATTAATCGATTAATCGAAAGTCAATATCGATTAATCGATTCTCAAATCGATTAATCGAGATTTTCATTCGATTAATCGAATCTTATTCGATTAATCGAAATTCTCTGTTTCGCAAAGTCGATTCTCAATTCGAGTAGTCGAGTTCCTAAAATCGATTAATCGATCCCAAATCGATTAATCGAAAACTGAAATTGATTAATCGAAATCCCATTTCGATTAGTCGATTTTCCTCAAGCCATTTCCTCCAGTCCCCTGGGGTCCACTGGAGGTTCCCAGTCGATTAATCGATACCCAAATCGATTAATCAAAATCCAAAGTCGATTAATCGAACTCCAATTCGATTAATCGAAATCGGGGTCCTCTGACCTTTCAACTTCCTGGCCAATTTCGATTAATCGAAACCCAATTTCGATTAATCGAAATTGTCAGATTCAGCCCCTTTCAAGCTATTCTTCCCAATCTTCTTCCATACTTTTTCCTCTATTTTTCTAAACCATTATCCTATGATTTAACCCACTTTCAACCACAACCTAGCCTCTACGATTTATGCATTTTATTCACAAAAATTTACCTTGAATCAATCTCACGTTGATTTCAATCCAGTGGTTGAAAGGCTAGGGTTTCCAGCTTTGGCTCTAACAGATCCAAACCGTGTTGAATCCAACTTTTATCGCTTGAATCCCCCCTCCAAATCAGTTGCAATAACTCCTCTCTTTACTTCCTCTCTCTCTCTCTTCTTTACTTCTCTCTCAACCACCAAAAGCACACATTTAGGGTTATTAAACCCTTTTATCCCTTTCCTCACGTGTGTGTGCTGAGCACATACACCGCGATAGGTGTATGCGACTTCACATTTACAACACACACCACATAGACATTCAATTTGTCACATCTCATCCGTTCATCACACCTCATGCTAACTATTGGACTTCCATTTGGTCAAACCTATGACCGATTGGGCACGGATCTCGAGGTCATAGTTTAGCGTGATTTTTTGGGCTATTACACGATTAGTCAATCCCAAATCGATTAATCAAAATCCAAAGTTGATTAATCGATTTCCCAACTCGATTAGTCAATTTCCACAGGTCTTGTTTCTCTAGCCACTGGAGGCACCCACTCGATTAGTCGATTTTCAAATCGATTAATCCACCTTTCAAATTAATTAATCGAAATCTAGTTCGATTAATCAAAATCGGGCATCCTTGACTTTTCAACTTCCAGACCAAAATCGATTAATCGAGTCCCAATTTCGATTAATCAATTTGGTCTGATTTAGCCTCCTTTCTGGTTGTTCTTCCAAAACTCACTTCTTTTCTTTTTCCCTCTTTTTCTAAGTCTTTAATCTATCATATTGACTATGCTAGACTGAATTTAACTCATCAATTCTCTAGGTATTGAAATCTAATACAACATACCTCAATAGATCCTTTAAAGGGCTGATTTGTTGGGTTTGATGGCTAGGGCTCCATCTTTTCGCTTCAACGGCTCCTCAAGCGTTGAATCAGCATTCAATGCTCTAGTCTCCCCTTGATTTGCATTAACTCCCAACCACAATAACTCCTCTTGCTTTCTCCCTCTCTCTCCCTCTTCTTAATTCCTTCACCAACCAAAGCAAAAAGGATTTCTAAGGTTATTAAAACCCTTATATCCTCTCTCCTGCTTGTGTGTTAAACACATACACCAGAGATAGGTGTGCGTGACCACTAACTCACACTATACATCACGCTTAGGTCACATTTTTACTATGTCAGCTCATCACTCCATGAGTTCATTGTTTGACCATCACTTGGTCAACCCTACGACCAATCGGGCACAGATCCTGAGGTCAAATTTAAACGCTAAATTTTTTAGGATATTACAGATGACGTGGCCGATGCGTTAGAATATTTCCATACTTATAACCATGAGGACATTGCCCTCGTTGAACCTTTTCCGGCCAGGTTAGATCACATATACGTTGCGGCTAAAATGACACATGGTCGAACAGGTTCAGGTTGCTCGATTAAACATGTCGATTTACCTCACGAGCTTTGGATGCTCAATTCCATAATCCACTGAAATCTATACCCTTTACGCCATTGAACTGAAAGGGTGGGTGAGGTCCAAATGACACTTTTTGCGGCCTTTAATGGCCGATGGTTTAACGCCCCCGAAATGGTTCTAGAAGGGATGAAATATGCTCGTAAAAAGATGTTGGAAGATGTTATGAAATCCGCTGAGGACATGTCGTATGCCCGACTCATTTCCCTAATGGTCAAGGACTACGCGGGTGACGACACGTACACCCTCTCCAAAAATGAATTTAAACTGATGGGTAATGTCCAATAATACACCATGGTTGATTGGAATAGAACCTATGTGAAGATGACAAAAATGCCACAAGTCAATGAACCACCACAGCCAGAACCACATGCTCCAGACCAGCCAGAACCACATGATGAACCTGTCACTACGATTCCATCGCAGCAGCCTATTGGACGCCATGCTCAGACTCAAGTACCAACACCACATGAGGGCATTCCTACACCTACTGTCGCGGATCTTTATGCCTTGTTGGAAGCGAATACGCATCAAATGGCAGAGAACAACCGCCTGCTCAACCGCCGACTCGATTACTACGATGCATTGCACGCTGAGGAGATGCGTGTCATGTATCCCGACGACTATCTTCAGCGCATGGCGGCAGCACAGGCTTGGTTTCCAGGCTCGTCGAGCTCTGGTGCGGGAGGTTGTGGTGATGACGATGATCAGCCCGGTGATGGAGATGATCAGCCAGACGACGCTGCGTCTTGATGGCTATGCATGTTAAAGGATGTGTGCGGTGTAAATTTTTGAATGCTTAATGCTACTTTTGAGAAATTGTAAACACTTACAACAGGTACTAAGGACTGGTGTCCTTACGGACAATTGTGGCATGCTATAACATGTTTTGTAATTAAATTTTGTGGTGTTTCTTGTTTCCATCTAGTTAGCTATGCACCTTCGTTCTGATAGTTTAACTATATGATTCTATGAGTAATAGGTGTTTTGCAGGTATTAGGATTAATTTTGTTGAATTCTACGTGATTTTATGCGTGGTAGGTATGCCATGCCGTTTTGTGGGCCGTCGACCATGCCTTAAACTGTTGGCTGGTTGTGTGGTTGAAACTTTTGCAGGTTGTAAATGTGTGTAATGTATTGTGCAGGTCCCAACATGGGGTATTCCCTATGTTGTTTCATGTCCTACTCACTTATTGCTTGCCATTAGACAAGTGTGGCACGTTATAGATGATTAAATAGGTTGCATGGGGATTGCGTTAAATTTTCGGGGACAAAAATTCTCAAGGTGGGGAGAATGTAATGTCTCGGAAATTTCATTCTCAAATAATGCACCTCGGGAAGCGAACTTGAATGGTCGTTTGTTGATCTGGCCAATATTAACTCGACTGACTTAGGTTAACTAGATAGATTGCATAGATTATGTTTGAGGAAGGGAGTAGGGTAATAAGGATTAATTGATAAATCACATATAATTAGTTAGATATATGTGCTTCACACTTAAGTAAAGAGGGGCTCTAAAGAGAAAGGGGAATTTATTTCTCCTTGTCTTAGGTTGTTGAGGAAAGTTAGGAAGAGTAGGTGAGAGGAGAGTTATTAGTTTGAGAAAATTAAGGGTTTGCGTATTGAATGCGTATGATTGAGTGGAGATCGAAGAGTTTACGAATTTGAATCCTTCATATCGGGAAGGGTTTGGAGATTTGGGGTTGTAAACCCTTGTTGAGATAAGGAGCTTGGGATCAAAGGATCAAACCGATTGAAGGTAAGCTTGATCCTTTATATTTATTTTGGTTGTTAAATGTAAAATCCAATAGCATTAGATATGAGAAATGAATGACAAAGGACGTGGGTGGATAAGATGAGTTCAAAGGGTAAAGAACTCGATCCAATGTTGAGAAAGGGCAAAATCGTTTGAACGGAATTAGTGTTCGTTCGAACGAATTTGGCCAAAGGAGATTGAGTAAGAAGGGATTTTCTGAGAAAATCGTTCGAACAAAATAAAATTCGTTCTATCGACTTTGAAAACCGTTTGAACGAATTTAGAATCGTTCGATTGGTTTTTCTTGGAGGAGCTGGAGTTCTGGAGGATTTGTTCGAACGATCTAAGAACCGTTCGATTGATTTAGCAAATCGTTCGAACGATTTAAAATCGTTCGATCGATTTGGGTAATTTCAGGCTCTTGTGGGGTTTTCTTTCAAACTGTCAAATTTCTGGGATTAGGCTTCTAGCCCAGTGTTTATACACATGTAATAATGTGTCGTATGTGTTTGGCCAGGCGTAGTTCATGTCGAGCCAAAAGATGGTTAAGCTCTAGCTAGGATTGAAAGATCCTCGGATTTTGCTTGTGTATGAGGTAGGGGGATATCTGAACTTGTACCCTTAATTACGAGAACATGTATGTTATGATAGTATATTAATGTCTCTTTAACGATGAATTAAAATCAAAACATGTGTTTCTTTTAAGGATATTGTAATGAAAAGTGTTAAAGTAGTGGTAGTATGAAATAGCGTATGAGGAAACAATTGAGTAAAGAGTTCAACCATCCCAGGGATGCATGTGTGCTATGGGCATCTAAAAGATGCATCAGAGTGTGTGACATCCCAGGGATGTACGGTGGATGTAAAGATCCACGAAATAGAAGATTATGAATGGGTTTGAACAGGCTGAGAGTTAATATGTATTTAGCACATTCACACGGTGAACAACTATAAGTATTGCACAATTGTTTTAAGGTTTGTAGAATATCCAACCGACGCGGCGGTATACCCGTGATTGACTCGGCAGGATATTCGTGACCCGTACGGCGGCTAATCCGTGCACCAGTAGACATCTCAGGGATGTATAGTAGCTTTACGCCTGTCGCCTATGAGAAAGGGGCGTGGGTCGGATTACATGAAAAATAGTCTAATTAGATGACGATGGAGGGTATTCCATCGGGGCTCGATGCTATATTGCTCAGGGATTATTTAAGTTAAATGATTTAAGTCAAGAGTCCAACCTTATTTCAATTATGAGAAATAGTGAATATCAGATGTAATGAGTAGAGTAACAAAAGCATGTTGTTTACTTTATTGTATCTCAAACTGCATTCCAATTAAACTACATTGATGAGTTCATGCTTTATTTATGTTACATGCTTTATTTATGTCATGAAATATATGTGAGTAAGCAAGATATACTTGTTCAGATATTGTCCCTATTGAGCTAGGATGTAGCTCACCCTTTGACTATACGTCATAGGTGCAGAGCCAGGAGCCGCTTCTAGTGAGGTTGACCTTGAGGATTCAAATTATATTCCAGGGGAGGAGTCTGAGCCCCCTCCTGAGAGGTTCTTTTAGAAGACCCTCTATGCGCTTTGACTTATTTCTTTTTCAGAGATATTTTTTGGCTTGGTACGTCCAACCATTAGATTTTTATAAGGATAATGGTACATGTAATATTCTTTTGTTGAACCCTCTAGAGTGACCGTAGTTACGACACTGATGGTTCGGGTTGGTTCTTTTGCCCATATACTTATATGGGATTAGAACAATCTTTTGGATTAATTATTTTGGTGATATGTTATAGAACTGGAAAGTTAGTTCTGCAGTAGGTTTTATCTATATTTCATGTACTTATATGGGGATGTATCAAGTTTCTGCATACTATATGGGGCACAGCCTTGAGGGTCGTGCTGATGGCACGAGTTTCGGGGTACCGATATTCGAGTTGTCATAGAACCCATTTAAATTTTTAGAGGAAATAGACATGTAATGCATTCAATTTTGTCACCTGCTAACTACCCAAGCCTAGGAACCTACACCTTAGCATTTAACTCGAAGTGACGGTTCAAAGCCTACACCCCCACTATAAATCCATACCCATCCACAAACTAAAACCATTCCATAATCTTTTTTCTTCCTCCGTCCTTAACCATAAAATCTCTTGACGGAAGAGCATCCATCAAGTGATTTCAGCAGAAGACTTGATAAAATTCTCGAAATACATAGGGCCGAGCTCCTGACTGCAGTAAAGAAAGTAGAAAAGTTGAAGCGCCAGCGACCGTCACTGATGCTAAATCATCCACCGAGACTACCCTTGACGCTAAACATAACCCAAATCTGAAACCACATTCGAAGACCTCATTTTCCCCCACTTCCTAACCTTTATACCTTCACCACCCACCTAGCATGCACGTTCCTTTTCAACGAGGATGGGTTGTAATTTTAAGTGTCATCTCCCATCCCATCCTTGATCTCCCCGCCACCCATCTCCATTGCTCATAGTTTCCCTACCAACTGTGTGCATTCTCTTCACATAGTCTTCGCAAGGGAGCAGTACAGGTGACGAGTGATGAAGCGAGCTGTGTTCTCTTCCCCACGCTTCACAGAACCATGTCCAGGTCATTACATTTCTTCCAAAAGAAGCTTTGTGATGTGCTCTATTTAGGGGAGGGATTTTGAAGGGCAGTGGGGAGTGTTTCAACAACTTTTGGAGTAGCGACCCTCCAAAGGTTGGAGCTCCCTTTGCAGTAAGGATGACGAGACCCTAATTGTAGGCAGATAGAAGCCGAGGGCCGATCTTTATCGAAGAATATTTTCTCTCTGACGTTGTTGCTGATGTCTTAGTTTAGCGTGTCCAGATTTTCCTAGGATTTACCTTTATGTAATTAGATTTTTTTTATAAATATAGCAATTTCTTTCTTTTAAATATTCCAGCTGTATATAATATGTTTCTTTTTTATTAACCAACTGATGTAGTTACTAACTTTCATTTCCATTTTTTTTGTTACTTATGATCTGTGATTACTTGGATGTATTTTTCCTCTAGTTTGGGAGATTCTCTTATGATAAGATTTTTCCACTTGTGCAATATCACTAAACATAAGTAATTTTAGTAATTTTTATGTCCCCTATTTTTGTGCCAATGAGGACATTGTCAGATTTAAGTTTAGGGGGATACACAATTCCTGTGTTTAGTAGTTTTATTTTAGTAAAATTATTTAGTATTCATTAAGTTTATTTAAGTAAATTTTTTTTTAAAGTTAATCATCATATAAGAGATGATAGAAAAATTTTCAAATCTAGAAAACTTGCGAGCCATTATAATAGGAGTTCAACAATCAGAATAAAAAATAATTTTTATTCATGATTAATCTCTGAAACACTATATTAGAATGGATGTTTGAAACAATAGATTGATTTAAGTTGCAATATTTTAGATTATAGTTCCAAAATTATATAAATCAGTGAGATCTAGAGCCATATTTTCCTTTCTTTCAGAGAAAAACTGTTCTGATTCAAAAAGAATTTCTTTGAACTTCTATGCTTATATGAAATCTCATATTGCTGAATATAGAATCAAAATATTTTACAAATATGATCACCTAATTTTTTTGTCTAAAACTATCTGTTAGAAATATCAAAGCAATAAGGCATATATGCTAGTAAATTGTAGAGATGATTTAGGGCCATCTTGTGAAAAATTAGAGCTAAAAAGCCAAAATACCAAAATTATGATAACACAAAGTCCAGTGTCTCCGAAACAATCTTCATTTTCTTTGCAAATCTAGGGGTGATAAAGGAGTGGGTAGACCCTGGGTCTATCAATACTCATGCGTCACATGCTACATAGCATCCTTTTTCATAGACTTGTAACGTACCTATAACACATACATATACGTGTATAGCACATACTTTATTTAGAATTTTCTAACGTATAAAAATAAGTCCAAATGCTTTTCTAATGAATGCACCTGTTCTATCTAAAATTGTATTTGAATTGAAACTCTTATTTAAAAGGGATCTCACCTTGGATGACGTCGTGTGCACTCCCTGCTTCTTGGGCGGTGACTGCATAGGCTCTCCCTTGAACAACTGGTTTCCGTGATTGAATAGGTCGTGGCATGGAAGCTGAGGCCGTCTTCTCCTTAATTGCCTCAAAGCAATCTCTAATCACGTGGCCCATCTTGCCACATTTAAAACAGCCCCACATTCCTTGTCTATAATTCGCCGTTTTGTGGGACTTGCTACACTATGCACAAGTCTCTCTTGGTGTTGAAGAAGCAGCTCGTGAAAAACCTTGTGTAACTGTGGCTCCAGTGGAAATAGCAGGACCCTCATACCTCATCGGTCTCCCTTACGCTAGCAATGGAAATCTTTGATGAGTAGTCTGTTGTGCAGCTCCCCCATACCCTGTCTGGAACGGTTGTCTCTCATTCGGAGCTACGAACCTCGACTTCTTATTCATTGGTTCATAACTCCCAGTCCTGCCTTGATCAATGCTTCCTCTTCCCTGTTGTTCCATTTGACGGTATCGGTTATTATTTACTTCTTCGACCACTAATGCCTTACTCATGACCTCTCCATAGGTCTTCAGCTGAAATGGCGCAACTCCTCCTCGGATGTCCAGCCTTAAACCCTGTTGAAACCTCTTCGCTTTCATCACATCAGAAATTACGTAGTCTGGAGTGAAACGAGCCAGTCTCATAAATTCTACTCCGTACTCTCTTACGGTCATCTTTCCTTGCATTAGTTATAAAAATTGAGTCTCCATCTGATTTCTCACAACCTCCAAAAAGTACTGCTTATTAAACTCTTCAACGAATTCATCCCATGTCTAGGGCATATATGGAGTTTCTTGAGCCCTAGTCTGCAAAACAGATTTCTACCAAGGCCCAGCCTCCCAATCTAGCATGTAAGCTGCCCAACGGACGCTCTCGTCCTCTGTGCATGTCAGTACACTAAATACCTTCTCCATTTCACTCAGCCAATTTTTGGCTGCCATAGTGTCTGCTTGCCCTGAAAAGCTAGGAGGTCTCATCCTCCTGAATTCGATAAATGCTGAAGCTACTGGTAGTGTAGTCCCTACAAGAGGCGTAGGTGTCTGATGTTACTCTAGGGCAGCATGAGTTGCCAAGGATGCTAGCTGTTGTGCCATGGTTTCCATAGTATGCATCATCCTCTGATGCTCCTCTCTTTCTTCATTTCTTTCCCTCACTCTATCTTGTTCTCTCTGATCTCGATCTTGTCGGTCTCGATCTTGATTTTCTGCTTGATTTTGGTTCTCTTCTTGGCCACTGCCCTCGGGAACCTCCCTATTTTCCAATGGCACTCTGTTCGTAGGCGAGATGAACTCATCTCTACTGCGCAGATTCCTATCATGACCACCCCTGGGTCGGCCTCTTCCTCTAGGAAACATAACGGTTTGCATGAGAAACCACAGTTTCGTTAGCAGAAGTCCCTATGTTCTGATAAAAATGATTGTAAGAAATTAAAAGAAATAACTCTGATACTAACTGTGACAGCCAGAATTTCGACACCTCGAAACTCGTGCCATCAGCACGACCCTCAAAGTCGTGCCCTGTGATTCTGTACGGAGCATTGGTATATACAAGCCAAAGACTACAAGTAAGGCACATGCATCTACTCTAAACAAATTCTCATGCATTTAAAATAAAAAGAGTCTCTAAAAACAGTTCTTGTCCCATGCCAATTCATGGGCATAAGAATTGACCCAAACCGTTGGTGATAACAGTTCACCCCATACGGTTTGTCAAAAGAATAAAGGTATTTAATTACATTCAAATAAAGAGGCTTGACATACCAAGCCGTACCTAATACTCTCAACTCACTCTCAAAGTACGCAAAGGGTCTCCTAGAAGAATTCTTCAGGAGGAGGCTCTGACTCTTCTGTGGGCACGTAATCCGAACCCCCTGGATTAACGTCTCCAGAACTCTCTGCTGCCGCTAGTCCTGGACCTGCGACGTATAGTCTAAGGGGGGTGAGCTACATCCTAGCTCAATAGGGAAACACAGTGAACATATAAATTAAGCTCTCACATGTATGTCAAAACAGTTTAAAGATAAATTTATTTGATAGAACTGCTGAAAGACAATGGAATAATTGGAAATAAAATGATGGATACACTGTTACTTTGCATGACTTTGTTTATTCTTGTCTTACTGGTATAGTAATGGATTCGGCATAATCACTTAAATCTTAACTTAAATAGTTCCCAAGCAATATAGCATCGAGCCCCGATGGAATACCCACCATCGTCGTCTAAATAGACACTTGTTATATGTTAAAAATTCAATACTACCCAGGCCCCTTCCTCTTAGGCGGCGGAGTCTATTCCCAATTTAACATCCCTGGGATGTGCTATTGTGTATGGTTTGGCCGCCGTATCGGTCACGGATATCCTGCCGAGTCAGTCGTGAGTATCCTGCCACGTTGGTGGGGTATTCTAATTAAACTTTAAATAACAGAATATCAAATGTGCTCTGCATATAGTTATTCACCGTGATTGTACTAATTTTATTACATTAGGCCTTTTCGTTCTTCTTTTGTTTCATCATTTGGTTTCATCTGCATCCCTGGGATGCTACTGGTTTAATGCATCATTCAGTTGCCCATTGTTACAATTCTATATCCACTGGGGACTTCATGATTTCTATTTAAAATTTACTCACGCACACACACATGTTGGAAACATATTTATATGACTGTTCTCTTGAGATACTCTACATGATTGAAATACTCTACATACATGGTTTTGACGAATTAAAGTACATGTTTCAAGATATTCCCTACCTCAAGTAAAATCCAACGCGCTCCTTTCTCGTAGAGGTTTACGCGTAATAACTCACGTCACACCTACATTGCATGTGACACGAATTTACTCAGAAAGGTCTCTAGAACCCTTGGAAATACAGCTCTCATAAATTACACTAAAAGAAATGAGAAAATTGGATAATTCTTCACGCGAGCGGTCATTTAGCCTCGCTCGAGCACTTGACCTCTCTCGAGCGGTTATAAATTCTCGCTCGAGAGGTCATTATTCATCACTCGAGCGATTATTATTTATCGCTCGAGCGAGCACTATTCATCGCTTGAGCGGTAATTATTCATCGCTCAAGTGGTTATAAACCATCGCTCGAGCGGTCATTATTCATCGCTCGAGCGGTTATAATATAAGGTATCTGGAGCTCTAAGCAATGCCTCGCTCGAGCGAGCTTCTCCTTCACTGTGGGTCTCGCTTGAGCGAGTCTAAAACATGAACATGCTCAGAATATTCTCTCAGCCCTCGCTCGAGCGAGCCATTTAGACAGCTCGAGCGATCCACGAAAAGATACATGTTCCCTATTTGTTCGAGAACTATCACCTTCTTCATGAGAGACCTAATAGTGTCAAGGATCATTCGTCCAATAGTTTAAACTCTACTTAAAACATATGTAAACATCTAAAATCATACCTTACTCGATAGATCTCCTATAGTTTGATCCAGCTTTGTCTAATCGTGAAGATTTTCAAGGTTCTCTATTGCTCAAAAACCAACGAACCTCTCCTCCTCTTTTACAACCTTCTCTTCTTTCTCTCTATTGCAACCCTTCTCCTCTTTCTCTCTATTTTAGTTCTCTCTATCTATACTAATTTAGGTTACGTAGGAGAGACTCTCTCCTCTCCACTTTCACTTAATAGTGAAAGCTAAAAAGTTTCACATATACACACGTAGTGTGTATATGTAGTTTTTTTTTTTTTGGGTTCTCTTGTGAATCACAAATACATGTTTATGATATGTGGTACACGTGCATGGTATGTGATGTGCACGGTTCCCAAAAATTTGGGGTTATGACATTCACTCCACCTTATAAAATTTTCGTCCTCGAAAATTGATGACACACTAGGAATCAAATAAGACCATTTAAAAAGTTTCCGAACAGACATTCGTAGCAACACACCCACAAAATCATAATCAGATAATTCAATACATGGTCCAATGACCCGAGATCATACCTGCATGGAGAATTATTATTATTATTTTTTTATCTATACAAAATAAGAAGGCAGTCGTATTAATCAGCCTAATTATTCTAGAACTCTCTTAACGGCTATAAGCAGAATGACATTCATTCGACTCCAATTTATGAGAACCTGCACAAGGATTTTTTTTTATACAACTACATAATTGATTATACACACGCACATTGCACCAAATAGACTTATTTAATCAAAATTTATGTATATCTATATTAAGTCACTATTATGTCCGCCCTAGATTTTGTGACAATCATGTCACGATTGTTTCAAAGAAAAAAATTTCACCTCATAATCACGAAATATTAGACTGATAATCACAAAATTTTTAAATGACAGATGACGGCCTAGTCATCACTCTGCTCATACTCCTCATCATCGTCGTCATCATCACCAACCTCCCTGGTGGTAGTGGCACCCGCTGTAGTGCTCCTCGTAGCAAGGCCGGAGCTAGATGCTCCAAAAACAGCACCTCGCATAGCACCAATGCGCTCCTTGTATGTCTACGGGTATGCATGGCCCATGAGGTCTATAAGGAGCACCTCCTGGAACTGTTGATGTAATCTGATCTCCCGCCCCTGCTGGAAGATCTCTCTCATCATACCGCTATCGGTGCTAGGTAGGAGCTGGGAAGATGACGTAGAGGGAGTAGTCGGTCCTGCCGGTGCTTGTTGCGTTGCTTGTCGGGAAATCTGACAATCTCTCTTCTTATTCATACTAGTTTGGAGGCTCTTTAGATTTCGGCTTAGGTCTTGGGTGAGGAATGGAATGATGTTGTCGGTGAGCACGAGTTCGTCCGTCCTGATTTGAAATCCCTCCTTCCCATTTCGTGAATCGAGGAGTCGGGAAATCAAGCGCACATAGGGTAATCGGTTGATCGGTGGAGGAATAGCACCCCTTAGGTTTCTTTTATGGGCATGCGCCATGTCCTTGATGGCTACCATCGGAGCACTAAACAACCTATTGCGGAAAGCGGAGTGTAGAGCCCGCAAAATCGTCTCGCGGCGCTCTTGGTCATGACCGGTCGGGTGTAAATTTTTCTTAAATATAATATCTAGAAACCACATGTGGGGGGTTTGGTGTATATGTGTCGGGGCACTGCATGATGAAGGAGACATCGGCACTGCCGAAAATAAGTTCTTTCCCGTCAATGGTGATGAGGATGGAGTCCTCAGTCATGTTGGTCTTGAGTGTTTGGTAGAATAACTTTACGAGCCTAGGATAGTACCGAGCTCCAAAAGGGGTCAAAAAGTGCTCGTAGGCGGTTGTTTGTAAGGAAATCCGAAGTCCATTGGGTGGACGTCGGATCCCCAAAACAAGAGGGATGGATCTCCCATTCGGTTTCAAAAACTTTTGATCCCCACCATTCATTTAGTTGGATTGGGGTAGGAGGTGTGGATGGGTGTGGTTGTGGTGTCTGTGGCGCTTGATTGTGCGATGATGGCGATCGAATCGCCACCCGTTTCCTAGATTGGGGGTTAGGGATTTGGGATGCCATTGATATTTAAGAAGAATTTATAAATGAAATAAGGTAGAAATAGTGAAAATTTCACCTTTTTGAATGCTTTTGACGGATCGGATCGTCCGAATCCGACTTGAATCGGATGTAAAAGCTTGGAGATTAAAAAAAAAGAGCCCTAACTCTCGCTCGGGAGTCTCTCGCGTGAAGATGAAATAAAGGAACAAAAATCCGCCCATATATATACTCTGACCTCACTCGAGCGGTTATAAATTCTCGCTCGAGCGGTCAAAATGCCTCGCTCGAGCGAGCAATAGTCATCGCTCGAGCGAGCCAAGTTTATGATTTTATGTGGCTCGCTCGAGCGAGCATAAGTGGTCGCTCGAGCAAGCCCAGAAATATTTTTCTGATGCTCTTTTGCTCGTTTTCTATCAATAGTCCTCACTACTAGTTTCTTAAGTGGTGTACATGGAATTTTTCACACCAAAAGTTGGTTCTATCATAATTTGGAGTTAATATACTAAAATTTCAAAAAAATTTCAATCATTCATTAAAAAGAAAAAGAGACTTTCATACTACCAACCATTACACATTATTAATTTGAATAGGACTAATTAGTTGGCAATTTTGAACAAGTTGGGATATTATTCTCTGACATCCGCCTCACGTTCCCACGTTGCCTCCTCGACCGGATGATTCTTCCATGGACAAGCACTAAGGGAATAACTTTGGTGCGTAGCACTTGTTCCTTTCTATCCAATATATCCTCCGGTTCTTCTATCATGCTCATATCCTCGTGCATCTCCAATGGTTGACCTTGTAGAACGTGGGAAGGGTCACCCACATACTTTTTGAGCATAGAAATGTGGAAAACGTTATGTACTCGATCGAACACTGGTGGTAATCCAATGAGATATGCGACTTCGCCCACCCAACCAAGAATTTCGAAGGGTTAGAGATAATAGGGACTTAGCTTCCCTCTCTTTCCAAATCTCATCACGCCTTTCATAGGCGACACCTTTACAAACACGTGCTCACCCACCTTATAGTTCACACTGGTTAGCTTGATATCGGCGTAGCTTTTCTGTCTGCTTTGAGCCGCCTTTAGTCTTTCTCTGATCATGCGGACAATAGCGGCGTTATCTTCAAGCAACTTGGGTCCCAAAACAAATTTTTCACCTGTTTCCTCCCAATTGATTGGCGATTTACATCGCTTTCCGTACAAGGCTTCATACAGTGCCATTCCAATGCTTGTCTGGAAACTGTTGTTGTACGCAAACTCGATCAACGGTAGGTGCTGGTCCTATGATCCTTGTAGCTCTAACATACATGCTCTGAGCATGTCTTCTATTACTTGATTTACTCGCTCTGTTTGCCCATCTGTTTGCGGATGGAAAGCTGAACTAAAGTCCCGTCGGGTTCCCATTCCTTCCTGAAATTTCTTCCAAAATTTTGACGTGTATAGTGGATCACGATCTGAAATGATACTGCTTGGGATTCCGTGTAGGAGTACTATCTCCTTCATATATAATTCTGCGAGTTTTTCGGCCATGTACATCGTGTTGTAAGGTAGGAAGTGTACTGACTTGGTCAGTCGGTCCACGATTACCCAAATGGCATTATATCTCTTTGTAGTGCCGGTAGTCCAACGATGAAGTCCATAGAGATCGATTCCCATTTCCACTCTGGTATTGGCAGAGGTTGTAATAATCCTACAGGGTGTCTATGATCAATCTTCACTTGCCGACACGTCAAACACCGTGAGACGTATTCTGCCACATCTTGCTTCAGACCTCTCCACCAGTAATTCCTTTTTAAATCTTGGTACATCTTTGTGCTGTCGGGGTGGATAGCATAATTTGATTTGTGAGTCTCATCGAGAATGGTTCGTCGCAGATCGACATTGTTAGGGATGCAAAGTTAACCCTTGAACAATAGGGAACCATCCTCCCTGATTGAGAATTCTGATCTGATGCCTTCCGTTACGTCTTGACGGACCTTGGTTAGTACCGGGTCTCCCATCTGTAGTTCGCGTATGTGTTCGAATATCATCGGTTTCACTGATATGTTGGCCAAAAAGGCTCCTGTAGCTTGCAACTTGATGTCCGCACCATATAGTGCCAGATCTTCAAATAACTTCCATTGGTGCCTTCCCAAAATCAAACTAGCCAACTGCACTGAATTCTTCCGACTCAAGGCATCTGTTACCACATTAGCCTTGCCTGGATGGTACTGTATGGAACAGTCATAGTCTTTGAGGAATTCCATCCATCTGTGCTGCCTCATGTTAAGTTCCTTCTGCGTAAATAAGTATCTGAAGCTCTTATGGTCGGTGAAGATTTCAAACGTTTCCCCGTATAGATAATGTCACCAAATCTTCAACGCAAATATGACCGCTGCTAGTTCCAGATAATGCGTTGGATAGTTCTTCTCATGCTCTTTCAACTGTCTTGACCCGTAAGCTATCACCTTTTTATGTTGGTTGAGCACGCAACCCAAACCGTTATACGAAGCATCACTGTAGATCGCGAATCCTTCACTGCCTGAAGGAATGGCTAACACTAGAGCTGAAGTGAGTCTCTTCTTGAGTTCTTGAAAACTCTTCTCACACGCTTCACCCCACTCAAATCTTGAATCCTTTCTTGTAAGCCTCGTAAGAGGTCCCGATATCTTTGAAAACCCCTCTACAAAATGTCGATAATAACCTGCTAGTCCAAGGAAACTTCGGACATCGGTCACGGTCTTTGGTTGCTCTCAGTTCACTACTGCCTCGATCTTAGCGGGATCTACTGTGACACCATGCTTTAAGACGACATGTCCCAAAAAGCTAACCTCTTCTAACCAAAATTCACATTTGCTGAGTTTGGCGTACAATTGGGGTTCACGCAAAGTTTGTAGAGCGACTCGTAAGTGTTCTTCATGTTCTATCTTTGATTTAGAGTAAATCAGGATGTCGTCAACAAACACGACGACACAGGAATCCAGGTGTGGTTTAAACACCTGATTCATTAAATCCATAAATGACGCCGGTGCGTTTGTCAATCCGAACGGCATCACCAAAAATTCATAGTGTCCGTACCGTGTTCTGAATGCCATTTTCTGAATGTCCTCGGCCTTGACTCTTAAGTGATGGTATCTAGATCTCAGATCGATCTTGGGAAAGTACTTCGCCCCTTGCAAATGATCGAACAAGTCATCTACTCTTGGCAAAGGGTATCGATTCTTCACAATGAATTTGTTCAATTGTCGATAGTCAATGCACAACCGCATCGACCCATCTTTCTTTTTCACAAATAAAACCGGTGCTCCCCATGGAGACACGCTTGGTCTTATAAACCCTTTATCCATAAGCTCTTGCAACTACTCTTTCAACTTCTTCAACTCAGCAGGAGCCATCCTGTATGGTGCCTTTAAAATAGGCTCCGTTCCTGGTGCTAAGTCGATAGCGAATTCTACTTCTCTCTCTGGAGGTAATCCTGGCAATTCTTCTGGAAATACGTCTTCGAACTCTCGCACTACTGCTATCTCAGAAATAACATTCTTTTCTTCTTTCTCTCCCTTCAGAAGAAATGCCAAATAACCGCTACACCCCTTTCTGATTAAACGTTCGGCTCTGATTGCAGAGATGAGTAGCACCTGTGTCGATCTCTCTCCTCGAAATCGAAACGATCTCCTTGTGTTAGGTCGAAAAATGACAACCTTGTTCTTACAATCCATTGTTGCACAATGATGAGACAGTCAATCCATGCCAAGGATCATATCGAATCCTTGCATGTCCAACAATATCAATTGCGTGTCTAATTCATAGACAACGCCATCCCGAACGCTCACTACTACTGATTTGCAGACTAACTCAGTGTCCACTAATTCTCCCGTTGGGATAGACACTTATAACACAAAGTCCAGTGTCTCCGAAACAATCTTCATTTTCTTTACAAATCTAGGGGTGATAAAGGAGTGGGTAGACCCTGGGTCTATCAACACTCGTGCGTCACATGCTACATAGCATCCTTTTTCATAGACTTGTAACGTACTTATAACACATACATATACATGTATAACACATACTTTATTTAGAATTTTCTAACGTATAAAAATAAGTAAAAATGCTTTTTTAATGAATGCACCTGTTCTATCTAAAATTGTATTTAAATTGAAACTCTTATTTAAAAGGGATCTCACCTTGGATGACGTCGTGTGCACTCCCTGCTTCTTGGGCGGTGACTGCATAGGCTCTCCCTTGAACAATTGGTTTCTTTGATTAAATAGGTCGTGGCATGGAAGCTGAGGCCGTCTTCTCCTTAATTGCCTCAGGGTAATCTCCAATCACGTGGCCTATCTTGCCACATTTAAAATAGCCTCGCATTCCTTGTCTACAATCCGCCGTTTTGTGGGACTTGCCACACTTGGCACAAGTCTCTCTTGGTATTGAAGAAGCAGCTAGTGAAAAACCTTGTGTAACTGTGGCTTCAGTGGAAATAGCAAGACCCTCATACCTCATTGGTCTCCCTGACGCCAGCAATGGGAATCTTTGATGAGTAGTCTATTGTGCAGCTCTCCCATACCCTGTCTGGAACGGTTGTCTCTCATTCGGAGCTACGAACCTCGACTTCTTATTCATTGGTTCATAACTCCCAGTCCTGCCTTGATCAATGCTTCCTCTTCCTTGTTGTTCCATTTGACGGTATCGGTTATTATTTACTTCTTCGACCACTAATGCCTTACTCATGACCTCTCCATAGGTCTTCAGCTGAAATGGCGCAACTCCTCCTCGGATGTCCAGCCTTAAACCCTGTTGAAACCTCTTCGCTTTCATCACATCAGAAATTACGTAGTCTGGAGTGAAACGAGCCAGTCTCATAAATTCTACTCCGTACTCTCTTACGGTCATCTTTCCTTGCATTAGTTATAAAAATTGAGTCTCCATCTGATTTCTCACAACCTCCGAAAAGTACTGCTTATTAAACTCTTCAACGAATTCATCCCATGTCTAGGGCATATATGGAGTTTCTTGAGCCCCAGTCTGCAAAACAGATTTCTACCAAGGCCCAGCCTCCCAATCTAGCATGTAAGCTGCCCAACGGACGCTCTCGTCCTCTGTGCATGTCAGTACACTAAATACCTTCTCCATTTCACTCAGCCAATTTTTGGCTGCCATAGTGTCTGCTTGCCCTGAAAAGCTAGGAGGTCTCATCCTCCTGAATTCGATAAATGCTGAAGCTACTGGTAGTGTAGTCCCTACTAGAGGCGTAGGTGTCTGATGTTACTCTAGGGCAGCATGAGTTGCCAAGGATGCTGGCTGTTGTGCCATGGTTTCCATAGTATGCATCATCCTCTGATGCTCCTCTCTTTCTTCATTTCTTTCCCTCACTCTATCTTGTTCTCTCTGATCTCGATCTTGTCGGTCTCGATCTTGATTTTCTGCTTGATTTTGGTTCTCTTCTTGGCCACTGCCCTCGGGAACCTCCCTATTTTCCAATGGCACTCTGTTCGTAGGCGAGATGAACTCATCTCTACTACGCAGATTCCTATCATGACCACCCCTGGGTCGACCTCTTCCTCTAGGAAACATAACGGTCTGCATGAGAAACCATAGTTTTGTTAGCAGAAGTCCCTATGTTCTGACAAAAATGATTGTCAGAAATTAAAAGAAATGGCTCTGATACCAACTGTGATAGTCAGAATTTTAACACCTCGAAACTCGTGCCATCAGCACGACCCTCAAGACCGTGCCCTGTGATTCTGTAAGGAGCATTGGTATATACAAGCCAAAGACTACAAGTAAGGCACATGTATCTACTCTAAACAAGTTCTCATGTATTTAAAATAAAAAGAGTCTCTAAAGACAGTTCTTGTCCCATGCCAATTCATGGGCATAAGAACTGAACCAAACCATTGGTGATAACAGTTCACCCCATATGGTTTGTCAAAAGAATAAAGGTATTTAATTACATTTAAATAAAGAGGCTTGACATACCAAGCCGTACCTAATACTCTCAACTCACTTTCAAAGTACGTAAAGGGTCTCCTAGAAGAATTTTTTAGGAGGAGGCTCTGACTCTTCTGTGGGCACGTAATCCGAATCCCCTGGATTAACGTCTCCAGAACTCTCTACTGCCGCTAGTCCTGGACCCGCGACGTATAGTCTAAGGGGGGTGAGCTACATCTCCTAGCTCAATAGGGAAACACAGTGAATATATAAATTAAGCTCTCACATGTATGTCAAAACAGTTTAAAGATATAATTTATTTGATAGAACTGCTGAAAGACAATGGAATAATTGGAAATAAAATGATGGATACACTGTTACTTTGCATGACTTTGTTTATTCTTGTCTTACTGGTATAGTAATGGATTCGGCATAATCACTTAAATCTTAACTTAAATAGTCCCCGAGTAATATAGCATCGAGCCCCGATGGAATACCCACTATCGTCGTCTAAATAGATACTTGTTATATGTTAAAAATTCAATACTACCCAGGCCCCTTTCTTAGGCGGCAGGGTCTATTCTCAATTCAAGATCCCTGGGATGTGCTATTGTGTACGGTTTGGCCACCGTACCGATTACGGATATCCTGTCGAGTCAGTCGTGAGTATCCCGCCACGTCGGTGGGGTATTTTAATTAAACCTTAAATAACAGAATATCGAATGTGCTCTGCATATAGTTATTCACCGTGATTGTGCTAATTTTATTATATTGGGCCTTATCGTTCTTCTTTTGTTTCATCATTTAGTTTCATCTGCATTCCTGGGATGCTACTGGTTTAATGCATTATTCAGATGCCCATTGTTACAATTCTACGTCCCCTGGAGACTTCATGATTTCTATTTAAAATTCACTCACGCACACACACATGTTGGAAACATATTTATATGACTGTTCTCTTGAGATACTCTACATGATTGAAATACTCTACATACATGATTTTGACGAATTAAAGTATATGTTTCAAGGTATTCCCTACCTCAAGTAAAATCCAACACGCTCCTTTCTTGTAGAGGTTTACGCGTAACAACTCACGTCACACCTACATTGCATGTGACACGAATTTACTCAGAAAGGTCTCTAGAACCCTTAGAGACACAGCTCTCATAAATTACACTAAGAGAAAACTGGGTAATTCCTCACGCGAGCGGTCATTTAGCCTCGCTCGAGCGAGCACTTGACCTCTCTCGAGCGGTTATAAATTCTCGCTCGAGCGGTCATTATTTATCGCTCGAGCGATTATTATTCATCGCTCGAGCGAGCACTATTCATCGCTCGAGCGATAATTATTCCTCGCTCGAGCGATTATAAACCATCGCTCGAGCGGTCATTATTCATCGCTCGAGCGGCTATAATATAAGGTATCTGGAGCTCTAAGCGATGTCTCGCTCGAGCGAGCTTCTCCTTCACTGTGGGTCTCACTTGAGCGAGTCCAAAACGTGAATATGCACAGAATATTCTCTCAGCCCTCGCTCGAGCGAGCCATTTAGACCGCTCGAGCGATCCACGAAAAGATGCATGTTCTCTATCTGTTCGAGAACTATCACCTTCTTTATGAGAGACCTAATAGTGTCAAGGATCATTCGTCCAATAGTTTAAACTCTACATAAAACATACGTAAACATCTAAAATCATACCTTACTCGATAGATCTTCTATAGTTTGATCCGGCTTCGTCTAATAGTGAAGATTTTTAAGGTTCTCTATTGCTCAAAAACCAACGAACCTCTCCTCCTCTTTTACAACCTTCTCTTCTTTCTCTCTATTGCAACTCTTCTCCTCTTTCTCTCTATTTTAGTTCTCTCTATCTATGCTAATCTAGGTTACGTAGGAGAGATTCTCTCCTCCCCACTTTCACTTAGATAGTGAAAGTTAAAAAGTTTCACATATACACACGTAGTGTGTATATGTAGGTTTTTTTTTTTTTTGGTTTCCTTGTAAATCACAAATATATGTTCATGATATGTGTACACGTGCATGGTATGTAAAGTGGACGGTTCCCAAAAATCTGGGGTTATGACATTCATTCCACCTTATAAAATTTTCGTCATCGAAAATTGACGACACACTAGGAATCAAATACGACCCTTTAAAAAGTTTCTGAACAGACATTCGTAGCAACACACCCACAAAATCATAATCAGATAATTCAATACATGGTCTAATGACCCGAGATCATACCTGCATGGAGAATTATTATTATTTTTTTTATCTATACAAAATAAGAAGGCAGTCGTATCAATCAGCCTAATTATTCTAGAACTCTCTTAACGGCTATAAGCAGAATGACATTCATTCTACTCCAATTTATGAGAACCTGCACAAGGATTTTTTTTTTGTACAACTACATAATCGATTATACACACACATATTGCACCAAATAGACTTATTTAATCAAAATTTATGTATATCTATATTAAGTCACTGTCACTATTATGTCCGCCCTAGATTTTGTGACAATCATGTCACGATTGTTTGAGGCATGATTGTCACAATTTCATGAAGATCAAATTGAACTGGGTCATGTGAAGACACTCCATTTTTGACGGGCATGATTCCAATTTCACGTTTTTTAATGGAAAACCTCTATTTGTGCCCACCTATTTACTGATACTTTTTGATGATCGGCTATGTGGCTAGCGTTAGTGCTTTGCTTATGTGTTTGCAAATAGAGGTTCCCTTTCCAAGTCAATAACCCCTTCCTTCCGTCCCCTTCATGGCGCACCAATCCAAATAATGATTCCACTTTACACAGATAAGAAAATGTGACCCAATTGCCGAGTCGCCTTAACCCTTGGCCAGGTTACGTAATATAAATTAGTTTTCTTGTGGGCTTGACAAAGTAAATTTAGTTTTCTTGTAGGCTTGACAAAGCCTCATTTTTTATTTTTCACGTTTTTGTAACTGGGGATGTTGAAGCAAGTTTAGGAATGGGAATGAAAGGTTATGTCCTGAATTTGATGCCTTTAAATATGTTGGCAATCTATGTATATTACGCTCATGGGATTGATTTCTAGTGAAATGGGATTATTTGATGCCTATGGCTATATTGGAAATTCATGCATAAAAAGTTCTCTTTGATTGCATCTAACACCTTTCAACAAATCATCGGATGGTGTTGTGTAGGAAATTTTATGTTCCTTTCCACTTTTGGTAACAAGAAAAAGGTGGCAAAATCCACATTGAACACTTTCTAATAGAATTTGGACGAGTTGGATTAAAGTATAGGTAACCGCTCTATGCTTGTTGCACTGAAGATTTGTATGTTTACATTCTATAAAAAAATGTGCAAGTCTAGCTTATTGAGGACGCAAAAATATTGCTCCATTACTTTTCTATGAAGAGTGCTTTACAGAAGCAAATTTTTTACAAGTGTGAAATATAATGCTGAATTTTGTATGGTAATAGTTGCTGAAGGCTAAGTGCCATGACTTCCCAGATTGAAAATGGAGCTTCAACCAGACTGGAGGTTTGTGAACTAAGTAAATTCTTTAGTTTCTTTACGCAGGTTCTGATGAATACTAAAATCCTAGGAGATTAATAATAGTTATTTTGGGAAATTACCAGGGAAAGTATACAGCAATGGCTGTTTGTTGGCTTCTAGGAAATGGGTGCCTTTTTCCATGGAATAGCATGATCACAATCCAGGATTACTATCGTGAATTGTTCCCAGTATGTTTTCATGTACCTCTTTTCTAATTAATGCTTATATATGTTCTTTACATTTTCATTCTGTTTTGTTCATACTGTATAAAGTGAAATGTGAGTTAAAGATGCCATTGATTGAAACTTGATCTCTTGATTCCTCTGCCTTTTTGAATATTGGCGGCCTGTCAACTTTATTATGTTTAGAGGATGACTTTAATCCACATCTGGAGGCCTTTAGATGTTTTAAAATTTTTTACGCTAGTGAGTTTGTTTTGTGGAAATTTGATGGATATCATGTTCTGCTTTCAAGTTTTCCTTAAATTTTAATGAAATGCCTTAAGCAAAAAATAATCATTTTCTTTGTGTTTATCTTTGAGGGAATTCTTTATGGAAGTTCAAAACAATTGCTTAGGTTGCGAAGCCAATTCACAAGGATCTGTTGTTATGGCTGATATAAATTCATCATTGTGAGATGGAATCTATGTTTTATCTATGACCGACAGTTCTTGCTAATGCCCTTCGTGGTTGTTATTAGACCAATAACTTTACCTCTTAATCCCAATGTTTCGTGACATGTAATTTTTCAGTTATTAACTTTAGCAAAATTATCTTTATAAGTCTCTAGTTTATATCTTTATTCTTAAAATCCACCCAAATTTAAGTGTATCAGGGTTTTAAATAATAAGTTCCATAACGTTCTAATATCTCTTTCCCAATTTTTCTCTGAATTTCACCAATTTTTTTCCTGAATTGCTATTTTTTTACACTGAATAATTTTCAAATCTTGGTTTTTTTTTCTCAATATTTTTTTAAAATTTTCCATTTTTTCGTGAATCATGATTGTTCATCCTCGCTGAATAATTCCCACTTCCCTGACTTGGTGACTATGCCCTGCACTAATCAGCCAGATTGATGTGCATTGGATAATCTCAAACAGCCAGAAATTGTCCACAAAAAACAGAATTAAATTCACAAGTTCTCTCCGACATTACTCATCCATAACCACCTTTGTTGAGTTAGCCTTGCTGCCAAGTAAATGCATGTTGCTATCAGTGACACCTGAAAGGGGGAAAATTTTCATATTATGTATCATTGCAAACTGTTACAAGGCTGTTTCCACTAATCGCGTGCAGTCATGATACATGAATCCAGTACTCATGAAGCAGCCTTCAATTACTAGAAATATTTCAGTTCAATTTTCTTCATGTTGTCAATGCCCATTATTTATAATTCCATTTGAGTTACAAGTGGGATTTCCCAACCCCAACTAAATATAGCTGGATCATTAGGTCAATAAGGTGTTTATTTTATTGACGTTGACTTTCCACAGAGGCATCATGAGGTTGGGAAACAATTTCTATATTTCAAATTCTCCAGAATCTGATGGTCAGATTTTAATGGAATTCAGTAACTAGAGGTGCTTCAAAATGATAATGTCTCTGATGCCCCCAAAACTATGTCATCTTATTATTGTCTCTGATGCCCCCAAAACTATGTCATCTTATTATTTACTCATGGGGCATTATTATAATTTCTCTCGTTTCCTTAGCTGATATATTAGGTATGGGTATAGATTTCACTTTAGAAATCAATGGAGGATTT
The DNA here is from genome assembly GCA_021018995.1 of Chloranthus sessilifolius. Taxonomy (NCBI): domain Eukaryota; kingdom Viridiplantae; phylum Streptophyta; class Magnoliopsida; order Chloranthales; family Chloranthaceae; genus Chloranthus; species Chloranthus sessilifolius. The sequence goes on along the minus strand of CM037588.1, from coordinate 140,831,307 downwards.
ATTCTAAAAAAAGTTTCTTTTGTGTTTTCTTTTCAGGAGGAGTACCACACTGTAAGAGTGCTGACTCTTGTTTACCAACCTTTTGCATTTGGAATGCTTATGATATTAGCATACCATGAGGCCAAGATTAATACAAGGCGCCGCAACTTGACTGGATACACTGTTTTCTTCATAAGTTCATTGTTAGTTCTTATTGTAAGTATCCTTTTCGGTGGAACTCCATTTCCTATCAACTATTTTTTTTCTTTTTTTTTTGAGAAAAGTTCTAAATTTTATAAAAGGGAAAACCAAACAAGAACAAAATCAAATGGAATTGTGAGATGCAATGCCTGCAACACAAAGAGTCAAAAAATACCCCAGGACCACGACTGCTACTCCAATATCAAAGAGCTTCGGCGTCACCATCACCCTCATCAATAGAAGCGTAGAGGACTCCAAGAACACGGAAAAATATTATACACTGTTTTTATATTATCCTCTCAACTATGCACTAGACAAAGATTCAGGAACTGTTGTTGGTGCATGTATCACTAAGTCCAAATTCTAATATATATCTCTTGGTACTATACGAGGTGATTTTGTTATTATTATTATTATTATTTGTTTTTTGATAGGTAAGGTGGGATCGTACCTACAACCTAGAGGTGGTAATCATCTCAAAACCCATTGGCAAAAAAACATAATAATAACATAACCAATTTTTTTATTGGCAAAATAACCAATTGTGATATCCCGCATTGGATAGAGAGAAGTCTGGAACCAGGGCTATGAGGTGCGACCGAACCTTCTATATAACGACTCATTTTGGTTAGGGATGGCGAAACGTAATGCCTATGCCAGGAACAAAATCGGGGAGGGGACCTAAGCCCAGAACCGGACAATATTGTTGGCATATGGGTCCAAATCGTCACAGAATTAAGGATTGGAAAACCGCCCAATACTATTAAATTTTTTTTTTCATAAAATGGAAAAATTAAAGATTGTAAAATGATAATATAAAAAACCAAAATGGTTATTTTCTTTCATTTGGGGCTACTTGTATATTAGGTTTTTGAAGTTATTAAATCTTTTATCATAAATGGAGCCATTCCGGATGATTTGAGGTAGTCTCATGTGGATTGGATTTGAGAAATTTTAGAAAGTTAATTAAATTAGCTATTAAAAAACATGGGTAGTACACAACATCGAATTAAGAGTTCGGTAAGACACAGTATTAAAAAAATGGCAATTTTGCTGCCTACTGGCCAGTACATATGGTATTGTCTGGTATTCTGATCCTTGTTCAGTATTACATATTCATCTCTTCTTGAATTGCACCTGCTGATTTGATAATTGCTGTTTATGGGATGTTGTTAATTACCTTATTCAGCATCCTTGTTCAATCATAGTTGGATTTGGCGACATCTGGAAAAGGAGGGATTGGAACCTTTGTAGGCATATGTGCAATTAGTGGAGCTTTCGGAGTTTCTGATGCTCTTGTTCAGGGGGGAATGGTTGGTGATCTTTGTCTCATGATCCCTGAACTAATCCAAGTAAGGTGTCTCTGGCAATGCCTTTTTCATATTCCTCTCATTTGCAAATATGTTGGACCACATTTATGATTTTGGCTGTTCTTCTGGAACTGTAGTCATTTTTGGCTGGTTTTGCTGCTTCTGAAGCTCTAACCTTTGCACTGCGGTTAATCACAAAAGCAGCCTTTGAAAATTCCAAAAATGGCCTTCGGAAAGGAGCTAGTATGTGATTCATATCTTATTTACATACAAAAGCATTGCAGTTGAAAATATATCAGTTCATTGCTTTTATAATTCATAACTTTTAGCAGGTCATAAAGTTTAACTTAAATGGACTTTGTCTCTTTATTACAACTTACAAGACCAGAACAACTGCATGAAAAATGCACATTAATTTTTTTTAGTATGAATAAGATTAAACACGTATCATGAAAGATGATGTAAAATTATTCAAGGTCTATCCATTGGGAAATTATTCACCACTCTGAGCAAATCCCTTATATGGAATGCAAATTTATGATTTCAAAGTAAACAAGAATAATCTTTTATTTTTATTTTTTATGTGCAGCTTTAATAGATTTTAGATGCTTACGGTTTGGAGTTTCTCTCCAAAAATCAGAATAACTCTTCGCCAGATTCTCTAAGATGTCTCTACAATAAATTACCAAATGTTTTAATGGTAGGAGATTGCATAGGATTTGAGTTAAAATGGTGGTCTTGTTCTAATTTTTTCCCTTCATTGTTTGTTCATCAAACTTCTGGCTCACTTAAAATATATTCTTTTTCTTGCAGCTCCTTGTAGAAACTAATTTGAAGATAAATATGTTTCAAGATTTTCTCTCCATCTTTCAAGATTTGCTTACTTAAAATCTATTGCTCTCCACCTTTCAAGATTTGCTTGTAGAATGCGTGATATTTTCAAATTGCTTGGAGGTCCCTTAAACTCCATCAAAAAGAACATTTGGAAGAAACAGTTAATCAAGATTACGAGAGAATTGATTGAGATAACTAGAATCAATACATTCATTTTCTAGACAACACCAATAGAAGTGCCGAGACCTCAACTTTTTTGCTTCTACTTTTCTGAAATTCAATAAGCTCATCATGATGTTCCAACCTTCGCACATTTGCGTAAAGTCTAGAAAACTACCATCCATATTTTATGGAAGGGAACAAAATTCGAGAAGACTAAACATGTGAAAAAAACTTTTGGAAAGTGAACAGAGAATGTTAAGTGCCTTGTATATGAGTACGAGGAGTGTTAGGAACTCAGACTCACCAAGTGGCAATCTGTACTCAATATTAAAAAAAAAATGAGTATTGTATTATCTCACAGATCAGTCTAGACACTCCAATAAAAACTCTGATGGAATCCCTACCTGTGATTGCATTGGGAACCCTACAAGATGGTTGCCCAAACTGCAAATAAGTAAGGACATGCACCAACGCAATCAAGTAGTAAAAAATGATGCAAAAAACTAATAAAAATGTATTGTATTGTTTGAGAGTGCACGTGACTTGACTTGGCTGGAAAACTGGGCCAAGGTTACTATTTCTTCATGAGTTATTTGTTTCCTATATTTTACATTGATATGTTATGCAAGAGCAAAGAGCATAAGTCAAATTTTCTTCTATGTTTTATAGTGGATTCTGTAGCAATGAAACTTTGTGCACTTCTATAATGTCTACCCTCCATTCAACTTCCCATTGCAGTATTATTCTTTGCGATCTCTGCATTTTTTGAGCTACTATGTGTGCTGCTTTATGCATTCATCTTCCCCAAGCTGCCACTTGTGAAGTATTATCGTAAAAGGGCAGCTTCTGAAGGATCTCAAACAGTTTTAGCTGATCTTGCTGCTGCTGGCGTCAAAATGCAAGTAAGCCAAAGAGTAAATTGATAGATAATTAGTTTGAGAATAAAGATACCTTGAGATCCTAATCAGATATGCGTTTATTGTAGGCCGACGAAGATTCTAAACAACAAGAGCGTTTGAGCAACAAGCAGTTATTTTTCGAAAATCTGGATTATATGGCTGATATGTTTCTGATACATGTGCTGACTTTGACAATTTTCCCAGGGTTTTTATATGAGGATACTGGAACCCATAGCTTGGGTTCATGGTAAGTAGCTCATGGACCTCAGACAACAAAATTCATGGGTTTCTAATACTTTTCCTAGAAATTTATTCTTTTTATGGTGCATAAATATTTCTTCTATGACAGCTCATGGACAATCTAGCAATGTGACAAGTGTTACAACAACAGTGTTAGGACCTATTCATTGTGATCATCGGTCAAAATCTCGGAAATCCGGTACGTATCGGTCTGCCCCCCGACCGATACGTATCGTTCGTGTCACCCGATACATTGCTCAATGTATCGGACAGTTGATATTTTCTTTTTTCTTTTTTTTAAATCCAATTTTTTTAAAAATTTTGTTTCTTGCTTTGTAATTTTTAGTTATTTTTTAGCATTTCTTTTTATACATTTATGTAATTTTTTTTGTCTTCTCCCCTGGCATTGAAATCGTCTATTTTGGTGTCACAATGTATGAGGGAGTAAGGGGTTTAGGTTAGAAGAAGAGGAAAAAGTGAAGAGGCATAGAAAAATAGAAGAAAAAGTGCAATAAAAAAAGGGGTTTCGGATCTTATGTAATGCTACAGAAATATAGCAGCAACTCAAATTATCGGACGATAATTTGAAATTATCATCCAATATGGACAACAATTTCAATATAACGGTCGATAATTTGGCCGATACATTAAGGGGTCGATACATTGCAATGTATCAACTAGGTGCCTTCTGAAACTGATATGCATCGGTTTGTCCCAAATTTTGAACCATGATTGTAATTCATGCCAATTGCCAACCATATATTGGATGAGCAGTTCTGACTTTAACTGCCAAAATTGTTTAAAATCTATATAAGAGAGCAAAGATATTGGATTCTTTTCTTCGGCATTGATGCATTTCAGCAATGTTGTATTCCCTTGAATGAATAAGCAAATTGGTAATGATCATATGGGTTTAAACGAATTTGGCACATCTTTTCGAGCTTTCATCTGATGGAACTCAAATCAGTTACGAAAATATATTTTATGGGCATTCTTTATTTAAGGAATACGAGCTATCAAGGCTGGATCGAACAGTGATATTTTCAATCCAAATACCACCAATTTGATGCACACAAAATTATGAGATGCATTCATCATTTTTTCAAGTGTCGACTCATTTTTTGGTTGTTTTCAAGGTATGCGCTTGTTTTGGGAGCAATGTATAATGTGCTAGATTTCATCGGAAGGTACACTCCGCTTATAGAAATCCTTAAGATCGTGTCACGCAGAGGCCTCTTGTTTGCAATTCTTTCTCGTTTCTTATTCATTCCGGCATTCTACTTCACTGCCAAACACGGAGACCAAGGCTGGATGATCTTACTTGTATCATTCTTTGGATTAACCAATGGTCATCTGACAGTATGTGTTCTTACCGTGGCACTCAGGGGTTGCAAGGTCAGTTACACTCCACAATTAATTGAAGCAGTTCGATATATATATATATATATATATAGGATAGGAAAGAAATGAAAAATGTCTGGATTTCTGTTTTTGCAGGGACCTGAGCAAATTGCCTTGGGGAACTTGCTTGTGTTATCTCTTATGGCAGGTATATGTTCTGGGGTCACACTTGCTTGGTTGTGGCTCATAGGCAAAAAATGGTAATTTGATTGTAATTTGTAAACCGAAGTAGGGATTGAGTTGTAAGTGCTTGATTGATCTTCTCTGAATAAATCACGAAATAAAAATATGTGGTCACCTAACAGTTTTTCTAGTCATCATTATTTGCACATTAATAGAGTATCATATTATATTGAAATTTTAATGAAAATTCTCACATCAACAGTTGGACTCCTCCTAAATTGCTTAATGGCCATTGAAGGAGGAAACAATGGGAATTTAACACAACATTATTATCTTACATTTAGAAAGTTATTATTCAAGTTAATCATGTTGTGAAGAAGCAGAAGGGAATTGACCACCCTATGTTAATAGTAAGGATTTGGATGCACATCCCACAAACATGGATCAAAAGTCTGGATGAAACTGATATGTATCGTCCGATACGTATTGGTTTCAGAGGTCACCCGGTCAATCCATTGAATGTAACGGCCATATATATTGGTACGTATCAGCCGATGCATACCAATGTATCGTCCAAAACTGATACGTATCCTCTGATATGCATCGGTTTGGAGCTGGCCAATACATACGAGAGAACCAAGATTTTGATCCTCGCCCACAGGTACTAGAAAGCAAACAGCCTTTACAAAACACAAGCTCACTTCAATTCAATTAGCTTAGCTCTGGCATGGCCTGCTTCAATCTGATACTGATGTGAATGTTTATCTTTTATCCAATCAGTCTTCATTGAAGTAGATATCTGTAATGATGTGATAGTGAAGGATTGTTCATTTAAACCCATCTAAATACTCTCTAAATTCTTTGCAGTACCCTTCTTTATAGAGTGCCCATTTGTCTCTGCAGGTTCTGAAAAACTTGGAAATCATTGGTATCCTCAGCCCTCCTTGACTTTCTCTTTACTTTTGTGAATAGGAATTCATTCAGCACATCAGTAATTTTCGTGTCTTGTGTGGACCGAAACTTATCCCAGAGAATGGACGAATTTCATGACTATTTTGATCTTCATTGACTGGTGTCTAAGGGAGAATATATCAGATTGAACTGGGCCGTGAAATTTGACCACCTCGTTTTATTGATCAATCACAGAAAGTATGCTTGAGAGGATGGGTTGATCAATTTTGTTAGAAATTTTATCATAATCATGGTCAAATTTAGAAATGCTCCTTTGTGCTAAGAAGATTGAGTGATTCGGATGGACGGACGTCCGTGAATGGACTCACGGGCATCCGTGAGTGATTCACGGACGTCCGTGTTCCAGCGGTTCCGACGGTTATAGGAAGTTAGTGGCGGTTCCGGCAGTTATTGGAAGTTGGTGTCTTAAGGACATCCTTGGTTAAGGACATCCTTGGTCAAGGGCATCCTTGCCCCGATAGTATAAAAAGGATATGTGTAATTCGGGCGATGTAAGGTTTTGGGGAGAAAAATTCTTCACGCTAAAAATCTCTTCAAAGTTTTCAATTTCCTTCTCTTTGAGATATTCTTGTTTTTGTTCGGAATTGATGTAAATCTCAAAGAATATTTTGCCTTGGTGTTTCAAGCATATATTGGCTCGTGTGAATCGAGTGGGCTCGTGTGAATTGAGTGGACCATCGTGAGAGACGAAGGTTGAAGGCGATAAGCATTGTCACTATGGAAGGGATGATTGTGGGATGCGATCAATGTTGGTGAAGAAGAGTGATAGGGATTTCATTCTTAGAAGCACTGTAATATATTTTTTCATAGTGGATTGTTTGCCTTGGATCTGAGATAGATCCCGTGGTTTTTACCTGTGAAAGGATTTTTCACGTTAAAATCGTCTTTGTTATTTTTATGGTTGTGTTTGCATTATTTCTCTTTTTATATCATCATTTCCTCGAATTTTCAAATTTGAATCATATAATTAAGTTTTGGCAGTTATACTGTAGTTTCGCGAACAGAAATTTGACTTAGTTCAAAAATCTCAAACTGTCGATAAACTGCTTTGGGCGGTTGATAGTGGAGACAATTATACTCTGCCACAATATTGAAAGTTGACTTGAGTACAAGTATACTCCACAAAAACCAATCAAACCATGGAACTTCAAAGCATACTGTTTATTGAAACTTATCCCGCCGAGCTTAGCATACAAGATTGATATGGAGAAGACTTTTGACAATGTCAATTGGCCCTTTGTTTTATCTATCTCCTTCAAAAATTGGCTTTTGCCCAAACTGGTTGAGGTGGTTTCCGCATGTATCACTTCGCACTTCGTTTTAATTGATGGTAACCTGAGGGATTTCTTTCAAAGCTCTAGGGTATACAACAAGGAGATCCCCAATCCCCATTCATTTTCAACCATATTGGAAAAGTGCTTAGCTAACTTATTTACCAAGGTAATGGACTGGGCTTGCTTCATGGCTACAAGGCTTCGAATTTTGTTGAGCCCATAACTCATCTTCACTTCGTTGGTGACTTAGGCTGCGTATGGCATAACTCATTACTAGTCCCTGCCACAATAAAGTTCACCTGCTTTAGTTGGTTCCCATTCTCTTTTCTAACTCTCTGCAAAGGAGAATTTACCTGCTCTAGCAGCAACCTCCTTGCTCTCTACTAACTCTCTATTAGAGAAAATAAAATCTGCTCTGACAAGGAGTGAGTAGAGAGGAGGGTAGAATTGTTTAACAGGTAAATCCTACATAAAATCTTACTATGCAAGGAGTTATAAAAGAGATGGGGTACCTGCTGTCACGACCCCAAATCCACGCACCTGGATTTCGAGTCGTGACTCAGATAGATCAGAAAAAAATACTACATCTGAATAAAAATCTCGAATCAGGGATTAAAACCAGATATCCAAATAACCAGATTTATGATAAACATAAAAACTTTTTCTTTTCTTAGCAGGTTTCACTATCTTAATACATTAAACTAAACACTACATACCACTCACAGAGATCTGCGCCAGATAATACTGCTGAATTTTCGTCAATTGATCTTTCTCCAATTTTTTTCCTTCACCTACAAGGTGGTTAAACCACCGTAAGAGCTAATCTATATGCTCCGCAAGTAACCATTCTAATACATATTGACAAAATCACTAAAATGCCGATAGTTTCAAATGATCAAACTCTCAGTTTAACGTCTCTTATTATTGTACAAACTAATCAAATAATTCAGTTGTAATCATGACTGTCTGTGGTTGAAAATAAATCTCGTATATAAGTCAATATTATATCAGATACGAATCCAATATCGTTAACTACAAGGTACTACAGGATGCTTTTCTCAGGGAACAAATAACAAATTCAGTGCAAATAACATAATTCTCAGAGAACAGATCACAGATTCAGATCAGATAACAGAATTACCACTAACAACAATATTTCGGATTTTGTGTATCACGGTACTTTGCAGTCCAATATTTTTACTGAATTCAGGTTGATATTAACATTTTTCTTTTTTGATAACCTGGGTATTCGGGCCTCTTAGAGCACCCACCTATTCCCAGGGGCACATGCACACCCCAAATTCAACACATGTCGGGTCAGCACAGGATATAAATTCCTAGGGTGGCCTCAAGAGGGAAAGGGGATTCGAACTCAGGTCTCCTACTTTTGGAAGCAGGTACCATACAAATAAATCAGACTAGATCAGACACATAACTTAAAAATTTACACTTAAACTACCACAACAGACTTATCGCTGTTGGGGATTATTTTATAGTTAATCGCGCGAATACCAAGTGCTTTCCTCAACTCAACTGTTAGTTGAGATCATATAATAGAAAACAGAGCAGATATCAGATTTACGACCTGACCAGGGTCTCACAATTGTCCACTACGAACTCAGAGGTATCGTCTTATTACCTTTCAGATATTATGGTATTCAAATCAAGTGCAAAAATATCAGAAAATGTCAGAACATATAAATTAATGTCTCAAAATTCCACCAGTCTTAAAACAGATCTAACCATTCATAACACATGCAATTTATGCATATTACACATGCAAGTCTACCACTGTATAGATTCAGTTAGCAAATGTCTACACAATTAGGTGTAATTGGTGTAACATATTTAGTACCAAATTATTACACAAATAGGTGTAACTGGTGTAACATATTTAGTACCAAATTATTACATAAATAGGTATAACCGGTATAACATATTCAATTATAAAATTTTTACGCAAATAGGTGTAGCTGGTATAACATATTCAGTACAAAATTATTACACAAATAGGTACAACTGGTATAACATATTCAGTTACCAAATATTTACAAAAACAGGTATAACATACTCAGATAATAAATATTTACACGTTCAGGTGTCACTAATTTAGGTAACAAATATTTACACTTTCAGGTGTAAATGATTTGGCTGATTTTTAATTATACAGTGTTCATAAACTAACAGACCACATGAAGTCCTTCATATGCCTCAGAGGGTACAACACCAATACATCAATCAAGTTATCAACACATAATTTCTAGCATTAATACGTCAATGAAATGTCATGACTACCACAAGTATTAAAATCTCAGATCCAAGCTAACAACATACACATATTCTACGACTAAAATACAAGTCATCTTATACAGGTATAACAAGCAACACATAGATGTATAATTCAAAACACACACGACGTAATAAAGTCTGATTTCGAATCGATAAATCAATATAGATACAGTCTAAATCAGGGTTCAAATAAAATGTATGAGAATAGGTACTTGCCTCAAAGAAACGAGCAGCTATAGGATTCGCCGTCGTCGTGAACGATCACTTTCTCTCTCTCTCTCTATCTCTCTGTCTCCTCTCTCTTTCTTTCTTTCTCTTTCTTTTTCTTTCTTTTCTTTTTCTCTCTGGCTCTATTTCTTTCCTCCCATTCTCTGACTCTCTTTCTTTACTTTTCTTCTTTTCTTTTTCTTTTGGCACATAACGCCTAGTAACCCACGACTCCCTTCTCTTCTTTTGGCACTTAGTGCCTCACACCCCACGACTCCCTTCTCAAACTGTGATAGCCCAGATTTTCTAATTCCAAAACTTGGGCCATCAGGTCGACACTAAGACCGATCTTTGAACGGAACACTTGGCACATCCACACACAAAGCGGAAACAAAGCAGGTCCTCTAACTAAGCATATATAATCATCATAAGCAAAAAGAGATCTCTAATTCTATATCTTCAAATGACAAAATAACGGTTCTAATCCCATGCAACTCATGGATAGAAGAACCGAAAAGAACCACCAGTGATAACCGACCATCAACGAAACATGGTTCAAAAAAGAATAATGCGACTATTATCCAAAAGAAATATATTATTTACATTACAGAACCCATATACTGATCCATCTCTCTAAAGCTGGACCTACCCGTGCTTTGCACACAAAAAATAATTCTCAAGATGAGGCTCTATCTCCTCTTCCAAAGGCACGTACTCGGAGTCCTCCTTCTCCTGGTCTTCCGTGCCTATATCCTCACCTGAACCTGTGACGTATAGTCGAGGGATGAGCTTCATCTAAGCTCAATAGGAAAACACAAATAACATACATATCTCAACAACACACATATATCCCATGACATAATGAAATGTGATTTTCTCATAAAGATGCACAATGTCAAAGATAGCTGAATGAAACAAGGACATTTCTCTTAATTTGGAAAATTTATCACTTGCATTTCTTCTGATTCACATAACACAAGAAAAGAAATTTAAAGTGTTTCACTTAAATTAATCATCGAGTAAGTATAGCATCGAGCCCCCGATGGAATACCCACCATCGTCGTTCATATGAACCATTCACATATGGTGCCCAAAGTCCCAAAAATATTAGACACTTGTGTCGAACACAATTACCGTTGGCTGGTAGAATTCACAAGATCACAAAGAGTTGCATGGATATCCCGCCGTACCGGTCACGAATATCCCCCTGTGTCGGTCACGGATATACCATCGTGTCGGCCGGGTATTCACACGAAACCTTAAATCATAGTGCCCCCGATGGAATACCCACCATCGAGCCCCCAATGGAATACCCACCATCATCATTCATATGAACTATTCACATATGGTGCCCAAAGTCCCAAAAATATTAGACACTTGTGCCGAACACAATTATCGTTGGCTGGTAGAATTCACAAGATCACAAAGAGTTGCACGGATATCCCGCCATACCAATCACGGATATCCCGCTGTGTCGGTTACGGATATACTGCCATGTCGACCGGGTATTCACACAAAACCTTAAATCATAGTGCATAACTTATAGTTTATCACCATGTGATGTGTTAATTATAATTAAGTTTTAAAACTCAAAACATCCGAACTCACACACACCTATTTCACATTCCGAATGAATCTTGAAAGATTCCACATGCTTATCACATTATCATAATGAATCCTGAAGGATTCTCACATGAATAACACATTTGTTTTAATATGGTTATCGAAATACACACACACACACACATGCTTACACATTCATAAGACTCCACGCATTCAAAACAAATATGTCATATCATAATTCATATGTTATTCATATCAAATGCACATGGTATAAAGTTTTTCCTACCTCGATTCACGATCAATCAATCCATACATAACTCATTTTGCAAGTCCACATGTATGCTCATGCATTAATCTTACATTTCCAACGCCCAAACATACTTTTAGGAAAGCTTAAAAGAACTTAAGACATGCATTCCTAAAGAATTCAAAACAAAAGGGACAATATAAGTACCCTGTACCTCGCGCGAGCGAGCTCTGAAGCTCGTGCCTGCAAGTTCAAAACACCTCGCACGACCGATTGGAATTTTACATACTGCGGAGGGTTACGCGAGGCCTCGCGCGAGCGAGGTCCCTTCCACTTAAGTCCTTGCTCGAGCGAGTCACAGAGCCCCACGGCTTACTTATACCTATAAAAGGTTTCTCGTGCAAGCGAGGAACAGAAATACTTTAGATCCGAGTTTCTCTTTAACTCGATCTTCCCCAAACCTCACCCATATTTATTACACACTTCAACAAACAAACATTAAATGCATACTTTAAATACATTTAACATTAATTTCTTACCTTAATCACAACGATCCACTCGATAGATCAGATCATTCCTCTTGAAGATTCAAAAAGGGTTTCTAAAACCCACTCTGCTCACGGTGAGCACGATCAAGCCGACGAAATCGTAGGCGATCACTCACATACTCATTTTCTTCACATATAATTCACTAAAATCAAGTGAATCTATCCTATGGATTCAAGAGAACTCCTTCCCTTTCCTCTTCAACCCTCTCTCTTGCTTGAACTCTCAAAGCTTAGCAAATGGTTCTCACGTGTGAGACCCTCCTTTACTCTAGCAAATTGACTTGCTACCTTATAACACACAAACATGTTAATTGTGTGTTACCCTATCCACTAGCTCACACCTAGTGTGAGACATATACACACAAAGGTGTGTTAAGTAGTATGGGTTCCCTTGTGAACCACATACACACATCCAGTACACACATATCCTGGCTTACATAGTTTATAAAATTTGAGGTTATTACATTCACCTCACCTTATAGAATTTTCGTCCTCAAAAATTGTCGCAAGTCACACTGAACAAATGTATATGTATAAATTGGAACACACATTGGAGCGAAAAATATAACTGCCCAAACGTGGCAAAAATGGACACAATCACCGATAGAATATACTTACAATGCATAGATCAGCTGACACATAATATACCACAATTACCACACACATATGCCATACTCATCCTGCATAAAAGTAGTCACTTCGGCATTCATATGTCACACAACAGCCATTTAACATTCATGGTGCAATTTGCATGACCATTGAAACGCAAAACATACCCATTTAACTAAAAACACACACATTGCATATATTATAAAACAATTATGCTTGGTACCTATTGTAAGCTAATGAGTTCATTCATAATGAACTATATAAAATGTACCAATCATCACAAAAGTATAACCATTCGCACGTTAAAATATTTACATAAAAGTAACCAATGTGACAACCATGTCACGAAAGTTCAAAAGTGAGACTTCAAAATTACATAGATTTTTCCTTAATCTTTCAAAACTGAAATTTTTTCTCACAATGACCTCACCGGTCGCTCGCAGCAGCAATGTCTAATCGTCATCACCCTCGTCATACTCCTCGTCGTCATTCCCGAAACCAAACTCCTCATCATCATCCTCGCCCTCCTCATCAGCGTCCTCATCGTCGCCCTCCTCCTCAACATCATCATCATCCTCCGCATCGTCGGCCTGCTCCTCAATAGCTGCAGCTAAGCTAGAAGCACCAAAAATCATAGCCCGCATGGTCTCAATGCACTGCTAGTATGTCTGAGGGTATGCATGGATCATCAATTCAAGGCAAATTGCCTCTTGAAAACATTGATGGAGTCGAATTTTGCAGCCCTGTAGTAGGATTTCCTGAAGCAGATCATCTTGACCCCTAGGCATATGCTGGGATGAAGGTGGTGCTGTAAGCTGGTGTGGTTGTGCTGCTTGCTACACAAACTGACTATCTCGTTTCTTCTTGACATTTGTTCTCATGCTTCTAAGGCTTTTGGTTAAGTCTGTGCTTCGACAAGTTTTGATGTTATCGGTTGGGATTGGCTCTTGGGCTTGGATTTCAAACCCCTCTTTTCCATCACGTAATTCAAAAAGTGGGAGATAAGTCTCGCATATGGTAACCGGTTTATGGGTTTAGGAATAGCACCAGGTTTGTTCCTCCTGAGGGCATGGAGAATTTCTTTTAGAACTAGGATAGGGGCACTGAACCACCTACCGTGATATGCCGCATAAAGGGTTTATAAGAACGGGTCCCTACGTTCTTGTTCGTGGCCCAGGGGAAATAAAATTTTCCTAAAGATTATATCGGTTGGGCCCGTGTGATTGATTTCCCCGTGGCAGTCACCCCATGGGTGAACTCGGCCGCAATCTCCACAAATTTCACATCTTGAAGGAATGGAGGTTTTGAAATCCCATCTTCAATGTAATCAAGTGGACAGCCCATCATGTGGGAAATGTCCCTAGCATCAAAACTCAACTCCCTCCCATCAATCTCACAAATCAAATCGGTTTCCGTGGCATTTGTCTTAAGGGTTTGGTAAAATAATTTCATCATTCGTGGGTAGTATCGAGCATGAAATGATTGCAATAGGGGTTTCAACTCATTCACGTTTAAGTAATCCAAGGTCCATTGGGTGGACGATGGATCCTCAAAGAAACTTTTGTGGATTACCCATTCGGGCTCGATAACTTTGTTTTCCCACCATGGGGTGGGTTGAGTCAAAGGGTTTGGCGCCGAAGCCGCCTTTTTTTGAGAACTTGGCAGACGCATCACCTGTTGTTTCCTTGGCTTAGGGTTTGGTGATTTATCGGCCATTCTAGGGTTTTAAAGAACGAAATAGAATGAAATTGGAGCTTAAATGTGGCTGAGATTACCTTTTTGTGCGATAAAAATTCGATGTAATCGCGAATAAACTCCCCAATCACATGTATGGTGAGCTGCCTCCACGAAATCTCCAAAACCCTAGGTCCCCCCCTTTCACTCGTTCACGCGAAATGATCACGAAAAGAGTTTAAAACCCTTATATAGTTTGTTCCTCGCGCAAGCGAGTTAAGGAACTCGTGCATGCGAGCCACAAATAGCACTAGAGGACGAAATCCTTCACATTTTTATCCCTTCTAAAGGGCTCGCACGAGCGAGTTATAAGTTGTTCCGCGAGCGAGGCTCAAACACAACTTCTGAAGTATTTTTGCTTAACTTCTCCATTTCCTTCGCTTTTAGTCTCAAATTTTAATTCGTATAAGGTGTGTTTTCTCATGTAATTCATTACCCATTGGCTATCGATATTACTCGATTAAATGCACAACACATTTAAACGAAATTTATTCATAGATTTGTCCAAAACTCAGATATGTGTACAATAGAAAGAAAGTTCAACTTTATACTCATACAATTGTTCAAATTATATACAATGTAGACAAAACTTATGTAAACAAATTCAAATAGGCTTCGCACACATCCGACTCATGTTCCCACGTGGCCTCTTCTTGAGTATGGTTCCGCCTAGGGTTGTTATCGGGTTGGTTCGGGTCGATTTTCATGCAAAACCAAAATCGAACCGATAACTATCAGTTTCTATTTTATAAAACTGAAACCAAACCGATAAGGTTCAAAATCGAAACTGAATAGATAGTTATCGGTTCGGTCGATTTTCGGTTTCTAAACCACATTTTTTTATTTGTAGCATTTAACCGAATCAAATTGATTTTTTCGCTTTCGGCTTAGAGTTTTCAAAATTTATACAAACCGAACCGATTTATACAAACTATTTTTGCAAACTCCTACGAATCAACTGATTTTAAGACTTTTGGTGATTAACAAACTAAAGCAGCAACAATTGGCTTTCCACAATAAGCCTCACACACCATCAAACTCAAACATAGGCATGCTATAATCCATATATACACCACTATCGGCTTCTTATCGGTTCGGTTTCAGTTTTTTAACATTAAAATCGAACCGATAACTATCGGTTTCTATTTTTTGAAACTGAAACTGAACCAATATGTCCCAAAATCGAAATCAAACTGAAATTTCGATCGGTTTGGTTGGTTCGGTCGGTTTTTTGCACCGCCCTAGTTCCGCCACAACACTAGTACCAATGGAATTCTCTTAGTGCGTAGCACTTGTTCCTTGCGATCTAGAATTTGCACTGGATCTTCTTTGATAGTCAAGTCTTTGTAAACTTCGATTGGAGGTGCATCGAGTATGTGGGTTGGGTCCTTCACGTACTTTAGTAACATGAAGACGTGAAACACATCCTATATGTAACTTCGCCAACTCTCCCTAATAATTCAAAAGGTCCAATATAGCGGGGACTTAACTTCCCATGCTTTCCGAAGCGCATTACACCTTTTATCAGTGAAATCTTTATAAATACATGGTCTCCAACTTGAAAATCGACGCTGGTTCTTTTGATATCTACATAACTCTTCTGCGGACTCTGAGCTGCCTTAAACCTTTCCTGAATTATATGAATGCCTTTCGCATTTTCCTCTAACACCTTCGAACCCAATATAAACTTTTAGTCAGTTTCTTCCCAATTGATTGGAGATCTACATCTTCGTCCATACAACGCTTCATACAGAGCCATCCCAATGCTTTGCTGAAAACTGTTATTGTACGCAAACTCAATCAATGGCAAATGCTGATCCCATGATCCCTGAAAGTCTATCATACAAGCTCTAAGCATATCTTCAATGATTTCATTGACTCAGTTTGACCATCTGTTTGTGGATGGAACGCCGAACTGAAATCCAACCTCGTGTCCATGCCTTCTTGGAATCTTTGCTAAAATACTGAGGTATATAACGGGTCACGATCTGAAACAATGCTCATCGGAATACCGTATAATCAGACAATCTCTCTCATATACAAATCTGCCAATTTGCTAGCCATGTATGTTGTGTTGTAGGGCAGGAAATGTGCTGATTTTGTTAGGTGATCTATGACCGCTCAAATAGCATTATAATACTTCGCCGCCCTTGGTAACCCTACAATGAAAGCCATGGAGATCGACTCCCATTTTCACTCGGGTATTGGCAGAGGTTGCAATAGACCAGCTGGGTGTTGGTGGTCTATTTTTACTTGCTGACACACCAAGTATTTAGATACGCACTCGGCAACATCTTTCTTCAATCCCCTCCACCAATAGCTCTTTCTCAAATCATGATACATCTTAGTACCACCAGGATAAATAGCGTACTTGGATTTATGAGCTTCGTCCAATATAGTTTGCCGTAGATCGACATCAATCAGTATGTATAGACATCCTCTAAATAATAACGATCCATCATCTTTAACAGAAAAGTCTACTCTGGTACCGTCTGTCACACCTTGTTTGATCTTTAAAAGCTCTACATCTTTCATCTGAAGTTTATAGATGCGATAAAAAATTATTGGTCTGATTGTAATGTTAGCCAACAAGGCACCTGAAACGCTGACCTTAATATTCTTATCATATAAAAAAAGATCTTCCAGTAATTTCCATCGACGGGGTCCCATAACAAGGCTAGCTAATTGGGCTGAATTCTTTCGACTCAAAGCTTCTGCCACGACATTTGCTTTACCTGGGTGATACTGAACAGAACAATCATAGTCTTTGAGAAATTCAATCCATCTCCGTTGGCTCATGTTCAATTCCTTTTGTGTAAATAAGTACTTGAGGCTTTTGTGGTCCGTGAAGATCTTGAAGGTCTCACCATATAGGTAATGTCTCCAGATTTTAAGTACAAAAATCACTATGGCTAACTCAAAATCATGCATCGGATAGTTCTTTTCATACTCCTTAAGTTGTCTCAACCCATAAGCAATGACCTTTCTATTTTGATTGAGTACACAGCCTAAGCCGTTGTACAAAGCATCATTATAAATAATGAATCCTCCACTGTCTGATGGAATAGCTAACACTGGAGAGGAGGTAAGCCGTTTCTTAAGTTCTTGGAAACTCTCTTCACATGCACTGATCCACTCAAACTTGACATCATTTCTTGTGAGACGCGTGAGTGGTCTTAAAATTTTGGAAAATCCCTCTACAAATCTTCTGTAGTACCCAGCCAGATCGAGAAAATTGTGAATCTCACTCACAGTCTTTGGTTACTTCCAATCTACCACTGCCTCAATCTTCGCTAGATCAACTGTCACACCTATTTCAGAGACTACGTGACCTAGAAAGCTCACTTGCTCCAACCAGAACTCACACTTGCTAAGTTTGGCATATAACTGATGCTCACGTAGCATCTGTAGTGTGATACTTAAGTGTTGCTCGTGTTCTTTCTTAGAAATCAAATAAATGAGAATGTCGTCCACGAATACAACTACGCACATATCAAGATGTGGTTTAAACAACCTGTTCATAAGATTCATAAATGAAGCTGGTGCATTAGTCAAGCCGAAAGGCATCATCAGAAACTCGTAATGCCCATATCTGGTCCTGAATGTAGTCTTATGAACATCTTCGGCCTTCACTTTCAGCAGATGATACCCCGATCTCAAGTCAATCTTTGTAAAGAACTTTGCCCCTTGCAACTGATCAAAGAGGTCATCAATCTTGGGTAAAGGGAACTTATTCTTGATCGTCAGCTTGTTCAATTGACAATAGTCAATGAAGAGTCTCATCGACCCGTCCTACTTCTTGACAAATAAGACCGGTGCTCTCCAAGGAGACACACTAGGTCATATGAAATCTTTATCCAGTAACTATTGTAACTGCTCCTTTAATTCTTTCAACTCGGTCGGAGCCATTCGGTAAGGCGCTTTAGATACTGGCTCCGTGCCTGGTGCTAAGTCGATTGCAAATTCAATCTCTCGATCCGGTGATAATCTTAGTAAGTTATCGGAAAACACGTCCAAAAACTCGCAAGCAATCAGAATATTGGTGATGATGTTCTTTACTTCCCTTTGTTCTTGTAGAAATGCTAGGTAACCACTGCATCCTTTCCTCATCATCCGTTCAGCTCGTACCACGGAGATGATTGGTATCATTTTCCCCTGATCACCGACAAATCATAATGACTTTGTTTTGGTAGAGGAAATGTGACTACTTTTCGTAGGTAGTCAATGCTTGCATGATAAGCGGATTGCCAATTCATGCCAAGGAGTACATCGAATCCTTGTATGTTCAACAAAATGAGATCCGTCATTGTTTCACGATCTTTGACTCGTACGATAATAGATCGGCAACACTTGTTCGCAGTCACTGAGCTTCTCGTAGGAACTGACACGTCTAAAATGAACTCCAATGCTTTGAGAACGACCTTCAATCTTCTCACAAACTCTGGAGTCACAAACGAGTGGGTAGACCCTAGGTCTATCAGAACTCGTGCATCACAACGATCACCGTCGTTTTCCTTATATAGTTGTAAGGTACCTATAGTAATACATATTCTAGATAATAAGGCATACATGACAAGTTAAACACTCCCTCAAGTAGAAATCTAGCAGATCATTCTTATTTATGCACCTTCTTCATCTAAAATGTAATTAATTAATGTAAACATAGGTAGGTGATTACACCTTGAATGGCATCATTGCTCACCCGTGCATCTTCGACGGTCACTGCAAAAGCACGACCTTATATGGTGGGTCTCGTAGATTGCATAGGCCTTTGCGCGGTAGCAATTGACACCATACCTTCTTTCCTCAGCTCTGGGTAATCTCTAATCACATGGCCCATCTTCCCGCATTTAAAACGTCCCCTTGTGCCCCGTCTGCAATCAGAAGTCTTATGAGATTTACCACAACGGGCACACATGATCAGGGGACTTGACAACGCTGCTCTTGAAAATCTTTGAGTAATCGATGCTCCTGACGTCAGAGTTTGAGCAGGGCCCTCTATACGGAAAGGTCTCATAGGAGAGGATACAAGTAGCCTAGGATAATTTGTATAGGCAGGTTGTCTTGAAACTGGAGCTAGTAGTGTGAACCTCGACTTTTTATTCCTCGAGTCGTAGTCACTTGCCCTCCCCTAGCCTGCCTTATTTTTATTATGTTGATCACACCTTTTATATATATTATTTATATCCCTCTTTGCTACAATTGCCTTTCCTATCACATCGGCATAGGTCTCTAGCTCAAATATTGAAATCCTATCTCATACATTTGGCCTTAGGCCTTCCTCAAATTTATTGGCCTTCATTAATTCAGTGGCCACTAGTTCCGGTGTGAACCTCGATAACCTTGTAAATTCATTACCATACTCTCGTACGGTCATATTTCCTTCAAGTTGGCAAAATCTTTCTTCAGCTGATTCCTCACTTGCTTGGGGAAATATTCTTTGTTGAACACTTCAACGAGCTCCGCCTAAGTCCATAGACCGTGAGGAATTTCAATCTCTCTCTTTCTCAATACTGATTTCCACCACGGATCGGCATCACCCTCAAGCTGGAAGGAAGCCCAACCAACCTTCTCATCCTCAGTGCTCGGTAGTCTCTGTAGGAGCTTCTCCATTTGATTTAACCATTTTTCCTCTTCAAGTGGATCCGTCTGCCCATAAAAATTAGGAGGTCTCAATCTCCTAAAATCCACAAATGATGAGGGTAATAGCGCTGGAGGAGGTGGTAGTGGTGGCTGCTGATGGTTCACATTATTGGTAGCTAGTAGTGTGATCTGCTCAACCAATAGGGCAGTCTGCTGAGTCTGTTGGGCCATGGCAGCGGCCACGACCTTTATGGCTTGCGCCATCCTATCCGTCACTTCATTCCTCTAATCTCTCTCGTCAAGCGGATGTCTCTGATATCCACTATAACCCGCATGGTTCTCATCCCCATTTCTCAAATTCTATTGCGATCACCTCTAGGTCGTCCTCTATTCCTCGGATACATCCTAATCTGTTATAGTGAAACAAAAGTTCCATTAACAGGTGATCCCTATACTTTAACAAAATCTTAAACGTTTAGTCTAATCTAAGACTTGTCAGAAATTTCTAATGCCTAATCTCTGATACCAACTGGGACAGTTCGGATTTTCTAATCGCGAAACCCGGGCCATCGGGTAGGCACTAAGGCCAATCCCCAAACGAAACACTTGGCACATCCACACACAAAGCGGAAACAAAGCAGGTTCTCTAACTAAGCATATATAGTCATCATAAGCAAAAAGAGATCTCCAATTCTATATCTTTAAAAGGATAAAATAACGATTCTAATCCCATGTAACTCATGGATAAAAGAACCGTAAAGAACCACCAGTGATGGCCGACCATCACCGAAACATGGTTCACAAAAGAATAATACCACTATTATCCAAAAGAAATATGCTATTTACTTTAAAGAACCCATGTACTGATCCATCTCTCTAAAGTCAGACCTACCTGTGCTTTGCACATAGAAAACAATTCTCAGGATGAGGATCTATCTCCTCTTCCAAAGGCACGCACTCGGAGTCCTCCTTATCCTGGTCCTCCGTGCCTATATCCGCACCTGAACCTGTGACATATAGTCGAGGGATGAGTTTCATCTAAGCTCAATAGGGAAATACAAAGAGCATGCATATCTCAACAAAACACATAAATCCCATGACATAATGAAATATGATTTTCTCATAAAGATGCACAATGTCAAAGATAGCTGAATGAAACAAGGACATTTTTCTAAATTTGGAAAACTTATCACATGCATTTCTTCTTATTCATATAACACAAGAAAAGAAACTTAAAGTGCTTCACTTAAATTAATCATCGAGCAAGTATAACATCAAGCGCCCGATGGAATACCCACCATCTTTGTTCATATGAACCATTCACATATGGTGCCCAAGGTCCCAAAAATGTTGGACACTTGTGTCGAACACAATTACCGTTGGCTGGTAGAATTCACAAGATCACACAGAGTTATACGGATATCCCGTCGTACCGGTCATGAATATCCCGCCATGTCGGTCACGGATATACCGCCGTGTCAGCCGAGTATTTGCACGAAACCTTAAATCATAGTGCATAACTTATAATTTATCACTGTGTGATGTGTTAATTATAATTAGGTTTTTAAACTCAAAACATCCGAACTCACACACACCTATTTCACATTTCGAATGAATCTTGAAAGATTCTACATGCTTATCACATTATCATAATGAATCTTGAAGGATTCTCACATGAATAGCACATTTGTTTTAATATGGTTCTCGAAATACACACACACACACACACACATGCTTACACATTCATAAGACTCAACGCATTCAAAACAAATACGTCATATCATAATTCATATGCTATTCGTATCAAATACATATGGTATAGAGTTTTCCCTACCTCGATCCACGATCAATCAATCCATACATAACTCATTTTGCAAATCCACATGTATGCTCATGCATTAATCCTACATTGCTAATACCCAAACATGCTTTTAGGAAAGCTTAAAAGAACTTAAGACGTGCATTCCTAAAGAATTCAGAACAAAAGTAACAATATAAGTACCCTGCACCTCACGCGAGCGAGCTCTGGAGCTCGTGCACGCGAGCTCAAAACACACAATTCCTCGCGCGACCGATTAGAATTTTGCTTACTGCTGAGGGTCACGCGAGGCCTCGCGTGAGCGAGGTCCCTTCTACTTAATTCCTTGCACAAGTGAGCCACAGAGCCCCACTGCTTACTTATACCTATAGAAGGTTTCTCACGCAAGCGAGCTATGAATCTCGTGCGCACGAGGAACATAAATATTTCATATATAAGTTTCTCCTTAACTCGATCTTCACCAAACCTCACTCATACTTATCACACACTTCAACAAACATTAAATGCATACTTTAAATATACTTAAAATTAATTTCTTACCTTAATCACAACGATCCACTCAATAGATCAGATCATTCCTCTTGAAGATTCAAAAAGGGTTTCTAAAACCCACTCCGCTCACGCCGAGCACGATCAAGCCGACGAAATTGTAGGCGATCATTCACACACTCATTTTCTTCACATATAAGTCACTAAAATCAAGTGAATCTATCCTATGAATTCAAGAGAACTCCTTTACTTACCTCTTCAGCCCTCTCCCTCTCTCTCTTGCTTGAACTCTCAAAGCTTAGCAAATGGGTCTCATATGTGAGACCCTTCTTTACTCTAGAAAATTGACTTGCTACCATGTAACACACAAACATGTTAATTGTGTGTTACCTTATCCACTAGCTCACACATGGTGTGAGACATATACACAACACGGTGTGTTAAGTAGTATGGGTTCCCTTGTGAACCACATACACACATCCAGTACACACACATCCTATCTTACATAGTTTACAGAATTTGGGGTTATTACACAAACCCTCCAAAACCTTCTCTACTTCTCTTATAGTATCTTATAATTATTATATTATATTATATTAGTATCTCTTATATTATTATATGATATTAACTTATCAAATATCATATGAGGGTATAATTGCTTTTATTATATCTTCTTTGATATTGACACACACTATATGTGCCACTATCACGGAACATGGGACAATAATTTGGGTCCCACTATTTGAGCCAACCAAATTACTGCCTCTAATCACATGATGGTGATCTAATTTCATTCCAATCCAATCCTTCGGACAATACAAATCCTGAGATCATCGCCTTACCATCAGACGATTAGTTTGTGCTTACTGATCCGATCACGTCCACAAGGAAAAAATGTGTTAAAAGCCATTGACTTTGTTAGATCTGACCATGGAGATCAATTTATTGTGAACCACCCGTTTAATGTACTTTAATATCGGCCATTAAATAAACACAAAAATAAAGATATCATACAGAACTGGGTCGGGTCGGGTCCTTACAAATCAGGTCCTTACATCCTTCCCTCCTTATAAAATTTTGTCCTCGAAATTTACGATTCACTACCAAACAACTCTTCTCATTCCCATATTGTTTTCCTTTCAAACTGATTTTGTCAATAACTCTTGACAAGTGAAATCTTCTTGTTCCGATGTACTTATTCTTTTCTGTCTACTTTGAACTAGCTGAAGTCGATTTTGAATGCGTTGAATCATCTATATCGTTTCTTATATTAATTCCTGTCTTACCAGTTTTCTTTCACCATTCTTGTCCCAAAAAAGAGGTGAACAACAAGGTCAATCATACATAGCTTCATGCGGTGCCATCTGAATACTGGTTTGATAGCTATTATTATATGTAATTTCACTCAAAGGCACAAATTGATCCTGCTGTCAGCACACAACCCCGCAACAGGTCTTCTAAAATCTGGCTTCAGTTGTCAGTTATCATATCGAACTTTCATATCAGACCATTCCAGTATTTCGATGTGAAACGTGAATCTTTATCAGAGACAAGTGCTTTTGGAATCCTATGGAACCTCACACAATCTCAGTAACAAATAGCTGGATCAATTAGGGCAACGGGCAATTCTTCCTAAGGAACAGTATCATCCACTTTCATGTCGGCATATCGAGGGTTGTAAGTTGCCTACGGGTATCTTGCACTCACATCAACCATTATAGTCTTCAGTCTAGAACCCTTTTATTGAGCCTTTATAATTTCGTAAAGAATGCTAGGTCGAACATGTAGAGTGGCAAACATAATTTTTATTTTTATTTTTTTATTAATTTTTTTTAGACTTACCCCTTTATAATTTCATCCTGATTTAGAAATCAACTCGTCCCAATTCAAAAATCATTGGTCGAGCAATCAATTTGTACAGTAGCTGTTGCAACCTTGGCTATCCCAGACTAATAATTGACTGACAAATCAGAATCTTGTCAAAATTCAATCCATCTCCATTGTCGGATAGTCGACTCTTTTCGGTCAACAAGTAGTGCACACAGCTATGTCTGAACTCTACACAAATACTGCCTCTAATTTGTAAGGCACACACCATCACAACCAGTTCTCACTTAAGCGTTGGATAGGTCTACCTACGAACTTTGAGGTGTCTAAAAGCATAAGCGACAACCTTACAACACGGTGGTAATTACAGAAGCATGTTTGGTAGCAAAAGAGTAGTCGGAGTATAAAATTTCACTAGTTCATATCTACATTAGTACAAAATTTTATTAGTTCACTTCTATGTCCTATCTAGCAAAAAGGGACCTTACACTATAGGTCAATTTCCTATTCACAAGGTCTTGTTTGTCCTTGCATTAATATCAATGGTATAAATTTCATATGCCAGTCTGATAATCTACAAGGTTCTTTAACTGAGCTTGATAATGGCCCAGTCGGTATGTTTGATGCTCAAAGGATTCTGCCTCAGTCGTCTTTGAGGCGAAGGCAATGTCGTCAGAGATTGTAATAATGTGTTCCTCATTATAATCAACTTCTTCAACGTCTTCCTCACTTGGGTACTCATTATTCATATCCTCGGCGTCTTCAACGTCTTCTTCATCCTCTCTTAGGTCCTCCTCTCCTTCACTTGAGTCTGTCTCCTCTCTTTCGCTTAAGTTCTCTAGGTTGTCTCCTTCATTATTTAGATTCTCAGCATCTTATTCATTATCACCTGGGTCAGTCAGCTTGCATTTGCTATAGTTTAGATTGTCTATGTCATGTTCGAAATCGTCAAAATTATCTGCTACTGCTTCCTTGACCCATTGGACGTTGAGCTGAGAAGGCAGAGGAAAAGTGTATTCTTTATTTCGTTGATGATTTCTTGTGACATCAATAATTGCAGATGCCCCCTGGGGCACAAAACGACTAGCCAACCTATAACACACTGAGCGAGGAAACCCAACCTTCTTTTTCGCTACCGTATACTCCATCATTCCCTGGTCATCACAGGGAATACAATATCACAACTGGATAGCAAGTACACACCCTACTTCTAGCCTATGAGTCCACACCTTAAACGCTATAGCTTTGATACCACATTGTCACGACCCCAAATCCACACACATGGATTTTGAGTCGTGATCTAGATATATCAGAAGAAAATACAACATCTGACTAAAAATTTTGAATCAGGGATTAAAAATCAGATATCCAGATAACTAAAGTTATGATAAACAGATAAATTTTTCTTTTTTTTAATAGGTTTCACTACCTTAATATATTAAAATAAACACTACTACGTACCAATCACAGAGACCTACACCAGATAATACTATTGAATTTGCGCCAATTGATCTTTCTCTAATCCTTTTTCTTCACCTACAGGGTGGTTAAACTACCGTAAGAGCTAATCGACATGCTCCGCAAGTAATCGTTGTAATACATATTGACAAAACTCCTAACATGCCGATAGTTTCAAATTATCAAACTCTCTATTTAACATCTCTTATTATTGTACAAACTAATCAAATAATTCAGTTGTAATTGTGACTGTCTATAGTTGAAAATAATTCTCGTAAATAGGTCAATATCACATACAGATACGAATCCCATATCATCAACTACAGGGTACTACATAGTATTTTTCTGAAGGAACATATAACAAATTCAGAGCAAATAATAGAATTCTCAGAGAACAGATCATAGAATCAGATCAGATAACATAATTACCACTAACAATAACATTTCAAATTTTGTGTATCACTTTACTTTGTAGTCCGATATTTTTACTGAATTCAGGTTGATATTAACATTTCTCAGGCCATACAGATAAATCAGACAAATAGTTTCAGACTAGATCAGGCAAATAACTTAGAAATGTATACTTAAACTACCACAACATACTTATCGCTGTTGGGGATTATTTTATAGTTAATCGCACGAATATCAAGTGCTTTTTTCAACTCAGCTGTTAGTTGAGATCAGATAACAGATAGCAGAGTAGATATCAGATTTACAACCTGGCCAGGGTCTTACAATTGTCCACTACGGACTCAGAGGTATCATCTTATTGCCTTTCAGATATTATGGTATTCAAATCTAGTACAAAAATACCAGAAAATGTCAGAACACATAAATTTATATTCCAAAACTCCATCGGTCTTCGAACAGATCTAACCACTTATAACACATGCAATTTATACATATTACATATGCAAGTCTACCACAATACAGATTCAGTTAGCAAATGTCTACACAATCAGGTGTAACCGATATAACATATTCAGTACCAAATTATTAAACAAATATGTGTAACAGATATAACATATTCAGTTACCAATTTTTTACACAAACAAGTATAACTGATATAACATATTTAGTACGAAATGATTACAGAAATAGGTGTAATCGGTATAATATATTCAGTACCAAATTTTTACACAAACAGGTATAATCGGTATAATATATTCAGTTATCAAATTTTTGCACAAACAGGTGTAATCGGTATAACATATTTAGTACTAAATTATTACACAAATAAGTGTAACCGGTATAACATATTCAGTTACCAAATATTTACACAAACAAGTATAGTGTACTCAGATAATAAATATTTATACGTTCAGATGTCACCAATTCAGGTAACAAATATTTACACTTTTAGGTGTAACTGATTCGACTGATTTTCG
The DNA here is from genome assembly GCA_021018995.1 of Chloranthus sessilifolius. Classification (NCBI taxonomy): domain Eukaryota; kingdom Viridiplantae; phylum Streptophyta; class Magnoliopsida; order Chloranthales; family Chloranthaceae; genus Chloranthus; species Chloranthus sessilifolius. The sequence continues at coordinate 140,804,151 of CM037588.1, read as the reverse complement.
CTTCTACAGTGTTCATAAACTAATATATCAGACGACATGAAACCCTTCATATGCCTCAAAGGGTGCAACATTAAAACATCAATCCAGCTATCAACACATAATTTTCAGCATTAATACGTTAATAAAATATAATGACTACCACAAGTATTAAAATCTCATACTCAGGCTAACAACATACACATATTCTACGACTAAAATACAAGCCATCTTATACAGGTATAACAGACAACACATAGATATACAATTCAAAATACACATGACGTAACAAAGTCTGATTTCGAATCGATAAATCAATATAGATACAATCTATATCAGAGTTTAAACAAAAAGTACGAGAATAGGTACTTGCCTCAAAAGAAACGAGCAACTATAGGATCCATCATCATTGTGAACGATCACTCTCTCTCTCTCTCTCTCTCTCTTTCTTTCTTTCTCTTTCTTTTTCTTTCTTTTTCTTTTTCTCTCTGGCTCTATTTCTTTCCTCACATTCTCTGGCTCTCTTTCTTTACTTTTCCTCTTTTCTTTTTCTTTTGGCACGTAATGCCTAGTAACCCACGACTCCCTTCTCTTCTTTTGGCACATAGCGCCTAACACTCCACGACTCCCTCCTCAACCCCTCCAGAGCCTTCTCTACTTCTCTCTTATAATATATTAAAATTATTATATTATATCATATTATATATTAGATTATATTAGTATCTCTTATATTATTATATGATAATAACTTATCAGATATCATATGAGGGTATAATCGCTTCAATTATATCGTCTCTGATATCGACACACACTACATGTGCCACTGTCACAGGACATGAGACAATGATTTGGGTCCCATTATTTGCGCCAACCAAATTACTACCTCTAATCACATGATGGCGATCTAATTTTATTCCAATCCTTCGGACAATACAGATCCTGAGACTATCGCCTTACCATCAGACGGTTAGTTTGTGATTACTGATCCGATCACACCCCTCAAATGGGTCGTAGTGTCACGTGGCACACATGCTCAAAACTGATCTCCATGATCAGATCTAACAAAGTCAATGATTTTTAACACATTTTTGTCCTGTAAAAATATCATCCTTAACAGTTGATGTGAACCACTCGTTTAATGTACTTTAATATCGGCCATTAAATAAACACAGAAACAACGATATCATGTAGAATCGGGTCAGGTCGGATCCTTACACCTGCTAAAGCAGATAGCAGGATGTTAGCAACAAGGATGGAAACATGCTAAAGCATGTGAACTCTGCTATGGCAGGGGCTAACAAAGAGCTATGTCATACGCAGCCTTAATGTTTTGTGATTCTAGTGAAGAGCTTCTTAATCTTAAAGTCATTTTCCTTTGTTTTGAAGTTTTCTACTCCAAGCGAATAATTAATTTTGATAAATCATGTTTAATGGGTGTGCATGTGGAAGATAATCTATTAGTCTCTCTTGCAAAAGAAGTTCGTCGGGTAAATTATAGCCTTATCTCTCCCCTTATAATATTTTGGGCCCACTTGCAAATTGTTATGTGGTTCTGATCTCACGATCCTCAAAGAATTTTGCATATCTAATCTCAACAATCCGGGTACTATGAGTGGGGCAATAAAATCTATAGCCTTTTGACCTATCAGGGTAACCAATGAAATGACAACTTATAGTTTTAGGATCCAATTTTCCTAATTGTGGGTTGTACACCTTTGCTTCAGCCAAACAGCTCCAAATGTATAAATATCCTAAAGTCGATTTTCTTCCTATCCATAGCTCATAAGGAGTTTTGGGAACCGCCTTACTAGGAACTCGATTCAGGATATGCACCACTGTTCTCAAGGCTTCTCCCCACAAGAACATAGGCAACTTAGAGTTGCATAACATGCTTCTCACCATATCCATAAGAGTACGATTTCATCGCTCAACTACACCGTTCTGTTCAGGCGTTCCCGGCATGGTGTATTGAGCGACAATGCCATGCTCTTGTAGATACAGGGCGAATGGTCCTGGATTGCGACCTGTTTCAGAGTATCTACCATAGTACTCTCCGCCTCTATCAGATCTTATAATTTTAATCTTCGAATTGAGTTGTAACTCAACTTCGGCTTTATAGATTTTAAACATATCCAGAGCCTCAGATTTCTCATGAATAAGAAATATATAACCAAAACGAGAATAATCATCAATAAAGGTAATAAAATACTTTTGACCACCAATAGTGGGAGTTGGAAACGGTCCACAAATATCAGTGTGGACTATTTCGAGTAAACTCGTGTTCCTGATAGCCCCTTTCTTATTAGCTTTTGTGAGTTTTTCTTTAACGCAATCTACACAAGTAGTGAAATCAGAGAAATCGAGCGCATCGAGTATATCATCTTTAATTAACCTCTCCATTCTATCCTTAGATATATGGCCTAAACGTTTATGCCATAAAATAGAGAAGTTGTTGATTGCTCATTTTCGTTTCTTACTAATTTTATCATTCACATGCATGGAAACTAAAGATTGGGCGTAAGATGAATCCAAGTTCAACTGATAAAGATTGCCCACTAATGAGCCACCACCCACAATATCGGAATTAAATAATACAGTAAAAATATTATGTCCAAATTTAAATTCAAAACCTAATGAATCCAATTTAGAAATTGAGATAAGGTTTCTAGTGATACTTGAAACATAAACAGTATCAACTAAATCCAAAATGAAACCACTATCTAAAACGAGACGGAGAGTCCCAATGGCCTCCACGTCTGCTTCTACTCCATTTTCGAGTTTGATGGTACGTTCGCCTTTACTTAGCTTCCTGCTGGATCAAAATCCCTGTATTAAATTACTTATGTGAATAGTTTGCACCAGAATCTATCCCCCAAGTATTGCGTGGAGCATCAACATAAAGTGATTCAAAACATACAAAGACTAGGTCATTACCTTTCTTAACTAGCCAATCTCTGTATTTCTGGCAATTCTTCTTAATGTGTCTATTCTTTTTACAGAAGTGACACTTGATGCCAGAAGTAAATCTGCTAACTTCTCCTTGTTTGGTTTTCGGTGGAGGAGCTTTCACATTCTTTCCTTTTTATTGTCCCTGTTTTTGCTTAAAATTTCCTTTCGATGGTCCAAGAGCGGCGTAATGAGCACTTTCAGGTTTTTCAACCCGAAGTCTTTCTTCTTCTTGGACACAGTGAGCGATTAGCTCGTTCATCTTCCACTTCTCTTTCTGCGTGTTATAATTAATCTTTAACGAACCAAATTGTGTAGGAAGAGAAGTCATAATGAAGTGAATAAGATAACCCTTAAAAAAACCCATGTCTAGTTCTTTCAATTGAGTTGCCATGCCACTCATTTTCATAATGTGCTCTCGTACGCCGCTATGACTATCATATTTCATGGTTCCCATTTTAACAATTAGACTACTGGCAAGTGCTTTAGAAGTCCCTTGAAATTGTTCCTTAATAGCCTGCATGTATTCATTGGCATTGTGCGAGTCAGGAATACCTCCTCGAATCGCATCAGTAATGGAACTCTTTATGATCATGAGGCTCATACGATTTGATCTATCCCATTTTTCCAAATCCGTATTAATCACTGTCAGATCCTCAGCTGAGGCATCAGCTGTGAGAACTTTGGGTTTATCAGATCGTATAGCATAGTCAAGATCCATACAGCCGAGAACAATAGCAACTTATTCTTTCTATTTGCCATAATTTGAGCCACTCAAAAGTTGAATTCCACCAATTATATTAGTTATAGAAGACGGGTTCAATGCTACACAATAATTAAGGGGTTTATTATGTCCACATACAATTGAAGTAACTAGCAATTTCACAAGGTTATAATGATAATAGATGACGCAAGAGTTAAAATATGTCAAGGAATATAAAATTAAAACCAATGTGGTTTTATTGAGAAACAATTTATATCATTATGACCCTCCGTTGGGTCGAGTCATAACACACTAGCCGCTTCCTCAATCTCTATTAATGATTGTGGTACTAATTGCGTCATTATGACACTCCGTTGGGTCGAGTCACAACACACTAGCAGTACCCACACACAAAATTAATGAATAGTGAAACACAACCATAATACAATATTAAGTGATTCATCACCGTTGGGCAGAAGAATCCCTTATGTTGTGATGTCAACGTTCTCTACACACTTTTATTGAATTTGTAACACGGTTTGGGACAAAATTAAACCTCACTATGAAAACTACGACACTAGGAAGAATCATCACCGTTAGGCAGAAGAATCTTTCCAAGCCATGTTTTCTATTTAGGTTTGATAAAATTTTAGATGATCGCAAAAGTGATATTAAAAGAATAAGCCAAGTCCAATTCGTGTTATGAGGAAGTGTCAAAATTGACAATAAACGAGTATTATAATATGTAAGTACCAGCCATGGTGGTGGAGCACAACCTCCACTACCCAATTCTAATTAATGGTACTCAAAAAAAATTTTAATTCCCAATTAAAAATTGAAAAAATAACATCAGGTCATGAAAACATCATAACAGAGAGCTTATTGTCAAAAATAGACCTCAAAAACGTGTCCAGAATGCCTGAGAAAGTCAAAATTTATATATACTGTCTGAAAATCGGACTTATAAATAGCCCAAAAAATACCCGAGAAAAATAAGAAATTTAAAGGGTCATAATTGGGCCGGGTATCGGGTTGCGGGTCGGGCCATGGTCCAAAAGGCCAGACAGGTCAAGGCCAGGGGCCAAAAGGGCCAGACGGGTTAGGCCAAGGGCCAGGCGGGTCGGGCCAGGAGCCAAAAGGCCAAACGGGTCATGGCCAGGGCCAGGCGGGTCAGGCCAAGGGCCACAAATCGGGAGTTGGGTTCTTAAGGCTTTATATGGGAAGCACCAACTTTTGTGCTCCCATTTCAGATGCAATGAAAATAATTAATGCACCTACTACTTTAGAAAAGGAAAGAAGAACCAACATCCTACGACTACTGTAGTCATCTTCACCAAAGGAGCTACCAACCATAGACCTTGGAAACCTTTTATTGGCAACCGCTATAAGACGTTGCACCACCCGAAAGACACAAATCAAAAGAAAATTATTATCTTTTATTTTTCATTCACCTTGATTTGTATTAGACCTTTTGGGGATTTTAATTGCAACCACAATAAAAGGGGAAAACATGGCTGTCATTTAAAGAATAAGACCCACTAGGTCTCTTTTTTTTTTTTTTTTTCCATGGCTAACGGAGACGTGGTCTCTTCAAATACAATTAATAAGAGATTTCCAAACCAAATAACTAATAAAATACAGTTGGGCTATCTTCCAAAACGACATAGAACGTCTTGAAAACAGAATCCCAAAACAGCCTTGATAATCCGACGCCGAAAAATATATATCTCAAAATCAAAGACCAAAAAAAATAGAATGCGGATTCGTGTGCACGCTCAAATATTCCGGCAGCCAAAAATAAGGTACACAAGATTAAACTCATATTCTAATGCTTTGATCGATCAAACACCAGTCATGGCTCTGATATCCATTGTTGAAATCTAAATAGATCTGTCGATCCGACCATCCAAAATAAGCCCTAGGATCTAGGTGCATGATCAATCAAAAACAATTAACATATAATCTATAAATTAAATATATGTGCGCACCTTGAGTGTGAGCCATCAATAGTTGGTCGCCGATCTTCAACGATCTTCTCGCGTTCAATATCTCCTAGCACAATGGGGATGCTTTCGCCAATAGGGAGGATTGAATTGTGTCGAGCAATCGTTAGGACTAGGCACCCCTTATATTTATAGCCAAAGAATCCTTTTCCATTAAGGACTTTAATTTCTAATTATAGTATGATTAGAAATCACAATCATACCTTAACTGAAAGACTCAATAATTAGTTGCCTATTCTCTTCAAACTCACCGGAATAGCAACTACACATCTCAAAAATTTTAGTTTCGGTTAACCGAATTTCTCACCCCCTTAATACGAAGCTGAATTCAAATGATCAGATTTTGGTTTTGGTCAGTTAGGTTTGGTTTCCAATTTTTCTTCATGTTTTTCTTTACTTTTTTTTATTTTTAAATTTTTTCTATTTTTTCAGGTTTTGGTCAGTTAGGTTTGGTTTCCAATTTTTCTTCATGTTTTTCTTTACTTTTTTTTATTTTTAAATTTTTTCTATTTTTTCAGGTTTTGGTTGGTTTTCTCACCCTATCGGGCATGTTTCCAGTTTTCAGTTACCAAAATCGAAAGTGAAACAGTTCGGCTCGGTGTCAGTTTTCAGTCCGTTTGGGTCTGACTCGGGCCGTTTCGAAAGGCTAGGTTTTCATATTAAAACCGAACTTTTAACAAATGAAACTTTTATCATTAGAAGTCTATGTTTTAGGAAAAATAAATTTATGCCTACGAAGATTGATTAATAGAGGATCCCCTCTACTTTATATAGTGTTCATTGGTCAAAAGTTTCCATATATGAGTTTTAGGAGAATAACCAGCAACTTGAAATAATTTCTATAGAGGAAAGAGTTGTTATTAATTACCCGTGCCCCTACACTCTTGGTATTTGGGTCAATTTTTGGGATACACGCCATTGGAGTAACCATGTGTTCGTGTGATTTGATGGCATGATATCAAACTCTATCCAAAATTGGGTCGAAGTATTATCACCATCGTCTGTTTTAAAGTGGTGAAAGGATATCTAGAATTATCGGTCACCATCGTCTTTTTTAAAGTGGTGAAAGGATATCTAGAATTATTGGTATGTTGGATTTACGAAGTGGCATTAATTTTATACAACAATTGACAATATGACTTAGATGATAGAAATTTTATATTTATTTTTTAATCATATGATGGAGATTATTTTTCATCTCAATCTTTTATATCAAAAATCGTTAGATCATAACGCACCTTTTAGATAACACTCATGATACTTCCACGTGGCTAACATTCCAGAAAGTCAGCGACTACCGGCTTACGTGGTACCCGAGCTGCGTACCTTATACCGGAGGATTTAATTCCGAGAAATTTACCTAACAGACCCTGTCAGATGTGCCTTTTACGTCAGAAGCCCTGTAGTTTCACTTTTATCCAAACAAACCAACTCTATATAGAGTCGATATCGATTGTATACCAGCTCTATATAGAGTCGATGACGATTGTATTTGCAATCGATATCGATCATATATACAATCGATAACGACTCTATATACAATCGGCTAAGATTTATAGTCGTCTTTTCTCTTTTGTTTCATCAATCTTATGACCCCTTGCTTCTCATTCTTAAACAGACGATGACGGACGTAAGGATTCCCCTTCTTTGTCATTATGATGGCCTTCTTGTAAAAGATGATGGCTTGTATCAAGGTGGCCAGTAGAGGCTTATTAACATTTCAATTGAAATTTCTTATGAACAATTCATAAGGCGAATGTCTACTGCCAGTTTTGCGAAGGCGGATGAAACAGTTTCCACAAAGTTTCATATGAAGATAGTGAATACGCCTGTGGTTGCCGACATTTTGGACTCTGATGATTTGGCTACCTTATTTACATTTTATAAATCCGCGGTGGACATTATAAAAGTTTTCATCATTAAGGAACCGTCATCCTTCCCAGTTGAAGCTGAACAAGTAAATCTCTGCGGGACTGATTTTGTGACTCATTCATTTCAGTCATGTAAGTTTGAGGATGAAACTGTATACGATACCGTCCCGTTAGGTGATGACGGTTATATTGCGGTGAACAATGGCAGAGGGAAAGCAACATTTGATTTAAACGATGCTCCGATTGAATCGTATGATGACCCAGTAAAATACATGCATAGGTTACAACAATGTAGTCAATAGTTAGACTATACTTCAGAAAGGGTGGTGGATATCGACGATTTCAGTCATATCTTCCCCGGTGGATGGACAACTTGATTTACTCAAGACTTATGTTCTACCATGCCATCGATGGGAATTACCGGAGTAACTCAACCCCATGTCCATACACATGATAACCCCTTCGGTGAAGGGCCTAGCCAACCACGCCATTATCCATTCGGTGAAGGATCTGGTCAATCACATCAGAACTCCTTCGGTGAAGGATCTAGTCAACCACCCGAGAACACCACTAGTGAATGGCGTAGTCATCCTCAAGCCATGAATGAAGATACCTTAGAAGAAGAATATGAAGGCGAACCGGATGGGTTTATCAAAGAGGATCCGAAAATTTTTGTGAGAGACATTGACAATCCCCTAGTAGACGGAGATTACGAAATGTTAGAGAAATCGGGCGACTCCTCCAATGAAGAAGTGGAAACTGAATATCGGAATTGGACATTTAAAATTGGAGAGATCTTCCGAGACAAACAAACATTTCAAAGAGCATTGAAAGAGCACGCGGTGGAGAAAAACTTTCAAATTCGGCCTTTGAGGACCGCTAGTTATCGAGTGACAGCCGGATGCTACGAACCCGATTGTTCGTGGCGAATACATGCTTCTAAATTGACTGGGCTCGATTCTTTCCAAATCAAGACATTCAAAAGTACTCACACATGCGGTGCCGCTAAGATCAGACCGCACGGTCACTGTAATGCAACAATCTCCTTCGTAGCGAACTATGTACGGGATAAACTTATGGAAGGATTCGACTACACACCGACGCCGATAATGTTTGATATTGCAAAAGCTTATAATGTGCAAATCTCATATGCAAAGACTTGGAGGGGAAAAGAACTTGCCCTTAATGATATTAGAGGCAGTTGGGAAGGACAATTTGTCGATCTACCGGCCTACGTGAAGGAGATGGAGAGGGTAGATCCTAATATACAAACATCCTTTCAATTTACTCTTGACGGTAAGTTTTAAAGATTTTTTTGGAGTTTTGACTCATACATCGGAAGCTACCGCAATACACTTCGTCGCATATTTCTTGTAGACGGCACACACATACGAGGACGTTTCGAAGGGATCCTACTTATCGCCTCTGCGCAAGACGGTAATGGTCATATATTACCGTTAGCATTTGCCGTGGTCGAGTTAGAAGAAGAGGATACGTGGATGTGGTTTCTTGAATGGGTAGGTGCGTTCGTGATCGATGGGTTTAACGAAGATTTCGTATTTATCACGGACAGGTCGAAGGGTTTAATAAATGCTGTGAAACGTATCTTCCCTAACGCATATCACAACTATTGCATGTGACATATGACACAAAATTTGCAGCACAGGTATCCCAGGAACAATGTGAAGGGTCTATGGTGGTACACCGCCCGTGCATATTCGAAAAAGAAATTTGATTATTTTATTAACGAAATGAAGAAAGATCTTGCTGATTCTCAGGCCGTAGAATATATTTTGAAAATAGATCCGAAGCATTGGGCACACGCACATATGGAAGGAAGGCAGTACGATTCCCTGACTACGAATATTGCCGAAAGTTTAAACAGCGTGCTAAAGATAGCTCGAGAGAGACCAATTATCGACTTAATCAGAACTACTAGAGAGAAAGTCGTCGATCATTTTCAAAAACGCAGAGAGATATCTAAGAAATGGACCACCCTTCTCTGCCCAAAAGCAGACGCGCACATGAAAAAGGTGTTGCAATGGGCCAGTAGAAAGAGAGCTCAACCATACGGGCGCGATCAATTCCAAGTCAATTCTGGAAATTTCATTCATCACGTTGACTTGGAACACAAGACCTGTAGTTGCCGCCGTTGGCACATTCATGGCTTGCCTTGCTCCCATGCCGTGGCAGCCATCAATCGAAGACGTTACGACTATCATAACTTTTGTGAGAAATGGTTTTTCACCGCTTGCTGTAGACAAATATACGACGAGCAATGGGTTCCCACCTTCGATAAAAGTCAATGGGAGTTCCAAGCAGAGCAACTCCCTGAAAATATGAAAGTGAGACCACCCTATTATTACCAAAAGTAAGCTGGCTGTCCGAGGAAGAGAAGGATAAGGTCTAAGGGTGAGGTTAGGGCACTATAGTGTAGCAGGTGTAGTGAATATGGTCACAACTGCAGGAGCTGCACGGTAGTGGGACCGATGGGTTGACAGTGTATATTTTTAATAATGATAGATTGAATGTAAACGAGAAATTCAGAATCCATATTTTTTTACTGTAATATAGTCTTTACCGATGAATCATAGAGTCGTCATCGACTGTATCCATAATCTATATCGACTCTATATAGAGTCGCCATCGACTATTTATAAAGTCGATATCGATTCATTTAAGAATCGGTATCGATTATGGATACAGTCGATGACGACTCTATATATAGTCGATAGCGATTACATAAAGAGTCGTTACCGATTAGTTACATAATCGATGACGACTCTATATATAGTCGATAGCGATTACATACAGAGTCGTTACCGATTAGTTATATAGTCGATGATGACTCTATATATAGTCGATAATGGCTGTGATTTCTACTTTTTAACCACAGCTACATAAAAATAGTGCAATTATATTCAAAATAATTCATTAAGAAAAAATATTTCATTTACATTTACAAAAATATTAAAATACAACCACACTACTGCTACTCTCCCTCCTTTTTGTTGTCCATCGCCAGTACTCCGCCATCGCCTGTGTATGTAGCCAATATATGACAAAATTTCTGCCCTGATCCTATCTATATCTAATTGCACGAAGTCAAATTTCTTCCCCATCATGAAGTACTCGACATACTTCACAACAAACACTCCACAATCACACGAGTTGGTCTGTCGGGGGAGGGCTTTGATCCGGCAGTCACTAGATGGCCAAGGATAGTTCTTCTTGATCAGTGCAGCGGAGTCACCGTACGAATATAAAATCGCGGGAAGGTATTGGGTCTGTTTCGAAATAATAGAGAGGAGTGTCAGATATGCTAAGCTAACAATAATAAAAAATATGCTAAGCAAAATATCTTACCAGCGCCTGCAATTGGGACACATATCTTTCCTTAGAGGGCCTATTAAATATAGGGTCGATGATCATTATCGATCGTTCGACTACCTTCACGATTGCAAGCGCCCAGTGTAGTGGTTGTTCTGAATGTATTGGCATAAATATCTACAAAAAAGCAATATAATCTCAAAGGGTATGATAGAAAAATTAAAAAGAATAATTATAAAGAGGATAAAAGCATACTATGCTGCATTCGTGAGCCCACAGATTCTGAAGCTCATTGAAGAAGAAAGTTTTCATCAGCTTCTTCCCTCCGGTCTCTTTTTGTCTATAGACAGCCCACCGTTGAACTTGAACCTCGATCGATTAGTTGTATAATTTTTCAGCAAGCATGAACTTGTTGAAATCTCTCAGTTCATAGCCCATGTACGTCAGCGCGGCAGGGTCCATAAGGAAGTTTTTGAGATTTTTATCAGGATGAATTTTATCATCAATTACTTCCAAATGTCTCAGGTAGGCTCCCATAACCTGAAACCAATGCAGTTAGATTTAAATATGCAGTTAGAGTAAAATATATAATCGTTATCAACTCTATAAGTCATCGATGACGATATCTTAAGTCATCGTTATCGACTCTCAAATGAATCGATATCGATTAGTTAAAGAGTCGATAATGATTACATAAGCCATCGTTATCGACTCTAAAAGCCATCAATATCGATTAATTTGAGAGTCGATAACGATTATGTAAGTCATCGTTATCGACTCCATAATGAATCGATATCGACTCTTTTTCGAGTTGTCGACAGCTTTAACCATTCTTGATTTTGCCTACAGTATGTTAAACTTATAAAGTTATCTAGGTACTGCGTGGTCGCCAGACATCTGAAGGATTGCACCACCAGCTTATACTTGCCGACAGTGTTTACATATTCTCTGTAAAAAAAATGGCCAACTTAACTAATCTTCACAATAAATATATAATAATAAAGTTAAGTATTCAGGGAAGAATAACTTACTCGTCCTGCTTCAGAGGCTTGTTCCATATGTCTAGCATATATTTTTGCTCATTGTCATCGGTGGAAGCTCGAGAGCATCTTTCAAAGAGACCTGGACCAAATGGAAATGAGCCTTGGGTCCGCTCGCTAGCTTGGTCCTTCGTTGGCCTTCTCGGTAGGCTTCTTTTCAGCCGCTACCCTTCGCTGTGCCTTAGGTTTGACGGCAATTACTTTGCTGAGTTTTGCTTTTCTAGGTCTTAAGCGAGGCTCAGCTTGTTGGTGAGGTAATTGGAAAGAGGTTTCCTCTTCACCAGCAGGACCCTTATCAGTTTGAGTCTCAGGCTGCTCGTCAGCAGCTGCCGTCACCTCATCAACGGGAGGAGGAGGAACCTGATGCGCAGGAGCTGATGGTTCCTTATCGACGGCTGTGTCGCACACCTTCGATATCAACTCCTCCATAGCCACATCCTGTATATCGAAATAATGGTGCAAAATAAGAATTAATTTTTGGTCCATATTTTAAAAAGTTCAAATCGATTTTAAATATAATCGTTATCGACTGTACATATAGTTGATATCGATTTTATATATAATCGTTATCGATTATATATATCGTCGATATTGATTGTAAATAAAATCGATATCGACTGTATATATAATCGATAACGATTGCATATATTATCGGTATCGACTCTATATAAAGTCGATAACGATTGTGTATATAATCGTTATCGACTCTATATACAGTCGATATCGATTTATGTTAACAAAACTAAACCTATAAAACCAGATTTCAACACATACCTTAGGTCTCGCCTCAAATAAATTTTCAAGGAGTTCTTTTATATTCGACTGGCCCTTTCTAACCAAAGAGTTGTAGTGATTTAACTTCTGCAACTCCGCAAAAGCGCAACGTTTAGCCTCTCTTTGAAGGAGTTGCATAGTTTCTCTACAGAAGCGCAACGTTTAGCCAGAGCCTTATTCTCTCCCTCCAAATCGCTCACTCTTTGGGTGAGCTTCAAGTTCTCCATCATCAAATGATCGACCCTCCTCATCAAAGGATCATTGGAGGTGGACGGTTCAGCTGGGCTATCTTTCACTGCCAGGCTCTCCTTGGTGGCTCTCCTAGTTCTTGGCCGACCCTCTCCGACATGGACGGGGCCCTTTTTCGAGGAGGGTTCTTTTTCTGACGTCGATGCGTCATCCCATTCTTCTTCATCAATATTCTCGATCGGAATATAATTTCTTTTCTTCTTCGGCCGCATCTCTTCCACAGCTTTCTTGACCGGTTCTTTCCTCTTCCCCCCAACCTCCTTTTGAACCCGTAGATATTCTCTTAACACGGGTATCTCTAATTCAAAGCCCTGAGGCACGAGGGGAGCGCGAACTTTTTGAAAGAAAAGGAAACATGGTGAATAACAGAATAAAATGATCGTATATATAATAAATCATTCTCGATTATGAAAAGAATTGGTACCGACTATTTAATAAATTGGTATCGATTCGTTAATGAATTGCTATCGATTATTTAATGAATCATTATCGACTACTTAGTAAGTCGTTATCGATTCCGAAATGAATCGCTATAGACTTCCTAAGTAGTCGATAATGATTCTGTACTGAGTCACTATCGACTTCTTAAAAAGTCGTTATCGATTCTGTAATGAATCGTTATCGATTCTAGAATGAATCGGTAAGTTGCTTTTTGAATTGGCAATAGACCTCATACTTTGCTGTCTAACATCTGTCCGCGAGTGTAACCTTTGATCCTTGACTGCGCCCTGTCCGACCATTTCAGCAGCCGTGGGAAAGGGTCCTTGAGGCCTAGCTGGGATGGCGATATATCGGGCAGGATCTCATAAGCCCACCATTGAAGTACACATATGCATTCATATATGTTGTACGTCTTCAGGGCTTTATCCATCTCGGCAGTCTTTCTATTCGCCGCGCCCTTCATTATATACTCGATCAAGTCTTGGTAGACATGCAGACCCTACAAAGTTCGGTTAAAGTTCTCCACATCATCGATGAGGTCGATGTGGTCTTCCGAAAGCTGATGGTGGGACCCGGGGAAGAGAAATATGCATAGTACAAATAGAAGGGACAACTTTACGAAGTCCTCATCACTTTTCGCTCTACAAATTGCAGCATCTATATGAGACCGGAGAATTTTTCCAGGAGGCATTCCACGAAAGTATTTGTATTGAATGGTTTGTTCTTCCAATGGTTTAACGGATGGGGTATACTTTTATGGGCCAACTACGGCAAGGCCCAGTATCAATGCAATGTCTATCTTCCAAAGATAGACATCAGTCTTCCCAATTCGGAAGTAGTTTTTTTCAATCCAAAATGTCAACATCTCATCCACCACATCAAAAAGAAATCCCACACCCTTAGGCATTTGAAATATTTCACCAAAAACGGAATCTCTCAGCATCTTCTTCCGAGCTGGGGTAGCATTTTCGTAGAGATTCGAAGTGGCACTGGGCGAACACTTGGCAACAACTCGATGTACAACCATCTTGACAGCCTTTTGAAATGAACTGTAATAAAAAAGAAAGGACTGAGCCCCATACTAACAAGGGTTTAAATATTGAATAAAATGTATATATAAAAGCTATATCGATTACATATATAATCGTTATCGATTACATATATAATCGATATCGACCCTATATGTAATCGATACCGACTCTAGATGTAATCGATATCGAGTCTATATATAATCGATACCGATTCTATATGTAATCGATATCGAGTCTAGATGTAATCGATATCGATTACAAATGAAATCACCATCGACTCAATATAAAGTCGCAATGAAGACAAAATGTTTGTTTATATAGAAAATATATAATTTACTAACTCAGAAGATTTCATGAAGTCGCCATTGAATCAAAATATTTCATTTACTTGCAAAAATTTTCAATTACATTCATAATTTTTCAATTACAATTAAAAATGAAAAGAAAATCTTGCAGCAATGTCCTAAGGAAGATTCTTCGATAAAAGCGGTCCTTCCCTTCTAACCAAAATTTAGGAAGATGGATGAAGAGCAGGTGGTGGATGGGGTGGAGAGGCGGGTGGTTCTTCGCCAAAATCTCCATTACTTCATCGTACTCGTCCTACAGGAACTGCAGAGGATCTGGTTCTGGTGGTGGTGGTGGGTCCTCCCATACAGGCTCGAACTTGATTGGGTTATAGTAGGTTTTTTCTTCGTCGTCTGACATTGGGAAAAATATGGGCTGGTAGGGATGATAGGTTTGCTAAGGACGAACTAAACCTGTATTTAAAGCTCCTAGATGGTGGAATATGAATCGTTGTATTAAATTTACTCATTCTTCCAAACTAACTTGCCATAATGGTTTTACAAAAGGGTAGTTGGCAATAAATTGAACGTCGGCTGAGATAAATATAAAACCTCGTATGATTTATTATGACATCGAGGGTAATAACATAGGGAAATTAGTTCATATGATGAGTATTAATTATATTCATAGAGAGTCGATATCGATTTTTTATAGAGTCGTCATCGACTATTTATATAGTCGATTACGACTACATATATAATTGTTATCGACTCTACATGTAATCGATAACGACTCTACATGTAATCGAGAGCGACTCAATATGTAATCGGTAACGATTGCATATAAGATCGATATCGATTACATATAAGATCGATATCGATTACATATGGGAAAACCTAAAAAAATTATGTCAAAATGTGCACCAAAGAGAGGAGAAAAAAAAAATCTATAGCGATGGAAGGTAATTTTAATTCTAACTTACAGATTTGGTAACTTGAAGGTTGTAGATTTGAAAGCTAGCGTCCACGAAGAGACAACGACTCTCCACTGACTTCGAACGAAAAAGTAAAAAGTAAACAGTAAATGATTGGAAAAGAGGACGACTATTTTTTACATTGGGGGTAGTTTGGGCATTTCCTACAGGCGTGCGTTAGCTCGGCGCGCAGCGGATTTGTTTGGGTAAAAGTGAAACTACAGGGCTTCTGACGTTAAAGGCGCATCTAACAGGGCCTATCAGGTAAATTTCCCTTTAATTCCTAGAGGAAAATGCTCTCATTCATATAGAGGAAAATGCTCACTCATATAATACCCCACGTGGGTATTGTAATATGATGATCTTAGAGAGGCATCTCATAAGTGATATCCCATTTTATGCAAAAATGGGATGCCAAATATATGCAAAAGTGGGACACCAGATTTCGGATATATGTGAACTTGAACAATGTTTTCCCAAATTAATAAAATATAATTTTGGTACAGTGAATAAAATATAATAGAGAAAAATATACATATTTAAAAGAAAATTAAAATAGTAAATTGAATAAAGTATATATTTATTCAAAATTTGGAATATGAATAGCAATATCCCAGATTTTGGATACCAAATCGGTATCCCATTTACACGTAGATTTGGAATAACGGTTGGACTTGCTCATTTTTGGATCAATATTCTAGAACTAGCCATTTGGGAGTCCATGTACGGCTAGATTTGGGATACCTCTTGGAGATGCTCTTACCCCAATATTGGAACTGAGGGCATGAGATTTGAAAGTATTTTTTTTTTCGTACTTAAAAATAAGGTTATCAATGGGCCAGGCCTAACCAGTGACAATAACCCTGTTTAAAACCCAAAATTTGTTAAGGTTTTGCAAAAGGGTCGAATTTATGGCTATCAACGAGTCGGATCGGGTCACGCCAAAATCTTGGCCGCCAGTGAAAAATGGCATATGCCCGACCTACTGGTGCACCCAACCCAACCTAAGAAAAATCCCATATTTTTTTCTACAGGAGCTATTACTTGCACATGAATTTATTGTTAGGAATTCTACCCACTCTATCCAACTCTCGATCGCTATGAATGCGGAAAAGTAAGAAGATACAAAAGAACAATCACACACACAACATATTACGTGGTTCACTCAATCGAGGGTTACATCCACGGGAGTAGATGCACTATTTATGAATATTTACAACGCACACACTCTCACTACAAAAAATAAGACTATTAGCGGCATTAAAAACTGTCGCTATTAACAAAAAAAGTGCTGCAACTAGTATTGTCGTTATTGAAACAACAAGTTTTTTCTATTAATAGCGGCAGTTTTTGGTGCCACTAATAGTCTTATTTTTTGTAGTCTCTTCTCTCTAGTGCAAAATCAAAACAAGATCAAACACGATCTTCAACTACTAACCCGTTGTTAAACCAGGGACGCGATTATTCAAAGAACAGAGAAGAGATCTGTCGAAATATAGTAACGATCCCATCACAAGAACGACTTCAATCGAATCTTCAATCCCCAAGCAATTCTTCAATACCTTACCTCTAAAGTATTCTCCCAAATTTTTCTCTCTTAAAAAAACTCTCTCAAGAGCCCTCTAATTTGTCCATGAACTTTCCCTTTATATAGAAGTCTCAAATCCTACTTTTGTTCCAAGAGAAACTGCTCAAAATCCGGACTCTGCACATAACTTCATGTCGCTCGAGCGAAAACAAAACTCACTAGAGCAAGTTACACCTGAAAGTTTTCCCTAAATTTGAGTCGTGCTCCGGTCGCTCGAGCGAGAACTAAAATCGCTCAAGCAACTTAGACCCGAAAATTAACACTTGTTTAGTGCTCACCTCGCTCAAGCAGATTTGGTTTCCGCTCAAGTGATTCAACATTGGGGTAAACCAATAATAACAATCTCCACCTAGGTTTCATCCCCAACGGGCATCAACATCTTCGATAAGTGTTAATGAAGTTTAGGCAATGCCTAAACTTATTCTGTGTAATCGGCTTGGTCATCATGTCCACTGCTTTCTCTTTCGTATCGATCTTCTCAACCGACATTTATTTATCTTCTATCATATTTCTAATAAAATGATATCGGACATCTATATATTTTTTTCTAGCGTGAAAGACCTAATTCTTTACTAGGTAAATGACACTCTGACTATCGCAGAAGATATCGGTGTTCTCATCAACCTCTCCAAATTCATTGACCAAACATTTAAGCCATAAGGCTTCCTTAGCTGCTTTTGTAGCTGCTATATACTCTGCCTCTGTAATTGACAACGCAGCTATCCCTTGGAGCATAGATTTTTAACTGATTGCTCCACCTGTCAAGACAAACACGTACCCTGTGGTTGACCTTCTTCTGTCACAGTCACCAACGTAGTCAGAATCAACATAATCGTAGAGATTCAACTCGCATGTATCTCCACTTTCAAACATCAATTCATGTTTAGCTGTACCTTTCAAATATCCCAATATCCATTTCAATGTGAGCCAATTTTCCTTACCCAGATTAGATATATACTTACAAACCTCATTCAAGGCCTACGCTAAATTTTGACATGTACTCACCATGACATATATTAAACTCCCAATAATATTTGCGTATGGAATATTCTTTATATATTCTCTTTCTGCTTGTGTGGACGAACTCATATTCTTTGTGAGTTTAAAATGCTCTACAAGAGGAGTTGATACAGGCTTGACATCACTCATATTGTACTTCTCAAAAATCTTTTAGATAAAAGTCCTTTGAGTTTGCTGGAGCCTTTTCTTCTCACGACCTCTCATAATTTTCATACATAGGATCTTATTTGCAAAACCAAGATCCTTCATCTCAAACTTTTGGCTCAACGATTGCTTCAGCTTGTTTATTTTAATTTTATTTCTCGCTGCTATCAGTATATCATCTACATAGAGAATTAGGAAGATTCTCTCCCCTTTATAATACTCTTTCCAGTAGATACAACAATCATACTGCCCCCTTTAATACCCTATACTCAACATATATGAATCAAACTTCATGTCTCACTGCCTGGGTGCCTGCTTGAAACCATACAAGGATTTTTTTAACTTGCAGACTAGCGATTCTGATCCTTCTACTTTAAATCCTTCTTGCTATTGCATATAAATCTCTTCCTGAAGATCTCCATAGAGAAAAGTTGTTTACACATCCATCTGTTTTAGTTCAAGATCTTTCTGAACAACAACTTCCAACAACGTGCGAATCGATGTGTGTTTCGCAATTGGAGAGAATATCTCATTGTAATCGATACCATCTTTTTAAAAAAACTCCTTTGCAACTAGTCTTGTTTTGAACTTCGAAGTTTCACTCTAATCACTTTCTTTCTTTCGAAAGATTCATATACAACCGATTGCTCTCTTCCCTTTAGAAAGTTTCATGAGATCCCAAGTCTCATTCTTCAAAAGTGAATGTCATTCTTCTTCCATAGTTAACTGCCACTTTACTGCATCTATATCTATCAGAGCTTCTTGAACTGTACTTGGTTACTCATTCTTTGTAATAAGTGTAAGTGTTAAAGGAGTCATATCCTTAAACTTTTCAGGACGTTTCTTCGTCCTTTCTGACCTTCTTAAGGTAATCTGAACAAGAATCGGTACCTGGGGCTGAAAGTCTTGAGAAATTGTGCCATCGGAGTTTTTATTATCTTTCTCTTCTTGCTCATGTCTTTCAACAACTTGTATCTGAGATTCACCAGATGACTGAGGTTTGTCTTCCACCATTTTTATCGAAAACTCATCTTTGTTGAAGGTAACATCTCTTTCAACTATCACTTTGTGAGATTATGTATCCTTCAAATGATAATTCTTGACTCCTTCGCCATAGTCAATCAAGACACACTTTTTGGATTTTGGATCCAACTTGGATCGTTCACTTCCCTGAAGTAATGTATACGCCACACATCTAAAAATCCTAAAGTTAGAGTAACTCTCGTGTCTTCCATACCAAACCTTATCTACAGCTTTTGAGTTTAGTGTCGCTGGAGGCGATCAGTTGACCAAGTAGCATGTCGTGTTCACTGCCTCTGCTTAGAACTCATGACTCAAGTCGGAATGATTCAACATATACCGTATTTTTTCTAATAGTATTCTATTCATCCTCTCTGCCACGCTGTTATGTTGAGGATTTTCAGGAACTGTTAAGTGCCTAACAATCCCTTGATTTTTACAGTAAACTTTAAACTCTGATGACATGTATTCCCCACTATTATCTGATCTGAGAATCTTCACCTTTCTCCTGTCTGTCTACTTTTCAACCATACTTTGTCACTGCCTGAATTTCTAAAACACATCCGATTTGTTTTTAATCGGATACACCCAAACTTTCCTGGAGTAATCATCTATGAATGACACAAAGTAGTTGGCTCCACCTACCGAAGTGAATTTAGCCGATCCCCATACATCTGAATGTATCTAATCAATCATCCCCTTCGAAGTATGCTTTCCTATAGAAAAATTGACTTTCTTCTGCTTCCCGAAGATGCAATTTTTACAGAAATTAGCCCATGTTCACTCATGTGACTAAGCCTCTTGTGTCATAAATCAGAGAGATCCTTGGAATCTTTCATAGCCGTAACACCATTGTCGTTGATTGCGTTACCTACTAAAGTGTAATATCCCTGATATTTTGGACCTGATTTTGATTTACCTCGATATGCGTGCCCAAAAAAATTATGGGATGAATAGGATTTAATTAGGCAAGTTAGGGTATGAGATGAAATTTGACCTAAGGATTTTTGTTTTGGACTTGCGGAAGTTATATGTTTAGAAACATATACGCTAAATCGTGTGTATGCGATTGACACTAGAAATAATTGCAAGTTAAGTGGATAAATTTGTAAAAGTAAAGATCTAGATATTTTGGTTTGCTTATTAGTATTATAAAGAGAGAAGTGTAGAGGAGAAGCTTCACTCTTCTCTCTCTCATGTGAACTGATTTGAAGCCTTAGAACCCTTTACTTTCTTGCAAATTCCTTGAGATTAGAAATCACTCTCCCCATCTTGGCCATTAATAAGCCTTGTGAATGGATTCGAATTAGTTTGAGATAATCAAAAGGAAGGCTAGGGGAGAGTGGATAGTTCTGTGTGTTGTCTGGACAACCTCTGCTCTAACAGTAAGGTTGTGATGGACTAAACTTTGAAGTCCAACTAAAGCTTGCAGATTAATCCGGTGCATGTAATTGGATCAATGGAGGTTGAATCGACCTTGAAAGGTAGGCTCTATAAACACCTTTGATTAGTGTTATTTTTTTTAGAATAGTTTAGATAAAGGGTGCATCTAAAAATATAACTGATTATGTGCTTTGGAATGGAAAAAAATCAAATCTGAAGGACAAATTCGAAATAGCACAGACCTGGAGAAATTCGACCATCAAATTAAAATTCGAGGGTCGAATTTGGGCTGTTAAGCCTGATGCACTTTTGGGGAAGTCGAGGGTTGAATTTAAATTCGGCCATCGAATTCAAATTCGACCATCGAATTTTACCCTGTTTCTGGCTTTCGAAATTTTTGTTGGATGGCATCTGTGTGGACTTTTGGACCTTCATTAACACTTGTGGTGTTAATCACTGTAGGTCTTGTGATAATGAGTCCATTATGAGGACTTATTGGTATAAATTTTGATCAATTCAAGTTGAGGTAAGGGAACCCTAAACCTAATTTGCATTCTATTCTAAGTTTTGATTAGTTTTGTTTAAAGCATAAATTCTGAAATTTTGTTAGACACAACATGAATAAAAATTTTGAATTGTGACATATATGAGAACTCAGAACTTTTGAAATTTCGAACCTCATCTTTGAATGTGAATTTTGTATTAGAACTCTGAAAAATCCGAATATGTGTTATATACATAAAATCTGATATGTTTAGCATTTGTATTCGATTTGAGGTACATACGAACAAAACCCTAGATTTTGCCAACTATGTTGACAGTAACTTAGCCTTGCACAAGTTTCCCTTATTACATAAGGGCTTGTTGCTCTTTCCAAAAAATGAGGTATGAATGGCGATGGTCAGTAGGGTTTTCCATCGGTAATACTCGTGCTCTCATGCTATATGTAATTTGGGAGATAAAATTAAGTTATAAATTTAAGATAAGAAGCATGCCTAATTCAAAATTTTGAAAACATCAGAACATCAGATCTATTGAATCATTTTTGGCTTACTATTTTAGAATTGGAATTTAGACATCAATGCATCCTTTGAAAACCATATTTGATCTGATATTTATCTTTGAAGAACCTTTACTTATGATAATATGTAAATGGATAAGTTTCCTTTATTGAGCTTCAATGTTAGCTCACCCCGACTATACGTCACAGGTGCTGAGACTGACGTAGGATCAGACGATCTTCATCTGGAGGACTCTGACTACATTTCTAAGGAGGAATTAGAGACCTCAGCAGAGGAGTTCTTTCCCTGATTTGGACTGTCTTTTTGGTACTTTTGTTTAGAATTATGGGCCCAAGGCCATTGTTTTGTCATTTCTGATATCACTTGAGGAACCATTATTAGAAACCACTATTTTAGGAGTTGGGTTGGCCATCACCGGTGGTTCTTTCTGGTTCCTCCTAGTGATATATTTTGTTTGAGCTTTTGTCCTTACTTTTATATTGATATGCTTCTGTTTAGAACTTTGCTTATGCTGTCGGCTTTTGTTTGAATTTACGGCTTATTAAGAAATCAATAAGTTGATAAATCGACCTTTCCTATACCTTAAGGATTGGAAAAGTCAGGTTGTCACATAAAGTATACAAATTTTCCATCTTTTCACCTTTCATCAAGGTCATAACACCATATACGACCTTAAGTTTACCGGATTCTAGGATGACTCGACACCCTATCTCATCCAATGCCCCCAACGAGATCATATTTTTCATCAGATCAGGCACATGCCTAACCTCAGTAAGAGTGCGAACACAACCATCAAACATCTTGATTCTGATAGAGCCAATACCCACTGCTTCACATGCACTATCATTCTCCATCATTATCATCCCACCATTGGCTTCATTATACTGGTCAAACCAATCATTGTACGGACACATGTGATACGATGCCCCTGAATCTAGGATCCAACTATTATCAAACTAACTTGAGCTTAATAATGCACACAATAGGTATTCACTAGAATCTGACTTAGAAACACTGGCCTGCTGCGAAGTTCCTTCATCACCCTTATCTTTATTCAATCTTTGCTTGTAATATTTGTAAATATGTCAATATTACTTACAGAAGTAACAGATAACATCCTTTTTATCATCCCTAGATTTGGACCTGTTGTTTTCTCTCGTTGATTTATTATTCCTTCTAGACTTGTCTCTTTTGCGATCATGGTTCCGACCCCTTTCACTCAAGAGACTAATCCTTTCAGAGTTAGACTTAGATTATTTTCTCAATTAGTCGGAAAGAAGTACAATAGTAACTTTTTCGACGATAATAGTATCTTTACCATAAATTAATGTGATAACAAGGTGCTCATAAGATTGTGGCAGTGAGGTGATCAAGAGAAGTATAAGATCATCTTCTTCAAGTTTCACCTCAATGCTCAATAGTTTATTAACTATGTTATTAAACGAATTCAAATAGTCATGAATACGTGTACTAGCCTTCATACGAAGGGTACGCGTACTAGCCTTCATACGAAGGGTGTAGAGTTGCTTCTTCATAAAGAGTTTGTTGGATAACGACTTTTTCATGTAAAGAGATTTCATCTTCTTCCACAGATCCACGGTCGTCTTCCCGTGAAGAACATTATATTAAACTTCATCAGACAAACACAATCGAATAGTGCTTACAACTCTCTTATCACTAAAGTTCCATTCTTTATCAGACATCTCTGTCTTCTTCCCCATCTCCTTTCCAAGTAGAGCATCATCAATGTCTTATTAGACAAAGAGATCTGTGACCTTGACTTTTCACAAAGAGAAGTTATTCTTTTCTGAAAACTTCTCCACCTCAAATCGTGCATTCGAGACCTTCATCGCCATTGTAGCATAAAACCTTGCTCTAATACCACTTTTTAGGAATTATATCCACTCTATTAAACTCTCGATCGCGATGAATGCAAAAAAATAAAAAGATGAAAAAGAACAATCACTCACACAACACAGATTTACGTGGTTCACCCAATTGAGGGCTACGTTTATGAGAGTATGCACTATTTATGAACGTTTATAATGCGTACACTCTCTTTTCTCTAGTGCAAACTCAAAATAAGATCAAACATAATATTCAACAATTAACCCGTTGTTAAACCAAAGACATGGTCCTTCAAACAATAGAGAAGAGATCTGCCTAAATATAGTAATTGATCCCGACACAAGAATGACTTCAATCGGATCTTCAATCCCCAAGCAATTCTTCAATACCTTACCTCTCTAAAGTATTCTCCCAAGTTTTTCTCTCTTAAATAAACTCTCTCAAGAGCCCTCTAATTCATCCATGAACTTTCCCTTTATATAGAAGTCTCAAATTCTACTTTTATTACAAGAGAAACTGCTCAAAACCCGAACTCAACACGTAACTTCACGTCGCAGGTCGATCGAGCGAAAACCAAACTCGCTCGAGCGAGTTACACCCAAAAGTTTTCCCTTTGAGCCATGCTCCAGTCGCTCAAGTGAGAACCAAAATCGGTCCAGCGATTTAGACCCGAAAATTTGCACTTGTTTAATGCTTATCTCGCTTGAGTGGATTTGATTTCCGCTCGAGCAACTAAACATTGGGGTAAACCTATAATAACATTTATGTAAAGGAAACAATACATTGGCTTGTTCGGTTTAATAAAATGGTATAATAAATGTGTTGATTTACTTTATGTTTTAGGCTCAGATGATAGCACTATTGTTAGATGTCCTAGTGAAGATGACCTTCCTCCACCTTTACCTCTGAGAGATGTCATGTTAAAATTTAATCTCTCTTTTTTTCTTTCATTCTGATCGAGAACACAATCAAGGGCCATCATTTGATTCAATGGTTGACTCTCACAAATCAGATGATAGAAATCATATTTTTTTTCTTTATTTTTTTGGTAATTCAGCTGATATAGGGATAATGTTCCGTGTCAATTTTGGTCTTAAAGATCTTTTCATCATGATCTTCAAATCATACAACTTAGATGGTGTTCCATGTGACATAGATCCCAAAAATAACAGTCTGTCCTTTTAATCACGTGTCTTACAAATATCGTGTGCAGGCTGTAGCTCCCATTTTCTATAGAGTACCTTCAAATCCACCCACCAAATCTTTGAGTTCTCTGACACTGACACACATTGACTACGTTGAATCGGATGATGGAGATTGTTTATGATCCCAATCTTTCGCGCGATGGATCTTGAGATCATGGTGTACCATCAGACGATCGATTTTTTATTTCATGTGGTACACACCCAAAAAAGTGACTTTAACTCAATTTTGAGCATGCAAGTGATGTTAAAGGTCACTTTTCTGAGATGTGTGCCATGTGAAATAAAACATTGACCGACTGATAGGATTCCCATGATCTCAAGATCCATCATGTGAAAGATTGGGAGGATAAACGATCTCCATTGTCTGATTCAACGCAGTCAATTTGCGTTTCAGCATCAGTGAACTCAAAGATTCGGTGGGTGAAAATTTAAAGGTACTCTTTTCTATATTTCTTATACTACAAAACATGCACGTGTTGTTTTATAAAATCATAAAATAATAATAAATTTATAAAATGAAAAATGTCTGGATTTTAATGTATGGATGAACTTATGTATTCAAACCTTAGATCATATGTCACGTGACACCTGATTCCAAGATAGTGCTTTTTTTGGGATCGTGTGTAATGTCGCATGTCATCTATTAAAAAAAATTAATTTTTTTTTGTGGTCTAAACTTCAACCAAAGTTTGAATAGCCTCACACAGTGCATTGAATTTTTTAATACTTTATAGAAACAAATATTTTTGGTTTAAAAATTTCACACAGAACATGAACTCTATCATCAGATTCATCACAATTGAAAATCGTCAAGGAGTCAATGGCTTTCACATGGTTTTGGACGTAAGTGTTTTTAGTAAATTTGTAGAGGCGAACAGTGCCATCTGAAAATAAATCTAAGTCGCCTGATTTGATGGCGACAATGTAAAGATCTATGGGGTCAAACATTTGCACAAAACATGATCTCTACCAAAAGATTGAACACAGTCAAAATCTATCATTTGATTCAATAGTTGGCTATGTGAATTATATGATAAAGATCATATTTTGCACCCATCCTTGGTAAAAAAATAAAATTAAATCACAGCATCATGCCCTTCTAACCATTTTGAATAGATTTTAAGAGAGTGAGAACCTCTTTATTCTATTAGACTTAGCAATTAATGTTTATCTAAATAAGGATAGATTGTGGAGCTTTTTAAAAAGCTCATCATCTTATTTATTTTATTTTTTTTGAGATGGATTCATCATCTTCTTCAATGGCTGACTTTAAAGTCGCTTTTTGGTATTTATGTCATATCAAATCAATGCCGATGATGGTAATTTTCATATGGTTGTCACTATTGACACCAAATTTGATTTTAAGGCCACTTTTTTCTGTATTACGTCAAATCAATGCCTGACCATTTGATGGTATGCTCATTATCTTGAGATTAAGTGTGTGAAAGGTTGCACTACAAAAAAAGGGAACTACGCCGACGGCTGCCAGCCGTCGGTGTAGAGTTCCCCAACCATCGGTGTAGCTTACGCCGACGGCTGTCAACCGTCGGTGATAATTCCGTCGGCATAGGGTAAGAGGGTCTTACGCCGATGACTGCAGCCGTCGTGCAGCCGGCGTAGGTGTTTTTAATTTACAAAAAAATAATAATAATTTTCTTTTCTTTTTTTTTTTATTTCCCCACCTACGCCGACGGCTGAAGCCGTCAGCGTAGGTGTTTTTTAATTTTAAAAAAAAATATTAATTAAATAATTAATTATTATTTTTTAATTATTTATTATTATTATTTAAATGTATTTACTAAATTACGGAGCCAGAATGAGTCGATTTTACTCGAGTCTTCGAGTTAACTCGACCCAATTGGCTTTCGAGTCGAATCGAGTTTTTGGATTTTTAAACCATGCAAAGAACACATACAAATGATAAGCAAGTAGTTACTTCAGCATCTTACAAGCATAGTCCCCACTAGGATTGGCTGTAAATTCATTAGCATTAATGAAATTTTTGCACTAATTGGATTATTAATAAAATGTATTGAGTAAATGTAGAAATTTTGGTGTCAACTATTGGCGCGTGGTTGAGATCATGTCTCAATGCTCATGCAATTCATTGTAGCTATGGATCATTGGGCATGTAGCTCAATTGCAAGATGGACGATGACACAGCCTTGAGGTCATAGATTCAGTTCCAGCTTACCTAACCAAAAAAAGAGGGAAGCAATCAAATGTTCTTCCAATTTACATAGCTTAGGTAGAAATTCTAGACAGAAAAATCTAAAGATATCCATACCTGTGTCTCAACCATTGATTGTATGATTGACCGTGGATGAATCACTATATCGATATCATCATATTCTGGCCCAAAAAGATAGTGAGATTTAATAACTTCTAGACCTTGTTAACCAAACCAAACAATATAAAAAATTGAATAATATGACACAGTATTAAGCTACATCTTAGAAGGTGCCCATGAAAAAGTAGGGTGCCTTGTTGAAAAGGGTCGCAAAGTCCACTATGATTTTCTTCCTCATATTCCAGGTAGGATGCTTCAAAGCATCAACAATTTTCACTTCCTTCAACTTTTCAGCAGGCCAGTCCCTATCACGAACACCATGAATGGAAATTTAGCTCAAGGTTCTGCAAAGTTGGATCTCTGAATGATGGGTATTACAATAACATATAGTTAATTTCCAAAATTTAATAAGCATCAATTAAATTAAGGCACACAAAATTCAATAACCAAATCAAAAGGACCTCATCACCATACAACCACATAGTTACAAAAAAAAACTGCTTTTAAAATGTGTATTATTCACTTGGAAATTAAAACACAAATTAAATTTGTTATTTAAAAAAATTCAGTTAATGTTTTCTAAAAAACTTGTAGAGAGAGAGAGAGAGAGAGTATAGGCACCCTGGTACAATGGACTAGGTAAGTACTAAGTCTATATGTCATCAGATCCTTTATTATTGAACTAATGGACCAGCCCGGTTTTTGATTAAATTGGCAATCTCGTAGATTTAATATGAACCAGTCCGCTTCATTTACTCTTATTTTTTCAAATATACATGAGAGGGGATTCAGACTCAAAACCTATTTATTAAATGAAAACATAGTCCTAACCAACAAGTCTCAATATACTGGATTTCTTTAAAACAACATTATTTTTAATATACATGCTTAAAGCTTACATAGTAAGTATTAATAAATCTCTTCTTAAACTAGACTGGCCAAACTCAGTTAGACCCTATCTGACCGAACTGATGCCGTTGCCAAAACCTATTAATGAAATGAAAACACCAAGTCCTAATCAACAAGTCCCAATATACTTTAGGCCTTTAAAAAGCAACCCTCTTTTTAATATATATGTATAGAATTTATATTATAAAAATATTTATTGATCGAGGCCTGGGCAACTGCAGTCAACTGTGCTCCAATTATGCTCATGCGATCTTCCACAAATACAAGTGAACCAATCAAAATTCATATTCATTAGTGTCAATAATTGAAAGATGGGTAGGTTTCAAGTTTGAGTCTCCCTCTTCCCTAAATGGGTGTCCGAAACTAAACTGCATCGTTGGATTGTGATCCAATAGTGCCATTCATTTGTAGTAGGGCTCTGCCTAAAGGGATAGAGCCCTGCTCCTCTAAGATTAGACAAAACAAAATAGTCATTTGAGTTGACAACACATACCTCAAACCAGACCAAATATGTAGTTTCTAAGGCTGCATTTGGGATTGCTCTTTGGAGGCAAAGAGCAGCTCTTTGCTCTAGCGCAAAGCACTTTAGTATGGGACTATTTTTGGTTTTAAAGAGCAAAGAGCTGAACTTGAAAAACAGGGTTGTCAAAAAGGAGACCCAAAACCTGTTGTTCAAAACTGTTTCTTCTATCAATATCAACACAGCCATGTTAAATTGAAGCTTAAAAAAATAAATGAAAACCCAAATTGGAAAAAAAAAAAGCCAACCTAGGTAATTAGCACCTTGTTTTGCAAAGTTGCTTCCGAAAAATTCTTTTCAGGGTAAAATATTGGGCGAGAGGCATTTTCCATCGAAGGATATGGCCACATAGCTGAAAATGGTGTGTTTGAAGAAGCAACTCGAGGATGTTTATTCGTTTTCAGCTACAGGTGGCCAATTCTTTGGGAGGAAAGTGCTTCTCACCCAATATGCGTCAGGTTGGGTGGATTCTAAAAAAATGATACTTTTTTCATGTCTGATTGTTTTGGTTAATGGGATCAATACTACATTGGCTTGATGGGTTTGTTATGAATTATGAATTAGAATCTTTATTTTCACAGGGAAGAGCTGTAGATTAAAGTGGTTTAACCAGCTTGACTCAAGGATCAACAAGAGACCAAGTACAAACCGAGGGGGAGAAGCAATGGATTATTTGGTTATGGCAACAAAAACATGGATGGAATGAATGAGCTAAACAAAGGACCTAGAGCTGGCCGCTTCAAGAATCAGAAGGGGTTTGGACCCAGTATCACGTTAGCAGTGATACTTGCCTTTACAGTGGGTCTACTTGCCTTCACAGTATCATGTTAGCAGTGATACTTGCCTTTACAGTGGGTCTACATGCCTTCACAGGCAATAAAAGAAGGGTGGCCTCAAGCTGTCTTTGTCCATTCTTCAAAGATTGATTGCCTAGCCCCTGTCAATTACTCGAGCATCTTATAGAGTTTATGCTTTTTTACATTAGGAACTTGTGATTTGGGGTTTTCGTAGGGGGGGTAGTTTCTGTATATGTTTTGTGTGACAAACAAGATCAATGCAAGGTGGATAGTACTTTATGGCTGCTTTATAAGGGGTGTTTTACAAGGTGCTCAGCGAATCAAATGGGAAATGGAAGGACGGGATGGGCATAGGGAAGGCAGTTGCCCCTCCCAAAATTCAGTTCTTCGGATGGATGACATCATTAGAGACGTCTTGACTATAGACTAGTTGATAAAGAGAGAGACAAGGTTGAGAAGTCATTATATCTCTCTCAACTAGGATTGGAAGGATCGCACTCATAAGTCTCCCTAATGGGGTGAAAACTCTATTCAGCCTAAACCGACCCTGCCTCTGGTCTACGATTGATTTTGAGCTGGCTGCTATTGTTGCAACTGAGGCTGTTAATAGGTTGGCTACTGTTGGGCTGATTGCTGGTAGACTGGCAGCTTCGTCTGAAGAATGTTGCAATCATTTACTTTTGCACTGCAACTTGGCTGGGGAGGTCTGAAATTGGGTACTATAGGTTTTTAGGATCAATTGGACGGCCCCAAGAACCTTCCAGGAAATGCTGTGTGCGTGGAGGGGGGGTTAGGTTTAAGGGCTAGGTTGGGAATCTGTTGTTCCGTTGGAAATAATGTGGAGGATAAGGTTGGAAAGACATGATAGAATATTTAGCAGGTGGAAAACAACCTTGTTCATTGATAAAAAAGGGGATATCAAAGTACATATTGGATTGACTTGGTGAAGAATATATTGTTCAGCAAGCTGGGGATTCAACTGTGAGAGATTAGTGGGATAACCTTGTGACTTTGTGTACCCTGGAGCTGCCGGACTGGGTGTCGGATCGAGGTTTCTAGTCTTTGCACTGGCCCGATGTAGTTGGTCTATTGTGGTAGGTGATAATTATTTGTGTGTCTTCGTTGTTTACTAGCATCTCGCTAGTCCCAAGTATTTTTTTATTTTTTTTCTGTTTTCCTTTTTTAATTTCAATAAAAAAATTTTATTACTGGAAAAGAAGGAAACCAAAAAAAAGGCTACAATGCATGCAGCTGAGATGTATGGTAGCTAAGGTAAAAGAAAAAAAATTAAGGCATGTTGTTTGAGGTAGTTTTGACATGTCCATCAGAGACCGGAAACAACCCCTATACAAAGGATTGAAATGATATAAACACAAGAAGCAGGAGCATTGGAGGAGAAATAAGGACTCGGTGGAGGTAAGGAGCAAGAAGTTATATGAATGATTAAAAGTGGCAAAGAATTTAACCTTAAACATTAATGTGACAACCCGACGTTTCCCCGTCTCTAAACTGGGAAAGGTCGCGCCATCAGATCACCTGACATGATCCATTCATCAAGGAGTTACTTCTTTAACTCAAAGAGATGCAAATGCGGAAGCAATGTATTTTAACTCTGACAGATGGATAATATGGCAAAATAAATGATAGATAGACTATAAACACTATAAACAAAATAACAGATCTGATGTATAGCTTTTCACCGATGACGGCCACCCGTCATCTAAACAGTGAAAAGAGAACCTATACATCCAAAAATATGTCTGAAAACCATCATATATCATTTATACATGCCATAAAATTTGTCTCTCTCATTCCTCTCTTTCTCAAACCCATTTCCCCTCAGATCCCAAGCTACAAACCTATTTCGGGAAGAACTCTTCCGCGAAATTGTCTTCCTCGTCGTCGTCTTCTTCTTCCCCCTCTTCCTCGTCAGGCACGTAGGAAGGATCTGCCACGTGCTCCAGGTCAGGCTCTGCAACTAAGACATTGAAGTCGTGGTATGAGCTATCATCAAAGCTCAGTAGAGAATATCACATTGTTATTCTATATTGACAGTTTATCACTTTTTCATAGAGATGTATAAAATAAAATAAATTTATGAATAACATGCTGAAATACTGAATTTATGCATGATGTAACAGGTGTGAGAAACAAACTGAAACTGAATATACATGCAGGCAAAAATAGGAGAACAGCAAGGTCAAGATCCCGAGTTAGCGGGATCACTTGTCAAGCTCCCGAGTTAGCGGGATCACTTTGACTAGAATCCTTCAAGCTCCCGAGTTAGCGGGATCACTTTGACTAGAATACTTCAAGCTCCCGAGTTAGCGGGATCACTTGGATTAGAATACTTCAAGCTCCCGAGTAAGCGGGATCACTTGTCAAGCTCCCGAGTTAGCGGGATCACTTGATTCGAGAATCTCAAGCTCCCGAGTTAGCGGGATCACTTGATTTAAAACAGAGTAACAACGTATAACAAATATCTTAAATGACAGGATATAATGAACAACGTGAAATGCTTAAGCTCAAGATGCAGCTTCATGTATTTCTTTTATGCTGAATGGTATGAAGCTACTATAAGCATGAATTTACAAAAGGATTTCTTGTTATAGACTAGAAATATCAGTTTCTTTCTGACTAGGGTCAAACTACCAGATGCTCTTGATGCTGATTTATGATATATATATATATATATATATATATATATTATTATTATTTTGTTTCTCATCAGATTTCTGGCAATGTAAGTCTATTTATTTCAGATCAATTCAGGTTTATTAGTTTAAATAAAATATCAGATTTTATCTCTACTATGCTTATTAGTACATGAATGTTCATCCAAGCTTCTATGAAACTAAGTGACATGCTTATACAAGTATAAAATACCAACGTAGATTCCCTACCTGTGTACGTCGAATCTTACGAGTGTTGTCGTTGATGCACTTTTTAGTCATCTGATAACATCATGCGAACCCATTTCTTCAAAATTATTTAAGTGCTCCATGTGGCACCAATCTAGGGAAAAATGGATTTATTTTAAACACTAACAGTCTATAGATGACCCATTGTGCGCTAAGACCCAATTAGGCAATCACCTGGACCCATCATGGACCCAAGGTCCGAATTGTACAAGGCATTGCCCAAACCCGTGCTGGTGGAGGTTGCCGCAGCAACACTCAAGGCTTGCTGCGGCAAGCACCTTGCTGCGGCAACCCTATGAGTGTTGCCGCGGCAAGCCCTTCAGCTGGCCTTCTTGCTGCGGCAACCCTATAAGGTTGCCGCGGCAAGCCTGTGTATTTTGTTGGCTTGCCGAGGTTCAGATGGGGTTCCTTTCTGTTCTTTTGATATGTTGTTTCCCCCCCTTTTTGCTTATATATATATATATATATATATATATATATATATGTTTTCTATATATATTTTCTCACATATATATATATATATATATATATATATATATATCTCCATTTTCCATTTATAGATCTTCAATGAAGATCCGGAGTGCAGCAATCTGCACTCAAATGCATACTCAGGCTATAATTTTTGAGCCACAAATTCTTAGTATCAATTCTTCTGTATAAGAACAAATAAATCACTAACCTTTTTGGTGTTATTACGATCGCATCGGTGCGGTGCCGATCATCTAGTGACACTGCGCTTGCCGAGCCAGCGAACCATAAAGATTGTTTTATACTTAACTGAGGTCACAAACAGATTGGCTTTCTCTACAAAATTGGCTTTGAAGAATTTAACCAGAGATTCAGACGAAGAAGATGGAGAAAATTTTACTGGAGTTTATAGCGATTGCTGCACTTTGTGTGCATGAAGATGGCGAATGACTCACTTGAGTCGTGTAGTGCAGTTACCATGCAAGTAGCTTACAAGGTACTTTTAGTTACATTACTATGTGAACCACCACTACTTTAGGTATTGTATTGCATAAAAAAACAAAACAGGAAAGCTCTTTTATATATTTTACAGATAGACCAAACAGGGAAACCAATAAAAAGTTTATCTAATAGCGCCCCCCCTCTCTCTTGGTTATATTAAGGCTAGTTCATGTTACATGTCTGTTGTTTAGTTTAGACTAAATTTTTGGGCTGGCTACTATGCAACATTCACATGATTTTTGGTCTTGTATAGGCAAATAAAGCCAAAATTTTTTACTTGAGTGTAAAGTGTATATAACACTGATTGGATATAAGAAATTGATTCCTGATGTCTAGCTTGAATCCCAATTTTTGATGTCTCATTTTGTGCACAAATTTAAAGGTTAGCTTAGTGAGGTCCTTCCACATGACCTGATCGGACTCTCACCACTATAGTGCTAAATCTGGGGATCGTTACAATAAATGAGTGGGGAAATACAACTCCAAAAGTCGAACCCAAATAGACAGGACAAAGCAATAATGATGATGATGATGTAACAATGACAATTGAAAGTATTTAGGTACAAGAATTACTTAATATTTTATGAATATAGCCCTGGCTTCTAAAATTCAAGCCATATTTAATTAATACTATGAATCTGAAGTTGTCCAAGTCATAGGATAGGAACCAAAGTCAACACTCAAATTCCATCCGCAGTTGGAATTTTCATAAGCAACACAAGATAAACGAATCCAACCAAGGAAAAAACAAAAAGAAACCAAAAAAAAAAAACACCAATATAAGTTCTACAAACAAATAAGTGGATGCTTCTCCAGCATGTCCTATGAAAGACTTGTGAGCTATTTTACAAAGAAAGTATATGCCTTTTAGTTATAGAATCTCATGAAAATTTTGAATTTTATGGATTTTAAAGCTGAACAAATATAAAATTTTCCTTGAGAGGTGTGAAAGTCTTTTTTAGCTGAAACCTAAGGAAAATAAGTGCCTAGCCCATCTTTGAAACTTACCTATGAAGCATTTCCTTTTCCGCAATATGTGAATTATATAGTCCTCTAGCCGCCGGCGTCGTGTTTTGTAGCCGTCGGCATATCTTACGGCATATCAAAACAAATTATTGTAAAAATTGTACCTTCTTTCCTTGAACTGGCTCCTTGCCTTTACCATGATCTCTATACGGCTTCTCGAATGCCTCTCAACTTGAGCCTCCACCCAACGTAGAGGTTTTACCAGAAAGCGTAGATAAAATGAACCTCAATTGAAATTGTAGGTTTAAATACTTGATTAATTGACAGATATATCATTAGCTGATGAGCAAACAAATGACAAAAGGCAAACCTGAGTACTAAGTCTATATGTCATCAGATAAAAAAACCCATCAGGTGGTATGAAGGATATTGTCCAGTCATTTTCGAAATAGGCCAATCGGACACATCTGAACAAAAAGCCAAATGTCAAAATGTTAAGTGTCACTGAGAATAATAAGTTAGGAATAAATAACTCCACAAATTAACTAAAGAGTCCAACTGAAACACAAAGTTAGGAGATAAAGACTTCAGTCACTTACTGATGAAATTTGATATCATCCAAATAAATGTATTTTCCTTTGGTTGATCTCCCTTGAGCCTCCATGTAACATCCATGATTTCTGTGTATAGTACAGGTCACGTGTGCCATGAACAATACTATGGCATTGTGGTGCACAGGGGAAAAACAAAAAAAAAAATTATATATACACTCTTAGGTATATATGTTTGGCAAGTAGTTCAAGTGGATGCAAAGCACTTAGGAAGTATGTGTGTGATTAACACACTAGTTAAGATATGTGAGCGAAAGGGGAGGAGTCTCCCATACTTGTTTTGTTGAGCTTAGAAAGAGAGAGAGAGAGATAGGGAGAAAGAAGAAAAAAAAAAGGAGTTTTATTAAAAGGTAGCTAGAAATACGATGATCCTTGAGAAGTAGGTGAGATTCACCTTAGGGATTTCTAATATATGGGGTGATGATGATGGTGATGAAAGTGAAGAAGATTCCTTAGTCTAGAGAGATTGGGAAGGATTAAGAAAAGGTTTGGAAGAAGGGTTTTGAAACCCTCATTTGGTATGGTTGATCTTGGATCAAATCTAGAAGAGATCCATAAATCCAAGGTATGTATATGTTTATATGTGATTTAGATGAAGTATTAATTGTTAGGTAGATTTGTTTTGATGTCTAAATAGGGTATTAAATGAGGTTGGGGGTAGTTCTTGAAACGATCGAGCAATTACTGTCATCGCTCTTCGCTCGAGCGGTTAAAATGGCTCGCTCGAGCGAGGAAGGATAAAATATATAAGAGAAATAGTTCTGGCCTCGCTCAAGTGAGGAACTTTGTGAAGAGGAAGATCGCTCGAGCGAGGGTCGCGTGAAGTCAAAAAGGCCTCGTTTATAATCGCTCGTGCGATAGTATGAGCCTCATTATAATCGCTCGAGCGAGGTTGAGTGATCGCTCGAGTGATGAATAGTGCTCACTCGCGCGAGCTACTACATAGAATTTTACTTTATTTTTATTATTCTTGGAAGCTATAGTTCCCAAGATTTTTAGGGACTTTTCTGAGGGTATCTATGGCACATGCAATGTAGGTTTGGTGTGTGTTAGATGTATTTGATTCCCTAGGGAACGACGATACGTTAAATGATAGCTTTACGTTGAGGTAGGACACCTTGAACATGTATTTCAATTTTCAAAAGCGTGTATGTAGAGTGATTCAAATGAATATTTGTGCATCAAAATGTGAATCCTTAAATGTGTTTGTGTGTGTAACACCAAGTAAATAAATGAAAATGAGACATCCCCAAGGGATGAAAATATAATAAAGGCATCTGTATGATGTGATTGACTTAGACATCCCAGGGATGTATGTGACATTGTAAAACAAAAGTGAACAAAGATTGATAAGGCCTAATCGATATGAATTAGCATAATTACATGGTGAACAACTATATGTAGCACACATTTGATACTTTTGTTATTTAAGGTTTGAACAGAATACCCCACCAACGTGGTGGGATACCCATGATTAACTCGGCAGAATATCCGTGACCGGTACGACGGCCAATCCGTACACTAATTTGGACATCCCAGGAATGTGTATGAGACTAGAAACCCCATCGCCTATTGGAAAGGGAACTGAGTGGTATTTAAGAAAGAAACTGATATGAAAATTATCTATTTAGACGACGATGGAGGGTATTCTATCGGGTGCCCGACTCTATAGTAAGTTGGAGAATATTTAAGTTAAGATTTAAGTAATTAGGCCGAATTAGTAACTAATATCAGCAAGTTGAGAATGAATAAACCCATGTGAAGCAACAGTTGCATCTAGTACATCTTTCAGTTATTTAAAATGTCTTCTCAGCAATTCCATTAGATAAATCATGCCTTTAAATTATTTTAGAATATATGAGAAATTGACTTATATGTTCACTTGATGTTTCCCTATTGAGCTAGGATGTAGCTCACCCCTTTTAGACTATACGTCGTAGGTCCATTGCTTGCGGCTGCTGAGGCTTCGGGAGACGTAGATCCAGGGGATTCGGATTACGTGCCTGGGGAAGAGTTAGAGTCTCCTCCTGAAGACTTCTTCTAGAGGACCTGTGCGTACTTTGAGTGTGAGTTTTGAGAGCCTTTTGTACGGCTTGGAATGTCAAGCCACTTTTTGGAAAAGATGTAATTAAATGATATATTCTTTTGGCGAACCATCTAGGGTGATCCAGATTATCACCGATGGTTCGGGTCGATTCTTCTGTTCATGTATTGGCATGGAAGAAGAACTGTCTTTTGAGCGTTTGCTTTAGTTTAGCATATAATTATTTCATGTTGTTCAGTTACATGTTTCAATTTGAGTAGTGATGGCTTGATTATACCAATGTTCCGTATGGACTTTGGGGGAACGGCTTAGAAAGCCGTGCTGATAGCACAGGTTTCGAGGTATCAAAATTCGAGCTGTCACAGTTGGTATCAGAGCTTTTTCTTTTAATTATTTTGACAAGTCTTGCTTTGTTAGAGCATAGGGACTTCTGTTAACGAAACTTTGGTTTCACGTGTAAACCGTGATGTCTTCTAGAGGAAGAAGAGCTCGACCTAGAGGTGGCCAGGTTCGGAGTTTGCGTAGTAGAGATGACTTCATCTCGTCTACGAACAGAGTACCTATGGGAAACAGAGAGGTTCCCGAGGGTAGTGGTCCAGAGAATCGAGATTAGGTAGAAAATTAGGATCAAGATCGTCAGGGTCGAGATTAGATGGAACAAGAAAGAATCAGAGAAAGAAATAAAGACTGAGAAGAGCGTCAGAGGATGATGCATACTATGGAAACCATGGCGACCGCCATGGCTCAACAAGCAGCATCCTTGACGGCTCACAATGCCAATGATCAACAACAGCCACCTACACCTCTAGTAGCTTCAACACCGCCAGTGCCCTCTATATTTACTGAGTTTAGGAGGATGCGACCTCCTAGCTTTTTAGGGCAAGCAGAGCCGATGGCTGTCGAGAATTGGCTGACCAAGATGGAAAAAGTTTTCAGCGTGCTTTCATGCATAGAAGATGAAAGCATCCATTGGGCAGCTTATATGTTAGATGGGGAGGTTGGGCCTTAGTGGAAGTCCGTTTCTAGGATTAGGGCTCAGGAGACCCCAGGATTGCCCTGGACATGGGATGAGTTTATAGAGGAGTTCAACAAACAGTATTTCCCCGAAGTCGTGAGGAATCAGATGGAGATACATTTTTTGCAACTCTTACAAGGACGAATGACGGTAAGGGAGTACAGAGTGGAGTTTATGAGGCTTGCTCGCTTCGCTCCCGATTGCGTGATTACGGATGTGATGAGAGCGAAGAGGTTTCAACAAGGCTTGAGACCAGACGTTAGAGGGGGGGTGGCACCATTTCAGTTGAAGACCTATGGAGAGGTCATGAGTAAAGCTTTAGTAGTTGAGGAAGAAAACAATAATCGATACCGCCAAAGGAACAATAGGGACGAGGGAGTGTAGATCAGAGTAGAACAGGGAACTATGAGCCAATGAACAAAAATCCAAGATTCATAACACCTAGTCAGAGACCACCGTTCCAAGCAGGGTATGGGAGACCGGCGCAACAGACAAACTATTAGAGATTCCCATTACTTGCGTTGGGGAGGCCGATACGTTATGAGAGCCCTGCTGCCACCACTGGAGCTATAGTTACACAGGGCTTTTCACGAGCTGCTTCTTCCACACCTAGGGAGACCTGTGCCAAGTGTGGCAGGTCACACAAGATGGCGGATTGCAAACAAGGGACACGAGGATGTTACAAATGTGGCAAGGTGGGCCACATGATTAAAGATTGCCCTGAGGTGACCAAGGATAAGACGACTTCTACTTTAATGTCACGACCGATACAAACAAGGAAGCCGGTCATACAAGAGAGAGCCTACTCAGTCACCGCCCAAGAAGTAGGGAACGTGCATGACATCATCCAAGGTGAGATTCCTTTTTAAATAAAGAATTTCATTCCTTAAAATTATAGATAGAGAAGGTGCATTCATTAGAAAAACATGTGGACTCTTTTTTGCACAATAAAAATTTCTAAATAAAATATGTGCTATATATGTATATGTGTGTGTTATAGGTTCGTTACGAGTGTATGAGAAGGGATGCTATGTAGCATGCAAAGCAAAAGTGTTGATAGACCCAGGGTCTACCCACTCCTTTGTTACTTCGAGGTTTGCAAAGAGAATGAAGATCGTTCTGGAGATGTTGGATTTTATTTTATCAGTGTCTATTCCGACTGGGAAATTAGTTGACACAGAATTAGTTTACAAATCAGTGATAGTTGGCATCGATGATGGAGAAGTCTATGAACTGGACGCAAAATTAATACTGTTGGACATGCAAGGATTCGATGTGATCCTTGGCATGGATTGGTTGTCACAACACTGTGCGACCGTAGATTGTAAGAATAAGATCGTCATCTTCAGACCTAACACAAGGAGATCATTTCTATTTCGAGGGGAGAGAACGACGCATATGCCACTTATCTCTGCGGTTAGGGTCGAGCGCTTGATCAGAAAGGGTTGCACTGATTATTTGGCATTCTTGAAGGAGGATAAGGAAGAGAAGAATATTATCTCCAAAATAGCAGTGGTGCGAGAGTTTGAAGATGTATTTCTGAAAGAATTACCAGGATTACCTTCAGAGAGGGAAGTGGAGTTCGCCATTGACTTAGCACCAGGAACAGAGCCTGTTTTGAGAGCACCATATAGGATGGCTCCTGCTGAGTTGAAGGAGTTAAAAGAACAGTTACAAGAGCTCATAAATAAAGGGTTTATAAGATCGAGCGTGTTTCCATGGGGAGCACCGGCCTTGTTTGTAAAGAAGAAGGATGGGTCAATACGACTGTGCATTGACTATCGCCAATTGAACAAACTCACCATCAAGAACCGATACCCTTTGCCTAAGATAGATGACCTATTCGATCAGCTGCAAGGAGCGAGATATTTTTTCAAGATCAATCTGAGATCTGGATACCATCAGTTGAGGGTCAAGGCCGAGGATATTCAAAAGACTGCGTTTAGGACACAGTATGGACACTACGAGTTCTTAATAATGCCGTTTGGATTGACAAATGCCCCGGCGTCATTTATGGATTTAATGAATCGAGTGTTTAAACCACACCTGGACTCCTACGTCGTGGTATTCGTCGACGATATCTTAATATACTCTAAATAAAAAATGAAGCATGAAGAACACTTGAGGGTTATTCTACAAACTTTATGTGAACACCAACTGTACGCCAAGATCAGTAAGTGCGAGTTTTGGTTGAAGTTACTTTTTTGGGACATGTCATCTCAAAGCATGGTGCCACGGTAGATCCAGCAAAGATCGAAGCAGTAGTAATTGGGAACAATCAAAGACCATGATCGACGTCTGTAGTTTCCTTGGACTAGCGGGTTATTATCGACGTTTCATTGAGGGGTTTTCAAAAATGTCAGAACCTCTTATGAGAGTTACACGAAAGGATGCAAAGTTCGAATGGAGTGAAGTGTGCGAGAAGAGTTTTCAAGAACTTAGGAAGAGGCTCACTTCAGCTCCAGTATTAGCGATTCCTAAAAGCAGTGGAGGGTTTGCGGTATACAGTGATGCTTCGTATAATGGTTTGGGCTGCGTGCTCAACTAATACAAAAAGGTGATAGCTTACGGGTCAAGACAGTTGAAAGAGCATGAAAAGAACTACCCGACACATGACTTGAAACTAGCAGTGGTCATATTTGCATTGAAGATCTGGCGACAGTTGTACGGTGAGACCTTTGAGATCTTTACCGACCACAAGAGCCTCAGATACTTGTTTACCCAGAAAGAGCTAAATATGAGACAGCGTAGATGGATGGAGTTCCTCAAGGGCTATGACTGTTCCATACAGTACCATCCAGGCAAGGCTAATGTAGTAGCTGATGCCTTGAGTCGAAAGAGTTCAGCTCAGTTGGCTAGTTTGATTTTGGGTATGCACCGATGTAAGTTATTTGAAAATCTTGCACTGTATGATGCAAATATTGAGTTGCAAGCTACAGGAGCCTTTTTGGCTAACATATTAGTGAGACCAATGATATTTGAGCATATCCACGTGCTACAGGCGAAAGACCCGGCGCTAACCAAGATTTGTCAAGACGTGATTGAAGGCATTAGACCTGAGTTCTCAGTGAAAGAAGATGGTTCTTTATTATTCAAGGGTCATCTTTTCATTCTAGATAATGTCGATCTGCAGCGAACCATCCTCGATGAAGCTCACAAGTCAAATTATGCGATCCACCTCGGTAGCACTAAAATGTACTAAGATTTGAGAAAGAATTACTGGTGGAGAGGTTTGAAGCAAAATGTAGCTAAGTACGTGTCACAATGTTTGACCTGCCAGCAAGTGAAGGTCGATCACAGACATCCTGCTGGATTATTATAACCTCTACCCATACCAGAGTGGAAGTGGGAATCAATCTCTATAGACTTCATTGTGGGACTACCATGTATAGCAAAGAGAAATAATACCATTTGGGTAGTCGTAGACCTATTGACCAAGTCAGTACACTTCTTGCCTTACAACACAATGTACATGGTGGGAAGACTTACAGAATTGTATATGAAAGAGAACGTGTACCTACACGGGATTCTGAGCAGTATCGTTTCTGAGCGTGACCCATTATATACATCAAAGTTCTGAAAGAAATTTCAAGAATGAATGGGAACGCGACTAGACTTCAGTTCAGCTTTCCATCCGCAAACTAATGGGCAAACAAAGCGAGTGAACCAAGTGATAGAAGACATGCTCAGAGCGTGTATGCTTGAATTGCAAGGGCCATGGGATCAACACCGGTCGTTGATTGAATTCGCCTATAACAACAGTTTCCAAGAGAGCATTGGCATGGCACCGTATGAAGCTCTCTATGGAAGGCGATGTAGATCACTCATCAATTGGGAGGAGACAGGTGAGAAATTTATTTTGGGACCCGAGGTACTTGAAGATAATGCCACTTATGTTCGTATGATAAGAGCAAAACTTAAAGCAGCTCAGAGCAGGCAAAAAAGCTATGTCGATATCAAGCGAACCAGTGTAAACTATAAAGTGGGTAGACACGTATTTGTAAAGGCGTGATGAGATTCATAAAGAGAGGGAAGCTGAGTCTCCGCTATCTAGGACCATTTGAAGTTTTGGGTCGAGTTGGGGAAGTTGCTTACCGTATTGGATTGCTAC
This sequence comes from Chloranthus sessilifolius, assembly GCA_021018995.1. Classification (NCBI taxonomy): domain Eukaryota; kingdom Viridiplantae; phylum Streptophyta; class Magnoliopsida; order Chloranthales; family Chloranthaceae; genus Chloranthus; species Chloranthus sessilifolius. The sequence goes on along the minus strand of CM037588.1, from coordinate 140,762,146 downwards.
CGTTATTTGATCGGGTACATAACGTCTTCTACATATCTATGCTCAGGAAGTATATTAATGGCCTTGATCATGTTTTGGGCAGTCAACCTTTGGAAATACATGAAGATATGAGCATGATAGAGGAACCAGCGGAGATATTGGATCGAAAAGAACAAGTGTTGCACACGAAAATGATTCCTTTAGTGCTTGTTCAATGGAGAAATCATTTAGCCGAAGAAGCAACGTAGGAACGTGAGGCCGATGTCAGACAACAATACCCTAGCTTATTTTAGGACAATAGTTAGTGTCCTACAAATGTTATAAAATGTGTAAGATTTTGGAATGTGTGTGTACAATTTTTGTTTGAAATGAATGGAGGAGTTTTTGTTAAATTTTGAGCATAATTCATTTCAATCTTGGTAGATTGATTATTTCATCAGTAACTTTCCAAGTGCATTAGATAGAGAATCATATGTTAGAAGGACACTGGAGTTAGAAGTGATACAAGATGAAAATATAGGACCAAAAGAGACAGAAAAATGTTTCTACGCTTGCTCGAGCGAATACTTACGCTCGCTCGAGCGAGCCATATGAAAATATAGCGCCAAAATTGTTCTGGCCTCGCTTGAGTGAGGACTTATGACCCCTCGAGCGAGGGCAGTGGTATAAATAAGGGGGCGCTCACCGTTTCACCCATTTCTTCATGCGAGAGGGAGTTAGGGAGCTGGGGTTTAGGGTTTTACTTTGGGGACCTAGCTCTATGGACGACTTCAGGCCGGAATCAAGCGATCCGATTGGTTCAAAACGCGTAAAAAGGTGATTTCTACTCTAAATCCACCTTGTTTTCCTCGATCTTGGTTCTTTTGATTCTCATGGCTTCTGCAAGCCCTAACCAACAACCTAGAAAGAAGGTGGTGATTCGATCGTCATCTTCTTGCAGCAAAGCGTCACAAGCACCACAGCCACCACAACCACCACCTCCACAGCCACCACTTCAAACAGAGGCACCGGTCCTATTGGACGATTGGTGGGGGGCCAAAGTCTTTGAAACCGAGTGGGAAATCCACCCCACTTGCTTTCGGGATCCTACGTCCACCAAATGGACTTCTGATTTTCTCACACAAAACTGCATGCGATCTTTATTGACGCCGTTTGGGAACTGGTATTATCCACCGCTTGTTAAATTATTTTATCAAACTCTTAAAACCACTACCAACGAGGACATTCTCATCGTTGAAATAGTCGGAAGGTCGTTTGAGTTTGGCGAGGCCGACATTTCGCTCGCCATGAATTACCCTCACGCCTACACCCGAGAACCCAATTCAGAACCACCTTTTGCCCAAGAAGTACCTTTCCAGACAATCGTCGCCGACATTACTGGCGGCACCACTGCATCAGGACAATCTATCACTCGGTCCTAGCTACCGCTACATATGTGGCCTCTTGACTTTTTTTTAAAAAAGAATTTATACCCAACGGGCCACGACAGGTGGTTTAACGACTCTGCTTTTCACAACAGGTGATTTAACGCACCTAAGGTGGTTCTCAAGGGCATTATACATTCTCTTAAATGAAACATGAAGGGTGCTATTCCACCACCCATCAATCGCCTACCGTACGCCCGTCTTATTTCCTGCCTCTTAGCTTGCGCAACGGGAAGGACGGCTTTCCCATGCGAGAGGACGAGCTCGTCCTCACTGATAACATTGTCCCATTCCTAGGCCAAGACCTAAGTAGAAACTTAAAAAGCCTCCAAAACAGTTTAAACAGGAAGCAGGATTGTCAGGTTGCCCGGTAAGCAGCACAACCACCACCGACTTGACCGACTACTCCCTCCGCTTTGTCTCCTCAGCCTTTCCCTGCCACCGACAGCAGTATGATGCGGGAGATCCTCTTATAAGGGCAAGAGATCCGGCTACATCAGCGGTTCCAGGAGTTGCTCCTCATCGACCTCATGGGCCATGCATTTCCACAGACGTACCGGGAGCGCATCGGTGCTATGTAAGGTACTATCTTTGGTGCATCTAGCTCGGGTCCTACTACTAGGGCGACTACAGCTGGTGCCACTACCGCGAGGGTGGTTGGTGACGATGATGACGAGGAGGGCAATGATGATGATGACGATGACGATGGCAAGGAGTATGAGCAAGGTGACGATTAGGTCATCATTTGTCATTTAAATTCTTTTTGAAAATACCAATGTAATATTTTTAAGTATTTTGATGTGCATATCGGGATGCGATCCTTTGAACTGTGGTGATATTTTTGTCACAATTTTGTTATTAGACATGGTGATAGCTTCATATATATAGTTTTCATATGGTAATATTGGTACCATGTGTGTGCTCATATTTGAATGTGTGGTTGTGTATAGCCTTCTGATTCAGGTGATCGGGGATGTGTGTAGTCATACCCGATTGTGTGGGTCTACGTTATTCTGTTATGCAGGTGTTTCTGAAAGTGTGTAATCATCTTTGACTACCATTGAGTTCAATGCAATATGTCTAGTATCTCTCGAGGCAGGTTGATAATACCTGCTAAATTGATTGTTATAATTTCAAGTGAATTTTAAAATAGATATCATTTGGTTGTGATAATAGTTGCATATTGGTAGATATATTTCACGTTGAATTCGGATGGGTGTAATATGGATTGTTATATTTTAGGTTGATATACAATAAGTATTTTATCAGTTGTTATGGGAGAATATGGATTATGTTTTGCCATAATGCAGGTGTGATTATGAAGCACTTTTGTCCAAATGCTTAATTAGAGAATTGGACTACGTGGGTAGCCTATTCGGATACCCCTGTTACCGGTGTGTAGTTTTATTTTGAATACTCCCTTGGCAATTTTTGAGGACGAAAATTTTATAAGATGGGGCGAATGTAATATCCATGATTTTCGTGTATAGTACAGGTCATGTGTGCCATGAACAGTACTATGGCATTGTGGTGCACAGGAGAAAAACAAAAAAAAAAATCTATATATATGCTCTTAGGTGTATATGTTTGGCAAGTAGTCCAAGTGGATGCAAAGCACTTAGGAGGTATGTGTGTGATTAGCACACTAGTTAAGGTATGTGAGAGAAAGGGGAGGAGTCTCCCATACTTGTTTTGTTGAGCTTAGAAAGAGAGAGAGAGAGAGATAGAGAGAAAGAAGAAAAAAAAAAGGAATTTTATTAAAAGGTAGCTAGAAATAGGATGATCCTTGAGAAGTAGGTGAGATTCACCTTAGGGATTTCTAATATATGGGGTGATGATGATGGTGATGAAAGTGAAGAAGATTCCTTAGTCTAGAGAGCTTGGGAAGGATCAAGAAAGCGTTTGGAAGAAGGGTTTTGAAACCCTCATTTGGTATGGCTGATCTTGGATCAAATCTAGAAGAGGTCTCATAAATCCAAGGTATGTAAATGTTTATATGTGATTTAGATGAAGTATTAATTATTAGGTAGATTTGTTTTGATATTTAAATACGGTATTAAATGAGGTTGGGGGTAGTTCTCGAAACGATCGAGCAATTACTGTCATCGCTCCTCGCTCGAGCGGTTAAAATGGCTCGCTCAAGCGAGGAAGGATAAAATATATAAGAGAAATAGTTCTGGCCTCGCTCGAGCGAGGAACTTTGTGAAGAGGAAGATCACTCGAGTGAGGGTCGTGTGAAATGAAAAAGGCCTTGTTTATAATCGCTTGCTTGATAGTATGAGCCTCATTTATGATCGCTCGAGCGAGGTTGAGTGATCGCTCGAACGATGAATAGTGCTCGCTCGCGCGAGCTACTACATAGAATTTTACTTTATTTTTATTGTTCTTGGAAGCTATAGTTCCCAAGATTCTTAGAGACTTTTTTGAGGGTATTTGTGACACATGCAATGTAGGTTTGGCGTGTGTTAGATGCATTTGATTCCCTAGGGAACGGCAATGCGTTAAATGATGGCTTTACGTTGAGGTAGGGAACACCTTGAACATGTATTTCAATTTTCAAAAGCGTGTATGTAGAGAGATTCAAATAAATATTTGTGCATCAAAATGTGAATCTTTAAATGTGTTTGTGTGTGTGACACCAAGTAAATAAATGAAAATGAGACATCCTCAGGGGATGAAAATATAATAAAGGCATCTGTATGATGCGATTGACTTAGACATCTCAGGGATGTATGTGACATTGTAAAGCAAAAGTGAATAAAGATTGATAAGGCCTAATCAATATGAATTAGCATAATTACACGGTGAACAACTATATGTAGCACACATTTGATACTTTTGTTATTTAAGGTTTAAATAGAATACCCCACCGACACGGCGGGATACCCACGACTGACTCGACAGAATATCCATGACCGGTACAGCGGCCAATCCGTATACCAGTTTGGACATCCCAGGGATGTGTATGAGACTAGAAACCCCGTCGCCTATGAGAAAAGGACCTGAGTGGTATTTAAGAAAGAAAAAGATATGAAAACTGTCTATTTAGACGACAATGGAGGGTGTTCCATCGGGCGCCTGACTTTATAGTAAGTTGGAGAATATTTAAGTTAAGATTTAAGTAATTAAGCAAAATCAGTAACTAATATCAGCAAGTTGAGAATGAACAAACTCATGTAAAGCAATAGTTGCATCTAGTATATCTTTCAGTTATTTAAAATGTCTTCTCAGTAATTCCATTAGATAAATCATGCTTTTAAATTATTTTAGAATATGTGTGAGAACTTGACTTATATGTTCACATACTGTTTCCCTATTGAGCTAGGATGTAGCTCACTCCTTTTAGACTATACGTCACAGGTCCATTGCTTGCGGCTGCCGAGGCTTCGGGAGACGTAAATTCGGGAGATTCGGATTACATGCTCGAGGAAGAGTTAGAGCCTCCTCCTGAAGACTTCTTTTAGAGGACCTGTGCGTACTTTGAGAGTGAGTTTTGAGAGCCTTCTGTATGGCTTGGTATGTCAAGCCTCTTTTTGGAAAAGATGTAATTAAATGATATATTCTTTTGGCGAACCATCTAGGGTGATCTAGATTATCACCGATGGTTCGGGTCGGTTCTTTTGTTCATGTGTTGGCATGGAAGAAGAACTGTCTTTTGAGCGTTTGCTTTAGGTTAGCATATAATTATTTCATGTTGTTCAGTTACATGTTTCATTTTGAGTAGTGATGACTTGATTATACCAATGTTCTGTATGGACTTCGGGGGCACGGCCTAGAGGGCCGTGCTGATGGCACAGGTTTTGAGGTGTCGAAATCTTGGCTGTCACACTCCAATAGTACTGTCATTTAGGCCAAGTTTACACTTGGGCATGCCACTGCCCAGAGATAATGCATGATCAGTTTCTACATTTTCCAGCTCATGCTTGATTGCAAAGAAAAATACTATATAAACTCTAGAACAGAAAATCTGGAAGTAAAGAAAGCGGGCTCCTCAAAATCTTCCCCATGCTAACTTATCATTGCTCATATAATTTAATACTAAAAGGTCAAGGAGAAACAATAGAAAATTTTCAATGCATATTAGTAGCTGCCACCGTCTTTTATAAATTCTGTCCAAGGCAAGGAACCTGAAAGGACATGCATCTACCTGTTGTTGGCGCTGCCTTTGAATAGCAGTAACTTCTTATGCCATTATATATATCGGCACAAGAATTTCCATAGTCCTCAATAATAAAATCTGCATAAGATGGAACATAATAGATTATATGTCGCAAGAAAAAGGATTTGATCAGTCAGGAACGGTGATCATATATAGTTTACTGTGAAAAAGGGTCACTTATCGGCTTCTTACTATGAATAAGGTGAATGAGTACTCCTCAGCTCCACTGATTATGATCAGAAGAGTATGACGCAGTTCCAAAAGAATCATGAATTGCAGAGAAGTCATAATATGCGTTAAACTAATGGATAATAGGGATCAATCTAGTTAAAAGCATTATAAAAAAAAGGTAATCAAATATAAAATTGTCGACATTTCAAGCAAGGAACCTACAATTATGGCGACTGAACGACAACACATCAGGCTTCTTGTACCGGGATATTTGCCTGGCATCCAAGGTCTCCAAGCCCTCCAAGCCCCAAAATGCGTTCACCATTAGTGACAACAATTACTTGAATACTTTTTTCAGGCCAATTTTTCAATACCTCCAGAATTTTATCCCTAAAGCCAAAGTGAATAATATATAAAGAAATCGAAAACCAAAAAATGCCTTAATAGCAAGTGCCGCTAAAACTCCTTATTTTTGTAGTGTACCATGGCTGCAAGTCACAAGAATTTGTTAAAATATCCTTCTAAACAACCAAACTTACAGTGATTTTGCAAACAACACCAAACATGATCCTACAGCACCAGAAACTGTGGCGTATGAAAAAGGCAGAAACATGTGCCAATATGGACTAAGGTCATGCCTAGAAATAGAAAGCAGATGCTCCCCCCTCCTGCATTTTTTAGTTTTGATTGTCAAGAAGATCCCATTAATGGGTGTCCAACAATGTATCATGGAACCATTAAAAAATTAGAAGAACTCCTCAGAAACAGAGCATGCTAGCTGTTATCCATCCTATAAACAATATGGTACACGGATAAAATCTACCTGTAAATGGAGTGATTGACTGCAAAAATCAACATCAATATTAGGCAGTAAAGTAGGAATGCGAGGCTGCTATATTTCTCTGCCAATTGGTCTAGTGTATAAACTGCAAAATAAAATAATTGTAGGTTTTTTCTTTTATTTTTCTTTCTTCTACTGAAATGTAATGCATAAATTATTTTTTGGTCTTATTTCCTTTGATAGCATGGAAGTGATGAATACCGAAAAGTAGGGCTCTCAAGGAGCCAAGTTCAAGCGGAGCCAAGGTTAGCTTGAGATCGGCTCTTTTATATTCGAGCCTAAAACCACTCAGCTCTAGTTCGTCTCCATCAAGTTCAAGCTGATGGGATGCATTTCATAAAGAAATGTAAAATCTAAACTAACCTGGATAACCCAGCAACAGTTATGCCAAAGTAATCGTCATATTGGGCTCAAATATGACGATTATCAGTTATTATTTGTTTATCAGCTATCTTAAAATTTTATCAGTCGTAAACTATATGTCCCCGATTTGCAGCCCCCATTAGAAGGCTCCAATTAGCAGCCATCATCAGTGCTGGCTGCAATCCATAGTCTTGACGATACACTTGTGTAGTAGGACAGTCATCAACAATCACACTACTACCTTGGCCCAAACCAATGTTGGCTGTAATCCATAGTCTTGATGATACACTTGTGTAGTAGGACAGTCATCAACAATGACACTCGCTTATGTACAAGAAACTGAGTATACCTCCTCAGCCCATTTCAGATACGGTGAAACTTCGACAATAGTTTTAGCAAAAAGTCACCGTATGAATATATGCTCAAGGAGGCTGAACTGAACTGCCATAAATGATTTGGGAAATCATTATCAAAATTTTATGCTAGGACATGCTATTGATGAGGAGTTAAACTATATGCTAAACGAGGCAGTTTAGATGTAAACATAAAACATAATCAGAGTATAAATATCCAGAACCATAAAAAAATTCTGTCAATTATAGCTTTAAAAAAAAAACAGATTTGACTGGAAATATAGGCGCGCTTTTATATATTTAGCGGAAACAGATAATAGAGAATGAAGCAGTCAAACAACTACTTATAAAATATCACAGACCGGTCAATCAAGCCATATGCTACAAACTTAATTATCATAATAATGTGAAGAGAGTAAACTTATACACAGGATTGCAAAATAAATACAACATGGCAGTCCTTCCAAATCAAGTTCGAAATATTTAACTTTCCCACATGCTTGAATGGGGCACACATGACTTCTACAAGAAAAGAAAAAAAACAATTTATTCAACCCAAACTTGACAAAAGGAGTAACATTGTTCTGTTTAAAAATTATATTCACACATACAAATTTATTTAATATTAATCTTTCACAATTTTCATCCCTATCCTGCTGAAACAAGCTCGTTGTTTTCAGTTCTTGAAATTCTAAATATCCAAGCATAGCATTATCGTTTTTCTAATCCTAATATTTACACCCTGATTTTCATGAAGAAAGTGCAATCTATGATGATGGTTGCTGATTTGGACATTTGAAAATCAGGTAGATCAGCTCACAACATGAAAGTTATAGTTCATTTATTGTTAGATGATGGTCTTCACAGGTAAAATTATAAGTATGAAAGTAGAGTGTAATCTGTCTCACTCTGAACTCTCTACGAGGTTTCAATATCTGTGGCTTTAATAGGCTGAATACTTCTCAAAACATTTCCTGTGTAATTACAATGAATAAATAATTCTAATTTCATATTGTAATAAAATATTTAACATGTGGGAACTGCTTGGATGCAAATCTTATTAACCTTTTATCCAAAAAGGAGATGAAATGAAGCATGATTATCTGCAAAATTCATTCCTTTTAGCAGTGGAATGAACCATATGCTCATGTTTAGGTAGCCAACTAAACAAGCTGCACTCACTAATCCAGTACTAAATGATCCCATTTTCATCTTATTCTTAAATTGGCTAATATCCAAACAGCCCCTAATCTTATCAAAAAAGATAAAATGATATAACCATATCTTTAACTATTGGGAAGATACTTCTAAAAGGGAAACATGAGATCCAAAAGTGCTCATATATTCTTGAAGAATTTGTAATGTGATTACCACTGTAGCAAGATACCTGAAAATAGCAAAACTAAAAAACCACAAAACAAAACATAAAAGGAAAAAAAAACAAATCCGATCATATGCTTCGTATATTGTTCACATCAGAAGAAACAACAACCATCCAAAAAAATAAACAAAGAAAATTTATAGAAACTCATTTTAAATCAGACAAAACACATCCTCAATAATAGAACTTGCCTTAAATTGATTGAGAGCTTGGGATCCATGATCAAAAGGAGAGTATAAGTAAGATCCTTTGATCAATGGAGATGCAGATCTGGCGAGAGTAGTAGAGAACGCCATTAGAGAGCTTCTCCGGAGCTTCGATTGAAGAACATCATAGAGAGGACCTCTAAATTATGGTCACCGATTCACCAGCGTCGTTCTACAGCGTGATTAAGATGGCGATGAAGAGAGATGGGATTTTAGTAGAGAAAATAGATTAGGGTTTCATGTTTTGCACAGAGAGAGAGAGAGAGAGAGAGAGGGAGGGAGGGTTAGGGTCGAAAATGGGAATTTCTAAATCGATTATTAAGTGGGAATTTATCACGATGATCTCTGATGTGTGACAAATAGCTAGGGTTTTGAAGAGAGAGGGGGAGAGAGAGAGAGAGAGAGAGAGAGAGAGGAGACGATATCAAAAAACTAGTAGACATCATGTGTTGGGCGTAGCTTATATACTCTGACCCTACGCCGACGGCTTCCATAATAGCCGTCAGCATAGGATAGATCTACGCCAACGGCTGCTTATTAAACAACTGTCGGGATAACCTAATTTTTTTGTAGTGTTGGAATGAAAACATTCTCCATCATTTGATTCAAAACTGTCAATTGATTTTAACATGGATGCCCTCATAGATTCGGTGGACATATTTAAAGGTAAAATCACATTTGATAAAATCACGTGTCATTCATCTCGTTTAAATTTGAGGCCATTGGATGCAAAATCCATATTATTCACAAATTTGGGAATAAAATCGAAATATTTCGAATAAATTTGAAATTTTACAAGTTTCCCAATTTATGTTAAAAACTTCACTTTTTAAAATTTTATCATTTTGAACTAATAGATTTTATAATTTTACTTTCTAAATTTTAACTTTTTTTCCTTTTTCCGAATTTCATAAATTTTGTCAGATTTTTTCCTGAAACCCAATATGGTCACTATAGACGTAAATAGGAATAGTGAGGCAGATTAATCCATTTCAAGATATCGATTTGCAAAATTCGAACCTCCCAATTCTAGGATTCTTTTTCAATAAAATCTTTTCCCTTGCCCATTCTCTATATTCACCATTGATATTTTAAGTTAGCAGAGTTCATCTTGTTCGATCTTGAAAATTAGATTGGAGGAAGAGCCCATTTTCGTGCGGTCAGAGTGAACATCGATGAAGTAAGGATTAGATATTAAGGGGGACCAAAGCTTGGAAACACACCTGAATCTTATAATAGACTTACATGAAATTCTAGTGAGTATTTCCATGATGATGATGTCTTGGGGAATGTGCTTCTCTTTATAGGTTCTGCTACCTTCTTCTTCTGTAGTTTGCTATTTTTTTTTTTTTCAGCAACTACTTTAAATAATAGTTATAAAGAGGAGAAGAATTTGGAAACTCTAAAAGATCGAATCCAAAAAGATCGAGTATGTATCTAGTTTAAAGCCCTAGTTTAATTAGATATGAGTTAGGGCATTAGGGGCATTTTAGGTATAAAATTGACAGATACTATTTTCACTTTTATATAGTAGTAAGGATATATAAAGTCCGATATGTATCGGCCGATTCATATCAGTCCTTGGAGGACCGATACCCGATACCAATACCTATTTTATTACCTTGGTACCTACGTAACAATGATTTATATCTTAGAAGTGAACAGTAAATCATTTCATTATTTCATGATCATCTTCTCAGTATGTGATTGATGGTGAATGTAAATTTTTATTACTATTTTATTTTTTCCTAAAACCTCCATAGTGGAAGTGAAACCTGAGGGTATATATATATATATATGTTTAAAATATACAAAGTAATCCCCTTTATCTTTCCTCCTTACTTAATAATTAGATATTTAGGATAAGAATGCAAAAAAATTGGAAAAGGATATGGATTGAAAGTTTAAAAGGGTTAAGGGTATTTTTGGTATTACAAAATGTGACAAAAACTATTTTTACTTTTATGTAATAGTAAGGATATAGATCCTATTTTTTCCTGACCTTACCTCTTTGTCGACCATACTTGACTTGAAGGTCGAGTCAGATGTCTCATGCCCGACCCGACCAAACAAATCAAGTTTATGTCGTAAAAATTCGGCCATTAGGTATCAAAAAATGTTAATTAATTTAGAGAATTTGTGACCATAGTCACAAAATTCACCGAATGTTTGAAAAATTCACGAATAATTCATGAATTTGAGGTTCTGTGAATTAATCCCGAATTATTCACGAATTTTTCTAAAAATCGTGAGTTTACAAAAATTCACGAGTAATTCTTGAATAATTCTCGATTGTTTCAATAAATCGTGATTTTTAATATTTTTAATCTTAATTTTTCTCTCCAATTTTTCTTTTAATATTTTCCCAAACTGTTCGAATTTGTCAAATTTTTTTGAATTTTAACCTTGTCGAATTATTGCCAAACTCGGACCTGGGGACTATATTTACAACAGCCACTCTATAAGTAAATAAAAAATTGCCAGCGTCATGCGGCTCCATCACAAATTGAGCTGTCATGCCCGTTACTCATATCCCTAAATTTGAACCAAGCCTAAAGGCAATAAAGCCTTCTCCCGATGAAAGGCGTCCATGAAGTACGTATTAGCGATGGAAGCTTACTGGGATTCGATATAATATGAATCATATATAGTAGTATGAGGCCGGAGACCATACGTCCGGGTGTAGAAACGTTTCTTCACCCACTATCAAAACTATTACTTGGCCATAATGTAGCGTTCATCACGAGGATCGGGTTCTATGGCTATTTAGGTAAAGTTGATGAGGTCCCATTCAAAAGTATATATTGATCTTATTATTTTTTCACCCTTAAAATTATGGTCAAAAGTTGAGAAAATCATTGGACCAAGGTTTTGGGGAGTACCTTATTATTGACCCATCAATAAGGCAAAAAAGTTACTTTTCTTTCTTAAAATAACACATCCCATGCTTTTTTTAAATCACATGTCCCATGAGAGTTTTTTTTTTATTGATCATGTCACATGGCATTTGAAATGCGACAGGGCACATGGGTCATCCTGTGCATCCGAGTGCGCACGTACTTTTAAAAGAAAGACTGATCATTTTGGGGACATGTGCCATGGCACTTGCATATACTTTTAAAAGAAAAACTTATTATTTTAGGGACTTGTGCCATGTGAAGACGCATCTAAGGCATCTGATTTCTAGGGCATGATCTAAAGATCTTAAGAGATTGGCATGAAGCACGATCTTTATCATATGATTGAATGCAGTCAAATGCCGTTATCTGACACCAGTTGATTACATTAAATCATATGATAGCGATCGACTTTTGTGCTAATCTTTTACTTAAAATTAAGATTTCTAGATTTTTTAACCTTCAAATCGGATGGCTTAAATGATGTCTTCACATGCTATAAGTCCCCAAAATGACAAGTATTTCTTTTAAGCTATGTGCAAGGGATAACTTCTCGTGTGCAAATAATGACTTCCTTATATAATTGTACAACCTAACTATATCAGAGTCGGTAAAAGCGCCCATCTCTGAGTGCAGACCAATCGGGTCAGCCATGGTTACGATTTATGAAGCCGGAATTCGGGAAAAACTTGGCACGGCGAAAAAATGAAAGAAAGCTAGGTGAAAAAATTGGCAAAATTCCGGAAAAAAAAAAGGGTAAGCATTTGGTGAAAAGTAATAAAAATATTTATAAATAAATATTTTGTTGGCAAAATGAGAAAATTTTGTGAAAAAATCGTTGAAAATGTAAAAATCATAGTTTTTAAAAAGTACAAGTATTTTTTTTTAAAGTACAAGTATTTTTTTCTAAAGACATGTTTTAAATGCATTGCCCACGTTTTATGAAAAAAACATCTTTTAAACCATTTTTTTTTACAAAAAATTGCCATTTTTGGTAACTAGGGTTCAACCCTATGAGCGAATCGGGCTGGGTTTTTGACCTGAGTGGTTGAATCGGGCTGGGTTGAAATTCCAGAGACCAAAGTCATTATTAAATGGATCAAATTCGGATTGAAGTTTCGTGACTCGAGCTCGACCCAACCTGACTCTTTTCCTTATAATTTTTAGCGTAGTTTTCTCAAATCCCAACCTGACCTGACCTGAATTTTGCTAAATGGTTCAAGTCGGGTCGGGTTCAAGTCGCCTTGACCCATCCCAAACCTGGCCTTTATACGCACCCGCCACTAGAAAAAATAAGACAATTAGCGGATTGCTGCTATATTAGTCCTGTCGCTATTAAAAACTGCCGCTATTAGTTCTGTCGCTACCAAAAATTGTCTTAACAGTAAATACCGCTGAAACACCTTATATTTGTAGTGCGCACCCTTATGCCCATCAATCTAGCCCGTATTCTAATTGTTGCGATGGATCATCAATGGATCACTAACTATAGTGAATGATGGTCCCTAGTTCCATAACCTTATTGACCGTTGCAATGCATGTGATTGATTTCAGCTTCTGAGAAAGATCCAGTAGGTAGAGATCCAGTAGGTAGAGGGGAATTTGGTGTGAATTAAAAGCTAGTACAAGCTAGAAAGTACAAAGTACAACGTGTACTATTTGAGAAAAGAGAATTATCGAAGAACCCAAATCAAGTACAAAAATAAGACATTTCAAAAAGCATTTCAAAAGACATTTCAAAAGCATGGGAGGGAGGCATTGAAGAATTTGAGAAAAGAGAATTATCGAAGAACCCAAATCAAAAGCATCATTGAGTGCAGCGTTGGTGATAACGCCACACCCTCTTTTTCTTTCTTTCGTTTATTTCATCAAGTGGTGTTCTCACTGATGCTGCATTCAATTATGTTTTTAAATTTTGGGGTGTAGGTTTTCGATTGTCTAATGTTCCTTAATTTTTTCGGTTCTGATTAACGGTCGTTGATTCAACACTCTACCATCCCCGCAGTGCGTCACCGGGCCGCGGCAGGAGTTTTTGCTCCAAGCCTCTTGCTTTTGTTTTGGTAATGATCACGTTCCTTGTCTAGCACCATACTAGTTATTATAGTGACTAAATTTTCCGACTTTTTGAAAAAAAATCAACTAAATTTTATAATCATTCCCGACTTTTATAAGAGACTGACTCTCCTGACCGCCATTTAAACTCCAAATAGTGTACACCATTTATTGAAAATTCATTGTTAAAGTGATATATCATCAATTGAAGGGCTATGGGTCCAAAAATGACATATTTTGGGAGAATCGAATCATCTGATCTATACACTCTAATACCAACGCTTGTTCTTAATTTTGATGGTTGATATTAACGTTCACCGATCGGATGGTTTGCATTCACATAGAAGCATGATCCTTTGGCTAGATCATGTTCCAACTATGAATTGCCACTTGAGTAATTTCGATTGTTCATAGATGTGTGCCACATGGCACATTGCTAAATCACACTTCAATGGTCTGAAATAAAAAGTGATATTTTAATGATATAAGATCATTTACACACCATATGGTGGTGTTTAAAAGTCCGTTTCATTATCCCTTTTATAATCATTAAGAATTATTCATGAATTTATCAAATGGCTAGAATTTTTGAATGATTTTTTTATTTTTTAAATATTGATAGTTTCTTATTAATATATTTTTATAATTTTTTCTTTTCATTTTTCTGGATTTTGATCTTTTTCGAATTTGACCAGTTTTGCTAAATTTTTCCGAATCCCAAGCCTCGAACTCCGACTTGGTCACTATGCTAGTTATAGAGCCTTGATGCAACTCACCAATCATACTATCATCATCACAGCCTTATATTATCTATTTGCAGGCAGCGGTCCCGGTGAAGCAACTCACCATCACTAAGCCCAAATACTTGACTTTTAATTTAAAAAGTTGCATTTTAGTTGCAACTTTTCTGATCAATGATCAAATCTTGATTAAATCACGGATTTTTGAAAAAGTCGATCACGACTTTTTAACAAAATTGAGTATTCTACAAACAAAAGGAATTCTTCCATATTTGGATTTTTCTCAATATTTTTAAAATTTTGATTTTTTAATTGTATATATTTTATTAATATCTTTTATAATTTTTCTTTTTAGTTTTCAAAAATTTTACCATTATTCGTTGAATCTTTCTAATTTTTCGTAACCCGTTTTATTCCCGAGCCTTGACTTGCATACCAGACGTAAGCACTGCCTACTATGCTTGGATCCATCTTTTGTGACAATCTGAATTTTCCCAACCCGAAATTCCTGAGATAAATTTTTTTGTCAAAGCAACTTAATAGGAAAACTTAGGCTGTCACAGTTGATATCAGAGCATATCGGAGACGAACATAGACCAGAACAAACTATAGCTGGAAACATAAGCAAATAATAAGCAAAATATATCAAAACATAAACATGTTAGAAACGGAGACATATCTGATGAAAATATAATGAAACGAAGTAACATATCATCAAATTGAAGCATACGAGAACCAGAACGTATCAAGGAATAGAACATACATATCCGAAAATCAAAGCATCCCATTGCGGGAACAAGGTAAAAACCTCGAGGACTCAACCCCTCTTTGCACATAAAGTATAACCATATTACAATCACATAGTCATCCCGTATGCGGGGAACAAAACATATCAGGTCACAAAATCAACGAGGGGCCAAAGCATCCTATAAGCGGGAACAAAGCATCCCATAAGTGGGAACAGAGTAAAAACCCTGGGGACTCAACCCCTTTTCGGAGACTAAACTCCTCTCCGCCACTCGTTTTTTCAGATTCAAAGAGTTCTCAATTCAACTTCCTTGGCGGAATAACGAATTTGAAAACGGAACGGAGCACAAACGGATACGGAACAAAACACAAACGGATACGGAACAAAACACAAACAGATACATAAACGGAACAAAATTCGATATATAAACGGAACAAGCATACACATGCCTTTAATTACAAATTCATACTTCAAAGCTTTCATATTTTCTAAAATAGTTATAAAATATTCTTTTACATTACATTATCTATGAATAAAATAAAAAATGTAATTAGATGGTGAATTTCCCCTATCTTAACCCCAAAGTTGCACGAAGCCAATCAAAGTTCTATCGATAGTTTTTTGCTCTCAATCTACATCACAAATACACGATGTATTAAGGATTAACCCTAACTACTAATAACTAAGACATATTTAAGTGCTTTCTCAAAATTGAGGCGGAAATGGGCAAGTTAGTGCTAACTTAGAATTTGACGTAATATTTCTCCAAAATTTTTACCTTTAAATATTTGGATTCACAAAATGATTAATTCACAAAAGTTGTAGATCTTGTTACCCCTTTTCTAATGCCTTAAGAATCGCATTAATCGGAGTTCGGAATAAAAAGTTATGGCTAAAATACAAAAGCTGTACCAGCACTTCAGTCAAAACGTGCTCACCCAAACTCGGGTTTCAACTTCTCCAACCCATTTTCTCTCAAATCTTAGCTCATTTCTTCTAATTCTTCACCCATAAATATAAATTAACCTAACTCAACTATAAATAATAATTTAGCACCATTTCCATACCTCAAAATTGATCGATTTTTCGATCCACGCGTTCACACCATAAGCTAGGGTTTCAAAATTGATTTAGCCAATTCCTCTTGCAATTGAGTCAAAACGGAACCCATGACAACTCTACTCTTGATCACACATCATTCTTCACTCTCTTGATCGCTTATGGCACGATCACATGGTCGGTTCTCGACTGTCAAATTCACACATTCAAAATCTCTCAAATCTCACCGAAGTCAGAATCTAACGACTCCCTGCGGTACACGTACTAACCTGAGGCCAATACCCTGTAGGTCAACAGAACCGATCCGAGCTTCGGACTTCCACATGTGCTATCTCTTCTATCTTCTCTCTCTTTCTCTCTCTAAAAACCCAATGCCCCAAGGAAGTGAAACCGACTATTAGCTTCCAAAAGAAGCTTGTTTTGTTTTATAGCTAAAGGGACTATTCCCTTATAAAACTCATACACCCATTTTGGGTGTTAGTTCTTATTCAAAGAATGAAATTTCGCGTGAAGCAGACATACCTATTCAAGGTGTCATCTACTATCTAAATGACCTTTTGGTTCGGTGTGGGGCTTACACACCCAAACCACTCATCAATCAATTTCAGTGTTGAATGAATACACACCACCACGGTGTATAAACTTGGTCCTAAAACCTTACACGAGCTCAAACGGACCCAAAACGATCCCGTTTGAAAATTCGAATGGCGACGTATTTCTTAACAGACATGCACCCAATCAAGACCTATAGTCGGCTCGAATAGTTGGCCCACATCGTCGGCCCAATATAATCGGCCCAATCGTCGGCCCAATTAGTGAGCCCAATATAGTGGGCTCAATTAGTCAACCCAACTGGTTGGCCCAATAGTCGGCCCAACCAGTCGGCCCACATAGTTGGCGTATTCGGGTAGAGGCCTAAGTTTGCAAATTGGGCTCGGGTTCGTCTGCAACGTCCACAAACACGCATACACTCTACATAGGGTACGACTTGGGATTTTATGCACTTGGCGCGTACTCTAATTATAACCAAGGGTTTTCAATACCACCTTACATAGGTCAAATGTTTGACTTGGGTCAAAATAGTTGCACGACCATGCAGGGTCAATGAGTCAATGGTAGCAAAATACGGGTTGTTACATCTTCTGCTAAAATGTGTGGGCTTTCTTTATTTGAGAGGGCCACCTGCTAGCGAATCAGAAATTTTTTCTATAACTTTACTCCTTGGGTTTGGCAAAATATTATTTAGGATGAACGCACTCGAATTACCCCATGGCATGGTCACCCAAGGTTCACCCTCAGGGTTTCAAAAAGTAAAAATTTTGAACAAATAAGAAGAAAATTATTTTCAAAATAAAGGGTCTCAAACACAAGCAAGTGCTTGGAACATTATATAACACATTTATTAGGGAAAATTTAAAAAAAAAAAAAAAACAAAACTTGAACTTTGACCCCGATATCTCTAATACACATAAACTATTGCTCCTGTCAAACGAGCACCCGAAGATTTTATAAGTTCATCAATTAAACCCCTATTGTCAACTCCCGTTAATATGCGAACGAAAAACGTCGAGTTGACATTCAAATTAGCACCCGAAGAAATCATAAGTTCATCAATTAGACTCATCCCGTTCCATAAGTTCATCTACTAAACCCTTAATGTCAACTCCGGCACACGAACAGAAAACGCTAAGTTGGCATTTAAATTAGCACCTGAAGAAATCATAAGTTCATCAACTAGACCCATGTCGTTAGCTTTTTTCGTTCGCATATTAATGGGAGTTGACGGTAAGGGTTTAGTTAATGAACTTATGAAATCTCCGGGTGCTCGTTTGACATTAGCAATAGTTTAGGTGTGTTAGAGATATCAGATTCAAAGTTCAGAGGTTATATTTGAAATTTTCTCCATTTATTAATATACTCATAAAAGCAACAAGGAATTTAGGATTTCAAATTTAACTTTTCTATATAATTATTAAAGATCTAGAATTTGGTAAAAGAGAGGGTAAAGCTAGTCTGATACTATGAACCAGGTAGCTTACCTTGTCCCACACTAATTTGCAGCCACGTGGCAACAATTACATTATCGGATGCAATGGATAGGAGCGGTTCAATAAGAACAATTATTTTATGAAAAAAAAAATATATATATATATATATAACAATACAATCAAAAGAGTTAATTGCATATAAAATGAACGGTAAAATCACATTTGGTTTTACTGTTCATTTCCCACCATAGTTGATGCCATTAACTGTGTAGTTTTATATTTTAATTTTTGTCACGAAATAGTTATGATTATCGTGACACCTATGTTACGAATGATACCACTTGTTAGCTCTGATATCACTCGTTAGGAGTTCTACCCATTTTACGAACTCTCTATCACGATGAATGCGAAAAAATAAGAAGATTCATGCAATGAAATAATCACACACACAACACAAAGATTTACGTGATTCACCCAATCGAGGGCTACGTCCACGGGAGTATATGCACTATTTTATGAATGTTTATAACGCACACACTCTCTTCTTTCTAGTACAAACTCAATCAATATCTAGCACGATCTTCAACAATAAACCCGTTGTTAAACCAAGGACACAGTCCTTCAAAAACAAAGAAGAGATCTGTCGGAATATAATCACGATTCCGACACAAGAATGGCTTCGATCGGATCTTCAATCCCCAAGCTTTTCTTTAATACTTTTCTCTCAAAGTATTCTCACCAGTTTTCTCTCTTGAAAACTTTCTCAAAACAATTGCCTAGAACCCCCAGAGAAACTTTCTGCAAATAGGCACTAAACTCTTTTGGAAACATAACTCACAAATCTTCTAAACTTTGCAAGTATTCAAAACTCTTCCAAAAATGGCTCCTAAGAACACATTAGGAAATTTCGGCTAAGGCAATCTTTTAAAATAGCCAAAATTCAAACCTGCAGATCTGGATCCGCCTAGAAGTCAATTGATTGACTTCTTAAACTCAATCGATTGATTTTTCCAAACTCAATCGATTGACACCTGTGGTTGGGATTAAACCTTATTCAATAATCTCCACCAAGGTTTCATCCCCAACCACGTCACCGCCCCAACGGGCATCAATATTTTCTACAAATGTTAATCAAGTTTAGGCAATGCCCAAACTTCTTCTTTGTAACTGGGTTGATTAACATGTTCACTGCATTCTCTTAGATATGTGCAAGTGTTAATCGGGCCATATCCTTAAATTTTTCAGGCATTTCTTCATCATCACTGATCTTCTCAAGTAGTCTGAACCGGTACCTGCGACTGCAAGTCTTGAGAAATTGTGCCATCATGCTCTATCACAGAGTCTTTATTATCTTTCTCATCTTGCTTATGCCTCTCAACATCAACTTATACTTTAGGTTCACCAGATGACTGAGGTTTTGTCTTCTGCCTTTTTCATTGGAAACTCATCTTTGTTGAAAGTAACATCTCTTTCAACTATCACTTTATGAGCATGTGTATCCCACAAATGATAACCCTTGGCTCTTTCGCCATAGTCAATCGAGGCATACTTTTTAGATTTTGAATCTAATTTGGATAATTCACTTCCCTGAAGTAATGCATAAGCCGCACATCCAAACACCCTCAAGTGAGAGTAACTCCTGTGTCTTCCATACCAAACCTCATCTGCAGTTTTCGAGTTCAATGCTGGTGAAGGCGGCCGGTTGACCAAGTAACATGCTGTGTTCACAGCCTCTGCTCAGAACCCATGACTCAAGCCGGAATGGTTCAACATACACCGTGCTTTTTCTAATAGTGTTCTGTTCATCCTCTCACTTACACCATTTTGCTGAGGATTTTCAGGAACTATTAAGTGCCTAACAATCCCTTGATTTTCAGAGTAAGCTTTACACTCTGATGATAAATATTTTCCACCATTATCTGATCTGAGAATCTCCACATTTCTGTCTGTCTACTTTTCAATCATACTCTGCCACTGCCTAAATTTCTGAAACACATCCGATTTATTTTTAATCAGATACACCCAAACTTTTTTTGAGTAGTCATCTATAAATGACATAAAATAGTTGGCTCCACCTATTAAAGTGACTTTACCCGGTCTCCATATATCTGAATATATCTAATCAATCAGCCCCTTCGAAGTATATTTTTCAGTGGAGAAACTGACTTTCTTCTGCTTCCCAAAGATACAATCTTCACAAAAATTCAGTTTACAACTTTGAATTTATGAAATCGCCTTATTCTTTATGAGCTCCGTTAATGCACGTTCACTCATATGACCAAGCCTCTTGTGCCACAAATCTAAGAAATCCTTAGAATCTTTTGTAGTTGCAATACCACTGCCGCTGATTGTGTTGCCTACTAAAGTATGCAGATTCCCTATCTTTTTACCTTTCATCAGTCATTGCACCATGTGTAACCTTTAGTTTATCGGATTCTAGGATGACTCGACATCTTATCTCATCCAATGCCCCCAACGAAATCAGATTTTTTTTTCAGATCAGGCACATGCCTGCTGACCTCAGTAAGAGTGCGAACACAACCATCAAACATCTTAATTTTGATCAAACCGATACCCACTGCTTTACATACATGCCATTCCCCATCAAAATTGTCCTACCATTGGCTGCCTTATACTGGTCAAACCAATTCTTATACGAACACATGTGATACAATGCCCTTGAATCTAGGATCCACCTACCATCAAAGTGACTAGAGCTTAATAATGCACACAATAGGTCTCCACCGGAATCTGACTTAGCAACACTAGCTTGTTGCGAAGTCCCTTCATCACCCTTATTATTATTCAATCTCTGCTTACAATATTTGCGAATATGTCCAGATTGCTTACAGAAGTAATAGATAATATCCTTTCTGTCACCCCTAGATTTGGACCTGTTGTTTCTTCTCGTTGATTTATTGTTTCCTCTGGAATTGTCTCTTTTGCGATCATGGTTTCGACCCCTTTCGCTCAAGAGACTAATCCCTTAAGAGTTAGATTCAGGCTATTTTCTCAATTTGTTGGAAAGAAGTGTAGCAGCCACTTCTTCAATGACAATAGTATCTTTACCATAAATTAATGTGGTAACAAGGTGCTCATAAGATATTGACAATGAGGTGAGCAAGAGAAGTGCTAGATCTTCTTTTTCAAGTTTCAGCTCAATGCTCAATAGTTCACTAACTATTTTATTAAACGAATTCAAATGGTCATGAGTACGCGTACTAGCCTTCATACGAAGGGTGTAGAGTTGCTTCTTCATGAAGAGTCTGTTAGACAATGACTCTATCATATAGAGAGATTTCATCTTCTTCCACAGATCGACGGTTGTCTTTTCGTGAAGAACGTTGTAAAGGACTTCATCAGACAAACACTATCGGATAGTGCTTATGGCCCTCTTATCAATAGAGTTCCACTCTTTATCGGACATCTCTGCCTTCTTCTCCATCTCCTTACCAAGTAGAGCATCATCAATGCCTTGTTGGATAAGGAGATCTGTGACCTTAACTTGCCACAAAGCGAAGTTATTCTTCCCATAAAACTTCTCCACCTCGAATCATGCATTCGAGATCTTCATCGCCATTATAGTGTAAACTTGGCTTTGATACTACTTGTTAGCTCTGATATCACTCGTTAGGAATTCTACCCACTCGACGAACTCCCTATAGCGATGAATGTGGAAAAATAAGACGATTCTGGTAATAAAATCATCACACAAACAACAGAAAGATTTACGTGGTTCACCTAATCAAGGGCTACGTCCATGGGAGGATATGCACTATTTTATGAACGCTGACAACACACACACTCTCTTCTCTCTAGTGTAAACTCAATCAAGATCTAACACGATCTTCAACAACAAACCCGTTGTTAAACCAAGGACGCAGTCCTTCAAAAACAGAGAAGAGATCTGCCAGAATATAATCACGATTCCGACACAAGAACGTCTTCTATCGGATCTTCAATCCCCAAGCTTTTCTTCAATACTTTTCTCTCAAAGTATTCTCACCAGTTCTCTCTTGAAAACTGTCATGATCTGAATTTTATACCTTTGATACACCTAAAATATGTGTATGTGTTTAATACCATATTCCCTGCATACCTTGAGTTTTCAAAACGTTTTATCTAAAAATGCATGTTTTGGTTTTTCAAGCTTTTATATTTATTTTCGTCATTAATGAACACAAGTTATGTGGTAGCCTATTGGTTAAAGGCTTTAAATTCTAGATAAGAGGTCTAGGGATCAAACCTTGTTATGTGTGCTTTAAACCTCTATTTTAGACTTTGAGATAAAAGCCTATACACTCTTTCTTATTGTGTTGGCTTAACACTGGATAATCTCTAAAGTGTAATAAATAAGTGTCTTACGGAGAATCCTAAATTATAAGCTCATTTAGAGTCCTTAAGAATAGAGCCGTCAGAGACCCTAGAGACCTTAGAGAAGAAATTCTAGATCTATCTTCCTAGAGCCCTTCTTTTAGAAGTGCGGTGAGACATTGGCGTATATTCTCAAGCGGCCTTCACCTTCTTCTAAAATCATCATCATTATTAGGATCTGAATCTAATCGTGGTGATACGATCGATCTAGGTATGGAGAAATCATGCTTTCCATTGATCTTAAAATATTATTTTTTTATTAATAGATTTTTATATAAATTAGTGATTTTATTTCATAGATAATGATGGAATGATTAAATGAATGCATGCTATGATTAATAGATTTTTAATGTTAATGATGTTGAGTTAAAAAGAAGTCCGATTAAATTTCACCATGTGATTTGATGTATTTTGAGGCGTGCTCACGGATTGAAATCAATCGAATGACACCTAAAAGCAATTTCCGTGAATTCCTGCCAAACTTTGCATCAGATACTGCCTCGGTATTTTAGCTATAACGTTTTATCCAGAATTCGGATTGAGGCGATTCTTATGGCGTTGGAAACCTGACGACAAGCTCTACAACGTTTGTGTTTTAGCTAGTTTCTGAATCTGACGTCTTGAAGGTCCAAATTGAGCTGTAAGTAGCACTAAGTTCCCGATGACCCAAAGTTACAGTATTTTGATATTATTTTCAGAATTCTTGGGCTGTTTTATGCACCATGATCGTATGATATGTACTGTAATATTTATGCACCATGATTGTGTACACTTTGATATTTACGTACCATAATTAAATGCACTTAAATGCATATGTAGTATGATATCACTCTCATGCACTTTATATGTCCCATGATGATCTATATAATTCACAATCAAGATACGTAAAATACGATGAAATGTCAAGCCATGATTAATGAGCATTAGACCCAACATCTTGTACCTGATGGAGTCTAAGAAGGTATTAGACCCAACATCTTGTGTAAGATGGAGTCTAACTGAACAAGAGTATGATGAGCATGATTCAACCCAACGTCTTGAGCGGGACGGAGTTTGACATGCAATAAATAACATGATTCATTAGACCCAACATCTCGAGCATGACGGAGTCTAACTAACAAGTGATAAGCATGATTAAGACCCAACGTCTTGAGCGGGACGGAGTCTAACGTGCATTAAATGACAAGAAAGATGAAATTAAAAGATATGATGCATTCATGTAATATTAATATATATGTTACGTTCAGTTCATTTTAGCTTAGTGAGATTATACATGCCACATGCCACATGCAAGTGTAAACTTACGTTCAGTTCATTTTATGCTTCAATGGATTGCATGTCTGGTCCATACAAGTGTAAACTTACACCCCTTATTTATGTGGGTGACCAGATGAGACAGGTGTTGCCAATGACAATGTATGGGTCTATGGCGATGAGACGGCACGTGGTGCTCAAGAAACTGGACTGAATGGCGTTGATGGCTTCGCGGCCTAATTAGCTATTTTCCTTTCTTGTTATTGATAATTTTAAATAAATGGGACATTGATTAGTTAGTATTTTATCTAAACTGTTTAAGCTTTAATTATGTTAGACTTGTTATTGGAATAAGAACATTATCATGAGTTTTATTTAGATTAATTAATGTTTTAAAGAAATTTTATCTTCCGTTATTTAAGGTGCTTTTATCGCCTTATTATGTTTCTATGGTTCTCGATACGAAGGTACGGTCTAAGATCTTACAATTAAGAGGTTGTGAGATCTCGGATTGCTACAAAAACTTTATCAAAATAATTACCTATAATAGAGAAACTTTCTGCAAATAGGTGTTAAACACTGAAAAAGTACCACTTTTTACCTCTTAACCTAGCCTTTGCTGGACCTTGAAGCTCACTAATAACTCCTTTTTAGTTTGTTTTGTAGCTAGGAATAAATTATGCAGCTTAACACAGAGTCTGTGCTTTTGGTGCTAAGAAGAGAGATTTCAAGCAAAAGATGACAGCTGAACCAGAAGTGATGAAACACCATGGTGGTACACACCGTGGCGACTATTTTCGCATGTCATACTGGACCCAGAAAGTCTAGAAGATGATAGAAGTATAGGTGAGAGTGGAGGAAGCTGCAACAGAAACATGTGCATAGCAGCAGAAGAGCCATTGACCTATCTCGCACAGCTGAGGTGATGCCTCATGCTGTTTAAGTCACTGGTAGAGCTCCCTCGCGCAGCCAAGGCATGCAGTATAATAGAGCTCACAAAGAAGTCTCGCAGTTCAAATGGAGGGGTATCACAGAACAGCTCTCACACAGCTGTCGCACACTTCAGTTGCAAGCATCATATGAAGAAACTCATGGAGCTTTCGTGCACTAAGCCTTTAGAAATATCCCTTGTGCAGTTCTCATGAGGATCAAGCCTTAGTGCAGCAGAGCGCACTACCTCACGAGGCTAATTGGTGCGAACAATAGTAGAAACCTCGCGCAGTTCTCGCATAGCTCTGGAAGAGAGAGACACCCAGAAATATTCTCTCACAGCTCTCGCGTGCCTGAAAGTTCAAGTCTATACCGAGCGAGATGCGAAGGCATCTGTGCGAGTACCTCGTGAATGAAGTTTCTGAAGCTCTTCTGCGCGAGCAATCAATGCACTAAAAGTCCTTCCGCGCGAGTACATTCAAAGCTGAGGCAACGGCGCGATCATCTAGAGCTCTACTACACGAGACAGTAATATTCCATGCCAAAATCTACCCCGCGAACACCTGCATGTTGCGTGACACAAGTGAAATATAGAAGCCAGTCTCGTGAACCTCGAGCTCTCCACTTCTCAAACCTAACTCAAGGACCTTTTGGGGATTTTCCCAAGTCTAGGGCACACATCTTGAGGCACAGATTCTGATGCACTCATCCCAAGGCATCCAAGGGTTGTAACAGTGCCACATCTGCTTGAAAGAATTAGGGTTTTACTCTCCTCTCAGCCATAGTGTTAGGACTAAGTATATAAGCTGCGCTTGTAACTTAGCAAATCATCATTCACCTTCTCCTTCAACCTCTGTCGGCTAAGAGCTCAAGCAGGCTAGGGTTAGGGTTTGATCACCTCTTTTTCTATTTTTTTCTCTCTCTTAGCTTAGCACTTGCGGCTAAACCTTTGGTAAGCATTTATGTATAGTTTTATTTAAGTTTTATAATAGTTTAGTAAACATTGGGATTTGGTGTTGAGCTGTTGTACACAAGGCTGCTGCCTTGAGGAATTTCATTGTTAATAATACAAGATCAATGGAATCTTTGTTTGAATGCTTACTCAATCTGTTATTCTCCTATTTGTCCGTAGTTCTGTTCAGGCTATAGCATACATTTAGGTTTTGAGCTTATTGAAAAGCCTATGAAAGCTTGAGCGTGATGCCTTGGGACCATGGTGGCAGTCAGCAGTTTTCATGTTCTGTTTTCAATATTTGTGGGTAAGAGAGCCTCTGTGGATAGCCTGTGACCATTTGAGTAGACAGACTATAGCCCTAGGGAAAACTCGGTCACAGATATGAGATGGATTATTCTTCTCTGCACTTAGACTTGTGGCTTAGTGAGAGATTGTGTAGGAACAGACTCCCCTTTGTCTTACTTGACCGCCATCAGATGTTAGATTTAGCTTCTCTGTAGTGATTGCAGACTGAGAGGCTGAGTCATTGTAGGCCTTTTGTATCAATGACCAGCTGTGCTTGAATCCTTATTCAACCTGTTGCTGGTCCTTTGTGTGGGCATCAATGTGCTGCTGGCCTTAACAATACACATAGGGATTTATGGGTTGAAACTCCTATGAATGTCAGCCAGGTCTATGCGCAGAACTGGGAAGCTTGTAGCCTGACAAACAGTGTCTGCAATGGTATTCATTGGTCTGATTTGATTCATTGGATGAGGTTTGATCAGCTTACTCCTTTGGATTAGATTAGCAATTTCTGGCGTGATCAATGGGATTTGACAGACACTATAGGACAGGCTGTGACCATTTGAGTGGACAGATTATAGCCTTAAGAGTACCCCAAATGGCATGGGTTAAGTTGGATATTTCTACCTTGTTGAGGTTAGTAATAACACTTTAGCAAGGACTTGTTGCAGAGAGAGCCCTAAATTTGAGTTATATAACTAAATGAACCTTTAACCTAAGCTGCTTACTTCTCACCCTTTTTTCCTTATTTTAACACACCATTATCCTCTTCTTTATAACCCTTTCTTAGGATATGTCTGCACTTTATTTCTTTTTTTAGGTAATTTAGTGTAGGCGTGACATCCAACTCACTTTCTTTAGGATTGCCAGATCTGTAGTCAGATTTGGATGCCTAATATTATAGCCCATTTTAGGTTTTAGATCAATTTCTCTGTGGGATAAACTCTTACTTATCAAAACTTGCTACAATAGCCCTGTATCTTGCAGACTTAGGATTATTCCAGTTGTGTTGTTTCCATCCTTTATTTTATTTTGATTTTAAATTTGTTCTCACCACACAATAAAATCAACTGCTCTCTTTAATCTGGAAACAATGAATAAAAAAATCTACTAACAATAGGCACCAAACTCTTTTGGAAACATAACTCACAAATCTTCTAAACTTTGCAAGTATTCAAAACACTTCCAAAAAAGGCTCCTAAGAACACATTAGGAAACTTCGGCTAAAGCAATCTTCCAAAATAGCCAAAATTTAAACCTGCGGATTTGGATCCACCTAGAAGTCAATCGATTGACTTCTCAAAGTCAATCGATTGATTTTCCCAAACTCAATCGATTGACACTTGTGATTTTGATTAAACCTTATTCAACAACCCGATCATGAGTTTGTACACATTGATGTGCACACGTAGCTGCAAATAAGGGTGGGACCACATAAGTTACCTGGTCCATGATACCAGGCTACCTTTTCCTAAAAAGAAAGTAACACATGACAAATGGAAGCTGTTCTACAATTTAAAACAAAATAGAATCATATTTTAAAAATTCTTAATAATCATATAAAAGGGGTACAAACTCATCCTACCTATAAATTCCCTTACAAGTTAGTATATTAATTTGTTAATAAAATAAAATGAAGTTTATTTGCCAAAACCAAACCAAACCATGAACCAGTTTACAGTTTAAATATGGAATCGAGCAAATTTGGTGTCAGCCATGAAGGGTATAGGTACCAAGATTTAAAACCTTATATTTATGGCTTTATAAACATCCAGTACATAATGGGATTATTCTAGGGTACTAAACCTGTGACAGCCCGGATTTTTCCCAACCTAAAATTTTGAGACATATATATTTTTTTCAACTTAAACCAAATACCAAAAGGAAACACCCGGACCACCAGATCGTAGATCACAATCTAATACAAAATACTTGGCACACCCATATGCATATAGAAATCAAAGCAAAGTTATATATGTCATGAATAAAAATCTTCAGTTCTAATACCTAATATATACAGAACAAAACAAACACCAGTGATGACCAACCACTACCAACAGTAGTGTACCATACATGTATAATAGCACGAACATACCAAGCCCGAACTTACCAAAGTCCACGATGCACTAAATCTACGATCCTAGAATAAAGTATAAATCCTTATGCGAAAGCTCCTTTTCTTCAAGTATATAGTTTGGGCCTTCTTCAAACCTACACTTGTGACGTATAGTCGGGGTGAGCTAACATCTAAGCTTAGTGGAGAAAACTAATTCTAATATACATCTCATCACATGCATAGATTCAAAGATATGATCAAAACATTTTCTTATCAAAACTAATACTGATTTCAAAGGCATTTCTTATCAAAACTAAAACTGAGTTCAAAGGCATTCTCTTATCAAAACTAAAACTGAGTTCAAAGGCATTTTCTTATCAAAATTCAAAACTAATTTCAAAGGCCAACTGATTCAAGGACATTTTCTTATAGACATCAAAACTAATTTCAAAGACATTTTCTTATAAAAATCGAAACTAATATCTTATCAAAAGTATATTTCTTATCTTTAATTTACTGAGTTCGAATCACATTCTCTCACACCTCATATATTTTTTTACATAGCTTACGTATTTACACATTCACTTACATGTCTTACACATTCTTACTTTGCTTATATATGTCTTACGCAATCCTTACTTAGCTTACTTACAAGTCTCACATATTTTTACCTAGCTTACATAATGTCTCACACATTCTTACTTAGCCTATACAATTCACTTCACAAATATTCTGTCGTGCCGGTTCAATTTACGGAGACTACCTGCCAGTTCGATTCACACACACTTACTTGTCTTACTTACACATTGTCACATAGTTTACACAATTCGATTCACGGATATCTCGCCGTGCCGGTTCGATTCACGGAGACTTCCGTGCCAGTTCGATTCACGGAGACTACCGTACCAGTTCGATTCACGGTTAGCCACCGTGTCGATTTGATTCACATATATCTTGCCTTGTCGGTTCGATTCATGGGTTTAATCGTCATGCCAGTTCGATTCATGGTTAGCTACCGTGCCGGTTCGATTCCGCCCTAGCGGCCCATAAGGTATCATATAATTCACCCATAGCGGTCCACACATGCATATATAATCCGCCCATAGTGTTCCACAATGTCATATAATCCACCTGTAGTGGTCCACAGCACACTTATAATCCACCCATAGCGATCCACATTATGACAAGGCTTACACGTTCGATTTACTTATATAACTTACATATTCAGTTTTTCTTACATGACTTTCAGGTTCATATACATATTCAACTATCCAATATATTCAAAAACTCTGACGAGAATAAATTCTTCATGATCGAAAGCATTTCGAAAATATAAATGTAAATAGATTCAACAAACATCAAATTTCCATGTCTAAAAGCATAGATTCGAAAGATTCGAAGTTCTTCATGACATTCGGAGTTCAAAAGTCAAAGCTCAAAAATCATATTCAAAACTGACAGAATTTAGAATTTAAAATTCAAATCACATTTCATTCGATCATATTAAGCATCTATGAAAATGAAATAAAAATGCAATCGTGTATTGGAATTTCCCCAACTTAACCTTGAAGTTGCACTAAGCCAAGCTAATCCCTATCGATGGATTCCCACCCTCAATCTATATCACAAATATATAATAATATATCAAGAATCAACTCCAATCACTAATAACTTAGACATTATAAGTATTTTTTCAAAATGAAGCAGAAACGGACAAGTTCGTGCTAACCTAGAATTTGATGTAATTTTACTCTCAAATTTTGACCTTTAAAACTTTAAATTCATGAGTTGGTCAAAACAAAAAATTTATAGATCTCGATGTCCTATTTCCAATGCTATAAGAATCAAGTCAATCGGAGTTCGGAGTAAAAGTTTATGGCCCAAAATACCGAGACAGTATTGGCAAGCACAGTCAAAATCGATTGAACGATTTCAAACCGATTGAACGATTACTAATTTCGTTCGAACGGTTTTCAAAACCGATCGAACTATTTCTAATTTTGCTCGAACGGTTTTAAAACCGACCAGAAACCATCAGATTTCATACTTGACAAAATCGTTCGATCGGTTACTAATTTCGATTGAACGGTTTCGTCAGATTTCACCTAAACTCAGGTTTTAACTTTTCCAAATTCATTTTTTCTTCAAATCTAACCCATATTCTTCTAATTTTTCACCCACATACTATCTAAAGACTAATCTACATATAAATCACAACTTAACATAAAATATTCTCACCTTAAAATGATCGATTCCTCGATAGTGCTCAAGCCCATGCTAGGGTTCCTGAGTCAAAAGAAGGCATTCTCAAGCCATTTGATCGTAGCCGCGTACAATTGGCATTCTCTTGCAGTGATTGATCGAAGAAGAAGAAAATAAGGGGAAATCGACTGAAACCCAAGGGCTTGCTCCTTCCTCTTCTCTTTATCTCTCTAAGCTCTCTAAAAAAACCTAAAAAGGGGGATGGTTCCTATGTAAAGTGTAATATCCCAAAATTTTGAGCGTTAAACAGTGACCTCGGGATGGTCGTAGGTCTGACCACGTGATGGTCAAACAATGGACTCATGAAGTGATGAGCTAATGTGATATAAATGTGACCTAAGTGTAGTGTATAGTGTGGGTTTAGGGCCACATACACCTGTCTCTGATGTATGTGCTTAACACCGAAGCTTGAGAGAAGTTATAAGGGTTTTAATAACCTAGATTTCTTTTGTTTAGTTGGTGAAAAAGAGTTAAGAAGAGAGAGAGAGAGAACCAAGGTGAGTAATGGTTAGGAGTTATTGTGGTTGATTAAAGGAAGAGTTTCAAGTATTTAATGTCGGATTCAACGCGTAAACGATAGTTGAAGCAAGAGCCGAAACCCTAACCATTCAAATCAGCCGATCAATCAATTAGGAGATTGATTTGAGGTGAGTTTTGCTAGATTTAAATGAGTACCTTATTGTGCATTAGCTATAGGAAAGATGGGTGAAATGATCAAATAAAAATGATAGAAAAGAAAGAAAAATAAGGAGAAAAAGATTTGAAAGAACAGCCCAAAAAGGGGCTGAGTTCTGGCCAAATCGATTAATCAATTTTGGTCTAGAAATTGAAAGAGCAAGAATGCCCGAGTTTGATTAATCGATTAATCGATTTTGGAAGTCGATTAATCGATTTAGAAATCGACTAATCGACTGAGTACCTCCAGTGGCTGGAGAGATGAGACTTGGGGAAATCGACTAATCGATTTGCGGAATCGATTAATCAATTTTGGATTTTGATTAAACTATTTGGGATCGATTAATCGATTTTGGATTTTCGACTACTCGATTTGAGAATCGATTTAACCCTTTTGAGGATTTCGATTAATCGATTTTGGAAATCGATTAATCGATTGAGGGTTTCGATTAATCGATTTTAGAGATCGATTAATCGATTTTGGCAGTTTGACTTGACTTTTTAATTGGACCTTGAGGTTCATGGAGGGTCTAGGACCTTCTCTATTATATCTTTAGTGATATGTTGTATGTGTTATGTTGTACCATAGGTGGTATGCGTGAGAGCAAGCATAAGGAGCCGCGTGAGACCTTAATGCTTGGACCTTCAAAGACTTGAGGTAGGGAACACCTTGAACATGTACTTTAATTGCAAGAGCATATATGTAGTGATATAAAAATCAAATTGAAAATGTTTTCACTGTGTAAATCTTTGTAAAAAGGGTGTGTGTGTGACACCAAGTAAGCTAATGAAAATGAGGCATCCCCAGGGGATGAGAAAGTGATAAAGACATTAGTGTGATGCGAGTAACTGAGACCAAGTAAGCTAATGAAAATGAGGCATCCCCAGGGGATGAGAAAGTGATAAAGGCATCAATGTGATGCGAGTAATTTAGACATCCCAGGGATGTTGGTAAGATTGGATAATGACTGAGAAGGCCTAATTGATATAAAGTAGCACTTTTACACAGTGAATAACTATATGTAAAGCACATGATATTTTTATTATTTAAGGTTTGAATAGAATACCCCATCGACGTGGCAGGATACCCACGACTGACTCGGTAGGATATCCGTGACCTATACGGCGGCCAATCTGTACACCGGTACGAAGGTTTATCCGTACACAGTAAGCACATCCCAGGGATGTTGAGATGAGATTTAACCCCGCCGCCTATGAGAAAGGGGCTTGGGTAGTATTCCCAGGGAATACATATGACAACTGTCTATTTAGACGACGATGGAGGGTATTCCATCGGGGCTCGATGCTATATTGCTTGGGGACTACTTAAGTTGAAGATTTAAGTTTTGCTTTAGGCCTATTCAGTGTCATTCATGAACAATTAACAATAAAGGGGAAACATGCAACTACCAGTAAATTTAAATACAAATTATCATCTTTTAAACTATTTTTCCAGCAAGTGCATAGATACATCATGCTTAGAATATCATGGAATATATATGAGATTTTGACTTATATGTTCATTGTGTTGTTCCCTATTGAGCTAGGATGTAGCTCACCCTTTAGACTATACGTCGCAGGTCCAGTGTTAGCAGTGGCCGAGGCTTCGAGAGACTTGGATCCGGGTGATTTGGATTACATGCCTGGGGAAGGGTTGGAGCCCTCTCATGAGGACTTCTTCTAGGAGACTCCACTGAGTACTTTGAGAGAGTAGTTTTGAGAGCACATTGGTACGACTTGGTATGTCAAGCCTTTACTTTTATAAACAATGTGATTAATCGATATATTATTTTTGGCGAACCATCTGGGGTGATATGTTTATCACCGATGGTTCGGATAGGTTCTCTGTTCAAGCAGTGGAATGAAAGTCGAATTGTCTTTTGAGTTTATGCTTAGAATAGTATTTTACTTCCGCATCATGTAGTTATTGCTCCATTTTGTCTTAATATTGCTTGTTATACCAATATTCCGTACATAGCCATGGAGTACGGTCTAGAGGATCATGCTGATGGCACGGGTATTGGGGTGTTAAAATTCGGGCTGTCACAGTTGGTATAAGAGCATTTTCTTTTAGAAATTCTGACAATCATTCTTTTATCAGAGCATAGGGACTTCTGCTAACGAAACCAAGGTTTTCACGTGCAGACCGTTATGTCTTCTAGAGGAAGGGGCCGACCCAAGGGCGGTTATAGTAGAAGTTTGCGTAGTCGAGATGATTTTATCTCGGATACCAATAAAGTGCCTGTAGGAGATAGAGGGACTTCAGGCAGTGGTGGCCAAGGGAACCAAGATCAGGCAGAGACTCAGGATCGCGATCGTTAGGATCGAGATCAAAGAGAACAAGAGAGAGTCAGAGAAAGAAACGAAGATAGAGAGGAGCATCAGAGGATAATGCACACTATGGAAACCATGGTGGCTGCCATGGCCCAATAGGCAGCATCCTTGGCAGCTCATATTGCCCACAAGCAGCATCAGCCACTGACACCTCCAATGGCTCCGACACTGCCAGTATCTTCTGCATTTACTGAGTTTAGGAGGATGAGACCTCCTAGCTTTTCGGGGCAGGCAGAGCCCATGACAGCTGAGAACTGGCTGAGTGAGATAGAAAAAGTATTTAGTGTGCTCACGTGCACAGAGGACGAGAGCGTCCGTTGGGCAGCCTACATGTTAGATGGGGAGGCCGAGCCTTGGTGGAAGTCCGTTTCTAGGACTAGGGCTCAGGAGACCCCGAATTTGCCCTGGACGTGGGATGAATTTGTTGATGAGTTCAATAAATAGTACTTTCGAGAAGTTGTGAGAAATCAGATGGAGATCCAATTTTTGTAACTCGTGCAAGGGAAGACGATTGTTAGAGAGTATGGAGTGGAGTTCATGCGACTCGCTCGCTTCGCGCCTGACTATGTTATCACAGAGATGATGAGAGCAGTAGCACCATTCTAGATGAGGACCTATGGAGAGGTCATGAGCAAGGCGCTCGTAGTAGAGGAAGAAAATAATAATAAATACCGCCAGAGGGAACAACTAGGAAGGTGGAGTGTGGACCAAGGTAGAACGGGAAACTACGAGCCGGTGAACAAAAAGCCGAGATTCATAGCAAACAATCAGAAACCACCGTTCCAAGGAGGTTATGGGAGACCGGCATAGCAGACCAACCAGTAGAGATTTCCATTGCTTGCGTCGGGGAGATCGATAAGATATGAGAGCCCTGCTATCACTACCAAAGCTACAATTACACAGGGTTTCTCACAAGCTGCATCTTTCACACCTCAAGAGACTTGTGCCAAGTGTGACAAGTCTCACAGGATAGCGGACTGTAGGTAGGGAACTCGGGGCTATTTCAGATGTGGCAAGGTGGGCCACTTGATTAAAGATTGCCATGAGGCAAACAAAGGGAAGACGGCTGCAGCTTCTGTGCCGCAACCTATCCAAGCAAGGAAGCCGATCGTCCACGGGAGAGCCTATGCAGTCACCGCCCAAGAAGCAGGGAACGTGTATGACGTTATCCAAGGTGAGATTCCTTTTAAAATAAAGAATTTCTTTTCCTTAAAATTTTAGATAGAGAAGGTGCATCCATTAGAAAATAGTGTAGACTCCTTTGTATGAAATTTGCTAAATAAAATGTATGCTATATATGTATATATGTGTGTATTATAGGTACGTTAGGAGTGTATGAAAAGGGATGCTATGTAGCGTGCGAAGCAAGAGTGTTGATAGACCCAGGGTCTACCCACTCCTTTGTTACTCCTAGATTTGTAAAGAGGATGAAGATCATTCCAGAGACGTTGGACTTCATTCTATCAATGTCTATTTCGACGGGGGAATTAGTCGACATAGACTTAGTTTGCAAGATAGTAACGGTTGGTATCGATGATGGAGAAGTCTATGAATTGGACGCAAAATTAATATTGTTGGACATGCAAGGATTCGATGTGATCCTTGGCATGGATTGGTTGTCACAATACTGTGCAACTGTAGATTGTAAGAGCAAGGTCATCATCTTCAGACCCAATATGAGGAGATCATTTCGATTTCGACGGGAGAGATCGACGCATATGCCACTTATCTCGGCAGTCAGGGCCGAGCGCTTGATCAGAAAAGGGTGTAGTGATTACTTGGCATTTTTGAAGGAGGATAAAGAAGAGAAGAATATTACCTCCGAGATAGCTGTGGTGCGAGAGTTTGAAGACATGTTTCCGGAAGAGTTACCAGGATTACCTCCAGAGAGAGAAGTTGAGTTCACCATCGACTTAGCACCAGGAACGGAGCCTGTTTCTAAAGCACTATACAGAATGACTCCTGCTGAGTTGAAGGAGTTGAAAGAGCAGTTACAAGAGCTCATGGATAAGGAGTTTGTTACACTGAGCATGTCTCCATGGGAAGCACCGGTCTTGTTTGTAAAGAAGAAAGATGGGTCTATGCGTCTGTGCATTGACTATCGGCAATTAAACAAACTCACTATAAAGAATTGATATCCTTTGCCTAGGATAAATGACTTATTCGACCAGCTGTAAGGAGCAAGATATTTTTCCATGATCGATCTAAGATCTAGATACCATCAGTTGAGAATCAAGGCAGAGGATATTCAGAAGACTGCTTTCAAGACACGGTACAGACACTATGAGTTCTCAGTGATGCCGTTTAGGTTGACGAACGCACCGGCGCTGTTTATGGATTTAATAAATCGGGTGTTTAAACTACACCTGGACTCCTGCGTCGTGGTGTTCGTTGACGATATCTTGATATACTCCAAGTCAAAGGCAGAACATGAAGAACACTTGAGGATTGCTCTACAAACTTTACATGAACACCAACTGTACGCTAAGCTCAGCAAGTGTGAGTTTTGGTTAGAGGAGGTTAGCTTTTTGGGACACGTCATCTCAAAGCATGGTGTCACTGTAGATCCAGCAAAAATAGAGGTAGTAGTAAACTGGGAGCAACCAAAGACTGTGACCGATGTCCACAGTTTTTTTGGATTAGCGGGTTATTACCGACGCTTTGTAGAGGAGTTTTTAAAACTATCGGGACCTCTTACAAGGCTTACACGGAAAGATTCAAGATTCGAGTGGAGTGAGGCATGCGAGAAGAGCTTTCAAAAACTCAAGAGACTCACTTCAGCTCTAGTACTGGCGATTCCTTCAGGCAGTGGAGGGTTTGCGGTATATAGCGATGCTTCGTACAATGGTTTAGGTTGCGTGCTCAACCAACACAAAAAGGTGGTAGCTTACGAGTCAAGAGAGTTGAAAGAGCATGAAAAGAATTACCCGGCACATGATCTAGAACTAGCAGCGATCATATTTGTGCTGAAGATTTGGCGACATTACTTGTACGGTGAGACTTTTGAGAGTTTCATCGACCACAAGAGCCTCAGATATCTGTTTACATAGAAGAAACTAAATATGAGGCAGCGCTGATGGATGGAGTTCCTCAAGGACTATGACTGTTCCATACAGTACCATCCAGGCAAGGCTAATGTAGTAGCCGATGCCTTGAGTCGGAAGGGTTCAGCTCAGTTGGCTAGTTTGATTTTGGGTATGCACCGATAAAAGTTGTTTGAAGATCTGGTACTGTATGATGCAAATATTGAGTCGCAAACCACAAGAGCCTTTTTGGCAAAAATTTCAGTGAGACCAGTGATATTTGAGCATATCCACGAGCTACAGATGAAAGACCCGACTTTAACCAAGATTCGTCAAGATGTGATCGAAGGCATCAAACCGGACTTCTCAGTAAAAGAAGATGGTTCCTTATTGTTCAAGGGTCGTCTTTGCATTTCGGACAATGCCGATCTACGGCAAACTATTCTTGATGAACCTCACAAGTCCAAATATGCGATTCACCTAGGTAGCACAAAAATGTACCAAGATTTGAAAAAGAATTACTGGTAGAGAGGTTTGAAATAAGACGTGGCAGAGTACGTGTCACGGTGTTTGACGTGCCAGTAAGTGAAGATCGATCATAGACACCCTGTGGGGTTATTGCAATCTCTACCTATACCAGAATGGAAGTGGGAATCGATCTCTATGGACTTTATCGTTGGGCTACCGTGTACTGCAAAGAGGTACAATGCAATTTGGGTAGTGGTCGATTGATTTACCAAGTTAGCGCACTTCTTGCCTTACAACACGATGTATACGGCAGGAAGACTCGCAGACCTATATATGAAAGAGATCGTCCGTTTGCATGGGATTCCGAGTAGCATTGTTTCTGACCGTGACCCATTATATACATCAAAGTTTTGGAAGAAATTTCAAGAAGGAATGGGAACGCGATTGGATTTCAGTTCAGCATTCCATCCGCAAACTGATGGGCAAACAGAGCAGGTCAATCAGATCATCGAGGACATGCTTAGGGCGTGTATGTTAGAACTGCAAGGATCATGGGATCAGCACTACCATCTATGTTTGGATGATAAGGGCCAAACTCAAAATTGCTCAGAGCAAACAGAAAAGCTACGCTGATATCAAGCGAACCAGTGTGAACTTTAAGGTGGGTGAACACGTATTCGTGAAAGTGTAAAAATGAAGAGCGTGATGAGATTTGGAAAAAGAGGGAAGTTAAGTCCCCGCTATCTAGGACCATTTGTGGTTCTGGGTCGAGTAGGGGAAGTTGCTTACTGCATTGGATTGCCACCGTTATTTGATCGGGTACATAATGTGTTCCACGTATCTATGCTCAGGAAATATTTTAATGGCCTTGATCACGTGTTGAGCGGCCAACCATTAGAGATGCATGAGGATATGAGCATGATCGAAGAACTGGCGGAGATTTTGGATTGAAAGGAATAAGTGTTGTGGACAAAAGTGATTCCGTTAGTGCTTGTTCAATGAAAGAATCATCCGGTCGAAGAAGCTACGTGGGAATGAGAGACCGACGTGAAAGAACAATATCCGAACTTGTTTGTGACAACTTGAGAGCCAAAATTATATCACCGCAAGCATGTTTGCGGATTTAAACCATAGGTTGTAATCAAATGTGGACCTTTTGATCAATTTATTAAGTAGAGACAATTCCAAATCCATGTCGTGTTCCTAATACAATGTCGAATGCGTAGTTAGGATTCATCATTGCCACACAATAACTGTAAAGTTATGCTTCACAAAACCAGTGACCAAGTCATGTATTACCAAGAAAATAAAGGAGACAAAAAGCAACAAAAAATTTGAAGTCTGATCAAAACCGGTTAATCGATTTTGGTCGATTAGTCGACTAGCATACGCCAGTGAGTGGAGATTGAATGGAGGTTCAGAAAAATTAATAAAGTGAAACTTCGATTAATCGAGGGAAATTTGATTAATCGATTTTGGAATTCGATTAATCGACTAAGACGTGTCAGTGACTTGGGAATTTAAGAAAATTTAAAGACATTATGATTTCGATTAATCGAGGTGAAATTCGATTAATCGATTTTGGGAAACCAATTAATCGATTAATCGAATGGCACACGCCAGTGAACTGAAAAGCCAAGAAATTTTAAGGGACCACAATTTCGATTAATCGAAATGAATTCGATTAATCGATTTTGAAGTTTTGATTAATCGATTTTAGAAATCGATTAATCGATTTCGCACGGCTGTGAAATTTTTTAAAATTGATTAATCGATTTTAGAAATCGATTAATCGAATCGAGCCTATATATATCAAACGAAGGGGATTTCCCCCCATTCGAAAATTTTGGGTTTTCTTCTTTGCATGCCTTTTCATCTCCCTCCTTCAACCACCGAGCAACTAGGGTTTTAGGGAGATTTTGCACCGATTTTTACTTCAGAATCATCGCACTATTGGATCGAAACCTAAGGTAAACCCTATATTACGATTTTTCTTTCAAGTTGATCTATAAAACCTTAATTTTTGTGCATTTTCATTCAAAATGCTGCCTCATGCTCGTTTGACCACGAAGCAAGCGGCTTCGAAGCTTTCGGTATGGCGTAAGAACGCCGCACCGCCACCACCAACACCATCGCCTCTACCAACCCCATCCCCGTCATCATCGAATACCACATCCGGTTCGACGAGCACATCTTTGCGCAAATCTTCACTGACCCTCTCACCACCACCCGTAAACTTGCCCCAACCAAATGAGTGGTGGGCGGCAAAGAGCTTTGAAAATGAATACATTATCGACGAGGCTTTTTTTATCGACCCCGACGTCGAGGGCGAGACCAAATGGGCTAGGAATATTTGGTCAAAGTGGGCCTCAGTAACCTATTAAAGCTGCTCCACGGGTGTTATTACCCTAGGCTAGTACACCTATTTTACCAGGGCTTGGTGGAGGGCCCGACCGATGACATCGTTACGACCAAGATTGATGGTCGTCACTACACCTTTACCCATCGCCACATTCACGAGTCCCTAGAGTGCTATTTGGACTTCGTGCCTAAGACCACCATCTTTCCACCATTTGTGAAAGAGGTGAGATTTGAGGAGATCATGACCGAGATGACCAATGGGAAGAAGGGGTTCGGATCGTCCATTCAAAGGGTCGATTTGCCCCATTACATGTGAATGCTTGATTCTATAATCAAGTGTAACCTCTACCCGATGCGCCATGATACCGAGGGGGTGGAGTTGGTCCAACAGACCCTATACGCGGCATTCCACAACCGTTGATTCGATGCCACCAAGATTGTTTTAGAGGGGATGGCGTATATAAAGGAGAAGTTGATGAAGGGTCATTTGAGGCCCAAGGAGAAGATGTCGTACACTCGCCTCATTTCGAGCATGCTGGAGTGCTATTCCTACACTCCAGGGTACGCCATCTTGCCCCATGAGGAGAAGGCTACGGACCACATGAAGCACTACTCCATCGCTTCATGGGGTCATAGCTATAGATTGTTGAAGAGGACCCTGCTAGTTGCAGGCCCAGCCGCACCACCACCACATCAGGACCCACCCATAGGGGGGGCACACCTCGTTATTCCAACAGTTGAGGGGGCACCCTCTCATACCACTGCATCCCCTACCCCACCGTCGCCGTCAGGGACTGCCACCCCTATTTCATCCTACTGTCGATGAGTGGCTCGCCCAGCGCCTACGATCGAGGACGTGTTGGCTCGGATGGAGGCCAACAATCAACAGGTGAATCGGCGCATGGACTTTTTGATGTACCACACCATGCGGTATATCTATCCGTTGGACTATCAGCAGTGCCTCGCGTAAGAGCAGGCTTGGACTACGGGCACGAACAGTTTCCATACGAGTGCAGCGGATGCTGGCACATTTGACTAGGCGCCCCAGCAACCAGACCAGCCTGAGCAGCCAGCCCAGACAGAGTAGCCAGCCCTGACAGAGCTGCCCGCCTCAGCACCAGACCAGCCTGGAGAGGGGATCGCATGAGCGGGACTGGATCACTTTTTGAGTGTTGTTATGATGATTTGTTTTGGAGATGTGTCTTGTAATTGGGGGGGGGGGGGTACAATGTAATTATGGGAGCGTAAATGAACAAATTGTAAATTTTGGGAAATTGAATAGTGAAATATACATAATCTTTTTAGAAATTCGCTTGCATTGTGTTATTTCTTGTATTGTATGAGTATGATAGTTAATTTTTCGTGATCGGGTACGTGACACCACCGTGTGTGGGGTACCCAACCGACACACCTTTGGATTTATTTTCAAGGACGAAAATTCCCAAGGTGGGGAGAATATAATATCCTAAAAATTTGAGCGTTAAACAGTGACCTCGAGATCTGTGCCCGACTGGTCATAGGTCTGACCACGTGATGGTCAAACAGCGGACTCATGAAGTGATGAGCTAATGTGATATAAATGTGACCTAAGTGTAGTGTATAGTGTGGGTTTAGGGCCACATACACCTATCTCTGGTGTATGTGCTTAACACCGAAGCTTGAGAGAAGTTATAAGAGTTTTAATAACCTAGATTTCTTTTGTTTAGTTGGTGAAAGAGAGTTAAGAAGAGAGAAAGAGAGAACCAAGGTGAGTAATGGTTAGGAGTTATTGTGGTTGATTGAAGGAAGAGTTTTAAGCATTTAATGTTGGATTCAACGCCTAGAGGATCGTTGAAGTAAGAGCCGGAATCCTAACCATTCATATCAACCGATCAATCAATTAGGAGATTGATTTGAGGTGAGTTTTGCTAGATTTAAATGAGTACCTTATTGTGCATTAGCTATAGGAAAGATGGGTGAAATGATCAAATAAAAATAATAGAAAAGAAAGAAAAATAAGGAGAAAAAGATTTGGAAGAACAGCTCGAAAAGGGGCTGAGTTCTGGCCAAATTGATTAATCGATTTTGAGAATCGATTAATCGATTTTGAGAATCGATTAATCGATTTTGGTCTAGAAGTTAAAAGAGCAAGAATGCCCGAGTTCGATTAATCGATCTGGAAATCAATTTTGAAAGTCGATTAATCGATTTAGAAATCGACTAATCGACTGAGTACCTCCAGTGGCTGGAGAGATGAGACTTGGGGAAATCGACTAATCGATTTGGGGAATCGATTAATCGATTTTGGATTTCGATTAATCGATTTGGGATCGATTAATCAATTTTGGATTTCGATTAATCGATTAATCGATTTAGGGTTTCGATTAATCGATTTTGGCAGTTTGGCCTCTTCTCTCGAGTCTCGACTCTCAACTAATTTTAGTAGCAGTGTAGTTCATGCTCTGCGCTAGCGGTCAGTGGAATGCATGAATAATTTGACTTTGCATGCTCTGCGGTGATCTCCTGCTCCGGTCAATCTCCTTCTAATCAGTGAAAGTCAAAATTGATTTACAGTATCTCCTAAGCCTGGGTGACTTATAGAAAAATTGCCTTAACAGCAAGTGCCGCTAAAACACCTTACTTTTGTAGTGAGTGTCAATAAACTTGCTCATGCTTCACCCTGTGCACTCATTAGTCACACATTGGCTTGGCATGTTGTTTGGTTGAAAAATTAAGTGTGCCCAATTCACATGCTGATCTTTTATGTGGACTATCTGGATTATGTACATCGACACCATACATACGGTATAGACAACCAAGTACAACCCTTGGTGCTCCAGCCTAACCACCTAATGCCAGTTTATTTTTTTGCTAAGTTAGATGTAATTGTCATTGATGAAAATTTTTGCTGCCCATTAACTTCTTTTTACGTAGTAAGATGCAGATAGTCTAAAATGAAGATGAAAATTGTCATCGATCTGTCCAAGATATTTTGTAGAGTAGCAATATTTTGTAAAGCGAACTATGGGAATCTAAAACATTTTTTCCCATCTATAGATAGTCTATGTTTGATTCCTCACTTCTCATTAGCGTTAAATTGAAATTTTGAGTATTTTCTATAAGTCAATGTGTTTTATCAGATGTGTATATCAGGATTATATACTTTTTCTGTACTTATTCTTGATTCATTGGTTTAATTGCATTTCTAGTTTTGGACCTCGACCTGTTATCCACTTTTGGACCTGGCCTGAATCTGTTAAAATAATGATATACCTATATATTGTGTAGCAAGTAGGTACCAGGTTGGGTTCGGGCTAACTTGAATACAACCTATTTATATAACAGGTCAATATTTTTAACTGGCTTATTAGATGGGGACTCCTTAGATGGAAGTCATCAATATCTCAGTTTAATGATGTTCTCATTTTGATTTCAGGCGAAGCTTTTCGTTTTGAAGCTCACCTCAAACGGGTCACTAGGGGAAGGGGACACTTGACAGGAGAGGCGAAACAAATTTTTTTTTTCTTTTATGTTGAAAATGGGTCATGGGGTCCTTAGATTGTTAACTCTCTTTCTTTTCTTCTTTTTTTGTTTGAATAGAAGGATTGAGCATGTAGAGTTTAAAATATTTGACTGATTTGAAAAGTTAGATCATAGGTTGAGATGCAACCTTTTGTTTGAATAAAAGAATTGGACATCTATTTTTTTTATTAATGGCATTGAATGATTTGCATTTAAGTTGAATAGATGTGTTTAAATATGAGATTAATAGTTTTTTTTCTTTATATAATTTTTTTTAAAGCATTAAAAAAATTGTATTAAAAAAAACATTAAAAAAATTGCATTAAAAAAAGCATAAAAAAATTGTATGAAAAAAAAAAAGCATTAAAAAAATATTATTTTAAAAAAAGTTGCATAAAAAATCAT
This sequence comes from Chloranthus sessilifolius, assembly GCA_021018995.1. Classification (NCBI taxonomy): domain Eukaryota; kingdom Viridiplantae; phylum Streptophyta; class Magnoliopsida; order Chloranthales; family Chloranthaceae; genus Chloranthus; species Chloranthus sessilifolius. Next base: position 140,718,902 of record CM037588.1, on the reverse strand, counting down.
CGACGTAATTTTTTTTTTAAATAGTATTTTTTTCAAAAAAAAATTTGCATAAAAAAATCACTACCAAAAGTAGTGATTTTTTCTATGACTATTAATAGCAGTCGTTGTTGAAGTTCATAAATCACTGTCTTGTATAGTGGTAAAAAAAAATTCACTCCTTTTTTTATAATTGTTTAGGGCAGTGATTTTTTGCAAAAAAACCACTGTCAAACACAATGATTTTTTGAAAAAATCACTGTTTAAGGCAGTTATTTTTTTGGCTTTTTCCACGTAGTTACAAGCATTTCATTAATAAAAGAATGGCATGTAACACAATCTCCATCATATCATTTAATTTAGTCAAAGACCTTCATCTTATTTCATAAATAAATATTATTCTATAGCAACAATTTTTTTTCTTTAGCAACAACATTTCTCATCGTTGATAGTTAACAAATGGCGGCGAAACATTTTTGTTGCCGAATATCATCGTATTTGACGATGAAAATATTTCATCTCCAATTCTCACTTGTATTTTTATTTCTTTAACTTTTAGCGATAAAATTCTCATCTTTAGTGATAAATTGTTTTGTCGTTGATTCTTTGTAGACACCCAAATTTGGCCCAAGGCCCGATCGAAACATATTTCGAGAGAGGCACGCCTCTGAGCTTTTGATGGCATATATGGTACCCTTAGATACCTTCCCAAACCCTTAGGAATTATCCCAAATTCCTTAGAATTTACCTCGAACCTTTAGAAACCAATCTCGACCCTTAAAACTTCTTCCGAACCCTAAACCTAAGCTTCTCGGGCAATAGATGAAGAATGGTATACTAGGACCAGCTACAGCCTTCTACTATGATCAAATCTTATATCATTAAAAAGTAGAAGTCATCAGCTCTCCAACGGTCCAAGAATCACCCCAATCGGAGCTGTGTACGCAAAGATATGGCGGTCCAAACTCGAGGGGCAAGGAGGTAATTTCAAGTGAACCCCTTAGGGATTTGGCGCAACTAATAGTTGCGCCAGGCCATTTCTCCCCAGAAATGACTTGGCACAACTAATAGTTGCACTAGTAATAAGTAAGCTTGGCGCAACTATTGGTTGCACCAAGCCATCTCTCCCCAGATTAAACATGGCGCAACTAATAGTTGCGCTAGCATTAAGGTGGACCTCACCTCGAGGAGCCAACTTCTAGGCACTGTGCATGCACTGTTTTACTATGCATATGCCTCGCACAACTAATAGTTGTGCCAGGTATATGAACTATAACCCTTGATTTTTGCCCCAAAAATTAAGATTAGGATTTGACTTGTTGACCATCTTGACCTTTGGGGTGTGTTTTGTTGGTTCTATTGCACCCATTTACTACCTATGTGTAACCCCTTAAGTGATTTAAAGTCTCATCCAATCATCCACCATTGGAGCACCTCTTTACATATTTCAAGGCTCCAACAATCCTAGGAAACCTTAAATGTTAGATTATCTAATTCCTAATCTTGCTTAGCCTCTAAGTAGCCTCTTAACCTATCCTTTTCCTATAAAAAAGCCCCCCTCCCCTTGAATTAAAGGTTGAGAAAATTACTTAAGAGAGAAAGAGCTTAAAGTGAGAAGATATTTCTCCCTTTGGTGCACCATTGCTCATACAAATTTCAGAGTTGATAAATCTTCTTCCAAGCCTTACCTTTCATAAAAAGCCTCTAGGTTAGGTGTGTGCTATCCATTTGCCTTCTCTCTCTATCTATTAGCTAGCAAGCCTTAGAGGTTAGAACCCCTTTTTCCACTATACAAGCCTTCAAAAGCTCACCAAGTAAGCCAAGGCGAGGCTCCTCAACGGTGCAATAAGGACCCGAGAGTTCCAGCTCTCCCCTCTATTCCTCTACCTTCTCGGTCATTCCTCTATCCTCCCATTTGTGTCATTACGCCGTCGAATTTTCGGTAGGAACGGAGGGACACAAATAGGATTTTAAGCTCCTTTAGGCAAGAAGCTTTTTTCTTTTCTTTTATATTATTTTTATTTTGGCCATAAGTAGAGACCGCATTAAGCGGGTTGATTGGGTGCCTAACACCTTCCCAATCGATAACCGAAGCCCCTACCCAAGAACCTTTGGTGTGGATCGAATTCAAAGTCATATTTGTGGCAGTTTGGTACTTATAAAAATGATCTAGGTTTTTCGGGACACTAAAAGCTCTGAGTGACGACTCTATATTTTTGTTAGCGAGCGCATCGTCGCGACGGGATCCTAAAAAAATCACACGATTGCACAAATGGCAACTCTGTTGGGGATAGCTTATAGAGCTTCTCCTTGAAATTTGGCCATTTATTTTTTATTTTACTAACCTTTTTGCTGTTTTTTATATTGTTTTTTATTTTTTTATTTTTTTTACTCACCCCTACTTTTCCATCATTTACGTGCCTTAGCCGATCGGCGGGTCTACATGCGCATTGTCTTTTAATTTTCTTTACTTTTCCGTCATTTTAGTGCCTTAGCCGATTGGCGGGCCTACTTGCGCATTGTCTTTTAATTTTTTTTAAATTTTTATCATTTAAAGTGCCTTAGTAGATTGACGGGCCTACTTGTCCAAGCATATTCTAACAATGGACGCCAGCCCATAGTGGCGGCATGGGATCATCACCCCCGATCTTTGAACTAAAGAAAGCTTTCATAAAAAAGGGCTTTGAAAAAAATTAAAATTGAGCCAAGATAGGGAACTTAATTAATTTGTTTCTTACGGGGTAGATTTTTAAAGGGTTGGGTTTAGACACACATACAACTACCCGGCTCTTAATATGGTGGCAGCCCCTAGTGGTGATGATCCAGAAAAGTCTCAGCCCACCTAATATCTGAGAAGGCGCTTGCGCCGGAGGTATATCGGGTGGGTCACCTATTCCTACAAGCTTAAAATCCTTTGGGGAGCGCGCTAGCGAGTTATTCCAGACTCGAACCTTTAGGTTCGATGAGGAGAGAACGATTCACTAAAAAATTAGTCAGTTCTCGAAAGCCTAGCTTCCACAAAAATCAAAAAAAGATACTCATTTAAGGTGTTGTTTGCTGCTGTCATAAACATCTGGAGCCCCATTTTAGCTTGGCGCAAGTATTAGTTGTGCCAGTGCAAAATTCCTGGAATTATACCTGGCGCAACTATTAGCTGTGTCAGCTTTAAATCTAGCCAATTTTACCTTGGCGCAACTAATAGTTGTGCTAGTATAAAATAGGGGCATATTTAGCTTGGTGCATGTATTAGTTGTGCGAAGCCTATTCTAGACAACAGCAACCCGAATCTGTGGCCTTTTCCACATCCCGAGTCCCTCGATTAGTGTCTTAGTGCCTCTATTTGGGCCCCGCCATCTCCGACACCCAATACGCCCCCGCCGGTCAAAAGAAGGTAACTTCTTTTTTACTCATTTCGAGGCGTTGGGTTGCTCACCTCGATTTTTGTGCCTTCAATAGATCAAAGGTCTTCCTTTGATTCTTTCGAAATACTTCAGAATCATCGTCGCGAGTCCCAAATTAGGGTACGAAAGCCACCCGAGAAGGGAATTCCAACGCCTCGAAACCTTTGTTTGTATAAAAAAATTCTTTCCAAAAAAAAATTAAAAATAAAAAAACCTAAAAACTAGAGTCTTTGTGGTGCTGGCATAATGGCATCATCTTACCCTCCATCATCCCATAGGGGAAAGAGGAAATTCTTCGGGCCTTACCCAAGGAACCCATACCCAACCCGCCAACAAACAATGTTGTGGGCAGTGGACCCAGCTTACGCCGATCCCGACTCATCCCCGCCATATTCTCCAACCTACTCCCATTCGGGAGAAGTTTTTTCCACCATCCCCTCACCCAATCACCTTTTACAATTACCGGGTCCTTTAGTACCCCCATTTTCCCAACCACCACTTTCCAAAATATCCAAAATCAACCCCCCCATTCCCTATCTTTTGTCCAAACCATGCTCATTTCCCCTCCCATATCCATCAACACATTTCCCATCCACATCCATACAAAACCCAACCCAATTTTTTCCATCCACATCCATGCTCCATTTTTCATCTTCCCCATATAGGCCTGATCCACCCTCATTCACCTATGTCACCTCCACCTTATCCAACCCCCCACACTTTACTTTCATCATCCCTAAACATTCCCAACCCATCCCCCTTTGCTAATGCCCTACTTCATTCCTCTAATACACCCCACATCCCATCCGTTACCCGGGTCATGCTCGATTTTACCGGGATCATGCCTAATTTACCCACCACATCCACCCCATCTACATCTCATCACCCCTTAAATCCACCATCTCCATCCGACCCTCCTTTCATGACCATGATGGATGAGATGTTCCAAGCCTATTCCATGTGGAAGGCTTCCCAAAATGCCTCCTCTCCTCTACACCCCATATCCATGAACTCATCCCATACCCTAGCCAATCTCCATGCCTCACTCGCCCATGACCCCCATCAACCCCCCATCATCCACACCATTCAAACACCCATTTCCCACATGCCCCAAGGCCCATTGGCCCAGGCCCCCATTTCCCACATGACCCAAGGCCCATTGGCCTAAATCCCCACTTTTCACATGCCCCAAGGCCCATTGGCCCAAAACCCAACCACCCACACATACCAAGGGTCCATTGCCCAAACCCACCAAGGGCCCATGGCCCAAACCCATCAAGGGCTCATGGCCCAAACCCACCAAAGCACCATGGCCCATACCCATCAAAACCCAATGGGCCTAACCCAAATCCACCATGGGCCCATAGACCAAACCCATCTGGCCCATGGCCCAAACCCTCCAAAGCCCAATGGGCTATACCCATCAAGGCCTAATGGGTCAAGACCCACCAAATCCCTTGCCCTTTACCCAAGCCCAACCTGACCAAGGCCTTATGGCCCAAACCTCCCAGGGCTTCATGGCCCAAGCCTAAGCCCCACACTCATACCTTCCATAATACCCCCAACATTTCACCAACCCCCAACCTTCACACCCGGGTCAAACCCATGCCATACCCCAAACTCAATTTTCTCATGGCCCCATACCCCAAGACCATCTCCAAACCTTCCCCCATGTCCAATGGCCTCATCAGGCCCCACCCCTAAACCAAACTACCACTTACCCCATCACCCCACAATACTTTCCTTACATTCAAGGGGCTCACCCAACCCACATCCAGTCTAATCCCATCCAGCCCATACATCAACATAAAAATCTCGTCCTCACTGTACCCTACGTAGACCAGCAGTATGAAGAGGACGAGATTAGAAACAGTGGGGCCTATGCTAGGGTAGTGACCAATGCCAATCCTCCACCTGTAATTGCCCCACCCCTGACAGCCCAAAGTGAGTCCAGGCTAATAATTGAAAAGACGGCCCCCATGTCCAAGGAGTTGGAACAGCTGAAAGAACAGTTGGATAAAATCCAGAAGTAATTACAGAAGATGGGTGGTCTTTGAAATCGATCATTCTTTGAAATGTGACTATATTTGCTCTATTCTACATTGTCCGATGAACCAGATGAAATTGTTATGAGGTTTTAATGATTACAGGTGTTTCGATGTTAGATCAAATGATTGATTTATCATTGTCGTAACTTAGGATCTTGAGATATGCTATCTAAAAATTATGACTCAGCCTATCATTGCGGTATGAGTCATGTAAAAAGGATAGCATATCTCAAGATCCTAAGTTACGACAATGATAAATCAATCATTCTGTAGCCTAGATCGGCCTGCAGGAACAGATCTAGATGGAGTGCTTCTTTTACGGTCGTTGATAACCACGATCACCGACTGTAAACGAAGACTCGATAATATTCAACCGCACACACACTTATAACAGAATGATGAGAAAACCATGAAATTGTAGAAGCAATAATAAAACAGTTACTTATCTCCGGTTCGCCTCCTTGAGCAAATGACTTTAGTCGCTCATCCTCGGTATACAAACCCGTTGTAGATCCGAAGACATCATTTTAATAATGCTCTTTTATTTATCACAAATTCTCCTTACAATGCTTTTATTCCTAGGTACAATCTATGCTCTCACGATTATAAAAGAGAATAAAAATAACCTAATACAATCTACTGAGAAGAAGAAACCTCCAAAATTCAATTCCTCACAATAATATCCAAAAAGTGGTTAAAGAAGGCCCTTTCAATGAGTCGTAGCTTCCTTTTTATAGGGCCGAGCAAACCGTATCCCTAATGGCCTCAATCGATTGAGAATAAAGCCTCAATCGATTTACTTTGAATTCGAAATAAGAGAGGGCAGGCTTGTCTTCTCCTATCAATCGATTGACACTTATTCCTCAATCGATTGACATCCAGGGGTTGATTCTCCATTCTCTTGGTGGATGTTGAGCTGCTTCACAGATTTCGATGTTTCTGTTGACCTTTTTGTTCATAGCCCTTGTGTAGTCTTTAATTACCTTCTTTTATGCTCTTTAATGATCCAATGGTCAGAAACACCTGTAATCATTAAAACCTCATAACAACCATTAGATGCTTTCATCAGATAGCTAAATGTAGGGAATAGAGTGCGAAATATAGTCACATTTCAGCACTGATCACACCCCCAAACCTACACTTTGCTAGTCCTCTAGCAAAGAGAATGAAAAATATGCCAAAGCAACTACAACTATCATCCTAAAAAAATAAATGCCACTTTCGTAGGGAGCACGATTGCATTTAGCCTATGCAACAAGCCTTTAAACCCCTAGGTAATCCCTAGTGGAGGAGTTTTGTCTCCTGAAGGTTTTCAGGGAAGGTACCTACAAACTTCAAAGCTTATGAATTTCATAATTTTTTAGTCATGCCCTTAAGTAGTTAAATGCTTATGAAAAATCCTTTAGACTACTTCTTACTATGTTCAATTTATTAGTGCTCACTCAATTCATTATTTTTCCGATACCCATGATTCATTGCCTAAAAGTGTTATGCAATTACCACTGCTAAAATTCTTTTCTCTGAGAATGAATTTGAATTCGGAACCTCTAGATCACATGTCTAGACTCAATCCTTACCATGGATATACACTCAAAATGAACTCACTTCGATGAATAGTTTTACTTTTCTCTCACATGTGATATGGAATTTTAACACAAATTAGAAAAATCTCACATGTTATAGGAAAGACGGTTCATCAAATAATTTAAAGATAAATCTCATTTGAGAAAGATATTTGTATCCTAAGCATGCATATACCAAGCACCATAGACATTGTATAATCACTCTCCGCAGGGCATTTACCGCTCATAATTGGATCAAAAAGGTCTTTTCTAAGGTTGTAATGGGGCTCGGGTAAATGGTTAAGAAAGAAAGGGAAGATTGGATTCAAATTTCTCTGAGAAATCAGGACCAGAAACACACTTGATTTTCTGATTTTTCAACTTCCTTTTTCACAGTTTCTAGGACCTTTTTCTTTTCATAAACACTTTTCTCCTTTTCTTTTTCTCTTTAACACCATTTTCATATATTTCTTAATACTGAAATTTCTTTGTCTTTCCCTCTTTTTACGTTTTTCTACCATGTATTCCTTACAGATATAAAAATTCACGCCATAGACTTCACGGATTTATGCCTGTTCGTCGAGGTCCCCCTACCCTCCAAATTTAAAATACCGGTCTTTGATAAGTATAACAGCATAGGCAACCCTATTGCGCACCTTAAGTCCTACTGTGGGGACATGTGCAAATACGGCGGAGATGAACAACTCCTCATCAAAGTGTTCTAAAAAAGTTTAACCAGCCCAACTTTAAGATGGTTCACGTCTCTTGAATCGTCCATGATTAAAATGTGGAAAGATCTGACCCACTTATTCCAGGAGCAATATGTCTACAACATAGACATTGAGCCACGTAAGTCAAATCTAGCCCGATTGAAGTAGAACCACAATGAGACCTTCAACAATTACTTAGGGCATTGGAGAGCATTGGCTGCTCAAGTAAGAAACAGAATACCTAATGACGAGTAGATAGAAATGATCTCGAAAAATACCCTGCCAATGATCTCAAATTTTTTGGTATATCAGCAACAGTTCAGTTTTGCTGACTTGGTAAGGAATGTCAATCGCTGTGAGGACGCCATCAGGGAAGGGCGGCTGAGTAAAAATGCATCAGGGGGACCCAACGGGGTTAGGAGGTTTGTCGAGCAAAGAAACGATAGAAGAACGGGGGCAAAGGTGCAGAATGTAACCAATACAAGCCCAATAACCATGCGACTCCCTTTCAGTTTAAAGTAGCACAACCAGCTCCCATCAGGACAGGGCCAGTACAGAGAGCCGGGAATGGGCAGGGAATGCCAATGACCCCAGAGAGGAGAGCCCGTTATGATCAAGTCTTTACGCCCTTGGGGCAATCCTTGAGTGTACTTTTGCCATTATTAATTAAAAAGGGTTTAATAACTGTTCTCCAACCACGACCTCCTCCGAATCCTATTCTATATAATTTTGACCCTAGTACTCATTGCAATTTCCATCAGGGTCCGGGTCACCCGACTGATCGCTGTTTCTCATTGAAGCATGCTATCCAAGGCTTAATCGATGCTGGGAAGATCATTCCCCCTGTACCCACCCAAGAAAACCAGCATAAAAATATCCATCAGGTGCCTTTACCACCACACCCTACCAGAATAGCAGGTCTCAGACCCTCCATAGGGATAGAGGAATTTGAAGAAGAATTGGAGTTTGATCTGCCATACTTCATTTGTAATCAAGAAATGTTTGTGGCACCAAGGGAGAGAAATCTGGCAGATTACTTCCCCACCCCTACAATGCAAACCGAACCCTTAGATCTTAGGGCATATTTTCCACCACCCACCCCATTAACTATATACAAATAAATGCATATCAATCATATTCCACCACCCCCTTAAATTACCTAATAAGCCATCAGGCCCCCAATCCTCCACCCGCACCCGTTAGTTATCCACGGCCTACGCCCCCCCCCTTTACCCCCGGTTCAACCACCCACAAACTCCACCACCCCCGTCAATTACCTAATGGCCCATCAAACCCCCAATCCACCCGCACTCATTAGCTACCAATGGCCTACGCCCACCCCATTACCCCCGGTGCAACCACCATTAAACCTCACCACCCCTACATGGCCCAATTTTGTCACCCACCCATCCTTCACTGAGGTAATCCAAGTCTTACCTACCTGGCCCGATCTATCAGCATACACATGTCAAGAGCCAACGGCCCTACCATTCCAGATCACGGGGCAAACCTATGATCCTCATCAGGTCCTGCTGAGCTATGAACAGACCAATGCTAATGCCGGCAGCAGCAGCAGGGAAGGGGCCGTGGACTTCGTTACTAGATCGAGAAAGATCTTGAAAAAGCTCGAGGCAGCAACAACAACAGCAACAGCAACAACATTAGCACCAGCACGGTCGGAGGGAAAGAAAGACAGTGCAGTCCACCCGTTTGAAAAGATGAGCCGGGAGCACATCCTTGAGACCCAACTAAGAAGAATTTCGGCCCATATCACCATCTCGGATCTATTAATGACATCCCCACTCCATTTGTAAGTATTAATGGGAGCGTTAAAGAATGCCCATGTATTCCAGTAGGTGAGCCCAGATGAAGTTGGGCAAATAATTGGATAAGTAGTGGCACCCAATGCCATTTCATTTTTGGACGCAGATCTGCCGGAGGAGGAAAACAGTCATGCTAAATCCCTCAATATTACTGTCGAATCAGAGAATATGATAATTCCCTTAGTTCTAATTGATAACGGGTCGGCTCTGAATGTGTGCCCGTTGCGGACTGCCACCAAAATCGGTGTGGACCCCCTGTATGCTGAGGCCGACAGGAACAAGTGATCAGGGTTTTGATAACATAAGAAGATAAATAATGGGAGAGGTCGACCTTGAGTTAGTAATTGGGCCCATGACCTTTTCCATACCTTTTCAAGTGATGGATGTCAAATCTTCGTTTAATCTGTTAATAGGACCCCCGTGGTTGCATGAGGTTGGGGCGATACCTTCTACCCTCCATTAAAAATTAAAATTCATATCCGGGCAAAAGGTGATCACCATCATTGGTGAAGGGCATGGCGACAAAGACAAGGCCACCCATAGCATTGAAAATCCCAAAGTAATGGATGTGTCACATACTGAGGAAGACACCGACTTCCACAATTTCGAATATGAGGTGTCAGCAGTAGGCCCAGAACCTCCGAAAAGCGTAGTCTCCAAAACCAACGGTAGAACGGAAACAACAGTGGCGATGCTCTAGAAATGGGGCTATTAGAAAGGCAAAGGACTCGAGCCCAGACTGCAAGACAGAAGAGAGCCGGTAATCACCAAGGGACAAGAAGTTCATTTTAGGTTAGGTTACAAGCCCACAGAGGAAGAGGTCTGAGAGGCCAAGGAGAAGGCCCGTGAGACAGCTGCCACAAGAGCCAGGGGAATATACTTGGAAGAGGAGATGCCTCATCCCAGACCGCACATCAGGGAATCCTTTGTAAGCGCTAGGGTTGTGAAGATTGACCGAAATGGGGAAACCCGATTAACCCCACACAAGCCCACAACACCAGTTTACCCCACCAATCCCCACATTACCCTTCCTAGCCTGGAGATAGATTGGCCACATTGTCCCTTTTTAAAGAACAACGACCAGTACCTAAACAAACTCCCCCTGCGGTAACTCACCACAAAATGGTGTTGACATTTGAGGACATCATCTCAGATGAAATGGGGATCAACATGATGGGAGCTAACTCTAATGAGCCATATCAGTCAACGCCCTCCATCCAATTAGGTAAAGGAGCGACCCCTCAGATACGCAATAGGGTATCTTTACCCTAAACCTTGGAAGAGGAGAGTGGCCTAATATTTGGCACCTAGTTTCTAAAAAAAAATAACTTATAAAAAGTGAGATAAGCCCTTGGCAGGCAATACCTTATATATACACAGACTCGCGCTATTAAGAGTCCGTCTCCGAAGAAATACAAAACCACAAAAACATTAGAAAAATATAAAACCTCAAAAACATTGAAAAAATATAAAGTCTAAAAATATTATCATTTAAAATTCTAAATAAAATCTCGTAAAAATATGCCTTAATTGAAATACCGGTCCAATGTAGAATCGACCCCTTTCCTGTAGAAATATAAGGAGAGGTAGGTGTTATGAGTCTGGATGGGGATATCCCTTTAGAGGAGCTCCCCAATGAGTTCCTTGATCGGTTTGCTGAATTTGAGTATGGCCCTACCCCCATTATCGAAGAAATCTAGAACATTAATCTAGGGACTGAGGAGATTCCCCGAATTATCAAAATCGGAATGTCGCTATCTCCCGAAGAAAGAAAAAGCATGATCGACTTCTTTCGGTCATACCAAGACATTTTTGCCTGGTCATACGAGGACATGCGTGGTATGGACACCAATTTGGTTGAGCATGAGTTGCCTCTCTACCCTGATATGAAGCTGGTTAAGCAGAAGTTGAAACGTCTCTGACCCGAGTGGATGTTGAAAGTCAAAGATGAGGTCATCAAGCAGTATGATGCGGGGTTTCTCATTATTTCTAAGTACCCGCAGTGGCTAGCCAATATTGTGCCTGTGCCGAAAAAGGATAGAAAGGTCCGTATGTGCACAGATTTTAAAAACTTGAACAGGGCGAGCCTGAAAGATGATTTCTCATTGCCACACATCGACATCTTAGTCGATAACACTGCTAAGCACGAGATGCTTTCATTCATGGACGAATTCTTCAGATATAATCAGATCAAACTGGCAAAGGCGGATCGAGAAAAGACAACGTTCATCACTCCTTAGGGCACCTTCTGCTATCGAGTCATGCCATTTGGAATGAAGAACGCCGGCGCTACATATCAGAGAACAACGACTGCATTATTCCATGATATGATGCACCAAGAAATTGAGGTGTACGTCGACAACATGATCGCCAAGTCATCGGAGCAAAGCGACCATCTGGTAAACCTTTAGAAGCTATTTGAAAGACTGAGAAAGTATAGGTTATGTATGAATCCATAGAAGTGCGCATTTTGGTGCCATGTCAGGAAAACTGTTGGGATTCATCATCAGCAGGAGAGGGATCGAGGTCAACCTAGTCAAAGTCAAAGCCATCACTGAAATGCCTCCACTGTCTATTGAGAAGGAAGTTAAAGGGTTCTTGGGCAGAATATAATATATCAGTCGGTTCATTGTATAGCTAATGCCTATCTGCACACCGATCTTCAAGCTACTAAGGAAGAACTCGCTCGTTGAATGGAACGATGATTGTCAGGCAGTGTTTGATAAAATAAAAAGCTACCTCCTTAACCCACCTGTGTTGGTACCACCCGAGCGAAGGAGACCACTCTTAATGTATCTCTCCATGACAGAAGTTTCGATGGGATGTGTCTTACGGCAGCATGACGAGACGGGAAGAAGAGAACAAGCCATCTACTATCTTAGCAAGAAGTTTACTGATTACGAGACGCGCTATTCTCATCTAGAGAAAGCATGCCTAGCTTTTGTATGGGCCACTCAGAGGCTCTGCCATTACTTACTATCTCAAGTCATTTTACTTTTAGTCTGAATGGATCCGCTAAAATACTTGTTCGAAAAGCCAGCCCTCACTGGACGGACTGCACGCTGGTAGCTCTTGTTATCCGAGTTTGACATCATGTACATCACTCAAAAGTCAATCAAGGGGCAGGCACTTGCTGATCATCTTGTTGACAATCCTTTACCTAACTATGAGCCGTTAAGGACCGAATTCCTAGATGAAGAATCTTGTTCATGACAGAAGACGGTATAGAAGAAGCAGAAGAATCATGGGTAATGTACTTTGATGGGGCATCAAATGCCAAAGGTCAGGGAGTCGGCGCTATCCTAATCTCGCCAAAAGGATTACACGTACCAGTTTCTATCAAGCTCAACTTCCCCTATACAAAAAACATGGCCGAATATGAAGCTTGTGTCGCTGGACTACATGCAGCTTTGGACTTAAAAGTGACTCATCTCCGGGTATTTGGCGACTCACAACTGATCATATGCCAGACGAATGGAGATTGGAAGACGAAAGATGAGAAACTGATCCCCTACCATGAGCACCTTGAGGATCTAATAGCTTGCTTCGAGAATGTCACTTTCTCCTATGTCCCACAGATAAGGAATCGCTTCACTAATGTATTAGCAACTTTGGCGTCAATGGTAGAAATCTCGTATGGAGTTGAGATGAAGCCGATCATGATCAAACAGAGAAATGAGCCGGCCTTCTGCCTACAGATTGAGGAACCTACAAAGCCTGATGATAAGCCACCTTGGTTCTCAAATATCAAGAATTTCCTTGAGACTCGCACCTTCCCGGAGGACACATCCAAAACAGATCGACGAACCATTCAGCGTCTAGCAACAAGTTACGCCATTTGTGGGGAATGCCTTTATAAGTGAGCCTATAATAACATCTTACTCAGGTGCCTTACAGAAAGTGAAGCGATCAATATCATGAAGGAGATCCACGAGGGAGTAGGCGGAGCTCACGTCAGCGGTCACATGCTTGCTAAGAAAATTCTACGCAGGGATACTTTTGAACTACTATGAAATCAGATTGCTGTAAACATGTTTAGAAATATTACAAGTGTCAGAATCACTCCAGTCTGATACACGCTCCTGCCATCGATCTTTACTGCATGACTACTCCTTGGCCATTTGCTACCTGGGGCCTTAACATCGTCGGAATGATTAATCCAAAAGCATCAAACGGACATCGGTTCATCCTCGTCGCCATTGAATACTTCACCAAGTGGGTAGAAGCAGCGTCATATGCCAACATTATAGCCAGTGACGTCGAGAAGTTTCTCAAAAACAATATTATGTGCCGATTTGGAGTACCCAGAGACATCATCATGGGTAACGGTACAAACTTTATGAATAAGCACATCTGAGCCTTCCGCGAGTAATATAAAATCAAGCACCATCGCTTGTCACCTTAGCGGCCTCAAACTGATGGAGCCTTGGAAGCTACGAACAAGACGATCATCCGCATCCTTGAGAAGATGGTCGTCACTTACTGAGATTGGAGCCAAATGCTGTCGTTTGCTTTGTGGGCCTATAGAACATTGATCTGTACCGCTACAGGGGCAACGCCATTCTCCCTTGTGTATGGAACTGAGGCCGTCCTACTAGCTGAGGTTGAAGTACCCTCACTCCGAATCCTTATATAATTAGGCTTACTCGAAGCAGAGAAAGAGAGATCTCGCTTTGACCAGTTGAACTTATTGGACGAGAAGAGACTCGTAGCCTTGTGTCACACTCAAGTCTATCAAGGGCGAATCGCACGCACTTACAATAAACATGTCCACAGTCGAGATCTAAAGATAGGAGACACTGTGTTGAAGAATATCTTCCCATCCCTCCACGCCGATTTGAGAGGGAAGTTCAAGCCAAACTGGGAAGGACCTTACATCGTTCAAGAAGTGCTACTGGGATACGCCATCCGCCTCGCCACCATGAACGGAGATCATCTTCCTGAGCCCGTCAACGCTGGATACATCTGACGGTTCTACGCTTAGTCTATCATGATAAGGTAAGTATTGGTGAAACAAATGCGTGACTGCTTAAGAATCACTCAAAAGAGGCCATCATTCTAAGCACAGTAGCCAAAAAAGCATCCCTAAAAATGATGATATCCTTTGCTACCCCATTTGAGCCCGAGCCTTTCTTTCAAATAAACCCCTTTCCCAAAGAAAAAAAATATGTACATATACAAAAAAGAAGTAAAGTTACCATCAAAATCCAAAAAAAAATCAGAAAAGCAAAACCTAAAAAGTGATTGTCTAAAATAAGAAAAAGAAAAAAGAGAAAAATAGAAGAATCATGGGGCGTGTACAGTAAAAACCCCCAAGGAAGGAAGTATGTTGAGAAAACTGAAGCTGTATCAAGGAAACCCTTTTAGCCCAGCATACCTTCAAATCCTAACCTAACCCATAGCCAAGCTACACCTGAAGAACTGGCAGTCCTTAGCATCGTTAAATCCTTAGAGTCGGCACAGCTGAGAATTGAATTGTGAGACGACATCGGAGCCCCATCCTGCTGGCTATGACGGAATTGACGTCTATGTCGTGGCTTTTGAAAGAAAAATAAAAAGAAAAAATAAAATAAAAATACAAGCTCAAAGAAAGATGGACATGGTGAAAACTCAAAAGGGCACTATGGATAAAAACAACGAGTTTGTGCGGACTAAGTGAAAACCTGAAAGGACGACGCTTGGGGTAAGAGCTAAACCCATAGACGTGGTGAAAACTCGAAAGGGCGCCGCGGGTAAAAATAGGGCAAATACGGTCACGACAAACCCACCTTAGGCGTCGTGAGTAAAAAGCGATCAAAAAGAAAAATTATTTAAGAAAATGAATGAAGAAATATTTGAAACCTTGGTTCTCTCTCTCCTGTTACTCCCTCTGTCTGGCTGGGCCGCTCATGTTAGTTTAAATCGGGCCCCGACCAGAATTGCCTTTGTAGAACTACTTCGTCAAACGTATGGCTCAAGGTAAGGAGAAAGGTTTGACTCAATCCAAGGGGATTGGCGTTCCACTGTTGATAAAGCTGTTGAAACTCCTTCTTAGGCCAGGGACCTCCCGTATCTACACTCTCCGACTGATCCAGATGATCAGCAACAGGATGCTCAGCCAATAACCAAGCCTCGTACTCAGGGGAGGACTAAACTAGATCTCCTTGCTCCATATCACACATCAGCGTCGATTGACAAAGAGCAGCAATCCGATCTATGTCCCCGGAGAACCCCCTAGAAAAGATCAAGTCACATAGAGGGGATCTTTGTCTCACATGGCACCTGCTGAGAGCAGCCAAACTGGCGCAACACTCGAAATGGGAAATAGAAGGAATTGCTAGTCAATCCTAGAATGGTAATGCCCTCATGGTCTCTGGAATGAACTATTGGGAAGGTCCGGTCCAACCAAGGAAGCCTCCATATCAACTCAGCATCGGTCAACCAAAGCTTTAAAGCTAATGAATTGCCCTGCAGAAGCAAGTGACACCTACCCGAAAAGCATCGAGCCGCCTCACCTCGAGCAATATAAAAGCGTGGCATGGGTCCCAAGATAGCGAGATGCTCACCTAACCAGACTTGAAGCAGCAAAGGACATCCCCTGAGGTTCTCCACTTTGCCCAGAGTAAATGCATCAAGACATCGATATAGTTCAGCAAGGACCAAATGCATCATTGATTAGCCCTCTGCCAATTTGGTCAAAACATCGTAAAGAGCCAGAGAGAAGCTCTCCCCCCTAGTAAAGAAAAGGAATTCCGAGATTAGACTGAGACCAAAGGCTTTCACATTGAAGATATTCCTAATCGGCAATTGATCGAACACCTTGTGGGCCACCAACGAGACTTTTCTCATACTCAAATTTCTTCAAACAGAGGGTAAGGTGAATGGATTTAGAGTAGCCCAACTTTGGCGTGACTCTTGCAAGGCCTCTGTGAAGCTTCAAGCCGGATAAAATAGAAAACTCCTCAAGGGTTGGAGTTAGCTCCCGGCTCCCAAGGTGGAACACATGGGCATTGGCATCCCAAAATGAAGTGGCCGCATGAAGTAGGTCCCACCGTAGAAGAACCTTGAGGAAGAGGGGAAGGCGTGATAGGCTGAGCCTCTCAAGCTCGACGAGCTCGCTCTCGTTTAGGCTCCCATGCTAACTTTTGAGAAAATTGGGCCCCATGCCCAAGGAACGGGATAAATCAGCTCCAAGCCCTCCATGTAAGGGAGGATTGGAAGGCAGGTCCATAGACGTACAAGGACCTTTGAGGAATATAAAATTTAATGTATGTTGATGGACCCACCCCTAGGAAAGCAAGAGGAGAAAGAATTGGTCAAAAATTCCAAGTCAAACAGAAAAGGGAAGGTATTTTGATTGGCTCGAGTATATAAGGCCCCACAGGTCCCCAGGTCAAAACTGGCGCAACTATTAGTTGCGCCAGCGCATTTTATCCCTAATTAAGCCTGGCGCAACTAATAGTTGTGCCAACACAAAATCCTCCCCCCATGCCTGTCTTTTCCAAATTTTTGGATTTTTTGTGAGCTGTTGACCTGACTCACATGCTTTATAAAAACTGTTGCACCTAAGAATTTCTAGGGCATCTAATAGTAAAATAACTCTAGCTTTTGTGCAAGAGAAATCCACACCAAGGCATGCAGCATCAAGGGCCACTTTCATGGGCAATCATCAAGATCTTCCTGCAAGTAGTGGGGTATATGCAAGAAAGAGATAACATTGCAAATCAAAGAGAGACACCGAGCATATCCAAGCAAAACATTATCCAAAAAGTGTCGTAAATATCTGTTATAAATAAAAAATCCCTATAAAGTTGTCTCAAAAGTGGTAAAATGTTTGAATGAAGAAACTAGGGCCTTATCCTTGTCCGTGCCCTTTGACTTCTTCCGCCGGAGTGAGGAGCCCTGGTAGGTCCGCATATCTCCCACCCGGGACCAGGCCTGAGAAATCCTGCTAATCAAAGATCATGACTCCTTGCCGCGTGCACGCTGCAAATCATAGCCAAAAATCAGAGATCAGGACCAATTAGGGGACAAAGATAAAAATATATATATATAGGAAAAGCAGAGCAGCAGAATACTCACTGCCTCCACATTCCAAAGCTCCGCAATGTTATGATGATACACTGCATACTCCATAGCCGAATCAAAGTTCTACATTCAAAGGGATACAACATCAGCTACCAGGGCAATCATAAAACATATGCAAAAAGGAGGCCAAAGCAAGAAAGAGACGGGTCGTTAGAAGGCTTACCCCTGGGATCACCTCAGGAGGAGGGGCCCGGGCGGCTTCACCAGAGATATGCACCTGCCTATCCACATCGGCACATAGGCCGGAGAGAAAGCTATCATCAAGGCATTGAAATGTCCCATAGACCATGGTCAGATCACCACCCGGGGCACCAGCATGAGAGGTACCCGACAGACCAATCACCTGAAGGACCTGCCCCTAAGGAATCAGGTACCTGTCGCTGCCCCGCCTTCAATATCTGAGTCATCCCTTTAAGCAAATTATGAACAAAGTAAAAATCTGCTCAGAGAAAAAAAAAACAAAAAAGGTCGAAGGAGACTAATATGAAAAAATAAGAGAGAAAGAAGATTTACCTACCCGTGGGGCCGCCAAATGCAAGAAAGTTAGCGCTAGGGACGAAGAGCGGCAAGATGAACTGATACGGCAGGCACTCGTACCATATGTGATAAACTCCGGGCATAAGAAGGGCATTGATGGGGAGCCCATTATTGAGGAAGGCCGCTGTGAGCTCCTCAACACTACCAGCAAGACCCATGACATCGACAGGAGGGTCCATGGGTATGGCGTGATAACCATGATACTGGTGCACCACCCGCTCCCCCAAATAGTAAAGCCTCTCCCACGCCCCATAAAAGAAAACAATGAAGCAGTTGTTGAGAAGACGCGATGGACCTACGGCTTCTCGGTCCCAGAAGACGGAGTTGACGTACAGATCATGGAGGATTTGTCCAAGTTAGAGGTAACCAATCAATTAGACAAGTAGCATAGCAAATCAAGGAAAATTTCTAAGCTGAAGTAAACTGAGTTGGAAAGGTCTTTACCTGCTCAGGGATCATCAGGTCGAGTTGGGACCTCAAGCCCATCTCTAGGTGCTTTAGGTCCACATCACGACGCCGAGTATGGTTCCAATTGCTAAGAATAGGGTAGGTGAATACATCCGAGTGGAGGAGCGGGTGCCCAGGATGAAAGTGGTGGTACCCCCATACCTAAGAAGAGCAGTGCACAAGAGAATAAGTCAGAGTAACATACAAAGATCATCCAAGTGGAACTGATAAAAGAAAAAGGTTAGGGATTACCTCCAAAGCCACCCAAAAGCCAACGACAGACTTGGCATCCCCGATGGCAGCCCGGGCTATGCCATACATCAACCATGCGTATCCAGCACCACCCCAATCATACCTATGGACGTCGCCCCAATTATCCATAACACTCAACAATGCTAGGCTGACTCGGCCGCCGCTCGTATTGGTAAAAGGGTCTTACCCAACAGAAGCAGGAGAGTGATGCGGGCCAGGATGATCGCCTGCTCAGGCGTGATGTAAAGCACCCTATCTGGCTGTTCCAGATCCACCAACTCATCAACCATATAGAGTGCGAATAACCAGATCATCTTGACCTCAGTGCCATGTATCTGCCCACGAGGGGGATACGCCCCTATCATCCGGATAATGTCTTCCTTGCTCGGCACTGTGAGACTAGCTATTGGTATGCCCCCCACCCTAATGCTAGTAATCATTGCCCAATCAACGGGCATCAAGGCCATCTCAACATGCGGCATATGGAAGGTCATCGTCTCAGGGCGGAACCACTCAATCAATGCCTTCATATACGCGGCATCGGCCCTCATAACGGGGCAAGATAGAAACTCCCCAAAGCCCACCTGCACTAGCAAGAACTTCACCACAGGAGGGACATAGAGGTAAAAATCATGGAAATCAAGCCACCCCCTACGGAATACGCTGGAGGGGAGGTCTTGCATCCAAAGGAAAGCGTATCAGATCATAAAAATAAAGCAAACGTACGCAAAGGAAAATTTGAACACGTCTCTTACCCTGCTTGCTATGCCAAAATTTGAAATGTGAATGTACTGTTGATGTAGGAGGCCGACCCGAGTAGCCTCGCCCTGCATTTCGAGCCAAGGGCCCGCTCTCCGCTCTGTCCAGAGGAACTGCTCCCCCCGCGGACCATAAACTATCTCGAGCCCCTCCTCATGGCCCTCCTCGGGAACATACTCATCATCACCGGACATTTTAGGGTAACAGAAAACAATTGCATCAGAGTAGATCAGTGATAAAGAACCGTTCTATGCTACACTGCAAGGGAAAGTAAGTATGCTCACCCTCGTTCTGTTCATTTTCAGAAAATAAAGATACACAAAAAAATCCCCTTTAGATTAAAAATGTAAAAAAATCCCTCCTCTTTTCCAAGAATAAATAAAAGAGAAATAAAACTTCTTTTTATGTTTAAAAATAAAGCCTGCTAAAACACAAAAAAAATCATCACCATCGTCATTTCTTTAGGCTCCTAAAAAAAAAAATCAAAACCCAAAACAAACCAAAAAGTCATTTTATAGAAAAACAAAAGTTAAAAGAAAAAAATCCCTCTTTTATGTTTAGAAAAGCAAGAAAATCCTTTCTAAAAATAAAAAAATATATACAGAGAGTCCTTCTTTTTATGTTTACGAAGAAAAAAACAAAAAAATAAAGAAAAATCCCTTCTTTTGTCCATAAAATAAAATTAAAAAACAAGAAATCATTTCCTTAGGTGCATGTATATAAAAAAAAAACTAAAAACAAAGAAATCCCTTTCTTTTTATAAAATCAACAAAAAATAAATCCATGCCTTAGGTAGTTTTAAAAAAAAAAACCACAAAAGCTTAAAATCATTTACCATTTCCCTGAATTAATCTTCAAAAAAAAAAAATAAGAAACAAAAAAACCCCTTTTCCTAATTAATGTTAAAAAAAAAATTGATCCTTGCTTTATATTCCAAATAAAAACACAAAAAAATGTATAAACCCCTTCCTTATATATACAAATAAAAACAACACAAAAAGAGTATCTAAAAATGGATACATATTAGACATCAATAAAATCCATAAAAATAGAGTGTCATTCACAAAAATCATCCACATCCCATAAATAAACATGCTTGCAAAGAAAATAAACTATTATTCATCAAAGAATATAAGATCATGATCATATTTGCAAGAAAAAGCAAGAAAAGTCAAGAAAAATAAGGTTAGAATGGTTACCATGTGGAGAAGAAGGGGTCTTTGATCTAGCGTGAGATGACGATCAATTTGCACGAGTGAATGCCAGCAATGGGGCACGTGTAGCAGCAAAGTAAAGGAACCCTAGGGGAGGCCGGTTTTCAGTTTTAGGAGGGGGAAAAGAGAAATATCAAAATTGTGCCCTTGTTGCCCAAACTCGGGCTACTTAAAAACGAAACCCAACCAAACCTGGCGCAACTATTAGTTGCGCTAGGCAATTTTGGGGCCTTTTTGGCTTGGCACAACTAATAGTTATGCCAGCCAATTAGGAATGGGTCTTGGGCATGGAGCAGGTCAGCTACAAGACCCAGCCCCCCTCTCTTTGTTTGTTCCCCCCGACAGATGTACGCGTCTCCCAACGGTGGGTCGATCCTCATTCGACCTACCTGGGAAGCCGTGCTAAGAATAAAATGGACGAGAGCAATAGGTGCCCCGATCTTATATAGAAAAACGTGAGAATGTCTAAATATTATAAAAAGAAAAAAAATCCCCACAGAAAAGCCAAAAATAATAGAACAACTCACATAAATGGTAGAAGAATTCACATGAAATAATAGTTCTAAAAAACCAAAAAAATATCACATAAAATAACAGCTTCAAAATCAAAAAAATCACATAAACTGATAACTTGAAAATACCAAAAAAAATCACATAAAATAATAGTGCTAAAAAAAAGAAGAAAAACCAAAAATCATATAACAACTTCAGAATCAAAAATCACATAAAATGATAACTTGAAAAAACCAAAACATCACATAAAATAACAGCTCTAAAATCTAAAAAATCATCACATAAAACAATAGAAAAATCACAAAAATCAAACACATAAATTAACAACATATTTGTGTGTCCCCACAGAGTACGCACATGCATATCTTCAAGGCAGTAAAATATCAATATTTTTTCGGCAACGCAGCTATGCAAAACTAATGTCCTAGGTCTAAGGTTCACCTTGGATCCATGGATCCTACTTCAAAGTAGGAGCAAGGTGTCAATTACAATCAGATGGTCAATATTTTAGTCAAGGCGATTCCACTACTAAATTGTTGAGCTAAGCGCTCTGTCTTTGATTCATATGAACGTGAGAGTCCAGGCTTCAGATTTTTCACGAACTTTTCATAGGTATGGACTCTTGGTCCGCACTGTCTGGGTGCGCACCCTACGGGGTTTGAGGTCCGGATAACTCCATCAAGAAAGGTCAATCGTTGGTTGAGATCAACCTGCTAAGAATGAGATTACATATCAATCAAACTGTGTGCAACCATGCCTCCAGAAGGGTTCATTTCCCCTTTATTTTATACAGGCTTAAAACCTGTATCGGCAACGATATCCCTATAAAGTATATATCATGCGTCTGAGTACCCGTATGATGGTCGTTTGTTCCCGTAAATTATACTTGGGCAGGTTCGGGTCGGGGCTTCCATTGCCTTTGTTACTTATCGCCCCTAATGGATGCATGATTATGCATAGTTGAATAATGTTTATGATCATTATTGGTAGAGACCAAGATTGGATGTCCCTTTTGGGAGATACCCAATGTTTGGTTGGACCTGATCAAGGTAGTTGAAGTTGGATGCTCTAGGTTATGTTGACCCGGGGCACGTTTTCAAAAATGGCACGTACTCCCTAAAAAGCGTTGCGACCTCTATTCGCTCTGCTCGGATAGTCATGCTAAATAAACTTTGGGATCGATGGGTTTACCCAAAGATTTCAAACCCTATCTCAGGCATGGGCACCTGCGAACAGTTAGATGGGACAATCAAATGCCTCGTAGGATTGGACGCAAACTATGGAGCCTTGCGTATGTTTACTTCGCGCCTATCTTTGAATGGGGGTCGATCACCCCTCTTACTTGCAAAGCTATTGTATTCAGAATGAATCTTAAATATCAAATACCTTCAAATCATCTCAAGAAGTGAATGTTTGGCCTAGCATACAGGGCTTTTGCAACTCGTTCCACCTCCGTTATGCCTAGTAATGTCGTTAAGCACTTTGAGACCGATTACCTTGAGAAATGGATGTTTAGCCTGGCATACAGAGCTTCATTTTCTCACCATATTATCCATCTGATGTTTGAAGTTCATTCTGAATGTAGCAGAGCTATCAGTATTTCCTTGGGCCTCTTCGGATGTCTCTTTTCTTTGCCATTCGATCATTAGTGATCAGATACCAAAGAGGGGCATCTATAGACACCCAAATTTGGCCCAAGGCCAATCGAAATATATTTCGAGAGAGGCAAGCCTCTAAGCTTTTGATGGCATATATGGTACCCTTAGATACCTTCCTAAACCCTTAGGACTTATCCCAAATCCCTTAGAATTTATCTCAAACCTTTAGAAACCAATTCCGACCCTTAGAACCCCTTCTAAACCCTAAACCTAACCTTCTCGGGAAATGGATGAAGAATGGTGCACTAGGACTAGCTATGGCCTTTTACTATAATTGAATCTTATACCGTTAAAAAATAGAAGTCATCAGCTTTCCAACGGTCCAAGAATCACCCCAATCGGAGCTGTGTATGCAAAGATATAGCGGTCCAAACTCGAGAGGCAAGGAGGTAATTTCAAGTGAACCCCCTATAGGGATTTGGCTCAACTAATAGTTGTGCCAATTATAAGTAAATTTGGCGCAACTATTAGTTACGCCAAGCCATCTCTCCCCAGATTATGCCTGGCACAACTAATTGTTGCGCCAGCATTAAGGTGGACCCCACCTCGGGGAGCCAACTTTCAGGCACTGTGCATGCACTGTTTTATTGTGCATATGCCTGGTGCAACTAATAGTTGTGCCAGGCATATAAACAATAACCCCTGGTTTTTACCCCAAATATTAAGATTAGGGTTTGACTTATTGACCATCTTGACCTTTGGGATGTGTTTTGCTAGTTCTGTTACACCCATTTACTACCTATGTGCAACCCCTTAAGTGATTTAAAGGCTCATCCAATCATCCACCATTGAACACCTCTTCACATATTTCAAGGCTCCAAAAACCCTAGGAAACCTTAGATGCTATATTGCCTAATTCTTAATCTTACTTAGCCTCTAAGTAGCATCCTAACTTACCCTTTTCCTATAAATAGAGCCCTCCTCCCCTTCCTTGGATTAAAGGTTGAGAAAATTATCTAAGAGAGAAAGAGCTTAAAGTGAGAAGATCATTCTCCCTTGGGTGTATCATTGCTCATACAAATTTCAAAATTGATAAACCTCCTTCCAAGCCTTGCCTTTCATAAAAAGCCTCTAGGTTAGGTGTGTGCTATCCATTTGCCTTTCCTCTCTACCTATTAGCTAGCAAGCCTTAGAGGTTAAAACCCCTTTTTCCACCATACAAACCTTCAAAAGCTCATCAAAGCAAGCCAATACAAGGCTCCTCAACGGTGCAACAAGGGCCTGAGAGCTCCGGCTCTTCCCTCTATTCCTCTACCTGCTCGATCATTCCTCCATCCTCCCATTTGTACCGTTACGCTGCCGAATTCTTGATAGGAATGGAGGGACACAAATAGGATTTTAAGCCCCTTTGGGCAAGAGAAAGCCTTTTTTTTTCTTTTATATTATTTTTGTTTTGGCCATAAGTAGAGATCTCATTAAGTGGGTTGATTGGGTGCCTAACACCTTCCCAATCGATAACTAGAGGCCTTACCCAAGAACCTTTGGTGTGAACCGGATTCAGAGTCATATTTGTGACACTTTGGTGCTTATAAAAATGATCTAGGTTTCCCGGGACACCAAAATCTACGGGTGGCGACTCTATATTTTCATTAGCGAGCGCATCGTTGCGACAGGATCTTCAAAAAATCCAACGGTTTCAAATTCTTCACATATGACGACGAATTTATTTTGCCACCGAATATCATCATATTTGGCAACGAAAATTTTTTGTGTCAAATCTCACTTGTTTCTTCCGCTCTTTAATTTTTTAGCTACAAAATTTATTTTTTAGCGATGAATTTGTTTCATCTTTAGTGACGAATTATTTCGTCATAAATTGCTAACCAATGACGATGAAATATGTGCTTCACCAAATATCATCATATTTGGCGACGAAAATATTTTGTCGCCAAATGTCACTTGTTTTTTCTTTTCTTCACTTTTTAGCAATGGAATTTTCTCATATTTAGGACACTTATTTCATCATAAATTGCTAACCTATTGTAGACACCCCCATTTTGCCCTCTCGGAATATATAAAGTCGTTCGGTCAATCTTTGACCTCACTCATGACTTTTCGGAAAGGACTTACCTTCTCTCAAAGTTTCATAATCCTAATGTGGGGACCATGCACTGGGACAATAGTACATGACTGAATACAGGCAGAAACAATAGCTCTGTGGCTCAGACCCCTGACCCTAATGTGGGGACCATGCGCTAAAACAATAGTACATGGCTGAACACAAGCTAAAACAATAGCTCTGTGGCTCAGACCCCTGACCCTAATGCGGGGACCATGCATTGAAATAATAGTACATGGATAAACACAGGCTGAAACAATAGCTCTATGGCTCAGACCCCCTGACCCTAACGTGGGGACCATATATTGAAACAATAGTATATGACTGAACACAGGCTAAAACAATAGCTCTATGGCTCAGACCCACATGGCACGCGTGATCAGATTGAGCGCCCTATCACAGGTGCTCAATTGGTCTATGCTTGACCTAGTCTCACAGTCCTTGACTGCCAAAATTTTATGATTAAGCACTTTGAATGAAGCGCTCAATCAGATTGCGCATTCCAAAGCAAGCGCGTAATTAGTCCTAACATGATTAGAATTAGGAAGCCCGACTGAGCCAGTCAGTCGGTTGCTCACTGAATCGGCGATCGACTCAAAGTGAATAAGCATCAGCTAACCGACGCGCAATTCAATTAAATGCCTGAAACAAGGCACATAATTGATAATTAAGCGCACCCCACAGGGCGCATTATTAGAAAAAAACCTATAAATAAACCTCCTTACCTCGACCCTAAACACAATTTTTTTCTCTCTTCCAAGCTTAGGGATTTCGAGATTCTCTCTTCAGCGTTCGGCTTTAGGTAATTTTTAGTTCTAGGTTTTTTTTAATTCTTAGATCTTAGGTTCTAGATCTTAGATTCTTCTATAGTTCTTAATTCTTATTTTTAATCTCTGGTTCTAGTTCTTAGGTTCTAGAGCCAGTCTTTTTTTTAAGTCTTAGTTCTTAGGTTCTTAAGTTTTAGATCTTAGATTCTTCTATAGTTCTTAATTCTTTAGTTCTAGATTTCAGTCCTTAATTTATCCCAACCTTTCCCAATTGTCAATCCCGTCACTTTTATGTTTGCCCTATTTTGAGGAATCAAACGAAGTCGGATTGATGTAAAATTAGTCATGTTTGAAAGCATATTGAAGTAGCTTTCTAACAAGCTAAAAAATGCCCATTTCTGACATGTGTCGAAGAAGTTATGGTCACTTTTTGGAAGCTGCGCAAAAAGTAACGTTTTTCAAAACTCTTAGTTGAATTAGGATTAGTCTCTCTATTATATTATCTTAGAAAATAGGATTTGTCTCTTTTATTAGAAATAAGACTTTACTTTATTAGTTTAGACGAACTAGGAATTAGAGTTACACTACGACTTCTAGTGAAAATCCTATAAATAGATTTTTACCCCTACCCATTCTCTACACAATTCCCTCTACACAATTTTCCTCTATACAATTTTCTTTTACACAATTTCCCTCTACACAATTTCCCTTTATACAATTTCCTTATGCACAGTTTACACGATTCTTCAGGTAATTCCTTAGTTCTTAATCTCTGATTCTTGTTCTTAGGTTCTAGAACCAGTCTCTTTTTAGGTCGTAGTTCTTAGGCTCTACAACTGGTCTTTAATCTCATGATCTAAAGTTTCCTAATTTTGATCCTGATTTTAGTCCTTAGATTTTAGCTTTAGTCTTAATTTCTCATAATTCTAAATCCTAAAGTCTGCTTTATAACTTTAGTTCTCAATTTTAGCCCTCAAATACCAATCATCAATCTCTCAATCTATAAAAAATATTACTTTATAATTCAAATTCGGTCTTTGTCAATTTTAGCCACCCGATTTGCCCAAGGGAGCTTACGGAGGGTAATCGGGAACGAGGCCAATCCTCCTTAGCATAGCGGGCCCAAACCTTTTTTTTTTTTTTTTTTTCTAATTAATTCGCTTTCTAATTAAAATTAAGATATTTAAATTAATTACACTTCTAATAAGATTAGGAGACTTAATTAATTAGACCTCTAATATGATTAAGATATTTAAATTAATTAGACTCCTAGTAGAATTAGGAGACTTTTTTTAATCAGACTCCTAGTAGGATTAGGAAACTAAATCAATCAGACTCCTAGTAGGATTAGGAGACCAAGTTAAATAAAATCCCAGCATGAATAGGAAAATCAAACCAGTTACACTAAACGCAACCCATTGCTGTTGACGTTCGCTGGCTGACGATTCAGTAAAGGAGTTTAACCTGCAAGCCCCCGCTCCCCTTAAAGCGTGATCAGTGATGTGTTGCAGTATCGATAAATATCTACAGCTGGCGATCGCATCTTCTCAAGTTATCTTCATTTAGAATTCGCCTCTTTAATTTCAGCATTTAATATTGCCTAATTTACCACTCCATCATCGCCTTTGCTAGAGTCCACTTGAACCGAATTGGGCCACTCTTTCCAGGGATTGAAAGGAACCTAGAAAAAGTGCGTACCAACAGACTGGCGATCACGATGAGACTCTTTTTCGCTACGGTTGCCTCGATTTAATTAATTTAGTTTTCTATTTTCCTTGCTTTATTTAATTTGGTTTTTTATTTTCTTCGCTTTACTTTATCACTTTTTACACACACTCACTTACATACTTAGTTAAAAGAAAAGAGAAAAAGGGAAAACTGTTTTAAATGGCTGGCATCAAAAAATTAAACGTTAATGATATTGACCCACCCTTATGAAGCTCCCATAATGACCCTGAGTATAACGTTAGGCCATCTCCATGGACAGCCCAACGTCGTGCTCGGATAACTACGATTAGTGAGAGCAAAAAATGCCCCTTCGCTCTACGAAATACAAATCACAGTGACAACAACAAAGAAAGTGGTACTAAGAAAAGCTACCCAGCTAGCGAAGTTATGGACCACACTGTCAGTGCACTCTCGAAAGGAGGAAAATACGCCGATGGCTTGCTCCAGTTCCTGACCAACTTATACAAATCCACAAGAGACCAGAGACAAGTTGCTCCGAGGAATAGACGAGAGGAAAGGACGCTGACTCCTCCGACTCTCTCGACGCATAACACACGCATCCCCCACACCTCCTTCAATATCAACCACCAAAGACAACCCACTCCTGAGACACCTAAATAGGACACCGCCATAGATATGAACAATCTCTACCGACTCTTAAACAACTACATGGCTAAGAAGGAGCATTCTGAACGACCTTTCGGATTCGATAAATTTTGCCGAGACCTTGACTTCACTATATCCGTAGGGTTCAAACCACCCAAATTCAACAAATATAACGATACAGGGAATTTGAAACACCACTTGACATTGTTTTGTAATGACTGCCTACCAATCCGCACTAATTATGGGCTCCTCATCCACTACGTCCAACGATCGTTGGAAGGAGAAGCCCTTGACTAGTTCGCTACTCTGCCTTTAGCCAAAATTGAGACCTTCGAAGACTTACCCGATAGATTCTTAGACCAATACCAACACCTAACTCATGAAGAAATCAGCCTCACTGACTTGATACACACAAGGCAAGAAGGTGACGAAAACTTCTCAACATTTGCCAACCGCTGGAGAAGGCTCGCCACCCGAACGGGGAATCAAATAAAGGAACGCTATGCAATAGAAATAGTGATTAGCAACACTCGAGAGCCCTCCAGAGTGCCCTCATCATAAAGTGACTGCCCCAACTTCATTGTCCTTTATCAACGTGCTACATGCATACAATGTTACATAAAGGACGAGAGTCTCAACCTCTCCACTCTGACATCTGAAGGACCCTCTTCAGACAACCCTTAGACAGACACCCTAAACAAGACTCTGAGCTTCAAACAAATCAATCCGAACCAAGAACAAAACTAAACAAACCCTCAACCATACCACCCCTATGACCAATCTCAAGGCTTATGCACAAACCTATATCCTGACCAAAACCAATTATCACAAATAAACCAAGATCAACACCTATACCAACCTTTATACAGCAATCAATGCACAAACCCGCACTATGACCAAAACCAACTCCCCGATGACACACAAACTGACATCGCCTATTACAACCCATTGTTCGATCAAACTCAACCCCCATACAAGACCGTACACTCATTCGCCCTCGCCCCATTCCACCTAGCTAGTCTGATTCACAGAATTGAATCCCCTTCAGACCATGTCCATCCCATTCACTCATAACTAACCAACTCTATCCCACGTACCGATAAATGCAAAATTACCTTTCACCCAAAATCAGTCACCAAGATCACTAAAATTGAAACTATCATCGAATCCAACCCTAAACTAACTCAACCCATCACCAAACTCATCGCCAAGTTCAATGCGCTTATCTCCGAACCAACTCAACCTACCCTTGAAGCCGATAACCTACCAATAAATGAATCAATCCCCACACCTCTTGAACAGCTGCCCAAACCAATGGCACAAACTACCCCCGAACAAGCTCATGTGCCGATTCTAGAAGTAATTTTCGAACCAATAAATTGATATTATACAATGCCATTCATACTTAAACCAATCACAAAACTAAACACTGAACCTAAACCCGTAATCCAATATACCACCGAAATCACTAGCCCTCTCTCTTCCAAATCAACTACGAAATAAACCCCTGTTATCGAACACATTGTCAAACATATTATCCCACCACCCTCAAAACCAGTCCCTGAATCAATCCCTATACTTGCTTTAAAACTTGAACTCAATAACAAATACATCACTCCACTAACCTCAGAATCAACTCACGAATCAACTTCTATGCGTGCCTCAGAACCTAAACTCACTACCAAACTCATCACCTCAACAACTTCAAAACAAAATCTCGAACTCGAATCTATCACCAAACATACCTCCGAACCATCTTCACTCATCTTGTGATTTTTATCTTGTTTTACTCGCAAGTGCATGAATCGCGATATATGCAGTGGGTGTAGAGTACGAGATCGTTCCCACGAGGATTGGTCAAAATTAAGCAAAAAGAAATAGCATCTAATCAAAGGAATCACCACAGATCTATCATAGTATTTACTAATTTAAAGAGTAAGAGTTCGGTGGATGAGATAAAATATTAACAAAAAAAAATTGGGAATTTAAACAGATAATAAAAGATAAGGATTGGGATACTAAATCCTCTCATTGTAGGTTTATCATTCATGCAATACAAATCTGTGATTAAGATATGAGATTCACAAAAGATGTCTATGTGCAAGCACGGGACTCGAACACTCATGAGTTCTAAATCACAGATCTGAGATCATGGAGATGTATGATTAACATCTCATGAGTGTATGATTAGCACTCACACCTCAGATAGTATTCAGAACCCAATCTCTAGGTAAATTCTACACTATCGATCAAAGATCACAGAAATATATGATTAACATCCCATGAGTGTATGATTAACACTCACACCTCAGATAGTGGTAGAACTTCACCTTGAGAAGGCAGTAATTAGATTAGAATCACTATTTCAGATCTAAAATTATAGGGCATGAGTAGCTCCTAGATCTCAAATTGCAATCGGATTATATCCATATCGATAATAACATTAGGGTCATCAAAAAAATCTCACATCTCAACCTGTAGATTTGTATTATTATGAATGAATACCTCGAATGGGGTTCATTAGATCCTCATCCTCAATAAAACTAGCCACACATGATAGAAATAAATGATAAAATAAAGACAGAAATTAAAAATGACATTAAAATACCGTAAAGAGCTTCAACAAATTCTACAAAAGCTTTAATCCAAATCTGGTATACTCCTTCTTCACAAGTGCATAAAATGAAAACTAGTCTAAATCTTCAAGCTCCAAGAAAAAAATGAATAAAAGCAAAATTGAAAAAAAACTCCCCTCCGGACTCCATGCCCTCTAAAACTCAAAATCCCTAAAGCAACCATCCCAAAAAACTCGGAGGAGATCCCCCCGAATCCTCATATTTATCTTTAAATTTCTTTCTATTTCGAAATTCGAGTTTTGGATTAGTCAATTGATAGACTTAAGTGGTCAATCAATTGACCAAATTTAAGTTGAAATTTAAATTAAAATCACCTTTGTTACGTCGATGCATCGACCTTAGGGGGTCGATTGATCGACATAACCATATCGTTTGAGTCCAACTTGTCCTTTTGTTTTACTGTTCTGGTGTTTGTTGAATTTGCACTCTTTTATGCTCCTTAGTGCATCTAATGACCAATTTTACCTGAAACTCATAAAACTTCACAATTCTCATTAGATAGCTTTCATCGGATGACTAAATGTAGGTCTTTAGGGGTGATCATCATATTTCACTACTCATCACATCCCCAAACCTACACTTTGCTAGTCCTCGAGCAAAGGAGAAAATAAGCAAACTGATAAACAAACTATCAACCTAAGAAAAGTAAATAATGCCACTTTCGTAGGGAGCACGATTGCATTTAGCATATGTAACAAGCCTCTAAACCACTAAGTAATCCCTGGTGGAGGAGTTTTGTCTCCTGAGGGTTTCCAATGAAGTTACCCACAAACTTCAAATCATTTTCTATAATTGATCCTTGTGAAATTTGTTAATTGTATCCATCATATAATTTCTCATTATTAGTTAAGTCAGCCCAATGCTTTAATTTGCAATTAACTTCATCACCCATCCTTAGATGTGTCAAGTGTGATCATCAGGCCGAAGTCCATTTATCCTCAAGTTTATTTTATTTGTGAACCGTATAGATTTATGTTTTGATTCAAATCTCACAATAGGTGTACTCTTAAAATAGAAATTCTCTGATGATGGATATATTTTCACACACATGTGAGAGATCGATACAAAGTAAATAAAAGGTCTCACATGTCAGGAGAAGCACGTTGTAATCAATGAATAAAAAGGGATCTCATGGAAAGATACTTGTATTTTTATGCATGTCATATCTAGCACCATAGGTATTGTGTATTCACTCTCCACAAAGTAGTTACCAATACAAAATTAGATCATGAAGGTCTTTTATAAGGTTGTAATGGGGCTCGGGTTGGGGTAAGAACGAAAGAGAAATTAGGACTCAAAATCCCTAAGAAATTGGGAAAGAAACTAACTTCTGATTTTTCTATTTCTCTTCTTTTTCTTTTCTAATCTCCCACTATTTTTCTCAACTTTTTTTTCTTTTCTCATTCCTTTTTCCTCTTTTGAATTTTTATTTTGATGAAGCACCTCATAGGTTTTTTTATTTTTCAAATTTTCTTCTCTTTTTCTCCCCCATATTTTTTCATACTCTTATCAAGTACCAACGTTTGATATCTTTCACTCACTCTCTTTTCTTTCATTCTCATCCCCATTCCTAATTTCTCAGAGATAAGATGGGTAGGACTAAATTTTCTGGTGAATGGGTAAATATTGACGTGGCTTATCAAAGAAGTATCACGGTAAACTTTTCAATAGTCTCAAAGGGGTACTAGAAGGATAAATTTATACGAGGTGAGATATTTTAAGTACAAACGAGCCAAAGATGGCCTTCAATCATGTCCTCAAAAGATGGTAATCTTGCCTATTTATCTTGAGCAAACATACGATACGTTCTAGCACAATGATATAAATTTAATGCCATGCAAAGTCACAAGTCAAAGGAAAATGTATGAAATTGTGTAAAAATAATTCGTATTCAAAGATAACTCCGAGTTTATGTAAGCACTCATCAAAGACGTGAAATTGGCTCTAAAGCTCACTGGACTTAATCTACACTAAGATCCTTTAGTTCACAAAATTAGATAAATTTTCTTGATTTTCAGATTTTCGAACTAACTTAAACACCATAATTTCTAGAGGTGGGTTTAAATTTTCATGTCAATCCCCATATTGAATTTTTCTCTCCTAACAGCAATGATCAAATATGGCACTTAATATTCTTCCAGTGAGATTGTATGATTTAACAATTCCAAATTTCAGAAATCAAATTTTAAAAAATAAAATAAAATAAAATTCTTCGAAAGTGCACAGTCGATCAATCGAGGCACAGCTCAATTGATCGACTAAATCCGAATTTTTTTTTTTTTTACAGACTTGGGTTGCCTCCGAAGAAGCGCTAAATTTAGTGTCGCTAGCCCGACATTCCAAACATTTTCACTTTCATCCCATTGATCGGGATTACTTACTATAATTTCATCAAAATCCTCAATGACATTTTCTAAAAATAGTTTTACCCGTTGTCCATTGCCTCGAAATTTACTCCCATTTCGATTATTACAGAGTTCAATTGCTCCATTTGAAAATATTCGATTGACCTGGAATGGACCGTTCCATCAGGCTTTAAGCTTTCCTGAAAATAAATGAAGCCTTGAGCTGTACAACAACACCCTCTGGCTCACAGTAATTAATTTTCTCAAGATGGACTAATTATGGACACGCTTCATGTGGTCCTTATATAATTTTACACAGTCGTATGCATCAGCTCTTACTTCTTCCAACTCGGCAATCTCCAAGCTTCACTTCTCACCAACCTTTTGTAAACCGAAGTTCAGTGACTTGATAGCCCAATAGGCCCGGTGTTCTAACTCAACAGGTAGGTGACAACATTTACCAAAAATAATCCTATATGGGGACATTCCAATGCGAGCCTTGAATGTTGTCCAATAAGCCCATAGTGCGTCGTTCAATTTTAACGACCAATCTTTACGGTTAGGCTTTATCGTTTTCTCTAAAATGCGTTTTATTTTTGGATTTGAAACTTCAACTTGTCCACTGGTTTGAGGATGATATGGTGTAGCCACTTTATGTGTGATACCATACTTTTTCATTAATTGAGCGAAAGCTTTATTACATAAATGCTTTCCACCATCACTAATAATAGCGCGTGGAGTACCAAATCTCGGGAATACCTCATTCTTAAGAAATTAAACAACCACCTTGTGATCGTTCGTCTTGCAGGCCATTACCTCAACCCATTTTAAAACATAATCCACTGCAACGAGGATGTATAGATTTCCAAAAGAATTCGGGAATAGACCCATGAAATCCATTCCCCATACATCAAACACCTCAACTTCAAGAATTAGATTTAAGGGCATCATGTTTCTCTTTGAAATCCTTCCTAACATTTGACAATTATGACATGACATGCAGTGTTGGTCACAATCTTTGAAAATCATCAGCCAATAGAATCCACATTTGAGGACCATTGTAGCAGTCTTTCGTGAGCTGAAGTGTCCTTCACAAGACAACTCATGACAGAATGAAATAATTTTTGATTGCTTAGATTCTGGAATGCACCTTCTGATGATTTGATTGGCACAATATTTGAACAAGTATGGATCCTCGAAAAAATAATGCGTCGCTTGTGCTAGAAAAATAGCTTTCTCATTCTTATTTCAGTACCGTGGTATTTGATTTGTCACCAAATAGTTAATCAGGTCCGCATACCATGGTGAATGTTCAATGACGAATAATTGTTCATCGAGAAAATTTTCCAAAATCGGGATCAGATTGTTAGATTTTTCGATTATAATTCGAGATAAATGGTCAGCTACCACATTTTCAGATCCCTTTTTATCTTTAATTTCCAGATCGAACTCTTGCAAAAGTAAAATCTACCTGATCAGACGAGCTTTGGCATCTTTCTTTGCAAAGAGATAGCGAAGAACCGCATGATCAGTAAATACCAAAACCTTTGATCCCAACAAATATGATCAAAATTTATTTAGCACGAAGACTACTGCTAGGAGTTCCTTTTTCGTGGTGGAATAATTTAATTGTGCATCATTCAGCGTGCGACTTGCATAGTAGAATACGTGCAGAATTTTCTCCACCCATTCTCCCAATATTGCTCCTACTGCATAATCAGACGTGTCACACATTATCTCAAACGGTAAATTTCAATCTGAAGATTGGATTATTAGAGTTTGAACAAGTTCAGCTTTGATTACCTCAAAAGCTTTCAAACACTTCTCATCAAAGAGGAATGGGACATCTTTGTCGAGTAAGCTACATAGAAGCCTTGCAATCTTACTGAAGTCCTTAATAAATCATCGGAAAAAATTGGCATGCCCAAGGAAAGATCTGATCTCTCGGACTATTCTTGGTAGTGAAAGATTTGAAATCAAATCTACTTTTGCCTTATCCACCTCAATGCCTCTGGATGAAATTATGTGTCTAAGGACTATGCCGCTTTGTACCATGAAATGACATTTCTCCCAATTCAAAACAAGATTCTTTTCTTGACATCGTCCAAGATTGAGAGATATGTTTTGCAGACAGTTATTAAAACTGTCCCCGTAAATTGAAAAGTCATCCATGAAGACTTCCAGAAATCTCTCTACCATGTCTGAAAATATACTCAGCATACATCTTTGAAAGGTGGCTGGAGCGTTACAAAGCTCATATGGCATTCGCCGATAGGAGAACGTTCTAAATGGACACGTGAATGTTATTTTCTCCTGATCTCCTGGAGCTATGACTATCTGATTGTATCCAGAATAGTCATCGAGGAAACAGTAGTATTGATGTCCTGTCAGTCTTTCGAGCATTTGATCAATAAACAGAAGGGGGAAGTGATCCTTCCTTATCATTGAATTCAACTTTCTATAGTCAATGCACACTCTCCAGCCAATCTGAAATTTTGTTGGTATTAGTTCATTCTCTTCATCCTTCACCACAGTTATTCCAAACTTTTTGGGAACCACTTGTGTCGGGCTAACCCAGTCGCTATAAAAAATAGGGTATATAATCCCGACATCTTGTAATTTAATGACCTCCTTTCTCACGTCCTGCGCTATTGGATTTAATCTGTGTTGCGGTTCTCTGGAGGGTTTAGCACTCTCTTCCAAATGAATCTGGTGCATACACACTATTGGGCTAATCCCCTTAACGTCCTTGATGGATCATCCGATTACGCTTTTGTGGTCTTGGAGTACTTCAATGAGCTGTTCCTCTTGATCCTCATTCAATTTTGTTGATATAATCATTGGATCAGTTTTATCTTTTTCCAAGTATGCATATTTCAAATTGGCAGGAAGAGATATCAGTTTCAGCTTTGATTTCTCCTCTTCTCTTGATTCCTCTTTACATTCTTCTTCCTTGACCTCACCTTTTAGTTGTCATTCATTGTCTCTCAAAAGTCGTGTCGAATCAAGCATCTCATTAACTTTGTGGATCACATGATCTATATCGAAGTCTTAACCAAAATGGGCTAGGCAGGCCTCCAGAAGATCCTCATATTTCAAAGCAAAGAATGTACTTTCCACAATGCTATCAAATCATACATACTTGTGCATGTTCCTCATCTTCAACAGGTTGCCTCGCAATGTGAAAGATATTGAGTTCCACAGTCATGTTTCTGAATGATAAATTTATTATCCCATTTTGATAATTAATTAATGCATTCGATGTTGCTAGGAAAGGTCTTCCTAGGATTATCGGAACATTATTTCTCAGTTTGGGAATAGGTTCGGTATCTAAGACAATGAAATCCACTGGAAAGTAGAAAGTATCTACCTTAATAAGGACATCCTCTATTATTCCTCTAAAAATTTTGATTGATCTATCGACAAGCTGAAGGGTTATTATTGTAGGCTTTAGTTCGCACAGCTCGAGTTCCTTGTAAACAGAGTACGGCAATAGATTAGCACTTGCTCCAAGGTCTAAAAGTGCTTGATCAATGCGATTCTCATAATGATTGAAATTGTAGGACAACTAGGATCCTTATATTTAATCGAAAGTTTCACTTGCATTACTGAACTTACCTGTTCTCTCTCCTTCTTTTCTTCAATCTTTTTATCTTATTTCTCTTCTTTTTTGACTTCCTCGTTCATCTCAATTTTATCATCAAGTTCAAACTTCTCATCTTCTTCTGGTATTTCCACTTTGTTATCAACCTGCTTTCCAGATCTCAATGTTGTGATTGCTTTTATTTGTTAT
Source organism: Chloranthus sessilifolius (assembly GCA_021018995.1). Taxonomy (NCBI): domain Eukaryota; kingdom Viridiplantae; phylum Streptophyta; class Magnoliopsida; order Chloranthales; family Chloranthaceae; genus Chloranthus; species Chloranthus sessilifolius. Next base: position 140,682,001 of record CM037588.1, on the reverse strand, counting down.
TAATTTTCTTCATGTGATGAGGTCGAGGCCTACTTGACAATCATCTGTCCTCTTAGGTTTGGAATTGGCTAACTAGGAAATGATCCCTTTTCTCTTTCACATAAGAGTTTTGCCAATTAATTAATTTGAGTTTCTATCCTTGATATTGAAGAAGTATTTGATTGGATGAACTTTCACTTATCCTCATTCTGAGGATATTGGTTCTGAGGATGATGTGGCGCAATGTTTCCTTGTTGATTATTGAATCTAGGTGGTGAAATTTTTTGTGTAAAACCAGGTTGACTCACGAGTTGTTGCGCGAGTTGGTTCTGATATCCCAACATTAGTTGTGTGAATTGATAATTCTGGTTAGCTTGCCTGGGTTGCCCATTTTGACTTTGATTTTGGTGAAATTGGTTTCCACCCCCATAGTTCTGCTGTTGGAATTGCCCTTGACCAAACTGTTGTTATGGTCCTTGGTTGAAATTTTAATTTGGATAAAAATTCATCTCTTGTCCTCTAGTTTGAGGTTTTTGATTTCCTTGCTTTTATGAGAAATTTTGATGATATTTTCAACTAGTTGGATTATTTTCATTCAAGACATTTCCCTGATTTAGACCGTAGGTGTTCAATGCGTTCAATTGCTCATAAGGGTCTTCTGAGTAATTCTACATTGAAGGGCAACCATTAGATGTGTGCATTGGATTTGCACAATATGAACATGGATTTGGTTGTACATTCACAACTCACATTCTTCTTCAGCTTCAATTCCTTAACTTGTTGAGTGAGGAAATCTATTTTTGCCATAAAATCAGGTGTTTCTTTCACCACATATAATCCTCCTTTCTTCGTTGAGGTTCCTGCTTGATCTCGATTCTTGTTTGGTTGATCTCGAGTTTTTAAAAAGTCCCATTATTGTGAATCTTCAGCCAACTTTTTCAAGAATTGATATGTTTCATTGTCCCTAAGTCTAAGGAATCCTCCACTATTTATTGATTCAATCAAATGCCGATTAGCCTAATCCAGTCCGTTGTAAAAATATTGGACCAATCTCCTTTTTGAGAATCTGTGATGCGGACACTTCAATAAAATATCCATGAACCTATCCCAAACTTCATAAAATCTCTCATCATCTTCCTGTGTAAAATCAGTAATTTCATGTCTTAAGGCATTAGTCTTAGCCATGGGAGAAAACTTTGACAATAATTTCTTAACCATCTAATCCCAAGTGGTTATAGATCTAACTGGCAGTGAATTTAACCAGGCTTTGGTCTTATCCTTTATAGAGAAAGGAAACAGACGTAATCTAGCGGATTCCTCACTGAAGTTCTGATACACTGAAGAACAGACTTCAACGAAGTCTTTGATATTTTGGTACGAGTCTTCTCTATGCATGCCATGAAAAATTGGAAGGATTTGAATCACATTTATACGGATCTTAAACCTGCCACAAGGTGTGGCAGGGTATGTGATGCAAGAAGGGGTGTTTGTGGTTATAGGAGTAAACAACTCTCTCAGAGTTGGTTCTTCCTTATTTTTAGGTGGGTGAATTTCACAATCATTTGCATACATCTCGACATCAATTAATGTTTCAATTTGGGCTTCTCGTCCTTCTCTGATTTGTTTTCGATTCGAACGACATGTTCGTTCGATCTCATAATTGAAAGGTTCTAAAGAGTTCTCTCTAGAAGACCTCGTGTGCATACACAAGCTGCACAAATCCCGCAAAATTTTCTATCTTTTTTTTTAGATTGATCGAGGGTTTAGATCGGTCGATCGATCGATCGAGGGCAATCTTCGATTGATCGAGGGTTTATGTCAATCAATCGAGAATTTTGAAATTCTAAAAATTTGGATTACATAGGAGAGAAAGAGTGCGAAAATTATATTGGAATCGATTGATCGAGTGGTTGGCTCGATTGATCGATCTCAATATTTTTTCAAAATTTTTTTATATATATATTTTTTGAATTTAACAAAAAAAATACTGATTTAAATCTAGAGAAACTCCTAAAATTAATTTCCTATTTCCTAAAAATTATGGATTTTCTACATCCAGATCCTCGGCAGCAGCGCTAAAAACTTGTTATGATTTTTATCTTGTTTTACTCGCAAGTGCACGAATCATGATGTAGGCAGTCGGTCTAGAGTACGAGATTGTTCCCACAAGGATTGGTAAAAAAATTAAGCAAAAAGAAATAGCATCTAATCAAAGGAATCACTACAGATTTATCACAGTATTTACTAATTTAAAGAGTCTTAGAGTTCGGTGGATGAGATAAAATATTAACAAAAAAAAATTGAGAATTTAAACAGATAATAATAGATAAGGATTGGGATACTAAATCCTCCCATCGTAGGTTTATCATTCATGCAATACAAATCTGTGATTAAGATATGAGATTCACAAAAGATGTCTATGTGCAAGCACGGAACCCGAACACTCATGAGTTCTAAATGGCAGATCTGAGATCACAGAGATGTACGATTAACATCTCATGAGTGTATGATGAACACTCACACCTCAGATAGTATTCAGAACCCAATCTCTAGGTAAATTCTACACTATAGATCTAAGATTACGAAAATATATGATTAATATCCCATGAGTGTATAATTAACACTCACACCTCAGATAGTGATAGAACTTCACCCTGAGAAGGCAGTAATTAGATTAGAATCACCATTTCAGATATGAAATCATAAGGCATGATTAGCTCCTAGATCTCAAATTGCAATCGGATTATATCCATATCGATAATAACAGCAGGGTCATCAAAACAATCTCACATCTCAATCTGTAGATTTGTATTATTATGAATAAATATTTCGGATGGGGTTCATTAGATACCCATCCTCAATGAAACTAGCCACACATGATAGAAATAAATGATGAAATAAAGACAGAAATTAAAAATGACATTAAAATACTATAAAGAGCTTTAACAAATTCCACAAAAGCTTTAATCCAAATCTGGTACAATCTTTCTTCACAAGTGCATAAAATGAAAACTAGTCTAAACCTTCAAGCTCCAAGAAAAAAATGAATAAAAGCAAAATTGAAAAAAAGCTCCCCTCCGGACTCCATGCCCTCTAAAACTCAAAAGCCCTAAAGCAACCATCCAAAAAAACTCGGAGGAGATCCCCCTGAATCCTCATATTTATCTTTAAATTTCTTTCTGTTTCAAAATTCGAGTTTTGGATTAGTCGATTGATAGACTTTAGTGGTCAATCAATCGACCAGATTTAAGTTTGAAATTTAAATAAAAATCTCCTTTGTTATGTCGATGCATCGACCTTAGGGGATCGATTGATTGACGTAACCACATTGTTCGAGTCCAGCTTGTCCTTTTGTTTCACTGTTCTGGTGTTTGTTGAATTTGCGCTCTTTTATGCTCCTTAGGGCATCTAATGACTAATTTTACCTTAAACTCATAAAACTTCACAAATCTCATTAGATAGCTTTCATCGAATGACTAAATGTAGGTCTTTAGGGGTGGCATATCATCATATTTCACTACTCATCAACTCACTCCAGAATCAATCATTTAACCAATCTCAAAACTAACTCCCAAATCGGTCTCTACACCGACCTTAAAACTTGAACTCACCAACGGACCTATCACTTCACCAACCACGAAACTGAACCCCAAACTAAAACCTATAATAAGACCTAAACTTATCATCAAACATAAACCTAAACTTAGCATCAAACCTAAACCTACTATCAAAACTAAACCTATTACCAAATCTAAACCTATTATCGAATCTAAACCTATCCTTGAACATGAACCTATCACAAAACCTAAACCCATTATCGAACTTGAATCTGTCATCGGACACGAAACCAAACCGATCATTGAACTTAAACCAATCGTCGAATCTAGACCCAAAGCTATCATTGACCCTACACCCATCCACAAGCTCGAACCTACCATCAAAGGCGAACCCGCCATCAAACTCGAACTTATTGTCAAATCTGAACATGTTATCAAAACTAAGCCTATCATCAAGCTTGAACCTATCATTGAACCTATTACTACAACGCCAATTCCACTCACCTCCGAGCCAACCATCAAACCTATCAAGGAACCGATCATCACTCCCTCTCTCGAAATCAAACGAAACTTGAATCTTATGACCCCGATCAACATCCAAATCGATATATCGCCAAATTCTCAAACCTCACAACATGAAATCAACGTCATAACTAAAATCGCTCCTGATCACCGGATCCAGATTTCCATAGATCTCACAATCAAAACCTTCACGGAACCCCAACCAACAAAACTACTACACCAAACTCTTGACACTAAACCTCCTCCAAAAATTACAAACAAAACTTTAAATAAATCTAAAGTGTGAATCAAGCAAAACAAGCATAATCAAACAAAACTGAACAACCTCACACGAAGGAAAGGTCCACCTTGGCCTACACCTTCACATCTCCTCTTGCTTTACCTCTGCCTTATCCTCTCATTATCTTTACAGCACTAACGGATTTCGCTCCAACTTCACCGACAAATAACTTCTCGACAACTCGAAAAACACCCTAACAACTATAAATTCCAACTCTACGAGATGCTTTACCCCATCGAGAAACTAAAGGTCCCTCCCGATAAGGAGACCCTGACCATAAGAGACTTATCAAAAGAAGAAGTTAAAAGGAACCACACCTATTTTGACAAACCTCAAGTCACAAACACAAGCCTAAACATAACCTCTCTCTCATCCCTGATCAGTCAGATCGAGAGGGATCGAGGACCTCGAAACGGATTACCCAACTGCCATTCTGTCCATCCAGAGCTTCTGAGTTAGTCCCTGCTTAAGGAGCTGATGTTGTCCCATAACACAATAGTAATAACAAAAAAATGATACAAAAAAAAAACAAAAAAATATATAAAATCAAAATATATAAATATATGCATATGTCATCTGTCCAACAATATCTCTCACCTATAACTCTTACCTAACCAAGAACTCGAAGTCGGGGAGCTAGTGCTAAGAAACAATGCTTGCATAACCACCTCCCCTAAAAGAAATCAACATGCCTAAGAAACAACCACAGAGGAAGGACTTTCTAACCCTTGAAATCCTAACTCAATGACCATCATGTCTCGTAACCTAAACATACATACTTATATACTTATCATCCTCGCAGTCATCACAAGGCATTCGCCAGTCGTAGGACATTATTTTTGAAACCATTTTGAGAATCATCTGACTCATTGACCACCCTCCTATTCGGGCAAGTTGATCAAAAGGACCAGTGGATCATGAAACTCTCTTTTTGAAATATAGAAAACTTTGGATTCTCATATACCCTTCCAGCCATTGGAGTCGATGTTAGAGCAGAAAAAATGAAAATATAAAGTTTCATCAAACCTCATAATTCTTGCGTTAGCAGGCTATTTAAAAAGTATATACATAGAAAAGAAGCACAATCGAGTGAGAGCAATACGACGAATGAACAGTCAATAAATTCAGGGAAGCATAAGCAAATTGTAAGGGCATTCCTAGTAATCTTATTAGGAAAGTATAAGCAAGTCGCAAGGGCATTCCTGACATCTTCACACTACTAGATGTCGTCGTACGGTGGCAGGAGGAGGACAAAACTCCTGCTAACTATAGAATTTGAGGATTTGATGGTGCTGGACCATGACAGAGAGCTCAATTATAGCACCACATTATCCACCCGAGAAGAAAGTAGTTGATTACTATTTTAAATTTTGGTTGAATAAGAAGTTATACCCTCAGATCGATAAACCATACCTTCTCTTCACCTTTAATTTTCTTTTAGGACAATGAGTCAAATGATTTTTCAAAATCTCTTCGGAATGAAATCGAAAACTTTTGAATGACAAATGATGCAATCACTCATTATCTACCATTCACCTCAATCTTATTAAAAGCTATGTACATGATGATCTTTCAACACTTTCAAAATCGAGCCCGACATGTGGCCGAAATAATCAAACTGCTTCCCAACATGGGAGCATCACCAATACACTCCAGGACATTTGTGAGGCAGATAAAAGTCCCATCGTCACTTGACACTGGCGCATTTATTTTTAAAGAGCGCTAGCACCTTGGTAGCGATACTCATGTCACAAGACTGATACCCCAAACTGGGGCATTTAAAAAAAAAAAAAATTCAATTTAGATCCTGCTTCCCCACTTTGAATACTCCAAATTGGGACATTTTTTTAATTTTTTTTCAATTCAGTTCTTGCATTTCCACCTCAAACACCCCAAACTGGGGCATTTTTTATTTATTTTTATTTTTTTCAATTTAGTTCTCACTTTTCCACCTTGGATACCCTAAACTGGGGTATTTTAAAAAAAAAATTTAGTTTAGTTTTTACTTCTTCCGTCATGGGACCTCAAAACGAACACATGAAACAGAACAACAGAGATGTACCCTAAAAAAAATAAACCCCATACTCTTCCATTACCCATTCCCTCTCCAACGTAACCCAAGAAACACACACTAATAAACTCAATCAATCATCAATGAAACAAACATAATGAATAAAACACCTCTTTATTTATATAATAAAATTTTATAAGTGTCACCGGAGGCATACCTCCTAAACATACGACCCAAAAAGAAAACCTAGGACCTAACTTACAACCCAAAACAAAAAGTGAGGACCCGAAATAGACAGCGCGGAGCAGTGTCCAATTGGAAGCTTTAGGAAAGACTTCAGGGAGGATTAGTTGGGGAACACATCTCTCCACTCGTAACACCTTCTCTTCCGCCATCTTCACCTCCTCCGCCACCGCCTCCTCAACGCTGCCTTCACTGCTCTCTAAAAGGGATCGATATAAAAACTGGCCTTCTCTTTCCCAACACCGCCCATTCTCAGAATAATGTCATCCCCGAGCATCACCTCAAGACGAAGATCACGTGAAATCACAAATATCGAAAGAAACGACATCACAATCAGACGATCGGATCACCCAATATCACAGAAACATGGATATTCGAGCATAAGGAATTCATAAAAAGTAAAACTTGAGACTAAACCGAGAGATGCAAAAGAAATGAGGACTCCATTGCTTATATAAAGTACGGACTCAATCACGCGCCAAGACATGGGCGCGCAACTTAGTCACGTACAGCAAAAACTGTGTGCAAACTAAATCACGTGCCCTAAACAGAGCGTGTAATAAAACCATTGCCCACGCAGACTGTGCGACGCTCCGATCACATGCCCAATATAAACCACGCAGTCCTATTACATGACCCACTTACACTGTGGAATCTGAAAGGTTGCCCGCACAATGACCTAGTGACGTTTGAATTACACTCTTATGACAGAGAGTGTAATCCAATCACACGCAGACGTTCAAATGCGTAAACAACCCCTTTAAACTTTCAATCGCACACCCGAAAATAGGCACGCAATTCGATTGAGCGATCGGTACCAGGAGCGCAATACCTAAATTCATACATTCGTACACCTTTTACTCCCAACTCGGTTGAGATCAAAACCCTTTCTCCCATCACATAACCCCACATGAAGAAGGAAGCATTAACCACCCCCTCTGTCCCATCCGACAGAACACACCATCACGACGCAACCGCGACGTAGTCTCATATAGTCCAAGATCTACCAAAGAAAGAAACATAGCAATTACATCTATCAATGGTCAACACCACATCGTGATATCTAACCAAGCGATCCGAATATCCCGCACGCAGCAGCTATCAACCCTGTCACTCAATTGCATCACGCATGTCCCATCGTGATACAACAACTTCATCTCATCTTACAGCTCCGACATCAATCACGCCTCCCCAAAATCCTCATCATGAAACCTTGCATAGAGTCAAACATTCTAAAAGTCTCATCGCTAACTATGCTCAACCAATGTCCCATCACGGAACCAGAGAGCCTACCCCCCAAATCCCTACCTACGCAGCAGTAGCTAGACTCTAATAGAAGAAGAGGGACTCCTCTCACATCCCATCTTATCTCAAACACAAAAAAAAATCCCACCAGGACCCAAATGCCCCTATCAAACCTACGACCAATAATCCCCCAGCTTAACACAGACTCCCAATGTCCCATCACGTCTATGACCCGCTATGACAGGAAGGAAGAGAAAAGACTTTCTCCCATCTCATCTCAGCCTGCAATGACTGGGACTCATCCCAGCATGCAACCGTAACGAGAAAGACCACCATGTCCCATCGCGACATCACTACGACATCACCAGTCCCATTGCGAGCCACACAGGTAAGTATCACCACTTCAGGTAAGTATCATCCCTTCTCTTTTACTCGATATTGCTTCTAATATATATAGTTAGCTATGATTAAGTCAAAATATTTTTAAAACCCATCTCTCTTGACTCACGAATCACTGTAGTCCTCCCATAAGAGACAATCATCAATATTCATCGAGAAGGTTAGACGAAGCATCCAGCATGCCAAGTGTCGTCTTGACAACCATATAAACGGTCGGGTCCACAAATCTCGTACCGATGGATCTGCTCAGCGACGTCTCGAAAGCCACGTCTTCCGAAGATTTAGCACCGAATTGATCTTAAGTTAAAATTTCCCAATTTTCAAAACCCCTTACTTCCAAAAAAAAAAAAAAACTAAAATAATAATAAACAGAGAGACCCCTTACCTACAAAAATTCATCACATTCACCACTTCCCCAAGCCAGCCATTCCCCTTGGGAAACAGAGTAACGAGTATATTTAATTTAATAACTTACAAATGCCTATTAGAAAAGGAACGCCTAACACACATTGGTGTAAGCAATGACATGCCCGGTCTAACATGACTTACGAAAACCTTCGACATTACATGATATTTTATCTCATTATCGATCTCTGGACCTTATTTATGGACATTTGTATGACACCCCCGGTACCTCGACTACGTCATATCCCTCTGTTTGACTATCCCTTGCAGTAGGTTGCGACATGCGGTGAGATACCCCTTGCACCCACAGATTAGGATATGGTGATTCTCCTTTCTGTTTGATTGTCCCTTGCAGCAGGTCACGCCACGCAACGGGATGTGCCTTGCACCCGCGAATTAGGATACGCTGACTTCCCCCATCAACTGTCTATGACAACGGGTTGCGATATCCAACGAGATCACTTGCATCCACAGCATGAAATACGCCTTTCGACAGCTATCACTGGGCCCTCGAATACTCCACTTTAGCTTGTGGTAATAGATAAGAAAGCCAAACATATCATGTCAGCATCCCCATTTCATATTTGTGATTTTCCTACAACGAGAAGACACCTAGAATGAGGGGTGTCTACTTCTTCGACGCATCTTACTTCGCAAGAACGCGCCGAAGAGGGGCATCTATAAACACTCCCATTTTCCCTCTCGAAATATATAAAGTCGTTCAGTCAACCTTTGACCTTGCCTGTGACTTTTCATAAAGGACTTACCTTCTCTAAAAGTTTTACAGCCCTAATGTGGGGATCAAGCACTAGAACAATAGTACATGGCTGAACACAGGCTGAAATAATAGCTCTGTGGCTCAGATTCCTGACCCTAATATGGGAACCATGCACTGAAACAATAGTACATGGCTGAACACAGGCTAAAATAATAGCTCTATGGCTTAGACCCCCTGACCCTAATGCGGGGACCATATACTGAAACAATAGTATATGACTAAACACAGGCTGAAATAATAGCTCTGTGGCTCAGACCCCTAACCCTAAATTGGGAACTAAGCACTGAAACAATAGTGCATGGTTGAACACAGGTTGAAATAATAGTTCTGTGGCTCAGATCCCAATGTAGAGAGACTATATACTGAAACAATAGTATATAGTCGAAATGTCGACTGAAATAATAGTCTTGCATTTCAGACCCAGACCCCGATAACCTCGAATTACGCACCTAAAATCAGGCGTACAATTCGATTGCATGCCGACTCACAAACATGCAATAATTCCCTTCTAGACAAAACCCCCATTCTCTAGACCGCCTCGAGACTCGATTACACACTCCACATGTCACGCATGATCGGATTGAGTGCCCTATCACAAGCGCTCAATTGGTCTATGCCCAACCTAGTCTCATAGTCCTTGACCGCCAAAATTTCACGATTAAGCACTTTAAACGAAGCATTGAATAGGATTGTGCATTCCAAAGCAAGTGCGTAATCAGTCCTAACGTGATTAGAGCTAGGAAGCCCGACTGAGTCAGTCAGCCGGTCGCTCACTAAGTCAGTGACCGACTCAAAGCGAATAAGCGCCAACTAACCAGCGCACAATTCAATTAAACGCCTGAAATAGGACGCGTAATTGAAAATGAAGTGCACCCACAGGGCGCGCAATTAGAAAAAAACCTATAAATAGACCTCATTACCTCGACCCTAAACACACAATTTTTTTCTCTCTTCCAAGCTTAGGGATTTCGAGATTCTCTCTTCGGCGTCCGACTTTAGGTAATTTTTAGTTCTTGGTTTTTTTTAGATCTTAGGTTCTAGATCATAAATTCTTCTATAGTTCTTAATTCTTATTTTTAATCTCTGGTTCTAGTTCTTAGGTTCTAGAGCCAGTCTTTTTTTTACTTCTTAGTTATTAGGTTCTTAAGTTCTAGATCTTAGATTCTTCTATAATTCTTAATTCTTAAGTTTTAGATTTCAGTTCTTAGTTTATGATCCCAACCTTTCCCAATTGTCAATCCTGTCACTTTAATATTTGACCTATTTTGAGGCATCAAACGAAGTCGGATTGATTCCAAATTGGTTACGTTTGAAAGCTTATCGAAGTAGCTTTCCAACAAGCCAAAAAATACTCAATTCTGACATGTATCAAAGAAGTTATGGCCAGTTTTCGAAAGCTGCGCAAAAAGTGACGTTTTTCAAAACCCCTAGTTGAAGTAGGATTAGTCTCTCTATTATATTATCTTAACCCCTAGTTGAAGTAGGATTAGTCTCTCTATTATATTATCTTAGAAAATAGGATTAGTCTCTTTTATTAGAAATAGGACTTTACTTTATTCTTTTATAAGAGCTAGGAATTAGAGTTACACTAGGACTTCTAGTAAAAAACCTATAAATAGGCTTTTACCCCTAGCCATTCTCTACACAATTCCCTCTACACAATTTTCCTCTATATAATTTTCCTCTACACAATTTCCCTTTACACAATTTCCCTCTATACAATTTCCTTATGCACGATTTACACAATTTTTCAGGTAATTCCTTAGTTCTGAATCTCTGAATCTAGTTCTTAGGTTCTAGAACCAGTCTCTTTTTTAGGTCGTAGTTCTTAGGCTCTAGAACTGGTCTTTAATCTCACGATCTAAATTTTTCTAATTTGGATCATGATTTTAGTCCTTAAATTTTAGCTTTAGTCTTAATTTCTCATAATCCTAAATCTTAATGTAATATCTCCAAAAAATGAACGATAAACAGTGACCTTAGGATCCGTGCCCGATTGGTTGTAGGTTGACAAAGTGATGGTCAAACAGTAGACTTGAGAAAGAAAGTGTTTGTGATGTAAATGTGACCTAGGCATGAATTAGAGGTTAGTTGAGGGTCACGTATACCTATCTCTGGTGTATGTGCTCAACACCTAAACAATGGGGTTATAAGGGTTTAAAACCTAAAAGAGAAGTTATTTCTCTTATTGGTTAGTGAGAGAGTTAAGAGGAGAGAGAGGGAGAGAGAAAAAGGGAGTTAATGGCAAGGAGGAATTAATGGGGCTCGATTGAAGGACGAATTTGAGCAATTAATGCCGAAATCAACGCGTGAAGAACCATTGAAGCAAAAACTGGAACCCTAGCCATTTAAAACAACCATTCAATCAATTAGAAGATTGATTTGAGGTAAGGTTTAGCTAGATTTAATTGAGTACATTGTTATTCATTAACTCTAGGGGAGATGGATTAAATTATCAAATTTAAATGATAGAAAAGAAAGAAAAATAGAAAAAAGGGTTTGGAAGAACAGCCCGAAAAGGGGCTGAGTTCTGGCCAAATCGATTAATCGATTTGGAGAATCGATTAATCGATTTTGGTCCGGAAGTTAAAAAAGAAAAAATGCCCGAGTTTGATTAATCGATCTTGAAATCGATTAATCGATTTTGAAATTCGATTAATCGATTAGAAATCGACTAATCGACTAAGTACCTCCAATGGCTGGAGAGCTTAGGCTTGGGAAGACCCGATTAATCGATTTGAGAATCGATTAATCAATTGTGGATTTCGATTAATCGATTTGGGAATCGATTAATCGATTGAGGACTTTCGATTAATTGATTTGAGATCAATTAATCGATTTTGGATTTTGATTAATCGATTAATCGATTTAGGGTTTCGATTAATCGACTTTGGCAGTTTGAGTTGATTTCTTAGTTGAACATTGAGGTTCATGGATCTCTATTGCATCCTTGTTGATGTTGTGCATATGTTATGATGTACCATAGGTAGTACGAGCTAAGGCAAGCATAAGGAGCCGTGTGGGACCTTGATGCTTGGACAGTCAGACACCTGAGATAGGGAATACCTTGAACATGTACTTTGATTACAAGAGTATATATATAGTGATATAGAAGTGAAATGAATCATATAATCTCCATGTGTGTATGTGTGTGATACACCAATGAAATGAACATGCTTAATCATATAATCCTTTCAATATGTGTGTGTGTGTGACACCAAGTAAGCATATGAAAATGAGATATCCCTAGGGGATGAGAAAGTGATAAAGGCATCAGTGTGATGCGAGTAATTTAAACATCCCAGGGATGTAAGTGAGATTGTAAAATAAGATTGAACAAAGACTGATAAGGCCTAATTGATATAAAGTAGCACATTTACACGGTGAATAACTATATGTAAAGCACATGATATTTTTGTTATTTAAGATTTGAATAGAATACCCCACCAACATGGCGGGATACCCACGACTGACTCGGTAGGATATCCGTGACCGGTTCAGTGGTCAATCCGTACACCGGTACAGCGGTCTATCCGTACACAGTGACACATCTCAGGGATGTTGAGATGAAATTAAACCCCGTCACCTATGAGAAAGGGACCTAGATAGTATTTAAAGTGATATATTCATAACAACTATCTATTTAGACGACGATGGAGGGTATTCCATTGGGGCTCGATGCTATAATGCTCGGGGACTACTTAAGTTGAAGATTTAAGTTTCTTTAGGCCTATTCAGTGTAGTTCATGAACAGTTGATAATAAATGTAACATGTAAATCACCAGTAAACTTCAATGCATATGTACCGTCCAAACTGTTTTCCATTAAGTTCATAAATACATCATGCTAAGAATATCATGAAATATATGTGAAGATTTGACTTATATGTTCATTGTGTTGTTTCCTATTGAGCTAGGATGTAACTCACCCTTTAGACTACACGTCGCAAGTCCTTCGCTAGCAGCCGTAGAGGCTTCGGGAGACGCCGATCCAGGGGATTTAGACTACGTGCCCGGAGACTAATTAGAGCCTCCTCCCGAGGACTTCTTCTAGGAGACTCCACTGTGCACTTGTTAGAGAGAGTTTTGAAAGCATATTGTACGGCTTGGTATGTCAAGCCTTTATTTTGAGAAACAATGTAATTAAATAGAGATATCCTTTTAGCGAACCATCTTGGGTGACTAAGTGATGTCACTGATGGTTCGGGTGAGTTCTTTTACTCATGCAGAGGCATGAGTTTAGAATTATCTTTTGAATTATAGATTTTGGAGTATATGTATAGAACTGGAGATTTATTTCAGTATCAGTTCTTATGCGTTCCTTTCTCTTTATTTTACTTGCTATGCCAATGTTCCGTACGTATCCATGGGGCACGGTCTGGAGGATCGTGCTAATGGCACAGGTTTCGGGGTGCCGAAATATGGGCTGTCACACTTAAAGTCTGCTTTATAGCTTTAGTTCTCAATTCCTTTTTTTTAGCCCTAAAATTTTAGCCCTCAAATACCAATCATCAATCTCTCAATCTATAAAAAATATTACTTTATAATTTAAATTTGGTCTCTCTCAATTTTAGCCACCCGATTCGTCCAAGAGAGCTTACGAGGGGTACCCGAGAATAGGGCCAATCCTCCTTACCATAGCAGGCCCAAACCTTTTTCTTTTTTTTTCTAATTAATTCGATTTCTTAAGATATTTAAATTAATTACACTTCTAATAAGATTAGGAGACTTAATTAATTAGACCTCTAATAGGATTAAGATATTTAAATTAATTAGACTCCTAGTAGAATTAGGAGACCTTTTTAAATTAGACTCCCAGTAGGATTAGGAAACTATATCAATCAGACTCCCAGTAGGATTAGAAGACCAAGTTAAATAAAATCACAGTAGGAATAGGAAAACTAAACCAGTTACACTAAAGGCAACCCACAGCTGCTGACGTTCGACGGCGGACGATTCAGTAAAGGAGTTCAACCTGCAAACCCCCACTCCCCTTAAAGCATGATCAGTGACGTGTTGCAGCATCGATAAATATCTGCAGCTGGCGATTGCATCTTCTCAGGTATTCTTCATTTAGAATACACCTCTATAATTTCAGCATTTAATATTTCCTAATTTACCACTCCATCATCGCCTTTATTAGAGTCCACTTGGACCGAATTGGGCCACTCTTTCCAGGAATCGAAAGGAACCCAAAAAAAGCACGTACCAACACCTACGGCAACGAAATAATTTTTCTCGCCAATAACCTTTAATGACGGCCTTTTGGAGATGAAATTTTTTCTTCGCCTTAGTATTATAGAGATGAAATAGTTGTAAATGGCTATGGAAGTTTTCCTCGCCAAATAGCAAAATTGTAGTAGCACTATAAAAAATAAGACTATTAGCGGCAGCCATAAACTGCCGCTATTAACAAAAATATTGTCGCTAATACCCTTGCCGCTAATAGTATTAATAGTTTTTTTGTTAATAGCGGCAGTTTCTTGCTGTAAAAAACTTTCGCTATTAGTCTTATTTTTTGTAGTGTAGTAGTAAACGGTCCACTCCCATTCTAGAGTTTGATAGTTACACATGTGGTACGATTCTTATCAAGTAATCAAAAGATGTGTGGTGCTGAAGACTGTATTCAAATCAATCAAATGCCATTCAAAGAAGGACGTTATCATCATTTTAAATCTCGAAATCCGAGACGTTTATGAGAGACCCAATACTGAGATGTCCGCGACTCAACGGAATGGCGTGATACGGGAAGTTAATTCAAAAATGTTAGAACTTACTAAAAATTAGAAATATAAACTATTTAAAACAATTATTAGGGATATATAATATGTACTAATATGAATGAATAAAAAATATATTTAAAATTGTTAAAAATTAAAAACAATATAAAATCATATAAAATATTAGGAAAAAAACATTTATATAGGCATTTAAAGGGGTTGAGATTTCCCAAAATAATTTTGAAAGTGTGTTTTTGACTTTTCACGGATTTGGTACTCAAATATATCCATGCATTTCCCATGCTGGTGGAGGGAGATTGACATGAGCAGATGGTATTCAACCCACATACATGATATAACTCTTTTAACATAGGCATCTAGGGATTTTATCCTTATTTTTCTAATTTTGTTTTAGAGAAATACTTTTGACATCATAAGTTAAATTACGCACCACTATCAATAGCTTTATCAACTTCATCTCTAAAAATAAAGTTGATGGGATCCCCTCTCTAAATAGTCATTTTCGATAGACGAGTAATGAAACAGAGGTGTGAATGTAGTGTTTGCAAAGGTAGGGTACAATCTAACGGTGGGTTTTAGCCTTTTCTGCCAAACCCCGGGATAATGAAGTTCAGGCCTAAACTTTTGAGATTTTTTATAAACGGGTCGGGCCCGATTAAGCTCGAATATAAACGGGTTCAGGCTCGGGCTTTGATGTGTAAAATAAATGGGCTGTAATATCTATTAAAAGTAACGGGTCAGTAAGCCCGACACGAACCCGGCCTGGTTTAATTACAGTTTTAAAAGGGGTTAAAGATGTAATTTGCCCATGTTGCTACCCTTTATAGCCACATTAGGGTTTATTTCTCCCAATCTCCACTTCTCCTCTGTTGACTACGAAACGGTGCTCCTCTCCACTTCTCCTCTCTCGTCTCCTACGAAACGACACCCTACCGGTAGCCCGCAGCTCGCCCCGCAGCCTTCAGCTCGGCCAGCAACCCGTAACCCTCTCTATCTATCTAAGCTTTTCTCTCTCCCCATTTCTCTCTCTCTCTCTCTGCCTTCCCCTCGCTCCAAGTCCACCACCGCAATGCTTCCCCTCTCTCCCAGTGCTCCCAGCCTCCCACCGCAGCCCTCTCTCTCTCTCCCAATCCCATCTTTTCTCTCTCCTAGGTTCTCTCAATCCTATAGCCTTTCTCTCTAAAAAAAGCTCTAAAAGTTCCGCTCTCTCCCAATACTCCCAGCCTCCCAATGCAGCCCTCAGTCTCTCTCAGTCCCATATTCTCTCTCTCCTCTCTCTCCTAGTTTCTCTCTCTAAAAGCTGTAAAAGTTTCTTGGAAACCCTAGTCTCTCTCTCTAAAAAAAACTCTTGAGCAAAATTCTAAAAAAAAATATTAAAACCATACTTGAATCAGGGGTTTGGCCTGACTAATAACGAGCCGAGTTTTTTCGGGCCGAGTTCGGGCTCCACATTTAGCACGCGGGTCAAGCCGAGCTCAGCCAGGATAGCATATCGGGTCGGGCTTACCTTTTAATGTTTAACAAAATCGGGCCGATAAAAAGCTCGGCCCGTTGACAGCCCTAGCAATGCATACTACATTATATCAAATATCATTTTTACTACAATAAAAGTATTGCAGCATAACGAAGTATTTGTTGCATGTGACTTCTAGTGGAAGGAAAGTAAGTTTAAAATGAATCACTACAACAATTCCCTTGCACTGTAGTATGTGGAGAAGCAAATACAATGCAAGTACACTGTAGTTCCCTTCCAGCTTAAAACCTTCATGCTCCATTGCCATCCAACTTGTAATCTTATTGTTACAAAGTCTGTACCCCAACATATGAATTTGATCCATTATTGTAGTAGTAATCAAGTATGCTACGTCTTGCATTCCCTCACCATCTAATTTTAAATTTTGTTGGTGCACCCGCACCCCGACAAGACCTGATGGATCAAAGATATTTGCCCGACCCAACACAACACCTAAATTGACCCAGTTAATGTCACAATCCAAAATCCTTACCCAATTGATCAGTCACATAATTTACTAATTTTTCACCCTTAACTTAGTGATGCTAGACCATAGTTTGCTACTAACAAGTTAATGATGTGAAGATATTAAGGAAAACCAGTAAAATAGAGCTAAAGTGTTAATCTTTATCAAAATGAACTCATAAAGCAGTAAAAAGACGATTGAGAGTAAAGAGACAATTCTTCGCTTACAAAGAAATGAAAAATCGTATTTTACGATTTTGTGGAACAAAGTACTGAGAAGAGAGAAATCAAAATTTATGATTCTCCAGAAAAGGCGTTCCAAAGTTAAAGAGAAACAAGAGAAGCGATGAATCGTACTGAAGAATCGAGTGAACACTATGATAAGAAGGAAATCGTGATTTACGATTTTCCAGAAAGAAAAGAAAGAAGAAATCGTGATTTATGATTTTATAGAATAGAAACCTCTAAGTGTTGTTGATCATGTGAAGTTCTACACCGCCATGCATATCTTTAGAAGTCTTCTAGAATTAGAAGTTTGACCAATCACGAATACGAGAAGATTGACGAAGAAGATTCTTAAAGGACTCTATTACTGAAAATCAGAGAACACTCTAGAAGCGCATCAACTATTCAAAGCAAGGAAGAATAAAATTAGGAATTAGAGTAATATTAGAATACTTTTACTTTTAGCAATTTCTTTTATTAGAGTTAGATCTCTGTAAACTGACCAGTTATGATTTATAAATAAGAGGGCTCAATATAGGAATGTTCGAAGAAATTCTCATTATCAATTGACAACTGAGGTTAGATTTCTTCCGATCAATTTAGAATAGATTTTTATTGCTTTGTAGATTAGATATCCAAAGTTTCTCAAGAGCAATTGACGCCTGGAATTGGGAGCTGAAGATTAGAGTAGACATCTATAGTTTCTCAAAAGTAATTGATGACTGCAGCTGAGGGTGAAAGATATAATTTTATTGCTTTTTAGTTTAGATTTATTTTTATTTCAATTTCCTGCTTTGTAAACATCTCCAAATTTTAATTTGAATTGACAACTCAGGTTAAAGTTTGCAGATTAGTGTAACGATTTCATTTTCCATCTTCGATTTTCTAGAATTTGTAGATTAGATTAAATATGTACTTATAAGATTTTAGTATTGATTGACGCCCAATGCTAGGAAAATTGAGATATGGTGTAACAGTACTGTTTAATTTTATAAATATCCAATAGCTGAAGATTGTGATTGACGACCATAATATGAAGGAGGATTTAGGATTTATTTTATACAAAATTAGTAAAAATAAAACCATTCTTTAATTCATATTTCTCCAGTAGTTTAGAATCTTAAAAAGATGAATATAAATTTTCAAAAAACTAAATTATAAATATATTAAATCTATCTTCGTAGGAACGATCTTATAATAGCTCTACAATTTTCATTGTGTGCTTGCAATATGTTAAGACTTAATTAGATAGACATATCAAGATCGAGTCAAGTTTTTGGCACCGCTGCCTAGGATAGTTTTAATATATACTAATTTAGAAAAACAAGTATTTATCTTTCTCTTTTTATATTCCTTTAGATTTTTATATTTTCTTTGATCACTTCTTAAAAGCTTTTTGCAGGTTTATTCGGAGTCGACGAATTAAGGTTCTAATCTCTGCTAGCCATAGATATTAGAGGCTCAGATTTGTTTTCTCTCCCTATTTTCTAGAATAAAAATCAGATAAAACTAAAAATCAAATAGATACTTAACATAACTGCTTTAGCCAGCTTACTCTGTCATGGCAGGAAAAAACTAATACGTGGCTAAAACAATGGGGGAATATTATGCTCTAAAACCTCTTATACCTCCCCCATGTATTCAAATACACCCCACAGCCGGTAATAGGACTTTTGAAATTATGCCCAATGTACTTCAAATGCTTCCAACCTTTCATGCGCTAATGGATAAAGATCCCTATTTGCATTTAAATAAGTTCATAAAAATATGTGCAATTATCCGAATTAAGAACTAAACAAAAGTATCCACTCGGTTGAGACTATTCGCATATTCCCTTCGAGATAAGCAAAGCAGTGGATAAACATTTTGCCTCATAATTCGATCACTGATTGGGAAGGACTGGAACATATGTTTCTTACAAAATTCTTTCCAATCTGCAGGTCGAGTAAAATCCGGGACCTTATCATAACATTTCATCAATTCTCGGATGAATCTTTAATGACCCTCATTTTTGAGCATATTGAATTATACTCATACCTTTTTGAAAATGGCACATCAATTTTCGAGGAAGAAAATTCTTTAAGGTGGGAAGAATGTAATGACCCGTAAAATTAGGCTCAAACTCGACTGACCTCATGTCTGTAGTCGGCACAAAAATCGATGTCACGTGGGCAATTGATTATGTCACTAAGCTTGGGCTCAAACCTTTACACAAGCCCTTCCACGACCACTTTTGCCCTTGTGTGGTGAGGCTTTTCTATCAACACCTTCGATGGGGCTATGGATCTCACAAACTAACCACCAAAATTGATGGTCTCAAGTACAATTTCAATCATTTTCATGTATCGCCTGCTCTACAGTGCCCTACTACATACGTAGAGACCTGTGGCCTCTCACCACCATACATAAAGGACACCCCATTCCATGAGAATGTTGCCAAGATGACACAGGGACAACATGGGGCAGGCCAATGTATTACTAGAGCCTAGCTACCTGATAGACTTTGGATGCTTGATACCTTTATCAAGTGCGCCCTGAACCAGTTTTTGCACAAATTTGAGAGGATCGGTGTTGTTCAACGAGCATTGTTTTCGGCTTCCGAGGATCATTGGTTCTCCGTTGTCAATGTGGTGATTGATGGCATGCACAATGCCAAGGGGCAAGCACCCGACGTCGGGGAGGCACGGCCCGATGTTGCACCTGAGGAGGATGCACCTGTTGTCCTTGTTCCTATTCCTGTTCTGCGACCCATTCCCACCCCACGACATGCACCTACTCAGTCAACTAAGCATCGTGCACCGCCGTCACCTGATCTTGCCGAGGCGGTCGCTGCCCTAGCGGAGGGGAACCGTCAGCTGGGTGAGCGACTTCACGTGCATATCCTTCAACTGCATATACTGTTAGATTTCCACGAGGGGATGCTCACGATGT
This sequence comes from Chloranthus sessilifolius, assembly GCA_021018995.1. NCBI lineage: Eukaryota > Viridiplantae > Streptophyta > Magnoliopsida > Chloranthales > Chloranthaceae > Chloranthus > Chloranthus sessilifolius. The sequence continues at coordinate 140,661,708 of CM037588.1, read as the reverse complement.
TGATGCAGCATGCCTACCCAACGACAGCTACTCCCATGATCGGCCATGCTTGTCTACATGTGATTGATCTTGCCGATTATCGCTTTGAGCAACCCAGAGCGATGAGACCTATAACTGACCCGATCGGACCTTCTGAGCCACCAGCAGGTAATAACCCTAGCCCTTGCTATGGTATGTATAATTATTGTTTAAATTGCTTTTCTTTATTATATTACAAAGTTGATTTTTATTAATACTTGCATATTTTATCTAATATCTGAAGATTTATGAATGCTTTCTGCCTACTCTGTCCATATGTATGCCTGCTCAGTCTTCTGATCCTATTTCTGTAATCTGGTCAACATTACTCATATATTGGTTTTGATGTATGTGCACCTTCGTTAGGGATTAAACAGTTAGTGTCGGTTAGGCATTTTCGAGGACGAAAATTCCTAAGGGGGGATAATGTAATGATCCTAATTTTTGAGCATATTGAATTATACTCATACCTTTTTGAAAATGGCACATCGATTTTTGAGGATGAAAATTCTTTAAGGTGGGAAGAATGTAATGACCCGTAAAATTAGACCCGAACTCGACTGACTTCGTGTCTGTGGTCGGCACGAAAATCAATGTCACCATGGATTTTTATTTAATAATAAATCATTAAATAATTTTTGGGTAGCATTGTGTGAAACTGATTAAGGTTTAAATGTTGTTTGGGCCTTTAGTGGTTGAGCCGTGCACCAACTCATTGTGTGCCGCTCAGCACCAAAACCCAACCTTGATTGTGGATAGAATTTTGGGTGTAAGAATATCAAAGATATTTTTACCTTGTTCGTTTGACTATAAGGAGAGGGGTAGCTTAATGGTTAAGCTATGAAAGTTTGCAAATGAGATTTGTAGAGAGAGAAAGTGAGGGCTAGAGAGTTGAAGAGAATCAGAAGCCATTTGGAAACCGTCACCTTTGGACCCCTATGAGGTTTCGACCGTACAATCACCAACAAGCTCCGCACACTCCGTACCTTTTGCAAAGCTAGTGACGCCGATCATCTCGCGGTCATCTTCCGTGATTCGAAGGGGTTGGAATCAATCCGTGATCGTAGATGATTCATCTTGAATACGTGGTGATCAATCATAGAGAAATCGCCGTAGAAATCCGAAAGTTTCGTTGCGAAACCCTTTTGGATAATGATTCTTAAAGTTGCGAAATCAATCGTAGAAAGATTAGTTTTTATTTGATTTTAATGGTTTAGATTGTAGAATAAATCCTTGTTTTAGTTTAGTGTGTATGTGTGTGTGATTCGATGAAGATCGTAGAAGATTTTGAAGAAAATAGATTAAAATGACAAAGCCTTAAGGCTGTGCATTTCTGAAGGTTTTGATCGATCAAATTAGGTGATTGATCGATAAATTAGGTATTGATCGATCAAATTACATATGTATTTATAAAAATAGAAAGTTTGTTTGCTAGAAATCATTCCCGACAGCATTGATCGATCAAATTTGGGATTTTATCTATCAAATTTGAAGGTTGATTGATCAATTTGAAGATTGATCGATCAATGTTGTGGGTTGATCGATCAAGGGTAAAAATGATCGATCAATGTGGAATTGATCGATCAATATGATGGTTTGATCGATCAAGTTGATTGTGCCGACACTGCTTCAGTATTTTGGCCATAAATTTTTACTCTAAACTCCAATTGATGTAATTCTTACGGAATTGGAAAGAGGACAACTAAATCTACAACTCTTATGAATTAACTAACTAATAAATAAATTATTTTGATAATCAAAATTAAGCTGGAAGTTAGACCAAGTTCTAAGTTAGCACATTTTAACTGAAGTATCGATATAGCTTCGGTACTTAGCCATAACTCTTTGTTCTGAACTCCAATTAATGTGATTCTTAATGCGTTGGAAAGAGTACAACGAGCTCCAACTCTTTTATGAATTAACCAAATCTTGAATCAAATGTTTTGAGGGTTAAAATTTGGTGAGAATTGGGTCAAGTTCTGAGTCAGCACGAAATTACCCATTTCCACCTGGGTTTTGAGAAAACACTTGAATACGTCAACATTATTAATAATTAGGATCAATTTTTAATACATCACTATATCTGTAATGTAGACTAAGAGTTGGAGGCCATGGATAAGAACTTTTGGATTGCTTTAGAACGGTTTAGATTTGCTTAGAAAGATCTATTAAGGTAGGGGAAATTCAACTTAAAAATATATCTGAATATGATTATATGATTCCTTCACAGTTGTACCCTGATTTCTATTTTGAAAAGCATGTCTGCATAACACATAAGCATCTACTCTCGGATTTCTATACTCTGCTATCTGCTCTAATTCTTGTACTCTACTATCTGCTCTGATTTAAGGTTCACCGATTGAACTCCCTTGACAGGATATCCATGATCGGCACGGCGGAATATCCGTGCATCTGCTTAAAAATTCCTCCTAGCACAATTGCGCTCCTTAGATGAGGCATTGTTGCACTTTCTAAAATTGTTCACTGAACAACGATGAAAGGGGTTCCCATCGGCCCAAATCTGGCTATCACGTGCTATATATTCACGGGAGTTACTTAAGTTAAAGAAATATGCATGATTTAAGTTACCAATTATGATATGCATGGCATCTAGTAAACTCTAAAATTAATATTCTGCATCTGTTCTTTTTTTAAAAACTCAGTACCTGCCATCTGATTTATCCTGTCTGCATATTCTAATTTGATCATCTATTCTGAGATACCATCTGCAAATCATGTCTTACATTTTCAATGCATATTTTAACTGGATTTCTTCTATTGAGCTTAGATGGATAGCTCACCCTGTTTTTATACACATTTTAGGTTCTGAGGTCCCAGCTCCTGGCACTAAGAGTGACCCCGATTACCAGCCGGAGGTAGAGGCTGAGGGGGAGGATACAAATGTACCGGCAAAGGACTTTTATTCGTAGATAGGGTATTAGTTGTTTTTGGTCTAGTATGTATATGTTTGGATTATTGTGGTTCTGGTGGCCACCGTATTGTACATATACTCTGTAGTTCTTTTATTTTATTCTTTTTAATACATCTTATTGAAACCACCGCTTGGAACCACTGTTTTTGTATGATGGATGCCCATCACCAGTGGTCCTTCTTGGTTCCTTTTTGGGAATGTATATTCTTTTTTTATATATGACATATTATTGTTCTTCTTTTACGTTATTATTGTTTTATTTATCGTCATTCGATATCGTGTTACGGTGTGTCTGCTATAAGTTCTGCTAGAGGAGCATATGTACGTGTCTTGTTCTGGGGATCATCACGGCATATGATCCTGATGGCACGGGTTTCCGAGAACGGAAATCCGAGCTGTCACAAATCTCTTCAGGAGTGTTGGAATTGTCTTAAAGATCTTCTGCACAAGTGCCCTCACCATGGGATTGCACACTGACAACTTATGTTCACTTTCTATGAAGGCATTGATTATGCAACCCGACATAGTATTGATGAGGCTTGTGGCGGTATGTTTCATATATTAATAGCAGAGGAAGCTTGGGAACTCTTTGAGACCCTTAGCGAGGAACTGGTGCAACACCACCCATCTGGTGAGATTGATTCGGAGACTTTAACAAATATACTTCCTAAGCAAGGATGATTTTATAAGTTAATATCAATGATAAAAAGTCTTCCAAAGCAGAAGCTTTGAAAAATAAAAGTTCAACTTCTGATGGGCATGAAATCGTACCCAACATCTCAAAAAGGAGAAGTGTGTGGTCCTAACCATGGCCCAACTAAAGCAGTTTCCCGACCTCCAACTGTTTCTCCTTACCCCACAAAAGCCAAGGACCACTGTGACAGCCCGGATTCCGGCACCCCGAAACTCGTGCCATCAGCACGATCATCTTGACCGTGCCCCTTAGCTAAGCACGGAACATTGGCATATCAAGCATAAATGAAATAATAAATGAAACTGCGGAATTTAAATCTATATAAAGTAATTTTTCAAAAGACAGTTCTACCCTCATGCCTCTGCATGAATGGAGAACCAATCCGAACCATCGACGATAGCAATCATCACGGATGGTTCGTCCCAAAAGAATAATCCCAACTCAATATATATATGGTTAAACAAAACAAGGCTTGACATACCAAGCCGTACAAATCTCTCTCAAAAAGCCCTCAAAGTGGCACAACGGAGTCCTCTAGAAGAAGTCTTCAGGAGGTGGCTCCAACTCACCGGGGTCAGCGTCTCCTGAAGCCTCGACAGCTACTAGTAGTGGACCTGCGACGTATAGTTTATAGAGTGAGCTACATCCTAGCTCAATAGGGAACAAAACACAGTTGAACATATAAATTATTACTCACATATATTCCATGATATGCCATGCATGATGTGTCTATGCAGTTATTGATGAAAACAGTTAAAAGTATTACATTTTACTGGTAGTTTACTCGTGTCTTTTATTTACTCATGAATGATCTTTGAAAAGGCCTAAAGCAAAACTTAAACTTTCAACTTAAGTAATCCCGAGCAATATAGCATCGAGCCCGATGAGATACCCTTCATCGTCATCTATAGAACACTTTTAATGTATTCCCGGAATACCATATAGTACCCAAGCCCTTTCCTGGGATTGGTGGCTTTCACTTGTCTCAAATCAACACCCCGGGTGTGCTTACTATGTAATGGATAAGCCTCCGACCGCCTACGGTTTCATTACCAGATCGGTCACGGATATCCTGCCGTGTCAGTCGTGGATATCCCGCCACGTCGGTGGGGTACCCTATCAAACCTCAAATAACAAAAATATCGGTGCCTTACATATAGTTATTCACCGTGTAAGTGTGCTATCTTATATCAGTTAGGCCCTATCAAACATGATTCAATCTTGGATACATCCCTGGGATGTATCCATTTACTTGCATCACACCTGATGTTCTTATCTCTTCACTTCATCATCCCTGGGGATGGCTCATTATAATTACTTTTATGGATGTCACACACACACACTTTTCACAATTCTTAAGCAATAAAACATTTGAATTTGAATTCTATATCACTACATACATGCTCTTGTAAAATAAAGTACATGTTCAAGGTGTTCCCTACCTCAAGTCTTCATTTGATCAATGCATCAAGGCCCCACGTGGCTCCTTGTGCACTAGCTCACTCGTACCACATAACATGTGAAACACATCACAAAGGATGCAATAAAGAAGGTCCAAGACCCTCCAAGAATCTTAAAGTCAAACTCAAAAGTTAACATTATTTATCTCAGTCGATTAATCGAACTCCAAAATTGATTAATCGAAAGTCAATATCGATTAATCGATTCTCAAATCGATTAATCGAGATTCTCATTCGATTAATCGAATCCTAATTCGATTAATCGAAATTCTCTGTTCAGCCAAGTCGATTCTCAATTCGAGTAATCGAGTTCCTAAAATCGATTAATCGATTAATCGAAAATTGAAATCGATTAATCGAAATCCCATTTCGATTAGTCGATTTTTTACAAGTCATTTCCTCCAGCCCCTGGGGTCCACTGGAGGTTCCCAGTCGATTAATCAATATCCAAATCGATTAATCGAAATCCAAAGTCGATTAATCGAACTCCAATTCAATTAATCGAAATCGGGGTCCACTGACTTTTCAACTTCTTGGCCAATTTCGATTAATCGAAACCCAATTTCGATTAATCGAAATTGTCAGATTCAGCCCCCTTTTGGCTGTTCTTCTCAATCTTTTTCCACACTTTTTCCTCTATTTTTCTAAACTATTTTCCTATGATTTAAACCATTTTCAACTACAATCTAACCTCTACAATCTATGCATTTTATTCACAAAAATTTACCTTGAATCAATCTCAAATTGATTTCAAATCAAGTGGTTGGAAGGCTAGGGTTCCAGCTTTGGCTTGAACGGATTCTTTGCGCAAAATCGGCCTCTTTAATACTTGAATCCCCCTTCCAATCACCCACAATAACTTCTTGCTTAATCACCCTCTTCACTCCTCTCTCTCTCTTCTTTACTTCTCTCTCAACAACCAAACTATTGATTTTAGGGTTATTAAACCCTTTTATCTCCCCCCTAGCTTGTGTTGAGCACATGCACCTCAATAGGTGTATGTGACTTCAGATTCACAACACACACCACATGGTTTCACAACCATCTCATCTCATTCATTCATCACACTCTACGCTAACTGTCGAACTCCTACTTGGTCAAACCTGTGACCGATCAGGCACGGATCCCAAGGTCATAGTTTAGCGTGATTTTTCGGGCTATTACAACCACACTGTTAATGAGGATGCCCTGTTGCTAATAGCCGATAGCTGGGTGCAATATAGCCGCATCTAGACACAGTTACTCAACCATCTTCGATAATCTATCGTCAGGTTAGAAACTCAAATTGAGCAACTAACCCATTTTGAGAAGGAGAGTAACGTACTTCCATCACATGCAATTGGTACCCTAGGAGGACATATCTTTATGGGAGGCACATCAACTCCCCGTAACCTATATTTAGTTCCATATGGACCTATCGAGCTACCGACTCACCTATAGCAAACACGTGTAACATATGAAAATAAATAGTGTTGAAGAGAGTCCTCTATGATTCATAAGGTATAAAGTTGCATTGAATCGTAAAGACTTTTTAAATTATTACTTGGAGTGCATGGATTTACGGTTCTAGTCGTAGAGTACGATTTAGAGTGTCGCAGAGTCTCATGATTGTTATCTAGAATTGCAAACGACAATTATGGGGAACAGGAGAACCCGGTGATCAGTCTTATCGATAACATTGGAATTCAAACCCATTTAAATTTGTAGAGGAAACAGATATGTAATGCATTCAATTTTATCACCTGCCACTACCCAAGCCTAGGAACCTACACCTCAGAATTTTACTCGAAGTGACGGTTCAAAGCCTACACCCCACTATAAATCCATACCCATCCACAAACTAAAACCATTCCATAACCTTTCTTCTTCCTCCGTCCTTAACCTTAAAATCCCGTGACGGAAGAGCATCCATCAAGTGATTTTAGTAGAAGACTTGATAAAATTTTCGAAATACATAGGGCCGAGCTTCTGGCTGTAGTAAAGAAAGTAGAAAAGTTGAAGTGCTAGCGACCCGTCACTGATGCTGAATCATCTACCGAGACTACCCTTGACCCTAAACCTAACTGATCGATTTTAAATTGTACCCTTGCAAGTGCACAAGATCTATTGTAGCACAGTGAAATTAAGGGTGTCGAACCCACAGGGAAGCGTGAAATTTAATTAATTTTTAAAAAGAAAAAGATGCCCAAGGAAGTACCAAGGGAGAGAAAGTCGATTCGCTAAACTGTTACCACACTATGCTAAAGCAATAAATATAAATTAATCTACGCAAGAACAAACAATGACAAAGAAAATGACAATTTAAGAAATGATCAAGGAGTTTGCTAACCCTAGATTCGTAACTTCTCTATAATTAAATTTATAATTTCATACCACATCAAAATACCATCATTTATCAAGAAGAAAAATGAATCGTAAAGAACGTGACTATTGATTCGGCATACCCTATCCAAAAATGATGACTCAGCCTACTGCGATATGAATCATCTAAAAGGCATAACGTATCTCAAAATTCTAAATCATGATAGTGAAAAAATAATCACATTACAGCCTAGATCGGCCTGTAAGAACAGATCTAGATGGAATGACCCATTTATGGTCGTTGATAATCAAGATCAACGGCTATAAATGGGCATTTGATGATATTCAATTAAGCACACTTTTAGCAAAATAATTCCATGACAATGCTAAAATATTGTAGGATTAATAGTAAAGCAGTTACTTATCTAGGGGTCGCTTCCTCCTTGAACAAGGGGTTTTAGCCGCTCATCCTCGGTATACAAGCTCGTTGTAAACCAGAAGCCATCATCTTAATCATACACTTTTATTTATCAAAAGATCTCTCCTTACAATGCTTTGTTCCTAATACAAACTATCATTCCAAAGAACTGTAAAGAAAAGCTATAGAAAACTAAAAAATCTACCAACAGAAGAAGAACCTAGAGGAAAAGAGAGAACCCTTAACCCTAAGCCGTAGCTTTGTTTTTATAGAGAGCGGGCAAGACAATTTTCATAATAAGCTCAATCGATTGAACTTTAAATCTCAATCGATTGAATTCAAATTCCCTTTTTGGCGAATCGTTCAAATTTGAAATTCAATCGATTGAATTAATTCAAATTTGGAATAAAGGGGGAAAAACTATTTTTCTTGTCAATCGATTGAGATTTGGTTCTCAATCGATTGACACATAAAGGTGACATCATCATTCTCCTGATGGATGTTCTGGGCTCATCAATCAAATTCATGAATTTTAGTGCTTCTGTTGATTTCTTGGTTCAATGTTCTTGTATAACCCTTAATTATCCATTTTACGCTCTTTAAAGATTCAATGGTTAGAAACACCTGAAATTACTAAAACTAGACAACAATCGTCAGATAGCTTTCATCGGATAGCTAAATGCTGGTATTAGGGTGCGAAATATGGTTATATTTCAGTGCCGATCACTAACCCAAATCCGAAACCACATTCGAAGACCCCATTTTCCCCCACTTCCTAACCTTTATACCTTCACCACCCACCCAACATGCACGTTCCTTTTCAAGGAGGATGGGTTGTAATTTTCAGTGTCATCTCTCATCCCATCCTTGATCTCCCCACCACCCATCTCCATTGCTCATACTTTTCCTGCCAACTGTGTGCATTCTCTTCATATAGTCTTCGCAAGGGAGCAGTATAGGTGACGGGTGATGTGGCAAGATGTGTTCACTTCCCCATGCTTCATAGAACCACGTCCGGGTCATTACATTTCTTCCAAAAGATGCTCTGTGATGTGTTCTATCCAGGGGAGGGATTTTGAAGGACAGTGGGAAGTGTTCCGACAGCTTTTGGAGTAGCGACCCTCCAAAGGTTGGAGCTCCTTTTGCAGTAAGGATGATGAGAACCTGATTGCAGGCAGATAGAAGCCGGGGGCCGATCTTTATCGAAGAATATTTTCTCTCGGGCGTTGCTGCCGGTTTCTTAGTTTGGTATGTGTCTAAATTTTCTTAGGATTTACCTTTGTGTAATTAGATTTTTTTTATAAATATAGAAATTTCTTTCTTGTAAATATTCTAATTGTATATAATATATTTCTTTTTGATTAACCAACTGATGTAGTTACTAGCTTTCATTTCCATTTTTTTTATTACTTATGTTCTGTGATTACTCGGATGTATTTTTCCTCTAGTTTGGGGGATTCTCTTATGATAAGATTTTTCCATTGGTGCAATATTAGTAAGCATAAGTAATTTTAGTAATTTTTGTGTCCCCTATTTTTGTGCCAATGAGGACATTGTCAGATTTAAGTTTGGGGGGGGATACACAATTCCTGTGTATAGTAGTTTAATTTCAGTAAAAAAAAAAAAATTTTAGTATTCATTAAGTTTATTTAGTTATTTTATTTAAGTAAATTTTTTTTTTTTAAGTTAATCATCATATAGGAGATATGATAGAAAAATTTTCAAATCCAGAAAACTTGCGATCCATTATAATAGGAGTTCAACAATTAGAATATAAAACAGTTTTTATTCATGATTAATCTCTGAAATACTGTATTAGAACGGATGTTTGAAATAATAGATTGATCTAAGTTGCAATATTTTAGATTATAGTTTCAAAATTATAAAAATCAGTGAGATCTAGAGCCACATTTTCCTTTCTTTTGGAGAAAAACTGTTCTGATTCAAATAGAATTTCTTTGAACTTCTATGCTTATATGAAATCTTATATTGCTGAATTTAGAATCAAAATATTCTATGAATATGATAACCTAATTTTTTTGTCTAAAGCTATCTGTTAGAAATATCAAAGCAATATGGCATCTATGCCAGTAAATCGTAAAGATGATTTAAGGCCATCTTGTGAAAAATTAGAACTAAAAAGCTAAAATCCCAAAATCCTTAAAAGCTTAAACCAAATTTCTATGTACCAAGATATTATAAACCCTTAACCATATGTACTACCTAAAACATCCAACCTTTAACCCTTACAATTTTATAAGAATTTAGAATGCAAAATAAGGGGAGAAGAGGGAGTGAAAGAAGTATGAGTTATAAAGATAAGGGATATGTAGAAAAAGGGTACAACTGAAAAGATATCAAAAAAAGAAAATATATGGGATAAAGCAAAGAAAAATCGTAAAGAAAAAGAGAAGCAAAAAGCTTCCAAACAAAGAAGAATTGCATAATGCGATTTTGAAAGAAGAAATGGGATTTACGAGAAAAAATATAACATAGAGAAAAATGGGGAGAAGTTATCCCACTATTTGGATACTTATTGAAACTGAAGCTGAAGAAGAAGATGGAAAAGAATAACTAAATTCTTGAAAGAAAAACTTTGAATCCTTTTCTACTTTTCTTTGACACCTTGAAACCCAAAGCCCCATTACAAGCTGAAGGAAAGACCTTTATGATTTGTAAAAGCATAAGCCTAGTAGAGATATGAATAATAGATATTATGGATTGTACATAGATTCATATGAATGGAAGAGATTATCCTTTTCAATGAGATTAAATTCTTTTTTGCAATTATCTTTAATTGAATTTTTCTGAAATGTGAGAACCCAAAAAGTTTCAACATTTTTTTCAGAGTATGTCAGTAGTGAGCTTTTGAATGAAAATATTTTCTAAAAACTGCACTTTAGAAAAATTTATGAAGAATAAACTATTCACTAATGCATATGCTCCTGTTTATTACGAATTAAAATTATTGGGGTTCTAATCAAGGATAACTATTACAATGGAAAGTAAAGATACAGGATTTATATATTTTGGAAAATCATAATAACTGTATGATGACTAACTTGATTAACGTAGTGTACAAAATTAGTTTAGGTTTTAAAATTTAAATTTCGAAATTTTTTTGAAAAGAAAAAAATATATTCGAAGTTTGTAGGTAACTTCACTGAAAACTTTCAGGAGACTACAACTCCTCCACTAAGGATCACCTAGGGGTTTAAAGGCTTGTTGCATCTGCTAAATGCAATTGTGCTCCCTATGAAAGTGGCATTTAAATTTATAATTTTAAGATAGTTATTTTTCATTGTTTGCTAGGGACTAGTAAAGCTTAAGTTTGGGGGTGTGATCAGTCATATAATTTACTAACAAGTTAACGATATGCAGATATTAAGGAAAACTAAAAAAATAGATCTAAAGTGTTAATCTTTATCAAAATTAACTCATAAAATAGTAAAAAGACGATTGAGCGTAAAGAGACAATTCTTCGCCTACAAAGAAATAAAAAATCATGTTTTACGATTTTATGGAACAAAGTACTGAGAAGAGAGAAATCGTAATTTACGATTCTCCAAAAAGGACGTTTCAAAGTTAAAGTGATACAAGAGAAGCAATGAATCGTACTGAAGAATCATCCTGAGAGTGAACACTATGATCAGAAGGAAATCGGGATTTACGATTTTCTAGAAAGAAAAGAAAGAAGAAATTGTGATTTACGATTTTACAGAATAGAAACCTCTTAGTGCTACTGATCACGTGAAGTTCCACATCGCCATGCATATCTTTAGAAGTCTTCTACAATTAGAAGTTTGACCAATTATGGATCTGAGAAGATTGACGAAGAAGATTCTTAAAGGAATCTGTTGCTGAAAATCAGAGAACACTTCAGAAGTGCATCAACTATTCAAAGCAAGGAAGAATAAAATTAAGAGTTACAGTTATATTAGGATACATTTACTTTTAGTAGCTTCTTTTATTAAAGTTAGATCTTTGTAAACCGACCACTTGTGATCTATAAATGAGAGGGCTCAGTATAGGAATAATCATCGAAGAAATTCTCATCATCAATTGACGACTAAGGTTGAGTTTTCTTCCGCTCAATTTAGAATAGATTTTTATTACTTTGTAGATTAAATATCCAAGAGCAATTGACGCCTGCAATTGGGAGCTGAAGATTAGAGTAGATATCTGTAGTTTCTTAGAAGCAATTGATGACTATAGCTGAGGGATGAAAGATATAATTTTATTACTTTTTAGTTTATATTTATTTTTATTACAATTTCCTGCTTTGTAAACATCTCCAGATTTTAATTTGAATTGACGACTCAGGTTGAAGTTTACAAATTAGTGTAACGGTTTTATTTTTCATCTTTAGTTTTTTAGAATTTGATTGATGCCCAAGTTTTAGGAGATTGTAAATTAGATTAAATCTGTATTAATAAGATTTTAGTATTGATTGACGCCTAATGCTAGGAAACTTGAGATATAGTGTAACGGTACTATTTAATTTTATATATATTTAATAGCTGAAGATTGTGATTGACGACCATAATCTGAAGAAGGTGGATTTATGATTTATTTTCTGTAATAATAAAATCATTCTTTTATTCATATTTCTCCAGTAGTTTAGAATCTTAAAAAGATGAATATAAGTTTTCAGAAAACTAAATTATAAATATATTAAACCTGTCTTCATGGGAATGATCCTATACTGGCTCTACAATTTTTATTGTGTGCTTGTAATAGGTTAAGACTTAATTAGATAGACATATCAAGATCGAGTCACCAATCTTGAGAGCCTAAAATTCTGTGTTATGACACCGCACGCTATTAAGGCGATAAGTGGACATACACATAATTCATAAATTGTCTTAGAAGTTTGATTGAGCCATTAAGCAATGATTAATAATAAAATACTCATAAATAATAGCGAAAAGTGTAGATGACCAATAATAAAGTAAATTTTCTAACCACACATCTATACTATAAAATAAAATCAACTTTCACGTAGGGTAAAATGATCTCAAACGTTAACTCACAAGAAGTGCTAACAAATAAAAAGACTAATAACAAGTCTCTCAAAGAAAATAATCGAGTTTAGAGCTAAAAGAACTCTAAAGGCTGATAAAAGTCTGTCGAATCTGCACTCTTATCCAGGTGGTAGCCGACTTTCTCATCTACATATGTCGCCTCCGGTACAGCAGCCTCCACGTCATCATAGATAGGATTATCGGAGTCCTCTCCTAAAACTTTCAGATTTTAGGAGGGGGGTGAGTTTACTTAGTCACATAAACTCAGTGGGTTGCACAATCGATCACCATAACTTACTTAGGTGATCGTGTGTGCAATTGCTTTAGTTGTAGTGCATTTTGAAATAAAACTAAGCAACTTTGAAAATTTTTAATAATGTCTACGACAAGGATCAAAATTTCGGTTTTCGTTTCGATTTCAGAGGGGATCGAAACCGAAATTTTGGCCGAAATTTTGAATTTTGACCGAAAATTTGGCTGATAATTTCAACCCCATATATTTAATGACCAAAATTTCGGTCCCAAATTATTGTTTCGGTGGGGACCGAAACCAATAATTTCGGCCGAAATTTTGATCCTTGGTCTACGAATCTCATAACATACATATCAAAACTAAAACAATATCATGAAACAAAATGTACATGATTGTTAGTACGTGCTTTTTTTGGGTTCCTTTCGGTCCCCGAAAAGAGTGGCCCATTTTGGTCCGAGTGGACTTGACAAAGGCGATGATGGAGTAATAAATTAGGAAATATTATATTATTGAAATTAAAAAGGCGAATATTAAATGGAGAATATCTGAATGATGTTGTGACAGCCCAGATTTTCCCAACCTAAATTTCTTGGTATATATATATTTTTTTCCTAGACCCAATGGGAAAACTTTGGACCGCCAGATCGTAGACCGCAATCTGATACAGATTACTTGGCACATCCATAAATATATAGAAATCAAAGCAATTATTACACATGGCATAATTAAAACCTCCAGATCTAAAATCCAACAAGAACAAAACTAAATAAACACCAGTGATGACCAACCATCACCTAACAATGGTGTACACTAGTACGAATGTACCAAAACTTAACTCTCCAAATCCACGAAGCACAATTCTACGATCCCTGAATAAAGTATAAATCCTTGTATGAAACCTCCCTTCTTTTAGTATGTAATCTGGGCCCTCCCAAACCTACACCTGTGACGTATAGTCGGGGTGAGCTAACAACTAAGCTCAGTAGAGGATAAACAACATAAATTTACATTTAACATTCGAAAATATAGCTTCAATCAAGAGTCAAAACCATTATTTAATTTCTGCTTCCAAAACTTAATCATTCCCTTTCTTTTCAAACACATTTTTCAAAGCATTCATCAATTTCTTCTATTTCAAAACTCAACCTTAAACATTTAACTTTACCATGATATTCCATCCAAAAGTACACATATCGAAAAGAATCTTAAAACAATTAGACTTATCCAAAGATATCCGAGATTTCACACACATTCCAAATAACGTCTAATTTGCAAACACAAACTCAAACAACACAAGGGTGTCCAAGGGTGTTCAATGTTTCCAAAGGTGTTCAATGTTTCCAAAGTGTCCAAGGGATGCAACGATGTCCAATGGTATCCAAAGGTGTCCAATGATTCCAAAGGGTCCAAGGGATGCAATGATGTCCAAGGGTGCCCAAAGGTGTTCAATGATTCCAAGGTGTCCAAGGGTGTTCAATGTTTCCAAAGTGTCCAAAGATGCAATGATGTCCAAAGGTGTCCAATGATTTCAAGGTGTCCAAGGGATGCAATGATGTCCAAGGGATGCATATGCAGCGTATGTATGAATGCGTGTACGGATAGGCCGCCGTACCGGCCCAAGGGATGCAGTCAAAGAATCCAAAGGATTCATAATGAAAATGCAAATGTCAAAATTCCAAGCGTCGTTGAGTAAATCACCGTTCCAAGGGTATCAAAATGATTCACGAGTGTCACCAGCGATCTCAAGATCTTACTTTTAAAACACGAGTCAAGCTCAACAATATCAAAGGTTATCTAGAATCGAACATTATCACATGCATAATCACAATTTCACGAGTTCATATTCCAAATCATAAGACTCTAATTCTAACATATCCAACTTTGATCAACTCATCATATTCATGTAAACACATCTAATACTATGAATCAAGTCAAATATATAAATTTAGGTTGAGTTTCCCCTACCTTAATCTTGAGGTTGCGCGAAGCCAAGCAAGGTCCTTTCAATGGCCTTCCGCCTCAATCTATATCACAAGCACACAATGATGCATCAAAGATCAACTCTACTCACTAATAACTTATATACATTTAAGTATTTTCTCAAAACCAAGGTTGAAATGGGCAAATTCATGCTAATATAGAATTTGATGCAACATTCCTCCTAAAGTTTGACCTTTAAAACTTTAGATTCATGAGTTTATCAAAACACAAAAGTTGTAGAACTCGTCATCCTCTTTTCAACTTCATAAGAATCGTATCAATCGGAGTTCGGGGTAAAAAGTTATGGCCAAAATACTGAAGCTATGATAACCCGAGTTTCGACGCCTCGAAGCCCGCGCCGTTAGTGGGCTGGCGCTAAGGCCGAGCCCCGAACGGATCACATCGCGTCACAAAAAAATTTTCACAGCGGAAACCAAGTAGAACCATTGCAACTCATATCACAATCAAAATAATTATCCATTAACATTCAACCCCAAAACCCAAAAGACGGTTCTAATTCCATAAGAAAGCCTATGGAAAAAGAACCAGTGAGAACCACCGGTAAGGACCTTTCCTTACCGAACATGGTTCAACAAAATAAATCAATTATACCAATTAGAGGTCATCCCTCTCTTCTTATCCAAAACAAAGCAAAATTTAATGCATAACTCAGGGCCGGACCTACCCAGGTCTAGCACAAAGGAAACAGTCCTCGGGATGGGGCTCCTCGAAGTCCTCACAGGGGGAGTAATCCGAATCTTCCTTCTCCGGAATCTCCGCCTCAACACCTTCACTTGAACCTGTGACATTAGTCAGGGAATGAGCTTCATCCAAGCTCAGTAGGGAAAAACTAATAACATGCTTATCATAACATCAAACACATATCTTATGACATAACGTACACAAAGTTGTTTTGAACACATGCAGAGAGGTGATTTCATAACCATAACATACATATGCAATGCTAATGGAATCATGAACATGCTCACATTTCTATTCCGACATAAGAAAGAAGAAAAACTTAAAAGTGTTTACTTAAAGTACTAGAATGAGGAACTATAGCCTCAAGCCCCCGATGGAATACCCACCATCGTCACTCACATGAGTCATTTACAGATAAATCCAAGGTCCCGTAGAGTTGGACACTTGGCCGAACATATTTACCATTATACGGTAGGAATCACAAAGCACATATCACAAAGGGTGTACGGATTGGCCGCCGTACGGGTCACAGATATCCTGCCACGTCAGTCACGGCTATACCGCCGCGTCGATCGGGTATTCACATAACCTTAAATCCAAAAGTGCATACATATAGCTTATCGTCGTGTGAAGTGATAATTATAATTTACATCAGAAGTCGGAACAAAGTGTGAAAGTCTCTTATACACATCAAATGAATCTCGAAGATTCCATAAGTCTCACATGTTTTCAAGTCATACAAAAGCAGATGGCTCATTTCTTCAAAATCATAAATGGAAATCACATAATCGGATTGAATAACATATCATAACATAACACACATGTTTATGAAATAATGCACATGATACCAAGTTTTCCCTACCTCACAGATTCGACCCGTGCGTGCTCAAGCCTTCACAAAGGTCGGGTTCTTCTTACTCACAAGGCTCACCTAAACATGATCATTTTCATTCATTAGAATGAGGCAAAACACACTGCTAAAGGTCCCTTTGAAAACTCAAGGTCAAAACTCAACAAACAAAGAAATCTGGGAAATTCGATCTATCGAGTCCCTGCTTCGATCAATTGAAACCCAATTTCGATCGATCGAATCCATTTCGATCGGTCGAACTCTACAGAAAACACACCAGTCACATACCCACTCGATCGGACGAATTCCCAATTCGATCGAATGAAAATAACTCGATCGATAGAATTTAAATTCAATCGGTCGAGTTCCGTAGAAAGCCTTTACTTCAATTATAGTTCGATCGGACGAATCCCAATTATAGTTCGATCGAAGTTAACTCGATCGATCGAATTCTCACAATAGAATTTCTATAGTTCTGTTTCTATACAATTCGATCGATCAAACTATAGGTGTCGATCGATCGAAAACTTTTCGTTCGATCGAAATCACTTTCGATCGAACGAATTTCTCAGGACATCATTTTTTTCCCATTTTTTTTAATGTCATTTCGATCAATCGAAACATAATTCGATCGATCAAAATGAGCAGATTTCGCTCAATTTTGGGTTTTTCACCCCCGATTTCTTCTCACTTTGAATCGATCTCACTTTCTTATAATTCTCATACGAACACACACCAATTCAACTCTCCGTAACACAAACTAAAACACGCATTCATATTCCATACCTTGCTCCAACGAATCCTCTTCCGTGGTTCAAAATCGGAACTAGGGTTCTTCTAATGACAACTGTTCATCCTCATTCCCATTAGATCAATCGCTTCTCTCCGCGCTATCAGCTCATTCCCACATTGTTCACAAGCATTCAATGCCCTAAAGTTTTCCTCTCTCTCTCTCTTTTTTACTCCCACTGATCAGTATTAACTAGGTTATTTAATGCCCTAGGTTTCTATTTATAGTCTAGCTCCTACGTTTGGGTGTAAAACAGATACACCGAAGGGACGTGTGTGAGAGTTTTAAGCTCCCACATCCAGTATACATAAGATCGATCTGGTCCGTTGGTTTTGATCTATAGACATTACATCATTGTAAAAGAGGTCCTCGGCGTATGATCCATCGGCACGCGCACTGAGTCTTACGGATCAAGGCCCAAAAGATTGGGACGTTACAGAAGCAGTATCGGCGAGCCCAGTCAAAATCGTTTGAACGATTTAAAATCGATCGAACGGTTTCTAATTTCGTTTGAACGATTTTCAAAATCGATCGAACAGTTTCTAATTTCGTTCGAACAATTTTCAAAATCGATCGAACGGTTTCTAATTTCATTCGAACGGTTTTCAAAACCGATCGAACGGTTTCCAAACCGACCAGAAACCTTCAGATTTCACTCTTGACGAAATCGTTCGATCGATTTTTAATTTCGATCGAACGGCTTCATCAGATTTCACCCAAAATCGGGTTCAAGCATCTCTAACTCATTTTTCTTTCAATCTTAACCCATTTTCTTCAAATCTCTCACTCATAATCTATCTAAGGATTAATCTACATACAAATCACAACTTAAATCAAAATTTTTACCTTTAATCCAATGATTTTCTCCCCGATCGGATCGTCTTCTTCCTAGCAAGCAAATGGGTTTCCAAACCCCTTTTGATCTTTCCAAGCCCCACAATTTTCATAATTTTGACACGATCGTTAGGTGATCATCCACACACGCTTCATACAAACCTCCTATATCCATCGATTCTTCGATCCGAGCTTTCACACAACAAGCTAGATCTTCTTAGCTTGGAGTTTTGGATTTCACACGGATTAGAACACCTTCTTTAATCCTTCGCACACAATGCATCCAAAGCCCATCTCTTCCTCTTGCTCTTTCTCTTCTCTCCTCTCCCTCTCTATCTCTAGAAACCTAAAGCCTCAACCTTTCAACCAAATGGCTTTTAAAAGAAGCCCCTCCCTCTCTTATACTTAAAAGTCTGGTTCACGTGTAAAACGCATACACGCCACAATAGGTGTATAAGACCCTATAAAATGATCTAACACTATACAGGTGTGCACTTTTCACACCAAAATTAATCCAATCTAAGTCATCAAGTTGACTTTCACCTGCTCAAAATTAGTGACCTGACGGGCACATATCCCGAGGCACACTATTCAAAGTTTAAATTTTTGGGATGTTACAGATGTGATCGCTAGCTGCAGATATTTATCGACACTGCAACACGTCATTGATCACGCTTTAAAGGAGAGCGGGGGCTTGTAGGTTAAACTCTTTTACTGAATTATCGGCCGACTGACATCAGCAACTGTGGTTGCCTTTAGTCTAACTAATTTGGTTTTCCTATTCCTGCTGGGATTCTAATTAACTTGGTCTCCTAATTCCACTAGGAGTCTAATTTAACAAAGGTCTCCGAATTCTACTAGGAGCCTAATTGATTTAAATATCTTAATCTTACTAGGAATTAATTAAATCTCATAATCCTACACGAAGTCTAATTAATTTGAGTATCTTAATCCTATTAGAAATCTAATTAATTATGTCTCCTAGTCCTACTAGGAGTCTAATTAATTTAAATATCTTAATTTTATTAGAAATCTAATTAATTAAGTCTCCTAATCCTACTAGGAGTCTAATTAATTTAGTATCTTAATTAGATTAGGAATCTCATTAAGTCTCCTACTCCTATTAAGAGTATAATTAAATTAAATATCCTAATTTCACTAGAAGTCTAATTAATATTAATCTCCTAATTGTACTAGGAATGCAAATATGCTAATTTTACTGAAAGTAATTAGGAATATACTAATTCAATTAAAACTCTAATTAAAATAAATATACTAATTTTATTAAAAATCTAATTAAAGTAAATATACTAATTTTACTAAAAAACTAAAAGAAAGGGGTTTTGGCCCGCTATGCTAAGAAGGATCGGCCCCGTTCCCGGGTTCCCTCCGTAAGCTCCCTTGGGCAAATCGGCAGGTTAGGATTTACTTTGAAAATAATATAGATTGAAAAACGAATTTTAAATTTATAAATTATGGATTTACAGATCGAAAATCGATGATTTTGATAATCAAGTTAAAAATTAGAACTAAAATGCTAGAACTAAAATTTAGGAACTAGAACATCAAAATTGATCTAAGAATAAGAACCTAAAATCTAAAACTAGAGATTTAGAACTAAAATTGAAATTCTAAGGCTGAATTTAAGAATGAAATTAAGGACTGAAATTAAGGATTGGTTCTACAAACTAAGAATTAGAATCAGAAAATTAGAAATTTAGATTAAAACCTAAGATCTATAATCTAGATTTAAAGAACTAGACGACTAGAAGCTAAATCTAGAACTAGAATTTAAAAAAAAAAGGAACTAGTTTTAGAATCTAAGAACTAGAACCAAAAAATTAAGAACTAAGGAATTACCTGAAGAATCGTGTAAATCGTGTAGAGGGAAATTGTATAGTGGAAAATTGTGTCTTTAATGGGTAGGGGGTAAAGATCTTATTTATAGACTTTTACTATAAATCCTAGTATAATTGTAATTCCTAGTTCTTCTAAAATGATAAAGTAAAATCCTAGAATGATAAAGAAACTGATACTATTTCTAATAAAAGAAACGAATCCTATTTTCTAATTCAAGTAGGAGTTTTGACAAACGTCACTTTTTGCACCGCTTCTGAAAACTGATCATAACTTCTTCGATACATGTCGGAATTGTATGTTTTTTAGCTCGTTGGTAAGCTACTTTGATAAGCTTTCAAACGTGACCAATTTTGCATCAATTTGAATTTGTTTGATATTTCAAAATAGGTCAAACATAAAAGTGACGAGATTAACAATTAGGAAAGGTTGAGACCATAAGTTAAGGACTGAAATCTAGAACTTTAAGAATTAAGAACTGAGGCCAAAATTAAGAGCTAGAACCTAGAAGCTAAGAACTAGAACCTAAAAATTGAAAACTAAAAATTTAAGAACTAGAAACTAGAACCTAGGGGATTACCTGGACCTAAGCATCGGAGGATGGGAAATCTCGAAGTCCTGAGCCTGGAGGCGAAGAACTCGAAACTTGAATCTCAAAGTTGTGTGTGATATTCGAATTGATGTTCGATGTGGAATTGATGTCTTTGGGACATAGTGGTGGATCCTATTTATAAGTATTTTGCTAATTACGCACACTGTGGGGTGCCTTTATTTGGTCGGTCAACTTTGATTCGCGCTCCGTATCACGTGCTTAATCAAATTGCGCGCCCTGAAATCAGCGCTTAATCACTTTGAGTCGTCGTGGACTCAGTGAGTGATCGGCTGACTGGCTCAGCCGGGGTGTCCTAGTTCTAATCTATTTAGAACTAATTGCGCACCCATTTTGTTGCGCGCAACCTATTGAGCACCTAAATTAGAGCACTTAATAGGAGACTTCAGGCAGTTATAGGATTAAGAGACCTGGTTCGAGACGGACCAATTACGCGCCGGTGATTAGGCGCTTAACCGATTGCATATTCTAATTAAGGTGCATAACCGAGTCTCTAGGCGGTCTAAGGAAGGGGATTTCGGTCTAGAGGAGGAAAATTGTGCGCTGGTGATGTGGCGCTCAATCGAATTGCGCGCGCTTAACAGCGCACGAAACTTGGGATTATCCTGGGTCTGGGTCCAGTCTAAAGCGCAAGGCTATTGTTTCAGTCTGTGTTTCAGCCATATACTATTATTTCAGTATATGGACCCTGCCTTTCGGTAATGGGATCTGAGCCACAGAGTTATTGTTTTAGCCTGTGTTCAACTATATGGTCCCCAGTTAGGGTTTTGAAACTTTCAAAAAAGGTAAGTCCTTTTCAAAAAGTCATGGGCAAGGTCAAAGGTTGATCGAACAAATTTGTATACTCTGAGAGGGAAAAATATGGGTGTCTACAGATTCCCCTCTTCGGCGCATCCTTGCGAAGTAAGGATGTGTCGAAGAAGTAGACACCCCTCATCCGAGGGTGCCTTCTATTTTCCTTTGAAAAATCATAAATGTGAAATGGGGAGCTGATATGAAATGTTTGGCTTTCTTATCTATCAACATAAGCTAAAATGAAGCATTTGGGGGCCCAGTGGTAGCTGTCGAAAGGTGCATTTCATGTTGTAGATGCAAGTGACATCCCATCGCATATTGCGACCTGCTGCGAGTAGTAGTCAACGGGGGAAGTTAGCGTATCCTAATTTGCGGGTGTAAGGGGCATCCCGTCGCGTGTCATGAAGGGGCAGTCAAACGGTATGAGAATCATCATATCCTAATCTGCAGATGCAAGGGGAATCCCGTCGCATGGCATGACCTGTTGTAAGGGGCAATCAAACATAGGAGAATTATCATATCCTAATCTGTGAGTACAAGGGGCATCCTGTCACATGGCGTGACCTGCTGCAAGGGGCAGTCAAACAAAGGGAAATGATGCAGTCGAGGTACCAGGGGGGCGTCATAAGAATGTCCAGAGATAAGGTCCAGAGACCCAATAATAAGAAGTAATATCATGTAATGGTGAAGGCTTTCGCAAGTCATGTCAGACTGAGCGCGTCATTGCTCACACTAATGCACGTCAGGCATCCGTTTTCTAGTAGATATTTATATTTCTCAAAGTTGAGTATATTCAGTATTCGGTTTCCCAGGGGAAAGAATAGATTGGAGTGGTGAGAAGTGAAAGTTGATAGGTAGGGGATTTGTTTTGTTATTACATTTTTTTTTTTTAAATAGGGGATTTTTGAAATTTTGGGATTTTAACTTAAGATCATTTCGGTGCTAAACCTTAGAAAATACAGCTTCTGAGAGATCACTGAGCAGATCCACCAATACGAGATTTGGGGACTGAACCATTTATATGGTTGTCAAGACGACACTTGGCATGCCAGGTGCTCCGTCTAACCTTTCCGCTAATACTGATGATTGTCACTTATGGGAGGACTATAGTGATTCAGGAGTCGAGAGAGACAGGTTTTGAAAACTTTTGATTTAATCATAGCTAACTATATTTTACAAAGAATATCGAGTTTAAGGTAGGCTGATAATACTTAACTAAAGGGGTGATACTTACTTGTATAGCTCACGATGGGACTGGTTGGTTGTGGCAGTGACGTCGCGATGGGATATTAGAGGGCTTCCTTTATCTCTGTTGTAGCGAGGTCCAATGGTTGCTGGTGCGATGAGCTATTTCGGGGAAGTGAGATTCACAATGTAACATTGGTGGCCTTCCCCTTCTGGTTGCGTCCTACATTGGGATGTCCTAATCGGTTGACTGGATGTGGCGAAGGGACATCAGACAATTTCTTTTTTTTTTCTTTTTTTCTGATCTTTGTTGTGGTGAATCCCGCTAGTTGTAGGCATGATGGGACATTTTAGGGACTCTGATGAGATGTCACACTGCAGTGGAATCTGACGACGGCTGCATGGTGGGTTATTTGGGAATAGGGCTCCTTGGTTTAGCGATGGGATATAATCGAGCCTCCCCTCAGTTTGTTATGAAAAGTTATGTGATCGGGTTTCAGGGAGATGCGATTGGAGATGAGACTTGGAAGGTTCAGCTCTCTGCTTTTCGTGACAGGTCATTGACCGAGCCTCTCCTTCTTGATTGTACATTGCAGCGGGCTGTGTCTAATCATCTTGGGTAGTAGTGATGGGTCATGTGCTAGGTTGATGATTCCTTGGTTGTTTCACTGTCGTGATGAGATAATGATGGTGTTTCTTTCTTTGGCAGATCTTGCTTATGCAATGAGTTAGAGTCAGTTTGAATGGTGTCTGAGAATGCGAAGATGTTGATCTTCGGGTTTGGTAGTGCGATGTGGTTTTATCGTCGCGGTGGGACATAGCTGATTTATGCTGATGCGTTCGGATGTTACAAGTCCTATCACAATAAGTGTGACTAATGGCTCTCTCTCTCCCTCTGAACGGCCTGTGAGGCTATGAGATGGGACAGGAGAGAAATAGGGATTCTGGTCATGATGGGGCGTGAATGTGGGGCAATGTTGCGATGGGGTATTTAGGCGATAGCATAGTTGTGTTTACTTCTTTCTTTAGCAGGTCTTGGGTTATATAATATCATGTTGTGTTTGCATCGTGACGGGACTTGTTCTTGGTCTTGGTCACGTACTAGGATTTTTGAGAGGTTCGCTTTTGGCTTTTCGTGATAGGATGTGTGATGAGGTTACGCGATGGGATTCTCCCTTCTAGTTGGATCGTGATGGGACGAGGTGAAGTGATTCTGATCGAGCAATATGTTCTTTGCTTTCACTATGTTGCAACAGGGTATGTTAATTTATATCGATGATATGCGTGTCCTGTCGTGATGGGACAGGGGGTGCGGTCAATGCTTCCTTCTCATGTAAGGTTACGCGATGGGACATTAGAAAATGTAACATCCCTAGATTTAGCACTATAGTGAGGAGAGTCCAGTCAAGTCATGTGTAAGGACCTCACTAATCTAACCTTTAAATCTGTGCAAAAAGTGAGACATTAGAAATGGGGCTGCAAGCTAGACACAGGTGTATTATAATGAAATTATAAACTACCTTATCAGTAATCAGTTTCCTATATACTAAGTAGTGTTATATACATTTTACAGTGAAACCTAGGCCATTTGGCTTTATCTGCCTACACACTTGCTTCACTACTACCACAGAGCACCTTAACTGGATAAGCAATTGACACCCAATAAAAAGGTTTAATATACTAAGCCTGTTTAGGCTTATTTGGGCAGATTCCCACTAACTCGTTAAATCTGTGTTGTGTTAGATTTTATAGATTCCAGCCGTTGACACTAACTAATTATACACATCAATGGTGCATGTGAGAAAGACAATAGATAACTTGCCTTTGTTTTATCTGCCTGGAATATTTAACAGTATATATGGGTTTTACAATATATGGGCTTTACAAGTGAATACATCTCACAACGGTTAATAAGCTCCTTACGTTGCCAGTTGACTCCACGACTCCATGAGTCATCGAAAGCATCCATGCAC
Organism: Chloranthus sessilifolius; assembly: GCA_021018995.1. Taxonomy (NCBI): domain Eukaryota; kingdom Viridiplantae; phylum Streptophyta; class Magnoliopsida; order Chloranthales; family Chloranthaceae; genus Chloranthus; species Chloranthus sessilifolius. Next base: position 140,637,032 of record CM037588.1, on the reverse strand, counting down.
GCAAAGTCAGTACCAAATTTATAAAACAGTCCCGTCTTCAATTGATTTCTGTTACAAATATGAAGAACAGATGATCAAATTTAGCCAACCATTACTCAACAACGTCCTCTCATTCCTGCTCTGTCAATGAGCCCAGCAAGTACAAACTCTTGCAAGATTAACAACATCGCTACGTAGTCGACACTGCCTCATCGTAACAGCAACTCTACCAAAAGGTACAATAATCATCACAGCAGTATATTAGGAGTTATAGGAGTTACATGATACAATACTTGATCGATGGTATCGATGTATCTCGGATTGCAGCAAAAACAGACAGTGATAATGGGTAAAGAAATCAAATGATCGACTAAATTGAAATTTCATATCTATATATTCGTATATATATATATATACACATAAATAAGAGGACCAAACACCAAGGTGCACAAAGGCACTGCAAGACACAGACAACCATAGAAAGGCTAAGAAGACAACCCCGGCAAGCTAAAACTACTCAGGCTTGTCGCGGCAACCTTATAGGGTTGCCGCGGCAACCTTATAGGGTTGCCGCGGCAACCTTCAATAGCCAGGGGTTTTGAGTAGTGTTATGTGCATTTCGGACCTTGGGTCCATTAAGGGTCCAAGTTTTTGCCTCTTTGGGTCTTTGGCACACAAGGAGCCATCTATAGACTGCTCGTTTTTAAGATAAAATTATTCTATTTTTCTAAATTGGTGCCACATGGTGCACTTAAACAAATTTTGAAGCAATGGGTTCACATGGTGTCTCGGATGCCTAAAAATGCATCGACGACAATACTCGTAAGACTTGACGTACATAGGTAGGGAATATACCTTGTTTTCATATAATGTGTTTTATTTTATTCTCATCAGAAGAATAAATTTAGTGCTCATGATTAATAGATACTGTTACTAATGTTTATACTAGCTATTGATCGAATATGGATAATCTTGTTTAATACCTGAACTACCCTAAAGAGTATAGTATGAATTCTTTAAAAATGTCACCAGTCGCAGAAACATTGAAATGATATGATAGTTTTATATGCTGAGACAGTTTAGGAGAATGAATAAATCTAGTATACACTAAATGTATTTCAGCTTAACAAGCAATTTTATTAATATCAATGCATCAGTCATATTGCATCCGTCAAATTCTGCTATCAGTCATTTTGTTCATGTGTTATTACTTCGTTTTGGCCAAGTGATTCCGCTAACTCAGAAGCTTTAGTTTCTTGATCCAAGTGATCCCGGTAACTCGGGAGCTTGACAAGTGATCCCGCTAACTCGGGAGCTTGAATTATTCTGGTCCAAGTGATCCTGCTAACTCAGGAGCTTGACCTTGTTGATTTCCTGTTTCCGCCTGCACGTATATCTTATTTCAGCTTGATTTCTCATACCTGTCGCATCGTGCATAAATTCAGTACACAGCATGTTATATTAATCATATGCTTTAATTCAGTTATGCTTCTACATGTGAATGTGATAAAATATCAATGTATGTGAACAATATATTATTCTCTACTGAGCTTTGATGATAGCTCATTCCACGACTTAAATGTCTTAGCTGCAGAGCCTGACCCAGAGAACGTTGCAGATCCCACCTACGTGCCTGAAGAGGAAGAAGGGGAAGACGACGACGATGAAGACGAGGAAGACGAATTCCTAGAGGAGTTCTTCCCAAAATAGGTTTGTAGCTTGGGAATGTGAGAAAAAGGGTAGAGAGAGGAAAGAGAGAGATAAATTCTAGACATGTATAAATGATATGGTAGTTTCAGAGATATGTTGGGATGTATAGGTTTTCTTTTCACTGTTTAGATGACGGGTGGCAGTCATCGGTGAAAAGCTATACATCAGATCCTTTGTTTATTGTTTATAGTGTTGTTAGTCTATTTATCAGTTTATTGCCATATTAATCATCTGTCAAAGTTAAAACACATTGCTTAGCAATTGCGTCACTTTAAATTAAAGAAGTTACCCCTTGATGAAAGGATCATGTCAGGTGATCCGAGGGCGCGACCTTTCCTAGTTTAGAGATGGGGAAATGTCGGGCTGTCACAGGTGGTATCAGAGCTCAGGCATTAAGTCATTTAGAGACTTAACTCTGACATATATATATGGAAAAATGTCTAATAGTTAATACGAAGTAGATTAAGATAGGTGATCTAATTAAGTTATTATCTGATTAAAATAGGTTAAGATGCCTCCGCGTTGTGGAAGAGGTAGGGGTAGACCACCGTTGCCCCATCGTACTGGGCCGAATACTATTCCAGTCACCGGGTACGAGCATGACATTACTTCGAGAAGTGGTGAGAATGTCCATCTGACTGAAAGTCGAACGACGATGGAGAATGTTGCAGAGCATACTCCGCCAGTTGTAAATACTCCACCAATGGGAAGTTCTCTTGGTGTTGAACAGAATGCAAGGCACAATCCTCAGTTATTGGAGACAATGGTCAACACTATGGCCATGCTTGTTGTTCGACGTCCCGAGGGATTTACAGAATTTGTTCGACTTCGACCACCAAGTTTCTACGGTCAGCATGACCCAATGGAGGCTAAGAAGTGGTTAACGCAGATTGAGAAAGTGCTGCAAAGAGTCACTTATACCGAGGAAGAAAAAGTGAGTTGGGCGGCGTACAAACTGGAGAGTGAGGCAGAGCCATGGTGGCAGTCTGTCGAAAGAACAAGAATGCCTGGAGTACCATGGACATGGGCAGAGTTCACCGAGGCATTTAATGAAAAATATTTCCCAGCGCCCGAGAGATATAAACTCTAGGTACAGTTTGTAACCTTAGTACAAGGCTAGATGACGATTAGAGAATATGAATCAGAATTCACGCGTCTTTCTTGCTTCGTGCCTTTGCTTGTAGCCACCGAGTTGATGAAAATCCAAAAGTTTGAGAGGGGTTTGAAACCCCTGATCAAAGAACGCATTTCGTTGTTTCAGGCAACAACTATGCTAATGGGATGAAATTAGCCCTGGTAGCGGAAACCGATGTGGATACCATGTTCAAAAGGAGAGAAGAAAAATAGAAAGCCAGAAAAGCTCCATCTCAGTCCTATAGTACCGGTCAAATTAGCAAGCGACCGCGATTCTAAGGACAAGCCACATTTTCACCAGCTGCAGGAGCTTATGCACGGCCATATGGTTCATTGACATTCCCATTACCACCACAGATTCCACGTGCTTAGAATCAATCTTTTTCACCAGCGGCTAGAAGTACATCTGGGTTTTCTCAAGCACGGCTGATAGGTTCTCGCACGGGATCTTATACGGCTTCATCAGTGGCTTCCAAAGAAATTTGTGGGAAATGTGGGAAGGCACACAAAACCGATGAGTGCCGTAAAGCTTCTAGTGCATGTTTTCAATGTGGCAAGATGGGACACCGGATCAGAGAATGCCCGGAAACGGTCGGAATAACAATAAAGACAGAACCAGTGTTACGATTGGCACGGCCTACGATATAAGGCCGAGCTTATACTGTCTGTGACAACCTTGATTTCAGCACCTCGAAACCCATGCCATCAACATGATCCTCCAGATCGTGCCCCAAGGCTATGCACAAAACATTGGTATAACAAGTAAAAATAAATAAATAAAGCAAATAATTTCATAAAGCGAAAACGGTTAATATGCCCAACTGGCATATGCAAAAGACAGTTCTACTTTCATGCCACTGCATGAACAGAGAACCGACCCGAACCATCGGTAATAAACAGATCACCCCAGATGGTTCGCCAAACAAATAATCCAATTTAATTACATGTTTACCAAAAATAAAGGCTTGACATACCAAGCCGTACAAATATGCTCTCAAAACTACTCTCTGTCAAAATACACAGCAGAGTCTCCTAGAAGAAGTCCTCAGGTGGAGGCTCCAACTCGTCTCCAGGCACGTAATTCGAATCACCCGGATCCACGTCCCCGAAGCCTCGACAGCTGCTATCAATGGACCTGCGACGTATAGTCTAAAGGGTGAGCTACATCCTAGCTCAATAGGGAACAAACACAATGAACATATAAATTAAGACTCACATATATTCCATGATATTCTAAGCATGATTTGTCTATGCATTTGCTAGAAAGCAGTTTAAAAGTTGATAAATTACATTCAAGTTTACTGGTAATTAGCATGTCTTACTTTACTGTTGATTTATCATGAATGACACTGAACAGGCCTAAAGAAAAACTTAAATCTTCAACTTAAGTAATCCCCGAGTAATATAGCATCGAGCCCCAATGAGATACCCTTCATCGTCGTCTAAATAGACAGTTGTTATAAAGTATTCCCTGGGAATACGACCCAAGCCCCTTTTCACTAGGCGGCGAGGTTAAAAACTCATCTCAACATCCCTGAGATGTGCTTACTATTACGGATAAACCTCCACACTGGTGTACGGATTGGCCGCCGTATCGGTCACAGATATCCTGCCGCGTCAGTCGTGGGTATCCCGGCACGTCGGTGGGGTATCCTATCAAACCTCAAATAATAAAAATAACATGTGCTTTGCATATAGTTGTTCACCGTGTAAGTGTGCTATCTTATATTAGTTAGGCCTCAACAGTAATTATTCAATCACATATACATCCCTGGGATGTATACATACTCGCATCACACTTATGCCTTTATTACTTTCTCATCCCCTGGGGATGTCTTATTCTCATTAGATTACTCGATCGCATTTATTCGCATCACACAGATGTCTTTTTCACATTCTTGGTGTCACACACACACACCCATTTTCACAAAGCTTTTCATGGTTAAAATATTTTTAATTCTAATAAATATATCACTACATATATGCTCTTGCAATTAAAGTACATGTTCAAGGTGTTCCCTACCTCAATTCTCTGAAGATCCAAGCATCAAGGTCCCACGCGGCTCCTTGTGCTCGCTTTCACATATACCACCTATGGTACATCATAACGCATGCAAAATATCACTAAAGATGTAATGAATAAGGTCCTAGACCCTCCATGAATCTCAAAGTAAAACTATAAAGTTAGGTAAAATTGCCAAAGTCGATTAATCGATTCCCAAAATGATTAATCAAAACACAATTCGATTAATCGATTTCCAAAATCGATTAATCAAAACCTAAATCGATTAATCGATTGATCAAGATTCAAATTCGATTAATCGATCCCAAATCAATTAATCTTAGTCACTAACATAATAAGGTCGATTCACAAATCGAGTGGTCAAAAATCCAAAATCGATTAGTCGATTCCAAATCGATTAATCGAAATCCGAAGTCGATTAATCGATTTCTCAACTCGATTAGTTGATTTCCCCAGGTCATGTTTCTCCTGCCACTGGAGGTACCCAGTCAATTAGTCGATTTCCAAATCGATTAATCGAACATCCAAATCGATTAATCAAAATCAAATTCGATTAATCGAAATCGAGCATTCATGACTTTTCAACTTTTGGGCCAAAATCGATTAATCGAATCCCAATTTCGATTAATCGATTTGGCCAGATTCAGCCCCCTTTCAGGCTGTTCTTCCAAATCTTTTCCCCTTTCTTTTCTATGCCTTTAATCTACTCTTTTAAGTATATTTGATCGAATTTAATCATCTACAACCTATGCATTAGCATTAATTTAAAGTTCACCTTCAATCAATCCTCAAATTGATCAAGATCTAGGTTGGAATGGCTAGGGCTTCAGCTTTTCATCTCAACGATCCTAACGCGTTGAATCCGACAATCAATGCTAACTCCTCTTCTTGATTTGCATTAACCTCTAGCCTTCATAACTCCTCTTTACTTCTCTCTCTTCAATAGCCCAAAACAAAAGGGAAATAGGGTTATTAAACCCTTTTATTCTCCTTCCAGCTTGTGTGTTAAACACATACACCAGAGATAGGTGTATGTGACTCTAACTTAATACTATACATCACGCTTAGGTCACATTTGTACCATGTCAGCTTATCACTCCATGAGTTCATTGTTTGACCATCACTTGGTCAACCCTATGACCAATCGGGCACGGATCCTGAGGTCAAAGTTCAACTCTCAATTTTTTGGGATATTACATTGTCACTGCAAAGGATGCACGCACTAGTAATGACATCATTCAAGGTATGCTGCTTTATTACATATCTACGTTAATAATTGATATTAATTATCATTTAGATAGAGAAGGTGCATCTAGTAAAATATAAACATTACATTATACATTGATATATTATTATTTTAATAATTGAGTAATTAAAATATACTCTAATTAACACTAGTCTGTATGCTTTAGGTATCTTACAATTATATCCAAAAGGTGCTTATTTATGTTATGACGCACGAGTCTTGATAGATCCCGGATCTACACACTCATTTGTTACACCCCAGTTTGCTGAAAAATTAAAGAAGTTAAGAGGTATTCTGGAACCTCTCGACTTTATTTTCGATGTTATTCTTCCGACTGGACAATCCCTCATGACTGATAAAGTATACCAGTCGATTATCATTTCAATCAAGGATTACTGGGGATATGAAGCAATAGCTGATTTGATCTTGTTATTGATGCAAGGATACAACGTGATCCTTGGCATGGATTGGTTGTTCACTCACCATACGAACGTTGACTGTCGCAAGAAGATTTTCTCTTTTCGTCCCTAAAAGAAGATATCAGCTAAATTTTATGGTGTACCGTCAACTAATCTTTCATTGATATTCGCAATTCGAGCAATGCAATTACTTGATGAAGGTGATCAAGGGTATATTGCTTTCATACAAAGTGATGAACAGAAAGTGAATAAAATGTCACTTTCTGCTGTACCAATCGTTTGTGAATTTCCTGATATGTTTCCAAATGAGCTGCCAGGACTACCACCTAATAAGGAAGTATAATTCGCTATTGAATTAGCTCCAGGTACCAATCTAGTAACGAAAGTACCATACAGAATGGCGCCGGTAGAGTTGAAAGAGCTCAAGGAGCAATTACAAGAGCTTCTTGACAAAGGCTTTATCAGACCGAGTGTGTCTCCGTGAAGCGCACCAGAGTTGCTTGTGAAAAAGAAGGACAGTTTAATGCGTCTCTTCATTGATTATCGCCAACTCAATAAACTAGCAATCAAGAATAGATATCTGCTTCCTTGAATCGACAGTCTCTTTGATCAGTTACAAGGAGCGCGGTTCTTTTCAAAAATTGACCTACGATTGGGTTATCACCAGATGAAGGTGAAAGCTGAAGATATTTCGAAGACAACTTTTCGAACATGCTACGGTCACTACGAGTTTCTCGTCATGCCCTTCAGGATGACCAATGCACCTACTGTATTTATGGACTTGATGAATCGAGTCTTCAAACCGTATCTTGATCAGTGTATCTTAGTATTCATCGACGATATACTCATTTATTCAAAGACAAAGACAGATCATGAAGATCATCTACGTCTGGCATTACAAACATTGAGAGATTCGCAGTTGTATGCGAAATTCAGTAAATGTGACTTCTGATTGAATCAAGTCAGTTTCCTAGGTCATATATCTCTGAAGCAGGTATTACGGTTGATCCTGCAAAGATTGAAGCTGTAGTATAGTGGAAGTAGCCACAGATAGTAACCGAGATTCGAAGTTTTCTAGGTCTTGCAGGCTACTACCAACGTTTTGTTGAAGGATTTTCACGACTTGCTGGACCACTCGCGCAGCTCACTCGAAAGAATGTTAAATTTGAGTGGACTGAAGCATGTGAACAGGGTTTCCAAGAATTAAAAAGGAGACTCACTTCCGCACCTATTCTAGCATTACCATCTGGTAGTGGTGGTTTTGTTGTCTTCAGTGATGCGTCATATAGTGGGTTAGGTTGTGTTTTAAATCAATGGGAACGTGTAATTGCCTATGGTTCCCGTCTTGAAAGATCACGAGAAGAACTATCCCACTCATGACCTGGAATTAGCAGCGGTCATCTTTGTGTTAAAAATCTGGAGACACTATCTGTACGGTGAAACCTTCGAGATCTTCACCGATCACAAGAGTCTTAAATATCTCTTCACTCAAAAAGAGTTAAATTTAAGATAGAGAAGGTGGATGGAATTCTTGAAAGACTACGACTATTCTATTCAGTACCATCCCGGCAAAGCCAATGTTGTAGCTAATGCGCTTAGTCGTAAGTCCTCCGCTCAGCTATCTCATCTTGTGACACGACTACAAAGATGGAAACTACTCAATGACATTGTATCATCAAGTGCCACTCTGCGAGCAACGTCAACTGGAGGTTTACTTGCTACAGTAATGATCTGAGCTCCACTATTCGATAGAATCAGAGAGCTCCAGATGTTAGATGCAAAGCTTATTTCCATCCGACAAGGGGTACAAAGTGGGCTATAGCTAGAATTCTCGATCAAGGATGATGGGTTTTTATTATTTTGAGGGCGAGTATGCATACTTTATGATCATGCCTTACGTCAAGAAATTCTTGAGGAAGCGCATAAGTCAGCCTAAGTTATTCATCCTGGTAGTACAAAGATGTACCAGGATCTTAAACAGACGTTCTGGTGGAACGCTCTAAAACGCGACGTAGCAGAATATGTTGCAAAGTGTTTGACATGTCAATAAGTAAAAGTCGAGCACAAACACCCTGCTGGTTTGTAGCAGCCACTGCCTATTCCAGAGTGGAAATGGGAAAATATTTCCATGGATTTTATTCTCAGTTTGCCCTGTACTCAGAAGGGTTACAATGCAATTTGGGTGATTGTTGATCGTCTCACCAAATCGGCGCATTTCTTACCCTATAGTACGCGATATACAACATCAAAATTAGTTTAAATCTATCTAAGGGAGATTGTACGATTACATGGGATACATGTAAGCATTGTGTCAGATCGCGATCCTTTATATGCTTCCAGATTCTGGCAAAGCTTTCAAGAAGGTATGGGTTCCAAGTTAGACTTCAGTACTACATTTCATCCTTAGACTGACGGGCAGACGGAGAGGGTAAATCAAGTGATTGAAGATATGCTATGGGCCTGTATGCTAGATTTTCAAGGATCATGGGATAAACACTTACCCCTGATCGAATTTACATATAATAACAGCTTCCAGTCAAGCATCGGTATGGCACCATTCGAGGCACTATATGGACGCCAATGTAAATCTTCGATTAACTGGGAAGAAGCTGGAGAGCGGTTGATTTTAGGCCCTGACCTGATAGAAAGCACCAATGCAATTGTTCACGTTATTCGGGAATGATCGAAGAGTGCTCAGAGTCAACAAAAGAGTTACGCTGATTTCAAAAGAACGAGTGTTGATTTTCAGGTAATATCTTACACTAATACGCCTTTTCCAAATTTATTAAATTTATCGTATCAAATTGATTGAATGATATACAGATTGGAGAGCACGTCTTTATTAAAATCTCTTCAACAAAAAGAGTGATGCGATTTGAAAAACGAGGCAAGCTGAGTCCTCGTTACGTTGGACCATTCCCTGTATTAGGCAGAGTAGGAGAAGTAGCATATCGACTTGCGTTACCTCCGCACCTAGCAGGCATTCATGACGTATTTCACGTATCGATGCTGAGGAAGTATGTTAGTGATCCAACGCATGTGTTGGATTATCAACCGTTGGACATCCAGGAAGATTTAACAGTGACCGAAGAACCAGGTCAGATTTTAGACCGCAGAGATCAAATTTTGAGAACAAAATGAATTCCACTCGTTTTGGTACAATGGAAGAATCATGGGTCGCAGGAAGCTACCTGGGAGCGTGAATCTGATATTCGTGCTCAGTACCCTCGATTATTTACATAGGGTACGTACTGAGAATCCACTTACACTATACGTACACGTAGTTAAATGAATTTAAATTGTTTCAATTATAATTTTATTTTATTTTAATATATTGATATTGCACCCTGTACCAGGAAACAAGGAATCCAAGGTATTAATTTATAAAAATAACCTATATCAATAGATTAAAATAAAATAACCTATATATAGTTCCATGTATATTTAACATTAAACTCAAATTAATTTATAAAAAGTAAAATTTGCTTGAGATTGTGAACACTACTTGTTATGTAACGCATAAGTGACACATAAGGGCCACCTAAGCCAGGATACATCCCTACACCTTGCCACATGTGCCAAGTAAAGCTGATATATACATTTTCACAAAATACACTACATGATGAGTTAAAATTACATCAAAATAAAAATTTTATCCTAGAAATACTCGTAAGACTTGACGTACATAGGTAGGGAATATACCTTGTTTTCATATAATGTGTTTTATTTTATTCTTATCAGAAGAATAAATTTAGTGCTCATGATTAATAGATACTGTTACTAATGTTTATACTAGCTATTGATCGAATATGGATAATCTTGTTTAATACCTGAACTACCCTAAAGAGTATAGTATGAATTCTTTAAAAATGTCACCAGTCGCAGAAACATTGAAATGATATGATAGTTTTATATGCTGAGACAGTTTAGGAGAATGAATAAATCTAGTATACACTAAATGTATTTCAGCTTAACAAGCAATTTTATTAATATCAATGCATCAGTCATATTGCATCCGTCAAATTCTGCTATCAGTCATTTTGTTCATGTGTTATTACTTCGTTTTGGCCAAGTGATTCCGCTAACTCAGAAGCTTTAGTTTCTTGATCCAAGTAATCCCAGTAACTCAGGAGCTTGACAAGTGATCCTGCTAACTCAGGAGCTTGAATTATTCTGGTCCAAGTGATCCCGCTAACTCGGGAGCTTGACCTTGTTGATTTCTGTTTCACTTTGCCGTATATCTTATTTCACGATTTCTCATACAGCATCGTGCATAAATTCAGTACATCAGCATGTTATATTAATCATATGCTTTAATTCAGTTATGCTTCTACATGTGAATGTGATAAAATATCAATGTATGTGAACAATATATTATTCTCTACTGAGCTTTGATGATAACTCATTCCACGACTTAAATGTCTTAGCTGCAAAGCTTGACCCAGAGGACGTTGCAGATCCCACCTACGTGCCTGACGAGGAAGAAGGGGAAGACGAGGAAGATGAATTCCTAGAGGAGTTCTTCCCAAAATAGGTTTGTAGCTTGGGAATGTGAGAAAAAGGGTAGAGAGAGGAAAGAGAGATAAATTCAAGACATGTATAAATGATATGGTAGTTTCAGAGATATGTTGGGATGTATAGGTTTTCTTTTCACTGTTTAGATGACGGGTGGCCGTCATCGATGAAAAGCTATACATCAGATCCTTTGTTTATTGTTTATAGTGTTGTTAGTCTATCTATCAGTTTATTGTCATATTATTCATCTATCAAAGTTAAAACACATTGCTTCCGCAATTGCGTCACTTTAAATTAAAGAAGTAACCCCTTGATGAAAGGATCATGTCAGGTGATCCGAGGGCGCGACCTTTCCCAGTTTAGAGATGGGGAAACGTCAGGCTGTCACAGAAGGATCCTGATTGAGGTGTATGTTTTGTGTAGAATTGGGTATTGAGCGCCTGGTTTTGAGCATTTAATTAAATTGCATGCCAGTCTCGGAGCTCGTGATTGAGGGTTTGAAGGAGTCAATTACGCATCTGGATATGTGCGTGTAATCTAATTGCGCGCTCTAACCGTAGCGTGTGATTGAAGCATCACCAGGTCACTATGCGGGTGACCTTTTGATTTACGCACTATTCGTGCCACGCGGGATATGATTACGCACTCTCATTAGGGCGCGGGATTGGGGTGTCGAGCACATTGCGCGGGCGAAAGTTTGATTGCGTGTGCTGATTGTCGCACGAGGTTGGGGTTATGTGCATGTTCACTAGCGCGTGATTGGATTGCGCACCGGCCGCCTGGCGCACGATTGGGCCATGCTCTATATAAGGGAGAGAGTCTTCATTCTTCGCATGCTTTCTAATTTCTTCTTGACTTTTCCTGGTTTCCCTACGCTCGAATATCCATGTTTTTGCGATATTGTGTGATCCGACCGTCTGATCGTGATGTCGTTTCTTTCGATGTTCGTTGTTTCACGTGATCTTCGTCCTGAGGTGATGTTTGGTGATGTTGTGACTCTGGGGATGGGCGGTGTTGGAAAAGAGGAGATCGGTCGTCACATCGATCCCTTTTAGGGAGCAATGAAGGCAGCGTTGAGGAAGCGGCAGAGGAGATGAAGATGGCGAAAGGGAAGGTGTTGTAAGTGGAGGGATGTGTTACCCAACCAATCCTCCCTGAAGTCTTTTCTAAAGCTTCCGATTGGATAATGCTCCTCGCTTTGTGTCTGTTTCAGGTCGTATGTTCAAGAGGTATGCCTCCGGTGACAGCTGTAAAATTTTATTATATAAATAAAGAGATGTTTTTGTTTATTGTGTCTGTTTCATTGATGTTTGTTTGTTTTTATCATTGTGTGTTTCATTTATGTTTGTTTATGTTTATTGTTGTGTGTTTATTGGGTTACGTTGGAGGGGGGATAGTGTTAGAGTATGGTGTTTATTTTTTGGGTGTATCTCTGTTATTCTGTTTAAGGTGTTCATTTTGGGGTCCCATGGCAGAAAAGTAAAAACTAAACTAAAAATTAAAAAAAAAATGCCCCAGTTTGGAGTATTTGGGGTGGAAAAGCAAAAACTGAAATAAAAATTTTAAAAATGCTCCAGTTTAGGGTATCGGTCTTGTGACCTGAGTATCACTACCAAGGTGCTAGCGCACTTTAAAAAAATGCCCCAATGTAAAGTGACTGTGGGACTTTCATCAGCCTCTCGGATATCCTAGAGTGCGTTAGTAATGTTCCCATGTTGGAAAGTAGTTTAATTATTTCAGCCACATTCCGGGCTCGATTGTGTAAGTGCTTAATGATCATTATGTATCGTAACTTTTAACAAGATTGAGGTGAATGGTAGATAATGAGTGATTGCATCGTTTTTCATTCAAGAGTTTCTCAAAGAGATTTTAAAAATTATTTGACTCATTGCCTAAAAAGAAAATAAAGGGGTGAAGGAGAGGTAAGGTTTATTGATCTGAGGGTAGCTTCTTATTCAACCAAATTTGAAATAGTAGTCAACTACTTTCTTCTCGGGTGAAAGTGCAGTGCCATAATTGAGCTCTCCATCATGATTCAGCACCATCAAATCATTAAATTCTATTATTAGCAGGAGTTTTATCCTCCTCCCACCACCATACGACAACATCTAGTAGTGTGAAGATGTCAGGGATGCCCTCGCAGCTTGCTTATACTTTCCTAATAGGATTATCAGGAATACCCTCATAATTTGCTTATGCTTTCAAGAATTTATTGACTGTTCATTCGTCGTATTGCTCTCGCTCGGTTATACTTCTTTTCTATATATATTTTTTTGAAACAACCTGCTAACGCAAGAATTGTAAGGTTTGATGGAACCTTATATTTTTATTTTTTGGGGCTCTAACATCAACTCCAATGGCTGGAAGGGTGTATGAGAATCCAAGAGTTTTCTATATTTCAAAAAGAGATTTTCCTGGTCCACTAGTCCTTTCGATCAACTTGCCCGAATAGGAAGGTGGTCAATGAGTCAGATAATACCCAAAATGGTTTCAAAAATAATGACCTACGACTGGCGAATGCCTTGGGATGACTGCGAGGATGATAGATATATAGTTAAGCATGTTTAGGCTACGAGACATGATGGTCATTGACTTATGATTCCAAGGGTCAGGAAGTCTTTCCCTTGTGGTTGTTTCCTAGGCATGTTGCCGAGATAATGTAAGTACTTTCCATATGAGTTTGATTTCCTCCAGGTGAGGCGGTCATGTAGGCATTATTTCCTTAGCACTAGCTCCCCGATTTCGAGTTCTCAGTCGAGCATGAGTCCTAAGGGTTTGGGGCATAAAAGAGTATTTTTATTTTTGAGTATTTATGTTTTGGACATTTATACTTTTAGTTTTTTATTTTATTTTATACTTTTCTATATATTTTTTTAATGTATTTTTGTTGTGTTATTATTATTTTTGGCGTTACGGTACAACATCAGTTTCTTAAGTAAGGGACTAACTCAGGAAGTCCGCTTAGTGGGACATGTTAGATGGTCGAAGTGATCGTTCGATTAGATAATACTGTTTCAGGGTCCTCGATCCCTTTCGATTTGATTGATCTGGGATGAGTGAGATTTTATGTTTAGGTTTGTGTTTTGGATGGTATAGGGTTTGTCAAAATAGGTGTGGTGTCGTTTGATTTTGATAAATCTTTTGTGTTTTGGACCTTCTTTTATTTTTCGGCGGAGTGAGGCATCTCGTAGAGTTGGACCGTAGAGTTGTTAGAGTATTTTTTGAGTTGTCGGAAAGTTATTTGCCGGTGAAGTTGAAGTGGAATCCATTGGTGTTGTAAAAGTAATGATAAGATAAGGCAGAGGTAGAGTAAGAGGAGGAGACGTGAAGGTGTGGGCCATGGTGGACCTTTCCTTCGTGTGGGGTGTTTCAATTTTGTTTGATTATGCTGGTTTTATTTGATGCGCACTTTGGGTTTATCATGAGGTTGTTTTAAAGTTTTGTCAAAATAGTGTCAAGTGTTTGGTGTAGTAGTTTTGTTGGTTGGAATTCCATGAAGGTTTTGATCGTGAGGTCTATGAAAATTTAGATCTGGTGGTTAGATTCGGCCTTAGTTATTATGTCAATTTTGTGTTGTGGTGGGATTTGAGAGTTTGGTGACACTCTAATTTGGATGTAAATCAGGGTCGTAGGATTTAAGTCTATTTTGATTTCAAAAGTGGGGGCGATGATCGACTCCTCTATAGGTTCAGTGGTTGGCTCAAAAGTGAGTGGAGTTGGCGTTGTAGGAATTAGTTCAATTTTAGTAACAGGTTCGTGTTCGATAACAGGCTCGAGTTTGACGATAGGTTCAGGTTTGACAATCGGTTTGGGTTTGATGGCGGGTTCGCGTTTGATGGTGGGTTCAAGCTTGTGGATGGGCGCATGGTCGATGATTGGTTTAAGTTCAATGATCTGTTTGGTTTTGTGTCCGATGACAGGTTCCAGTTTGATCATGGGTTTAGGTTCAGTGATAGGTTCATATTCGCTGATAGGTTTAGATTCGATAATAGGTTTAGTTTTGATAGTAGGTTTAGGTTTGATGATAAGTTTAGGTTTTATAATAGGTTTAGTTTTGATAGTAGGTTTAAGTTCGGGGTTCAGTTTCGTGGCTGGTCAAATGATAAGTTCGATAGTGGGTTTAAGCTCTTATTTCGGAGTTGAGAGGATGATAAGTTTGATGGCGAGTTCTGTAGGGATTGATTCATGAGTTGGTTCTGAAATTAGCCCAACGAGTCATTCTAGAGTGGGTGGTTCGGAGGTCTATTTGGTAACATATTCAGGTTCGAGATTATGTTTTGAAGTTGGTGAGGTGGTAGTGAGTTCATATTCTGAACTGAGAGTAGAAGTTAATTCGGGAGTTGATTATGAGGTTAGTGGGGTGATGTGTTTGTTATTGAGTTCAAGTTTTAAAACAAGCGTAGGGATTGATTCAGGGACTGGTTTTGAGACTGGTGGGGAAATGTGTTCCACAATGTATTCAGTTTTGGGGGTTAGTTTCGAAGTTGATTTGGAAGCTAGAGGGTTGGTGATTTCAATGGTAGATTTGATTACTGGTTTAGGTTCAAAGTATAGTTTCGTGATCTGTTTAAGTTTGAATGGTGTTGTAGTATATGGATAGAGTAGTTCGGCAATTTCTTATGGAACCGGTATCACTACAAAAAATATGTTTACTGGAGACGGCTTTTGGCTGTCTCCAAAGATGTCTAAGCTGTCTCCAATACTATTAGAGACGGCTTCCATATAGTCTCCAATAGCTCCATCTCCAATGTCTTTAGAGACCAAACATTAGAGATGGCTTTTGGCCATGCCCAATATTTGAGCTTATTAGAGACCAAACATTAGAGACCGCCTTAAGCCGTATCCATTGCCATATCAACACATGTTGGAGACGGCCTTCTATCGTCCCCAATAACAATCTTCTACTATTGGAAACGGCTTAAGCCATCTCCAATAAGTTTTCCTATGTTATTGAGACGCCTGCAAGCCATCTCCAATAAGTTTCACTCGGTTATTGGAGACGGCTTTTGACCAATAGGTTCCAATAAGTTTCAATAGGTTTGAAACGCAAGGCTATTGTTTCAGTCTGTGTTTCAGCCATATACTATTGTTTCAGCATATAGTCCCCGCCTTTGGGTAATGGGATCTGAGCTACAGAGCTATTGTTTCAGCCTGTCATATACTATTGTTTCAATATATGGTCCCCAGTTAGGGTTTTGAAACTTTCGGAGATGGTAAGTCCTTTCCGAAAAGTCCTGGGCGAGGTCAAAGGTTAATGGAACAAATTTGTATACTCCGAGAGGGCAAAATGGGAGTGTCTACAATGATGCATCTATTTCATATTTCCTTTCCTATCTGTCCTACCAACTTATCATGCGTGGTATATCTGAAGTCTTATTATTGCCTACTCAACGTCCTTCGTACCTTACTTATCTTATTTAAACGACCTATGCCAAAGTTGCTGCTTGAGCCTACCACGCAAGTTCCTACCTAACCTCTATATCATAACATAAACTATCATCTAGTTAGATGAGGTTGTGCGTGTCAGTATAACAATGTCCATTTAGTTCGAGACAAAGCTAATCATAAATGTCCTTAAGACCCGCCTTGGCTGCAGACGTTAGACCCTTATGGTGGCTTGTAAGTTCTGACAGTATAAAACTTAGTTCGTGCTCAACTGACCTTCCAACATGTCTTAACATATCATTATTCGGTTTTGGGCTTAGGTCCCCACCCCGATTTTATATTGGCGTAGGCTTAAGTCTCCACTTTCTTAACATATTTGTATCTTAACATATTTATTTCTTATCTTTTTCTCGTAACTTAATTGGAGTGGGCGACGGTGCAATAGGTTTCACTAATCATGCTTTCCAATGGACGGATTCCATAGTAACCTGAATGTATTTCGTGTGATAGCCCATACTCCCATAGAGGTGTTGCTTCTGTATATGGATGCCTATATTCCAAGTTTCACGTGACCGTAAAAAGAATCTCACCATGACGAAA
The DNA here is from genome assembly GCA_021018995.1 of Chloranthus sessilifolius. Lineage (NCBI taxonomy): Eukaryota > Viridiplantae > Streptophyta > Magnoliopsida > Chloranthales > Chloranthaceae > Chloranthus > Chloranthus sessilifolius. The sequence goes on along the minus strand of CM037588.1, from coordinate 140,620,021 downwards.
GCTTATATTATGTGTCATAACATATTCTTAACCTATCATGCTTATGTCATATCATAGTTTTCTACGTGACGAATGTCATATGATAATGATGAAACATATATCAGAAAGAAACTACAGCATGCACCTTAAATATTATATATTCATAAAGAAAATTAACATGGAGCATAAAATACGACGCATTGAGTAAAAACATAGTATAAAAAATATTTCAATATATTTATTTTATGATTGAGTCTAATTACTCTTCATTGGGGGTAATTGTGTTTATAGAACTTGCTAATTTGATCGGTAAAGCGATCGAACATGTTTCAGCCTCCAAAGAGACACACATGTCCATACAAGGACTATAGGTGCTTTAAAAGAAATAACGGTGTAACAGCCTGAAAATTTTGACTTTGAATAGTATGTCTTGGTGTCTGTGCCAGACAGGTCACGTGCGACATACACTGTGTGTGTGTGTTTGTGGTTCACAAGGGAACCACAATTACCACATACACACTTAGGTGTGTATGTGTTTCACATGAGAACTATGTAAATGTAATATAGCTTAAGTGTGTATGTGTGTCTAACACATAAGCTTAACACATGCTAGAAAGAAGAGGGGTCTCCCACACATTTTCCCCAAATGCTTGTGTTTTTAGTTAGAGAGAGGGAGAGAGAAAGAAAGAGGAATAGAGTTTTAAAGAAAGAGATTTGAGAGAATAGGATAATTTCTCTTGATCCAAAGTTTGGATCCACCGTATGGATGTGAAGCATATGTGAAGATGAGTAGGTGATGATGATCTTGAAGAAGTTCTAGTGGTTGAGCTTGTGATAAGATCTTGAAAAGATTTGGAGAAAGGGTTTTGAAACCCTATTGAGTTGAGATGTGGATGGATCAAATCTAGAGGAGATCCACTTATTTAAGGTATGTTTTGATGTTTTATGTACATTAAATAGGGTATAAATGATGGATTAAAAGAAGAAAAAGAAGAAGAATTGAAGAAAAATGGGTTTCAAGGTTTGAACCCAAGAAGTGCTCAGAAACTGCCAAAATCGATTAATCGATTTTGAAAATCGATTAATCAATTTTTTACAGAAGAAGAATTCAAGAGGAACTTCACAAAATCGATTAATCAAAGAAAATTTCGATTGATCGATTTTGCCTAGGGTGACTGACATTACTATAGTATTTTGGCCATAACATTTTGTGTCTAACTTTGATTGATATGATTCTTATTGTGTTGGAAAGAAGACAGAAACCCCTACAACTTTTGTGAATTGAACAACTTGTAAATCAATTGTTTTAATGGTCAAAATTTAGTGATAAGTTGAGTCAAATTCTGATTTTTATCGAGAAACGAAACCGATTAATCGAGTAAAATCGATTAATCGATTTTTGAATTTTGATTAATCGAAATTGGGTTGATTAATAGACTGGACACGATCAGTGAGAAAAGATTTTTATCTATTTAAAAATCGATCAATCGATTTTGGAAAATCGATTAGTCGATTTTGTCTGAGTTTGCTAGTACTACTTTGGTATTTTGACCATAACGTTTTGCTCTGAACTCCGATTGATACGATTCTTGAGGTGTTGGAAAGATGACAAAACTATCTACAACTTTTGTGATTTAACAATTTCGTAAATCTAAATTTTTGAAGGTCAAAAAGTTAGGATAAAGTTACATCAACTTCTAAGTTGGCACAAACTTGCCCGTTTTGACTCGATTTTGAGAAAATACTTAAATAGGTCTAAGTTATTAGTGATTGGAGTAATTCCTTGATGCATCATTGTGTGCTTGTGACGTAGATTAAGGGTGGAAGGCCATCGATGGGACCTTGCTTGCTTCGAGGTTAAGGTAGGGGAAATTTAATATCCGATTGCATTTTTGAAATTTATTCATAGATACCTTGATTAAATCAAATAAAAAATGATAAGTTTCGTTGATATAGTTTGATGAAAAATGACTAGTTTTCTTAATGCATTTGATGTAAGTTTGATAATGATTTGAACTATAACTTGAACTTCTTGTAAAATAGAAATTTGAAATCATTGAGTCGAAAATGAAGAATTCTAAACCGTGAACTTAACCTAGAATTTGTACTATGGTATTCGATTTTAAACTTGATTTTTAAATGGTGCGTTTTAAAACCTTTGAACCAAGAATGTGAGCTTTGGACCGTGATTTAGAAAATGAACTAGAATGTGAATTCAGAATCGTTGACTCTTGTAGATTTGTGAGAAGGTACACCCTTGGACCACTGTGGCGGGATGCATGTACACCCTTGGACCGCTGTGGCGGGATTTATGTACGCCTTTGGACCGTTTTTACGGGATTTTACGTAATCCTTTGGATACTGTTGTAAGTCATGTACGCCTTTAGACCATTTTTACGAGATTTTACGTACTCCTTTGGACACTGTTGTAAGTCATGTACGCCTTTGGACCGCTTTTGCGGGATTTTACGTACTCCTTGGACACTGTTGTGAGTCATGTACGCCTTTGGACCGCTTTTGCGAGATTTTACGCACTCCTCTAGATAATGTTGGGATTCATGTACGCCTTTGGACCGTTTTTACGGGATTTACGTACACCCTTGAACTTCGATGCAACTATGTACGCCTTTGGACCGCTTTTGCGAGATTTTACGTACTCCTTTGAACCTTGTTGTGACTCGGTACACCCTTGGACTACTGTAGCGGGATTCATGTGCGCCTTTGGGCCGCTTTTACAGGATTTTACGTACTCGTTGGATGTTACTTCGTAAATCAAAAGAGAAGTCATGAGATTAAGGTGGACCGCTATGGGCGGATTTAGATATGTGGACCGCTATGAGCGGATTTTGTGTATGTGGACCGCTGTGGGCAAATTATGCTTGTCGTGGACCGCTATGGGCGGAGTATAAAAACCATGTGGGTTGCTGGGGTGGATTTAAAATCAATTTTTATGTGATGAGTAAATATTTTAAAATCAGTTTTTATGTGAGAAGCAAATGTTTTGAAATCAGTTTTGGATGAAAAGGAAATCAGCTTTTAAACCAATATGGTGTGATAAGGAAATCAGTTTTTGAAATCAGCTTGGTGTAACAAGAAAAAGGTATTTAAAAATTAGTTTTGTTTGATAAGAAAAGAGCTTTGAAATTAGTTTCAGTTTTAGATATGAGAATATTTGATTTTTTACATTGAATCTATGCTTTATTATGATAAGATGTGGATTTGTATTGAGTTTCCTCTACTGAGCTAGGATGTTGCTCACCCCTCGACTATACGTCACAGGTATAGCTTCTATTTGGACACCGGGCTTGCAAATTGAGGAATTGAGAAGTGCTATAATGTTCGAGGTTGTAGATTGAGTACTTTGTGGAGTTTGGTAAGTGTGGCTTGGTATAATATGTTATTATATACTCGTTGTACACCACTGTTTGGTGAGGTTGGTACATCACCGGTGGTCGTGGTTAGTTATTATAATATTTAATATTAGAAAATTAGATATTTATTTATGTCTTATGTATTATCTATTTTGATTTCTACATGTATGTGGATGTACCAAGTATTCTCTATATTCGGATCGTGTTCTACGACCCGACGGTCCGGGTTTTCCTATTCGTGTTTGAAGAAAAAAAAAATATGTCTCAAAATTTCAGGTTGGCAAAATCCGAGCTGTTACAGTTGGTATCAGAGCCTAGGCGTTAGGTCTTATTGGGACTCAGACGTGATGGCATTAGATTGTGTCAGAAGTCTAGACCCAACTGTGACTCTGTCACAGTTGGTATCAAAGCTTAAGCATTAGGTCTTGTTGGGACCCGAAAATTTAGGACTCAATTGCAATGGCATTAGATTATGTCGAAACTTAGGATGGGTTTGTAATCCCTATTATAAAATCTTCTAGAAATTCAGAGTCGTATCTCTCAATGACATTAGGCTGTCGGATTTTAGGCATTAAGTCTCTCATGAGACTGTGAGTCTTAGTTATGTGTGCGGAGCGTGATTATAGGACCATAGATGTGACATTAGATTTTATCAGAGTATATTTTGTGAACTTTTGAAAGTCCTATCTGAGTATAATAACCAATTGCTAAGTAATTTTTGTTTCATTGTTATAACAAATTATTATGTCTGGTAGAGGTCGACGACCCAGAGATGATCAAGGCAGTAGAGGTTCCCAGTCAAATATAAATAGAGTGTCGTTGGAAAATAGAGATGCCCCAGGAGGCAGTAGTCAGGGGAACAGAGACCAAGAGGGGAACCAAGATAGAGATCAAAGAGAACAGGAAAGAGTAAGAGAAAGAAATGAAGAAAGAGAAGAACGTCAGAGGATGATGCATACCATGGAAACCATGGCAGCCGCCATGGCTCAACAAGCAACATCGTTGGTAAACTCATAACGCCAATGACCAGCATCAGCCACCTCCTACTCCTCCAGTGGGTACCACTTAGCAGATACCTTCTACATTCACCGAGTTTAGGAGGATGCGTCCTCCGAGTTTCTTAGGGCAAGCAGAGCCAATGGACACAGAAAATTGGCTAAGCGAAATGGAGAAGGTATTCAGTGTACTTACGTGCACTGAGGATGAGAGTGTACGTTGGGCAGCCTATATGCTAGATGGGGAGGCAGCCCCATGGTGGAAGTCCGTATCGCGGACTAGAGCGCAAGAGACCCCAGGATTGCCTTGGACATGGGAGGAATTCATGGGAGAGTTCAACAAACAGTACTTCCTTGAGGTAGTGAGAAATCAAATGGAAGTGAAATTCCTACAGTTGGAGCAGGGGAGGATGTCTGAGAGAGAGTATGGAGTTGAGTTTATGAGCCTTGCTCGCTTTGCTCCTAAGTTCGTGGTGACGGATCTGATGAAAGCTAAGAAATTTCAACGCGGCTTAAGGTCAGATATCAGGGGAAAAGTTGTTGCTTTTGAATTGAAAACTTATGGCGCAATAATAAGCAAGGCTCTTGTGGTGGAAGAAGACGTGGAAGAAATGTATAAGAGAAGGGACCAACAGCATAGAAGAAGAGCAAGTCAAATGCAGTCATATACCCATGAGCAGGCACCCGAGATACCAAGACTCTTATTTCCAACACCCCCTCGGACTACTTAGACCGTTTGTGCAAGACCACCTGCGTCTGTGCCGGTAGTGACCTTTCGTCCTTCAAATCTTATGACAACTGGAGTGCCACAAACACAACAGGCTCCACCCACCTCATCAGTTACAGCTAGCAAAATCATGCCCAAGATGCGGGGGACGACATCACGTAGCCAAGTGTAACTGGACCACAGGTGCATGTTTCAATTGTGGTCAGCTAGGGCATCAGGTAAGGGACTTCCCTGAACCGATGAAGGAGAGGACGCCTTCGATATGAGGAACCATCGATCAATACAAGTGTTGTGTATCGTGTTCTTTAGTGCTTAATCTCATAAAATATTACGTTTGTATTTTGGGTGTATGATCAATGTTATTACCTCATCTTTTAATGTACGTACGTGGGGATCTTTATTGCAATTAATGGTGCATGTGGCCAATTAATGGTTAGACTATTTCTTTTACTTGGGCACTGATCAAATTTCGATTGTGATCCATTTAGTAAATGGCGGGTTGTAACTTTCATTGATGGTACATATTGTAGTGTTGTGACTATGATTATTAGCTTAGTGGACATGTTTCACCGATTTGGTGATATGTGGGTTTTCATGCAGGATGATGGAGAAATTTGGTTGAGGATGAGTTCAGCCTTTCGTTGTGAACTCAATGTGGATAGTAATTGAATGATTCTAGGGAATACATTTTTTTTCGTTCTGGGTGCATGAGTTGTTTCCTCATGGTGGGTAAGTTCTTGTCAACAGGACTCATGGTTAGTGAGTTAGAGTTCAGAAATGTAGCCATCAATTTCCGAGGTCGAAAATTCCTATGGAGGGAAGAATGTAACAACCTGAAATTTAGTTTGTGTATAAATCAATTCATGTCTAGACGTGAGTGTTCAACATGATATGCACGGTAAGACCTGGTTACTTAGAGCAATTTTCGAGGACGAAAATTTTATAAGGTGGGAAGAATGTAACAGCCTGAAAATTTTGACTTTGAATAGTATGTCTTGGTGTCCGTGCCAGACAGGTCACATGCGGCATACACTGTGTGTATGTGTTTGTGGTTCACAAGGGAACCACAACTACCACATACACACTTAGGTGTATATGTGTTTCACATGAGAATTATGTAAAGGTAATATAGCTTAAGTGTGTATGTGTGTCTAACACATAAGCTTAACACATGCTAGAAAGAAGAGGGGTCTCCCACACATTTTCCCCAAATGCTTGTATTTTTAGTTAGAGAGAGGGAGAGAGAAAGAAAGAGGAATAGGGTTTTAAAGAAAGAGATTTGAGAGAATAGGATAATTTCTCTTGATCCAAAGTTTGGATCCACCGTATGGATGTGAAGCATATGTGAAGATGAGTGGGTGATGATGATCTTGAAGAAGTTCTAGTAGTTGAGCTTGTGATAAGATCTTGAAAAGATTTGGAGAAAGGGTTTTGAAACCCTATTGAGTTGAGATGTGGATGGATCAAATCTAGAGGAGATCCACTTATTTAAGGTATGTTTTGATGCTTTATATACATTAAATAGGGTATAAATGATGGATTAAAAGAAGAAAAAGAAGAAGAATTGAAGAAAAATGGGTTTCAAGGTTCTAACCCAAGAAGTGCTCAGAAACTGCCAAAATCGATTAATCAATTTTGAAAATCGATTAATCGATTTTTGACAGAAGAAGAATTCGAGAGGAACTTCACGAAATCGATTAATCGAAGAAAATTTCGATTGATCGATTTTGAAAATCGAGCAACCCCTACAACTTTTGTGAATTGACCAACTTGTAAATCAACTATTTTAAAAGTAAAAATTTAGTGATAAGTTGAGTCAAATTCTGATTTTTATCGAGAAACGAAACCGATTAATCGAATAAAATCGATTAATCGATTTTTGAATTTCGATTAATCAAAATTGGGTCGATTAATTGACTGGACACGATCAGTGGGAAAAGATTTTTAGCTATTTAAAAATCGATCAATCGATTTTGTCTGAGTTTGCCAGTACTGCTTTGGTATTTTGACCATAACTTTCTGCTCTGAACTTCGATTAATACAATTCTTGAGGCGTTGGAAAGATGACAAAAATATTTATAACTTTTGTGATTTAACAATTTAGTAAATCTAAATTTTTGAAGGTCAAAAATTTAGAATAAAGTTACATCAACTTCTAAGTTGGCACAAACTTGCCCGTTTCGACTCGATTTTGAGAAAATACTTAAATAGGTCTAAGTTATTAGTGATTGGAGTAAATCCTTGATGCATCATTGTATGCTTGTGATGTAGATTAAGGGTGGAAGGCCATCGATGGGACCTTGCTTGCTTCGAGGTTAAGGTAGGAAAAATTTAATATCCGATTGCATTTTTGAAATTTATTCATAGATGCCTTGAATAAATCAAATGAAAATTGATAAGTTTCGTTGATATAGTTAGATGAAAAATGACAAGTTTTCTTAATGCATTTGATGTAAGTTTGATAATGATTTGAACTATAACTTGAACTTCTTGTAAAATAGAAATTTGAAATCATTGAGTCGAAAATGAAGAATTCTAAACCGTGAACTTAACCTAGAATTTGTACTATGGTATTCGATTTTAAACTTGATTTTTAAATGGTGCGTTTTAAAACCTTTAAACCAAGAATGTGAGCTTTGGACCGTGATTTAGAAAATGAACTAGAATGTGAATTCGGAATCGTTGAGTCTTGTAGATTTGTGAGAAGGTACACCCTTGGACCGCTGTGGCGGGATGCATGTACACCCTTGGACCGCTGTGGCGGGATTTATGTACACCTTTGGACCATTTTTACGGGATTTTACGTACTCCTTTGGACACTGTTGTAAGTCATGTACGCCTTTGGAACATTTTTACGGGATTTTACGTACTCCTTTGGACACTGTTGTAAGTCATGTACATCTTTAGACCGCTTTTGCGGGATTTTATGTACTCCTTGGACACTGTTGTGAGTCATGTACGCCTTTGGATCGCTTGTGCGGGATTTTACGTACTCCTCTAGATAATGTTGGGATTCATGTATGCCTTTGGACCGTTTTTACGGGATTTACGTACACCCTTGAACTTCGATGCAATCATGTACGCCTTTGAACCGCTTTTACAGGATTTTACGTACTCCTTTGAACCTTGTTGTGACTCGGTATACCCTTGGACCGCTGTGGCGGGATTCATGTGCGCCTTTGGACCGCTTTTGCGGGATTTTACGTACTCGTTGGATGTTACTTCGTAAATCAAAAGAGAAGTCATGAGATTAAGGTGGACCGCTATGGGCGGATTTAGATATGTGGACCGCTATGGGCGGATTTTATGTATGTGGACCGCTGTGGGTGGATTATGCTTGTCGTGGACCGCTATGGGCGGAGTATAAAAACCATGTGGGCCACTGGGGCGGATTTAAAATCAATTTTTATGTGATGAGTAAATGTTTTAAAATCAGTTTTTATGTGAGAAGCAAATGTTTTGAAATCAGTTTTGGATGAAAAGGAAATCAGCTTGTAAACCAGTTTGGTGTGATAAGGAAATCAGTTTTTGAAATCAGCTTGGTGCAACAAGAAAAAGGTATTTAAAAATTAGTTTTGTTTGATAAGAAAAGTGCTTTGAAATTAGTTTCAGTTTTAGATATGAGAATATTTGATTTTTTACATTGAATCTATGCTTTATTATGATAAGATGTGGATTTGTATTGAGTTTCCTCTATTGAGCTAGGATGTAGCTCACCCCTCGACTATTCGTCACAGGTATAGCTTCTATTTGGACACCGGACTTGCAGATTGAGGAATTGAGGAGTGCTATAATGTTCGGGGTTGTAGATTGCGTACTTTGTGGAGTTTGGTAAGTGTGGCTTGGTACAATATGTTATTATATACTCGTTGTACACCACTATTTGGTGAGGTTAGTACATCACCGGTGGTCGTGGTTAGTTATTATAATATTTAATATTAGAAAATTAGATATTTAGTTATGCCATATGTATTATCTATTTTGATTTCTACATGTATGTGGATGTACCAAGTATTCTCTGTATTCGGATCGTGTTCTACGACCCGACGGTCCGGGTTTTCCTATTCGTGTTTGAAGAAAAAAAAAATGTCTCAAAATTTCAGGTTGGGAAAATTCGGGCTGTTACATTCTTCCCACCTTATAAAATTTTCTTCCTCGAAAATTGCTCTAAGTAACCAGGTCTTACCATGCATATCATGTTAAACACTCACGTCTAGACATGAATTGATTTATACACAAACTAAATTTCAGGTTGTTACAAACGGGCATTCCAATTTTGCCAGAAAGGTCTTAAAACTATAAAATCAAGTCTTGTTTCGCTTAAATCGGATGTCTCAGCGAAAAGATCTTGAAGTTCAGGTTTGAAGAGAAAAACAATCCCAGAAATGTCAATCTCGAGAGAATGAGAAAACTTCTATAAAACCGACCGATCGAATTGTGGTTTCAACCGATCAAGGTGAAACAGAGGACAAAAGTTTTTTATAGAATATATTCTTGATTGGTCGAATTGTATTTCGATCGGTCGAGGTTAAAGAAGGATAAGTTCTTAAGGTAACAAAACTCGACTGGTCGAAATGGATTTTCGATCGGTCGAGTAGAGAGATCAGAAGAAAACCTTTTGAAATTCGATCAAAAGTTCCCAAACAGAGAGCAAATTGTCTTACATAAATTCTACTAGTCGAATGGATTTCAGCCGATAGAGTTCAACAGAGGAAGAAATTCTGAAGGGATTATATTCTCGACTGGTCAAATTTGATTTTCGACTAGTCGAGTTCTAGCCGAGGATTACAGTCCTTAATCAAAATATAATCTCGACCGGTCGACTTTGGATTTTGATTGGTCGAGTTTGCAATTTCATGCATAGGTCGAGGTTTTCGACTACGGTTCGAGTTCTCTTTCATCCCCGATTGTTCTGAGGGTTTAATTAGGGTTCCATTTTATTTGAAAATAGGCTAAATAATTTAAGATGGATCTAGAGGCACCCACCTGTTGAAGCGTGAATTGATTCTCGCAGCGATTTGGTTTGACGGAGATCGGATTCGAGCAACGATTTGTCCAAATCCTTTCACAAGAAATCCTTTCTTACGATCAAATCTTCATAGTGACAAGGAGCTTTGATGGGAGAGATTAGACTCCATAACAGGATACACGGGTCGCTAATATGAATTGAAACCTGCGGTGTTGTTCCGCCCTGAAACCATATAGAGATCCGATGATGGAGGTGTAGATGATGGGGCTGCCGGTACTTTTGCAAAGAAGAGAGAACAAGAGAGAGGGAGACGACGGAGAGAGAGAGCTTGATTGGGCAAGTTAACTTGCTGAGAGGGGCATGAGTCCAAAAGGTAAGAGTCCTTGGAGGATTCTAAGTGATTGCAAAAAATCAAATCTCATGAATGGTGGGATTAAATATTTCCTTAGTTGTTTAATGTAATAGGTTTCTTGAAAATTTGGTTGCTATTTTTGTGTAAACCGGATCTTAAATTTGAATTCCCTAATTTAAATTATGTGGGCCATGATAAGGTGTGCGCACCAGCACCGAGTCTTAGTGCTTCACCCATCTATTACCATTAAACATGATCAACTTGACCCTGGTCATTACAGTTGATTCTACCCGACCTGTTGGGCCAAACTTTTTGATGCACAATGGGAAAATGGCAAATATTCGTTCCAACCTAGTTAGAAGCCCCCTATTTCCTTTCATTTTATATATAAAATATCAGGTCGGGTCAGGTCGACTTTACCGACCGATTGTTGCCCAACCCGAAGATCGGTTTCGATGCCTCATGTTGAACCCAACCCAACAGGTTGGGTGGGTCGGGTGTGAGTCAACTCGACCCGTTGACAAAGTTATTCGGCATGGAGCAACAAGTTTGAGTGGGCTCTATTCCTACCCTACGAATCTCAAGGTGATGAGCAACCTTAATTTCTTTACTTATAAGTTATAATTGTACATACCCTATTGTCCAAGTAAGGAATATGGAACCTTCAGAAAGCATAGTAAAGAAACACTTAGAATTCAAATTTTATCTTCTTTTGCTCCTTCAAAACTACCACAGCATACAAAATGCACACCATATAAGCCAAAGGCATCATAAGATTATGAAGAACATCTTAGCCACCGAATCCTGCCAATGCCGACATTAACAGATTTCAAGGCTTCAACGGTATGTGTCAGTCTGGTTTTGATGGTTTAGTGATGCCTCTACATCTCATTAATCCTAACCTTGTAGATTACGGAAGAGATTTATATGGTTAACAGAAGCAACCAATTAAAATGACTTCAAAATATCACTGACCTGATTATGGACTAGGATTGGTCTTTGGTTCTATCGAAAAAAAAAAACAAAGGATTGGTCTTAGGTACCTGATCGTGCACCATGACATGGTGCACATAAGCTGTCTGGGCGACAGGCACCTTATTCCAACTGGTCATTCGAAAAACTCGAACATATAATTTTAGGAAAATTATAATGAGCAGACCTCAAACAGCAGACCAACAACAGACTGCTTATGTGGTGTGATGCAACTGGCTGGCCCGACCTGCATTGCTGGGACCCACTGCACTTGCATCACGCCTCGTAAAAGGTCTATTGAATGGTATGCTGCTTGTGGTCCGCCATATATCAATGTCCATAATTTTAAGGAAATTTTGCAAACAGTGCACATACTTCCAGCTATTCATAGAGCGAGGCATGGTTCAGAAATAACTGCATAGCTGTAACAACCCTAAAAATTTAAAACTGAATTTGTGGTGTTAGATTCATTTTGCACAGAGCGTGGTGTTAGTGCTCCATACCGGAACCTATCCTAGTTGAAAAAGTACACATTTTGGTTTTTCAAAAATGTTTTATATTTAAAATTATCCTTATTTGACACAAGTTGTGTGGTGGCCTAGTGGTTGAAAGACTTTGGTTATAAACAAGAGGTCTAAGGATCAAATCTTACTACGTGAGTTTAAACCTCTATTTTTTAAACCTTGAAATAAAAGCCTATACACCCTTATTTAGTGCGACCGCTTAACACCGAATTAATGCCCATATATTATAAATAAGAAAGCTACAGAGAACCCTAAACCATTATTATAAGAATTCTTTTTAAAAACCCTAGCCGTCACTCCATCTTCTTCTATAGCCACCTTTTTCTAAAAACACCCTAATCTCTTTTAAATCTCTTGTGTGTTCTTCCGCAAGAACCACTATAGTATTTTTCTATTGTCAAATCGAGGTGAAGACAGCGTAATCGTGGACGGCCCATCGTGTGGACACCGATCTCTATCGCCCTAACCGCCATCGATTCGCCGAGCACGCTTCAAGAGGTGGGTGCCCCTCGATCGATCTTAAAATATTCAACTTTTTATTTTAATAATAATAAGAATAAATATATATATATATATTAAATGAATATCTATTTATCTTATTTAGGTATTCAAAAGTTATATATATACATGTATTTCGGTGTGTATAATAACATAAATCCTATACATGGACATATAATAGTTGCCCTTGATATATATAGATATATAATGAATATATATAGTGTTTTGTATTGCTTATATAGGTGTTTACAGTGGAGAGAGAGAGCTCTTCTTCTCCACAATTTCGTCAGTGAAGATAAGATATATTTCGGGGATCGGCCCAACTAAACGCCGACAATGCCGGTGATAACTTGCCCGTGCCAACTATTGTAGTTGGGCACTTCGAAGAATTTTACCTAATATGAATATTTTGGTGCAACCATCCTTCTAGCACCATTGATTTCAAATGAAATAGATTCAAGGTTGGACCTGATGGGCCCAACCCAAAAAATAGAACAGAGATGGACCATCTCCACAAATTGAAATCCTCGAGACATCTAATGGTTCAGAACTCGAGAACTTAGCCCACAAATCAAGAAAAAGTAAAAGGCTATTTAGATATCAGTGAACATGAAGGATTTGACCCTTAGATTTGAGACCTTAGAGGTCAAAATAAATTGGGCCCAACGACCTAATACCTTAGAATCATTTTTTTTAAATATCTGATGGTTCAGATCTGTTCAATCTGATCGCCACATGGTAGGTACACTAAGTGTGCACTTGACTGCTAGATCTTGTAAAACGTTGACTGGAAGATCTAGTGTGCTAGAGATCGAATCGGGATCGGGACAAAAGAATCAACCTTAGGTAAAATTTTATTGTCTAACCATCAAATGGTTCAGATTAGAGGATAAATGACTCAAAGTTCGTGCCTTCTTATTTTAGCCTTAGGTGCCACATGGAATAATACATGGGTTACCTTTAACCCTTAATTTTTGAGAATTATGCAAGTGGCCCATGTGACCAACTTCAAAATGATCTCAATAGTAACTCAAGGTAATCTAATGGATCAGAAAGTGTCACTAAAATTTCTAGGACGCGCTTTGAGGCTCACAAATTGGAAAATTTAGTGAGGGATATTAACCCTTATATAACTAGGCTAAGTGGATCATTTGACTGCCACATTGACCCACTCTTAGGTCAAATTAGTAAAAGGTGTCGATACAGAGACTGCACAAATATTAGGAAACTTTAAAAATAGAAGGCCCGATCAGTAATCTGACGGCCCATAGAAGGTTTCTCCAAAAATTTTGTATGAAATATCTGTTCTTTTCAAATGTTAATTATTATTTTATATTCACAAGTATGTAAGGTGTATGAAATAGTTTCTTTAGGCCAAGTTAGTCCTTTCATCATATAGCATGCACCACATAGAAAAATCACGATAGGGCATACGCACAATTAAAAAGAAATAAGCTATGTCACACGACTTTTAAGCCTTCGTCATGGTGGGGTTCCCGTCACGGTCACGTGGAACTTGGAATGTAGGCATCCATGTACGGATGCAACACCTCTATGGGAGTATGGGCTGCCACACGAAGTACATCCAGGTTACTACGGAACCCATCCCTTGGAAAGTGTAATTTTGTGAATTTTATCGCACCGTGGCTCACTTCAAATTAAGTTTTAAGCAAACGATAAGGAATTATATGTAAGATAAGGTAAGATACGAATACGGATAATTAAGTTACGTTGTGAAGGCCAGCAAAATATAAATTAAGTTTCTACACGTGTCATGTCTTGCGTACCACCGCAAGATCTAACGTCTGCAGCCAAGACGGGTCTTAAGGACAATATGATACGACAGTGTCCCGAATGTAAGGGGACACTGATTTAAATGCATGCAACCACATCGGGCTGGATGGTGGTATACGATATGATATGGAGGTTAGGTGGTTATCTACACGTGGACCTCGCGTGATAGGCTCGAGCAGCGGCCCTGGCACAGGTCGTATACGAAAATTAGGTAAGATGTGAAGTACGTTGTAGGCGTATGGAGCAATATTAAGTCTTAAGATATGCCACATAGGAAAAGTCGAAAAGGAACAAAAGGAGATCAGAACTTGATGCATCATATTTATTTCATGTTATGTCAGGTCTTTTCATTTTATGTTACTTCTTTTTCTTTTTATGCTATATTTTTCAGTTTTGTTATGATAGATATGAGATCTTAGATGTTTTTGTAATCATTTATAGCTGTTTGATTTATTTCAAAATGTATCGCAACTCAAGCGATTGCACACACGATCACCTGAGTATTTTATGGTGGATCGATTGTGCAACCTGCTGAGTTTACGTGACTGAGTAAACTCACCCCCTCCCCAAAACTATTGCGGTGAGAACTCGATTTTCCATCGAGGATGGGGATGTCATTGTTCTTCGCGGCTCAAGAGCGTGAAGACGTCGGCTACCATTTGGACGAGGGAATAGATCCGGCGGATTACTTTGAGCATTGAGAGATTTTTAGTCATAGTTTTATTATTTTCAGGGGAGATTTGTTATTAGATACTTTTATTTTTCAGCACCAATTATGGGTTTGCGTTGGGACTGTGTTAATCCACGTAAAACCCCCGCCTGCTTTCAGTTATAGATGCATGGTTAGGATTTATCACTTAATTAACGCCATCTACGCTTTCCGTTGTTTGCTTGAATAATTTATTTTAAATGATGCTATTAAATGCCTTGATCCATATGCTAAATCGGTATAAAAATTATGTGTATGTCCGCTTATCGCCTTAACAAGCGTGCGGTGTCATAACACGGAATTCTAGGCCCTTGAGGTCGGGTAAGGATTCTGGGTCGTGACAGAGTTGGTATCAAAGCCTAAGCTTTACTTCCTTGAGGACTGTGTGGCTCATGTAAGTACACTATGGTGATGATGTGATAATAATTTTGATAGACCCTAAGCTTTAGATCTTTTGTGGACTGAAGGATTTTAAGAAAGTGTGATGATCAATGACATAAGATTTGGCGTATTGGGAAATAATTAGAGAAGATAAATCCTGACTGGTTTGATGGTCTAAATATTCATTATAGGTTGAGATGTTGACTATAAGAATAACTTATTAGAAGTGGGTTCAGATGGAGGAATAAATTATTATCATCAACCTCAGACTTATTTGAATTCCTTTATGGTCAACAAGATATAATAATGATGATAACCTATAACAGAGTGTTATAAGTAATTGATGTTGAGAAGTAAGAGTATATTTTGAATAAATAATTTAAGAGGCTACGAGAATTTGATTTTTGAAAAGTTAAGGATTATAAAGAGTGGAAGAACATGAGGAACACCTTCGTCTACGCACTTGAGCACTCGAGATCACCAGTTGTATGCTAAACCTAGTAAGTGTGAGTTTACGCTTAATCAAGTGACCTACCTTAGCCACGTGGTATCAGCAGAAGGAGTGACCGTCGATCCTTCTAAGATCAAAGCAATTCTGAGTGGAAAGCACCGACGAGTGTTACCGAAGTTAGGAGTTTCCTCGGACTCGCAGGTTACTATCGACGCTTCGTCGAGGGATTCTTTCGAATTGCTCTACCCCTTACAAGCCTTACTAAGAAGAACACAAAATTGGTATGGTCAGAGGAGTGTGAAAGAAGTTTTCAGGAGTTGAAGAAGAAGCTTACTACAGCACCAGTTCTAACCTTACCCTCTAATACAGACAAGGGTAAATTTGAATTATTCACCGACGCATCTCGCCAAGGACTTGGTTGTGTACTGCAACAAGATAGGAGGGTCGTTGCATACGGGTCAAGACAACTAAAGCCACATGAGAAAAACTACCCAGTTCACGACTTAGAATTGGCAGCAGTCATTTTCGCTCTCAAATTGTGGCGACTCTATCTCTATGGTGAAACGTTCAAGGTATATACTGACCATAAGAGCCTCAAGTACCTCTTCTCACAAAAGATTTGAACCTCGCATAACGCAGATGGGTCGAGTACATGAAGGATTACGATTGTTCGATTAATTATCACTCTGGTAAAGCGAACGTCGTCGCTGACGCACTCAGTAGAAAAACGTCAGGATTTTTGGCCCGATTAAAAACTTCAAGGACCCTCGATGAACTAGCAGAAGAAGATTTTTATCTCCAAAAGCTCGAAGGTGTATATCTGGCGAAAATTGATAAATTATCATAGATAAAATCAAGGAGTTGCGACAATGATCCAGAAATTCTACGAATCATTAAGGCCATGAATAAGGAATCAAAACCTGTTTTTAGTCTCAGAGAAGATGGAGCATTACTCTTTAGACGGAGATTGTATGTACCTAATGACCCTAAGGTTAAAAAGGAAATACTCGATGAAGGTCACAAATCAGGGTACTCAGTACACCCAGGCAACACTAAGATGTATCGAAATTTGAATAAATGGTATTGGTGGCCAAACATGAAGCGAGAAATAGCTGAATATGTATCAAAATGCTTAGTGTGCCAACAGGTCAAAGCAGAGCACCAAAAACAGGCCGGTTTCATTCAACCCTTACCCATTCCAGAATGGAAGTGGGAAAATATATCAATGGACTTCATCGTTGGCCTGCCAAAAATGTTGAAGAAGAACGATGCTATTTGGGTAATAGTCGACAGATTAACAAAGTCTGCACATTTCTTACCTTTTAAAACGACTGCTGATGGAGAAAAACTTGTAGAGACTTACTTGAAGGAAATCGTGAAATTGCACGGTGTGCCAGTAAGCATCGTGTCCGATAGAGACTCGAAATTTACCTCCAAATATTGGACTACCTTCCAAACAGCCTTGGGGACGCTTGGATTTCGATCGCTCCCATCCGCAAACTGACGGACAAACCGAAAGGGTTAACCAAGTAGTCGAAGATATGTTGAGAGCTTGTATGCTAGACTTCCGAGGGAATTGGGATGATCACCTCCCTTTGATCGAATTCTCCTATAATAATAGCTACCAGGCAAGCATCGGAATGTCTCCTTTCGAGGCGTTATCGAGAAGTTGTAGAACACCTTTGTGTTGGGATGAAGTCGGAGTGAGAAAGATGCTTGGACCCGAACTAGTTCAAACCACATTGAAAAAGTCAAGCTAATCGTGAACGGCTTAGAATCGCCAGATCGTCAAAGGAAGTATGCCAACCCCACCGTCAGTAACTTGGAATTGAGGTACAACTTTTCGACTCAAAAGATTGAATTTCATTAAAATTTTATTCAGTATTTTGAATGGTAAAATCTTCATCAGATTGGAGAACGTGTATTCATTCGTGTCTCCCGCAGCAAAGGAGTTATGCGCTTTGGAGAGCGTGGCAGTGAAAGATCGTAGGACCTTTCAAGTCACCAAACGTGTGGCGAGGTTGCTTATAAAGTTGCTCTACCACCACAATACTGAATCCACGATGTATTCCACATGTCTATGTTGAGGCGATACGTGTATGACCCTCACACATAGTGGAAATCGAGCCCATCAATATCAAAGAGGATCTTACTATCATTTCAAGGCCCATTAGGATCCTCGATCGAAGGTGCAAGTTTTCAAAATAAGACGATCACGTTGGTGTTGGTTCAATGGCAACATCACACGCCAAAGGAAGCAACACGGGAGAATGAAGACGACATCAAAACAACAGATCCTAACTTTTCGAGTGGTGATGTACGTAATTTTCGAGGACGAAAATATTATAAGGGAGAGAATGTGACCTAAAAATTTAAAACTGAATTTGTGGTGTTAGATTCATTTTGCACAGAAGCGTGGTGTTAGTGCTCCATACCGAACCTATCCTAGTTGAAAAGTACACATTTTGGTTTTTCAAAAATGTTTTATATTTAAAATTATCCTTATTTGACACAAGTGTGTGGTGGCCTAGTGGTTGAAAGACTTTGGTTATAAACAAGAGTTCAAGGATCAAATCTTACTACGTGAGTTTAAACCTCTATTTTTAAACCTTGAAATAAAAGCCTATACACCCTTTATTTAGTGCGACCGCTAACACCTAATTAATGCCCATATATTCAAAATAAGAAAGCTAGGGAGAAGGCTAAACCATTATTATAAGAATTCTTTTAAAACCCTAGCCCACTCCATCTTCTTCTATAGCCACCTTTTTCTAAAAACACCCTAATCTCTTTTAAATCTCTTGTGTGTTCTTCCAAGAACCACTATAGTATTTTCTATTGTCAAATCGAGGTGAAAACAGTAATCTCGTGACCCATCGTGTGGACACCGATCTCTATCGCCTAACCGCCATCGATTCAGCACGCTTCAAGAGGTGGGTGCCCTCGATCGATCTTAAAATATTCAACTTTTATTTTAATAATAATAAGAATAAATATATATATATATATTAAATGAATATCTATTTATCTTATTTAGGTATTCAAAAGTTATATATATACATGTATTTGATTGTGTATAATAACATAAATCCTATATCATGGACATATAATAGTTGCCCTTGATATATATAGATATATAATGAATATATATAGTGTTTTGTATTGCTTATATAGGTGTTTACGTGAGAGAGAGAGAGAGCTCTTCTTTCTCCACAATTTCGAAGATAAGATATATTTCGGATCGGCCCAACTAAACGCCGACAATGCCGGTGATAATGCCTGAGTTGGGCACTTCGAAGAATTTTACCTGATATGAATATTTTGGTGCAACCATCCTTCTAGCACCATTGATTTCAAATGAAATAGATTCAAGGTTGGACCTGCTGGGCCCAACCCAAAAAATAGAACAGAGATGGACCAACTCCACAAATTGAAATCCTCGAGACATCTAATGGTTCGTGAACTTAGCCCACAAATCAAGAAAAAGTAAAAGGCTATTTAGATATCAGTGAACATGAAGGATTTGACCCTTAGATTTGAGACCTTAGAGGTCAAAATAAATTGGGCCCAACGACCTAATACCTTAGAATCATTTTTTTTAAATATCTGATGGTTCAGATCTGTTCAATCTGACGCCACATGGTAGGTACACTAAGTGTGCACTTTGACTGCTAGATCTTGTAAAACGTTGACTGGAAGATCTAGTGTGCTAGAGATCGAATCGGGATCGGGACAAAAGAATCAACCTTAGGTAAAATTTTATTGTCTAACCATCAAATGGTTCAGATTAGAGGATAAATGACTCAAAGTTCGTGCCTTCTTATTTTAGCCTTAGGTGCCACATGGAATAATACATGGGTTACCTTTGACCCTTAATTTTGAGAATTATATGCAAGTGGCCCACAGGACCAACTTCAAAATGATCTCAATAGTAACTCAAGGTAATCTAATGGATCAGAAAGTGTCACTAAAATTTCTAGGACGCGCTTTGAGGCTCACAAATTGGAAAATTTAGTGAGGGATATTAACCCTTATATAACTAGGCTAAGTGGATCATTTGACTGCCACATTGACCCACTCTTAGGTCAAATTAGTAAAAGGTGTCGATACAGAGACTGCACAAATATTAGGAAACTTTAAAAATAGAAGGCCCGATTAGTAATCTGACGGCCCATAGAAGGTTTCTCCAAAAATTTTGTATGAAATATCTGTTCTTTTCAAATGTTAATTATTATTTTATATTCACAAGTATGTAAGGTGTATGAAATAGTTTCTTTAGGCCAAGTTAGTCCTTTCATCATATAGCATGCACCACATAGAAAAATCACGATAGGGCATACGCACAATTAAAAAGAAATAAGCTATGTCACACGAATTTTAAGCCTTCGTCATGGTGGGGTTCCCGTCACGGTCACGTGGAACTTGGAATGTAGGCATCCATGTACGGATGCAACACCTCTATGGGAGTATGGGCTGTCACACGAAGTACATCTAGGTTACTACGGAACCCGTTCCTTGGAAAGCGTGATTTTGTGAATCTTATCGCACCGTGGCTCACTTCAAATTAAGTTTTCAGCAAACAATAAGAAATGATATGTAAGATAAGGTAAGCTACGAATACGGATAATTAAGTTACGTTGTGAAGGCCAAAGAAAATACAAAGTAAGTTTCTACGTGCCATGTCTTGCGTGCCACCGCAAGATCTAACGTCTGCAGACCAAGACGCGGGTCTTAAGGACAATATGATCTGACGGTGTCCCGAATGTAAGGGGACAGATTTAAATGCATGCAACCTCATCAGGCTGGATGGTGGTATACGATATGATATGGAGGTTAGGTGGTTATCTACACGAGGACCTCGCGTGATAGGCTCGACGCAGTCGTATCTGCAAAAGTGGGTAAAGATGTAAATCGAGCAATATTAAGTCTTAAGATATGCCACATAGGAAAAGTCGACCAGCGATAAAAAAGGAGATCGAACTTGATGCATCATATATATTTCATGTTATGTCAGGTCTTTTCATTTTATGTTACTTCTTTTTCTTTTTATGCTATATTTTCCAGTTTTGTTATGATGGAAATGAGATCTTAGATGTTTTTGTAATCATCTATGGTTGTTTGATTTATTTCAAAATGTATCACAACTCAGCGATTGCACACGATCACCTGAGTATTTTATGGTGGATCGATTGTGCAACTCTTGAAGTTTACGATGTAAACTCACCTCCCCAAAACTAACGATTCGGTGAGAACTCGATTTTTCCATCACCGAGGATGGGGATCTTCATTCTGATGCGGCTCAAGAGCGTGAAGACGTCGGCTACCATCTGGACGAGGGAATAGATCCGGCGGATTACTTTGAGCATTGAGAGATTTTTAGTCATAGTTTTATTATTTTCAGGGGAGATTTGTTATTAGATACTTTTATTTTTCAGCACCAATTATGGGTTTGCGTTGGGACTGTTTTATTCCACGTAAAACCTCTGCTTGCTTTCAATTATAGATGCATGGTTAGGATTTATCACTTAATTAACGTCATCTACGTTTTCCGCTGTTGTTTGCTTGAATAATTTATTTTTAAATGATGCTATTAAATGCCTTGATCCATATGCTAAATCGGTATAAAAATTATGTGTATGTCCGCTTATCGCCTTAACAAGCGTGCGGTGTCATAACACGGAATTCTAGGCCCTTGAGGTCGGGTAAGGATTCTGGGTCGTGACAATAGCAGCCCTATAGCTGGAATTATGTGCCCTGTTTCGTAAAAATCCCTACTTGTGATGTTGTTTTCTGATTTAATGGGGTGTCACCAGCATTGTAAGATTGATGCGGCGAAGTTCTTTTACCCCATCAGTAGTTCAATACTGTCAAAAGCTGACTTTACAGATGTTAGAGCCCCTGAAAATCTGTGCGAGTCAGCTTTTGATAAAAAGAAGATATTTAAATCTTTGATCCTAACGGTACTCAACAAGTTGGAAGCAAAGAATCAAGCCAAACAGGCATCACTTGCTTTTGTAAGAACCGCATTACACCTTGAAGAGTCATTTTCTTCCCATCTTCTTCTTTGTTAGAGAGCATAGAGGTAGAAGCCACAGGTGATTTTATTGGTGAATTTGGTGAGCGTTTGTGATGGATCAAATGCAAATGGTTGGAGACCCAACTCAAAGCGCGGATATCTCAAGAGAATTGGAACACATTGATGACTATGACGGAGAACCCCCTCCCACACAAGAACTAACTGAAAATTTGAAGATCAACATGGCTTATACTAAGTCCAGACGACGACCTTCCCAGTTGCCATTGCAACGGTCACTGCATCTGCCATCTACCCAGTCTTCATTCTCTAGCGAATGGGAAGAGATGGACTCAGATTTGGAGGAAATATTGGAAGGCGTAGCAGTCCTTAATACGAAAAAGGATTATGAGGAATTGAGCAGTCAAATGAAGATGTGTTTGCTATGTTTCTCCATCTTCCCAGAGGACGCAGAGATTAAGAAGAGGACTCTGATCTACTGGTGGATTGGGGAGCATTTCCTAAACCCAAGTGCTCGTAAAACTGCTGAGGAGAACGGAGAAGATTGCTTCAATGAATTGATCCACATGGGATTTATAGAGCCTGTCTACAACAAACGGAGCGGGATCATCCACGAGTGCAAAATCCACCCATGGATTCGTTGGATGGTAGTGAATCTTGCGAGAAAAGCGTCCTTGTTTGTGTTGGACAAAACAGGTAACCCGTCTTCAGCTCCCTCCAAATTTCGCCATGCGTGCTTAATTTCTAATATTATACAAGGGAAGGCAATAAAATGGAGTAGTTCAAACGTCGATAATTCAAGTTATCCAAACGGAGAAAATACTAAACTGTCCGGTATCCAAAGCCATCAAAAGCTGTTATTGTCCGTATTCAATGTAAATAGATCAAATCTCGATTTCAAGGAGGAAGATTTTCCAAATTTTAGAACCGTAACTGTCTTGCAACTTGGAATGTGGCAAAAATTGAAGTTTTCAAAAGATTCCAGTAGGAAACATCACATTGAAGTGGAGGATCCGAATTTATTAGCTACTCTAGATCCTCTCGTTAGGCTGAGATATTTGAGCCTACAAGGCATTTCTAGAATAGCGGAGGTACCAGATACGATCGGCGAATTCCACGGCTTGAAGGTGCTCGATCTCCGAAGCTGCCAAAATCTAGAGAAATTGAGCGCTAAGATCACACACCTTAGAAATTTAACCCACTTGGATGTATCCGAGTGTTACATGTTGGAGAACATGCCCAAGGGGCTTGGCTCACTCTCGGAGCTGGAAGTGCTCAAAGGGTTTGTATTTGGCAGCTATAAAAGCAAAGATGCATGTAAATTGGAAGAGCTGACCAAATTGAAGAAGTTAAGAAAACTGAGCATATGCATAGGGAGTGAGGCACATATCAAACATAGCGACGAATTGAAAGGGTTGAAAAATTTGATCTCTCTACGGTCCTTTGCTATAACATGGGGACTTGTCTCAAAACCATCGAACCCGGATTGGAAGGATTTGTTAAAAAAGTGGACGAGTCTTGAGCTTCCTCCTGACATTAAAAAACTTGACTTGCGATGCTTCCCTAAAAATGATATGCCGGATTGGCTCCACAAGGACAACATTATGAAGAATTTGGAGAGACTCTACGTCAGAGGAGGACAACTTGAAAATCTTAGTTTTAAGGGGCAATGGAAAATTAAATTTCTACGTTTGAAGTTTTTGAAAAAATTGAAAACTCCGTGGCAGCAAATTGAGGCATGCCTTCCACAGTTGGTCTATTTAGAGATTCATGATTGTACGGGGCTCGAATCACACCCTAATCTTGACGAGCACGGAGTGTATGTGAAACAGAAGACCCCAAGCAAGAACATTGAGGCCCCTTCCCCACCACCTACTAAGGATCCTATGGCTCCTACATCAACTCCTCTTTCCGTGGCTTCTTCTCCTACTACAATGGTAGCAACTGCACCTACTCCAACTCGAGCACCGGATACTTTTCCAATTTATACTCCTACATCCGCTCCTTCTATGGCCACTTCTGCACCTACTCCAGCTCCAGCAACCGATTCTTCTCCAAGTCTAACTCCTACTACGATGGTCGCTTCTGCACCTACTCCAACTCCAGCACCTGATACTTCTCCAATTATAACTCCTACAATTGTTGCTTCTGCACCTACTTCAGCTCCATTACTCAGTATTTCTCCAAATCTTACTTCTACATCGGCTCCTACCGAACCTGAAAAAACCAAAACTACTCCTACACCCACTGTCTTCACTGAAACTGGAAAAATAGCGACAACTATTGCATCCCCACATCTATGACCACTCCAATTGCCCTTCCCGTCTCCGATTCTGTCTGTCAGTCTCTATCCCCAACTGAATCAACTGAACATGCTAGCACATCTGATCCGATTGTTTCTCCTACTGATCAACCACACGCTTCTATACCTTCTACTACCACAACTACTTCTCAAATTGTTACGACTGCTTCTACTTCTTCATCGATTAATCCTTCTAAACCTGCTCTTGATCTTCCCCATACTCCGTCTAGTAGTCCTATGGGTTTTACTCCTATGCTGTCTATTGGTCGTACTATAACTGATACTCCTCTTGTTGGTTCTACTTCATCCATTAGTCAAAAACTGGTTCTTACTCCGGCCGCTCCTCAACTTACTCATCCACCCACTCCTGATCCTGCTCAATCTGTTGTTCCGCCATTGTCTGCAGATCAAACCCAAGTTGTTACTACTACTCCAATCACTGATCAACTTGTTACCTCTGCTTATACATCTCCATCTATCACTCCTCTTGAAACCGCTCCTGCTCCTCCTACTCTGTTTGCTAGTTCTATGGTTTTGACTCCTATGCCATCCACTAGTCCTACTATAGCTGATACCCCTATTGTTGCTTCTTCATCCCCCAGTCATATGCCAATTCTTACTCCTACGACTCCTCAACCTACGCAGTCACCACTTCCTGAACTTGTTCATACTAGCGCCCAATCTATTGGTCCTCATGTTACTCCCGAGCCGTCTTCCACACCTAACCCACAAGCTGCTCTTCCTCCACCTACAGAGACCACTGTCCCTAATCCTAATACACCTACTACTACTTCCTCTTGATATGCTTCTTATTGGTTGTTTATGCAGTCCAGATTGGGGTGTTGTTTAGAATAAGATTTTATTTGTGTTTTTTAGTGATGATGTGTTTCAAATATTGACATTAGACACAAGGGGAAGGAGCCCACTAGATCAAATCTTCATGTTTGCTCCACCTTCTCTTCGATTCAGAATAATGTATTCATGCTCATCTTCTTCTTGCCTTTTTTGTTTCACTGATGATCTGCTCAATATCCAATCTTATGCAATTCTCTCTACATTTATGCTTTTGTTTATGCTTATAATTGTCAATTTGTTCATCAGCATTTGTAACAAGGGAATCAAGTAATGTTCATTAACTATTCTACTTTTCCAATCAACTGAATTTGTGGCTCATTGCAGACAATGAACTGATTATTTGTCAGCTATGCAACCACAAGGACCTTGGGCTTTGCATAGATTTCTTTTACGCTCTTTAAAGTCTGTATGTGTCTCAAGGTCCACTCATTGCATAGTGGATGGCTCATTGTTCACAAATTCATCACAATTATGGTTGCCCAAAGTAATTGTAACAAATCCAACCTTTTTTTTTTCTTTTTACCCTAGAGCTGAGCCTAATTCGAACCCAAAAATATTTTTGGGCAAATTACCAACTCCTCTCTGCTCCTGCATTAAACACAAAAAAAGTGGGGTTATTTTTTATGACTAAAAAGTGCAATAGGGGGTGAATACAAGTTACTTTGAGGTCAGCCCACCGAAGGGTGTTTTAGCCCTGTCAATTCAGTCCCTCTGAATTAAAAACTCTCCAGGCTACCTCTCTGGGGCTTCATCGATATTATAATATATGCTTCGGGGTCAGCCCACCGACACTGATTTTTATGCTTCATGGCCAATCTACCGAAGCTGTTTTTCAGTTCACAACATGGGTCGTGTAGACCCGTATCCTGAGACATTTTTGTCATTAAAAAAATAATCCTACTTTTTTGGTAATTAAAATATAGACACATTACCTTTTTTTGTAATAAACCCATTATGTTTTTTTTTTTTTCTTGGTGCAGCCAGAACGGCCAACTCTTTCGGTCTACTTGATATAAAATTCACCCGAAATCCCCAAACGGAAACTACCTACACACGTCTTAGCAGTAGAACCTAATTTTTTTATAGTTAAAAAATAAAATACTTAGACTCTCCTCTGTCGCTTTGATAGTTTGGAGTTCCCTGAAAGCCGAGTATTTCTTTGCCTCTCC
The DNA here is from genome assembly GCA_021018995.1 of Chloranthus sessilifolius. Taxonomy (NCBI): domain Eukaryota; kingdom Viridiplantae; phylum Streptophyta; class Magnoliopsida; order Chloranthales; family Chloranthaceae; genus Chloranthus; species Chloranthus sessilifolius. The sequence continues at coordinate 140,593,939 of CM037588.1, read as the reverse complement.
TTCTTCCAGGTTAGGAGCTCCTCTTTAGAAATCATACCCTCTTCTCACCTTTCCCATTATCCTTTACCCTTAAATTCATAAAACCTCACCCCAATGGAGATTGTAATGAAAGAATGGAACGAAAAACTGTTGCTCACTTCAATAGAGAAAAGTGAAATCAAAATCGATTGTTCGGAATGACCGTGTAGGAAAAACTTGCTTGATTGAAAAAATCATTACTATCCGTAAGATCAACAAGTAGATTGTTATAGAGAACATTCGGAATAGCTGGAATCTTCAAAAGGAACTGCAGATTCGGGAGCTTGATGATAATACCTTCCTATTCCAATTTCCAATGTGTGGCCATAAACTGAGAATCATGAAGACGTGTCTGTGGTGCTTTGATAACGACTTGATCGCTCTGGAGCAATACGCAGCAAGATTCCTGTTAATAGTATCTAGTTTAATAAAGCCACTTTCTGGATTCGGATTCTTGATCTTCCAATGGGAGCCACGACCCAAAGCCGTAGGAATTAAAATTGGAGAACATCTTGGAAAGGTTATAATGGTGGATGCAGATCCAAATGGTATTGGCTGGGGACAATTCCTACGAATACGTGTTGAAATCAACATCAATGAACCCCTCGCTCGAGAACTCTTTGTCCAACTCCAAGAAGGTACACCTCGGTGCCCATCCTTTTGTTTCCGATGTGGTATCATTGGTCATTCTGAGCGAGACTCTGTTAAGGAAGACATTGAGCAGGTGAAAGGTGGAGTAGAAGACCAATATGAGCCATGGCTACATGCCCCGATATCACAGTTTCAAGCCAAAAAAGACAGATCCCATGATATACCATCCAACAATCAGCGACTACGGTATGAAGATGATGGGTGGAGAGTCCTAACAGCCAAGCACATGAAAATCTCAACAGGAAACTGGTGGAGAAGATGATGTCAGGTCCAGATGCACAAGAGATAGTGAATACAGAAGCTGTGGCCCAAACATCTGTCCACCACAATCAGACGCTGATAGATGATGCACATGTCCAATCGCAAACGAATGTAACGCTTCCTATAAATTTGGAATCGGTTACATCCTCGTACGACGTGCACACAATTCATGGGGAATTTGAAAGGATGGGTCCATCAAGCAATATGGAAGTTACAATCGGCGTTATCAATGGGGGCGCTAATCAAGGAGAACCAGAAAACTTACCACCCTCAATACCCAATCCCGAAGTAACCACCGAAGTTAAAGACACTGTGAATCTTAACGCCGGCCATGATATCCTTGGGCACAAAAATGGCGCCAGTTTTCAAAACTTTAAGAAACATGCACGTGCAGCTCATACCTCTATAACTAATCCATCCTCCTGTAACCTTCTAACCCGTGAAAATCCACCTTTGAGCCCATCATATCCGAGCCCAAAACCCAATATACAACTAAACCCATAGCAGGCACTGACCCAAACTCTCCCAAAGTTACAGCCACATGTCAAACCCCAATCACCAAACCTACCCATCTAACCACACAATCTCCCACGATTAACCAAAACTTTGATGCCACCACCAATTCACTCTATGCAACCACCAAAACCTTTGAAATTTTTAATTCTCATGCCCAGCCAAACCAACCAAACCAACAGCCGTACAACAATAATTCCAACCCACTCACTGTTAAGCGGAAAAGACCACAACTAGATTCAATGTCGGAATTGGAAGTAGACGAGGAACAGGGTGCTAGCAAGGTGCCTAAGAGGACTATACTATCACATGAAAAAGAAATATCAGCAACCCTGCCGGGAGCAATGATGGCCCTATGTTGGAACTGTCAGGGGCTTGGGAACCCTTGGACAGTTTGTGATCTTCGGCAACTTGTGCTGAAGGTAGATCCCAATGTCATATTCCTCTCTGTAACTAAACTAAGGGGGGGAGAATTTGATAACATCAAATCGATGCTCAACGCGAAAGGCACAATTGTAGTGGATAGTCGTGGACAAGCAGGGGGGCTTGCATTGATCTGGAAAAATAATATTTTCGCGAAGCTATTATCTATGTGTGACAGTCCAAATTTCTTACCTTGAAACCCATGCCATCAGATCGCCGTTTCCGACGATCCCTGAACTGAACACACGAGATGTCAACTCACACAGTGGCATTTAAGTTGATCTCTCTTACTTAGCAGATAGAGTCATCATATACATATGAATGTATCGTCCAGTAAATACATACAAACTATTAATACATTACATTCAATGTACCGTATCGGTGACTTCTGATACCAATACGTATCGTCCGATACGTATCAGTATCAGACGAAATTTTGATTCATGCATATGAAAAAAGAGATCTAAATCTATATGCATAACATAAAATAAAATGATGATTTTATCCTTATGCAACCCATAAGCCTGACAGAACCGAAACGAACCACTGGTGATGACCAACTATTACCAAAATAGTGGTTCACAACCTTAATTACACTTTCATGAATTCATTGTTCTCAACTACATACAAAGGCCTGACGTACCAAGCCTTGATCACGAAAATCTCAAAATATCCCTCACTATCCCCTAAGGGAAGTAATCCTCTGGCAGAAGATCAAATTCCTCCTCTGGAATATATTCTAGATCTTCTTCACGGCCAGACTCCTCAATCCCTATGTCTACATCTGTACCTGTGACGTATAGTCAAAAGGGTGAGCTAACACTCTAAGCTCAATAAGGAAATATCACTAGTATGCATATCATATTCAAAGCATAGATCTTATGACTGAATTCAAAGCACATTTTAGAAAGCTAAACTTTTAGATGCTTAAAATCGAAATAAACTAAATTCAAAGCACACACATACGTGATTTGTTTCTTAGTTCCCATGTTCTTGCTTAACTTGGTTTTACATGCTTCTTGAACTTTAAAATGACTTAAAATTATAATTTAAATAATCTCTCAAGCATATATAGCATTGGGAGTCACAATAATACCGATGGGAATCCCAGAACCACCGTCGTTCAATGAACAATTTCACGAGAATGTCAAGCCCCTAAGTTAAGTTAACAAGGTCACTTATGCCACAGTTCCAAGCCCCTGAGCTATGTTAGCAGGGTCACTTGTGCTTCACATTATTGACCATTGGCCGGTCCACATGTACGGATATCCCGCCGTACCGGATACACGATGGGGACTCGTTTCACGGAAACCTTAAATTATTATGCAAATCCTAACTTATAGTTTATCACCGTGTAGTTGATCAGTGCGATTAATTTATACCTAGGTTTAAAATTGCACGCACTTGCTTATCTTACTTATCACATCCACACATATTTCTTATCACGTTTATCATATTCACGCACACTTATCATGTTCACACACGCACACGTGCTTATTTCACACACACACATGCTTATCTTATACACATTATATATACATTTCATATCGAAGATCATGTTATTGAATTTTAGATTTTTTACAAATACCCCCTATGTTATACTAAAATTGCAAAAAAAACCCCTAAGTTATGTCTATTTACACTACACCCCCTACTTTTATGTTTCCTTTACAAATACCCCCTGCTGTTAAATGACAGTTAACTGGGCGTCATTTCTTCAATTAAATGACACATTTTCCTTTACTTAATATTATATATAAAATGACCATTGTATATTTCCCAACTTAGATCACATTTTAAATGGTGGATAAGCATCAAATCCTGCCCAAATTTTTTGGGTGGAACATGCGTGATCTCCTCTAAGTTGTCGTATTACCCGATTTTTAATTTGGGTATCCATGATGCTCGGTTGGTTCGTAACGATGATAGGGTCGGGATGGTACTAAGGGGGGTAGCATTTTAGCGCTACCCACGAGTCAAGTGAGCGTCATGAACACCCAAATCGAAAATCGGGTAACATGACTACTTATAGGAGATCAATCATGTTCCACCCAAAAAATTTGGGCAAGATCCGATGCTTATCCACCGTTTAAAATGTGGTCAAAGTTGGAAAAAATACAATAGTCATTTTGTATATAATGTTAGGTAAGGGCAAACACATCATTTAATTGAAAAAATGACGCCTAGTGAACTGTCATTTAACGGCAGGGGGTATTTATAAAGGAAACATAAAAGTAGAGGGTGCAGTGTAATTAGGCATAACTCAGGGGGTTTTATGCAAGTTCAGCATAACATAGGGGGTATTTGCAAAAAACCCTTGAATTTTTCCTATCTGTTACGAAAAATACGTCAAATAACGCGGAACGGAGTGAAGATCCTTAAGCGCATATCCAATTCATAACCTGCATTTCAAGGTATTCAACAGTCACTAACTAATGTCTAAAAGATTACACATACCAAAGATTTAGAAGATTCTCGAAGAAAAATTCAATTTTGCCCAAACTTGCTTAGTCGCGTGCGCGAGTTCAAAGGTCGTGCGAGCTCACTCGAGCGACTATGCTCTCTTGCTTCTCTTACTCTTACAGCCTGAGAAAGTCACGCGCGTGAGTTTTAAGGTTGCGCGAGCAACTTCTCATGGCCAGATTTAGTCGTGCGAGCGACTGCTCACAAGTGATTTTCACGCTTAATCTGAAGCCCATCTCACTCGAGCAAGTATCAAAGTCGCGCGAGCGCTTTCGAGACTTTAGGATTTTTTCTCAATTTTTGACTTTCTGTCTTTTCTCCCTTTCACCTAACTCTCATACATATTAAATGTAACACATTTAGGGCATTAATTCATCATAAAAGCATTCAAACTCTACAAGATGTTACCTCGTTAAATCTCATGGGTTTATGACCGAATGAATGCATAAATTGATGCTTTTTCCACAGGAATTGGGAAGGCTTGAGGTCTACCTTCTCGCAATCATATCGGAACATACGCACAATCGATTCCCTTCCCATTAACACACTCACGCTTCAAGCTCTACGACGATTCCAATATGAACTTCTCACGCTCTTCACAAACCCAAGCAACACTCTCTAGGTCACCTCTTAAGTCAATGATCAAGAAGGAGAAACAACTAACACGATAGATCACCCACGATCTCTATCTCAAGCACCTAACTCTCACAAACTTTCTCTCTCTCTCTTCATTCTTCTTTCTCTTATAATTTCAAAGGCAATTGACACAAAAGGGGTTTACCCTTCTCTTATAACCTAGTTGGGTTTCCTTGCAAAACACATACACCCATACTTGGGTGTTTCACACATAGCTTGGTTTGTTTGTGAACCCCATACATCTAAGTTAGGTGTTCACTTATTCTCACTAACACTAAGTGGCATTGTCAAATCCGAATGGTACAGTACATCGTACCGACACGTGTACCAAGTTGGTATACACGATTTCCCATTTTGGGGTTGTTACACTATGTCTAAGTTACATATTGATATGGAGATTGTAGATCCGGAACTACTTAAAAATCTTAGCACCAAATCCTCCCTCCCTTGGCTCTGTGCACGGGACTTTAATGAGATCTTAGCAGATAATGAGAAGATTGGGCAAAGAATTCAAAATCCACTACAAATTGGGCAGTTTTGATATGCGTTTGATCATTGCCGTTTTCAGGATCTCGAGTATGAAGGCCCAAAGTATATGTGGTCCAATGGTCAAGATGGGGAAAGGTTGGTTAAAGAAAGGCTTGATAGGGCATTTGCAACGGGACAATGATGAATCTTTACGCTTTCTACAAAGTAAAACACCTGACTGCTTGTTCCTCCGATCATAATCATGTTATTGTCTATTCGAAGAAGACCCCAATCCCCGTCATTAGAGGTGTTCGTCCTTTCCACTTTGAGGCAATGAGGGCTTGCGAAAAACAATGTAAAGAAATAATTGCTCAAAGTTGGGAGTTGATGATTGATGATACAAATCCTATCACAAACTTGATTCATAAGGTTGATCGCACGGCTAAAAATTTGGCTGCTTGGAATAAAAATGTGTTCGGCAATGTTCAACAACAGATCAAGGAAAAAACAACACGATTGGGTTGCATTCAAGGTAGAAATTGAAACACTACGGCGGAGGAAAGAAAGCTCAAGTCAGAACTCAATGAATTACTAGCCAAAGATGAACTAATGTGGAAGGAAAGATCGAAGGAGCTATGGTTAAAAGAAGGTGATAGGAATACATGATTTTTTCATGCGAGGGTATTCCAAAGATGAAAACATAACACTATTGAGGGGCTCTATGATGCATGAGGGATCTAGCAAGACTCGGGTGATGCGATAGCTAATGTTTGCACTTCTTATTATGAAGAGTTATTCTCCTCATCAAACCCAAGGAACATTGAGGAGGCGTTGGATGATATAGAAGCAAAGGTGTCAAGCGAACAAAATCGGATCCTGGCAAAAGATTTTACAGCAAAGGAAGTTGAGCTTGTGCTCTTTCAAATGCACCCACTGAAGGCACCCGGACTAGATGGTATGCCCGCCCTTTTCTATCAAAATTTTTGGCATATTACAAGTAGTTCTATAATTTCCTTTGCTCTTTCTTACTTGAATAGAAATACAGTACCCTTAGATAATAGCAATGAAATAGATATTGTCCTTATCCCCAAAGTGAAAAACCCAAAAAAGATGGCAGATTTCATACCTATAAGCTTGTGCAATGGGTCTTATAAAGTTGTGGCAAAAACAATTGCAAACCGCCTGAAGCCTATCCTTATGTCATCTCGGCATCAGAAAGCACATTCGTTCATGTAAGACTCATCACAGATAATGTGCTTACGGCCTTTGAGATATCCCACTATCTAAATTCTAAAAGAACAGGCAAAGAGGGGACTTGTGCTCTAAAATTAGATATGAGCAAGGCCTATGATCGTGTGGAGTGGGAATTTCTTGAAAAAGCCCTTATGAAAATTGGATTTCATCATCTGATGACAAAACTGATCATGGGACGCGTTACCTCGGTATCATACTCCTTCAAAATCAATGGCAATATCGTTGAAAATATGAAACCCACCCGTGGCATTAAACAAACAGACCCACTTTCTCCATACCTTTTATTTTATAGACTGAAATTCTCTCATCGCTTCTTACTAATGCAAATATTGCAAGACTAATTAACATCTGGTGCGATAATTTATAGGAGTGTGATCAGTCACAGAATATATTAATTTATTATCCTTAACTTAGTGATGCTAGGACTTAGTTTGTTACTAATAAGTTATTGATGTGTAGATATTAAGGAAAAGCAGTAAAATAGAGTCAAAGTGTTAATATTCATCAAAATGAAATCATTATGTAGTAAGAATGACAATAGAACCAATAGACGAATCTTCACCTACTGGAAAGAGTAAAAAATCACATTTTACGATTTCCAGAGAATCGTTTAAATTGTCATAAGCGTGAGCAATATGAAGATAAAGAATCATAATTTACGATTTTCCAGCGAAATGACAAAAAGAAGAATTGTTAGCTGTGATTCTCTCTCTGAGCCCTACTGAAAATAGAGAATTGTCATTTACGATTTTCCACCAAAGAAGAGAGATAGAAAATCGTTATTAAAGCTCATCTCAGTGTTGTTGTTCAAGTGCATATTACACCGCCATGAATCAGAATTAGAAGAATATTTGAATTAGAAGTCTAACAAATCACGGATCCGAGAAGATTGATGAAAAAAAATTTAGAAGGACTCTATTGCTGAAGATTAAAGAATGTTCTAGAAGTATATCAACCATTCAAAGCAAGGAATTATAAAATTAGAAGTAAAGTTATATTATGATAGTTTTATTTCTTTTAATAAAATTAAAAGTTTTGTAAATCGACTCTCTATGATCTATAAATAAGAGAGCCCGGTATAGGAATAAGCATCGAAGAATTTCAGCATCAATTAACGACTGAGGTTGGATTTTCTTTTGATCAAAGTAGTGTAAAATAGTTAGAGTAGTTTAGATATCCGAGGATTCTCAAGAGCAATTGATGTATGTGATTGGGAGCTAAAGATTAGAGTAGATATCTGTAGTTTCTCATAAGTAATTGACAACTACGGGTGAGGGGTGAAAGATATAATTTTTATTGCTTTCTAGTTTAGAATTTACTACTTTATAAACATCTTCAAGTTTTGATTTGAATTGAAGACTCAGGTTGGAATTTGTAAATTAGTGTAATGATTTTTATTTTTCCATCTTTAATTTTTTAGAGTTTGATTGACGCCCAAATTTTTGGTTGATTGTTGATTAGATTAAATCTATATTAATAGGACTTTAGTATTGATTGACGCCCAATGGTAGAAGAATTGATATATGGTGTAACGGGTACTGTTTAATTTTATAAATATCTAATAGCAAAGGATTGTGATTGACGATCATAATCTGAAGTTGAATGATTAGGATTTAATTTTATGCACTTTAGATTTAGAAAAATTCTCCATTCATATTTCTCCAGTAGTTTAGGAATTTTAAAAAATAATTATAAGTTTTCAGAAACTAGATTAATAATAATAATAACTATCTTCGTGGGAACGATCCTATACTAGCTCTACAATTTCCATTGTGCGCTTGCAATAAGTTAAAGACTTAATTAGGTACATATAAGTAGCAATCAAGATGCCCCAAAAATTTCCCACCTATTTTTTATAGATTATAGTGTATTGTATTCCAAAGCTAAGGTGGATGAAATTACAGCTACTCTTCATATCTTAAAGCTATACGAGGCGACTTCCGGTCAAAAAATCAATTTTGATATATCCGCGGTTACCTTCAACCGAAACATTGGCACTGAACGGAAGAAAGAAATCATGGAGTTGCTACAAGTTCACGAGGTCAATAACCATGAATGGTATCTCGGCCTGCCATGTGTGATTGGAAGATCAAAACAGGGAATCTTTGAATGGATCAGAGATCGGATACCAAGAAGGATCCATGGGTGAAAGGAAAAACTCCTCTCAAAGGCCTTGAAAGAAACCCTCATCAAAGCGGTTGCACAATCAATCCCCACATATGCTATGTCATGCTTCAAGCTTCCCAAATCCTTCCTCTTGGAAATCTCATCGGCCATTTCAAGGTTTTGGTGGGGAAATAGCAATAAGTCCGATAGGGGTATCCATTGGCTGGCATGGGATAAGTTATGTAGGTCAAAAACAATTGAGGGACTCGGCTTCCGTCACCTCAAATCCTTTAATTTAGACATGCTCTCAAAACAATGTTAGCGACTTATATCCAACCAAAATTCCTTGATCTTTAAAGTCCTGAAAGCAAAGTACTTCCCAACCTCTAATTACCTCTTAGCCTCTCTAGGATCCAATCCCTCTTTTACATGGAAAAGCCTCTTATCTGCCCGAAAATCCTTTCAAAAAGGTCTCTTATGGAGAGTTGGAGATGGGACAAACATTAATGTGTGGAAGGACCGTTGGATACCTCGCCCGTCAACATTTAAGATTATCACTCCTAACCCAAATGGATATATTCAAATGGTGGCCCAGCTTATTAATCACCCGGAAAGAACTTGGAGTATGGAGATCCTACAGAATAATTTCATGACTGAAGATATTGAAGCCATCTCCGCTATTCCCCTCACACCGGTGGCTACATGATCAATTTTGAAATGTACCCTTGCAAGTGCACAAAATCTATCATAGCACGGTAAAATCAAGAGTGTCGAACCCACAGGGATGCGTGAAATTTAATTAATTTCTAGAAGCGTCAAACGAACCCAAGGAAGTACCAAAGGCAAGATCTTTGTCACGATAAAAATTAACAACTACACAAACATAAAAATAAAAAGATCTAAACAAAGCTTAAGTAAGGAAAATAATGAAAAATCAAACAATGATCAAAAGATGATCAAGGAGTTCGCTAACCCTAGATTTATAATTTTTCTATCAACAATCAATCACATATTTTCATGTCCAATTATATACCATCAACTATCAAGGAGAAAAATAAAACGAAAAGAATGTGATTTTTGATCCGACATACCCTATCTAAAAACGATGACTCAGCCTATCATTGCGGTATGAATCATGTAAAAAGTATAGCGTATCTCAAAATTCTAACTCACAACAATAAGATCCAATCATTTAACTCTAAGAATAATGAATTGTAAAGAACGTGATTATTGATCTGGCATACCCTATCTAAAAACGATGACTCAGTCTATCATTACGGTATAAATCATGTAAAAAGCGTAGCGTATCTCAAAACTCTAAATCACTATAGTAAGATCCAATCGTATGGCTTGAAAGTCATACGATTCAATATTTATAAAAAGAAATGATTGAATGAAAACAAATTAACTACCTATCTAGGGGTCGCTTCGTCCTTAAATGAACGATTTTAGCCGTTCATCTCCGATCCACACGCAAGGCACAGATCCAAAACCATCAAACACGTTCTTTAATTTATCAAATGTTCGGATCTTTTAGGAAAATATCTGAAACCTTACAAAGCTTTGATTTCTACTTACAAACTAATTATCATAAATTAAAACTGAGCACTAAAAAAAAATAATAAAGAAAACTTAAGAAAAAGACTAAGAAAGTTGGCCAATAAGGCCACCAAAAGAAGCCTCCTCTACAACACTCATAGCTTCCTTTTTATATGGTCAAGCAAACCCTATCCCTAATAGCCTCAATCGATTGAGAATTTAAATCTCAATCGATTGACTTTTGATTCGAAGTAAGTGGGGAGAAAGTTGTCTTCTCCTGTCAATCGATTGACGCTTAGTCCTCAATCGATTGATATCTAAGGGTAGATTCTTCACTCTCTTGGTGGATGTTGAGTTACTTCACGGATTTCTGTGCTTCTTTTGACTTTTAGTCCATTGCTCTTGTGCAACCTTTAATTATCTTCTTTTATGCTCTTTACGATCCCACGGTCAGAAATACATTACGGCACCGATCACCAATGCTCTCATGTAGCCTTAATTGTGCACTTTTATGCTCTTATCAGATCCAACGCTCACGAACACATGAAACCACTAAAACTGCATAACAGTCATCAGAATGCCTTCATCGGATAGTCAAATGTTGGTATTAAGGTGCGAAATATGGTCATATTTCAGTGCTGATCACACCTCCAAACCTACACTTTGCTAGTCCTCGAGCAAAGAGAATGATAATATGTCAAAGCAAGTAAAACTAACATCCTAAAAAATTAAATGCTACTTTCGTAGGGAGCACGATTGCATTTAGCATATGCAATAAGCCTTTAAACCCCTAGGTGATCCCTAGTGGAGGAGTTGTGTCTCCGGAGGGTTTACAGTAAAGATACCCACAAACTTTCAAAATTGTTTTCAAAATCATCGACAAAATAATTTTCAAAAATATGTTTATATAATATATATACCTTTAAAATCAAAAACCAATAATCATTTCAGCATGCAAATATTCATTCTCAAATACCGATGCTATGATAATTCCACTGTTGCTTATTCCAATTAACCCAATGCCCCGATTCTTAGACCAATCTTTCATTTATGCCTAGAGTGTCATGTGTGCATATGACAATGCTTAAATCGTTCCATTGTTGGATTAATCCAAACCGGGATTCATCGGATCCAAAGTTTCGACTCTATCCTCACTTTAGGTATACACTCAAAACAAAATTGTTCCGATGAATGGTTTATATTTTCATCCACATGTGAGATAGAGTTGCAACACGAATTAAAAAAATCTCTCATGATATAAGAAAGATGGTGCATCAAATAATTTTAAAAGTAATCTCATAAGGAATGATGTTTGTATCCTAAGCATGTTATACCAAGTACCATAGTTATTGCATCATCACTCTCCACAAGGCACTTACCACTCATGATTGGATCAAGAAGGTCTTTTCTAAGGTTATAATGGGGCTCGGGTGAAGGTTATGAAATAAAGGGAAAATTGGATTCAAATTTCTCTGAGAAATCGGAAAAAGAAACACATTTGATTCTTTAACTTTGCACTCTTTCTTTCTCGGATTTTTCAGAATTTCTCTTTATCTACTTTTCTCCTATTTCATTCCTTCGTTTGATTTTTTTTTTTTTTTTTTTTTTTTTAACACCACCTTCTATTTTTCACATATTTCTATTTTCTCTACCTCTTGCACAAAGATATTTTTTTTCTTTTCTTTTCTCTCCTTTTATTCGCATATTTTTCTGCCATATGCCATAACTCTCCACTTTCTCTCTTGTTCTCATCCCTCTTTCCCAATTTCACAAAGATTGAAGGGTGAAGTTTTGTATATATATATATATATATATATATATATATATAAATTGGTATGGGGTATGATTAATATAGCTTAATAAGAAATATTTAGGGTAAAAATTTTCAATTAAGGCTCAAAGGGGGTGCAAAAAGATAAATCAATATAAGGTGGGGCCTTTTGGGCACAAACGAACCAAGGATGGCCTTTGATCATTTCCTTTCATGATTGTAATGATGCCTGCTTGTCTTGAGTTTAAACGCAATGAGTTCTAGCACAATGATATAAAGTATGCGAAATAAACAAACCGAGATAAAATGTATGAGATTTCAACAATTAAGCACGAATTTTAAAGATACTACGAATTTATTTTAGCACTCTTCAAGAACGAGGAAAAAGTTCTAAAGCTCACAGGGTTTAGTCTTTCTTAGGATCCTAGAATTCCATATTTGAACTAATCTTTTGATTTCCGGACCAAAGCATGGCGAAGGTGCAAAATTTTTCTAAGCATAAATTTCAAACCAATCTTTAAATGTTCATAATTCAGTTAATTATCCTAAACAACAATAATTTTACCATGACATGAATATTTAAAATTAAAAATTTTACATGCATCAGTGACTAAAGTTTGAAAACTACGCCAAAATAAAATAGTGATGGTTTTTTTTTTTTTTTTTTTTCAAAAAATGATATTGAAGGTGCATATAAAATATGGTTACAGTAACATGATGAGCCACGCATTACACTGTAAAATTATGAACCACGCATTTGAGCACATCACCCCCAAACCTACGTGGTGCTATGTCCTCGTTGCACAAAACCATAAACATTAAAACAATAATAGGACAGTCAGAAAAATTTGATTACAAATCGGCACAAGTTCCAACAATGCTAGCTCAATGTCCCTTACGAAGGAGGAGGGTGCGGAGGAGTTGGAAGAGCTAAGGTCACTCCCCTTTTCCTTTGTTTTTTTTTTTTTTTTAAATTATAAAACATGAAATGGAAATTTAAATAATTTACCTCCTCAATTGATCGATAGATGTTGGTGAATCGATCAGTTGAACAAAGTCGAACTCTGTCAATCGATTGAAATAAATCAATCAATTGAAGTAAACCAATGAGAAAAATCTAACTCAACTTTTTTGTTCCTTAGTCAATCGATTGAATTTAAGCAATCAATCGATTGAAATGGAGCAGAAGGCAGAGTTTAATAATTCAGGCCAAAATTCCGAGTCAATCGATTGATTATGTGAAATCAATCGATTGACTGATAAACAGTGTGCGGTTTTCAGAGTTCGAGAAGAAAAACACAAGATTTTTTATTTTTATTTTTGTAATTATTTTTTTTTTTTAACCATCAAATAAAATTCCTAAATTGATAATTTACAAGGGGCTTGGGTTGCCTCCCAAGAAGCGCTAAGTTTTTGTGGTCTTCAGCCGGACCACCCTCAAGCTACGAGAGAAATGAGAGAGGGTCATTAATCAATTTTGTTTCGGTTGCCCTTTGTATGAATTAAGGGCTTGAAACTTTTGGTAGGTGGACTCTCATCCACCCCATAAACCATGACATATTTGGATTTAGTTTGTGTTGGTAATTTGAAAACACCGAATAAGTCATTATTTACCACCAATCAACTTGAGGGTTTGTCAAAGCATTGTAGAAATGGATCACTAGGCACATAAGGTGCCTCAAATGTAATGCTTGACTCCTCAATCGATGTCAAACAGGGACTTGTGTCCTCCTCATGCAATTATGCTTTTGGTATTAGAGGAGTAACACAAATTGGTTGACTATGTTCTGAAGTTTCAATATTATGTAGGCCAACAATATCTTCCTTGTAATCTACCTCATGTCCGCTCTCAAGGGTCACAATCTCAACCTCAGGCTTCTGGGCGGAGGTAGTTAATATCTGATCACGAAGACTAGACCACATAGTTAAGATTCGGTCTTCGAAGCCGGGACTCCATTGAGATTGTGAGTAATGTGGGTCAAACTGAGGTTGGTCAAAAAATTTTTGCTATAAGATTGATTTAATTCACAACCCTGATTTGGTTCCCACCAATTTTGATCATTTTCCCCATATATATCCAAATGTGGGAATGGATTAGGATCATTCTCCTCATATTCATCCCATAGGGATTGTGAATATTGTGGGTCAAATTGGAGTTGGTCTGTAAAATTTTGCATATATGGCTGATTTAGTTCACAACCCTGATTTGGTTCCCACTAGTTTTGATTATTTTTCCCATATTCATCCCATGGGGATTGTGAATATTGTGGGTCAAATTGGGGTTGGTCTGAAAAATTTTGCACATAAGACTGATTTAATTCACAACCCTGGTTTGATTCCCACCAATTAGGATCATTCCCTTCATATTCATTCCATTTTTGGTATAGAGTATCATAATTAGATTCATTAATAATTGGAGGCATCGAATTTGTGGGAAACTCCTTATCGCATAATAAACAAAGAAATGAAAATGCAACTATAAAAACCTAACTAAATTTAGATATAAAGGTACGTACCTTGGCCTCTCGCGGGCGTCCTCTTCGAAACTCTGGTAGGCTCACACCTCGATCTCCAAATCTGGCAACAAGTAAACTATAATTAGAAAACTCCTAATACAAATAATCTACAATGGCAATAATCCAACAAATCCTAAAAATCAAACTTTCAAATTTCAAAATCAAAATCAAAATTCAAAATTCAAGTTTCAAATTCAAAATCAAAAGTTGAAAATCGAAATCAAGACTTGAAATTCAAAATTCAAATTTTAATTTTCAATTTTTTTTTATTTTTTTTATTAATTTCAATTTCGAATTTAATTTAATTTAATTTAATTTTTTTTTTTTTTTTTTTTTCAAAGTTCAAATTCAAAATTCAAAATTTAAAATTCAAATTCAAATTTAAAATTTAAATTTAAAAATTCAAATTCAAATTTCAAATATATATATATATTTTATGTTTTTATTTTATTTTTTTCAAAATTCAAATTCAAATTCAAATTTCTAAATTTCAAATTTCAAAATCTAAAAGAAGGCCTACAAATCCTCCAAATCATAACAAAAATCCTACAAGAGAAAAGAAAGTAAAGAAATAGAATCCTACCAATCCTATAACTCCTAAAAAGCAATAACTAAAGATCCTAAAAAAATCTTGAAGATCCTAAACTATTCTAAAAATCTTAAAAGATCTTACAAATCCTAAAAATAGTAAAAGATCCTACAAAAGAAAAGAAAATCCTACAAATCCTAAATAAGAAGGAAAGAAAATAAAATCCTACTAATTCAAAACCAAAATCAAAATTTAAAATCAAAATTTAAATTTCACAATTCAAATTCAAATTTCAAATTTCAAACTTCAAAATTCAAATTCAAATTTCAAATTTCAAAATTCATAATTTTCAAGTTCAAAATTCAATATTCAAAATTTCGAATTCAAATTTTAAAATCTAAAAAAAGAAAAAAAAATTCCTACAAATCTAAAGGAAGAAAATCCTAAAAGATTTTTTTTTTATTTTTTTATTTTTTATTTTTTTATTTTTTTAACTAAACTAAACACTCATAAAAATTAATCAAATTCCAATGCTTCCCCGGCAGCGGCACCAAAAACTTGATCAGTTTTAAAACGTACCCTTGCAAGTGCACAAGATCTATCATAGCACGGTAAAATTAAGGGTGTCGAACCCACAGGGAAGCGTAAAATTTAATTAATTTCTAGAAACGTCAAACGAACCCAAGGAAGTACCAAAGGCAAGATCTTTGTCACGAAAAAAATTAACAACTACACAAACATAAAAATAAAAGGATATAAATAAAGCTTAAGCAAGGAAAATAATAAAAAATTAAACAACAATGAAAAGATGATCAAGGAGTTCGCTAACCCTAGATTTATAATTTTTCTATCAACAATCAATCACACATTTTCATATCAAATTATATACCATCATTTATCAAGGAGAAAAATAAAACGAAAAGAATGTGATTTTTGATCCGGCATACCCTATCTAAAAACGATGACTCAGCCTATCATTGCGGTATGAATCATGTAAAAAGCATGGCGTATCTCAAAATTCTAACTCACAATAGTAAGATCCAATCATTTAACTCTAAGAATAATGAATTATAAAGAACGTGACTATTGATTCGGCATACCCTATCTAAAAACGATGACTCAGCCTATCATTGCGGTTTGAATCATGTAAAAAGCATAGCATATCTCAAAATTCTAAATCACGGTAGTAAGATCCAATCGTATAGCTTGAAAGTCATACAATTCAATATTTATAAAAAGAAATGATTGAATGAAAATAAATTAACTACTTATCTAGGGGTCGCTTCGTCCTTGAATGAACAATTTTTGCCGTTCATCTCCGATCCACACGCAAGGCACATATCCAAAACCATCAAATACGTTCTTTAATTTATCAAATGTTCGGATCTTTTAGGAAAAGATCCGAAACCTTACAGAGCTTTGATTCCTACTTACAAACTAATTATCATAAATTAAAATTGAGCCCTAAAAAAATAATAAAGAAAACTTAAGAAAAAGACTAAGAAAGTTGGCCAATATGGCCACCAAAAGAAGCCTCCTCTACAACACTCGTAGCTTCCTTTTTATATGGTCGAGCAAACCCTATCCCAAATAGCCTCAATCGATTGAGAATTTAAATCTCAATCGATTGACTTTTGATTCGAAGTAAGTGGGAACAAAGCTGTCTTCTCCTGTCAATCGATTGACACTTAGTCCTCAATCGATTGATATCTAAGGGTAGATTATTCACTCTCTTGGTGGATGTTGAATTACTTCACAGATTTTTGTGCTTCTTTTGACTTTTAGTCCATTTCTCCTGTGCAACCTTTATGTAGACACCCAAATTTGGCCCAAGGCCTAATCGAAACATATTTCGAGAGAGGTGCGTTTCCAAGCTTTTGATGGCATGTATGGAACCCTTAGGAATCACCCCAAACCCTTAGGAATCACCCTAGATCCCCCAGGAACCTACCCCGAACCTTTAGAAACCAACCCCGACCCTTAGAAACCCTTTTTAAACCCTAACCTAACCTTCCCAGGTAATAAGGAGGAGGGGTGCACCAGAACTGGCTACGACCCTCTACAGCAACTAACTCTTATACCATTGAAGAGTAGAGGTCGTTAGCTTCCCAACGACCCAAGAATTACCCCAATCGGAGGTATATATCAGAAGATATGGCAGTCCTAACTCGAAGGGCTGGAAGGTAATTTCAAGGTGGCCCCCCCAGGGATTTGGCGCAACTATTAGTCGCGCCAGGCTATTTCTCCCTAGAAATGGCCTGGCGCAACTAATAGTTGTGTCAGGTATAAATTTTGCCAGATTTTAAGCCTAGCGCAACTAATAGTTGCGCCAAGTTTAAAAGGTGGCCCGTACCCCGCGAGCTAACTTCCAGCACTATTCCTCATTGTTTTACTGTGCATTTGCCTAGCGCAACTATTAGTTGCGCTAGGCATATAAATAGTAACAATGGTTTTTTACCTCGAAATTTGTGTTTGGGATTTGACTTTTTGACCACCTCAACCTTTGGAGTGTATTTTGATAGTTCTGTTGCACCCATTCCTTACCTATTTGCAACCCTCCAAGTGGCATAAAGCCTCACCTCATCATCCACCATTAGAACCACCTTCACACCTTTCCAAGCTCTCAAAATCCTAGGAAGCCTTAGATTTGAGATTACCTAATTGCTAACCCCAATTAGCATCTAAGTAGCCTCCTAATCCACTCCTTACCTACAAATAGAGCCCCCCACCCCTTAGTTTAGGGGTTGAGAATTTTGCTTAAGAGAGAAAGAGCTCTAAGTGAGAAGTTCTTCCTCCCTTTGGTGCACTATTTTCCCTCAAAATTTCAGAATTCTAAAACCTCTTCCCAAGCTTGTTCTTACATCCAAAACCTATAGCCTAGGTGTATGTGATCCCCTAGCCTCCCTTTCCGACCTCTTAGCTTTAAGTCTTAGGAGTTAAAACCCCATTTTCCACCATATAAGGCCTTCAAGAGCTCATCAAAGCAAGCCACGCAAGGCTCCTCTACGGTGCTACAAGGGCTCGAGAGCTCCGGCTCTCCCCTTTCTTCTCCTATCTCTTTCTAGCTCCCTCCATCCTCTCATTTGTGCTATTACGCCGCCGATTTTTCGGTAGGAACGGAGGGGCACAAATAGGATTCTAAGCCCTTTTGGGCAAGAGGAAGCTATTTTTTTTGCTTCTACTTCATTTTACTGTTGGCCATTAGTAGAGACCACGTTAAGCAGGTTGATCGGGTGCCTAACACCTTCTCGATCGATAACCGAAGCCCCTACCCAAGAGCCTTTGGTGTGGACCGGATTCAGAGTCATATTTTTAGCACTTAGGTTCTCATAAAAATGAACTAGGTATCCCGAGACACCGAAAGCTCCTGGTGGTGACTCTATATTTTTCATAGTTTGCATTACAGGATGGCGACTCTATTTGAGGGACTAGCCAGTAGAGCTTCCCCTTGAACTAGGCCTTTTTTTTTTTTTTCTTACATTTTATTGCTATTTTTTTTATTTTATTTTTACTATTTTTTTCACTCACCCCTCCGATTACGTCATTTTACTTACCCCTATGTTTTCGCTTTAAATTTCAGCAATTTATGCCTAGTCACTTGACTGGCACCTTTTTTACTCACCCCTACATTTCTGCTTTAAATTTCAGTAATTTTCACCTAGTCACTTGACTGGCACCTTTCTTACTTACCCCTACATTTCCGCTTAAAATTTCAGCAATTTTTGCCTAGTCACTTGACTGGCACCTTTGTTACTCACTCCTATGTTTCCGCTTTAAATTTCAGCAATTTTCGCCTAGTCACTTGACTGGCACCTTTCTTACTTCCTTTTACATTTCGGCTTTAAATTTCAGCACTTTACATTTCCCGCCTAGTCGCTGATGGCATTATTTTTTTACTTTCATATCCCTCTGGGCCCGTAGTATGCAGGGATAATCACCCCCAGTCTTTGAACTAAAGAAACCTTCCAAAAAAAAAAAGAAGAAAAAAAAAACTTTAAAAAAATTAAAATTAAACCAAGTTAGGGAGCTTAATTAATTTGTTTTGCGGGTTAGATTTTTCAAAGGGGTTGGTTTAGGCACACATACAAACACCCGGGTCTTAGTATGGCAGCAGCCCCTAGTGATGATGATTCAGAAAAGTCCCAGCCCATCTAGTATCTGAGAGCGCTTGCGTTGGAGGTATATCGGGTGGGTTCCCATTCCAAAGCTTAAAACCCTTGGGGAGCGCGTTAGCGAGTTATACCAAACTTAATCCTTTAGGTACGGTGAGGAGAGAATCGATCACCAAAAAATAGCTCAGTTCTCGGAAGCCTAGCTTCCACAAAAACAAAAAAAAAAGACTCCTTTCGGGCATCAGTGGCTACTGTCAAATATTCTGGAGCATCTATTTTTTGGCTAGCGCATGTATTAGTTGCGCCAACACAAAAAGATGGAATTTATAACTGGCGCAACTAATAGTTGCGCCAGCTTTAAAATCCAAAGTTTTACCTTAGCGCAACTAATAGTTGCGCCAGTGTAAAATTCGTCCCCTGCAACCTAGGCGCATGTATTAGTTGCCTCAGCTTTGTTTATCAGCCCACCAGCCCAAATCCTTGGCCCTTTTCACATCCCGAGTTCCCCGATCAGTATGCATAATTCTTTGTTTGGGCCCCGCCATCTCCGACACCCAATATGCCCCCGCAGGTCAAAGGAGGGCAACTTCTTTTTGGCTCATTCCGGGGGATCGGGTTGTTAGCCTCAATTTTCATGCCTTCAATAGATCGAAGGTTCTCCTTCGATTCTTTCGAAGTGCCTCGAAATTGTAGCTGCAGGTCTCGAATTAAGGTACGAGATCCACTCGAAAAGGGAATTTCAAGGCCTCGGAACCTTTGCTTTTCAAAAAAATTTCATAAAATTCAAAAACAATAAATAGATAGTTTGTGGTGTCGGCACAACGGCATCATCTTTCCCTCCGTCATCCCGTAGGGGAAGAATGAGGAGAATTTTTGGGCCTTATCCAAGGCACCCTTACCCGACCCGCTCCCGAAGAATGTCATGGGTAGTGGACCCGATTTATGCCGATCCCGACTCCTCCCTGCCACATTCTCCAACCCACTCCCATTAGGGAGAAGTCTTTTCCACAATCCCCCTCACCCAACCCCCTTTTACAGTTACCGGCCCATTCGGCGCCCCCATATTCCCAACCGCTACCCCCCAAAATATCCAAGGTCCAACCCCCCATTCCCCATCTTTTGCCCAAACCGCGCCCATGCAAAACCCTAACCCGTTTTCTCAACCCACATCCATGCCCCATTTCCCATCTTCACCATATAGACTCAATCCACCCACGTTCACATACACCACTTCCACCCTATCCGATCCCCCACAAATCCCCCCATCAACCCGGGTCATGCCCATATTTACCAGGGTCATGCCCGATTTTTCCCAAACACCCATACTATACCCTCTATCATCCTTAAACATCTCTAACCCATCCACCTCTACCAATGCCCCACCCCATTCCTTTAATCCATCCCCTATCTCATCATCTACTATGGCCATACCCAATTTTTCCCCCACATCCACCCCGTCCATACCCAATCATCCCTTAAATCCACCATCCACATCCGACCCCCCTTCCATGACCATGATGGAGGATATGTTCCAAGCATACTCCTCGTGGAGGGCCTCCCAAAATATCTCTCCTCCACACCCCACATCCATGAATCCATCCCATACCCTAGCCAATCTTCATGCCTCACTCCCCCATGACCCATCAACCCCCCATAATCCACACCACCCAAACCCCCATTACCTACTTACCCCAAGGCCCCATGGCCCAATCTCCAAACTCCCACATACCCCAAGGCCCATTGGCCCAAACCCCCTTTTTCCACATATCCCAGGACCCCATGACCCAATACCCCACCACCCAAGCCTACCCAGGGCCCATGGCCCAGACCCATCAAGGCCCAGTGGGCCAAATCCACCAAGGACCCATGCCCAGACCCATCAAGGGCCCATGGGCCATACCCACCAATGGCCCATGGCCCAGACCCATAAGGACCCATTGGGCCACACCAATCAAGGACCATTGGGCCAGACCCACCAAGGGCCCATGGCCCAGACCCATCAAGGCCCAATGGCCCAAACCCATCAAGGGCCCGTGGCCCTAACCTACCAAGGGTCCATGGCACAAACCTATCAGTGGCCCATGACCAAGGGTTCATGGCTCAAACCCGAACCCCCCACTCATACCTTCCACAATACTCTCAACAGTTAACCCAACCTTCACAGCTGGGTCAAACCCATGTCATCCCCCAAACCCAACTCTCCCATGGCCCCACACCCCAAGGCCATCTCCAAACCTTCCCTCATACCCAATGGTCCTATCAGGCCCTGCCTCAAAACCAAATTCCCATCACCCAACAAACCTTTCCTCACCCCCAATGGGCTCACCCAACCCCTACTCATGTCATTCCCATCCAACCCATGCAGCAACAGGTTGAGAATCCCGTCCTCACTGCACCCTACATAAATCAGCAGTATGAGGAGGATGAGATCAAAAATAGTGGGGCCTATGCTGGGGCTTTGACCAGTCTCAACCCCCCTCTCATAATTGCCCATCCCCTGGTGGCCCAGAGTGAAGTTCAGCTGACGACCGAGAAAGCGACTCCTATATCGAAAGAGTCAAAGTAGCTGAAAGAACAGCTAGACAAAATACAAAAACAGCTAATGAAAATGGGTGGTGCTGAATTCCACGCCACGGACTTCACAGACTTATGTATGTTCGCTGAGGTCCCCATGCCCCCCAAGTGTAAAATGCCACCCTTCGACAAATATAATGGCACTGGCAATCCTATTGAACACCTGAAGTCTTATTACGGGGACATGTGCCAATACGGGGAGGACGAAAGACTACTAATAAAAGTCTTTCAAAAGAGTCTGATCGGGCCGGCTTTGAGATGGTTCACATCATTAGAACCGTCTATGATGAAAGCATGGAGGGACTTGATGCATCTCTTTCAAGAATAGTATGTCTACAATATAGACATTGAGCCGCGTAAGTCCGACTTGGCCCGTTTGAAGCAGAACCAGAACGAGAATTTCAGCGACTACTTGGGGCAATGGAGGGCATTGGCAGCTCAGGTCAGGAACAGAATACCTGATGATGAACAGATAGAGATGATTTCAAGGATCACTCTGCCAGTGATTTTAGACTTTTTGGTATATCAGCAGCAAACTAGCTTTACTGATCTGGTAAGAAATGCCAGCCGATGCAAGGACGCCATCAGGGAGGGGCGTCTGAATAAGAACTTGTCAAGTGGACCCAGTGGGGTTAGAAGATTTTCATAACAGAGGAACGAGAAGAGAACAGGGGGCGATGTCCAGAACATAGTCAATACCAGGACCAATAATAATGCTACCCCGTTTCAATTTCAGGCAGCCCCACCAGCACCTATTAGGCCTGAGCAGATGCAAAGAATGGAGAATGGGCAAGGAATGAAAATGACCCCAGAACAAAGGAGAGCCCGCTACGATCGAGTCTTCACACCTATGGGGCAATCTTTGAGTGTACTTTTGCCCCTGTTAGTAGAAAAGGGATTAGTGGCTATCCGCCAACCGTAACCTCCTCCTCACCCGATCCCAAAGAACTATAATCCAAATACCCACTGCAATTTTCATTAGGGTCCGGGTCACCCTACTGATCGTTGCTTCCCATTGAATCATGCCATCCAGAATTTGATCGATGCTGGGAAAATCATTCCCCCTGCACCTTCTCAGCATGCTAATATTCACCAAGTGCCACTACCCTCACATCCTACCGAAGGAGCAGGTCCCAGACCCACCATTGGAATGATAGAAGATGAGGAGGAATTTGAATTTGACCCATCCGATTATATCAGTGATCGGGAGAATTATGTGGCACCATTACCGATGAATAATGAAGAAAGGAATGTTGGGGTAATTGAACCCCTAAATTTGTCTGAATATTTCCCCAACCCGACTCCACAAATTGAACCTTTGGATCTCCAGGCATACTTTCGATCCACCACACCCGTCAATTATATAAATATTAATGCATACCAACCATACACCATAACCCCCATTAATTACCCTATAAACCCCCATGCCCCCAATCACACTTTTGCTTGATCATCAATAGCTGCGCCCCCATTTCAACTACCACCATACACCATAACCCCCATCAATTACCCTTTAAGCCACCAAGCCCCCAATCCAACACCCGCACCCATCAGTTATCAACGGCCTGCGCCCACTCCATCACCCCCAGCTCAACCACCGGCAAGTTCCACCACCCCGATCAATTACCTAACGGCCCATCCGATCCCCCATCTACCACCACCCTCAAGCTTCACCACCCCCATTTGGCCCAATCTTTCCACCCAACCCGCTACCACTGAGGTGAATCAAGTATTGTCCCTACCTCCTGAGCCGACAGTACAAGTACCTCAAGAACCGGTAGCCATACCCTTCCAGCTATCGGGACCCACATATGATCCTCATCAGGTCCCGCTAAGCTACGAATAAACAGATATCAATGCCGGAAGTAGCAACAAAGAAGGGGCAGTAGATTTTGTTACTAGATCAGGGAGGATATCAAAGCAGCCAGAAATACCAGCAGCAGCACAGGCCCAACCCGAAGGAAAGAAAGACAGTGCGGTGAACCCCTTCTAGAAGATGAGTCGAGAACATATACTGGAGACTCGGCTGAGAAGAATGCCTGCCCATATCACTGTATGGGATCTTTTGATGATGTCCCCACTCTAATTTCAAGCATTAATGGGGGCGTTAAAAAATGCGTATGTATCACTCTAAGTTAGCCCAGATGAAGTCGGGCAGATAATTGGTCAAGTGATGGCCCCAAATGCCATTTCTTTTTTTGATGCCGATTTACCTGAGGAAGGAGGTAGCCACTAAAAATCTTTAAATATAACCATTGAGTCTGAAAATATGATTATCCCCTTGGTACTAATCGATAATGGGTCTGCATTTAAAATATATGCCCGTTGAAAACCACCACCAAGATTGGGGTTGATCCATGCATGTTAAGGCCCACCAGAACTAGCGCTAGAGGATTTGACAATACCAGGAGAGAAATAATGAGAGAAGTTGATCTTGAGCTATTGATAGGGCCAATAACCTTCTCCATCTTGTTTCAAGTCATGGATATCAAATCCTCATTTAATCTGTTGTTAGGGCGCCCGTGGCTACATGAAGTCGAAGCCATACCTTCCACATTACACCAGAAACTCATATTTGTATCTGGGCATAAGATTATCACGATCATTGGAGAAGGGCACAGTGAGAAAGAGAAGGCCACCAACAGTGTGGAGAAACCCAACATGCTGGATATACCACACACCGCTGAGGACGTCGACCTCCACAGTTTCGAGTACGAGGTGTCGGCAATACTCCCAGAACCCATTAAGGGCATCATGTCTAAAACGGGAGGCGGTATGGTAGCGGCAATGACAATGCTTCAAAAGTGGGGCTATCAGAAAGGAATGGGTCTGAGACCCAAACTACAAGGCAGAAGAGAGCCAGTTGCGACTAAGGGACAGAAAGTAAGATTCGGGCTAGGATACAAGCCCACAGAAGAAGAGGTCCGAGAGGCCAAAGAGAAAGCCTGGGTCACCGTGGCTGTAAAAGCTTGAGTAATCAACATAGAATAGAAACCTCGCCCTAGGTCGCACATCAAGGATTCCTTTATCAGTGCAGGGGTCGTAAAGATCGATCGAAATGGGGCAACCCATTTGACCCCACACAAACCCATAGCCCCAATCCATCCCACCAATCCCCAGATCTCCCTTCTCAGCTTGGAGATAGACTTAGCCGCATTATCCCTTTTCTAGGAAAGACGGTCGGTATCTGAACAAACCCCCCCTATAGTGAATCACCACAAAACCGAGTTATCGTTTGAGGACATGATCTCAGACGAAATAGGGATCAATATGATGGAGGCCGACTCTAATGAGCCATATCAGTCAGCACCCTCCATCCCAATAGGTAAAGAAGCGGCCCCTCAGATACGCAACTAGGCATCTTCGCCCCAAACACTGGAAGCGGGGACTGGCGTAATATTTGGCACCCGTTTCCTAAAAAAAAATAACCTATAAAAAGTGAGATAAGCCCTTGGCAGGCAATACCTTGTATATACACAAACCCGCCCTGCCAAGGGTCCATCTCCAAAGAAAACAAAAATCTCAAAAAGATGGAAAAAATATAAAATGTCAAAAACATACAAAAAACACAAAATCTCAAAAACATTGAAAAAATCCAAAACCCAAAAATATTGTCATTTAAAATTTCAGAAAATGTCCCACAAAAAAATGCCTTAATCAAAATACCCGTCTCACGTGAAATCGACCCCTTCCCTGTAGAAATACAAGAAGAGGTAGAGATCACGAGTCTGGACGAGGATGTCCCCTTCGAGGAGCTCCCCAATAAACTCCTTGACTGATTTGCCGACTTTGAGTACGGCCCTACCCCCATTGTCGAAGAGACCGAAGACGTCAATCTAGGAATCGAGGAGGTTCCCAGAATAACCAAAATTGAAACGTCACTATCTCCTGAGAAAAGAAAAAGCATGATTGACTTTCTTCAGTCATACCAAGACATTTTTGCCTGGTCGTACGAGGACATGCCTGGTCTGGATACTGATTTGGTCGAGCATGAGTTGCCTCTCTACCCTGATATGAAGCCAGTCAAGCAGAAGCTGAAACGTCTCCAACCAGAATGGATGCTGAAAGTCAAAGATGAGGTCATCAAGCAGTATGACGCGGGATTCCTCATGGTATCCAAGTACCCGCAATGGCTAGCCAATATCGTACCTGTGCCGAAGAAGGATGGAAAGGTCTGCATGTGTATCGATTTCCGTAATTTGAACAGAGCAAGCCCAAAGGACGATTTCTCACTGCCACACATCGACATCTTGGTCGATAACACAGCTAAGCAAGGGATGCTTTCTTTTATGGATGGATTCTCAGGATACAATCAGATCAAAATGGCAAAGGTCGATCACGAGAAGATAGCGTTCATTATCCCTTGGGAAACCTTTTGCTATCGAGTCATGCCATTCGGGCTGAAGAATGCCGGTGCAACGTACCAGAGAGCTATGACTGCACTATTTCATTACATGATGCACTGAGAGATTGAAGTGTATGTCGATGGCATGATAGCCAAGTCACCAGAGCGAAGCGACCATCTGGTAAACCTTCAGAAGCTGCTTGAAAGACTGAGGAAGTATCGACTACGTCTGAATCCACAGAAGTGCGCATTCGGTGCTATGTCCGAAAAACTGTTGGGATTCATCGTCAGCAGGAGGGGGATCGAGGTCAACCCAATCAAAGTTAAAACCATCACTGAAATGCCACCACTGTCTATCGAGAAAGAGGTTAGAGGGTTTTTGGGCAGAATATAATATATTAGTCGGTTCATTGCACAGCTAACTCCAATCTGCACGCCGATCTTCAAGTTACTAAGGAAGAATTCGCCCGTTGAATGGAACGACGATTGTCAGGCAGCGTTCGAAAAAATCAAAAGCTACCTCCTTAATCCACCTATTTTGATACCACCTGAGCCAGGGAGACCACTCTTGATGTATCTCTCCACGACGGAAGTTTCGATGGGATGTGTCCTAGGGCAGCATGATGAAATGGGAAGAAGAGAGCAGGCCATTTACTATCTAAGCAAGAAGTTTACTGATTAGGAGACGCGCTACTCTCATTTAGAGAAAGCATGCCTAGCTCTTGTATGGGCTACTCAAAGGCTCCGCCACTACTTACTATCCCAGGCGGTTCTGCTCTTGGCCCGAATGGATCTGTTAAAATACCCATTTGAAAAGCCAGCTCTCACTGGACGAATGACACGATGGCAACTTTTATTATCTGAGTTCGACATCACGTATGTCACTCAGAAATCGATCAAGGGGCAGGCACTTGCTGATCATCTTGCTGATAATCCTTTACCTGACTATGAGCCATTAAGAACCAAATTCTCAGATGAAGATATCCTATTCATGACGAAAGATGATACAGAAGAAGTGAAAGAATCGTGGGTAATGCACTTTGACGGGGCAGCAAATGTCGAAGGCCAAGGAGTTGGTGCCATCCTGATTTCACTGAAAGGATCTCATGTACCGGTCTCTATCAAACTCAACTTCCCTTGTACTAAAAATATGGCTGAGTGCGAAGCCTGCGCCGCTAGTCTACAGGCGACTCTCGATCTGAATATAACTCACCTTTGGGTATTTGGCGATTCATAGTTAATCATATGTCAGACGAATGGTGACTGGAAGATGAAAGACGAGAAACTGATCCCCTATCATGAACACCTCGAAGATCTGATAGCTTGCTTCCAAGATGTGACGTTCTCATACGTCACCCAGATAAGGAATCGCTTTGCCGACGTATTAGCAACTTTGGCATCAATGATTGAAATCCCCTATGGTGTTGAGATGAAGCCAATCGTGATCGACCAGAGGAATGAGCCGGCCTTCTGCCTCCAGATTGAGGAACCTACAGAGCCTGATGATAATCCACCTTGATTCTCAAATATCAAGAATTTCCTCGAGACCCTAACTTTCCTGGAGGGTACGTCCAAGACAGACTGGCGAACCATTCAACGTTTAGCGACAGGTTATGTCATTTGCGGGAAATGCCTTTACAAGCGATCATACAATAACATCTTACTTAGGTGCCTTACTGAAAGTGAAGCGGTCAATATTATGAAAGAAATCCATGAGGGAGTATGCAGAGCCCACGTCAGTGGTCACAAGCTCGCTAAGAAAATCCTATGGCAGGGATACTTTTGGACCACCATGGAATCAGATTGCTGTAAACATGTTCAAAAATGCTACAAGTGTCAAGAACACTCCAGTCTGATACACGCTCCTACCATTGATCTTCACTGCATGACCACTCCTTGGCCATTTGCTACTTGGGGCCTTGACGTTGTCGGAATGATTAATCCAAAAGCATCAAACGGGCATCGGTTCATCCTCGTCACCATTGAATACTTCACCAAGTGGGTAGAAGCGGTGTCATATGCCAACATCACGGCCAGTCACGTCGAGAAGTTTCTCAAGAACAATATTATGTACCGATTTAGAGTACCCAAATATATCATCACAGACAACGGCATAAACTTTGAGAATAAGCGCATCCGAGACTTCTGCGAGCAATACGAGATCAAGCACCATCGCTCATCCCCTTATTGGCCTCAAACTAATGGATCCGTGGAAGCCGCGAACAAGACGGTCGTTCGCATCCTTGAGAAAATGGTCGTCACTTATCGAGATTGGAGCGAAATGCTGTCATTTGCTTTGTGGGCCTACCGAACGTCGATCCATACCGCTACAGGGGCAACACCATTCTCCCTTGTGTATGTAACTGAGGCCGTCCTCCCGGTAGAGGTTGAAGTACCCTCACTCCGAATCCTTATGGAATCAAGTTTACCCGAAGCAGAGAGAGAGAGAGAGAGATCACGCTTTGATCAGCTGAACTTACTGGATGAGAAAAGACTCCTAGCCTTATGCCGTACTCAAGTTTACCAGGGGCGAATCACACGCGCTTACAATAAACGTGTCCGCGGTCGAGATCTAAAGGTAGGAGAGACACTGTGCTGAAGAAGATCTTCCCATCCCTCCACGCCGATCTGAGAGGAAAGTTCAAGCCAAACTAGGAAGGGCCTTACGTCATTCGAGAAGTGCTACCGGGATATGCCATTCGCCTCGCCACTATGGACGAAGATCATCTTCCTGAGCCCATCAACGCTGGATACGTCCGACGATTTTATTCTTAATCCATCACGACAAGGTAAGTATTGATGAAACAGATACGTGACTGCTTAAGAACCACCCAAAAGAGACCATCATTTCAAGCACAGTAGCCCAAAAACATCCCTAAAAATGATGATATCTTTTGCTACCCCATTTGAGCTTGGGCCTTTCTTTCAATAAACTCATTCCCCCCCAAAAAAAAATACGTGTACATATACCAAAAAAAAAAAAAAGAGAGAGAGAGAGAAAAGATGAAGTAGAGTTACTATCAAAATCCAAAAAATCAAAAAAAGCAAAACCTCAAAAAGAGATTGCCTGAAATGAAGCAAAAAGAACAAAAAAAATATAGAAGAATCACGGGGCATGTACAGTAAAACCCCCAAGGAAGAAAGTATGTTGAGAAAACTGAAGCAGTATCAAGGAAACCCTTTTAACCCAGCATACCTTCAAATCCTAACCTAACCCATGGCCAAGCTACACCCTAAAGGAAGCCCTCTTTGTAGGTTCACAAGCAGTCATAATATCTGTTAAGTCAACATGAGCCGAGTCGTGAGACGACAATTGAACCCCATCCAGCCGGCTATGACGGAATCGACGTCTATGTCGTGGCTCTTGAAAAAATAAAAATAAAAAAAGGAGAATAAAATAAAAATACAAGCTCAAAGCAAGATGGACGTGGTGAAAACCTGAAAGGGCACCACGGGTAAAAACAGCGAGTTTGTGAGGACCAAGCTAAAACCCGAAAGGGCGCTTGGGGTAAGAGAGCTAAACCCATGGACGTGGTGAAAACCCAAAAGGGCGCCACGGGTAAAAAAGGGAGAGGAGATAAATAAAAAAGAGGAAAAGAGAGAAGAAAGGTTTGGACTGATAGAAATTATTAAAGAGCCTCTTTGGTTACTACCCTTGCCCCCTTGTTTTTAGGGGACCACTCATGCTAATTCAAATTAGGCCTCGACCAGAATTGTCTTTGTGAAACCCGCACCGTCAAACGTATGACCCAAGGCAAGGAGAAAGGTTTAACTCAATCTAAAGGGATCAATAGTCCGGCCTTGGCAAAATTCGGAAACCCATCCAGATCTGACTCCAAAAAAAGGGGGTCGACCATGTTCAAAGGTGGACCCAAGGTTTCTCAAAATATCACCCAATGATTAAGGCATAAAAAAAGATAGAAAAAAAGAGAAGAAAGAAGAGATAATACATAAACCAAAAAAATAGATCTGTATAGATGTATATAACTACCTTTTGTATCACTTGCACCACATCTCAAAAAAGGTCGGTGTGATGACTAGCGTGTTTTCCTTTTTACAAGTATTAGAAGAAAAAAAACAACAAAAAAATAATAGTAAAATATATATATATACCAAAAATGTGTGTGTATCTGTAAAGGAGTTTTCTACGCCCTTTTTTTTCCTGTGTATATGATCTGTGCAAAAAGTTCTGTGTGCAGGGAGGAGTCAACGGCTCAGCTCGTGCTTCAAAGTGCTAATATAAGCATAAAGATCATCCTCTCGGACATTCCTCTCAGTCAGCCAACGACCGTGCAGGCTCTTAAACCTCTTTCGAGAAGAGTCGGCGGCTCCAAAAGCAACGCTCAGTGATTCCTTCAAGCGGAGAACCTCGCTCTCCGATGTGTCTGCTCTAACCCGCTCGCATGCCAAGAGTTCTTACAGGACCCTCTTCTCATCCACCAATATCTCGATACGGGTTCGGAGGGCCGCCTCTTTCTTTGGCCAGGGGCCTCCAATCTCAATGCTCTCTGACAAATTCGGGCCATCGGCGGCAGGCCGCTCAGTCAACGGCCAGGCCTCATACTCATGAGAAGTTCTAACTGAGTCTCCCTGCTCAAAATCACACATCAGGGTCAACTGTCGCATCTCCCAAAGAGCAGCAATCTGGTCTATGTCTTCAGAGGATCCCCTAGAAAAGATCAAATCACATAAAGGGAGTCTGGCCTCACAAGACACCTGCTGAGGGCAGCCAAACTGATGCAACACCCGAAATGGAAAGTAGAAGGTGCTGCCGGTCAGTCCTAGGAGGGTGATACCCTCATGGTCACTAGAATGAATCACTGGGAAGGTCTGATCCAACCAAGGAAGCCTCCATGTCAGCTCAGCATCGACCAACCAAAGTTTCAGAGCCGACGTATCACCCTGGGGGAGTAAGTGGCATCTACCTAAAAAATAGTGGGCCACTCTGCCTCGAGCAACATAGAAGCGAGGCACGGGCCCCAAAACGGCAAAATGCTCACCCAGCCAGACCTGGAGCAACAAGGGGCATCCCCAAAGGCCCTCCATTTTGCCCAAGGCAAAAGAATCAAGGCATCGGTACAGCTCGACAACCACCAAATGCATCATGGACTGGCCCGCCTCCAATTCCATCAAAATATCACAAACTACCAATGAGAAGCTCTCCCTCGGTGTAGAAGAGGATTTCAGAGATGAGACCAAGTGCTAGAGCTTTCACATTAAAAACACTCCTAACCGGCAATCTTCGAAGGCTTTCATCACCGAAAAGTTCTTTGAGGAATTTCAACGAACACTTGTGGGCCCCCCAACGAGGCTTTTCTCATACTCGGATTTCTTCAAACTGAGAGTAAGGTGAACGGAGCTGTAATACCCGGGCCTAGGCATAACTCTTTCAAGGTCCCTATGAAGCTTCAGGCTAGACAGATTGGATAGCTCTTCAAGGGTTGGGGTCAGCTCCCGCTTCCCAAAACGGAATACATGGAGGTTCACATCCCAGCACAAAGCGGCGGCATGAAGGAGCTCCCACCGAAGAGGAATCTCTAAGAAGGAAGGAAGGCGAGATAGCCCAAGGCGCCCCAAGTCTGCTAGCTCACTCTCGTTCAAACTCCCAAACCAAGCCGCCAGGAACTTGGGCCCCAAGCCCGACAAAGAGGATGCATTGGCTCCGGACCCTCCATGTAAGGGAGGGTTAGGAGGCGGATCCATGAACGTACAAGGATCTTTTGGGAAGATAAGAATCAATGTAGGAAGATGGACCCACCTTGGAGAAACAAGAGCTAAAGATGACGGTCAAAGGAGCCAAGTCAAACAAAAAAGAAACAATTTCTGGGTCAATTCGGGCATATAAGGCCCCACTGCCCGCAGGCCAAACCTGGCGCAACTAATAGTTGCGCCAGCACATTGTTGTCCCTATTTTGGCCTGGCGCAACTAATAGTTACGCCAGTGCATTTGAACCCCCAATTTGGCCTAGTTGCGCCAGTGAAATTTTTTTGGATTTTTAGCCTAGTTGCCATCTCAAGACCGAACAGAGGAGGGGACTTCTGCCCTTGTTATTGGTTTTACATATTTACTGGTTTTACGTACTTGTACTTCCGACCATTGATGGTTTGAGAGTTACTTAGCTATGTGCAGGATTGATCCTACGTTGAGGTGTGCGACCCAAAAGGCCACTTTCTAAAAAAAAAGGGGCATTGAGCAGGCACATCCTGCAGAGAAACAGATTTGATGCCAAGCAATCGAAGCATAAAATCAAAGCAAGACCATCTCCCAAATGATAATAAAAATCAAATTTGTTTCCAAAAGTACCACACCAACCATTCTCTAAATTGTTAAAAAAACAGATCCCAAAATAAAATCCAAAAAATGCTGAAGGAAACTAATAGCCTATTCCTTGCTCGCTCCCTTGGACTTCTTACGACGACGGGAGGAGCTCTGATAGGTCCTCATGTCCCCCACCCTAGACCACACCTGCGAAATCCTACTGAGCAGGGAACGCGACTCCTTAGCTCGGGCACGCTACAAGGCACAGTCAAGGATAAGATCAGTCAAGGGGCCAATGATAATGAAAAAAAAGAGAGGAGTTGAGCAGCTAGGTACTCACCATCTCCACCTCCCGAAGCTCTGCCAGATGACGATGGTACTCCGCATATTCCATAGCCGAGTTGAAGTCCTACGATACAGTATTCAATTGTTAGAACACCCCTGAAAGCATGTACCGAAGGAAACCAAAGTAAAGGAGAAGCAGCTCATCTGAAAACTCACCCCAGGGACCACCTCAGGAGGAGGAACGCGGGCCTCCTCGGTAGAGAGCCGTGCCTGTCGGTCTACGTCAGCACAGAGGTCGGAGAGGAAGCCATCGTCAAGACGCTGAAAGGTCCCATATACAGATGGACCACCAGGAACACCCTTTGAGAGGTAAGCGGACTGCACGATGAACTCGCCCAAGGGACCCGCAGGAAGGACCCGGCACCAGAGGATCTACCCACGACATGTCACTCTTTTCGGCCCACCTTCATCGTCCGAACCATCTCCCAGAGTAAACTGTGAACCAAATAAGAATCTATTCAGATAAGACTAAGGCCGAGTAAAAGTGAAAGGAAAACTAATCCAAGCTGAGAAGAAGTTACCTGACCAAGTGGGCCCCCGAACGCAAGGAAATTAGTGCTAGGGACAAAGTGCGATAGGATGAACCAGTAGGGTAGGTACTCGTACCAAGCATGATAATCCCCAGGCACGTGGAGAGCACGAATGGGGAACCCATTGTTGAAAAAGGCCACTGTCAACTCCTCAATACTGCCAGCAGGACTCCAAACGTCAGCCGGTGCACAGGTATGGCATAGTAGCCCTGGAACTGATGCACCACCCGCTCTCCCAAATAGTAGTATTTGGCCCACGCTCCATAAAAGAAGACGACGCGACAGTTGTTGAATAGGCGGGAGGCACCCACGGCTGCTCGGTCCCAGAAGGGGGATGTCAGGTACGGATCGGGGAGGATCTGCTCAAGATCAAAAAGTAAGAGAGACCAACTAAGCAGCGCCTCAATCAAAAGAAATGCCCAAGCTGAAAGTAAACAAGGGTTGAAAAGTTATCACCTGCTCAGGCACCATCAAATCAAGCTGAGACCTTAGGCCCATTTCCAGGTGCTTTAGGCCCACGTCATGGCATTGGGACTGATGCCAGTTGTTGAGGAGGGGATAGGTGAGCACCTCCGTGAAAAGGAGCGGGCGCCCAGGGTGAAAGTGGTGGTATCCCCATACCTGAAAAAGGGGCATGGCATGAGAGCAGGTCAGTAATATAAATAGATCAATCAGAAAAGAAAAATGATGAGTAGATGATAGCGATAACAAAAGTGAAGGGGTGAGGAATTACCTCCAGAACGACCCAAAATCCCACGGCAGACTTCGAGTCCCCGGTCGTGACCCGGGATAAGTTGTACATCAGCCAGGCGTATCCCGCCCCTCCCCAGTCATGCTTGGGAACATCGCCGCAATTATCCATCACACTCAACAGGGCCAAGCTGACCCATCCCCCAATGGCATTTGTAAAAAGGGTCTTGCCCAGCAGGAGTAGGAGGGTGATGCGAGCAAGAACGATCGCCGGCTCTGGCGCGATGTAAAGCACCCGATCTAGCTGGCCCAGGTCCACCAGCTCATCAGCAAAAAAGAGGGAGGTCAGCCAGGACATCTTTACCTCTGTGCCATGGGTCTGCCCACGAGGAGGATAGGCCCCGATCAACCGAATGATGTCCTCCCGGCTCGGTGCCACCAAGGTGGATATCGGGACTCCGCCAATCCTAATGCCAGTAATCATGGCCCAATCAACGGGCGTCAGCGTCAGCTCAGCATACAGCATGTGGAACGCCATGGTCTCGGGACAAAACCGCTCAATAAGGGCCTTCAGATAGGCGGCATCAGCCCTCATGGCAGGGCAGGACAAGAATTCCCCGAAGCCCACCTGCTCCAACAAAACTTTCACCACAGGGAGGACATAAAGGTAGAACTCATGGAAGTCGAGCCACCCCATGTGGAACACAATGTTGGGCAGCTCCTGCACCCAAAGAAATATACATCAGATAGCAGAGGTAAAGAAAAAATTGCGCAAAGGAAAGAAACTGAACCTATCTTTTACCTTGCCCGCTATTCCGAAATTGGAGATATGAGTGTGCTGCTGATGGAGGAGGCTGACCCGGGCAGCCTCACCCTGCATCTCGAGCCATGGGCCCGCTCTCCGCTCCACCCAAAGGAACTACTCTCCTCGCGGACCGTACACTATCTCGGGCCCCTCCTCGGGAATATGCTCATCACCGCCCGACATGCTGGGGCAACAAAGCAATCACGTCAGAACAGATCAATGATAAAGAGCCATGATATCCTATGCTGCAAAAAGGGAAGATAAGTATGTTCACCCTCTTTCTATTCATTATCAGAAAATAAAGATGGACACATACATAAGCCAAAAATAAATAAAAAATCCCTTTCAGGTTGAAAAGGCAAAAAAAAGTCCTTCATTCTATGTTCCTAAAATCATAAAAACAAAAAATTCTCTTTCTTTCTGTTTAGAAAATGAAAAAAAAAGAAGTCCTTCACTTTATACCTCTAAAAAATCATAAAAACAAAAAAAATCTTTCCTTCTATTTAGAAAAACCAAAAAAAAAAGTCCTTCGTTTTATGTTCCTAAAATCATAAAAACAAAAAATCCTTTCTTTATGCCTCTAAAATCATAAAAACAAAAAAATCATTCCTTCTATTTAGAAAAACCGAAAAAAAGTCCTTCATTTTATGCTCCTAAAATCATAAAAACAAAAAAAATCCTTTATTTATGCCTCTAAAAACAGGAAACAAAAAATCTCTTTCTTTCATGTTTAAAAAAAAAAAAGTATCCTTTTCTTCATGGACCATAAAATCAAGAAAAAAAGAAAGAGAATCCTTCTTGCATACTATAAAAAAAACAAACACCAAAAAATCCTCCTTTTGTGCCCATAAAACCAACAAAATCCCTCTTTTACAAAAAAACTAAAACAAAAAAAATATATTACATAGATCAATACCTTAGTTAGTTTTCAAAAAAAAACAAAAAAGCAAAATCCTTTTTAATGCTAAGAAAAACAAAAATAAAATCCCGCTCCTTAATAAATCTTCAACAAAAAAAACAACCAAACCATTTTGTTAGTTAGTTGAGATCCCCAAAAAAAAGAAGCCTCTTTCGTTAGTTTTCCAAAAAAAAAGAAGAAAAAAGAGACACAAAAAAAAAGAGAGCCCTTGCTTTATATTTAGGATTGATGACAAAAAAAAAAAGAAAAAAAAACAAACAACCTAAAATAGAGTCCTTTCTATGCATGAAAAACAACAAAACAAAAAAAACATATATATTATGCATTAAATAAAAACCATAAAACAACCAAAATAAGACACCATTCATGGAATATCATCACCGCATCATAAATAGATATGCTCACAAGAAAAATAACCCATTTACCATCTAGAAATGCAAGATCATGATCATATTTGCATAAAAAAGCAAGAAAAATCAAGAAAAAAGAGTTCTAAATGATTACCTTATGAAGAAGAAGGGGTCTTTGGTCTAGTGTGAGCCCGTGATCGATCCGTAAGCAAAACAATGGCAAAAGGCACGCTAGAGGCAACGTAAAGGAACCCTAAGGGGAGGGGGAACGGTTTCGGTTTCAAAGAAGAAGAGGGGGGAGAGGAGTTCGAAATAAGGCCCCACTGCTCGAGTTCGGGCTGTTTTAACTACCCAGCCAAACCTGGCGCAATTAATAGTTGCTCCAGGCAAATGTTTGCCTTCCTTTGTCTTGGCGCAACTATTAGTTGCGCCAGCCTATTTTTGGGCCCATAATGGCCTGGCACAACTAATAGTTGCGCCAGGCACCCAAGCCGGGTCTTAGGCCTGGTACGGGCCAGATGGGAAGACCGGTCCCCCCACTTCCTTTTGTTTGTTCGTTCCGTCACTTCCGACAGATGCACGCGCTCCCAAGGCGGCTTTTCGGTCATCCTTCGATTTGCCAAGGAAGCCGTGCTAAAATAAGGACGGGCCGAGGTAAACGAGCACCCCGATCCTACACACAAGGAAAATCCAAAAAACTATAATCCCCACAGAGAAGCCGAAAATATTCACCCAAAAATTCACATAAAATAATAACTCCAAAATTCAAAAAAATTCACATAATAACCCCAAAATTCTAAAAAAATTCACATAAGATAATAGCTTCAAAATTCAAAAAAATCACATAAAATAACAGTTGAAAAATTCAAAAGTTGCATAAAATGATAGAAAAATCAACCCGCACAGCGCACAAGCAAAAAGTGGTAAAACGTCAATATTTTATCAGCAATGCAGCTGTGCCACATCAAAGTCCTGAGTCGGAGGTACGCCTCAGATCTCTGGATCCTGCCTTAAGGCAGGAGCAACGATGTCGATCTCGGTCAAACAATCAATGTTTCGATCAAGTCAACTCCACTGCTAAATCTTTGCGACAAACGCTTGAACTCGTGTGAACTTAAGTGCCTTAAGCTTCAAATTCTCCGTTAAAAAAGGTCAATCGTTGGTTGAAATCAACCTGTCGAGAATGAGATTATGTGTCAATCAAACTATGTGCAACCATGCATTCAGAAGGGTTCATTTCCCATTTATTTTTCTGCAGGCTTAAAACTTGTATGGGTAGCGGTATCCCTATAAAGTGTACGCCATGCGTATAGGTATCCGTATGATGGTCGTTTATCCCCGTAAATTGTACTCGGGCGTGTGACAACCCGAATTTTCCCAACCTGAATTTTGAGACATATTTTTTTTTTTTTTTTTTTTTACAAACACGAATGGGAAAATCCGGACCGTCGGGTCGTAGAACACGTTCCGAACACAGAATGCTTGGTACAAAACCTAGCATGCAAAAATCAAAGCAGATAATACATATGACATGAATAAATCTCTAATTCTAACATCTAATATTACAATAACTAACAATGGCCACCAGTGATGTACCAACGTCACCAAACAGTGGTGTATAAAATTATATACGAGTTCAAAGGGTACCAAGTCTAAACTCACCAATCTCCACAAAGTACTCAATCTACGACCCCGAATATCATAGCCCTCCTCAATTCCTCAATTTGCAAGTCTGGTGTCCACGTAGAAGCTATACCTGTGACGTATAGTCGAAGGGGTGAGCTACATCCTAGCTCAGTAGAGGAAATTTCAATACTCATTCACATCTTATCATAAGGAAACATAGATTCAATGTTACAATCAAACCTTTTCTTATTTAAAACTGAAACTCGTTTCAAAGGTACTTTTTCTTATCAACAAAGACTAATTTCAAATACTGTTTTCTTATCACATGACTGATTTCAAAACTGACTTCCTTTTTCACCTAAAACTGATTCAAAAGCTGATTTCCTTATCATACAAAACTGATTTCAAAACTGATTTCCTTTTTACACACAAAAGTGATTTCAAAACATTTATTTATCCTTCAAAACTGATTTCAAATCCGCCCGTGATCCACATATATTGCACTACTCGCCCATAGCGGTCCACGATAAGCATAATCCGCCCACAGCGGTCCACATACATATAATCCGCCCATAGCGGTCCACATACATAATATCCGCCCATAGCGGTCCACCTTAATCTCACGACTTATGGTTTGATTTACGAAGTATAATCTAAAGAGTACCAAGGGCGCATATGACTACATCGAAATCCAAGGGTGTATGTAAATCCGTAAAACGGTCCAAGGCATAATGACCCACAACAACAGTGTCCAAAGGAGTACGTAAAATCCCGCGAAAGCGGTCCAAGGGCGTACATGAGCACAACGAGTCCGAGGGTGTACGTAAAATCCCGTAAAAACGGTCCAAAGGCGTACATGAGCACAACAAGTCCAAAGGTGTACGTAAAATCCCGTAAAAACGGTCCAAGGGCGTACATAAGCACTACAAGTCTAAGGTTACGTAAAATCCCGTAAAAAAGCGGTCCAAGGCGTACATAAGCACAACAAGTCCAAGGGTGTCGTAAAATCCGTAAAAAGCGGTCCAAGGCGTATAAATCCGCCACGGTCCAAGGGTATATACACAAATCCACGGCCGGTCCAAGGGTGTACATAAATCCCGCCACAGCGGTCCAAGGGTGTACCTTCTCACAAATCTACAAGACTCAAAGATTTCTAGTTCACATTCTAGTTCAGATTTCTAAATCACGATCCAAAGCTCACATTCTTGCTTAAAAGGTTTTAAAACTCACCATTTAAAAAATCAAGTTTAAAAATCGAATACCATAGTACAAATTCTAGGTTAAGTTCACAGTTCAAAATTCACCATTTTCGACTCACGGATTTTAAATTTCTATTTTGCAAGGAGTTCAAGTTATAATTCAAATATCTATCAAACTAACATCAAAATACATCAAGAAAACTTATCATTTTTTTTTTCATATAAATACCTCAAAGAAACAATGAATCAAAGTTAAACATGCAAGTTTGTGTTGAATAAACTTCAGTTAGATCCAAGCATCGATTTTAAATAACAAAACTTCAAATCACACTTATCATTTTCATTTAATTAAATCAAGGCATCTATGAATCAATTTCAAAAATATAATCAAATATTAAATTTCCCCTACACGTCCAGTTAGATTCAAGCATCGATTTTAAATAACAAAACTTCAAATCACACTTATCATTTTCATTTGATTAAATCAAGGCATCTATGAATCAATTTCAAAAATATAATCAAATATTAAATTTCCCCTACCTTAACCTCGAAGCAAGCAAGGTCCTATCAATGGCCGTCCACCCTTAATCTACATCACAAGCACACAATGATGCATCAATGATTAACCCCAACCACTAATAACTTAGACTATTTATGTGTTTTCTAAAAATTGAGTCGAGCAAGTTCGCGCCAACACAGAAATTGATGTAACCTTTCTCCTAAATTTTTACCTTTAAAAATTTAGATTCATAAGTTGGTCAAAACACAAACATTGTAGATCTCTTTGTTATCTTTCCAACGCCTCAAGAATCGCATCAATCGGAGGTCGGAGTAGAAAGTTATGGTCAAAATACTAAAGCAGTACTGGAAACTCAGACAAAATCGACTAATCGATTTTCAAAATCGATTAATCGATTTTCCAAAGTCGATTGATCGATTTTATCTCGATTGATCGATTTTCAAAGAGCCAAAAATCTTATTCACTATTTGAGACCAGTCGATTAATCGACCCAATTTCGATTAATCGAAATTCAAAAATCGATTAATCGATTTTACTCGATTAATCGGTTTCGTTTCTCGACAAAATTAGAAATTTACCTAACTTATTACTAAATTTTGACCTTTTAAACGATTGATTCACAAGTTGGTCAATTCATGAAAGTTGTAGGTATTTTTGTCTTCTTTCCAACGCAACAAGAATCACGTCAATCCGAATTCGGCACAAAAAGTTATGGCTGAAATACTACAGTAGTGTCAGTAAGCCCAGGCAAACTCGATTAATCGATTTTCAAAATCGATTAATCGAATTTCAAAATCGATTAATCGAAATTCTCTTCGATTAATCGATTTCGGGGAGTTCTTCTTGAATTTCTCTCTTGTCAAAAACTCGATTAATCGAGTTTCAAAATCGATTAATCGATTTTGGCAGTTTCTGAGCACTTCTCGGGTTTGAACCTTGAAACCCATTTTTTTCATCAAAATTCAATCCTTTTGATCCTAATCTTTTGCACACATCTAACCAACATATATTTAATTAAATACATGGAAGAATTGCGTTATTTACCTCTTTAAATCGATGATTTACTCGTAGATCGGATCGTCTTCTTCGTTAGATAAAAAGGGTTTCCAAACCCACCTCGATCATCTCCGTGCTCCAAGATCACAACCAAACCCATAAATTAACGGCAATCCTTCCACACACACTTCACGCAAACTCACGCTACGATTTGCGGATCAAAACTCACGATCTCTTTGCAAGAAGAGGGTTTCAAAACCCCCAAACGGCTCCAAAACCCATAAAACCACAACCAAACGTCGAAATCGACGGCGATCTTCCCCTTAGACAATCTCACAAATGTTTTTCGGCAGCAAATCTAAGGCTCGGCACTCATGGATTCAACACGTTCATTTCATCTCCTCCTCTTTCTCTCTTCCTTCTCTCCTCAAAAACCCAAAACCTAAAACAAAACCTTGTGCAAATCGGGTGTTAGCTCCCAAAAGAAGAAATTGCCTTCTTTAACTAAATGGGATCGGTTCCCATACAAAACACATATACTTGTCTTTGGGCGTATTAGTTCTCATCTAAGGATCTAGCTCCCGTGTGAAACGAACGTACCTATTTAGGTGTTATCTCATAACAAAATAGTTTTCTTTGATTAGGTGT
Organism: Chloranthus sessilifolius; assembly: GCA_021018995.1. Classification (NCBI taxonomy): domain Eukaryota; kingdom Viridiplantae; phylum Streptophyta; class Magnoliopsida; order Chloranthales; family Chloranthaceae; genus Chloranthus; species Chloranthus sessilifolius. The sequence continues at coordinate 140,552,873 of CM037588.1, read as the reverse complement.
GGGCCTACACACCCAAACCATCCACTAATCGGACCCGGTGTTGAGCCCATACACCAAAGCTTGGTGCATAAAAAACCACCTAATGCTCAACACACAATCTAAATCGGTCTTTTTCCACTCAAGACCAACCCAATTTAACTTACATAAGTAATTTCATAAAATCGAGCACGTGACCAGTCGGGCACGCACACCGAGGTACACTGTTCAAAGTCGGACATACATCCCGAGATACACTATTCAAAGTCAAAATTTTCAGGCTGTTACAGGGCGGGTCCGGGTCGGGGCTTCCATCGCCTTTGTTGTTGCTTATTGCCCCTAATGGGTGCATATTTATGCATAGTTAATTGATGCTTATGATCATTATGGGCAGAAACTAGGATTGGATGTCCCTTTTGGGTTAGCACCCAATAACTGGTTGGATCTGCTTAGTGGTATTTAAAGATGGACGCTCTGGGTCATGTGGATCTGAGGCGCATTTTAAAAAATGGCACGCACTCCTAAAAAGTGTTGTGACATCTATTCACTTCACTCAGGTGGTCATGCTAAATAAACTTTGGGATCGATGGGTTCGCCCAAAAATCTCGAACCCTGCTTTCCGCAGGGGCACCCGCGAAAAAACCAATGAGGTCGTCAAATGCCTTGTAGGATTAGACGCAAACTGTGGAGCCTTGCGTATGTTTACTTCGCGCCTAACATTGAATGTGGGTCGATCACCCCTCTCACTTACGAAGCTATTGCATTCAGAATGAAACTTGAACATCAATCACCTTCAAAACATCTCGAGAGGCGAACATTTTTCTCAGCTATTGGGTTTTCGCAACTCATTCCACCTCGGTTATGCCCAGTAATGTCGCTAAGCGCTTGGAAACCGATTACCTCGAAAAACGAATGATTAGCCTGGCACTCTAGGGCTTTCATTTTCTCACCGTGTTACTCATCTGATGTTTGAAGTTCATTCTGAATACAACGAACCCGTCAGTGATGCCTTGGGCCTCTTCGGATGTCTCTTTTCTTTGGCATTCGATCATTAGTGATCGGATACCAAAGAGGGGCATCTGTAGACACCCAAATTTGGCCCAAGGCCTGATCAAAACACATTTCGAGAGAGGCGCATTTCTGAGCTTTTGATGGCATATATGGAACCCTTAGGAATCACCCTAGATCCCTCAGGAACCTACCCCGAACCTTTAGAAACCAACCTCAACCCTTAGAAACCCTTTTTAAACCCTAACCTAACCTTCCCAGGCAATAAGGAGGAGGGGTACACCAGAACTGGCTACGACCCTCTACAGCGACTAACTCTTATACCATTGAAGAGTAGAGGTCGTCAGCTTCCCAACGATCCAAGAATTGCCCCAATCGGAGGTATATATCAGAAGATATGGCAGTCCGAACTTGGAGGGCAGGAAGGTAATTTCAAGGTGGCCCCCCAGGGATTTGGCGCGACTATTAGTCGCGCCAGGCTATTTCTCCCCAGAAATGGCCTGGCGCAACTAATAGTTGCGCTAGGTATAAATTTTGCCTGGCGCAACTATTAGTTGCACCAGGCCAATTCTCCCAGATTTTAAGCCTGGCGCATCTAATAGTTGCGCCAAGTTTAAAAGGTGGCCCCTACCCCACGAGCTAACTCCCAACACAGTTCCTCACTGTTTTACTGTGCATTTGCCTGGCGTAACTATTCGTTGCGCCAGGCATATGAACAGTAACAATGAGTTTTTGCCTCGAAATTCATGTTTGGGGTTTGACTTTTTTACCACCTCAACCTTTGGGGTGTGTTTTGATAGTTCTGTTGCACCCATTCCTTACCTATTTGCAACTCTCCAAGTGGCCTAAAGCCTCACCCCATCATCCACCATTAGAACCACTTTCACACCTTTCCAAGTTCTCAAAATCCTAGGAAACCTTAGATTTGAGATTACCTAATTGCTAACCCCAATTAGCATCTAAGTAGCCTCCTAATCCACTCCTTTCCTATAAATAAAGCCCCCCACCCCTTGGTTTAGGGGTTGAGAATTTTGCTTAAGAGAGAAAAAGCTCTAAGTGAGAGTTCTTCCTCCCTTTGGTACACTATTTTCCCTCAAAATTCCAGAATTCCAAAACCTCTTCCCAAGCTTATTCTTACATCCAAAACCCATAGCCTAGGTGTGTGTGATCCCCTAGCCTCCCTTCCCTACCTCTTAGCTTTAAGTCTTAGGAGTTAGAACCTCATTTTCCACCATACAAGGCCTTCAAGAGCTCATCAAAGCAAGCCACGCAAGGCTCCTCTACGGTGCTACAAGGGCCCGAGAGCTCCGGCTCTCCCCTTTCTTCTCCTATCTCTTTCTAGCTCCCTCCATCCTCCCATTTGTGCCGTTACGCTGCCGATTTTTTGGTAGGAACGGAGGGGTACAAATAGGATTCTAAAACCTTTTGGGCAAGAGGAAGCTATTTTCTTTGCTTCTACTTCATTTTATTGTTGGCCATTAGTAGAGACCGCGTTAAGCGGGTTGATTGGGTGCCTAACACCTTCCCGATCGATAACCGAAGCCCCTACCCAAGAGCCTTTGGTGTGGACCGGATTCAGAGCCATATTTTTAGCACTTAGGTGCTCATAAAAATGAACTAGGTATCCCGGGACACTAAAAGCTCCGGGTGGTAACTCTATATTTTTCATCGTTAGAGAGCGCATCGTCGCGACGGGATCGTCTCGATTCCCATGGCTACACACTTTAATTATCTTCTTTTATGCTCTTTAACGATCCAACGGTCAGAAATACATTACGGCATCGATCACCAATGCTCTCATGTAGCCTTAATTATGCACTTTTATGCTCTTATCAGATCCAACGGTCACGAACACCTGAAACCACTAAAACTGCATAACAGTCATTAGAATGCCTTCATCGGATAGTCAAATGTTGGTATTAGGGTGCAAAATATGGTCAGATTTCAGTGCCGATCACTACACAAGACCATCTAGTATGGGTGCATAGCGCAAAAGGAAGATTCACGATTCGGAGTGCTTACCACGTCGTAATTCATGAAGTTCAAACGCATTCAGCTAACGGTGATTCTAGCACTAACCACAATAGTGGTGTGTTGAAAGAGATCTGGCAAAGCCCTATGCCAAACAAAATCAAAATTTTTGCTTAGCGAGCTATGAAGAATATCCTTCCGGTTAAAACGAAACTCCGCTAAAAAATCAATCTCAATGAGATGAGCTGTGAAATTTGTGGGGCTGATGTCGAAGATTTGACACATGCTTTGAAGGATTGTGAGTGGGCTGCTCGGGTGTGGTTTGCTAGCCCTCTAGGTGGGAGAACACACTGTGCACGGGGCCATAGCTTCCAAGATTGGGTCGAGAACTTCATTAAGTTTTAGGGGGGAGACTTGACCAATCTCTTCTTTACAATAGCATGGGAAATTTCGAACCACTGTAACAAAACTACTCATGGGAGCAAAATTGGGGATCCAATTGCCACGGCCTCCTTTGTCGAAGACTATCTTCATCAATTTGTGGAAGCCAACAACTGCATCGATCAAAATTTAATTATGACACAACAAACTTAGGTCATCAAATGGCAACCACCAGTTGAAGCAATCTATAAACTCAACGTTGATGGTGCATGGCACAAGCACACCAAGAAAGCGGGTTTGGGAGCCATAACCACTTGGGCAATCCAATGGCAGCCATGACAAAATCTGTTGAAAATGTGATTAGTGTGGAGCATGGGGAATTATTGGTGGCCTACGAAGGAGTTAAGTGGGCAAAGGAAAATGGGTTTAGAAGAATAACCTTGGAAAGGGACTGTGACGTGGTCACGACCCTGGTGCATAACGATGCACATGGATCCACTAGCAGGCAAGGTGAGAGGGCCTTGAAGCTAGGCTGAGCCGTAGGTAAAGCGTGTTAGGCAAACTCTTGGGTGAAGACACACAGTGTCGAGGTACTAGAGTGAGTTACGATCACTGATGCTTAGTGTATGCATAGTGATAAACTGCGTGGGTGCGGAGTCACGCGAAGCGGCATAGTGATGGATTGCGTTGGTGCGAAACCACGCAAAAGACTAGGGTGGTCCTTATCTGTAGGCACGGATGAAACCAAGATGAACTAGCGAGGAGGTATTAAACCTCGGGGCTAGGTACTTGTGTGTACCTTGCATGGACTGAAGATGGAAGTCAAGGAACTGATGCAGGTCTTGGTGCCCATAAGACGATACGATCGCCTTTGAACTAGGCGTATGGCTAGCAGGTAGGCGGGCGGACCTAATAGCTAGCTATGTAGTGCGTGTGCGCAGAGGCAGGTGGCTCGGTAATACATGCATGTGTCATGATGCGACAGTGACCCGAACTAAGCTGCGATCTAGTATGGTGACTAGACGCGTGAAGGGCTTGGAATGCGGTGCTCCGCATAGGGGCACGTGACGTCTTGGTGCCATGAAGCACGTGATGCGGTGCCAATACGGCACGTGATGTGGTGCCAAGAGGGCACGCGACGTTCGGGTGCTACAAGGCACGTGAGGCGATGTCATGATGGCACGTGATGTGCTGCCAAGAGGGCACGCGACATTTAACTTGTACAGCAAGCGATGTGGTGCTAAGAGGGCACATGATGCGGTGCCAAGAGGGTACTCGACATCCGGGTGCAATGACGGTCCTGACTTAGTGTCGAGTGGGCATGAGACACGATCACGACTCAGACATGATGCGGTGCCACGAGGTATGCCATGTGGTGCCATGAGAGCACGCGACATGAGGCAATGAGGGCCTTGCGACATGGTCGCGACACGGACGCGACATGGTCACGACACGGTGCTATGTGTGGCATGAGGCCATGAGGGCCTCGCGACATGGTCGCGATGCGGACGCAACATGGACGCTACACAGACGTGACACAATCGCAAGTGATGCTGATGCATAACCTCACAAGACGTGTGGGCTTGGAGTGGCACTGAGGTGCTAGCATACGTGTCGCGAGTAGACACGATGCATTGAGAGGGTTTCCCTCGAGTAAAGGCAACCACGATGCGGGGAGTTTCCATCCTCTAGGTGGGTGGTATCAGAGTGATGATTGGATGAGTTGGTCTCGCTGTGCGTGGCAGTGAGATGTTGCACGAGCGTGATAACTAGCGTTAGATTATGCTTCATGAAAAACTAGTATCTGAGTTAGGCTGGCCTCGCTGTAGCGAAAGCGAGGCGCCGCACGGGCATAAAAAAAAGTTACCCCGTGACATTTGCTATCAGATCCAGATCGTTCTGATTGGGACTACATTGGCGAGCCAGAGAGATGAGGTGCGCTCTATTTTTGTGACAACCAGAGTTACTTGGGTGCAATTGAGTTGCACGTCTGTGATAGAGATACGATTAAGTCGCATGTAGAGGGACGGTACTGCTGGGTTATATGTCGCGAAAAAAGGAACTCGACGCCTGTTGGCCATGTGAGCCACGCTTTGAGTTAGCGGGTCGGTCCGAGGTGGATGGACGCTGGTGACTTTCAACATGATACGTTGAGTCACACAGGTGCTGAGAGCACCGTTGCCATGTTGGCATGGAGCACGGGGGATGCTCCATTCTCACTTCGTGATGATTGTTGCCCATGAGGGCTATACGTTGCGGTAGCAGGTTGGTCTAGGATGGATGAACGCTAGTAACCCCAACATGAGACGTGGAGTCACGTTGGTGCGGATAGCACCATTGCTATAAATGACAAGGAGCAAGTAGGATGCTCCATTTTCATTTAACAACTTGTTGGCTATGAGTGCCATGCGTTGAAGTAGCGAGTCAGTCCGAGGCGGATGAACGCTAGTGACTCCAACCTGAGACGTTGGATCACATTGGTGCTGAGAGCATCGTTGCCATGGATGGCAAGGAGCAGGTAGGATGCTCCATTCTCACTTGAGGAAGTTGAGATTTTTGAATCGATCCCTGGTATTTGACATGAGGGTCTAGACCGCTGGTATGCGGCAATGTTAGGATCGATATGTTGCGATGGGCCAGGATAGAGGATACAGTTAAGCGAGGTATCACGAGAACTGGATTGAGCTAGACTGAATCAGTGTAGGGGCAGAAGTTTATTACTTTGTTGTGTGATGACAAGGCACAATGTCCGCGAGAAACAAGTGGCTAGACGAAGATCTAGCGTGGCTTCAGAGGAAGCCAACGGATGAACCAGATGGGTACCTTCAGAGGAAGCGAGTCCCAGGTGATCCAGTATAGCTTCAAAGGAAGTAAATAAGAGAGCCAGATGGGTATCTTTAAAGAAAGTGAGTCTCAGGCGATCGTTGAAATCTTTGGTCTACATGAAGGACCGTAAGTCGAGTTGCAAGAGGTGACTCGAGTCACGCTATTAGGTGAAGACTCAGTGTCGGGGTACTATAGTGTGAGAAGCTGAGAGCTTCATTGACTGAGTAAGATGCTCATGGCAAGCTCTTGGGTGAAAACATAGAGGTGTTGAGGTACTAGAGCGTTGCTGGATCGTTGAGGGCTTGTGTGGTGATCAAGTCTAAAGGTCCGACAAAGCTTGGTTCCATCGGTTGCTATGATCAAAAGATATAAGCAATGTTGCAGATTTTAGCATTGTGAAGCATAGTGCTTCGTTGGGTTGGGCATGGTCACTCACCGGCAGTCTCTTGGGTGAAGACATGTGGTGTCGAGGTACTAGAGCTACAAAATTTACTACAAGCTGAGGCAGCTTGGGTGGCAGTCTCATTGTTGGAAATATATGTCGAGGTACTGGAGTTCTACAAATCACACGCAGGTCAAACTCTTGGGCGAAGACACAGAGGTGTTGAGGTACTAGACAGCAGTGCGGATGAAAGGTAGACTCCTGGGTGAAGATGAACTGTTGAGAACCTAGAGAGCTGCGAGGTGCAATGAGTTGCACAAGCTTAGATGCTAACGATCAAGTTGCTTCTGGTTATATGAGGAACTGGTATATAAAGATACCTGGGTGAAATATTGACCGGACAAAGTTATTCAAAACACTACGTGGGGTGAAGACACAGAAAATGGTTGAAGTACTAGCACAGAATTGTGAATGAAAGCAGCGAAGTGCACTAACTGTGATTCATATTTGAATTATCCTTTGGTGAAGACCAAAACGTGTGTCGAGGAACTGACGTAGGAGTTCAGATGTTGACGAGGACGTCAATGCATTAAGTTGGGGAGGATGTGGCATGGTCACGACCCTGGTGCATAACGATGCACATGGATTCACTAGCAGGCTTGTAGCTAGGCTAAGTCGTAGGCAAAGCGTGTTAGGTGAACTCTTGGGTGAAGACACACAGTGTCGAGGTACTAGAGTGAGCTATGATCACTGATGCTTAGTGTATGTATAGTGATAGACTGCGTGGGTGCGGAGTCATGCGAAGCGGCATAGTGATGGATTGCGTTGGTGCGAAGCCACGCGAAGGACCAGGGTGGTCCTTATCCGTAGGCACAAATGAAACCAAGATGAGCTAGCGAGGAGGTATTAAACCTCGGGACTAGGTACTTATGTGGACCTTGCATGGAGTGAAGACGGAAGTCGAGGAACTAATGCAGGTCTTGGTGCCAGTAAGATGATACGATCACCTTTGAACTAGGCGTATGGCTAGTAGGTAGGCGGGCGGACCTAGTAGCTAGCTATGTAGCACGTGTGCACAGAGGCACGTGGCTCGGCGATATGTGCATGTGTCATGATGCGACGGTGACCCGAACTAAGTTGCGATCTAGTATGGTGACTAAACGCGTGAAGGGCTTGGAATGCGGTGCTTCGCATAAGGGCACGCGATGTGGTGCCAAGAGGGCATGTGACGACTTGGTACCATGAGGCACATGATGCGGTGCCAATACGGCACGTGACGTGGTACCAAGAGGGCACGCGATGTTCGGGTGCTACAAGGCACATGAGGCGGTGCCGTGACGGCACTCGATGTGGTGCCAAGAGGGCATGCGACATCTAACTTGTACAGCAAGCGATGTGGTGCTAAGAGGGTACATGATGCGGTGCCAAGAGGACACGCGGCATCTGGGAGCAATGACGGACCCGACTTAGTGTCGAGTGGGCACGAGACACAGTCACGACTAAAACGTGATGCAGTGCCACGAGGTACGCCATGTGGTGTCATGAGACCACGCGACATGAGGCCATGAGGGCCTTGCGACATGGTCGCGACACGGACGTGGAATGGTCGCGACACGGTGCTATGTGTGGCATGAGGCCATGAGGGCCTCGCGACGTGGTCGCGATGCGGACGCGACACGATAGCAAGTGACGCTGATGCGTAACCTCACAAGACGTGTGGGCTTGGAGTGGCACTGAGGTGTTGGCATACGTGTCGCGAGTAGACACGATGCATTGAGAGGGTTTCCCTCGAGTAAAGGCAACCACGATGCGGGGAGTTCCTGTCCTCTAGGCGGGTGGTATCAGAGTGATGGTTGAATGAGTTGGTCTCGCTGTGCGCGGCAGTGAAATGTTGCACGAGCGTGATAACCAGCGTTAGGTTATGCTTCGTGAAAAATTGGTATCTGAGTTAGGCTGGCCTCGCTGTAGCGGCAGCGAGGCGCCGCACAGGCGTCAAAAAAAAGTTACCCCGGGACAGGATGCTAGTTTTGTCATCTCTGATATCATGGACTAGACCAATAATGGTTCTTTGCTTGGCGACTTTGTGAAACTAATTCCAATGGAATTGAAAATTTTCCATTCTTTCTAATGCAACCATGTGAAAAGAGAGGCAAACAAAGCGGCTGATGGTCTAGCAAAAATGGGTCTCACACTCATTGATATGTTGTCATGGATAGAGGACGTTCCTCTTCAAATTGTACCTATTATCATTGCTGATTTGGCTTAATGAATTTAACCTCTTCTTATAAAGTAAAAGAAACTACCTACGGTAAAAAAGTAAATTTTTTTCCCTCTGCTTGGCATGAGAGTATTTTTCTCTCTGCTTGTTTTTGTGCAATGCATGTGAGTTTTTTCTTTCCTCTCCCTCATAGTGTGAAGGTCTTTTTTTCCTCTCTTCCTTTTCATTTGTAGCCATCTCTTCCATTCCATGGATGATAACAGGATTGATGTGATCCTCAGTGATCTCAAAAAGAAATTGGTTCTCACTCCTAACGAACAACTTGAGTTTGTCACGGCAACTGAGGATCTCTTCTCTGCTGATGCTTACTACCTGATTGGGAAAATAATCTCTTCTCGGAAGACTAACTCTGAAGCTTTCAAAGAGGCAATAGGACGCATGTGGAATTTAAAGAAGGAACTAAAAGTGAGTGAAGTTGATGAGAACATCTTTCTCTTCCGGTTCCCCTCAGTGGGTACAAAGGAAAGAATACTCAGATTGAGACCTTGGAGCTTTGATAATAACTTATTGGTCCTTAACGAGTATAGAGCCGATATTATGATTGATCGTATGGAATTTCGATGGGCTCCTTTCTGGATCAAGATATTGGGCCTCCCAATTGGTGTAATGAATAGGAGTGTGGGTACAAGATTGGCCAACCTCATTAGATGTTTAATCTCTGTGGAGACTGATGAATCTAGCAATGGGTGGGGTAGAGTTCTCCAAGTTCGGACCAGCATTGACATTTCTAAACCACTGGGAAGGGGAGTGCTCTTCAATACGAATGCCTTCCTATCTTCTGTTACATTTGCGGCATTATTGGTCACACCGAATGTGATTGTTTAGCTCTGATGTCTAAGAGAAACGATGCTAATCTTGGGAACCAATATGGCATGTGGCTGAGAGAGAAATCTCGTCGAAGCATTGGATCTCATGTGTCTCCTGCTAATCATCATAAACCTTCTAATGGAGTTTCTCATAGTCCTCTGAATTTTCGAGCAAAGAATAAGGAGAGTCCGACTGAGGAAGAAGAGGCTTCATGGACCTCTAGGTCAATGAAAACTGGGAATACTAGCCAAACAAATGTCCCCAATATGGTATTTGCTAACGAATAGGAGACTGCACCGGTTGGTGAGGAGATTGTGGAGACGGTGCAGAAATTTCAGGAACCTGCCCCGATGGTCGTGGAGAGAGTGGAGACGGTTCAGAAGTTTGAGGGGAATCAGCCGATCATACAGAATCTCAATCTTCCCTCTTCTGTCAGTGAGACAACGGCTACCCATTTGTCGTACACGCCCCTATATCATCGCAATATGGTGAGCGCCAACCCACCCTACTCGTGCAATATCCCCGATTTTATGGAACTTCCCCCAAAAAGAGTATTTCAGTTGGGTACCCCTCCATCCATTCCAATTCTAAGCCCACCATACCAACCCAACCCATTGAACCCGTACCTAATCCTGAGAGTCTATCCTAGCCCAATCCCAATAGCTTAGACCCGACTCAGCTCTTTCCATCTTTACATTTTACCCATCCTAAATGACCTACTGATCCTAGAGAAAAACCCAAAGAAGAGAGCCCTATCCCTAATCACAGCCTTCCATCAAACACCTTTAACATCTAAGCGTTTGTCTAAAATCCCTCCAAATTTTGGGGTGAAAAACCAGCTGCCCTCATTTTTAAGCCTTGTCCCTATCCCCATCTCTATTGCCTTGGCTGACAACATTGTTGATCTGATTAATAAAAGGAAAAGGTAACTTGACGTGGAGTTTCAAAATTGCCCAAAGAAAATATCGGTATCTACCTCTACACCAAGCTACCCTGATAATTTTGTGCCTAAGATTGATGAAAGCGGCCTGACTAGATCGGCGAGTGTTGCGATGCAACCTTGCCGAACAAAATGAAAATCTTAAGTTGGAACTGTCGGGGGCTTGGGAACCCCCGGACAGTTGAGCCCTCTGATTACTTATTCGGAATGAAGATCCTAAAATTGTCTTGTTGATGGAGACAAAATCTAGCACCAATCATATGGAAGTTCTGAAATTCAAATTCGGGTTTACAAATGGTATTGTTGTTGACGTTGTGGGCTGTTCAGGTGGCCTAGCTTTGTTTTGGAAAGATGAATGTTCTGTTTCTCTTATGTCCATGTCAAAAAATATCATTGATACCATTATCACGAATGATTATGGGAGAGGTGATTGGAGATTAACCAGATTCTGAAATTCAAATTCGGAATTCTGAAGTTCTGAAATTCAAATTCGGGTTTACAAATGGTATTGTTGTTGACGTTGTGGGGTGTTCGGGTGGCCTAGCTTTGTTTTGGAAAGATGAATGTTCGGTTTTTCTTCTGTCCATGTCAAAAAACCACATTGATACCATTATCATGGACAATTATGGGAGAGATGATTGGAGATTAACCGGATTCTATGGGGCCCCGAAAACTCACAATAGGAGAATCTATTGGGATCTTCTCCAGAGCCTTAACCATCGATCATTGCTTTTTTGGCTTGTGTGTGGAGATTTTAAGGAAATTATGTTTGCACATGAAAAGCGCGATGGAAGCTTGAGATCCCAAGGCCAAATGGACCTCTTTCGTCGGGCTATTACAGTTGTGGTCTAAGAGATCTCGAATATGATGGGCCAAAATTTACATGGTCTAATAAAAAAGAGGGAATAGAACTTATTGTTGAAAAATTGGATAGTGCACTAGCTTCGGGGTCTTGGATCAACTCTTTTCCTCATGTAAAAGTTACATATCTCTCCTCCCCACGATCCGATCATATACCAACCCTTATCTCGAGTGTGCAAGCCAGCAGTGAATGGAAGAATGGCATTCATCCGTTTTGTTTTGAATCTATGTGGACTAAGTCTGATCAATGCAGCAATAACATCAACAACTATTGGAATGAAATCAACTCCTCATCAAATATTTGCAACAGAATAGCAGAACTTTCTCAGAAATTAAAGGGGTGGAATCAAGTGTCATTCGAGAGTATACAAAAGCAAATAAAGAAGACGTTGAGGTGTCTTACCTCTTTCTATAGCAGAGATCTTCAATATCAGAATCGATAAGAGGAAATTGAGTTTAAGAAACATATTGACGAGCTATTAGAAAAGGAAGAAATGTTCTGGCTACAGAGATCAAAAGATATGTGGTTTAAGCACGAAGATAAAAACAAAAAATTCTTTCATTCTAATGCATCTTAGAGAAGAAAACACAATCACATTCAGGGCCTGAGGGATGAAAATGGTCAATGGAAAACGTCGAAAGCAGATATTGAAAGAATAGTCTCCCCTCATTACTCGAGGCTCTTTGAATCATCGTCACCTAATAGGAACGAAGAGGCTTTGGTTGGTGTTCGTCGTAAAATTTATGCCCATCAGAACTCGGAACTTGTGAAGGAATTTACTGCTACTGAAGTTCAGAGGGCTCTCTTCCAAATGCATCCTACAAAATCCCCTAGTCCCGATGGTATGCCTCCTTTATTTTTCCAAAAATACTAGCATATAGTTGGTTTTTTTGTGTAAATTCGTTCTTGATTTCTCGAATGGGCAAACCGATTTAACTGAGGTCAATAAAACATATGTTGTTCTTATCCCTAAAACAAAAAATCCAAAAAAGCTTGTTGATTTTTGTCCTATCAATCTTTGCAACGTCATCTACAAAATTATTTTCAAAGTTTTGACCAACCGTCTCAAAATTGTCCTGCCCATTATTATTTCTGAATCTCAAAGTGCGTTTATTCCAAGTAGGCTCATAACTGACAATTTTTGGTCGCCTTCGAGGTTGCACACTATCTTAAAAACAAACGCAAGGGTAAGACGGGTTGGTGTTCTTTGAAATCAGATATGAGTAAAGCATATGATAGGGTCGAATGGATTTTCCTTGAAAAAATACTAGAAAAAATGGGTTTTTGCAATAGGTGGATCCAATTAATTATAGGTTGTGTCAAATTGGTATCTTTCGAATTTCTCATCAATGGTCAGGTGTTGAGCAAGGTGGTTCCAAGTAGAGATTTGCATCAAGGAGATCCTTTGTCTCCTTATTTATTCATTATTTGTGCTGATGTCCTCTCCAATTTGCTAAATTCAGCAGTCTAAAATCATAAAGTATCGAGCATTAAAGTGTGTAGGGGTGGCCCGATCATTTCCCACTTATTCTTCGCTGAGGATAGCCTTATTTATCATAAAGCGGATGAATTGGAATGTGGGGAAATTGTTAACATATTAAAACACTGTGAAGAAGCGTCGAGTCAAATGGTTAATTTTGACAAATCGGTGTTATCCTTCAGTTCTAATGTGCAAAATAGCCTCCGTTGCAAAATTCATAATTGTTTGCAGATCATGAGAACTGTACCACTAAACAAGTACTTGGGGCTACCTCTTGTGGTCGGAAGATCAAAGAAGAACGTCTTCGATACCATCAAGGAGAGAGTCTGGCGAAAATTGATGAGTTGGAAAGGAAATCTCCTTTCCAAAGCAGGAAAAGAAGTGCTAATAAAAGCAGTAGCACAGGCGATACTGATTTATACAATGAACTGCTTTAAAATTTCCACTTCGATTCTGCAAGATATAGCGAGTTCTATTGCATGATTTTGGTGGGGCCACAAGGTTAAACAAAAGGGAATACATTGGAAGTCTTGGAAGGACCTTTGTATACCAAAATCTGATGGTAGAATGGGCTTTAAAGATTTGATAGCTTTTAATTCGGCAATGTTATCAAAACAGTTATGGAGAATCCTTACTTTCCCTTTGTCCCTCCCGAGTAGATTATTCAAAGTTAAATACTTTAAAATTTTGGATCCGTTGGAGGCAACTATACCAACCAATGTGTCTTTTATGTGGAGAAGTATCAAGTCAGCGAGTAATGTTATCTCTAATGGCCTCATTTGGAGAGTGGGTAATGGCGCATCGATTAATATCTGGAAAGATAGGTGGATTCCTAGGGCCTCTACTTTTCGTGTCTATTCTCCCAGGATTCCCGGAGGAGTTGAAGTAGTGGCCTTATATCTTCTAATCCAAATCAGTAAAACTCAGAGCTAGTTCGGAACTTGTTTCTTGTAGAAGACTCAAATACGATCCTTCGTACCCCTCCTCCTATCTCTGATAGAGAGGATAAATTGGCGTAGGCCTTCGAGAAGAAAGGTAATTTTTTTGTGCGTAGTGCTTATAAAGTTGCTCTCTAGTTACATCGTAATAGTCATATTGATGCTTCCTCAAGTTCTGCTTAAAAGTATTTGTTTTGGAAAGATTTATGGGCGTCTCACCTTCCAAACAAGGTTAAGATATTCGCATGGAGAGCTTGCTAGAATATCCTCCCGGTAAAAGAATGCCACCATAAGAAAATCCCAACTATTTCCCCTATTTGTGAACTTTGTGATGAAAAGATTGAATCAAAAGTGCTCATGCTCTCTGAGAGTGTCATATGGCTAGATGTTGCTGGTTCATATCCTCATTAGGAGCACGTAACACTATCCACCGTCACCTCTCTTTTTATGAGTGGGTTTTGCTCTTTTATAAAGACTTTGGGAAACATCATCTGGACAAATTCTTTGTCATTGGTTGGGCTATTTTGTGTAAGAGAAATCAAATCATTCATGGTGCTCAACCTCGGGATCCTCTCTCCATTGCTACAGAAGCGGAAAATTATTTAAGGACTTTTGTGCAAGCAAATGATCCTACTCAATTGCCTATCTCGCCGGATGTTCCTGCCCCGAATCAAATGATAGCTAATTGGTCTCCTCCCCCGGTGGATGTTCTTAAAGTAAATTTTGATGGTGCCTGAATTCCAGATTCGAAGTCGGCAGGGATCGATGTTATCATCCGCAATCACGAGGGTTTAGTGATGGTGGCGATGGCGAGAAATACTCCTAATATCTCTTCGGTCGATCATTGTGAGGCCTTTGCTCTCTTGCAAGCGATTATTTTTGCTCATGAATGCGGCTTCAATCGTGTCCATTTTGAGGAAGACTCTCTTCGCGTTATGAAAGGGACAATGAATATTAAGGGAGATTTTCGGAACTTTCTTTTCTGTTCGATGATATTCGCGACGGCCTCCAGCTCTTTCTACTGGGGTCGTGTTATCATGTGAAACGCTCAACCAATAAAGCTGCGGATGTGTTAACAAAGATCGGTCTACTTTTAATTGTAATAATGCTTGGCTGGAGGATGCTCCTCCACATATCCACGACATTGTTTTAGATGACTTCTCTTTGTAATGAATTTAGTTTTCTCCTTCTAAAAAAAAGAAACTCTACCTACGGCTATTGTCCAAACTAAATTAGGTGATCCTAATTTGGGTTCATTCTATGTAACAACCAATGTGTGTATGGGTGACCCAAAATATTTACTGCCCACTGAGAAATTCGTACATGCTTGACACGACTAACGTGGCGGTTGACCCGATCCCATTAAATACCCTCTACAATCGTTGATCTTATATATAAAATATTGGGTCCGGTTGGATTGATCCGATCGAATTTTTTCCGGACCTGACCAAAATTCCCAACCCGACCCAGTTAAATGCCTACTGTTTTCCTTGAATCTTATATATAAAATATCGGGTCAGATATAGAGGACTTAATTCGACCTAATTTTTGCCCGACCTAATCCAACCTTTGGATCGACCTGACCTAAAGGTCGAGTCAGATGAATCATGCCCCAAAAGACCCAGTAAAAGCCTGAGCTGGGTGGATCAAGTATAAGTCGACCCGGCCCATTGACAGACCTACGCCGGTGTCTATATATGATAAATAATGTGCTTTTGTTTTTGGAAAATTCCTTCGAGAATTATAAGAGCATCACATAGCAATTGTCTTCTATGTGTAGGTTCAGTGAGAATTTCCTTTTGGGTATCTCTATTCAAGCCAACAAGATTATTGGTGGTCGCTTAGCCTACACTCAAAATCGTTGACTGTGTTGAATGAGATAATGTTTATCGTTTTTCATTCCAATCTTCCATGAAATGGATCATGAGACCCTCAGCGTGCCATCAGACGGTCAAGTTTTTTATTCCATGTGACAACAATCCCAAAAATGATCCTAAAGTCACATGGTACACAACACGCAATTTTAGGGCCACTTTTGGGATTTGTGCCACTTGCAATAAAGAACTTGACCATCTGATAGAATACCCATGGTATCAAGATCCGTTGTGTGGAAGATTGAAGTGAAAAACGATCACCATCGTCTGATTCAACACGGTCAACGGATTTCATTGTAGGTGCCCACCAATAATCTGATAGGTGCCAATAGCTGTACGAATTTGTATTTGGGTACCTCTGTTTGCACCCACGCATTCTTTGAAAGCGCCCATGTCCAGACCCCTTGAAATCAAATTGCTTAAGATCAGATGATGAAGATCAGTTTTCACCCAGATCTTCCACAGAGGAGATCTTGCGATCACGGCACACCTATCAAACGGTAAATTTTTGTTCCGGGTGTCAAAGATCCCCAAAATATGGCCATAAATTCAAGTTTGAGTGCGATGTGTGTCATATGATTCAAGGGCCATTTTTTAGGGATATGTTACAAATGAAATAAAAAACTAACCGTCTGATAGTTGTGCCATAATCTCAAGATCTATTGTATGAAAGATTGGGGTGAAACATCTCCATCATCTAATCTGAAGCAATCAATGATTTCAATGGCTCTCAGACGTGGGCGCTTTCAAAGAATGCGTGGGCACATATAGAGTTACCCTTTGTATTTTAGGGAGCCATTACTTGCACACATACAGTTGGCCTTTGCACAAAACTTTAAAGTAAGATTATATAAATGGGGAAACTCTATTCGAGATGAATCGGACGATGGTGATCATTTTCACTCCAATCTTCCACACAATGGACCATGAGATCGACCATGGGCGTGCCATCAGATGGTCAAGTTTTTTATTTCATGTGGCACCAATCCCAAAAATGGCCCTAAAGTCACATGGTACACATCACGCTCAAACCTAATTTTAGGGTCACTTTTGGGATCTATGCCACTTGGAATAAAAAACTTGACCATTTGATGGCACACCCATGGTCTCAAGATCCATTGTGTGGAAGATTGAAATAAAAAACGACCACCATCGTCTGATTCAACACGGTCAACGGATTTCAGTGTAGGGTGCCCACCAATAATTTGGTAGGTGCCAATAGCGGTACTCTTTCCTTTTCTCCAATTTGTATTTGGGTACCTCTGTTTGCGCCCACGCTCCCTTGAAAGTCAGATTGCTTCAAATCAGATGATGAAGATCGGTTTTCACCCAGATCTTCCACACAGGAGATCTTGAGATCATGGAGAACCTATCAGACAGTAAGTTTTTATTACGGAAAGATATCCCCAAAATATGGCCTTAAATTCACGTTTGAGCGTGATGTGTGCCATATGATTCAAGAGTCATTTATTGGGGATCTATGACAATTGAAATAAAACACTGACCGTCTGATAGTTGCGCCATAATCTCAAGATCTATTGTATGAGAGATCGGGGTGAAACATCTCCATCATCTAATCCGAAGAAATCAATGGTTTTCAATGGTCTAAGATGTGGACGCTTTCAGAGAATGCGTGGACGCATACAGAGGTACCCTTTGTATTTTAGGGGGCCCTTAGTTGCACACATAAAGTTAGTCTTTGCACAAAATTTACAAGAAAGATTATATAAATAGGGAACCTCTATTCACACCCACCTGTTTACTGAAAACACTCACTTAATAATGTCCGGCCCCTGTGGTGGGAGCTAGCACGCTGTCACGGGGTCACTCTTCCAGCAGTGTCAGCCCGTGCGGCACCTAACGCCCGATGCGCTAAGTCAATCTATCTCTTATACCAACTTTCGCGGGGTGTCCTTCGACGGACCATCAACCTGCGCGGTGTCTCGCTACCGCATGCAGCGAAACCAACCAATCTGCTCATCAACTCTGATACCACCTGCCTAGAAGACAGGAACTCTCCCTCGTGGTTAACTCTGTTTCGCGGCCTACCACCCAATATATCATGCCCCTTACGACACGCTCGCTTGGACTACTGTTCCATACTTGGCCTACTCAAGCTTCACCTCTGCACTACACTAGTACCGCGCTTCGCAACAGTATTGGCATTCAGCTTCCCATGCCGTCATGTCTTACTCGCATACCGAACAAAGCCTACAGTCACGTGTCTATCTCATGTTGTCGTGCTCAACGGAGTCCCACGCAGCCCTCATGCTATCGTGCTCTACTGAGTCCCATGCAGTGCTCGTAAAATTACACAGCCATATGCACCGCGGCGCGTAGTCCGGGTCATACTTCAACTTCACCTTGTGTGACAGCACGGATTTCGATAGCCCGAAAACTGTGCCATCAGCACGATCCTCCAGACCGTGCCCTATGGATATATACGGAACATTGGTATAACAAGCAATAAAAGAGATATAAAGCAAATAATTGCATAAAGCGGAAAAAGTTAATATGCCCAATTGACACATGCAAAAGACAGTTCTACTTTCATGTCACTGCATAAATAGAGCACCGACCCGAACCATCGGTGATAAACAGATCACCACAGATAGTTTGCCAAAAGAAATAATCAATTTAATTACATTGCTTATCAAAATAAAGGCTTGACATACCAAGCCGTACAATCAGCTCTCAGAACTACTCTCTGTCAAAGTACACACAGAGTCTCCTAGAAGAAGTCCTCGGGAGGAGGCTCCAACTCGTCCTCAGGCACGTAATCCGAATCACCCAGATCTGCATCTCCCGAAACCTCGGCCGCTGCTAACAAAGGACCTGCGACGTATAGTCTAAAGGGGTGAGCTACATCCTAGCTCAATAAGGAACAACACAGTGAACATATAAATCAAAATCTCACATATATTCCATGATATACCAAGCGTGATGTGTCTATGCATTTGCTAGAAAACAGTTTAAAAGATTGTGATTTCATTCAAGATTTACTGGTAATTTGCATATCTTACTTTACTGTTGATTTATTATGAATGACACTAAACAGACCTAAAGCAAAACTTAAATCTTCAACTTAAGTAATCCCCGAGCAATATAGTATCGAGCCCCGATGGAATACCCACCATCGTCGCCTAAATAAACAGTTGTTATATTTATTTCCTAGGAATACTACCCAAGCCCCTTTCTCAACCGGCGGCGGGGTTAAATTTTATCTCAACATCCCTGGGATGTGCTTACTGTATACGGATAGACCTCCGCACTGATGTACAAATTGGCCGCCATACCAGTCACGGATATCATGCCGAGTCAGTCGTGGGTATCCCGCCACGTCGGTAGGGTATTATAAACAAACCTCAAATAACAAAAATAACATGTGTTTTACATATAGTTGTTCACCGTGTAAAGTGTTATCTTATATCAGTTAAACCTCAACAGTAATTATTCAATCAGATATATATCCCTGGGATGTCTAATTTGCTCGCATCACACTGGTACCTTTATTATTTTCTCATCCCCTGGGGATGTCTCATTCTCATTAGATTATTTGATCTCAATTACTCGCATCACACAGATGCTTTTATCACATTCTTGGTGTCACACACGCACCCTTTTTCACAAAAATTTTCATAGATAAAACAATTTCAGTTTGAGTTCTATATCACTACATACATGCTCTCGCAATTAAAGTACATGTTCAAGGTGTTCCCTACCTCAGGTCTCCGAAGGTCCAAGCATCAAGGTCTCACGCGGCTCCTTGTGCTCGCTTCCACACGTACCACCTATGGTACATCACAACACATGTAACACATCATTAAAGATGCAATAGAGAAGGTCCTAGACTCTCTATGAACCTCCAAGTCCAAATCAAAAAGTCAAGTGAATCTGCCAAAATCGATTAATCGATTCCCAAAATCGATTAATCAAAACCCAAATCGATTAATCGATTCTCAAAATCGATTAATCGATTAATCGAAATCCAAAATCGATTAATCGATCTCAAATCGATTAATCAAAATCCCTAGCATAGTAAAGTCGATTCTCAAATCGAGTAGTCGAAAGTCCGAAATCGATTAGTCGATCCCAAATCGATTAATCGAAATCCAAAGTCGATTAATCGATTTCTCAACTCGATTAGTCGATTTCCCCAGGTCATGTTTCTCCAGCCACTGGAGGTACCCAGTCGATTAGTCAATTCCCAAATCGATTAATCGACCTTCAACTTCGATTAATCGATTTCCAAATCGATTAATCGAAATCGGGTATTCCTGACTTTTTAACTTCCGGACCAAAATCGATTAATCGAATCCCCATTTCGATTAATCGATTTGGTCAGATTCAGCCCCCTTTCGGGCTACTCTTCCCAAATCCATTCGTTTTCTTTTCCTTCCCTTTTCTAAGTCTTTACTCTACCCTTTTAACCCTTCTTGACTGAATTTAATCATCTACAATGTATGCATTAACTTCAATTAAAACTCACCTCAATCAAATCTCAAATTGATCAAGATCTAGGCTGGAATGGCTAGGGCTCCAGCTTTTGCTTCAACGGCTCCTCTTGCGTTGAATCCGGCAATCAATGCTAAATCCTCCTCTTGGTTTGCATTAACACCTAGCTTTCATAACTCCTCTTTACTCCCTCTCTCTCTCTCTTCTTAATTTCTTCACCAACCAATACAAAAGGATTTCTAGGGTTATTAAAACCCTTAGATCCTCTCTCCTGCTTGTGTGTTAAACACATACACCAGAGATAGGTGTACGTGACCACTAACTCATACTATGCACCACGCTTAGGTCACATTTGTATTATGTCAGTTCACCACTCCATGAGTTCACTATTTGACCATCATTTGGTCAACCCTACGACCAATTGGGCACGGATCCCGAGGTCAAAGTTAAACGCTCAATTTTTTAGGATATTATATTCTCCGCAGCTTGAGAATTTTCGTCCTCGAAAATAACCCAAAGGTGTGCTGGTGTGGGACCCCACACACAGCAGTGTCACGTACCCACACAATCAAAAGACGACGCATAGATTACATAGTGCAAGAAACCGAAATATGCAAGTACATCCGACAACTGATCTATATTTTATTATCAACTTCCAAAATTTATAATTTTCTTTAACTGTTGCTGATAATTACAATTTACAATTTAATTACAACAGCACAAAATGTCAAAAAAAATGATCACAAAATCAATCGTCGTCGGGTGTTCACGCCGTCCCCTCTCCTGGCTGACCTGATGCTAGGGCGGGCTGCTCTGACGGGACTGGTGGCTCTAGTGGCGGGTGGCTCGTCTCCATAGTCTACGGTGACTGCCCTCGAAGTCGTCTTAGTATCGAGGCGCCGAGCATCGATGCATCGGCGAAGATGTACGCGTGGAAACCGCACTCGTATGGAAAGCGACCACCCAATCGCCGCCTCGCTGGCGTCACTGGTAGTTCAACGGATAGATGTAACGTAGGGTGTGGTACATCAAGAAGTCCATCCGCCGGTTCATCCTCTCGTTGTTGGCCTCCATCCGAGTCAACACACCCTCGATACTGGGCGCCGGGCGAGCCGCTCGCTGGTGGTATGAAGAAGTCGGTGTGGCAGCCACTGACTGCGATGGCGGCGTAGGTGATGTGGTGCCATGCAAGGGTGCCCCCTCCGCTGGTGGATCGACGGGCTTACTCCCATATGTGGATCCTGATGTGGTGGTGGGGGTGGTGGTAGTGCTACTGCTGCTGCTGCTGCTGGGCCCTAAGCTGGTAGGGTCCACTTGAGTAAGTTGTAGCTACGGCTCCATGAAGGAATGGAGAAATGCTTCACATGATTCGTAGCCCTCTCCTCGTGGGGCGAGATGACGTATCCTGGAGCGTCTAAGTAACACTCCAGTATGCTCGAGATGAGGCGAGCATACGGCATCTTTTCTTTGGGCCTCAAGTTACCCTTCATCAATTTCCCCTTTATGTAGACCATCCCCTCAAGGATGATCATCGTAGCGTCAAACCAACGGCCACAGAAGGCCGCATAGAGTACCTGCTGCACTAACTCCACCCGCTCGGTATCGTGACGCATCGAGCAGAGGTTGCACTTGATTATGGAATCAAGCATTCACATGTAATAGGGGAGATCGACCCTCCTAATGGACGATCCCGACCCCTTTTTCCCTTTGGTCATACGAGTCATTATTTCTTCAAACTTCACCTCTTCCGCAAAGGGCGGGAAGAGGGTGGTCTCGGGCACAAAGTCTAAGTAGCACTCCAGGGCCTCATGGATATGGCGACGAGTGAAGGTATAGTCGCGACCCTCAATGGTGGTCGTGACTACGTCGTCGGTAGGCCCCTCCTTCAACCCTTGGTAAAATAGCAAGACCAACCTAGGATAGTAAGACCCGCGGGTTGGTTTAAGAAGGTTGCCGAGGCCGGCCTTTACTAGGTAGTTTCGAGCCCATTGGGTCTCGCCCGCTACGTTGGGGTTGGTAAACAATTCCACATCGAAGATAAACTCATCTTCGATGGTCTTAGCCACCCACCACTCATTTGGTTGGGTAACATTCTCGAGTGGTGGTGGGATTGGTGAAGACTCACGCGAAGACGCGCTCGTCGAACCGGATGTGGTATCCGATGTCGACGGTGATGGAGTCCTCACAAGTGACGGAGTAGGTGGTGGCGGTGCGGCGTTCTTACGCCGGACCGGGAGTTTAAACGTTGCCTTCTTCGAAGACAAACGTATTTTAGGCGGCATTTTGTGACAATTATTGCAAAAACTAGGATTTTTGTAGCTTGAATCGGAAGAAAGTTGGAATCTAGGGTTTTTACCTTAGATTTCAATCCGAATATAAGTGGTTTCGATCCGAAATCAATCCGAAACACCAAAAACCCTAGCTCTCCAAGTCGCTCGAAGGGGAAGATAGCAAGGCACGCAAGAGTCAAAATCAAATTGATTTCGAATGGGGAGAAATCCCCCTAGATTTACATATATAGGCTCCGGTTCAATTAATCGATTTCCAAAATTGATTAATCAAGTTTCAAAACTAGGTTCAGCCACATGAAATTGATTAATCGATTTCTAAAATCGATTAATCGCAACTCAAAATCGATTAATCGAAATTGTAGTCATTTAAATTTTTAAGTTTTTGAGCTCACTGGCGTGAGCCAGTCGATTAATCGAATTCCACTTCGATTAATCGAAATCCCAAAATCGATTAATCGACTTTCATTTCAATTAATCGAAATCATGAAGTCCTTCAAAAAAAAATAATTCTAAAATTCTTAAGTGACTCGATTAATTGAACCTCCAGATCGATTAATCGAAATCCCAAATCGATTAATCAAATTTTACTTCGATTAATCGAAATCGTAAAAATTCTTCAAGTTTCTCTAAAATTCTTAAGTTATTCGATTAATCGAATCTCCAGATAGACTAATCGAAATCCAAAATCGATTAATCAAAACCCAGATCGATTAATCAAAATTTCACTTCTTCAATTTCTTGAATCCTCATTAAGTCTCCACTCACCGGCGCATGCCAGTCGACTAATCGACCAAAATCGATTAATCAAATTTCCAAATCGATTAATCGATTTTCAAATCGATTAATCGGTTTTGATCAAACTCTTCAGATTTTAAAATTTTCTGTATCTTTTGGTTCCCTGGTAACACATGACCAGTTGGTCATTGGTTCTGCGTAATACGTCATCACGGTCATGTCATGGCCATGATGAATTCTAAGTACGCATTCGACGTGATATTAGGAACACTATGCGAGTTAAAAATTGTTTCTATTGAATAAATTGATCAACAGATCGACATTGGATTACAATATATGGTTTACATTCGTAACATGCTTGCGGTGATACAATTTTGACTCTCAAGCTGTCGCAAACAAATCCGGATACTGCTCTTTCACGTCAGCCTCTCGTTCCCATGTAGCTTCCTCGGCCGGACGATACTTCCATCGAACAAGTACTAATGGAATCACTTTTGTTCGCAACACTTGTTCCTTTCGATCCAAAATATTCTCCAGCACTTCGATCATAGTCATGTCCTCATGCATCTCAAACGATTTGTCGCTCAACACGTGATCAGGGTCATTAAGATACTTCCTGAGCATAGATACATGGAACACATTGTGTACTTGATCAAATAACGGTGGAAATCCAATGCAGTAAGCAACTTCCCCTACTCGACCCAGAACCTCAAATGGTCCAAGATAGCGGGGACTTAACTTCCCTCTCTTTCCAAATCTCATCACCCCCTTCATAGGTGACACTTTCACGAACACATGTTCACCCACCTTAAAGTTTACACTCGTCCGCTTGATATCGACGTAGCTTTTCTGTCTGCTCTGAGCCGCTTTGAGTTTGACCCTTATCATTTGAACATAGGTGGCATTATCTTTAAGTATCTCAGGTCCCAAAATAAATTTTTCACCAATTTCCTCTCAATTGATGAGCGATCTACATCGCCGTCCATAAAGAGCTTCATATGGTGCCATCCCAATGCTCGTCTGAAAACTGTTGTTATACACAAACTCAATCAATGGTAGGTGTTGATCCCACGATCATTACAATTCTAACATACATGCCTAAGCATGTCCTCGATGATCTGATTGACCCTCTCAGTCTGTCAGTCGGTTTGTGGATGGAATGTCGTACTGAATCTAGTCGCGTTCCCATTCCTTCTTGAAATTTCTTCTAAAACTTTGATGTATACAATAGGTCACGGTCTGAAACAATGCTACTCAGAATCTCATGCAAACGGACAATCTCTTTTATGTATAGCTCTGCCAATCT
The DNA here is from genome assembly GCA_021018995.1 of Chloranthus sessilifolius. Taxonomy (NCBI): domain Eukaryota; kingdom Viridiplantae; phylum Streptophyta; class Magnoliopsida; order Chloranthales; family Chloranthaceae; genus Chloranthus; species Chloranthus sessilifolius. Next base: position 140,528,363 of record CM037588.1, on the reverse strand, counting down.
TCCCGCCGTGTACATCGTGTTATAAGGCAAGAAGTGCGCTGACTTGATCAGTCGATCGACCACTACCCAAATGGCATTATACTTCTTTTCAGTACACGGTAGCCCAATGATGAAATCCATAGAGATCGATTCCCACTTCCATTCCGGCATAGGTAGAGGTTGCAATAATCCTGCGGGGTGTCTATGATCAATCTTGACCTGTTGACACGTCAAACACCGCGACACGTACTCTACCACATCTTGTTCCAAGCCTCTCCACCAGTAATTCTTTTTCAAATCTTGATACATCTTTATGCTTCCCAGGTGAATAGCATAGTTGGATTTGTGAGATTCATCAAGAATAGTTTGCCGTAGATCGGCATTGTCCGGAATACAGAGACGGCCCTTGAACAATAAGGAACCATCCTCCTTAATCGAAAACTCAGATCTAATGCCTTCAGTTACATCTTGACGAATCTTGGTTAGCGTCGAGTCTTTCATCTGTAGTTCATGGATATGCTCAAATATCACCTGTCTCACTGAGATATTAGCCAAGAAGGCTTCTGTAGCTTGCGACTCGATGTTTGCATCATATAGTGCCAGATCTTTAAATAACTTCCATCTGTGCATATCCAAAATTAAACTAGCCAACTGAGCTAAACTCTTCCTACTCAAGGCATCGGCAACTACATTAGCCTTGCCTGGATGGTACTGTATAGAACAGTCATAGTCCTTGAGGAACTCCATCCATCTATGCTGCCTCATGTTTAGTTCATTCTGTGTAAACAGATATTTGAGGCTTTTATGATCGATGAAAATCTTAAATGTCTCACCGTACAAGTAATGTCTCCAAATCTTGAGCGCAAAAATGACCGCTGTTAATTCTAGGTCATGTGTCGGGTAATTCTTCTCATGCTCCTTCAACTGTCTCGACCCATACGCTATCACCTTTTTGTATTGATTAAGCACACAGCCCAAACCAGTATACGAAGCATCGCTATACACTACAAACCCTCCACTGCCTGAACGAATCGCTAATACTGGAGCTGAAGTGAGTCTCTTCTTGAGTTCTTAAAAACTCTTCTCGCATGCCTCACTCCATTCGAACCTTGCGTCTTTTTGTGTGAGTCTCGTGAGTGGTCCTGATATTTTTGAAAAGCCCTCAACGAAACGTAGATAGTAACCCGCCATTCCAAGGAAACTACGGACGTCGGTCATGGTCTTTGGTTTCTCCCAATTTACCACTGCTTCGATTTTTGTTGGATCTACCGTGACACCATACTTTGAGACAACGTGTCCCAAAAAGCTAACTTTTTCTAACCAAAATTCGCATTTGCTGAACCTGGCGTATAACTGGTGTTCACGTAGAGTCTGTAGGGCTATTCTCAAGTGCTTCTCATGCTCTTCCTCTGATTTTGAATAGATTAGGATGTCGTCAGCAAACACTACGACACAAGAGTCTAGGTGTGGTTTAAACACCCTATTCATCAGATCCATGAATGACGCCGGGGCATTTGTCAACCCAAACGGCATCACTAGAAATTTATAGTGTCCGTATCGAGTCCTGAATGCAGTCTTTTGAATATCCTCTACCTTGACTCTCAACTGATGATATTCAGATCTCAGATCGATCTTAGAAAAGTACTTCGCTCCTTGCAGTTGATCGAATAAGTCATCTATCCTAGGCAAAGGGTATCGATTCTTAATAGTGAGTTTGTTCAATTGTCAATAGTCAATACATAGAAGCATTGACTCATCTTTCTTCATCACAAACAAGACCGGTGCTCCCCATGGAGACACACTCGGTCTAACAAACCCCTTGTCCATTAGTTCTTATAACTGCTCTTTCAATTCCTTCAACTCAACAGGAGTCATCCTATATGGTGCTTTAGAAACAGGCTCTGTTCCTGATGCTAAGTCGATGGCAAATTCTACTTCCCTTTCTGAAGGTAATCTGGGTAATTCCTTCGAAAATACATCTTTAAAATCTCGCACCACGGCTATCTCGAAGATAACATTCTTCTTTTTTTTATGCTCCTTCAAAAATGCCAAGTATCCACTACACCCTTTTCTGATCAATCTCTCGACCCTGACATCAAGATAAGTGGCATGTGTGTCGACCTCTCTCCTCAAAATCTAAATGATCTCCTCGTATTGGGTCTAAAGATGACGACCTTATTCTTGCAATCTACCGTCGCACAATGAGTCTACAGCCAATCCATGCCAAGGATCACGTCGAATCCTTACATGTTTAACAGAATTAGGTTTATCGGTAGCTCAAAGACATCTCCATCCATGACTCGCACAATCACGGAGTTGCAACCCTTTTCGGTACCAACCGATTTCCCAGTAGGAACAGTCACGGTTAAAACGAAGTCTAACTCCTCGGGGTCGACTTTCATCCTCTTTGTGAAGCGAGGTGTAACAAATGAGTGGGTAGACCTCGGTTCTATCAACACTCGAGCTTTGTATGTCACGTCGCTTCCCTTCTTATAAATTTGCAGTGTACCTAATCATGCATACACACATATATCATGTCTATCATCGTACTATAATTTATTACATGCAAGTTCTCTTATATTTTCTATATGGATGTACCTTCTCTATCTAAAAATTTTTAAGAATTGAAATTCTTTATTCAAAAGAAAACTCACCTTGGATCACATCATTCGTATTCTGAGCCTCTTGAGCTGTGACTGCGTAGGCTCTCCCTTGGACGAACAGCTTCCTAGCTTGTATAGGTCGTGGCACAGGAGCTGAAGCCATCTTCTCTTTGTTCACCTCGAGGTAATCTTTGATCAGGTGGCCCACCTTGCCACATCAAAAACAACCCCGAGTTCCCTGCCTACAGTCAACTGTTCTATGAGACTTGTCACACTTGGCACACGTCTCACGAGGTGTGGAAGAAGCTGCTCGCGAGAACCCCTGTGTAACTATCGCTCCGGTAGTAATAGCGGGGCTCTCATATTTCATCGGCCTCCCCGACGCAAGCAATGGAAATTTATGTTGGTTGGTTTGCTATGTCGGTCTCCCATAGCCTCCTTGAAATGGTGGTTTCTGATTGCCTGCTACGAATCTCAGCTTTTTATTCACCAGTTCATAGTTCCCCGTTCAACTCTGGTCTGTGTTCCACCTTCCTTGCCGCTCCCTCTGGTTGTGCTTGTTATTATTTTCTTCCTCTACCACCAAGGCCTTGCTCATGACCTCACCATAGGTCCTCAGTTGGAATGGTGCTACTCCTCCCCTCACGTCCGGCTTCAATCCTTGCTGAAACCTCTTTGCTCTCATCATCTATGTGATGACGTAGTCGGGCGCGAAGCAAGCGAGTCACATGAACTCCACTCCATATTCTCTAACAGTCATCTTCCCTTGTGTAAGCTGTAGAAATTGGATTTCCATTTGGTTCCTCACCACTTCCGGGAAATACTGCTTGTTAAAGTCCTCGACGAACTCGTCCCAAGTCCAGGGCAAATCTGGAGTCTCCTGATCCCTATTCCTAGAAACGGACTTCCACCAAGGCCCAGCCTCCCCGTCTGATATGTAAGCTGCCCAACGGACGCTCTCGTCCTCTGTACAAGTGAGCACACTGAACACCTTCTCCATCTCACTCAGCCAGTTCTCGGCTGCTATGGTCTCTGCCTGCCCCGAAAAGCTAAGAGGTCTCATCCTCCTAAACTCAGTAAAAGCAGAAGACACTGGCGATGTTGGAACCACTGGAGGTGTCGGTGGTTGATGCTGCTCATGAGCGGTATGAGCTGCCTAGGATGCTGCCTGTTGGGCCATAGCAGCCCCCATGGTCTCCATGGTATGCATCATTCTCTTACGCTCCTCTCTATCCTCATTCCTTTCTCTAACTCTTTCCTGTTCTCTTTGATCTCGATCCTAATGACCTCGATCCTGGTTCTCTCCTTGATCATGGCCCTCTTGACTACCACTACTTGAAGCACCTCCATGTCCCAAAGGTACTCTATTAGTATCCGAGATGAGATCATCTCGACTACGTAAATTTCTATGATGGCCGCCCCTGGGTTGACCTCTTCCTCTAGGAAACATGACGGTCTGCACGTGAAAATAAAGTTTTCATTAGCAGAAGTCCCTATATTCTGACGAAAGAATGATTGTCATAATTTTTAAAAGAAAAGGCTTTGATACCAACTGTGACAGCCCAGATTTTGACACCCCGAAACTCGTGCCATCAGCACGTTCCTCCAGACCGTGCCCCATGGATATGTACGAAACATAAGTATAACAAGCAATAAAAGAGATATAAAGCAAATAATTACATAAAGCGAAAAAAGTTAATATACCCAACTGGCACATGCAAAAGACAGTTCTACTTTCATGCCACTGCATGAACAGAGAACCGACTCGAACCATCGATGATAAATAGATCACTGCAGATGGTTTGCCAAAAGAAATAATTAATTTAATTACATTATTTATCAAAATAAAGGTTTGACATACCAAGCCGTACAATCAGCTCTCAGAACTACTCTCTGTCAAAGTACACAGCAGAGTCTCCTAGAAGAAGTCCTCGGGAGGAGGCTCCAACTCGTCCTCAGGCACGTAATCCGAATCACCTAGATCTACGTCTCCCGAAGCCTCGGCCGCTGCTAACAAAGGACCTGCGACGTATAGTCTAAAGGGGTGAGCTACATCTTAGCTCAATAGGGAACAACACAGTGAACATATAAATCAAAATCTCATATATATTCCATGATATACTAAGCGTGATGTGTCTATGTATTTGCTAGAAAATAGTTTAAAAGATGGTGATTTCATTCAAAATTTACTGGTAATTTGCATATCTTACTTTACTGTTGATTTATCATGAATGACACTGAACAGACCTAAAGCAAAACTTAAATCTTCAACTTAAGTAATCCCCTAGCAATATAGCATCGAGCCCCGATGGAATACCCACCATCGTTGCCTAAATAGACAGTTGTTATATGTATTCCCTGGGAATACTACCCAAGCCCCTTTCTCAATAGGAGGCGGGGTTAAATTTCATCTCAACATCTCTGGGATGTGCTTACTGTGTACGGATAGACCTCCGCACTGGTGTACGGATTGATCGCCATACCGGTCACGGATATCCAGCCGAGTCAGTCGTGGGTATCCCGCCACGTCGGTAGGGTATTCTAAACAAACCTCAAATAACAAAAATAGCATGTACTTTATATATAGTTGTTCACCATGTAAAGTGCTATCTTAAATCAGTTAGGCATCAACAGTAATTATTTAATTAGATAAACATCCCTGGGATGTCTAATTTGCTGGCATCACACTGGTGCCTTTATTACTTTCTCATCTCCTGAGGATGTCTCATTCTCATTAGATTATTTGATCTCAATTACTCGCATCACACAGATGCTTTTATCACATTCTTGGTGTCACACACGCACCCTTTTTCACAAAAATTTTCATAGATAAAACAATTTCAGTTTGAGTTCTATATCACTACATACATGCTCTCGCAATTAAAGTACATGTTCAAGGTGTTCCCTACCTCAGGTCTCCGAAGGTCCAAGCATCAAGGTCTCACGCGGCTCCTTGTGCTCGCTTCCACACGTACCACCTATGGTACATCACAACACATGTAACACATCATTAAAGATGCAATAGAGAAGGTCCTAGACTCTCTATGAACCTCCAAGTCCAAATCAAAAAGTCAAGTGAATCTGCCAAAATCGATTAATCGATTCCCAAAATCGATTAATCAAAACCCAAATCGATTAATCGATTCTCAAAATCGATTAATCGATCCCAAATCGATTAATCGAAATCCCTAGCATAGTAAAGTCGATTCTCAAATCGAGTAGTCAAAAGTCCGAAATCGATTAGTCGATCCCAAATCGATTAATCGAAATCCAAAGTCAATTAATCGATTTCTCAACTTGATTAGTCGATTTCCCCAGGTCATGTTTCTCCAGCCACTGGAGGTACCTAGTCGATTAGTCGATTCCCAAATCGATTAATCGACCTTTAACTTCGATTAATCGATCTCCAAATCGATTAATCGAAATGGGTATTCCTGACTTTTAACTTCTGAACCAAAATCGATTAATCGAATCCCCATTTCGATTAATCAATTTGGCCAGATTCAACCCCCTTTCGGGCTATTCTTCCCAAATCCATTCTTTTTCTTTTCTTTCCTTTTTCTAAGTCTTTACTCTACCCTTTTAACCCTTCTTGACTGAATTTAATCATCTATAATGTATGCATTAACTTCAATTAAAACTCACCTCAATCAAATCTCAAATTGATCAAGATCTAGACTGGAATGGCTAGGGCTCCAGCTTTTGCTTCAACGGCTCCTCTTGCATTGAATCCAGCAATCAATGCTAAATCCTCCTCTTGGTTTGCATTAACACCTAGCTTCCATAACTCCTCTTTACTCCCTCTCTCTCTCTCTTCTTAATTCCTTCACCAACCAACACAAAAGGATTTCTAGGGTTATTAAAACCCTTATATCCTCTCTCCTGCTTGTGTGTTAAACACATACACCAGAGATAGGTGTACGTGACCACTAACTCACATTATTCACCACGCTTAGGTCACATTTGTACTATGTCAGTTCATCACTCCATGAGTTCACTATTTGACCATCACTTGGTCAACCCTACGACCAGTCGAGCATGGATTCTAAGGTCAAAGTTAAACGCTCAATTTTTTGAGATATTACACCTTGGGTGCCACACGGCATCGGTGCATCGATGTTCTAGGCCCACCCTTTCAGGCCTAGGAGACACTTGCGCCCAGCTGGCAATGCAAGGCCCCGTGTGGGTGGAAGGCATTCTCCAACAACTCTCCCACATATAAGGGTAAAACAGGCATGTAGCCAGAATGACAGGAGAACCTCAAATCCCTTGGTTTGACATACCGCAACGCCTCACATCGCTAGCCCAGCTTGGCTATGTCGCGTCTGTGTCACGACCGTGTTACTCCCTCATCTTACCCCCATGCGACCGTTTCGCGTCCTCGCAGTGCGACCACATCGCGAGGCCCTTTTGGCCTCATGTCGCGTGCCCTCCTGGCACCGCATGTCATGCCATCCTGACACCAAGATATCGCGTGCCTACTTGGCACCACATCGTGTGCCCCAGGCACCATTCTGCAAGCTCGAGTATTTGCCCCGTCACATCCTCCACCACTCCATAATGTCAATGTCCTCATTGACGCATTATCACAATGAACTAACCCCGCCAACTCCTCCCAGCCTGTTAACATCTCATATCTAGCCTCGAGGTTTGGCACCTCCCCACTAGCTCACTTCCAATCTAGTTCTTAGGTCCACACCTTCCCACTAGCTCCCCAACATCACCCCTGCCGAGTCAACCTGGTTCCGCAGTCACAAGGCTCTCACTTGTTAACTAGCTCAGGGATGTCGCGTGCCCTCATGGCACCACATCGCGTGCCCCGCTGGCACCAATTAGCTTATTTGTATCATCCCTTCTGGATCGAACTTGGCTCTGATACCAAATGTCACGGGATCAATCTTCCAGCAGTGTCAGCCCGTGTGGCACCTAACACCCGATGCGCTAAGTCGGCCTATCTCTGATACCAACTATCTTGGGGGCGTCCTTCGACGCGCCATCAACCTGTGCGGTGTCTCGCTGTTACATGCAACGAAGCCGACCAATCTTCTCATCCACTTTGATACCACCCGCCTAGAGGACGGAAACTCCCCCTCGTGGTTACCTCTATTTCGCAGCCTACCACCCAATATATTATGCCCCTTACGACACTCTCGCTTGCACCATTATTCCATACTTGGCCTGCTCAAGCTTTACCCTATGCACTGCACTAGTACATCACTTCGCAACAGTATTGACATGCAACTTCTCATGTCGTCATGTCTTACTCGCATACTGAACCAAGCCCACAATCGTGTGCCTACCTCATGCTGCCATGCTCAACGAAGTCTCACACAGCCCTCATGTTGTCGTGCTCTATTGAGTCCCACGCAGCGCTCGTGAAGTTGCACAGCCGTATGCACCACAACGCGTAGTCCGAGTCATATTTCAACCTCACCTTGGATGCCACACGGCATCACTGCGTCAACATCTTAGACCCACCCTTTCAGGCCTAGGAGACACTTGGGCCCCTCTAGCAACGCAAGGCCCCGTGTGGGTAGAAGGTATTCTCCAACAACTCTCCAACATATAAGGGTAAAACAGTCATTCAGTCAGAATGACAGAAAAACCTCAAACCTTTTGGTTTGGCATACCGCAACGCCTTGCATTGCTAGCCCAACTTGGCCATGTTGCGTCCGTGTCACGACCGTGTCACTCCCACATCTTACCCCCATGCGACTGTGTCGCGTCCTCGCAGTGCGACCACAATGTGAGGCCCTCTTGGCCCCATGTCGCGTGCCTTCCTGGCACCACATGTCGTGTTGTCGCGACACCAAGATGTCGCGTGCCCACTTGGCACCACATTGCGTGCTCCAGGCACCATGCTGCAAGCTCAAGTATTGGCCCCGTCACAACATGCTTTCATTAAGTGGCCGCTTTCAGTAAATAGGTGGGCATGAACAAAGGTTCCCATTTAAATAGGGTACCTCTATTCGCACTTCTTGGAATACGAAGTGTGCCTTCGTCTAAAAATTATTCACTACTTTGAATTAGATGGAGATCGTTTTATACTCAATCTCAATGGATCTTGAGATCATGAGCATATCAACAAGCAGTCAATTTTTTATTTCACGTGACACAGATTCCAAAAAAGTTTCCCTGAAATCGCATTTGAGCATGATATGTGTCACTTGATTTTAGGGCTACTCTTTTGGGATTTGTATCATGTTCACGGTAATAATTATTACAATCTCCGTCATTTATCAATGGGCACCCACATATTCATTTCATAATGGTTTATAGGGATTGGAGACTTTTCAAAATTCATATTGACCTTTTCAAGCCCAGACAGACGAAAATTATAAACGTAGGACAGATTTGTTGAGGACAAAGTATAGGCAGCTGATGTGGCATGACGTGACTCACTACACCAACCTGCATTAATTGAGCCCCACCGCACTTGCAGCCAATTGTGTCACGCCACATCAGCTGCCTACACTTTATCTGCATAAAATATGTCCTCCATATAACTCTCTCCCCGTCAAGACCCATGTTTTCTAAGTTCTTTTCATTTAGGATATGTTTGGATAGGGGAAAAGGAAAAGAAATCATGGGAAAGGAAAAGAAAAATTAGAAAATACCTTCTTTGGCAACAAAGTTGTACTACTGAAAATAATAGGAAAATTTAAAATTTTCTTTTCTATTGAAAAAAGATAAATCCCTCTAAAATAGGGGATTTCTTCGAAATCTTTTGTCTCCTTCCCCTTCCCTCTCCTCTCCTCTTTTTATTGCTCTCTCTCTCTCTTATCGATTTCTCTCTCTACAAATTTCTCTCTCCTCTATCTCTCTCACTCTCTCCCTCCAGTTGGTCTCTCTTTCTCTCACCGATCTCTCTCTCTCTCCCTCCCTCTTCAGATCTCTCTCACCGAATCTCTCTCTTTCTCTCTCTCTCTCTCTCTCTCTCTCTCTCTATATATATATATATATATATATCGCCTTAGCTCTCTCTACAAATTTCTCTCTTTCTCTGTCTCTATTTCTCTCTCCGTCTCTATTTCTCTCTCCTTGGTATCTCTCTCTTCTCTGTTCTTTCTCTCTCTAATTTTTCATTTGGTGTGTATTGTGTACACCAATTATGGTACTCCATTTTCTCTTTCCCTCTCCTAATGTCTCTATCCGAATCTCTCTCCTAATCCCTCTTTTTTAGATTTCTTTTTCTCTCTCGAAATCTCTCTCCTAGATTCTCTCTCATAATTGCTCTCTACGTTTCTCTTTTAATTTCTGTCTTAATTTTTATCTCTCTCCCCAAATCTCTCTCCTAATCCCTCTTGATATCACCTAATTTTCTCTCTCACGGAATTTTTCCCACAATAGAAAGTTGGATTTATTGGGTGTGTTGAGATGTACACCATCGATAGTGCTCATTTTCTATTTTCTAGGTGTAATTACTCAATTTAAACATCAAAAAATAATGAATTCCTATGAATTCCCAAAGAGATGGAATTCATTGGATCTATAAATCTATTTCCTATGTTTTCCGAAAAATTGTTAAACATGCCTTTAATGTGAATCCCTTGACTTTGATATGTAAATTCTTCGGCTTATATTTTTCACCTAATTTTATACCCAAATGTAAGTCTACTTGAAAATTCTGTCAATAGCATACTTTCACAACTGTTCAAGGCCCAATGATCTGTGCAAGTCAGCCTTTGACACAAAGCTAAAAGCAGACTTTACAACATGTTTAAGGACTTAGAGATCTATGAAATTCAGCTTTTAACATAATTGGAGTAAAGGCAAGGGTTATTCAGTAAATGAGTTGGTGTTAGGTTCCCAACCGAAACTGCCAACAGTATGGCTCTCAATGGGCCGGGTTAGGATTAAACTTGGCATGCCCCAGCCCAAGCGGGGTTAGGATTTTTTTCATCCAAACTCTAACCCAGGCCTATAAATACTCATCCGAAGCCCGACCTTAGCTAATCAAGCCGGGTTGGGGCCCGATTCTAGACTGCTATTTTTAGCTCATTTTTTTCAAAATTCGTTTCTTTTTATATATATAAATCAGAGGGAGATATAAGAAATCTAGACAAAACATGGGCTTTTATAGTAGTTTTACTAGTATTTTACCAAAATACCCTAAAGATTTAATTGTTCAACGGTTGAAGCTTGGAGCATTTTTAGTAAAATCCCCTTTAATTATAATCTAATTATAGATATACAATTATTATATATAGTTCTATATATATATATATATAGAGAGAGAGAGAGAGGGTTGGGGATATGCACCCAGGCATAGAGATATCTCTACACCAATTGATATGAGCGCGATACGTACCATCCTTTTTTAGAAGTGATGAGTAGGATGGGGCTCACTATACTAACTAGGGGTTTAAAAGTTAAATACTCTTTTAGCTGTCAATATTGACTTTTTTAAAGTCTCTTTCTTTTCTCTATTTTTCCAAGAAACTGTCATACGTATTTTTCATGCATATTTTACACAAAAAAAGTGGCGCCCGATAGCGAAGCACTAGCACATTGGGATCGAAGCGCCAATACCTCGAAAAGAAGCGTCAACGCTCCTAAAATTGAAGCACTGGCGCTTCAAAAAAAATAAAATAAAAATGATCGAAGCGTCAGCAATTCGTTTATAGGCGCTGGCGCTTCCATATAAAATAAATAAATAAAAATAAAATAAAATAAAAATAAAAAAATTCAAAGCCCCAACGCCCCTAAACAAAGCGTCGAAGCTTCGTTTTAGGGGCGCTAGTGCTTCCATAAAAACTAGTAAAATAAAAAAAAAATTAATCAAAGCATCGGCTCCCCTAAAAGAAGCATCGATGCCCTTAAAATAAGGAGTCGGCGCTTCTCTGCAAAGGTGTCAGCGCTTCGCTATCAGGTGCTCATATTTTTTGAGTAAAATATACCTGAAAAAGTAAATCTAACACTTTCTTAGAAAAAGTGTTAGTTATTAAGAGAGTCCCCTGCCACCCATCACTTCACAAAAGAGGTGTTACATGTCGCACCCATAGCAATTGGCATAGAGATATCTTTACGCCGGGGCGCATCTTCTCCTTTACCGTATATATATATATGGGTAATGACGCTTGAGTCGTGCGTAACTCTTGTCAGGTGATCATTACCTCTCTCTCTCTCTCTCTCTCTCTCTCTCTTTATATATATATATATGGCAAAGGAAAAAATGCGCCTGGGCGTAGAGATATCTCTATGCCAATTGATATGAGTGCGGCACGTAGCGCCTCTTTTGTGAAGTGATAGGTAGCATGGGCCCACTTTACTAACTAGAGTTAAACTTTTAAAATATTTTAAAACTTATATTCCTTTTAGCCGTCATTCTTGACATTTTTAGAAGTCTTTTTAAAGTCTCTTTCTTTTCTCTCTCTTCTATTTCATCTCTCTTTTTTTAAGAAAGTGTCAGATTAACTTTTTTAGGTATATTTTACTCAAAAAATATAAGCGTATTGTCACTGAGGCGCAACCTGACACCGTCAATCACACCCGTGCGGCAACTCGATGTTGCGTGCAATAAAGCCAGCCTACCCAACCATAAGACTCTAATACCACTCGCCCAAAGGACGAAAACTCCCGTTCATAGTTACCTTTTTTCAAGGCCTACCATATCAACGCATCGTGCCTCTTACAACATGCATGTCAGCACTTCAATGTCATGCTTAACCTGCCCAGCTTCACCCTCGTGCCACGTACTAGTATCTCGTTTCGCAATAGTAACATGCAGCTCCTCATGTCGTCTCATTCCAACATGTCTCGCCGACATACTGAATCAAGCCCACCATCGTGTGTGTTCCCTGTTACTAACACACGTCAGCATCCGGCCCTTAGCTACCGTGTACTTCCATGTTCCACGTAGCCCTCGAGTGTCTCCCTCATTGCCAACCCATGTGCACCGCAACGTTGTCCCGAGGTCACATGGCGACCTCGCCTTGGGTGACACACAGTATTGCTTCCGAAGCAACATCCTAAGCTCGCCCTTTCAAACCTATGAGACACTTACGCACTCTCTAGTGACGCAAGGCTCAGTGTATGTGAGAGCAACCCGCCTCGCACCATTTATGAGCAACTAACCCGAGGACCTCAAACGTATTGGTTTGTCATACCCCCATGGCATACGGACTCCTTCCATAACACACAGTGTCATGCCCCACACCACTACGCCTATGACGCCCCGCATCATCTTCCCATGCGATTGCGTCGTAACCGTGTCACTATCGATCATGCCACCAATAAGCTCTAAGAACCCTACGCCTTCCTGCTATTAGCCATCTAGCTCCAAGGTCCCCACACCTTCCTGCTGCTACCCCGAGTATTGACCCAAAGTAGCGAAGCGCTAGCACCTCTGCAGAGAAGTGTTGGCGCCTCACTTTAGGGGCATCGTCCCTTCATTTAGAGGCGTCGGTGCTTTGATTAAATATATATTTTTTTAGAAAGCGCTAGGGCTCCTAAAACGAAGTGTCGGCGCTTCGAAAAAAAAAATTATCATTATTTTTTTTTTATGGAAGCACTAGTGACCCTAGAACGAAGCGTTGGTACTTCGATAATTTTTATTTTATTTTATTAGAAGAGTCGGTGCCCCTACATTTTAGGGGCGCCAGCGCTTCATTTTAAGGGCGTCAACGCTTCGTTTCGAGGTATTGGCACTTCGCTCTCGAGGTGCTAGCGCTTTTCTACCAAGCGCCACATTTTTTAAGTAAAATATGAATGAAAAAGTAAGTCTGACAATTTCTTTGAAAAATAGAGAAAAGAAATGAACTTTAAGAAAGTCAAGAATAACGGCTAAAAGGGTATTTAACTTTTAAAGGTATAACTCTAGTTAGTATAGTGGGCCTCATGCTACCCATCACTTCACAAAAAGGGCACTACGTGTCGCGCTCATATCAATTGGCGTGGAGATATCTCTACGCCCGGGCACATATCCCTAGCCCTTTATATATATATATATGATCCTAGAAGGTACTCCATTGGAGTACCCTCACCATCCAAGGTCCACTTGGTGCCCAAGTCCCAAAACGTGGTTTGGGAGCCACGTGGCGTAAGGTTGTGTTGTTTAGATCATTTGTAAATAAGAAATTTTCAAAAACATCTCCACCCAAGGTATCAAAAATTGGCCCATACCGATACGTACCCGCGATATGTATTAGTTTTTCAGCAAACTGGTATGTATCGGTCTGATACATATCGGTATCCCGTATCGGCCAATACGTCTCAGTTTCGATCGAGACATTAAGTTTTTCTTTTCCTTTTTTTATAAAAAAAATAGGCCGATACGTATCGGTATTGGCCGAGTCGTATCGATCTCGGGAAAATCGATACTTGAGACTGATTTGGATACCATGTCTCCACCACATTTTTTGAAGCTTAAAATATGGATCATTAAATCATATGGATCATTAAATCATAGTCAAAATTTGATTTTTACACTACAAAAAATAAGACTATTAGCGGCAGTTTTTTGCAACCAAAAGTGCCGCTATTAACAAAAAACTACTAAGACTATTAGTGGCAAGGGTATTAGTGGCAGTTTTTTGTTAATAGCTGCAATTTATAACTGCCGCTAATACTCTTTTTTTTTTGTAGTGTTAATTTAAAATTTTTCTTTTTTAAAAAAATTAAATTATATAGCTCACTAAAGCTCCACATGACTCTAAAACAAGGCATGGGGGACCACGTGGAGGTCAGCATTATGTTTGGCATAGTCACCAAATCAAGGTTAGGCAATAGTTCGGCGAGGTGAAAATTCGGAAAAATCTGATAAATCTGAGAAGTTCGAGGAAATATTCGAAGGAAAAATATAAAATAAAAAGATTTAAAATTATAAAAAAAATTTAAAATTTTAGTAAGTCACAACTTTTTTGAAAAATTTGAGAATTATTCGAGAATAATTCATGATTTTTTGTGATCAGGCAAATATTTCGTGTTTGGTACCTATCTAATGTACTCCAGTGGAGTACATTCACCTTTTAGGAAAAGGTGAAAGTATTCCACTAGATAGATCCTTCAACATCCGGCATGTTTGGTAACTTGAATGTAGAATACAAGCATTCTTCAAAAATCTTGTATTTGCTACCTATTGAGTGGTAGCTCAGTTGATATCCTCCCTTCTTTGTGAGGCTTAAGGTCATGGGTTCTACACTCCGCATTTGCTTCCTCTCTTATAATAATAAGGTGAGGGTTGTTGGGTGGCATTTATTCTCCTAGGTCACTCAATATGAGTGCTTCGTTATGTGAGATTTATTTTCCAAGTGTTGCTTCTCAATTATTGTACTATCTACGATATGTAAGGTACATCTAGGTTGTCTATGCCGTATGACATCATCAAAATAATAATAATCTTCTATTTGCTTTCAAAGTAGAATCTTGTATTATACACTTTATACGATTTTTATAATGTCTTTTATTTAATAGTATTTTAGAGCTATAAAGTGCATAATACAAGAATTTTGCTAGTTACATTTAAAAACTAAAAAATGGATGATGGCTGAAAGTCTTTACTGCTCAAGAAATAAGATAGTGACAAGAATATTTTATTATGAGCGAAATCAAGGATTTTTTTTTGGTATTCTGAAACCATTCATAATCCTATATTGTTAAAAGTTTTTGTGGGCCCTACCACATTACCAAACGGTGGATTGTTGGTACTTTACAAGAAAATCCTTCATAATCTTGTATTTTATGCAAAATACAAGTTACCAAACAGACATGTGGCTACTCAAACACTATTTTGGTGGCATGGAGCTTCAATAGGTTGTATAGATCGATTTAATAATAATAATAATAACTTCAAATTTTAATTTTAAAATTAATTCAAATTTTGGTTGTGATTAAAGGAACTAGATTTTAAGACTCGAAAAAATATGCCATGGAGATATTTTGAAAAAAAAAATAGAAATAATTTAAACAGCATTACTTCACTGCACGTGACGCCCATCATATATTTTGAGTGCCACATAGACCTCCATGTGGATCATTGAGGACGGTGAGGGTACCCCTGGAATACCCTCCCAAGATCCATAATATATATATATATATATATATATATATATATATATATATATATATATATAGCATTCAATGCAGCATTAGTGTCATTTGGATGGCAAGTGGCACCTAATCTAAAGATCAAGTGTCAATGCAACACAGACAAGATCGATTAGATCCATGACCCCAAAAAATAATTAAAAAATATATCTTATCCACGGTTCAAAATATAGTCAAAGTTGGAAAAAAAATCAATGCACAAGGTTAATGGGGTGGAGGCCAAACTTTGACCATATTTTTGAAAGGAAAAAAAGATGTAAAAATGAAAAATAAATAAATAAAATAAAATTGCAGATCACATGCCATATGGTTAACGATCCCAAAATGATTATTTTTTTGGGCCACTTGGTGTTAGATCTCAATACTAGTGTAGCATTCAAACACACACACACACACACACACACATATATATATATATATATATATATATATATATATATATTTCAACGGTCCAAATTAAAGATGAGTTTTCAAACTATTTTTTTGCAAATAAGCAATGCACTTGTGCTCCTTATCGCATCAAAATAGTGTCACAAGTGCTACAGGGAGCTCCATGTAGGATCTTGGAGGACGATCACTCGTCCTCTATTAGAGGACGGAACCCTTTATATGTATATATATATATATAGAGAGAGAGAGAGAGAGAGAAAGAGAGAATAAAAATGGTATTGATAATGGCTCCAAGGCACATAGTTCATTACGCTATCTTAAAGAAAATAGACGCTCCCACTCTGTCGGATAAACGAAGATACAATAGGGTTCTCAGCGAATCTACCTTCATGATACAACAAAGCCCAGTCTTATGAAGGACTGTATGTTCTTTTTCAGATTGCACTTTCTAGAGAAAGAACTTGTCATACAAATTTTCTTTATTTATAGACAAAATCACGAACCATTATATCTTTCCAGAGAGTTATGTCTTTTGATATAACAGTAAAAAAATAAATCGATTTCAAATTCCGGTCAACCCGATCCATTGAAAGTGGTATTCAATAGAAGCAGCGCCAAGAATGTGCAAACATTGTTGAGCCAAAAAATGAGTGAAAGGTCATAAATGTGCGTTTATCGAATCGTGCGCTCGTATATATGAAAGGTCGGACTTTATGATTTGATAAGAAGGCGACCAACCGGACGGATGCCTCACTCCAAATTTGGGTACCTTACGCTAAATTAGGGAGTTAATGGAGGCAACACTTTTAAGTTGAATACTAGCTAGCCAGTAACAAGTGCCTAACAGCCATGACGGCCAGGGGTACATGCCTTTAAGCGGAATAGGAATATGGTCAGACATTGACCTAGGCAGAGCCTCAATCAAG
The DNA here is from genome assembly GCA_021018995.1 of Chloranthus sessilifolius. NCBI lineage: Eukaryota > Viridiplantae > Streptophyta > Magnoliopsida > Chloranthales > Chloranthaceae > Chloranthus > Chloranthus sessilifolius. Next base: position 140,511,418 of record CM037588.1, on the reverse strand, counting down.
GTCCACATTGGGATATATATATATATATATATATATATATATATATATATATATAACTCTCCTGCGTGCAGCCTACACATAGTGGGAGTTTCTTGAAGATTCATTCGACTAAACACTTAGTATGGGAGTTTCTTGACGATTCATTCGACCAAGTGAACTTGCCCCATGCATCTGGAATCCATCAACCCACAAGTATTTAGGAAGTCTCCGAAATTTCTATAAATTTTGCTCCTATTTTTTCGTTCTCAAAGGCAATGATGTTGAAAATACATCCACTAGTAAAGACCAATTCTTTTCCACCTTTTATATTTTCAGTACCACAAACACAAAATAATTTTAACTTTCTGAATCCAACCCCCCATATTCATTCCTATCCTAACCACCACTATCGACCCTAGGGATTTCCAACCCCACATATTGCCTCCCATAGTAGATCTCACCTTTCTCCCATCAGTCTCCCCCCATTTCGTCTCGTCTCACGTGGAGTAACTAAATCTGCTGCCTTTAGAGCCTTTAACAAATTATTGACAACAGACCCGTTTGTGAGGGTCATAAAAAGACCTCTAGTATTCCAAGAATTATCCGCATTAATCAATGCCCCAATCACCCTCAACGCATACCAAAGACTTACTTCTTTGAGTCGAGATCAAAATTTCAGGTTGGATTTCGGTTTCGGACATGACCAAAACCAAAATCAAAAATAAAATTGTGGCCTCCATATAAATATGGCATGCTCGAAATCGAAACATTTCGGCCAAAATTTTATTCCATGCTTTGAGTCCCCCCCTCTTTCCCCATTTTTCTGATTACTCCAATGCAAACCACAATTCAATTCCGATAACTCCTCTCTCTGTTTTACGTAATTTGAGACATTGTTTCTCTCTTACTCGCTTCAAATGATGCTCTGAGTGTTGTACTTAGGCTCTAACTTTGATTGAGTCGCTCAAGCGAGATGACACGTCCTTTACAGGAAAGCTTAATGGTGTAAGTTGCTCGAGCGATCAGTCACTACAAAAATAAGGGGTTTCAGTGGCACTTGTTATTAAGACATTTTTTTATAGCGGCATGACTAACAGTGGCAGTTTTTGATAGCGACAAGGCTAATAGTAGCAGTTTTCTGTTAAAAAAACAGTCGCTAATAGTCTTATTTTTTGTAGTGAGTGCACTATTCTAAAGGCGATTTTTCTTGTTTAAGTCGCTCGAGCGACCTTGATTCCTACTCGAGCGACTCACGACGACCCAATGGTGTTTACACTCCATATTTTGCTAATTTCTCTTTTATTAAAACTAGGATTTGTGTCTTCTATATAAGGGAAAGCTCTTAAACGAATTAGGCGTGGTAAAAAAGCTTTGGTAAACCTATCTAGGGTTTTGTAGAGAGCTTTGGTGAGGCTTGAGTGTTCTTATATTCTCAAGAAATCATCAATATAGTAAATCATCGTTACTCGTGGAAGTAGGCATATTGTCAAATCACGTACATAGTCTCTTGTGTGATTGTGTTTGATTTTCTTTTATTTTGTGTTCTTATTTGATCGTTCATTGTGAGATCATTGATTAATTTGAGAGATTTCACACAACAAATTGGTATAAAAGTCATTAGGTTTTTGTTCTACGATCGAAGATGGCATCGAAGTCCTCAAAAGTTTTGAATGCGAGGTTCGAGGTTAGAAAATTCGACGAAAAGATTAATTTCAGTTTGTGGCAAGTACAAGTCCGGAATATATTGATTCAACAAGGGTTGCACAAGGCATTGAAAGGGCTTACGAGTAAGCCGGTGGATATGTTCGATGATGATTAGGAAAAATTTAAACTTCAAGCATGCAGTATGATTTAGCTATGTCTAGCAAATGAGATTGCGTATTATGTGGCGTGACAGAACTTGGCAGTCGCGCTGTGAGTTAAATTGGAGAGTCTTTACATGACGAAATCTCTGACGAGTCGCCTATATCTCAAGAAACAACTGTACAAGTTACACATGAAGACATGTGCTCCTCTCAAAGAACATCTTAATGAATTCAATAGGATAATATTTGAATTATTAAATATTGGAGAAGAGGTTAAGGATGAAGACAAAATACTATTATTTTTGTCTTTCCTCTCTGATTCCTATGAGCACCTAGTTATTATGCTGTTTTATGGGAAAGATACTATTAAATTGAAGTTGGTTATAATGACACTACTTTATAACGACATAAGAAAGAAAGGTTTAGATAGTGATACACAAGTAGATAGCTTGTTGGTTAGGGAGAGATTAGAGGACCGTAAATTTGGAAGGGGTAGATCAAAGTTCAAGTCTAAATTTAGAAATAGAAAGACTGTAGAATGTTATAAATGTTATGAGAAGGGTCACATCAGAAGGCATTGTCCTCAGTTACAAATTAAGAGGGACAATGCTTAGGATAAAAAGTAGAAAGGGATCATTGATTAAGCTGATATAGTCGAACAAGCTTCGGATGATGATGGGAGCATATTGTCAATGGTTTCTGATGAAAATGGATTGATTCACGTTTTATGAAGAGGTGGATGGTGGAACGGTTTTCATGGGTAACAATATGGCTTGCAAAATAATTGGAAAGGGGAGTATTAGATTAAAATTACATGATTGGATTATGAGTATATTGACCGATGTACGTCATATTTCGGAACTAAAGAATAACCTCATATCGCTTGGTACACTATACTCCAATGTGCTCAAGTTTGGAGTTCAAGGTAGAATTTTAAAGGTGATAAAGAGATCTCTTGTTGCAATGAAAGCGGAAAAGATTGGGAACCTCTACTTTCTTTTAAGGAGTACAGTGATAGGTGGAGCAGCGATATCTATGTCAAATGGTAGCAGTTTGTCCTCTACACAGCTATAGCACATGCGCCTAGGGCACATGTCAAAAAGATGGATGACAGAGTTGAGCATGCAGGGCTTGTTGAAAGGTGTAAAGACTGACACAGTTGACTTTTGTGAGCATTGTGTCTTTGGGAAACAGTACAAGGTTAAGTTTAACACAACGATTCACACTATAAAAGGCATACTATATTATATACATTCAGATGTATGAGAGCCTTCAAAAGTTCCTTCTAGAGGTGGAGCCAGGTACTTCGTCTTCTTCGTCGACAATTACTCTCGGTATGTATGAATCTATATGATAAAGAGTAAAGATGAGGTGTTAAAAATCTTCAAAAGATAGAAATACTGTTTAAGAATCAAACTAGAAGAAAGGCCAAGTGGTTGAGAACCGATAATGATAGTGAGTACACCAGTAGAGAGTTCCAATAGTTCTGTGAAGAGAACGATATTGCTAGGCACTTCACAGTGAAGAATATAGTGCAAAAAAATAGGGTTGCAGAATATATATAAATAGAACTCTACTTGAAAATGCAAGATGTATGTTATCCAATGTTAGATTGGGTATAGAGTTCTGGGCTGAGGCAGTTAGTACGACTTGATATCTTGTAAACAAATCACCGTCTACGGCAATAAAGCAAGACTCTGATTAAGATGTGGCCAGGGAAGCTTGCAAATTACAGTGCATTGAGGGTCTTTAGTTGTGCAACTTACTATCATGTTAGAGTAGTAAAATTGATCCAAGAGCTAAGAAGGCAATTTTCTTAAGGTATGCAAATGGTGTGAAAGGATACAGGTTATGGTATCCCGAGCAAAATCAGGTTGTGGTCAGTAGAAATGTGACTTTTGATTAATTTGTTATGCCAACTTCTAGCAAACAGAGTATAAAAATTGGAGAGGTGGCAGAAAATCAATTTGAGGAGTTAGAAACTCCTACAATTACTACACTAGAAAAAGGTGTAGAAATTTCAAGTATCAAAACATTTAAGAGAGAGTTAAAGAAATCCTTAGTGGGTGGAAGACCCAAAAGGAATATTGGAGCACCAATTCGATACGGTTACGAGGATATGATCGCCTATACGTTGACGTTGGATGATAATGAGTCATCTTCATTCAAAGATACAATTAGTGGAAGATGCGCACGAAAATGAAAGCTCGCAATGGGTCAAGAGATGGATACTCTTTACAATAATCGAACTTGAGAAATGACATAGTTACCTAAGAGTAAGAGAGCGATTAGGAGCAAGTGGGTTTATAAGAAGAAAAATGGTTCTCTGAAATACAGTGGTACAACGTACAAGGCACGGTTGATAGCAAAGGGTTATGTGCAAATGAAAGGCATTAATTACAATGAGGTGTTTTCATCGATTGTGAAACACACTTCAATCTCAATTTTATTGCCAATTGTAGAACAATTGAACTTAGAGTTGGAGTACTCAATGTGAAAATGGCGTTTCTATATGATGATTTGGATGAGATATATATGAACCAACCTGAAGAGTTTAAGTCTCCTGCAGAAGAGAGGTTAGTGTGCAAATTGAAGAAGTCCTTGTACAGGTTGAAGTAGTTATCGAAACAGTAATATAAGAGGTTTAATACATTCATGGTGGGCTAAAATTATATTTGAAATAAATACGACAACTGTATTTACTTCAAAAGGCTAACGGATGGCTCATTTATTTATCTTCTTATATGTTGATGACATGCTCATAGCTTTAAAAAGCATGATGGAGATCAACAAGTTGAAATCTCAACTTGGCATGGAGTTTGAGATGAAAGATCCTGATATAACGAGAAAAAATTTTGGGATGAAGATTCAGAGAGACAGAAAGAAATAAAAGTTGTATCTGACACAGAAAAGTTATTTGAAGAAGGAAATCTCACGATTTCGAATGGAAAACTCAAAAGCAGTGAGTACTCCATTAGCAGCTCACTTTCGTCTTGTGGCTAGCATGTCTCCTACTACGGATGAGGATCGTGAGTTCATGACTCGTGTTTCCTATGTGAGTGTGGTTGGTAGCTTCATATATGTTATGGTATGCACTCGATTGGATATTTAATAGGCCGTTAGCATGGTTAGCAGGTATATGACTAATCCGGGCAAGGAGCATTGACAGGCGGTGAAATGAATTATGAGGTACATACACAAGATGATGGATGTCGGGTTAGGTTTTTATAATGGTACAGATCATTAGTTGTGCGGTTATATAAATTCAAATTACGTGGGTGATTTGGATAAGCGTCGGTCTATAAGAGGATATGAGTTTATGCTATCAGGTGGTCCGATTAGCTAGAGGTCGATGTTATAGGATACAGTGACTTTGTCTACTATGAAGGTAGAGTATATGGCAGTAACAAAGGCAGTGAAAGAAGCATTGTGGCTTCATGACTTAGTTGGTGATTTGGATATCGCACATGCTAGTGTTGATGTGTTTTACAATAGTCAGAGTGTTATTTACTTAGCAGAAAATTATGCATATCATGCTCGTACCAAGGACATTGATATACAATATCACTTCGTACGAGAAGTAATCAAAGATTGCGAAATACCTTTGAAGAAAGAGAGTACCAAGGACAATCATGTAGATATGATAACAAAGGTGGTATCGATGGTCAAGTCTAAACATTATTTGGATTTGATCAATGCTCAGTAAGTTCCCTCGGGGCGTTGGTAGTAGCAGTGATATGAGTTTATCGATGATCAGAAGAAATTATATGGTGAAGCTTAGAGTAAAGTGGAGAATTATTGTACTTAGGCTCTAACTTTGGTTGGGTCGCTCGAGCGAGATGGCACGTCCTTTAGTGGAAAACTTACTGGTATAAGTCGCTCGAACGACCAGTACACTATTCTAAGGGTGATTTCTTTGGTCGAAGTCGCTCAAGCGACCTTGGTTCTCGCTCGAGCAACCCGCGACGACGACTTAATCATGTTTACACTCGGTATTTAGCTAATTTCTCTTTTAATAGAAGTAGGATTTGTGTCTTCTATATAAGGGAAAGCTCTTTGACGATTTAAGTGTGGTAAAAGAGCTTTAGTAAACCTATCTAAAGTTTTGTGGAGAGTTTTAGTGAGGCTTGAGTTTTCTTATATGCTCATGGAATCATCAATATAGTGAATCATCGTTATCCGTGGACGTAAGCAAATTATCAAACTACGTAAATATTGTATCTTGTGTGATTGTGTTTAATTTCCTTTTAATTTATGTTCTTATTTGATCGTTCATCGTAAGATCGTTGATTAATTTGAGAGCTTTTACGCAACACCGGGTGCATTATCTATACCTTGAAACGGCATCTCATGTTTTCTACCAAATAGAATCAGATTATCTATTAATTCATGTCCAATCAAATAACTCACTAACCCATTACCCGAAGCTATACTTTTTGAAGTAATAGAGACCTCTTCATTTTTAACAGTGTCTTTTCCTTAGTCGATCGATTTCGGACTACTGGCCAATTTTGAACTTCCTTTGACTCCCTTTTCCTTGCATATCAAAACTAAACTCAAGATCTCCTTCCGGCATCACCTCCATTTCAAGTTGTTCTATTAATTTTATATGAAACCTCTGTGGCATCGACTATCACTGCTCTCAGAAAAAGGAGATTTCGGAGATATATATCCAGGTAATTTTTAGGGTTCTCCCTGTTGACCCCAGAATGTTTAACAACCAGTCTGGGGTTTACCAAAAAAAATTATAACAATTATCTACCCTAAACTAGCCCAACATAATCCTATCAGAGACTATCCCATCTTATTGAGATTAGAAAATTGAATCAAATTATTGAACAAATTATTTTACCCATTAAATCAGACGAACATACCTCCTGTTGGTTGGGAATAAAATACTGAAGAAGCTGGAGTTTTTTGCTTACCCATCCCCTGAGAGTGACAAGAACACACGGATTGATTTGTAGAAGCATATATATATTCTTGAATCACCTCTGTGGTAGCTGGTGAGGAGCTTCCCTCATTAGCTCCTATTTGAGCATCTTTAATTGTCTTTTAGAAATTGATTCAGCCGCTAATTGGGCCCATTCCTTGACCTTTATGAGTATGGCCTGTCTTTTGAGTTCATCAACTCGAAAGATACAATGGAGGCTCCAAACCCATTATTAGGATCCAGATGATCATCCATAATTAAGCAGCAGCCATTTCCACTGTGATTAGACTCAACTTGCACAAATCCCAGTTCAACAGACCCACGGGTAAACGAATGGGAGATATGGTGTTAGGCTCATTTTGCTGACTTCTAGCAGCTCGTCACCCATCTCGCTCTTGCCAAATGACTTTCCCTTATTACATGCTTCAGCGACGATATGCTTATGCATGCTAAAGTGGTCAAATTTTTACTTTTTATTGATTTTCATGCTCATAAATAGCCGTAATTCATAAGGTTAGACCACCATCACTATCACAGCCTTATTCCATCTATCTGAGGTCGGCATTTCGAGTCTCAATTGTGACGTCATATTCTTTCTCACTGCTTCCCTCTAATTTTTTATTTAGTCTCCCTATATAAGGTTTCACCACTTTTGCATCAGAAGATTAAGAATAACGAGTCAATCTCCTTCGGCTAAAGTGGTCCAATGTCTACTTGCACGGATTTTGGTTGTGCTTCCTAATCTTTGAACCCTGCAGCATACGAAGCATCAATGTTGGAAAGTAAATGAGTGATCAGTTACCCTATCACGAGCTCCTTCTAGATTAGAGATTGGCATACTGTGTCAGTTCTACTTAATTATTACCCAGCGGCCAAGGCTCCTAAGGTTTTGGTGGCATATGTTAAGATTTTGAAATAGGGCCTATCTATATTAATAAACAAAATTTAATAGTTCCCAAGGCCGGTCCCGAGTAAGTGTGCCTCGAGCAATTAAAATTGGACTGTTTAATAGGTACACCATAATCTGAAGATCTATTGTGGGGAAGATTGGGACGAAAAATTATCTCCATCGTGTAATTCAAGACAACCAACGATTTTTTATGGTGGAAATACATATGTTCTTCATAGGAAAAATGGGTGCTAATAACGTCACCCTTTATAGAATGCATGACATTATTTTGATTTTCGAAATTTATATATAAATTAAAGTTTTTATTTTTTAATATATATTGGTAAACCACTCTATTTGTTGCATTAGTGGGTTATGATACATAAGTCCTAGGTTCAAACCTTCTTTTACATAAAATTCATCTTTTAATTTATTTTACTAGAGCCTATGCACCTTACCTACGTGTGTTTAAACACAAAATAGCATATCTTCTTGTGAGAGAATCTTTCCATAAATTAGTCCCCAAAATAGTTGGAGAAAATCTCTCCTAAAATTTGCGCGAAAATAAGTGCAATCAACTCTTAGGGAGGCTTTATTTGCATTGGTTTTTCTATGAAGAAAACACACATTTTCACAATTAAAATCATTGACTTCCATGAATCAGACGATGGAGATTATTTTTCGTCCTAATCATCCACAAAATAGATCTCTAGATCATGGTACACCTATCATATGGTCAGATCTTCATATGGGAGCCTAAGCAGGTCGGTTGGGGACCTAAGCAAGTCGAGGACCTGTGTCTGCCGCCCTACTTGACACCCCTTGGAGTCGGCCCTGCATAGCGGTAGAGTAACAAGTCGTTAGGACACACCCAAAGTGTGGTCAACAAGTTGGACTTCTGCCCGAGCCTGACACGGCTCAGACCATTGTGGGTCGAGTTTGGATTTTAAAAAAATTATGTCGGGAAAGCACTCGGGCAAAACCCAGCAAAAAAAATTTCAATAGCACATGTTCGGACCTAATTTTTAGGGTAAAAAAATCGGGTCTACCAAACCTGGCCCTAATAAAGCTCGATAATATAAAGGGAAAAGGTTGGGCTGGCATGACTGGCCCAGTCCAAGCTCAGTTTGGATCGAATTTGGGTTAAATAAAACACCTGAGGACGAAAGCACTCGAGCCAAAATCGACCTGAGTTTATATCCTAGCCTGGATTGAGGAAATGAAATCAATTTCCTAGTTGATAGCAAGGAAACTCCAAAGAGGAAATGAAATCAATTCCTACTTTATTTCCTGGGAAATGATTTCGTCTAGAAATGAATTTTCCATTGCTTAATTAGTGTGTTTGAGAAATGACCTTCATTGGAAATTGATTTTTCTTGTTTGATTAGTATGTTTGAAAAAGAATTTGAAAATGAGTTTTTAAGTTTGGATCATATATTTTCTACTTTTATGAAAGTAGAAGTTAGTTTGAACAAATACTTAGTGAGAAAAAAATATATATATTTAGGAAAAGACCTGTAGCAATCCGAAATCTCACAACCTCTTATTGTAAGATCTTAGGTCGTACCATCGCATATCATGAACCAAAAAAAATATTATAAGGCACTATGGGCCTTAAACAGCGGAAGAAAAAATTTCATAAGCATTAATGAATCACAATAAAATCAATGATAATCTTCTCATTCCAATTATAAAGTCTAACATACTTAAAAGCTTCAAACATTCTTAATAAAATTACTGGTCAATTGTTGTCTCTAACAGCCCTATGAATCTACTTTGTCTTAACCTATTGCAACCATATAATGAAAATTATAGCACTTAGTATAAGATCGTTCTCACGAGGTAGTCTGATCTACCAAAAAACTTTTTATTTGCCTTTAAAAAAATAAAGAATGATTGTTTTAAAACTAAAGTGCAGAAAATAAATTGTAAAAAAATAAATCTAATCATTGTCCTTCCAAATTAGTCGTCAATTAGCCTCCTTCAATTCTCAGATATTTATGAAATTAAAAATCATTACACTAATCTACAGCCTTCCAGATCTTAAGCGTCAATTAAACCTAGAACTAAACCTAGAACTCTATAGATATTTATAAAAATAAAGAACAGTTATACTAATCCTCAAATTCTCAATTTTAGTTGTCAATTAAAATCAAGAAATTTTGGATGTTTACAAAGCAGGATATTGTATAAAAATAAATCTAAATTAATTTTGATCTTCTATCTCTCAAGCTCAGTCGTCAATTGCTCTTGAGAAACTTCAGATACTCTATTCTAGAAAGCAAATAAAAACCACCATAAGGTTGATCTTCCAACTGTCATTCTCAGTTGCCAATTGATTTCGAGAAGCCTGGATGCTTATTCTGGGTGTCGAAATCTCTTATTTATAGGTCCACAAGGGGTCAGTTACAAAAATTAAGGACTCTAAACAAAGTAAAATTCTAAAACAAAAGTTTCCTAAAATTTTAAACTTCCTAATTCTAATCTTCCTTACTTTGATTATTAAATGCGTTCAAGACTCTTAATTTCCAGCAGCATGGATTTTCACCAACCTTCTCAGATCCCTAGAGTGTAGAACTTCTAATATTAGAATTCTCGATTTTGTGCATGGCGGTGTAACTCTCACGTGATCTTCAGTAGTGTGCATGAGCTTTATATTACAAAATCGAGTGTACGATTTTGCTTCTTTTCTATAGTACAATTCGTTGCTCGATCGCTCGTATTTCACCCCATTCCTCCAGTCTTTTGAGCTTTATTCTGTAGAATCGTAAAGTACGATTCTATTTTCTTCTTTGGCTTTGCTTAGACTTTATTACGATTTGAATTGTAATTCTTCTTTTCAGCTTTGAACGGGTGATTCTTCTACGATTTGAATCGTAGATCTCGTGCGATCTTCTTTTTACTGCTTATGAAGTGCATTTTAGCTTACATTAACACTTTTACTCTTTTCTGCTTACTAATCTAAATATCTGCACATAAACATCTCATTAGTAGCAACTAGGGTCTAGCATTACTAAGTTAAGGGTATCAAAATTATAAATTCTGTGATTGATCAGTCTCATCCATTTGAAAATAATATAATATTAAAAGAAAATAAATAGCTAGGCTACAAAGCCTTCATTTCCATTTTATCTCGGGTTCCTAAACACCACTTGTAGTTTCATCACCATAAGCTCATACGTTATCATATTCACATGTGTCGTTATCGTGCAATTCATAAAATATTATGAGACGTTACAATGCCTAAGATTATAATCATTGAACATACACCTTATCATTTAATCACATATGTTGTAAAAGAACTGAGAAAGGACATAGATGTCTGTCCCGAGTCCAAATCTGGTGAACTTGTCTGCCCAAAATCGATTAATTTCTTAGCTCAATCGGTCGATTTCCCTCTGAAAATTTTCAAACCATTATCAGTTAGACTTGATCGATCAATTTCAACCTATGAGTAGTCCATGAAATATTGTCCAAAAATCGATCAATCGATTTTAACCTATGAGCACTCCTCAAAGTGTCCCAAATTGCATGGTGGGATTTTAACCCGATTTTAGCTAAAAATATTAACCTAAAAAAGTATCAATCATAGCGTGCATCACATCTAATCATACCATTCATTATTTATGCAATTAAAGCACTAATTAACATAAAACTTATATTTAAATCGATATTTTAAGTTCCAAGGGATAGCACGATTTCTCCATACCTAGATCAATCAGGTTCCTTACTATGACGATAACTCTTGAAGGAAACGAAGGCTGCTTAAGAATAGGTGCAAATGTCTCGCCGATCTTCCTAAAAGAAAAGCTCTAGAAAAGGAGGATCTAGAATCTCTTTCAAATGTCTCTCTCTAATACCTTTTAACTTATTAGGAAAACATTTGGTGTTATGCTAGCATACCAAAGAAGGATGTAGAGACATTTACTTCAAGGTCCAAAATAAAGGTTTAAAACCTACACACTAAGGTTCGATCCTCTGACCTCTTGTCTCTAACTTAAGTTTCAACCAGTAGGCTATCACATAACTTGCGTCAATTAATGACAGAAATAACTATAAGAGTTGAAAAACCAAAACATGTATTTTTAATTAAAACGTTTTGAAATTTAAAGCATGCAGTGTATACCCTATTATGCACGTATAAATAAATTAGGTGTATCAATGTAATAAAATTAGGATCACTATAATCTTCCCTACTTATAAAAATTTCATCCTCAAAATTGAGTCATACCTTTACTCGAAAAGATGGGAATAGTCCTTCTAAATAGTATCCTCGTGTTCCCAAGTGATTTCTTCACAGGAGTGATGCTGCCAAATCACAAGAACCAGCGATATAACTTTATTTTTCAAGGTCTGCTATTTCCGATCAACAATCTAAATAGGCTTCTCTATCATAAATATGTCCTTATAAACCTCAAACGTGAGCAGGGTTTGCCACGTATTTCTTTAGCATGGATATGTGAAAAATATTGTGCACCTTAGCAAATTCTGGTGGTAGCTTGACCCGATATGTTGTTTTTTCGATTCTCTTCAAGACTTCAAACTGTCCCACGAATCTCTGACTAAGCTTTCCTTTCAGTCTGAATCTCATCACTCTTTTCATTGGTGAGATTTTTACAAAGTCTTTCTCCCCTTTGATAAGATCTCAATTCCTACGCTTCAAATCAGCGAAGCTCTTCTGTCTGCTCTACGTGGTCCACATTCTTTTTTGGATCAACTGAACTTACTTAGACATATCTTCCACAATCTGAGATCCTAGCAAACTTCTTACACCGACCTCATCCCAACACAAAGGAGTTCTGCAACTTCTCTCATACAAAGCTTCATACGGAGCCATCTGAATGGTATACTGGTAACTGTTGTTATAGGCAAACTCTGCAAGAGATAGATGTTCGTCTCAATTACCTCCAAAGTCCAGTACACAGGCGTGTAACATGTCTCCCAACACTTGATTCAATCTTTCGTTCTATCCATCCATTTGAGGATGAAAAGTGGAGCTAAACTTTAACTTAGACCCCATCCCGTCTTAAAATTTTAGCTAAAATTTTGACCCGAAACGTGGGTCTCGATCAGACACAATATCAACAGGTACTCCATGTAATCTGACAATCTCTCAAATATAAATATCTACCAACTGAGAAGGTGAATAGGTCATGCGGTATGGAATTAAATGAGAAAGTTTAGTCAATCTGTCAGCCATGACCCAAATAGCATCATTCCTCTTGAAAGTCCTTGGCAAACCGGTGATGAAATCCATACCGATACTTTTCCATTTCCATCCTAGAATCAGTAGTGGCTGAAACCAAGTGGTTTCTGGTGTTCGGCTTTAACTTGCTAGCTTGTGAGACATCTTGCAATATAGTCAGTAGTCTCTCTCTTCATGTCATTCCATCGATAATTTTTCTTTAATCCCTTATACATATTATTGTTTTCAGGGTGAATAGAGAATTTAGACTTGTAGGCTTCATACAAGATCTCTCCTTTCAATTCTAAATTATCAGATACACAGTAGCGTGCCTGAAATAAAATCATCTCATCATCTCTGACAGTTATCTCCAGCTTTCCACTATCCCTCAGTTTCAAATGGTTGGGATCATTAAGTTGTAGTTACCTGATTTGATCAAGTAGTGAGGAGGTGATAATAATGTGCAAAAGCAATGCCCTTGGTTGAATCACCTGCTCTGGAATAAATCTGTTGAGGGCATTAACAACTACATTAGTATTTTCCGGATGATATTTGATCTCATAATTGTAATCGATCAGGAATTATAACCATCTCCTCTGTCTCATATTCAAATTTTTCTGAGTAAAAAGATATTTCAAGCTTTGATGATTCGTGGAGATGATGAATTTCTCCCTATAGAGGTACTGTCTCCATATTTTCAACACAAACATGATGTTTGTCAGTTCTAGATCGTGCGTATGGTAATTCTTTTCATTGTCCTTTAACTATCAAGATATATAAGCCACAACTCTCTCATTCTGCATAAGGACACCGCCTAATCCTTTATACAAAGCATCGGAAACAGCAAAGCCACTACTGCAAGTAGGTATCACTAGAATAGGTGCAGTAGTTAACCTTTTCCTCAATTTGATAAAGCTCTTGCACTCTTCGATCCAAATGAATTTTGCATTCTTCTTGGTCAACCCGATAAGTGGTCCAGAGATCTTTGAGAAGCCTTCCACGAACCTTCTATAGTAATATTCTAAGCCCAAAAAATTTCGTACTTGAGTGATACTCTTGGGACTCGCCCAATTTATAATGGCATCAATTTTAGCAGGATCAACAGTAATCCATGCCTCAGAAATCTTGTGGCCCAGGAATGCCACTTCACGCATCTAGAATTCACATTTACATGTCTTCGCGAATAACTGGTGATCCAAAAGAGTTTGTAAGGCTATCCTCGAGTGGTCGGTGTGTTCTTCAAACTTGGAGTAGATCAGGATGTCATCAACGAAAACCACCACAAATAGATTCAAATATGTCTTGAAAATACGATTCATCAAGTCCATGAAGATTACAGGGGCATTAGTCAATCCAAAGGGCATTACTAAAAATTCATACTGCTCATACCTCGTATAATGGTCGTCTTAGCCACATCAAACTCTCTCACCCTCAACTGATGATATCCGATCGCATATCGATCTTAGAGAAGTATCATGCACGTTGCAATTGATCAAATAAAATATTGATTCGTGACAATGGATACTTATTTTTAACAGTCACTTGGTTCAACTGTCGGTAGTCTATGAACAGTCTCTGAATACCGTCCTTCTTCACAAATAAAACAGGAGCACCTTGTGGTGACTGACTCCTAATAAAGCCCTTATCTTGAAGTTCCTATAGTTGTTTCTTTAATTCTGACAGTTCAGTAGGTGCCATCTTGTAAGGAGTTTGAGCTATCGACACCGTGTCAAGTACTAGCTCAATCTGAAATTCGACTTTCCTACTCGACAGTAAGCCCATCACTTCATCAAGAAAAACTCCTACAAATTTGTTGACAACAGGTATCGAAGATATATCTCCCCGCTTTTCCTCGGCTTCCATTAAAGCAAAGAATTTAGGAATTGCATCTTTCCGTTCTCCTTTGAATTTAAACGTTGGTTACGGTCTTGGCGTAACAATCTAAAGTTGCATGAGATTTAGCGAGTCAATCCATTCCTAAGATAACATCGAAATCTTCAAAGTCTAATTCAAATAAGTCGACAACCAATGCATGGGCCTCAACCTGGATAAAACATTGAGAGTAGAATATGTCAGCTAACACACACTTCCCTAGAAGAGTTGCTACGGTCAATGGAATGTTCAACAAAGATGAGTCCTTATCAAGACGCTTAGCGAAGTTCAAAGAGACGAACGAATGAGTAGAATCCGAATCCAAAAGTACATGACCAAAAAGCTCATCAATCAACATCAAACCTAGGCATACAAGACACACGACAATTTAAATTATCCAACATAATAATTATCTTTCGATTTAATAGCTAATGTCTATAAGGTAATATTAATTCCCAACTTATTCATTTTTTTTATTAAAGCAAATATTATTGAAAAATCGAACAATTTACTTAAATTAATATGCATAGAATCACTACATATATAGGTATGAAACAAGTTAATCATAATATCGTCTGAAGCTCTTACGTCAGTGTCATATAGGGTATACACTCGTCCATTAATCGTAATCGTCGCCTTCCCCAATCCAGACAATTTCCTAGGCATTATGCGCTCGATTGTTTTAACCCCTTGCTGTCCACCGTTGAAACAAGCATCTGATCCTCTCAGGCAGGTGCCATAATGATTCTTGCGGTGCAAATCGGTTTAGTCTTCGTAGTCTACGCCACTGCTGAGGCACTCTTGCTTTGCTGAGAAAATGTCAATTTTGAGTAAGGCGTGGTCCTACTCTTCGATCTCGTGGTTGATTTCGAAAATACTCGATCTCTGCGGCCAGAATGAAAGTTTCTAACCAAGCTCTTACCAATATTACCAGTTGAAGGAGTCACATTCAATTCTCTATCAATGGTGTAACACTTATCAATCATGTCCTTATAAGAATCGCTCTGGTGACCAACCACAAATCCTGATATGGGGTCTCAAACCTCTTGAGTCTAAAGTTCTCGTCAAAGACCAAGGTCGGTGCAAACTAACTATGTTCCGTAAATAGTTTGGCGTAAGCTTCTACGGCCATCTCTCCCTGTTGAAGGTTCAAGAATTCATCTATCTTCGCTTCCTGGATGCTTTGAGATAATACTTATCGTGAAACACCTTCACAAATTCGTACTAATCCCAAACATATCCGGGCTCTTCGACATGAGTCACCTCTCTCAATTGTCTCCACCAATTCTCAGCATCCCTTTCCAGTTTGTAGATTCAAGAGTTCATCTATATATCTTCGCTTCCTGGACGCTTTGAGGATAGTACTTATCGTAAAATACCTTCACAAATTCGTCTCAATCTCAAACATATCTGGGCTCTTCGACATGAGTCGCCTCTCCCAATTGTCTCCACCAATTCTCGGCATCCCCTTCTAGTTTGTAAGTTGCCAATCACACCTTCGTCATCTCGTTACATTTCATCAGATCGAAGATCTTCTCTCTCTGTTGTACCCATTTCGTAGCCTTAACGCTATCTCCCGTCCCATTGAAGTGACATGGTCGGTTCTCCCTGAATTCGTCCAATTCCAATCTAGGAGTAGAGGTAGGATAAGGATTTGGAGCTCTGATTGTATTGATGGCATTCACAATCACTTCAGTTAACACATCAATGTGCTTGTTCGTCATCTACAGTCATCCAATAACTCACATTAGACTCTAGTTCTACATATTCCCGACGTAAGAATCAACCTTAGGCTTTGATACCAACTATAGAGACCTGAAATCTCACAATCTCTTATTGTAAGATCTTAAGTCATACCTTCGTATATCATGAACCCAAAAAAACATTATAAGACACTAAGGGCGCCTTAAACAGCAAAAGGAAAATTTTCATAAGCATTAATGAATCGCAATAAAACTCATGATAATCTTTTTATTCCAATTATAAAGTTTGACATACTTAAAAATATAAAACATTTTTGAAGAAATTATTAGTCAATTGTTGTCTCATCCATTTGAAAATAGTATAATATTAAAAAGAAATAAATAGCTAGGCTACGAAGCCTTCATCGCCATCCATCATGGGTTCTTGAACACCACGTGCAGTTTCATCACCATAAGCCCATATGTTATCCTCAGCTACACTTGTCTCATCTGGCCACCCACATCAACAAGGGATATAAGTTTATACTTGTATGGACTAGACATGCAATCCCTTAAAACATAAGATATCAATTATCGTAATATAAATATTTCTATAATTCATGAGTGTGTGCTTATGACATATATAATTTCAATAAGCTGAAAGGGATTGAACATAACATGGATACCAATGTCGCATGAGTATCTTTTCTTTTAAGTTTATCGTTTACCGGTCCCTCTCAAGACATTGACTTTTAGACTTTGTTCCTATCAAGACGTTGGGTCAAATAAGTCTTTTTTCTTATGTCATTAGACTCCGTCCCTATCAAGACATTGGGTCTAATTGGTCACGTATTTATTGTCTGTTAGACTCCATCCCTCTCAAAACGTTGGATATAATCATACTTATTATTCAAAATTAGTTAGACTCCAACCCTCTCAAGATGTTGGGTCTAATCAAACACGATCATTGATTAACATTTCATCATGTTCACATGTGTCGTTATCGTGTAATTCGTAAATCATTATGAAACCTTAGAGTGCATAAGATTATAATCATTGACCAAACACCTTATCATTTAATCGCATTGATTGTAAAAGAACTGAAAAAGAAGGATGTGGGTGTCTGTCCCTAGTCCAAATTTAGGGAACTTGTCTGCCCAGAATCGATCGATCGATTTTCCTCCTAAAATTTTCAAATCATTATCAGTCAGACTCAATTGATCAATTTCTAGAATCGGTCGATCGAATTTAACCTGTGAGTAGTCCGTGAAATATTGTCCAAAAATCGATCGATCGATTTTCAAACTCGATCGATCGATTTCGACCTGTGAGCACTCCTCTAAGTGTCTCAAATTGCATGGTGGGATTTTAACCCGATTTTAGCAAAAATCATCAACATTAAAAAAAAAAATCAATCGTAGCATGTATCACATATAATCATGTCATTCATTATTTATGCAATAAAAGCACTAATTAACATAAAACTCATATTTAAATTAATATTTTAAGTTCCAACGGATAACATGATTTCTCCATACTTAGATTGATCGTAATCCCGTGATCAATATGGTTCCTCACTACAACGATAGCTCTTGAAGGAGGTGAAGGCCGCTTGAGAATAGGTGCAAGCATCTCGCCGATCTTCCAAAAAGAAAAGCTCTAGAAAAATAAGATCTAAAATCTCTTCTCTAAGGTCTCTCTGTATTACCTTTTACCTTATTAGAAAAACATCCAGTGTTATACTAACACACCGAAGAATGATGTATAGGCATTTACTTTAAAGTCCAAAATAAAGGTTTAAAACCTACACACTAAGGTTTGATCCTATGACCTCTTGTCTTTAGCTTAAGCCTTTAATCAGACATAACTTGTATCAATTAAAACAAATATAAGAATTGAAAAATCAAAACATGTATTTTTAATTAAAACATTTAAAATTTTAAAGCATGCAGTGTATACTCTATTAGGCACATATGAATAAATTAGGTGTATCAATGCAATAAAATTAAGATCACTACAATACCTAACTTATGTAACTTGTTAATAAATAGTGATTACTATGGTGTTAATAAATTAGGTGTATCAAAGTCAAATATTAACCAATAATTTTTTTAATAATATTCTATTACGTTATAAATTAACACCATAGTAATCACTATTTATTAACAAGTTACATAAGTCTGAGTTTGAAAAGTCAAACTCAAATAAAAAGTCAAACTTTAACTAAACTTAAAATTTTGATCAATAAAGATGTGTAAGCTAAATAACAAAGTTGTAAATGCTAGTATCTACTATAAGGTTGCACGTTAAAAGAAAATTAAAGTTTTATAAAAGTCAAACTTTGACCAAAATTTCAACTATGCCCAAAAAATTTTTGCAATGTATCAACAACAGAAGTCCAACTATAAATTAACATTACAATATTCATACACACTGTTAGGTTACACTAATCAAACTTTGATTAAATATCCATTTTTAATAAAAGTCAAACTTTGACCAAACATAAAACTTTGATTAATAAAAAAATTTAAAATTAAACTACAAAGTTATATAGTAAATACTAGTATGTACTGTAAGGTTACATGTTGAAAGAAAATTCAAATTTTAAAGTAAATCAAATTTTGATCAAAATTTTAACTTCGACCAGTAGAAAATTCGGCAATGTACCGCCAAACTACAAATTAGCGTAACAGTATTCATATTCATTGCTACGTTATACTAGTAAAAATTTGACCAAATATCAACTTCTAAAAAGTCAAACTTTGACCAAATGTCAAAAAAAGTAAAATAAAATTTGGTAATATACAAAGTAATAAATTAACAAAATAATAACCTCATCGAGACTATAAAAGTTCAAAAGAATCAAATTGTGTTACAAAGTCAAAGTTTGACCAAATAATAATATCAAATTTTGACTGGTATAAATTTACAATACCAAAATATAAACCCAAGATGCAATTCTCAAATTTTGACTAAAGTCAGAATTTAAATAAAAGTCAAAATTTGACTAAAAGATACAAATTAAAATAATATATTTTAAAGTGAGGCAATGTATTTTAAAGTTACAAATTAAAATAATGATAGATATTTTTAATTATAATATTTCACTAATTAAATTTTATAGTTTTTTATAGAAAATCGAACTTTGATAAAATATCAAACTTTGACCAAGAAAAAATTATATTGATACGGTATAAATTTATGTAGAAGTAGACTCTATCTATAAGCAGGTTTCTACTTTTATTAAAAATAAATTGTCTAAAACTCAATTTGACCAAAAGTCAAAGTTTGACTAAAGGTCAAACTATTGACTAATAAAATTGAGAATCTAGTATCATATTATAGATCAACAGGATAGTATCTTTTTTTTGCTATCAAATTATAGGAGTCAAAGTTTGACCTTGAGTCAACCTTTGACCCCTAAAAATTTGGTAATATATTACTAACTTACAACTTATTATCATGTTTCAGTAGTCAAAGTTTGATCAAAAATCAAAACTTTAAATAGCTTATAAACCTTATTAAAGTTTGATTAATATTCAAACTTTGACCAAAGTCAAATATTAGCTAAAATGAGTATGATGTAGATAATGTGAGTCATAATGATCGTGCTAGTATGATGTTCATAGAAATAGAAGTTACTTTTTAAAAGTCAAAAATAAATTTTTTTTGCTTTTAGATTTTTTATAAGTACCTTTAGATTTGAAATAACAAAAAAATATTATTTTATTAGCAGGAAACTATGGAAATTCAATTTCCATGTGGGGCCCAATTAATTCAATTTTCATTTCCTTACATAACTATCAAATAACAATAATTAGAAACTAAATTTCATTTCAACATAATAAATTATATTTCTATGTTATCAAACAAGGCTTAACTTTTATGATCAATGATAATGGAGGGTCGAATGCAAAGCAAACTCATTGCCAAGCCAAGGTTGCCAATGGGCTAGGCCAGTCATCCAGTCCCATTTTCTAACTAGGTCGGGCACATGAACTTGACCTGCCAAATGAAACATAAAGCATCTAGCCTAACCTTCGGGTTGGGTTAGGCAGGCTAAAAGGCCCACTCGTACAAAAATATGCTCGATTGGAACCGCTATTTATGTAAAGATACAAGGATTTTCAGTATTTTGAGTTGGGGTAGCTTTACCGGACGTGATATTTGGGTTGGACCAGGCACATACACTTAACCCATTGGGTCGAGGTACAGTCAAGGGTCAGGCAAACCTAGGGGTCTAAAATGGCTACGATTGGGTTGGGTCTTAAATAGGCCGATCATAATCCGGCCTATTGGAGCTATCCCATACACTTCTCCGGATTACTAATCAAGTTGGGTCAGAATAGCCCATTTACAAACTGGGGCTACTTAGCCCAAATCTGGCTCGTGGCGGTTGGGTTGGGTCAGATCAGGCCGCAAGCCGGCTTTAAAATTTCTATATAAAAGAATTCATTTGATCGACTCTAGCTGTATTCCAGCCGGGCTTCAACGGATTAATTTGTAATCACGCTTTTGGAGCTAGCACATACCCACCCGGACAAACTAATTGGGCGGGGCTGCGGAGGCCTATTAATACATAGAGCGCACCTATTTTAGCCCATACCTGACCCATTGCAGGCTGGAGCGGGATCAAGCTGGACCCTTTGAGACCGCTAGGCAGACCTACATTTCGTAATGTAGAAAGCACTCTATAGTCCGGACTCATGCTGTAGATCTGACCGTAGATATTGTTATACGGACCGCGGCACAATTATTAGCCACATGTACAAAAATGGCGAAGTATGCAGTTATACGGACCTGTGCGCGGAACAAGAAGTAGTGCGCGGGTACCGAGTACCGACCCTGTAATTAATGACAAAGCAAAACAAAGTAGACGATACGATTCAATTCACGTGGACAAAGATTCTCGACATCTTTTGTCCTCTTAAAAATCAACTTAATTTTCGGATACCTTTATTTGCAGCCGCTGAATCTCTGACGACACCTATGCAAACTATCATTGACTGCTTTTAATTTGAATCACACCAGATGAGAGGGAGATCATATCTCTAAGATGGATCTTGAGGCTATGGTTGTACCATTAGATGATCTATGTTTTATTCCATGGAGTACTCATTATAAAACATTGATAAAAAAAATCAGTTTTTAAGTCGCTTTTTAAAATGTCACATGAAATAATAAAATTGACCATCACATAATAGAGTATGACTATGATGCGTAAGATTTATTACGAAAGATAGGGGCAAATAATAAGGATCTCAATGGGATTTGGGATAGGTACCCTCAAAGATAAGGTAGATGCACGAAAAGCATCCTCAACCTTTTTTTACAACAAAGAGGCAAAAATTTACAACAAATATTAAATAATTGGAAGATAAGATAATTAAATAACATGAAAAAAAAAAATTAACGACAGACATTCAAGCGAGCGAGAACCATGTGATCACACTCACGTTTCCCACTGATTAGTTAGTTGTTATTTATTATTTTTTTATTGAAAAAATTTTCCAATAAAAAAAATAGTAATAATATTACCCCTTATTTTCCACCCCTACGACCAACATCCTCGTTCTAGGTAATTTCTCGGCGGTTTGTATTCTCGATGCTTTTTTATTGCGGAAATAAATCAATTTTAATCAACTTTGCCCTGATTCCCCATTCCCCGCTCCTTCAGCCGCAAATCACGATCTCCTCGAGAAAATTGGGATATTTCTCGTGAGTTCCTTTGGAATTTTGGATATTTTACTACAGTAGTACCCTAGTGTGGAGAAGCGTCATATTAGATTAATCATTTTCTTATATTAATCTAATAACTAGAAGATCTTATTTACTATGTTTCTTAGAGTAGTAGAGGCATGATTTGAAATCTCGGATTTTTTAGTTGTCTCAGATAGTGTCAAGACCGAGACGTCTCGCATCTCAGCGAGATGGCATGAACCGAAAATAGCCCTTTGAATGATCTTACACCATTAAAATAGGTCTTTGATCTTTCACCATTAAAAAATACTTCACTATTATATCATGTGACAAATATTTGAAATCAATCTAAAGAGAGCAAACGGCTGCTCATGATTGAGCCACTTCTTAGTTAAATAGTCACAAATATAAATTAATTATATACCGTCTGATTAAGGATCTTTAATACAAGCAGTTAATAAATTAAATAAATAGTGCTAATAGTATGCATAAATTTGGGCGCATCATGATAGTATTCACGAGATCATCAAATATATATGATCCGATGAGATAAAATAGTATTGTGTATACAAAGAGAATGAATAATACACTTCCAATAGTATATAAACCTTTTACCTTATATAAATTACAATATATAAGTAGTATTTTTGAGGTTAAATATCACGACTCGAAATCCATCTTATCCTGAGAACCTAAAATTTTGAGTTATAACCCGCACGCATCCCAGATACACTAAGTAAGCATATTCATAATTAGAGTTCTCGCACTAATAAAACTCCACGAAATCCGTGAATCCAACAAATGAAGATGGAATATAAGGGCAACAATAAATATGATAAAATTCAAGTATATCACAAATAAAAAGGAAATAAAGTTGAAAACAAATCCGATACACGAAGTTATAGAGTCAACAATAACAGTATAAAATGAAACTCAGTACCTAATCTACTACTATCAATAGTCTGCACTCGGGTCAAAACCAGCACCAAGGTCCTTGTGGCACTTAGCGGCGTCGCCCTCTCAAGGCTCTTGATACTCAGTGTCCATATGGTCAATGAAATCAATGTTAACAGGATTTGGATAACCGGCACCTACTCCATTAATATAACCACATGAAATAGATAAATGTCACAATGACTAAGTTGCTAAACAGCATGTAACTCAGTGGATACACCAGCAATCCACCATATTCTATTCAGGTGCATTGTAGATGCATCACGTGAGTGATAATAATATTATATCAAAACAACTGAAATAAGGAAATAATAAATTTCTACGTATCGTAGGATTTGTATCATACTATAAATGCAAAATCATGAACTAAACACACTTATATCTTAACGTATCCCACAATAACTCATAATTGAACATATCTTATGATTATAACGACACATGTGCTTGTACATCGCATGAGCGTACCTACATACTCATAAATCTTAATACGACATATACCAGTGTCATTGCTCGAGCCTATCATATGAGGGTCATCACAATAGCTTACCACCATACTATAACGCTCTCCATAGCATACTCATACATCACATTCAGCCTAATAGGGAGATATGACCAATCGTAACTCATAACATACACATACTGTATTCCTAGTAGCCCATCTTGGTTGTAAGACGTTTGTGGCCTTTACGATTGTTACGTAAGGAACAATATGTACAGACTTAAATTTTTAATCGTATATTAGCCTACACAATGATATTTTATTATCATACTCATAACTTATCTTATCTTACATACTCATATCTTAATATATTCATACAACTAAGTTTAGGACGAGCTATAGTAGAATAACTTTACTAAACTACGCTTTCCAAGGAAATATTTCGTTGTAATCTGAATATACTTTGTGTGACAACTCATACTATCATAAAGGTGTTACATCCGTACATGGATGCCTACATTTTGAGTTCCATGTACCGTAAAAGAAATCTCACTATAACTAAGGCCTAAGGGTCGGATCTCATTTTTTAACTCTTATCTTATCATATCATATTAAAACTAGAGGGTGATAGAGTCACCGCATTTGCCACCGTATATAAGGTTACACTGAATCCGCACTCACCACATTCGTTATGATTTCTCATACCACAATGAGTTGTGAAGCATGCGAATAATATATATTTCTTTCTTCGATATTATTTCAGTAAATCACCACACTCAAACGTGGACATGATCTCATATACTGGCGTACATATGACATAATATATTTATAACTCGTGCAACATACTAGATAAAAACATATAACTATCTTCCTTAATGAAAATATTTACTTTCAAGATTTTGTTATATATATTACTATAATCTAATGCATAAATAGAAAGATATTACAATTTAAAGAGAGGTAAATCACGACCATCGATCGAAATGTTTTTGTGATTAGCATGCATTAAAAGTTTTGATTGTGATAAATCGAAGTAAAATATTTGATACTCTGCCAAAAGACATTAAAATTTCGGAACCTTAGACCTCGAGTCGAGTATAAAATTTGGGTCCAAAGCATCCCGAGTCGAATCTCAATTCTGGTATACAAAAGAACACAAAGAAGACATACACCGGATGGAAGCATTAACATAGAAATTGTAAAAAATCAATCGATCAAATTTAAAAAATAAAATAGCACAATCTATTCGGACGAGAATCAATCGATCGATTTTGAAAAATTTAATATGAAGAAGACATTCGATTCAGTTCAAAATTATATTATGCTTCGAAACGAATCACGTAAGGATCTCGTCGAACAAGTGTTGCTCGAGATGTCACATCTCGGACCAGACTTAAGCCGTAAGTGGAGGTGCTATTTTGTGGAGCAGTTCATTTAGGATCTATGCCTTAAAATATCAAAATTTTATCTAAGAGGGTCAACAGCTATAAGGTCTAATTTATCAATAATTATCCAAGACGGTACGGACCATTAACTTTTTTTAAAAAAAATGCTTATGTATGTTTATTTACTGTCAAGGAGAAAAATATTATTTAATAAAAAACCACGTCCATTTCTTTGTTAGGAACACCAATTGGTCTCTCCTGTGAGATCAATTTACCTCACTTAAAACAATGAGCATGGCGTCATTTAAATACCATATTGGTGTTTAAATGATGTTACATGATCAATAGTTTATCATGTCGGATAATCTATAATAACAAAGTAATATATGATACAGTGGAGGCAGATTTTAACTCTCCGATATACACACTATAATACCAGTATTTGTATTTTATATTTAAAGGCTGATAATAAAGTTCACCAAACATGTAGTTTAGCCCTGCTTGGAGGGCAAGATTTTTTTTTTTTTACTGAAACATGTTTCAATGATAGATTTTTAATTGCATGTTTTAGACTATTTATAAATGTGTGTTAGTTCTCGATCGTCGTCTAATGGAGGACAGTCACCGTCCTCCAAAATACATATAGAGCTCCAGGTAACATCCAAATTTGGGTGTCAGATAGTATATAGATTAATATTTTTTTTAAAAATTAAAAAAAAAAATTTAAATTCACTAAGTCAAAGTTTGACGAATTTCATTAATTCATATTTCACGATTTAAAATACACAATAGAGATATATTTTTAAATTATTATTTTTTCAAAAATGATCTAAGCGATACACTCAAACTCCACGTCACATCGAAATAATATTGTGACTGCCGAGTGAAGCACCACGTTGAAGCGTGGAGGACTGAGGCCTTTTTCTATTAAAAATAATGAAATCAAGGTACTTGATATTAGCACTCTTTACCTAAGATAAGTTAAAACTCAGCTCTTGCAAGATTTGGTGCGGATAAAAGTCGTTTCATAACCTTCTAAAACCGGTGACAAGAGAGCAAGAGATAAAAATAAAAAAATTCTAAATAAATAAAACAAAAAAAGGTTGTGTGTGTATAAAACAGACAGTAAGCCGTGAAACAGTGAAAGACGACATCGTTGTAAGTCTGCATCACAGTAAGATGAAAAGTTAAAACACCTACACCTCCTAGTCTGGATTCTGAAACGAGCCGTATTTTACAGTGGGCAAAAAGACGAAAAAGGGCGCGGTTTCGTTTGTCCCTTAGCTCACGAAACAGATGACAGATGGACCGGAACTGAGTAAAATAGGATAAAAACAAAGGGTAGAAGCAGAAAATGGGGAGATATTTTTGGGGCAGCAGAAGAATCGATTTTTTGAAATTGGAGGGAATCAACGGCTAGCGGCATGTTCTCTTGATCGGGGCTGCACTTGGATTCATGCGGTGGATGCACGCTGTACATGATCGCACGTAACACCGCTGATACCGTCGGTATAAAAGCCGTCTTGTTTTTTGCCAACAGCCACGTCAGCCCCATGAGCTGGCAGTCCCTACTAAACATCTTGCTCGCCCGATCATTCCCGTACTCAGTTTTATTTTTCTCTCCTTTTAGCTGCACAAAAAATTCAAAAAGAAAATATTAAAATATAAAAATAAAAACAAATTGTTAAACACATACACTTTTAGTTATCCATCGCAGTTAAGGGAAAATTTGGAAATAAATAATTATAAAAAAAATAGTGCTGAACTTGGCCATGAAAATGAAGAAGTTCATTAGGGGTATTTTAGTGATTGTAGTCAAATTTAGAACCCGAACTCGAGGTGCGATATGACCGGGAGCTCTGCCCAAATAGTTGCAGCACAGTTGAATTACTGTTGAAGTAAGTGTTTTGATAAGTGACACATAAGCCGGTGCACGTTTGCATAAGCTTAGAAAAAACGAAAACAGGAAGATGGAAATTTTGATGGGAAGTCATTTTGCTGTTTCAGAAATAGAAAATTCCAATTCTGCCCCTTGTCAGTGTTACCAGAAATCTATGCTTTCTTTCACAAAGTGGAAATTGAAGTAGAAAATTCCAATTCTGCCCCTCCTCAGTGTTACCAGAAATATTTGCTTTTCTTTCGCAATATGGGAGAAATGTCTCAACGGTTTGAACCGGGCTATAGTCCATTTGCCAGTCCCTGAACCGTATAATTAGTTACTGACTAAACTGCCCCTGAAATTACATCTATAGACACAAGGCTTGGAATTGCAAAAATACCCTCAAATCAAAACTCCTCGAGTTTGGTCTGACAACTAACTCGAGCAGAAAGAGCAAAAAAGCAGCTAGGAGAACTACTTTTCCATGCCCTAAGCCTTACTTTTCCATGCCCTAAGCCTAAGTCAAGGACATACCATCAAATGGTCCACACACATTCTCAAAAGTGACCAGTCATAAGGAATCAAAATCTGCCTATATAATAACGAAAATATAAAATCTACTATGTCAAAAATTAGAAAGAAAAATGATGGATCTCTTTTATGGGATTCAAAGAAGTCAAACCAAACCCAGCGTGGGGAAAAGAATCTTAAATTGAAAATAAAGTTACCATTAATTAAAATCAATAACATAATGCCTAATGCCTATGAAAAGAAAATCATTAACATAATAAATAAACCTTACATTCACATTTTATTATAATATAAACCCTCACTCACATGGCAGAATCTAATGAGGGTATTATAGTCTTTTAAACGACAAAAAACCTTAGTGCCTTGCAAGTTTAGCTTCAAACCAGAGGGCGGAAAAAAGAAATCAAATGCCTAAAAAACATTGGAAAAAAATAACTAACTAATTAATTAAAAGAACTTTTTTAAGAAAAAAAGTGAGAAACTGACCTTTTGGAGAGATTCAAGGCACCTGGTGCAACCCGCGTACGACGAATTCCGGCAGTTCCGCTCCAAATCCCGCACAGCCGCAGTCGGAGTCGCATTCCGATACGCCGACACGTTAAAAGCCGCCGGGCAACTCAACGAGCTTATCTGATGAAGCCGAATCCCGCAGAAACAAAGAATCGCGTCGCAACTCGAGTTCGGCTGCGGAATATAAATATCCCGATTCTGAAGCGAGTTCTGTAACGAGTTGACACACTTCTGTGAATCGTCAGGCATCATCGGTAGATCAGAGGACGCAGGCGCCTGGGCTTTGATCTCGAGAGCAGTTCGAGCGTGCGCAGCGAAGAGCCACGCCGCGAGGACGGGGCAGCAGCGGCTTCGGTCGAGGTTTCGCCCGCAGGCTTCTCTGACGCCGCCGAAGAGCTCGGCGGAGAGGTCAAGGTGGCAGGTTTGGGTCTCCGTTTGGACCGGGAAGGCAGGTACCGTGTTTGGAGTGGAGAAGTCGCCCGGTTTTAATGGCTGCTGGGGGTTGGATTCGGATTCGGATTCGGATTCCGATGAGATTCCAGCGAGGATTAGAGGAAACAGAGCGAATAATAATAAGGTGATTAATGCGGAGGATTTCATAGTTGAAATCGGTTGCAATTCGAAAAGTTTAAAGATTTGGTTATATGGATAAATCTCTGGCTCAAGTTTTCTGATCTGAAGCTTAAGAATTCTAGAAGTCGAACCAAAAAACTAGAGAGAAATAGCTTCTCCAAATAAATTTTGCAAGGAACTCTATGAAAAAGCTTAAGAATCAGAGCCTACTTTAATAGAAACCTGTTTCTCGCGCGAAAACGCTTTTCGCAATACCCTTTTGCAGAAATCGTCAACGGATATTCTGCTTTCTCCTTTTCACCTGCTTCGACGAAGCTCACAAAACCTCTTAAAAATCAAACAAAGATTAAAAAAAAAAACCAAAATAGAAGAAAATCGAATCTCACTTCGAATGACAGAGAAATTGGATACGAATAAGATTAACAAAAAAAAAAAAAGGACTTAATATCAGATCTCAGAGTTAGAACTTAGATTGAAAGACAGAAACTAGATTGTTTTTCTTCGACAGAGGGTTCAATTTATGGAGAGATATGGGCAGCGTCTAATCTTTATATTATGTGATAATTAGTCAGGAATATGTGGAAAATAAAAAGGTGGGAGATGATGTGAGAGGAAGAGGGAATCGGAAAATATGAGTATTCGATGGGAAAAAGCTGTCTGAATTTTGTCTGTTAGTGGTGTCCTTTTCTTTTTCATTCTCTGCCCATCGTCTCGCCATGCGACACTTTACATGTGACTCGAGCTAACCTACGCTCCTCCCTCCCCCTCCATTTTATTAACGCCTCACACATTCTCATTTTAGTTATTATTTGGTGCCATTAAGACTTCGGAATTTGTTGTTTTAGATCAATTATCCACATCGAGGATCAAATATCGGTTTTGGTTCCGACATGACCGAAATTAAAAAACTTGGCGCTGAAAATTTCGCTACCATACATTATGTGACTGGAATTTGATACCTTATTTTTGTTTTGGTGTAGACTATTTAGATAAGTCACCTGTTTAGGGAAAGCGTCCACTTAATAATATCCAGTCCTGTGGTGAGTGTTAGTGCGTTTTCATTACTTGAGCGGTAGGCGCAAACACAGACTCCCTTTCTATATTATATTTTGACTTTATATAAATATTTTTGATGCTCTTACTAAGATGGTCATGATTATTTGAAGTTTGCATATTGGTCGTCCAACCCATTTACCGTTGTATTGCATCTGCTTCGAGCACCGCATGGATTAAGAGACATGAGAAGATTAGGGCTGCCAAATGTGATCGGGTTAGGTCGGATTAAGAGACATGAGAAGATTAGGGCTGCCAAATGTGATCGGGTTAGGTCGGGTTGTGTCACGATCCGAAATTCTACCCCACCCCGAGGGCCTAGAATTTCAAGTTATGACTCGCACATATCCCAAATATGCTAAGCGGACATACACCTAATCAGAGTTCTCGCGCAAAACAGGTTTCACGAAATTTGTGAAATCCAACAATTAGGGTAGAATATAAATGCAACCATAAATACTGAATAAGTGTGATAAAATCATAGTCCACTAATAAAATGATAATGAAAGTCGAAGACAAATCCGATAAAATAAACTATAAAATCCGCAATACTAGTATCAATAAAACTCAATACCAAGTCCACAATAATCAGTAATCGGCACTTGAATCAAGATCAGTACCGTAGTCCTCCTGATAACCGGTAGCGTCGCCCTCCAAAGGCTCCTGGTACTCAACGCCTGCGGAATCAATGAAATCAACGTCGGCGATATCTAGATGGCCGGCATCTACTCTACTAGCGTAATCACCTGCAATTGTTAGATTATCGTGGGATGAGTTTACTCAGTCATGTAAACTCGGTGGATACACCACCAATCCACCCCATACTACTCAGGTGCATTGTAGGTGCATCTTGTGAGTGATAAACATAATATCTCAAAGCAAATAGCAAAAGAGACAAAATTACATGTATATCGTAAAACTCATATCATAAATGCAAGACCATGATCTAGACACTCATATCCTAACGTACATTATCATATCTCATAACATATCATACCATGTCTTATTATCATTCTCGCACATACGTCTGTACATCGCATAAGCGTAACTAACATACTAGTGAAATCCTAAACACATGCTGCGGTCATTTTGCTCAAGCTACTATGGGAGGGTCAACATAGTATCATACCACCATATTATAACGCCCTCGTGTCATACTCATACTCCACTACCCAGCCAATGGGGAGACATAATGGCCAAACTCACTCATAACACACTGATACTCATAATCTCTCCCAGAGATCCGTCTTGGCTAAAAGACGTTACCCTTACGGTGACTACGCAAGGAACGACACATACAGAGACTTAAGTTCTTTATCTTTTGCTAGCCTACACAGCGATATCTTATTATCATACTCGTATCATAACTTATCTTATCTCATATTCATATCTTATTATACTCTTATACTTAATCCTATGACAAATTATAGTGAGACAACCTTCCTAATTCACGCTTCCCAAGAAAAAGGTTCCGTAGTAACCTGAATGTACTTCGTGTGGTATTTTATACTGTCATAGAGATGTTGCATCCATACATGAACGCCAATATTTTGAGTTTCACGTGACCGTAAAAGAAACCTCACCACAGCTAAGACTCAAAGCCCTATTCTCGTATCATATCTCATATCTTAACCTCTCGTATTAAAACTCGGGGTGATAGGATCACTGTATATGCCACCGTATATAAAGTTACACTGAATTTACACTCACCCTACTCGCCATGGGTCCCATTCCATCATGAGTTGTAAGGCATGTGAATACGGTGTATTCCTCGCTTCGATATCATCTCAGTAAGTCACCACGCCCAAGCATAAGTTGTAAGGCATGTGAATACGGTGTATTTCTCGCTTCGATATCATCTCAGTAAGTCACCACGCCCAAGCATAAGCATGATCTCATATACTCTCGTTCATATGTCCTAACTTACTCATAACTCATATAATGTAATTCAGATGAAAATACAGAAGGTCAGATGTACAAAAATATTTATATTAGATTATCTTATATATATATATATATATATATATATATATTTACACGCATTCCAATACAACATAGAATAGGATAATTATAAGTATATTCTCGATAACGGGAAGGTCAGGGTTCGATGTTCACGAGGTATCGAATTCCTAACACTTTGTGTTATCGAAGAGGTCGCGTTGAAGCAATAAAATTGAGATATATATATATATATATATATAATAATTAGATAATTAAATTAAATGGTATTTATAATTATTAAGTTATGATTTATCATGACCATCGATCGAAAGACCTTACAATATAATATACACAGGAACTTTGGTCATGAGAATTGGAAAATAATATTAAATTCGAATAGCCTTAAGTCATTCAAAATTAAACCCAGCTTGTTACTCTATTTTTACCTCTAAAACGTCAGATTCGTGATATGACTATTTCACACAAAGTTGTAAAGCTCGCTGTCTTCTGTCCAATGCCG
This sequence comes from Chloranthus sessilifolius, assembly GCA_021018995.1. Classification (NCBI taxonomy): domain Eukaryota; kingdom Viridiplantae; phylum Streptophyta; class Magnoliopsida; order Chloranthales; family Chloranthaceae; genus Chloranthus; species Chloranthus sessilifolius. The sequence continues at coordinate 140,479,588 of CM037588.1, read as the reverse complement.
TAAGAATCGCATTAATCCGAGGTCGGAGTAAAAAGTTATGGCCAAAATATCATGACCAATACATCGATGGTCGCGAGCTCGGGTTCGTGGCCGCGAATTCGGGTTCGTAGCCGCAAGTTCGGATCCGAAACTTTAAGATTGTGCAATCTATTATTCTTTTAAATAAAATAAAAATTTAATTTAATTTTTAGGCTTAATTAATTTTAAATAAATAATAATATAGACTTGCAATAATAATATATATTATTATAGTTTTAGTAGAAGGATAAATTTATAACTATATAGATTTGGAAATAAATAATATCAATATGATATTATGCCGATTAAGTCAATCTATCAAATTTATAAGTATTAGAATTTAATTAATTTTACAGACACAAAAGAGGAAGTAAATATATTAAATATGCAGACCTAATATAAGGTAAAATATTAATGACTCAAACAAAGGGGATTCTTGAAAAGAAAAGAGAAATAACAATAAACCTAATTTACAGTTCATGTAATTTTAATAGAAAAATAAAATACTAAACATGCAGATTTATCGTACTTAAAAATATTCATGTTTAATTAGTATGTAGATTTAAAAGGAAGTAGATCTATTAAATATACAGACCAAATAGAGGGTAAAATATTAATGGCTCAAGCAAAAAGGTTCTTGAAAGAAAAAGAGAAATAATATATAAACTCAATTTACAAAATATACAACTTTCAAGGGAAAACATATATTAAACATATAGATCTATTAATTTATGAGATATTTTGGTTTAAATAAGATTTTTAAACCCGTCGATGCGCGATTGAACGCATCCTATGCGACGGGATCTGAGAAGAACAAGATGGATTGATGGGTACCCACCTCTTGAAGCGTGAACGGAAGATCAACGGCGATTCGGGTTAAAAAGGTCGATTCCAAAGGGTTAATTAGGTCAACTCTAATTAACACTTTTTGTAAGAGATTTAATAGAATAGGAGATTTTTAGACGGAATAAGAATTCATACGTAACTTTGCATAGGCAATTGGTGTTTCTCTCCCGAAATTACAGTTATACCTTTTGACTTGCTTGATCACTTAAAATGGGCATAACTTTTTATATTCTTGTCAGAAGTCGTCAAATTATATATCGTTGGAATCGTATCGATGAGGACTTCGCAATGAGTCTAATTTTGATATGAGAAAAATTAAAAAAATTCTATTTTAAAGGGTGGGTTTCGATTCCAATGTGGAGCATTAATACAGTATATAGTGTGGTGCATCATCTAACACCGTTAAAATAAAATCTAAAAACCCGAATTGTTACAAGTTGGATAGGTGAAAATTTGACTGCCCGACAGGTAACGAGTATATGTGGGACCGGACCTGACCCGACCCCAAACCGACAAGTAAGAGTTACTGCAACTTCAAATGTATAATTACTACTTAGTTGATGGCAAAGCCTTATTCACTATTTTTTTTATAGGATTTCAATCAAAGTGACATAAAAAACGTATAAAGTTCACTATTTCTATAGCCATATATTATAATCCCAGTTTGGCCCTACATGAAAGAAAACAAATTTCAACAGTTCAACACCCTCACGTGCATCTTATGTGCTGCTCACTAGTTCAACTATAAATAAATAAATATGAAAAGCAGTGTGGGGGAAATGAAAGTTGGAGAGAGATTGACGGTGAGATGAAAGGGAAAATTTTCAAAGGGCAAGGAAAATTAATAGGAGACTCATTGAGGTCTCGACTTTAGAGTTTTAATGACAAGGTTCCACCGTCATCATCCTATCTGGGTCATTTTCTTCTTTTTATTCTGTCTCATTTCTCGTTCTCACTATTGGCTTTTCTTACTTACAAAACCCAAAACAACGACCATTCACAGTGAAGCAGTACAAAAACGGCCAAGTAAATTGTATATATGAAATTTGAATAATTTTTTATATGAAATATAAAAAATTAAACCTCACCTAATTTCAAGGGCGCATGTGCCCTTGGGATTAGGTGGGTGCTCTAAGAGCCCTAATACTGAGGTTATTAAAAAATAAATAAACAATAAAGATAAATAAATAAAACCTCATTTTAATGTTTATAAAATCTCACGAATCCAAACCATTAGAGTGAGAGTTCATATATTAAACTAAAATAGGCCCCAAATCAGAAATCGCGAGATTTCAATCATCATGATGTGGGCACTCTAATATAAACCATTCATACTTTTTAACTTCTAATATTAAAGTTTTTTTTTTTGATCATTCACTTGAGGTTAAAGGGACCTCACCCTTGCATTAAAAATAAAAAAAAATGAAAAAATACAGCTACAAAAATACCTCCAAGAACACAGAGATCTACCTAAAAACATCTGAGGCTAGGCCCCCATTGAGCAAGAAACTTAATAGAGAGAACAACTTAGAAAAAACAAAAACAAAAAAAAAAAAAACCAATTAGCTAAGAACTTAGAAAAACTTGCCATTAACCTTCAATCTGGAAGGCCCTACCCGCGTTCACTACGTCTATTTTTCGAATGCAATCTTAAATTGAATAAGGAGCAATCAAATTCTTGGCCCGCGCCCATTGGAAAGCTTTAATCTGAATCTATTATTAAAGTTCACCTAGTGGATGGTTCACATCTGACTTATAAGCTTGTTTTGGTTGCTGATAAAATGTTTCAATTATAAAATGTCACTTGGACAATTTAGATTGATATTAAATATGCCCCACCAATACATGACATAACAATAAAGTGTACTTTAATCATTTAACAATGTTTTGTTGTTTAAATGTCGATCTCATTATTCATTTTCTTCTTAAAGTATGATTTTCATAGTTTATGTTCATACTAAGGAACTTAAAGAGGGCTAGTATTTACATGTGAAGATTTTTATCTTCGCAACATGGGGTTGCGACCATTAAAATTATTGACTACATCGAATTAGATGATGGAATTGTTTCTTGTCCCAACGTTCTACAATAGATATTGAGATTATAACCAACTTATTAGACGTTCAAATGTTGATTCCACGTGGACCATCCCCAAAAGTGACTTGAGAACCCTACACATGTTACGCCATAATTACAATCACTTTTGGAATGTGTGTCACATGGTATCAATATCTTGCCATATGATAGTTGGGTAATGATCTCATGTTCTATTTTGTAAAATATTGGGACGAAAAATGGTTCACAGCGGAAAATCCCTGGTTGTGGGGAACGAATCTTTGGCTTCAAATGGTAGTACCCCCTTAAATACTAGCTTTGATTTTAATTTTTTCTCCTCCTTAAATAACGGCAGCATTATTCACAATCCAAGATTCTTCCTTCACAAGCCGAATTTCAAATGCTTAAACTATTGAATTCTTTGAATCAACAGATGGAGACTTTTTTTTTGTCCCAATCTTGGATACAAAAGATTTTGATATGTCGGGCCTATCATCATACGGACAAAAAAATATAACTATTTGACGGTAGGAATCTCAACATATCAAACAACATAAAAAGTGAATCACGGATGTACATAAAAGTCACTTGTAGGGATGTGTACCATGTGGAATCAAAACTTGACAATCCGATAGTAGGAAACTCAATCATGGTATAAAAATCAGCCGATACCGATACGTATCGGTTTCTCGGCAAACTAATACGTATTGGTATCTCAACTCGGTATATGTATCAGGTATTGATGTCGGTCAATACCTCTATTTTCTTTCTTCTTTTTTTCTTTTTTAAATAGACTGATACGTATCGGTATCGGCCAAGTCCAATACCGATTTTGACACCTTGATTTCAATATCTTTTGTGTGGAAGATTAAGACAAAAAATAATCTACATCGTCTAATTCAAAAGAGTCAATGATTTCAGCATGCAAAACCTGAGTTAAGAAGGAAGAATCTTGGGTTGAAAGTATGTGTCCTTTGTGAGGGTTGAGGTCGTGGGTTACATACTCCATGTTTGCTTCCTCTCCTATATTCATAAGGTGAGGGTTGTTGGATGGGATTTATTCCCCTATGTGTCACTTGGTGTGAGTGTTTTGTTGTAGGGGAGTTTTTCCCCAAGTGTTGCTTTTAAATTGTCATAGGTTGCGTATGGCATGGCTCTTTGTTAGCCTTTGTCATAGCAGAGTTCACCTACTTTAATTGATTTACATTTTCTTTTCTAATTCCTTATAAAGGAGGACTTATCTGTTCTAGCAACAACCTCTCTGCTCCCTACTAACTCCCTATCAGAACAAATAAAATCTGCTTTGGCTAGGAGTAAGTAGAGAAGAGGGCAGAACTGCTGAACAAGTAAATTTTGTATAAAATCTTGCTATGCAATGAGTTATCAAGGAAAATGAGTATCTGCTTTGGTAGCTGAATATTAGCAAACAGAGTGGGAACCTGCTAAAGCACGTGAACTCTGCTATGACAGCGGCTAACAGAGAGCTATGACTATGCCATACTCAGCCATATTCTCTACGATATAAAAGGCACATCCAGGCTGTCTTTGCAATATGGCATTAAAAATAAATAAAAAATCTTTGATGTGCAAATTTCTTATCTTATATTAGAAATTTTAAATCTTATGTGCCACTAGGTATGCCCCATAGGCAAGGTATCAAATATCAGCCGATAACAATATGTATCGGTTTCCGACAAACCAACACGTATCGGCGCCAACACGTATCTCAAATACCACTTCTTACACTTTTTATCATTTTACATAGTTTAAAATTTTAAAAATTTATATTTTTTTATATTTACGTGATGTGAAGCAGCATCTATGCCGTCTGATTTGAAGGCAATCGTGAAATACCACGACATATGTATATAGAGAATAGTCACTTTAAAGTGAATCCTACCAAGATCGATAGCGCCAAAGATTGACACGAAAAAAAAGTGATATCGCCTCTTAATATATATATATATATATATATATATATATATATATAGAGAGAGAGAGAGAGAGAGAGAGAGAGAGAGAGAGAGTCGTTATAGATTGTATAGAGAGTCACTATAGACTGTATACAGAGTCGCTATTTTTTTTTTTAAGAGACAATATCACCTTTTTTTCGTGCCAATCTTTGGCACCATCAATCTTTATATTGTGGCCTTCAAATCAGACGGCATAGATGCCCCTTCACATCGCGTAAATATAAAAAAGTGTAAATTTTTAAAATTTTAAACTATGGAGAACTATAAAAATGTAAGAAGGGATATTTGAGACTTTTTGTGCTAGCTGAAATTGGCTCGGCTTGGAGCTAGTCGGTTTGATGAAAGGTGGAAATATAGGGTCTCTAACAAAAAAGGTGAATATGAGAGGGTCGATCCTGAAAATTTCCCTTAAAACTTTGCTCTTACAAATCATAACCGGCTATTCCAATTTGAAACACATCGCCAGTCAAACTGGCCCTTAAACCCCTTTGGAACCTAATAACTCACTTTTGAGCCTAATGTGTGGCATGTGATTTTAGGATAATTTTTTAGGACATTTGCCACATGGAATAAAAACTTAGTCATCTGACGACAAACTTATAATCTCAAGATTCATCGTGTAGAAGATTGGAATGAAAAATGATCACCATCACCTGATTCATTGCCATTAATAATTTTCAATATAGGCACGCACCTGTAACCTGGTTGGCCCGAATAGAGGTTCCCTTGTGCAGTACTCCACAACTGTAGCAAAACGAAGTAGTGAAGGGCCGATGGAGTTTTTGATGGGTTTTATTGGCTTGGATCTTGGGAGCAAATCGAGCTAGTGAGGGGCCGATGGGGTTTTTGAAGGGTTTTATTGGCTTGGATCATGAGAGCATACACTTGATTTTAAATTTTTGAATGTGATGAGGCGCGATCGCATGGTTCATCCATGCATTCCAACCAGATGCAAGCCATGTGGCACCCAAGCTAAAGATCAAGTGCCAAGACAACTTGCTCAAAGCTCAATTGGGTGCATTTAAAAAAAATTAAAAATAATATTTATCTCTTGATCGATCATGTATTGGTAAAAGGTTTAAAATTTCAACAGAAAACTTTGACTTGAGATGTAAAGGGTAAAATTAATGATCTGAAAATTGATTTCTTTTTATTTTATATTTTTTTTTATCATTTGTAGCCCCTACCAACAAATTTTTTTGGCTATGCCTATGCTCCATGGTATCAAATAGCGGCCGATACCAATGCGTATCAGGTATCAACTCAGGGGCTTGTATCGATTGACACTTCTATTTTCTTTAATTTTTTTTTTTAAATGACACCTATACAATTCGGTATCAGCCATCCATGGACCAATACCGGATACCCATATCGAGTTTGACACCTTGGGAGCAAGTATCCTGAATTGATTAAATATTTCGTCACCCATCCTTTAATTCATTCTTAAAACATTGATCACAATTAATAGGACCCTGATCAATACTTTTGAAATATAGTTATTTTTGGACGATGGCTGATGATCAACCTTGCGTCTAGGGCTCTCAATGGGGTGGACGAGGGTCGTTTTTTTTTTCAGCTAAATATTTTTTAAATTAAACCCTTTTTATCTAAAGATTTTTTTAAATCAAATTTTTTCAAGTTTCAACCGTTAAATTTTAAGGCATTTTAGTAACATATTTTTAATTGAAAAAAATTGGGATACATATATAATTATTATATATTATTTCATATTAAATGATTATTACCTATATAAAAATTAGGGTAGGCCCAGGCCTGGTGTTGGGGTACTTATTGCAAGCCTGGCCCAATTTAACCTTAGCGAGGTCATTCTTTGCCTGAGTTGGTTCCTTGAAGGTCTGCTATTTTCGGGCCGGGTCTGGGCTGGAATCCAAACCTTTGGGCAGTAAAAAATTCAAAAAATATAAAGTATTTTTTTATTTTTCAGAATAACAAAAGCCCGTTCATACTTTGTCTACAGATTTTCATCTGAAAAAAAGAAAGGCATATTAGCCATTTGACATTTCTCTTACGTCTCATTTGAGCGGCAAAATCTACTTGACTAAAGCGCATGTTTAGGTATCCCATCTTTAGACAACAAGAGTCGTGGGTGACAGCAAAACCAACCCACTTTCCAAAATATATATAATATATAACCTAATAAAAAATAAACAAAAAGGTAGGCTAAACCGCTGGAGCAAAAGCAAAGAAGCAGTTGTTGATTTGACTCTTCACATGCAATCAGAGCCCCTACCTTTTTATTTTATTTTCTATTAGTATTTAAATATATTATCCTCGAAATCCTCACCATTCATCTCCTATTTTCATTTATCAATTTTCCCCTCCATATTCCCACATGAAGGACGACAAGAGATCAGAGTCAGCAGGTAGGGACGTACGAGAAAAAGACAAAGAAAAAGGAAACCGAACATTGGGATTAAGCTTAAACAGCGACAAATCAAGAGATTCTACTGTTTCAAACTAATATATGGCAGCAAAGCATGCACAATAATTCAAGCTAAAAGCTTCTGTAAAGCCCACCAAATCTCATGGCTTTTCTAAGCTTTTATCACCATGATCAAGCTTTTTGAGGTTGAGTGGTTTCATGGGTAATTGGGTTTTCATGAATTTGGTTTTTTTTTTTTTATTATTACTTTTGTAGCTGCTGAAGTTTCATAATGGTTTTAGCCGGTTCAAAGGACATTTTGCAACATCCCCTTCCAAACTATTGAGGCTGACAAGATGTATGTTCAATTATGGGTATTAGTAAGATCGCTGTTCTAATCATACAAACCATCAATAACTACCATTTCATCACAAAAATACCAAGAATGTCCCTCTTATTCGTTGAATAATGTAAATCAAAATTTCTTGTTTAAAATATCAAGATGCCCTTTATTTCTTGCTTGATCACTAAGTTGCCCGCGGGGTGATCCGATCAACTGCCCGCAAATCTTTAAAAAGAAAAAAAAAAAAGCCCCATCGACCACCAGAGTAGACTGATCGAGCGACTGATATTCTTATTGATAGCCCGTAAATCTTTAAAAAAAAGATACCTTATAAATTGCATTAAAGCGCACTACTTGCCATGAGATCGCTCGATAACCTGCTCGTTATGAATGGTTTGCATTACTAACTTAACACAATTGTTCGTATCACGTCAAGTCGAAGTAAAGGGGGTATTTTAGTAAGAAAATTTCTATTTGTGCGCACCTATTTATTGAAAGCACACTACGCCCACCACACGAACATTATTAAGTGGGCATGTTTTAGTAAACATGTGGGCGTGAAATGAGGTTCCCTTTTAGTAAGGGGAGCTACAACTTGCACATGAGATTTATGTTATAACATATGGTTAAAAAGAAGGGTTTTTTTGCAAATACTCCTCTATGTTATGCTGAAATTGCATAAAACTCCCTGAGTTATGTCTATTTACAGTGCACCCCCTACTTTTATGTTTCCTTTATAAATACCCCCTGCCGTTAAGTGGTAGTTAATTAAGCTTCATTTCTTCAATTAAATAACACATTTGCCCTTACTTAATATTATATATAAAATAGCTATTATATTTTTTTCAACTTTGATCGCATTTTAAACGGTGGATAAGCATCGGATCTTACCCAAATTTTTTGGGTGGAACATGATTGATCTCCTCTAAGTTGCCTTGTTACCTGATTTTCAATTTGGGTGCCAATGATACCCAATTGGTTCGTAACGATTATAAGGTCGGGATGGTACAAACGGGGGTAGCATTTTAGCGTTACCCACGAGTCAAGCGAGCATCATAGACATCCAAATCGAAAAATCAGGTAACACGACAACTTATAAGAGATCAATCATATTCCACCCAAAAACTTTTGGACAAGATCCAATACTTATCCACCATTTAAAATGCTGTCAAAGTTGGGAAAAATACAATGATCATTTTGTATATAATGTTAAGTAAGGGCAAACAAATCATTTAATTGAAAAAATGACGCCTAGTTAACTGTCATTTAATGGCAAGGGATATTTATAAAGAAAACATAAAAATAGGGAGGCAAGTGTAAATAGAAATAACTCAGGGGGTTTTATACAATTTAAGCATAACATAGGGGGGTATTTGCAAAAAACCCTAAAAAAGAAAGAATTGATATTTTTGGAACCTTGATGTAAATATCATTATCTTTGATGCCAAAATATGGCACAAAAACACAATCTCAAATAGATGATTTAACATAGTCAACTATTAAATCAACTAGTTGATTTTACTGTGTTGAACGAGATAATAGAGATTGAGTTTCATGCCAATTTTTCACATCTATAATATTCAGCTCATGACTTTCAAATCAGATGACTTAGATAGTGTTTCAAATAGCACACAAGGCTTCAAATATTAAGTCTTTATTATTAATAAATATGCTAAAATACAAATTTAGTGTGCAAGTTATAGCTTAACAAGTCTTTATTATTTCAATTCCGATGGTTGATGAGGATCTTGCCATTTTGAAAGGGGATTTGCAAAATCTCTTTAAGCTTAACATTATGATGAAGCTTTTTAAGGTTAAGTGGTTTCATTGGTATTTGGGTTTCCTTGGTTCTGTTTTATTTTTTATTACTATTTATAAGTGCTCAAGGTAGAACTGCTTTGAGCTTTTTGTCTTTGGAGTTTGAACTTTGCAGAGTAGGCGGAGGGAGAGAGAGAGAGAGAGAGAGGGGTACCTATTTATTTGGTACCGTAATTGTGGTCGAAATTCGCAGCAAAAAGCGGTAATCATAGCGTCGTGGAAATGACTTTTGTAGAGAGTGTCGTACCCCACGTTTTACTTTTTACAGACTGACTCAAGTTGTCTTTGCCTTTGTAGGACAATGGACTCTCCTCACAGGCATCACAAGCTTTTTCATTTTATGTGAAGCACCTTTAAATCACTGATTGTCGAGAAACGATGAGATTAACGGTTTTCGAGTTTTCAGACGTCTGCTGTAGTCAGCTACTGTGGACGTTCTGATAGGCGTCATGATGTTATGAAGCACCTTTTCTATGCGTGATTAACGTGACCGGCCCCGTTACCAACGGCTGGTGACTTGGATCATCTACTTTGAACACATTTCACCATGGTTTTAAATCTAGGAAATCCGTGATGCATCAGATTCGCGTGATACCTACAATAATGTTAAATGATCTTACACCTTGAAACCACTCTAACGGTTTATAATCAATCTAAACAGTCTAAGTGGCTGCTTTCTTGGTTAAAAAACTGACCGTGTGATTACATTCCCATAATCTCAAGATAAGTTGTGTGAAAGATTGAAATAAAAAATAATCTCTATAGTCCCATTCAACGAAGTCAACATTTTTCAACTTTATTTAATGGAGATATTCAATATTTAGTAGGGGCTAGCATCAAACCCGTTTTTAAAGGGAGCTAATGAATACACACAAGATTTGTACCATAGCACATGATTAAGAAGAAAGATTTCATTATTTTTAGGATATGTGCCACATGGAACTCCATCAAAGCGGTCTGATTCAAAGATCACAATGTAAAAATCTTTGAGACCAAACATTATCATGAAACCCGAACTCTATCATCTATGTGTGAAGCATTGAATCTTATAATGGCCACTGACTGTTTGGATTCCGATGATAGATGAGATTAATGGCCACTGACTGTTTGGATTCCGATGATAGATGAGATTGTATATCATACCAACTTTTAGCCTCATAGACATTTAAATCATGGTCTTTGAATAAAATCGCTTAGATGATAGTGTTTTACATGGCACAAATCTTTTTAATTATGTGCACACATATCTTGTGTGCAACTATTGGCTCTCCTTTTTTAAGTTATCTGCAATGGAATAAATCTAGTAGGAACCCTTTACTTATTTATTTAATTGGAACCAACTTTTTACTTAGTACTTTTTACTGAAGAGGGGGGCCTAGATCCTATACTTTGATCTATTGTTTCTTTGACACTGTGCCTCCTGCTTCAAAGGTAAGTAAGAAAACATGGTAGTTTTTAAAAGGGAGAAAAGGTTAGGTATCCTATCATCGTTTTTTATTTATTATTTATGTTTATTACTTTTCCGGTTCGCATGTTTGTTGCTTTCTCTTGACGCTCTGCCGCTTTGTCTCTATGCCTCTCTCATCGGGGACCGTGTGGCCTGATGTTAGACTCATCTTAAATAACATCTCTTGATCAGCCTGATATTAGACTCATCCAATGACCAACAAATACTAGACCGTCCGATCAGACTCATCTGGATCCCATCGGTCCCATAGGAAACCAATCGATCAAGAATGGGACCGATCAGACCCATGTGTAACAGCGCGGTATAGGGAATGAATGATCTAATATTGGACCTGACTGATCTTAAATAAGACACATTGATTGATCACGTTTTAGACCAATCAAACGACCCACAAATACTTGACCATAAGGCTGTTCAACTTATATGATAAGGGTCAGTCTCTTATGTGTCCCATATGGGTTCATCTGGTTTCCCATTTAGAGCTTGATCAATGTCCTTGTTTACGGTAAATCAATGTCAAAAGTGAATTGACCATGAGAGTCTAATCAAATACGATTCTCGAATATCTTTTTGGGGTGTTACATGAAATCAAAATATAATCCTCTACTGATATACCCATGATCTCTAAGAATAGTTATGTGGTTGTGTGACAAAAAAACTCTAGAGATGAGTCAAATAGAACTACCCTTAATTTATATAGGGGAAGGGTTCTTTATTTAAAAAGGGGCACCGACAAAGGTTGCTACATGTTTAAAAGTTTGTATTAGCTACCCAACATGAGCACTACCAATGGTGCTCAGGTCAATCTTCGTGTACTAATCTTTGGAAATGCTTGGATAGTTTTTCTTTCCACCAAATCAGTGAACAATGAAAAACATATCTTCACAGATTTTCATGGTCATAAAAAGTAGTAAAGCTCCTAGGGCTTTTGGCTATAGTAGAAGGACCAAAGTATCAAAAGTATCAACTCGGATATCGGTATTCATATCGGTCAATACTTCTCAATTACTTTTTTTCTTTTAAAATATACCAATGCAACTCGGTATCAGCCAATTTGTATCAGTCCTTCATAGATTAATATCCGATATCGGTACCCGAGTTGACAGCTTGAGAAGGACTAGGACTGAGAGCACTGCCCGCGCTGCTTGGGTGAGATAACTAATACTATGTGTTAGCTGTTTTTTTAATGAGATGCCAAAACAAAAGCATGTCACTTGAACTGTTGAACATAAGAAAGCTACTAATTATCCAACCCACTACCAAGCACCAACAAATGAGCTCTCGTCTTTGCATTGCTCAATTGAAGGGCCCCTTCCCCTTCCTTTTTGTATTCAAACTTTTTTTTATTATATTTTTTTGAAAGATTTTATATTCAAAATTTTAAAACACAAGTTGATGATTGTTGGAATGATTTGGTAATCGATCGACCTTTTTCAGCTATAGTTCATTGAAAACTTGATATGATTCTTCGTAAGTCCGTATCCTAGATATATTAATTAAAAACGTACAAGTGGAACCGTTCCATGTGGCCACGGTTCAATCCTAGCTTACCAACCATAGAGAGAAAAGCAAAGGCATTAACTTGAATAAGCATTGGTTCTTTTAGCCGATGCCACAAAATTTTCCGAAATAATTAAAAATTTGAAAACTTTTGACCGAATATTCTCTTGATTCGTTGATTCTCTAAATATTTCATGGATCTTTCTTTGAATATGACATTTTTTCTTTCTTTTTTTTTTTTTATAGGAAAAATTTGACGAATCTCCTTAATTAAAAACCCATTAGAGAATTATTGCAACTTCAAGCTTTTTTCTATGAATTTGCTTGAGAAGGAAACTCCGAATTGGAAAAATTCAGTTTTATCATACTAAAAATGTGACGATCAATAATTGCCTCCAAAAATGGTCATCACCATATAATTATCAAGAAAAGCTGAAAACAGTTAATCACAAGAAATTGAAGAAAAATAAAAATCCTACTACAATAGATTGTTAGACCATAGTCACCAACACGGAGTATGTGAATAAAACAAGGAATTCGGAAAAACGGCAAAAAAGGGAAAGTGCAGGAAAAAAAGGGTATGGTAAATAAAAAAGGCAAAAAATAAAAAGTACCAGAAAAAAGAAAATATTAAATTAAATGGGACCGACTCTCCCAACTGTCATTTAAGCACCAAATGGTGCTTAAACAATCTCACACTATTTATTGGCTTATGATCTTAGAAATCTAGACCGTCGAAGTGATATATCATCAATTGAAGGGCTATGGGTTAAAAAATGACACTTTTTGGGAGATTCGAGCCTCCGATTTGTGCACTCTAATATGAACGGTTGTTCTTAATTTTGATGACTGATATTAAAGTTCATCGATTGGATGATTTCATCAAGTTAGAAGCATGATCCTTTAGTTGAGACATGTTCCAACGATGGATTGCCACTTGGGAAATTTCATTGATCATAGATGTGTGCCACATGTCAAAATGATAAATCACACTTCAATGGTGTGAGATACAAAGTGAGTTTTTAATGGTTGAAGATCCTTTAAACCCATACGATGTTTAAGGTTGCGTATGGCATAGCTCTTTGTTAGCCCCAGCCACAGCAGAGTTCACTTGCTTTAGTTGGTTCGCATTCTCTTTTCTAACTCTCTGCAAAGGAGGATTTACCTGCTCTAGTAGCAAGCTCCTTACTCTCTACTAACTCTCTACCAAAACAAATAAAATAAGCTCTGACAAGGAGTGAGTAAAGAGGAGGGTAGAACTGCTGAACATGTAAATCTTGCATAAAATCTTGCTATGCAAGGAGTTATCAAGGAGAAGGGTACCTACTAAAGCAGGTAGTAGGATGTTAGTAAAGAAGATGAGAACCTACTATAGTGTAATAACCCAGATTTTTGAATTTTATTTAATGGTATTAGATGATGTACCACATAGTGCGTGGTGCTAACGCTCCACACCGGAATATACCCACTTTAGAAATAGTCTGATTTTTTTTATATATCAATATTAGACTAATTGCGGAGTACTCGTCGATACGATTCCAACGATATATAATTTGTCGATTTTCGATAAGAGTATAAAAAGTTATGCCCGTTTGAAGAGTGAAGCAGGTTAAAGGGCACAACTGTAAATTCGGGAGAGAATCACCATTTACCTTGGTGCTTACACAAAGCGCTGGAGCAAAACCTCTTCTCAAGCTTTTCAAGTCCCGTATGAATTCTACTTGCGTGTAAAAACTATTATTTTATTAAATCTTATACGGAAAGTCTTAATTAGAGTTAACCTATACAGGGAATTAGATATATATTTACTTCTTCTCTCAGTTGTCTCTCTTTATTCCCTCTTCTCTGCAAAAGCTCTGACAGTGTCATCTTTCATAATTCCTCGTCGGATCTCCATCGATTTTCGATCTTATTAGAGAATCTTACACCATCAAAGTTTCTCATCGCCGCGACCAATTTATCGTAAGAAAGGAATTCTCGCGAAAAAACTCGGGCATATCGTCTCTCAAATCCGATCTCCATCAACCCAAATCATCGTAGGATTTGAATCACGCTTCAACAGGTGGGTGCCTCTAAATCCATCTTAAATTATTCAGTTATTTCTTAAAAAAGAAAACCCTAATTTTTCCTTAAATTTTGATAAATTTCGGGTCTTAAAAACATAGAAATTAGGCCCAAAATCGATAGGATCATTTTTCCCAGATTTTCGTGAAATTCAGCCAAACTCTTCAACAGACACAGCCTCGGTATTTTAGCCATAACTTTTTACCCCGAACTCGGATTGACGTGATTCTTACGGCACTGAAAAGAAGACAACGAGATTTACAACTTTGTCTGAAATAAAAATTTCACGAATATAATATTTTTAAGGTCAAAATTGAGCTGCAAGTCGGGATACGTTTTAGATGATCCAAGGTTACACGGGTTTGACATTATTTTTTTAACTCTTGGGCTACTTTACGCTAAACTTATCTCTAGACTTATAAATCGCTAAAATTAAATAAAATACATTAAATAGCTTGCATCGAATAACAATCTATAAGTTTAAGGGGTCAAATATTGACGTTTTTAATACTTACCATTCTATTACCTCCTTTAAGCCTCATACAATCTTTGATTTGACACATGTGCTCCTTCAGAATTTTAAAATAGGTCGGATCGCTATATCAGTCAATCACCAAATTTCATGGATACAATTAACTCTAATGAAGTATAGTTTCAACTCTATTGTAAAATAAATGTAGTTAAATATTTCTTATTTTTTGTTTTACTTTAATATTTCGTATGTTATGCTCTTTATTAATTTTCTTCATAAATATGAAATGCTTAAGGTTTATGTTATAGTTCATTCTTATATATGTTCACCATTATCATATGACATTCATCATATAGAAAATCACGATAGGGCATACGCATATAAGTTAAGAATAAGATATGACACATGACTTAAGCCTTCGTCACGGTGGGGTTTCTTTCACGGTCACGTGAAACTTGGAATATAGGCATCCATGTACGGATGCAACCCCTCTATGGTAGTATGGGATACCACACGAAGTACATCTAGGTTACTATGGAACCCGTCCCTTGAAAAATGTGGTTTAGTGAAGCCTATCGCACCGTGACCAATTCTAACTAAGTTTTAAGAAAAATGAGAAAAGAATATGTTAAGACACATGTATGTTAAGAAAGTGGGGACTTAAGCCCACGCAAATATAACATCGGGGCGGGGACCTAAGCCCATAACCGAAAAATGATATGATATGTAAGACACGCTGTGAAGGCCAGCTAAATATGAATTAAGTTTCTACACGTGCCATACCTCACGAGCCACCGTAAGGGCCTAACGTCTGCAGCCAAGACGGGTCTTAAGGACATTATAGCCTTGTCTCGAACTAAGGGGGCATCGTGGTTACTATGCCGGCAACCTCATCTGGCTGGATGGTGGTTTATATTATGATATGGAGGTTAGGTGGTTATCTACACGTGGACCTCGCGTGGTAGGCTCGAGCAGCGATCCTGGCACAGATCGTTTAAATAAGATAAGATGCGAAGTACTTTGTGTAGGCGTATGGAGTAATTAATAAGACTTACGATATGTCACGTATGCTAAGTTGATAAGACAAATAAGAAAAAAGATAAGAAAATAGAAGCATCATGCACTCTTCATGTTATATTAGTATATTTTTCAGTCTTGATTATGATAGTATATAAATTATGGATAAGTTTATTTCATTTATTTAAGATGTTGGTTATATTTTAAAAATACACCGCAATTCAAGTGATTGCACACACGCCCACCTGAGTAAGTTATGGTGGATCGATTGTGCAACCCGCTGAGTTTACGCGATTGAGTAAACTCACCCCCCTCCCAAAATCTAACAGTTTCAGGTGAAAATTCTGCTTATCCCGTCCTTGATGATTCGAAAGCTGCTGATCCGGAGATGGCTCATATAAACAAGGATGTCGGCTACCACCTTGATGAGAGCGTAGATCCGGCAGATTTTTACCAGCATTGAGAACC
This sequence comes from Chloranthus sessilifolius, assembly GCA_021018995.1. Lineage (NCBI taxonomy): Eukaryota > Viridiplantae > Streptophyta > Magnoliopsida > Chloranthales > Chloranthaceae > Chloranthus > Chloranthus sessilifolius. The sequence goes on along the minus strand of CM037588.1, from coordinate 140,463,163 downwards.
CTTTTACTCTAGTTTTCATTATTTCTTGAGAGACTTGTTTTAGCCTTGATATATTGTGTGAGTTTACATTTGAGACCGTTTTACCCTATCTGAAACTGATTTTGATTTGATATCCTAGATACATGGTTAGGATTAAGTACTTCATTATTATTGTCTACGTTTTTCGTTATTAATTTATGAGTAAATTATTTTTAATGCTATCTTACATGCCTCAATCCATATGCTAAGTCAATTTATAGATTATGTGTATGTTCGCTTATCGCCTTAACCAGCGTGCGGTGTCATAACACGGAATTCTAGGCCCTAGATATCGGGTAAGGATTCTGGGTCGTGACATATAGCAAGTGAACTCTGCTGTAATAGGTGCTACCAAAGAGCTATGCCATAGCAATCTAAATGTCTGTCACAACCATTATCTCTAAATTAAAAAACATATATATGAACATATGTAAACCCATTTTTCATTTAAAACACATTTTACACAAAAAGAACTTATAAAACACATTTAGTACAAAAAATATGTTATACACTTTTTTGCATATAAAATACCTTTTTATATGTTTGCTAAAAAATTGCATTTTAAATACAAATTTTCTCAAATAACACTCTATTTGGTGACTATTAGACTGCTAAATCGATTAAAAGACTTTCCAATCAATTCTTTGTAAGGTGCCTCTATTCTCACCCACTTATTTACGGATAGCGCCCAGTTAATATTGTCCTACACTATGGTGGGCACTAGCAAGGTGGGATGGGTCATTACTCATGGTGCTGGCATGAAAGCTGGTGACCTTAGAGGTAGGTGATGTTGTGCTACGGCTCGTTGTGTTGGCTAGCAAGAAGGCACATGATCCTTAGAGCTAGGTTTGTTGCGCACTAGTGTGGAGGTGTGCATGCCTTGCGTAAGATTACATGCTCCTTTATATGACGTAAGTGGGCCAAAGTAGTTAAGCAGTGTGGCGGCTAGATATGTGTGGACGTGGGAGGCTAGCTTGGAAGTGTTGGTGCACTATTGTGCGATTAGCAATTAGGGATGATTGACACTTTGAGGTATTCTTCCTATTTGACAAGGGTTGGACATTTTCCCTTATATATGAGAGGGAGCCGTGGAGCTACTCTCATACACATCGTGCCTCAATTGCATAGAGGTGCATCAATGGTTCCTAGGCATGTAAGAGTGAGTCTAGGATATTGCTTTGGCAATGTCGTGTGTCACTTAGAGATGTTGTTACGTCGTGTATATATATCATGTTAGGGTCAGACCTGTGGCTAGATTTGGAGATGTGTGGCTAGATTTGGAGATTGATGCAATACGGCATGATTGGCTACGATGGAGGCACTCATAGGCTATGTGAGACACTATTGTGTATATTGGCACAAAGCTCGGATGCTTGAGATGTGTGTTGATTATGAAGACTACACTAGGGTGGGCTTGGTTAGATATGGCAACAAGATATAGAATAACATAAGGAGTTACATGCTACCGTTGCATGTAAAAGACCAATGCACGAGGCAACATATGAAGCTTGAGCAGGCCAACTGAGGAGTGTGGAAGACGTGTGTCATATAGGGCACAATGTGCTGAAAGGGCAAGCCTTAGCAAAAAAGATAATAATGAGGGGAATTACCGTCCTCTAGGTGAGTGGTATTAGAGTTGATAGTAGGATAGGCTGACCTTATTGTAATAACATCTAGCACCACAAAGATGTGTTGAGCTGTGCCTCATAACAGTGCACATTCATTAAGGGGGTGCTTTCACTAATGAGGTGGGCGAACTACCCTTCTTTTTATTCGATGTTTATTATATGTGAGCCACTACTTGCATAAGGAAACTAGCCTTTGGCACACTCAAATTGGGTCTTCTCAAAGAAAAAAAAACTCAAAATTTTCGTGTGCGAGAAAGGCCCAATTCCCACATGCAAGTAGTCGCTCTCTTTTACTACTTTAAAACCCCTGCTTAAAAATATGGAGTGAATTACAAGTTGCAGTGTAGCAGTTTAATAGGCGGAGACTGTTCCTCAAAGCAGTAAAAAATGGGGACATAGTAAGAAATCTAAGGGTTATGATATCAGTGAAAGTAGTGTGGGGTGATATAGACACCTGCAATGTACGGCTATGCAACTAATACCAAAGATTAGTAGGATGAGTGGATTACCCAGTCGGGTCCCAACTCTTTGTAATCTACCCACTGGTATCCCAACTTTATGAAATAACCCAGCAGGATCATGACCCTAAACTTTCTTTTATTATTTACTTGCAAGGGTCTAAAAAATCTGCACATGCATTTTTTTCAGTTTAAGTTAAACCATAGAGGACTAAAATACCCTAACATGAATTTACTAAAACACCCATCCTTCCATAACTAGAAGGTTGGTATTTTCCCTGCTATTCATCTTCCTCCTATTGACCATTTTGGGTTTCCTCTTCTCTTCATCTTCTTCTTGTAAAGATAGAATATTTCCTTTATTTTGCAGTACAGAAAAACTCGGCACTACTTGCTGCTCCATTATTTGAACCAGGTATGTCTGGGTAGCTCTTATTTTGAAGATATGAATCTTCATTAAAGCAATGAGCAGAGATCTGCAAACCCTCCTCTCTTGCCACTGATTTTCATGAACATTGAATGCATTAGCATCCCATATAGTCCCAGCCCCCTCTTCCCTTCATCTTCTTCTCTGCTGACGAAGCAAGAGGGAGAAGTGTGTTGTTGTCGTCTCTGCAAACCTTCAACATTGGCCGATGTTGCATCTTCTTTCGATCACATACGTCTAAAATTTTATGCGTGCACATCTCCAGCCGTCCGGTAAACTCATAAGAGCAACTTATAAAATACTGTGGTAATAATGTTGCCCTAAATGTCTAACCTTTCTTTTAATGAATGGCTTGTTTGAGCTATATACAAATATAGCAATATTGCCCTAAATGCTGAATCTTTGTTTTAATGAATGACTTATTTGATGTAGATAGAAATGTAATAATATTATCCTAAATGCTTAACCTTTGTATTAAATACTTGTTTGAGGTAGATAGAAATATAGTAATGCTGTCCTAAACTCATAAATGTTATTTTTAGAGATAATTACTGATCGGGGTAATTATCTCACATAAGTACATTATTATTTGATATCAGTCCTTTGATGTTCTAACATTAGTACTTGACAGTATTTTGTAACTCATGCAGGTCAGAATGTAGTTTAATTCTGAGAATGAGGCTGATATCAATCCTGCAATGTCTCATATCAGTACATTATTGTCTGATATCAGTCTGTTAATGTCCTCACATCAATATATTATTGTCTGATAGTAGTCCTTTGATGTTCTCACATCTGTACTTGATAGTATTTTATAGCTCATGTCGGTCAGTGTAGTTTAATCCTGAGAATGAGCTTGATATCAGTCCTGCACTGTCTCACATGAATACATTATTGTCTAATATCAATCCCTTAATTTCTCGCATCAGTATATTATTATCTGATATTAGTCCTTTGATATTCTCATATCAGTTCTTGACAGTATTTTATAACTCATGCAGGTCAGAATATAGTTTAATCCTGAGAATGAGCTTGATTGATATCAGCCATGCACTGTCTCACATCAATATATTATTGTATGATATCAATCACTTAATTTCTTCGTTTCAGTACTTGACAGTATTTTATAACCCATACAGGTCAGAATGTTGTTTAATGCTGACAATGAGTCTAATATCAGTCATGTACTGTCTCACATCAATACATTATACCAGTCCCTTAATGTTCTCACATCAGTACTTGACAGTATTTTGTAACCCATGCAGGTCAGAATATTATTTAATGCTGACAACGAGTCTAATATCAGTCCTGCACTATCTCACATCAATATATTATTGTCTGATACCAGTCCCTTAATATTCTCACATCAGTACTTGACAGTATTTGGTAACCCATGCGGGTCAGAATATTGTTTAATGCTGATAATGAGTCTAATATCAGTCCTGCACTGTCTCACATCAATATATTATTATCTGATATCAATCCCTTAATGCTCTTATATCAGTACTTGACAGTATTTTATAACCCATGCAGGTCAGAATATTGTTTAATGCTGATGATGAATCTAATATCAGTCTTGCACTGTCTCACATCAATATATTATTGTCTGATACCAGTCCCTTAATGTTCTCACATCAGTAATTGACAGTATTGAATGACTTGGTCTCATATGAGTCACTCATGACAAACTGTTAATGTCATTAATTTTTGAAAAAATGGCAGCTAATATTAGAGAAATCTATTTATTGTTGTAAGTATATTTATTATTTTTTTGTATGAATTATGTTAGGTCTGTTATGAGACTTCATAGTCTTCAAAGAAGTCATATTTGTCTAAGACGGGTCTTATGGCTGAATTTGCTCATGATAAACTGTAAATGCATTTATTTTTTTGAAAACTTTCTGGCACATATTTATAAATGAATTATAATGTAATATTATAAATTATACACAAGAGGATAAAATTTCATGTACTACCCTTAGGGTCTCTACTCTGATAGCTATTTTATCGCTTGTGGAGCTTGAAGCTCTTAGTTTAACTGCAGTGAAGCCTCTTTCGTCTAATAGATATTCCTACAATCAACGAGCTGATATACATATTAATATAAAATTTTGATTATGAGTTTGAGAGATTCTCCATTGGCGGCCGTACTGTTGATTTCCCTTGCTAGAAATATCCGCTTTACTTGGTCTTAAGCATATTGAAATTATCCCTGAAACTTTGGGAGAAGGTTCGAATGTCGAAAATGAAGACATTAATTTTTTTTGTATGAAATATTTTGGTTGAGTAGGTAGTATTAGTGTCGGTGAAATAGAAAAGGCAGTGACTGTTGCTAGTATAGAGAAAGAGAGTCGATTTTACTTGTCTCACCTTATTACATATTCTTGCGACATTCATGGTACCGAATAGCTTTAAGACAATTGAAGAAACATACGTGATATTAGTCTATAATATCAAGTACTTCAACATAATTGCATGGGGACGGGTTACTCATACATGTTTGTTAAACTCTTTTCAATCTGTCGCTTTAAATTTTAAGAGGAGCGGTGTGCATACCAATCTTGATGGATGTACCTTTGTATTGCAGGTTAGCCATTGTCTTTGTGAATGTTATCCATTTACACACCGTTTACCGCATAATAGATATATTTCCTAATAAATCTTTAGTTTGTGATTTGTTTTAGATTTTGACATATGAGCACTTCCCGACCATAGCACCGACTTCAATTAACCATGATTTTCTAAGATATACGAAGTATATCTCAGTAAAAAGTCATCATCGAAAGTATTATATTACGGAGCTTAATAATCCTAAGGTATTATTAGTATAAACCTCAACCAATTCCATTTTATAGCTTTGAATAAATGAAGAAGTCACTTCTTCTGATAACTTGGTCTCACCCTCCTGGTAACATATCTACAAATAATTTCAAATTTTGAATTCACTGATCGTGAATTATTAGAAGAGGTGATCCAGGATGAGATTAATGATTATGTTGGTTGCGAATTCAATCGTCTTCAATTCCTAAAAATGTCTTCCAATGAACAAGGTAGTCGCATCACAGCGTTGGAGAAGTCCAACAACAAACTTGTTCAACAAGTTCGAAGACAAAAGAAAAATAGTGATTTAAGGAAGGGCCTAAAATTGTTAGAGTTAGAGATTATAATTTTATAGGTAAGCTACTTAATAGAAATTATTGTTACTTATTACAATATTTTTAAAATCTAACTGATAGATTAATGTTGTAAAACAGGGCCAACTTAAAGAGTACGATTTCAAATCCTTTCCCAATCGCAATAAGGATGTGGGAAGGAGTAGTTTTACTGAAAAGAATGATGCCCAAAATATAACTCCTCCCACTAACCCACCGAGGGATAGGGAAGTGAAAGGCAAAGAAAAAGTACAAATCCCTCGGGAGAGCGACGTGAAGGTCAAAGAAAAAGTGTAAGTCCCTCGGGATAGTGACGTCAAGGGCTAGGAAAAAGTGCAAGTCCTTCGGGATAGTGACGTGAAAGACAAGAAAAAAGTGCAAGTCCTTCGGGATAGTGACGTGAAAGACAAGAAAAAAGTGCAAGTCCATCGGGATACTTGTAACTGAAATAAGGCTAGTCAAAATGTATGTATGCCCATGAAATTAGAGTTAATCACTATTAACCCTCCTACTGATGGAATGGGTCATACTTCTAAGATAATAGATGATGGGAAGAGGAATTGTGAAGAAACATTTATAGAAGATGAATGTGAATTGCCTTGTGTATCATTCGAAGGAAATATGAATGATCATCTGATACATGCATCCTTGAAAGAAGATGAGGGGGAAATTGCTAATGCAGAAAATGAAGAGCATATTGATCGATTTAGAATGTAACCCTTGCAAGTGCACAAGATCTATTGCAGTATGGCAAGAACAGGGGTGTCGAACCCACAGGGAAACGTGAATTTTTAATTAATTCTTTTAGAGATTTTAAAAACGTCCCTAAGGAAGTACCAAAGGGCAGATTCAATTTTACCAAAAACTTAACACACTTTTCCTAAATGCAGAAAAATAAATTAATCTAAACAATTAATTACTGATAAATCTACGAACAATATTAAAATGAGATCAAGGAATATGCTACCCCAGATTCGTACCCCTTTTCTATCATTAAAACCCACAGTTTCATTAAATCATCATTCACACCATCATTCATCTAGAAAAATGACTTGAAATAAAGTATGATCATCAATCCGCATACCCTATCTAAAAACAATGACTCAAATTTTAGCATTGGGGTATGAGTCATGTAAAAAGCATAGCGTATCTCATGATATTTAGATCACGACAATCAGCACATAATCGCTCTACAGCCTAGATCAGCCTGCAGGTCCAGATCTAGCGATTACGGCCGTTGATACGCGCAATCAACGGTCATAACAAAGCATTTAAAATATTTTCAATCACACAAACTTTGAGCAAAACGATTCCATGATAACAATAATAGACTGTGGTATTAATCATAAACATAGGTACTTATCTGGGGATCGCATCTTCCCGATCTCTTGATTTAGCTAGCTCATCTTTGGTGTTTGATCTACTTTTCTTTCAAAGTCATTCCTCTTTTATTTCTTCCAAAAGATATTTGCAATTGTTTTTCCTAAATACAATCTATGAATTTCTCAGAGAAAAATAATGCAAATCCTAGGTACAATCTACCCTGAATAAACCCTAGAAGAAGGAGAGAAGAAGACTTGAAAGATGAAGAAAATATTCCCCAAAGTGAAGAGCCCTAAAACTAAAAAGAAAGAATGAATAATATTCTAATTGCAAAAATAATAATCCCCCTAAGAAACTCGTGGCTTCCCTTTTTATATAGCCTAACCTAATACCTCTCTCGATTGACATCTAAGAGTAATTTTCGTGAATTCCCTAGCTTTGCATCAGATACTGCCTCGGTATTTTGCTCATAATTTTCTGTACCGAACTCGGATTGAGGTGATTCTTGAAGCGTTGGAAAGCTGACGACGAGCTCTACAACTTTTATGTTTTAGCAATTTCCTGAATCTGACGTCTTGAAGGTCCAAATTGAGCTGCAAGTCGCACTAAGTTCTCAATGACCCAAAATAGCGTGTTTTGACATTATTTTCGGGATTCTTGGGCTGTTTTAGAAACTTGGGTATGATTTACAAAACACTTCAAATCTAGCAAATCTCATCGATAGCCTTCATACGGACTAAATATAGGTATTTAGGGTGAAATATCATCATATTTCACTACTCATCACACCCCAAACCTACACTTTGCTAGTCCTCGAGCAAAGAGAATGATAGAAATATAAAGCAAATCAAACTAACATCCTAAAATTTAAATGCCACTTTCGTAGGGAACACGATTGCACTTAGCATGTGCAACAAGCCTTTAAACCCCTAGGTGATCCCTAGTGGAGGAGTTGTGTCTCCTGAGGGTTTGCGAAGTTACCTCACAAACTTCCAAAAATTTCAAACCATCGGTAAAATTGAGTTTTCAAAATCTGATTTTATAACATATATTTAACTTCAAAGCTCAAAATCAATAATCAATTCAACATGCAAATTCTCAATTTTAAATAACAATGTTACACTAATCATACCAATATCCATTCAAATTAGTCTAATGCTCCAAATCGTTAGATAACTCATCCATTCATGCTTAAAGCGTGTAGTGTGTGCATACCAAAACCAAGATTCATCCATCTCAGAACTAGTCCAAACGGGAAATCATCGGATCTGTTGTCTTGACTCAATCCTCACTTTAGGTATACTCTCAAAATAAAATCACTCCGATGATTGGTAAGTTTTCGCACACATGTGAGAGATCAATACAAAGCAAATAAAAAGGTCTCACATGATAAATGAAACACGATGCAATCAATGAACAAAAATAAATCTCATAAGAACAGATACTTGTATATCCTAAGCATGTCATATCAAGTGTCATAAGTATTATATATTGACTCTCCACAAGACAGTTACCAATGCAAGATCGGATCATGAAGGTCTTTTGTAGGGTTGTAATGGGGCTCAGGTAAGGGTAAGAAAGAAAGGGAATTGTGATTCAAAATTTCTGAGAAATTGGAAAAGGAACTAACTTCTGATTTTTTTTATTTTATTTTTTTTTTATTTCTCTTCTTTTCTTTTTTTTTCTTTTCTAATTTCTCACCATTTTTTTTTTTTCAATATTTTTCTTTTCTCATTCTTTCTTCTCTTTTGAATTTCCTTTTCTTGAAGCACCTCATTTTTCATTCCTTTTTTTTTTTTCTTTTTCTCTCCCCTTTTTTTCTTTTTATATTTGCCATACACTCTCAGTAAACACCATAACTCATTATCTCTCCACTTACTCTCTTTTCGCTCATTTTCATCCCTCGTTCCTAATTTCTCAGAAATAAGAAGGTAAAGCTAAATTTTAAATTGTGAAGGGTTAAAGTTAACGTGGCTTATCAAAGAATGTATAAGGGTAAATTTTTCAATAGGCTCAAAGGGGTACTAGAAGGATAAATTTATATGAGGTGGGGCATTTTAAGCACAAAGCAGGCAAAGATGGCCTTCAATCATTTCCTTAAAAGATGGTAACCTTGCCTATTTGTCTTGAGTAGATATACAGTACGTTCTAACACAATAATATGAATTTGATATCATGCAAAGTCACAAGCCAAAATAAAATGTATGAGATTATGCAAAATAATTCGTATTCAAAGAAAACTCCGAGTTTATATATTCACTCATCAATGACGGGAAATTAGCTCTAAAGCTTACTGGGTTTAGTCTCCACTAAGAACCTAAGATTCAACGTTCAAAACAGTTCATCGATTTCTAAGTCTTAGCTTGGTATAAGTGCAAAAATTCTAAGCATGAATTTCAGAGTCATCCACAAATTATCACATTAAGCTTCATCATCCTAGATACAAGTATTCAAAATATGACATCAATATTCTCAAAATTAAATTCACATGCATCATCAACTAAAGTTTGAAAACTATTGCAAAGTAAATCATGTATGATGGTTCCAAAATTTTTTTTTTTTTTTTTTCAAAGAAAATAAAAATAAGTGATGAAAGATAGATAATCATACATACCCCAAACCTAAAATGACAATGTCCTCATTGTTTGAAATAAGTAGGTACCGCCAAACCTGTTGAAAAGTCCCACAACACAAAGATCAGGTGCAGAGAATATGGGCAACAAATTAGAACATGACCAAAAATAGATTGAAGGTAATGTGGCTACACTAATTTGGGAGTTAAAATAACCTAAACTAAACTAAAACTAATATTCTAGAACTAAACATACTAAAAGAGAAATAAATCCTAAATCCTAAACTAAACTGTGTCCAACTCCTAAATAAAACACCAGGTTGCCTCCCAGAAGCCGAGTTTAAGTGTCGACAACTCGACCTCTTCATTGATCAAGAATCGGATCACTAAGGTGCATCGCCTCAATCTTAAAGCTGGTCATCGGCTCAAACATTGGTTTGAGTCTTTGCCCATTCACTTTGAAAACTCGATTGTCCTGAAGGCTTTGAATTTCAATTGCGTGCTCACTAATGGAAACAACACGAACGCCTTCCATCTAGATTTCAATTTCCCGAGGATGAAGCTTAAGTCGGGAATTGAATAACCAAACTTTTGGCCAACATGAAACTCCTTCCGAGAAATTAATTGATCGTGCAACTTTTGTACCTTTCCTTGTACATCTTTGAATTTTCATACGCATCGTAGCGTAACTCTTCTAATTCACTCAATCAGTAACCTTCGATTCGACCTACCGCTTGCATATCGAATTAAATCGCTTGATCGCCTGTAATGCCTTATGCTCCAATTCGACAGAAGATGACATGCCTTCCCGTAGACAATTACAAGGGAGACATTCCGACGGTGTCTTGAATGCGCAAGACGATAGGCCCAAAGCATCGATAGCCGGTTTGACTAATCTCTTCTATCCGGTCGTCTGCATCTTTTCTAGAATTCGCTTGATTTCCGGTTAGACACTTCCACCGACCACTAGTCTCAGGATGGTACGGCGTAGCGACTTTGTGAGTGGACGTCGTGCATTTCTTCATTAAAGTGGCAAAATGGCTATTGCAAAATGCGAACCGCCATCACCGATGATTGCTCTTGGGATCCCGAATCGGTTAAACACATGTTCTCTCGTAAATTTGACCACAACCTTGTGATCATTTGATCGGGTTGCCACGACTTCAATCCATTTGGAGACATAGTCAATACCACCGAATATATGAATACCCAAAGGATGGTGGAAAAGGACCCATAAAGTCAATCCCCAAACATCGAAAATTTCAACAATCGAATTGGATTAAGGGCATCATATTTCGTCAGGAAATATTGCCAAGTCGTTGACACCGCTGGCATTCCTTGCGATTGAGCATCACGAAAGATTGAGGGCCGAGAATCCGCTTTGAAGGATTTTTTCATGCGGTCTTCGTCTCGAAATGGCCTCCACAGCCCCAAAGATGGCAAAATTTAGGGACGCTTAGTTGCTCGTCTTCCGCATCTCCTAATGATCCGATCCAATTTAAACAAATATGGTTCATCCTGAAATAGTATTTTATTTGGGAGAAAAGAGATTCTTATCATTCTTACCCCACTCAAGGAATTCGCCAATGACTGGATAATTCACGATGTTAGCAAACCACGGAACTTTTGCACCGGCTACATCAATTGCCATCAAATGTTCATCCTAAATGTGTCACGGATGGTCTCGGTATAGATGATTCTTCAGCGTAATTCTGCATGATGATCACCACAACGTTCTCAACCCCTTTTATCTTTAATCTCAAAGTTGAATTCACGGAAGGTGATCCAACGGATCGACCTTGGTTTCGCATCCTTCTTTGCTAAAAGATATTTCAAAGCGAGTGGTCCTAAAAGACCACTATTTTCGATCCAAGCAAATAGGAACGGAATTTGTCGAGCATACACCACGCCTAATAATTCCTTCTCTGGTGGTGTAATTCATTGGGCATCAATTAATGTCTTGCTAGCATAATAAATTACGTGAGGTAATTTATTCACCCTTTGCCCTAAGACATCGATCGCATAATCAGATGCATCACACATGAGTTCGAATGGTAAAGAATAATCCGGTGGTTGGATTATTGGTGCATTTGATAAGAGTTCACGCAATTTTAGGAATGCCTTTATGCAATCCTCATCAAAATCAAAAGGAACATCTTTGCCAAGCAAAGTGCACAATGGTTTAGCCACCTTGCTAAAATCCTTAATGAATCTTCTATAAAATCCAAAGATGCCCCAAAAATGATCGAATTTGTCGAACACTTTTAGAGGTGGTAAATTTGCAATTAAGTCGACCTTTCGCCTTATCAACTTCAATTCCTTTCGTTGAAACAATATGCCCCAACACAATTCCTTGTTGAACCATAAAATGGCTCTTTTCCCTGAGAACAAGTTTGGAATCTACAACGCGTTGCAACACCAGTGAAAGATGATTCAAACAAGAATTAAATGTTTTTCCAAAAACCGAGAAGTCGTCCATGAAGACTTCGATGAATTTGTCGATCATGTCCGAGAATATGGCCAACATACATCGTTGAAACGTGGCCGGAGCATTACATAAGCCGAATGGCATCCTTCGATATGCAAACGCACCATATGGACACGTGAATGTTGTCTTCTCTTGATCACCGAAAACGGGCACTTGATTGTATCCCTAATGACCATCAAGAAAGCAATACAACTCTTGCCCAGCTAACTTCTCAAGAATTTGATCAATGAACGGAAGGGGAAAATGATCTTTTCTGGTGGCTGTGTGCAATTTTCGATAATCAATGCACACACGCCATCCAGTAGTTTCACGATGGGCACCAATTCTCCCTCCGTAGTTTCTTTCACGTAATTCCGCACTTTTCTAACGATTTGTATCGACTAACCCATTCACTATCGAGATCGGATAGATGATTCCAAAGATCGAGGAGTTTAATGATTTCCTTTAAAACGACTTCTTGCATGTTCGGATTAAGTCGCCTCATGGTTCCCTCGATGGTTTACTCTCATCCTCCGGATGTATTTTATGCATACATACCGATGGGTCAATCCTTGAGATCGCCTAAGGTCCATCCGATGGCCTCCTTGTGCTCTTCGGCACCTTCAACAAATCATTCTCTTGTTCTTCCGATAATGTGGATGAAATTATCACCGAAGTGTTTCTCGAGGTCCCGAAAAGCATATTTGAGGACTTAGGCAATTGTTTCAATTCCACGGTTGGTGGTCGCTCAATTGATGGAGTCGGACATCCTTTACCTCGAGGGTAGTGGTTCTACCTTAGTCACAACTTCACATAAGTTATCATCTTGACATGATGAATTTGACTTTTCTCTTGTTGCTTCCTTTCAAGCCCTTTGTCCTCATAGATGGCTAACAAAGCTTCAAATTCCTCTTTGGTGAGCATTGATGGTAATGCTTCATCCACCACTTCGCCCATCCGATCGATGTAAAACATTCGACCTCATCCTCATTAGGGAAATGGTTCATCGCATGGAATATGTTAAGCGACTTTCATGTTTCCAAAAGAAACGTCCATGACTCTCTGCGACAATTAATGCAAGCGTTGCGTTGGCGAAACGGACGTCCAAGAATAATTGGGACTTGAATTGATTGATTTAGCGGTGGTTCCATGTCTAAGACAACGAAGTCCTTTGGAAAGACAAACTTGTCTATTCAACCAAAACATCCTCGATAACACCCCGGTCTTCTTTACGATCTATCTGCGGTTGGAGTGTGTGACGTCGTGGGTTTCAATTCACCCAATCCGAGTTTCGTACATTGAGTATGGGATCGATTAACACTTGCTCCCAATTCCACTAACGCCTTTCCAATTGTTTGCCCACCTATGTCACATGGAACAGTTGGGACTCCAGGGTCTTTCAGTTTCTGTGGGGTTTCCAGTCGCAATATCGAACTGACTTGATTTGTTAGGAACACTTTCTTTGAAAGCGTGAGTCGTGCCTTTCTCTTCCGAGTGCACAAATCTTTGAAAACTTAGCGTACTCGAGAACTTGTTTGATTGTTTCAAGTAATGGAAGATTTATCTTTACTTGCTTGAATGTTTGAAAATTTCTTCCATTTTTGTCGGTCCTTTCCCATTCTAGGTGGAGGAGTTAGGCATTGAGGAATGGTGCCTTTGGGACATAAGGTGTAGATTCCATTTCGATTCTTTTCACGTCCTTGTTGGACGGTTGAAGAAACTCTTCCTCTATTACTTTTCTTTTCCTTTCTCTCTTCCTTGCTCTTGCACTTTTCTTATCTCCTCTTTGTCTCTTTCTTTCTCTTTTCCTTTTCCTTTCTCTTTTCCTTTTCCTTTCTCCTTTCTTTTCTCTGATTCTTTTTCCTCTACTGCTTCTCTTTCTTCATCAGCTTCTACAGGCATTTTCACTTGATTATCAACCTCTCGTCCACTTCTCAGCACCGTAACAGCTTTCAACTGTTGACTATTCGATGGTCCTGCTTCAGATGGTGCTTGGCCTCGAGGATTATTGATGGGTTGGCTGGGGAGCCTACCTTCCTCTCGCTGACTCAGTTGATTGGCCAATTGACTGACTTGGTCCATTATCATCTGCTGAAAAGATTGCATGCTTCGCATAAGCTTTTCTTCCAGATCAGAATCTTTCGAAGTACTGGCATGAGATTGATTAAGATTCTGATTGAAATTTGATTTTTTTGAGTCGAATTTGGATGATAATACTGAACGATACTGTTGAAATTGGAATTACTGGAAATTAGAATTCTGCTGGAAATTGTGGGACGAAAATTTTGTTGAAAATTTGGTTGAAAAGGTTGTTGTCCACCCATTGTGTTGGCTCTATGTTGCTGGTTTACCTGGCCAGTTTGGTTCGATTCACCCCATCCTAAGTTGGGGTGATTTTTCCATTCCGGATTGTAGGTATTGGAGTACATGTTTCTACCCTGCCGCTGATAAGATTGAGTCACATTTACCTGCTCTTGAGGATTAGGTTCATCAGGGAAGAATGACAAGGTAGTAGGGCACTCATTAGCCATATGACCTGGTGGTCACAAATTGAACACACCTTGTGGGGTGATAGAGCTTTAGCTTGCTTGGTAGCGACTAACAACATGTTCATCTGTTTGGACAAAGACATGTCAACCTTTGTTGAGAGATCTGAGGCATTATTGTTGACATCGTATAATCCGTCTTTTGTCAACACATGAGATTTAGGTGCCAGGTTCAAGTTGGTTCGCCCCAGTGTCTCACTTTGTATCGAAGTTTGATATAACTTTTCAAACAATGCCCACAATTCGTCAGCTTCTTTCGTGGCACAAGATCCACCACAAGATGCATCAACCATGCGTCTCTCTTCAGGAATCAGTCCATTGTAAAAACTTTGGACTTGTTGCCACCTTGGAACTTGGTGATTTGGGGAACTTCTGATCAATCCCTTAAAACCTTCCCAACCTTCATGGAATGTTTACAGAGGTTGTTGGGAAAAGAATCGGATCTTCCGACGCAATTCAATGGCCGTAGTCATGGGAAAATATGTTCTAAGGAACTGGCGATGCAGCTCTGCCCAACTCTGAATAGATTGTGGGTCTAAGGAATAGAACCATGTTTTTGCCTTATCTCTTAAAGAGAACGGAAGAGTGAACTTCGCTATCTCAGTGACATTGTGGACTACGAACATTTTGCATACCCCGGTGAATTCATTTAAGTGAGCGTCATGGATTTTCATTTCTTGCTAACCCATGGAAAATTGGTAGCATTTGAATCATTCTTGATTTGAATTCATAGTGGTTCCACGGAATGGGAGCATGCATAATACATTCGATCCTCGTAAAACCGGGATCGTTATAATACTCCATGTTCTAGGGCCCTCATCAAAATTATTGTTCCTATTATTTCCATTATTGACATTCCCATTGTTGTTATTCTCATCTCTCTCTTGCCTTTGGTCTGCCATGGTCTCAGTTTGTTGATATTGATTCCTCTGGACTCTTCGATTCTCTCTACAAGCTCTTTCGTTCTCAAGATTAAACGGTAGCAGATGTGGGTGATGAGAACGAGAAAAGCTCATAAACCCACACTCACAAACAGGTTGAAGAATCCACAACAAACCCACAAAATTTCCTTCAAACGATTTAAACAAAGATGATAAAGAGCCAATATAGGAAAGATTTCTTCTTTTTTTTTTTTTTTTTTTTTTTTAATTAAAATTCAAATTTAAATTAATTTTTTTTTATTCAAATTAAAATTTAAATTAAAATTTAAATTAATTAATTAATTAAATTTTTTTTTTTTTTTTTTAAATTCAAATTAAAATTAAAATTCAATTTAAATTAAAAATTTTTTTTTTTTTTTTTTAAATTCAAATTAAAATTAAAATTCAATTTAAATTAATTAAATTTTTTTTTTTTTTTTTTTTTTAAATTCAATTAAATTTTTAAATTTTTTTTTAATTTTTTTTTTTTTTTTATTAAATTCGAAAATTAAAATTAAAATTGAAAATCCTATAAAATCTTTCCAAAAGAGAAAAATAAGGAGAAGAATGAAAGATTCCTAAAATCCTAAAACAAAAGTCCCACAAAAGTTAATGACTAAATTTAGAAAATCCTAAAAATATCTAAATGAGGAAAATAAGGCAAAAGACTCCTACCAAATCTAAAATAAGAAGGCCTAAAAATCTCTACTTCCTAAATTTCCTAAGGGAGGTTTCCTAAAAATATAAACTTCCTAATAAGACTCCACAAAATCTTATCAAGAGAGAAAAATAAAGGAAATAATAATAATTATTATTATTATTTATTATTTTATTTTTTAAACACTCAACAGAAAAATCCTATCCGAATTAATCAAAATTTCACCGATTTCGTGGCTAAAAACTTGATCGATTTAGAATGTAACCCTTGCAAGTGCACAAGATCTATTGCGAGATGGCGAAAACGAAATTAATCGAACCGAAACGTGAATTTTAATTAATTCTTTAGAGATTTTAAAAACGTCCTAAGGAAGTACCAAAGGCGATTCAATTTTACCAAAAACTTAACACACTTTTCCTAAATGCGTAAAAATAAATTAATCTAAACAATTAATTCTTGATAAATCTACGAACAATATTAAAATGAGATCAAGGAATATGCTACCCTGCATTCGCACTTTTTCTATCATTAAAACCCACGGTTCATTAAATCATCATTCACACCATCATTCATCTAGAAAAATGACTTGAAATAAAATATGATCATCAATCCAAGATACCCTATCTAAAAACAATGACTCAAATTTAACATTGCGGTATGAGTCATGTAAAAAGCATAAGCGTATCTCATGATATTTAGATCACGACAATCGACATAATCGCTCTACTAGATCGACTGCGGTCCGGATCTAGCGATTCACGGTAGATTAATGATCAGCGGTCATAACAAAAGCATTTAAAATATTTTCAATCACACAAACTTTGAGCAAAACGATTCCATGATAACAATAATAGACCGTGGTATTAATCATAAACATAGGTACTTATCTGGGATCGCATCTTCCCGATCTCGATTTAGGCTCATCTTTGGTGTTTGATCTCCTTTTTCTTTCAAAGTCATTCCTCTTTATTTCTTCCAAAAGATATTTGCAATTGTTTTTCCTAAATACAATCTATGAATTTCTCGAGAAAAATAATGCAAATCCTAGTACAATCTACTCGAATAAACCCTAGAAGAAGGAGAGAAGACTTGAAAAGATGAAGAAAATATTCCCCAAAGTGAAGAGCCCTAAAACTAAAAAGAAAGAATGAATAATATTCTAATTGCAAAAATAATAATCCCCTAAGAAACTCGTGGCTTCCTTTTATAATAGCCTAACCTAATACCTCTCTCGAACATCTAAGAGTAATTTTTGAATTCGCCTAGCTTTGCATCAGATACTGCCTCGGTATTTTGCTCATAATTTTCTGTACCGAACTCGGATTGAGGTGATTCTTGAAGCGTTGGAAAGCTGACGACGAGCTCTACAACTTTTATGTTTTAGCAATTTCCTGAATCTGACGTCTTGAAGGTCCAAATTGAGCTGCAAGTCGCACTAAGTTCTCAATGACCCAAAATAGCAGTGTTTTGACATTATTTTCGGGATTCTTGGGCTGTTTTAGAAACTTGGACTGTATTTACCTGAAACACTTCAAATCTAGCAAATCTCATCAGATAGCCTTCATCGGACGGCTAAATATAGGTATTTAGGGGTGAAATATCATCATATTTCACTACTCATCACATATGCCTTTCGTTGTTCTTACCGATGAAATGATGCGAATTTCAGAGATACTAGCCGATCAAACGTCCATGAAAAAAGACTATGATAGAGAATTTGTCGGAGAGATAAGAGAAAAATCTATAGAGGACACTAGAGTTACATCAACACTCGATAACAATAAAAAAGAACCACTTGGCATTAGTGAAACCAAGTCAGCGGGAGTAATGGATACTTACAAGCGAGTGTGGGCTAGTTTAAGAGGCTTAGTTGCTTCGCAAACGACATTGGTAAATAATTTTGAGGGATCTTCACAAACTCCATTACCACCGGCCACTTCATCTTGCCGATCAACCCCACAAGGTCAATCTTCCGAATGTCCACTCCCAAACACACGTACCTCCACAGTGGGTAATAAACGAACGCTCAAAAGCAACTCCGGAGAAGATAGAAAAGTGATCTCTGCAAATGTTGCAATTAAAAAATTTCATACTTTTAAGAGTATAAGTTTCTAACGTATTTAATCGTAGGGTATACATGCAGGAAATGTCTGGTACTAAATCTACAATCAAGAGACCACCTCCAAAGGGTGCGCTGAAGGTGAATGGTCAGTTAGCTAATGTAAATATTCAAACATATATGTTAAATTTAATTAAACATTTGTTAATTTGTATGTGTCCTCTATCCACAGAAGGACTATGACGATTTCCACTGGCTTATGAAACTACTAACACAGAATGATAAATATGAGACAGATAATGCTTTCAATGATGGCCCGTGGAGTAAGGTTTCACCCCTTTGAAAGTTATTGAGTTATAGTTAATGTAATTCAATTCTTCTGTTGACAACCTATGTGGGTTTACAGACATGAGATTCACATGACTGATAGACTGTTCATCACGGCGAAGAACATGTTCTCAATTTACGGTACTAATTGGCTTGACAGTGAGGTAAGGCTAACATTCTAAAAGGCACACATGCTTATATTCATAGAGTCGTCCGTCTGATATACATAGGTCGTCTGATATCAGTCAGTCCGATGATCCTATTCTTTTAGAAAGTACATATCTTTATTGAAATTCATTAGGGTGATATATAACTTTGTTTTGTAAGTAATTGACACATACTTTATCTTGATGAAGAAACGAGAGAACAATCATAAAAAGAAATTTATAAAGAGTCATTTCTTCTCAACATATTTTATCATAAGAGTCCAATTATTCATTTTCACTTCCTATAATTTGTAATTATCACATAAACCCATTTCATATTTTATTTAGACAAAACTAAAAAAATCGTTAGCCAAAGACGAAGTCGATACAAACAAAAACCTTATCGCTTGGACTTCACTCCAGGCACTAGGATATAAAATAAGCGAATATGAGAAGGTAATTAGATAAATTTTAGAGGTTTCCTTCGTACTTATACTATTGCTAGCGTCTGCCACTCGTTTTAACTAAAATATGACTCCACTTAACAAGTTTACCTTTTCGTCAATAATGACTATCACTGGTCTTTGTTCATAATATACATGAAGGACACTACGTGAAAAAGTCAAAAAAACCACTGCCTTAAACAGTGATTTTTTCAAAAAACCACTACCTTAAACAGTTGTAAAAAAAGGAGTGATTTTTTTTTACCACTATACAAAACAGTGGCTTATGAACTTCAACAACGATTGCTCTTAACAGTCATAGATAAAACACCACTGCTTTGAGCAGTGGTTTTTTTATAGAATTTAAAAAAAAAAAAAAATTTATATCGACGATTTTTTATGCAATTTTTTTTAAAATACTATTTTTTTAATGCTTTTTTTTTTTAAATACAATATTTTAAATATTTTTTTTAATACTTTTTTGTTTTAATGTGGTGAGTTTCTTTATAAGGTATTAAGCTACTACTTGCCAAATAAGGGCTGTTCCGCGCACACCAATATTTTATTGTGCACCACTTGATGAATTTCCTTATAACACACCAATTGTTACTAACCACACATCAATAAATAAAAATAGTTTTATTTTGTAACAATAAATAAAAATATTTCTTTGTCCTATGCCTTGTCTGCGGTTGTTTTTCAGTTTTGAAGCTATATGATTTTTTTGCCCTTTCATTGGACATTACATACAAAGAACGTAATCATATCAAATTTATTCTATGACTCAATCCCCTCTTCTATGGCAGCAAAGTAGCATTCTTTTGCATACTCAATCCGAAGCTTACGATCCTCGTGCTCCGTCTCTGTGTGGCCCCAACCTTTATAACAACAACTCCATCAGAAAGCTTAGCGATTTTCTCAGCCAGCTTTTCGGAATCGTAAACAAAGTCCATCTCAGCCAACTCTTTCTTTATCTGTGCAATTCTGGCTTGGATCTCGTCTTTAGTTGCTACACGTGAAACACACGTTGAAAGTAATCTTGGATTGTAAATAAGGGTACCCTTATTATTATTGCAAAAGATAAAATAATTTGATAACAATTTTTGTATTCTCTTTATAAGTGTATTCCCCATAGAATAATGATACTAGTGATACTAGCTGATGAAGGGCTGTGATTCTGTCACTAAATTTCTCCTTCCTAACCTACATATAAAACGATAATTTTAGGTGTTTTAATCTGTAACACTTGTTTGAATTGGGAAGAAATAAAACCCAAAAATTATGTTGATAATTTGGGTGATTGGTAATCACCTTGAATGTAGATTAGGATGGAGATGATTGAATCTTAGCCTTCTTAAATACCCCACTAGTTGTTCCATTGTTGCATTTCAAATAGCATAAGGAGAAAACAAAGGCACCAAATTAGTACTATATATACCCTAATAAGAAATTCAACTCTAGACATAGATATTATGCATGTAACTCAACAAAAATTTTCAGAAAAGAAGGCTAAAATAAGCCCATATAATCCATCAGATAGAGCCACAACCCTATTCCTGATAATAAGAAATAAATCATTAAATAAAATATCAATCTAGAAAATAACCTTTTGTACCTTAGGGCCTGCACCGCACCTACACAATTGATGACCTAGGCACCACCAGTTTACTCAGTTCTATTCACCTAATCTAAGTGTCATTGGACGTGTAGGTAAGTAGCCCAAGTGTCATATGATTTGGTACACGGATCACTTAATGAGACGTGTGCCTTGTGGAATCATTATTTTGCTGTCTAATAAGTGGGAGCAAAATATTAGGAGAAAAAAATTCTCCATAACATAAGTCAAAGAAGTCAAATATCATTTATTTATTTTTTATAATCGGAGTATCCAGACCTCGTAGAGCACCTGGGCACTCCTAATTCAGCACATTCCGAGTCAACGTAGGATATAAGTTCCTAAGATGGCCTCAAGAGGGGGAGGGAATGAGAAGCATATGTTCACATGGGCTTAAGGAGGGCCCACAAAAGAAGCAAAGTGAATCAAGCAATGTGGTGGACTTGCTGACTATAAGAACAAGTTGTTTATTGGTGTTCCTCAAATCGTCATCCCACTTGTCTATGCTTTTTTTATCATTATAAGTATTCTTTTCTACCTCTCAAATCAGACACCAATTGCATTTCCAAGATTCCAAATCTCTAACAATAATAATAGATAAAACTAGCGGACAAACATTCAAATTTAAGGGATATTGTGCTAAGAAAAACTAACCCAAGATTCAGGTCCTCTCGAATTGAGCGAATTTGTAAATTAAGTAACTTTGATCTAGCTACTACAATTGAGAGAATAGAGATTGAGCCCCCCACACTGATGGTGACTCCCTGAAATTCTGGCTCCACTGGAAATCTGAAATGGATGCTGTCA
The DNA here is from genome assembly GCA_021018995.1 of Chloranthus sessilifolius. Lineage (NCBI taxonomy): Eukaryota > Viridiplantae > Streptophyta > Magnoliopsida > Chloranthales > Chloranthaceae > Chloranthus > Chloranthus sessilifolius. The sequence continues at coordinate 140,441,597 of CM037588.1, read as the reverse complement.
ATGCCCCATAATCACTCGCAGCTTTCAGCAACAATTCTGAAAATTGTTTCTGCAAAAAATGTCAGTAGCCACGGATTACAAATTATTGAATGTATACCATACCAAAGTTTGCAAATTCTGGAAACAAGCAACAGACCAAAGCTGCTCTATAACAACTAATTTGCATGCTCTTGATCAATACTATCAGGCCATCAATGTGATTTTTGGCAGAATCCTCTTATCTACATGACGACCTACCACCCGAACATCTTAGATGGCTGACCATGTACAAAATCACAATGAAAAGGAAAGATTGAACTGTCGTGTATAAAATTGGATGCGAAATGGGAAATTGGGCCTCAGTTTTCAAATAATTGAAGTTCAACCTCCATTTACGCGAACCGTCAAGTCAACAATCTTGGTGTTGATTTGCTTGTGGACTCACCCCCGAGAGCTTGAATAGTCAGAATCAGTAACTAGAATATCCTCAACATAGACAAGTAAGTAGAGAATTGCACGACCACAATTGTACACAAATAGGAGGCATCGGTCATGGGACATAGAACCCAAGGATCTGAAGAAAAGTGCTCCCATGTGGAGATTGTTTTACACCATATATAACTAGATGTTCAGGAGTTTGCAAACGTGCGTAGGGCGAGTAATTTAATAAATCTAAAGGGTGGATTGATATACTCCTCTTTTAGTTTTCCTAGATGAGAGGGGAGACAATTGGGCTCTCACTTTCAAGTTATGGAAGAGCTGCAGAAGCTATCTGTTGATTGGGAAGTGGAACGATTTGGTGAATGCCCATGGGGTGAGAACTTTGGATCACAAGGTCCAGCTATGGGCACTCCCGCGTGATAAAGACAAAAATCAAAAGCTCTCTATGGTTATCAGGTTCAAGCCTTCATGGAACGAGAAAGAAGACAGAGAGGATGATGATTTGAAGGTCATGAGTACTCCTAAAAAGGCGTGAGAGTGAGAGCTTCCCACCAAATCCTCGCTTATTTTCATAGATTCATCAGTCTAATATGTTTGGGTGATGGCAATGCCAAAGCGCTATCATATTAGATAATGGAATTGAGTTTCTTTTCATTGTTTGATTTTTTTGTTTTAGAAATTGATTGTAAAAACAGATTGGTAATTTTTTCATTTTTTACATGTATTTATGTATGCCTTCAAAATTCAGAAGAATTAGAAAGATTTTGATTCACCACTTCTGCTTCAAAGATGTATTATGCACTCACCTTGAGCATGAGATCAGAGACAAATGTATAATGTATGTGGAGTGAAACCACTCTGTTTCTATCAATTTTGGATGCTTAAATTGTCTATCAATTTTGGATGCTCAAACCTCTTGCTCTGATTGAACAGAGTGGTCTCACTCCACATCCTTTTGCTCTGATTGAACCACCATAATTCTATTATCTATGAATTTGGCTTGTGATAGGATTATTATATGGGCAAGTGGACTGTGTGAGACATTAGTTTTGGAAAAGGAAGGAGAGGTTGTAACCCATTGGAGTGCTGCATTCAAGCAAAAAATCCTATGATTATCTCATTAATATAATGTCCATTCACCATCATATATGTCATTAAGTAAATTAATCACTCTTTTAAGTGGATATTCCTAATCATCCCATCAAGCATCCACATTTGGATAGCTTGTAAAGTTATCCAATATGTTCAACAAAAAAGTCCACCAATTGGATAGTTTTTTTTTTTTATTCTCATTAATATAATGTTTGAACTACAATTTGGATTCTTCTTAGCTATTAGATTCTTTGATTACCGATTAGAAGAGAGAGAGAGAGAGAGAGAGAGAGAGAGAGAGAGAGAAGTTTAGTTTAAGCTATGGCACATCCAAAATGTGGCAAAATGAATAAAGGGTCTAGATCAATTGCCATTTTTTCCAAGACATGACCAATAACAAACATCATTTACCAGCTGTCACTCAAAAGTGACATTGCTCGTAGTGAACCGGGATTACAAGATTAAGTTAATGTACTCACAAACAGCAAGGAGCATCGATCTAAAGAAAAAAATTTATTTGTAAGTTATAAATAATATTTTTTTTCTTTAGACCGATCCTCCTTGCTGTTTATGGGTATATTAATTTAATCTTGGAATCCCGATTCACTACCTTTATTCATTCAAGGGAGCAATGCCACTTTTGAGTGATAGCTAGTAAATGGCGTTTGCTATTGGTCATTTCTTGGCAAAAATAGCAATTGATCCAGACCCCAAAAAACCGAAAGATTGGAGAATAACAAGTACTTTTGGTAATTTTTCCCCACCACAACCATTTTATAAATGGCAGATCTTACAGTTAACACTAATTGTGTTCTTATCAGGTAGTAACATGACAACTGCATAGATATGCCCACTCTATATAAATTTTTTAAGGACCTGCCAACAAAATATATTACTTAAATACAAAAGGTTGCATTACCATTCCCTGCAGAATTGGCTCGATGTTCTTGGCCTTGTGTAGGTCATACCATGGAAGAAACTCTTTCCAAGGTTTAGGAAACAGAAGCTGGCCCCTGTCCAACCATCTGAAATAAGAAAAGGCGAGTTTTGCTATCCAACTACAGCTTGTTCCCATGTTTACCTGTTGTTGATAACCAGATTCATGAGAAAAGGGACAAAAGGAAATAAAAATTCCATACAACATGAATGTCATAACAGAAGTTGAGTGCCAGGAGTCGATAAGTCGATAAGTGAAGTTGAGTGCCAGGACTTATTATATTTATAAGTCCACCACAGTCCAACACAACCCAACAAATATAGTTAATTACAGCAAAATATAACAAATTCTGATCAAGTGGGTGGTCTTTACTCCAGGCCACAATCTGGTACGACAGATCCTACCTGTGTTGTGTAAGGAGAAGAAAGTTGCTGAAAGTTTAAACTTGCTGATTCGTTAACTGCAGGAAAAACAGACTTGCGTTGTGAGTGAATAAAATGGAAAACTGAATAAATTGCAACAAAAATAACAATGGCTCATTGTAATTTATCAGAGGCTGACCATTTTGGCTGCTCCATATGTGAACTAATCTCTGGTTCTTATGGTCAGAATTATCTTAACCATATGAACTAGATTAAGCCTGTTGTGATGCTCATTTTATCTTTGAAAACAGCAGGCATAGGCAACAATAACTGTGAAAACAGCAGGCATAGGCAACAATAATTGTGAATCAGCCGACAAAAGCCGGGCTACAAAAACTGAAGATGCAAACAATGGTCTGTTCTCATTCCATTGTTGAACGCAGAAAACGAGAGATCGGATAGATGGGATCAGACAACATCTTTCTTCATTCCATTCTCCTCAACCTAATCAAATATGTAGTTCATTTCCCTATATTCAACGGCATGATTGGTGTCATATCTTGTGAGCTGTTCAACCGATCTCTTAAAAGATCTTGGATTTCTTTGTTGCTTCATCAATCTTTTCTACAGTTTGGACCAAAATTTCACCAGATGTGATCATCAAAATCACCAAATTCCTTCTGAAACTCTAGAAACCTCTAGTTGAAGTCTTAAAAACAGAATACCGAAGTCCAAAAATGGGCTAATTCAGCATCCAATGATGTAAAAAGTAAATATAAAAAATGTTGATTCTTTGGATAATTGGATTAGAAAAAGGAAACTTTGCATTATGGAAAGAAAACCTTAAAATGCCTCTATATGAGAATCAGAAAAGTAACAAGAAATAATTAACGGATTTAGGTAACATACAACCTCCGATTATGTTCATCGCATATTCACATTCACATATGGTTATGAACATGTCATATTAAAGAATATTTTATATAGATCTTACAGGAGATCTAAATTCTTACAAAAACATTTTTTAAAAAATTAACAAAGAAATGGCAGCTTATCCACATCAGAGTAACCAACAAACAAAAATGGACAAAACCACATTAGCAGATATCCAAAAATAGCAGTAAAAAGAGTAATTCACAAAAAAATCTCCATTTCCACTCAAATCATAGTAAACAGAGTAATTCACAAAAAACATTAGCAGATATCCAAAAATAAATATTACACGGTGATGAAGATCATAATGTATGGAGAAGCTATAATTGTAGAACACTTAAATCTCATGAAGGTTCGCCGAATGGAGAACATTTAATTGTAGAACACTTCGTTATCACATTACAATAAAAAAATCACAATTTGAAAATATTTCTATGTAGATCTAAATCAAGATCTTTAAAAATAGAAACAGATCTAGAAGTAAAAAAGTAGATCTAGTAGGGAGAGAAGATGATGAGATGACCTTCGATATAATCGGTTTTGGGTGCCATCACTTGATTTGATCACCAAAATATCAATTTCAATCTACCAAATGGTGAAACGAGGGCTCCAAAACTTGATCTCGATCAAAATAAAACCTTCAATGCCGATCTCTGCTTCAATGACTCTCGTTGTCGCCGGAACCACGCCGCTCTCCAGATCGGCTTCTTCCGGCACAGAGTAGTTGAAGATTTTGGTGTCAGATTTCATTAGAGAGAAAAAGAGGGAGATGGAGGCTAGGGTTTCGGGGAGAGAGAGAGAGAGAGAGAGAGAGAGAGAGAGAGAGAAGAGAGGAGTCGGTTTTAGAATAGCAAAAAAAAAAAGAATCTTATTTGGCTGGGCACGATATCTTATAGCGTGTGATTAGGGTTAATAAATTAAGCCACTGTTTTAATGTATTAAACTGTTGTTTTGGATAGTTGATTATTATACTACTGCTACGGCAATGGTTCTTTTGGACATCATAAAAGTAGTTTTCTTATCGTTTTGACATAGTGGGAGAGGAAAGTTGAATATTTAGACTCGTCTAGTAGACAAAGTGACAGTGTCCATTGTCCGGACGTTGTACACATATTGGTATGTATATGTTTCAACTTTAGATCTTTATTTTTATATGTCAAATTAATAAGATTTGAGTGTTCTTAAATACAGAAAAATATTCTTTTTAAGATCCTAGCTCAATAAGGCGACGACAATATCGACGTCAGAGATTGACTGTTTACTAGACTGATTGCTATCTCGCATTAAAAAAATTACTTTGATTGCAGAGTCTTTATGATAAAGTACATTAACTATACATAGTTTCGATTTTGATCAATGTCATATGTCTTACTTTAAAGATAGGATTATGTTAGACTTACTTAGAGGAGAAGCTAAACCTTGACAAATTTTGATATAACATGAGACAGTCTTTTGTATCGTATGCTACTTTTCTCTTACCACATCAAACACGCACTAGTTTATCAATATGTTCATCAATAATGAAATGTATTTTTTGGAACTAAACTTTGAGTTCTTAAGACTTTATTTGACTTACACTGTCATATAGCAATTCTAAGTTTATTCTTTTCTATAAAATATTCTTCAATTAAATTACATTTGTACTGTCATTTACCATTATCGCATGTATTCTCTATTGTATGGTCAATTTAGTTGTAATTGTATCTCAAATCTTTATACATAGAAGCTAAAATGAACGTGTGTTTTGGTTGTGGAATGCGCGAACATTGGATAAAAGATTGTCCGCAAAAAAAGATCGTTGACAAAAAGGATGCACCCCTGTATAACTGTAAAAAACCAGCAGTGCTTCTGGTTTCAAACTCTAACATGAATCCCGACCGTAAATACTATAAGTGTTACCATTGTGAGTTCTTCAGATGGGAGGACATATATTCGGGATTTGTAAATTGGACCGTCGGGTACGATGAAACAGTTCACTTAGACGATACACGTCCTCTTTGCTACTGCCAGAAGCAATCAACGCTGCGAGTTTCAAACTCTCAAGAATCTCGGGCGTAAGTACTTTACATGTTATCAATGTGGGTACTTTAGCTGGTTGGACAAAAGTTCCCGACCCTCGGTGCCGACGTCGAGGTTGGAGAATATTGAAAGGGACGATTTAAAAGTATAAGTGACGATGGAGATTAAAGAGCACTCCAAAAAATTTGAGGTGACTACGTCAATAAGAAGTAGTAAAGGAAAATGAAGCCTTCCTTGATTTAGGATTATCTATATATTTTGATTAGCTTTATTTGTGATTGTTTAATAATTTGGCGACGAAGGCGTATATAATTTCTTGAAAATCATTTGTAGAAGTAAATGTAGTCTAGTACCATATTATTGTAAAGGTGCGTACTATTATAAACTTTTTCAGATTTTGTTTGACTGCTTTGGATATATATGCAACTAATATGACAGATGAGATGACTAAAATTATCTAAAATTATTTGTGGGTCTCAATAGTTTTAAAGAAAAGAGAAGCATATTTCAGTTCTCTAGTATAAGCCGAGGTATATTATCATGCATATATATGTCTGTGTGAACTAGGGTGTCTTCTTTCAATTTGGTGATATTCAATCAATTCCGCAATGGCTTAGTGGACTCACATGAGTCTCTGTGGGACTTATAAGAGCCCGTTAAAGACTCATGTGAGACCTGGCACAGGTAAATTGCTTATTGGTATGTCGCTGTATCAGACTATATCATGACTGATCTCATTGTCTAGCATATTTGGATCCTACATGTCTCACGTCAGTCTAACTTGGACTTATAAGGGTCAGTAAATGACTCATAATAGACCCACTCATGAAAATTAGTAATTGGTACATTACTACTATCAGATTATACTGAATCTGATGTCATTGACTATCAAATTGGGAGCCTACATGTCTCACATGAGTCTCGCTTGAACTTATAAGAGTCAATAAATTACTCATATGTGACCCAGTAATGCCAAATTCCCGTTTGTACATCACCGATAGACAACTAACTTGACTGATCCAAATTTATATCATATTTGAATTACAGGTCTCACATTAGACTAACTTAGAGTACATGTCTCAGTAAATGACTCATACTAGACCCACTCCCGAAAAATGGTTATTGGTATATTACCGCTATCAGACTATAACTATTGATGTCATTGACTATCAGATTGGGAGCGGACATGTCTCACATGAGTCTCTCTTCGACTTATATGAGTGAGTAAATGACTCATATGTGACTAAGTCATGCAAAATCATAAGCTAATACCTCAAAGTTGACTATCAGATTTGAAGTATACAGGTCTAACATAAGACTCACTTAGACTTATATGAGTCAGTAAATGACTCATACTAGACCAAGTCATGCAATATCCTTATTAGTACTTCAATACTCGCAGTGTTCAACATGACTATTACCATCGAAATTCATATTTGAATTCGACATGTCTCACGCCAGTCTAACCTAGACTTATAAGAGTCAGTAAATTACTCATATTTGATCCAGTCATGGGAAATCTCTATTGGTACATCACCATTATCATACTATCACATTGGGTGATGTCATTGACAATCAGATTTGAAAAATACAGGTCTAACATGAGACTCACTTGGACTTATATGAGTCAGTAAATGACTCATATCAGACCAAGTCATGCAATATCCCTATTGGTACTTCAATGCTCGCAGTGTTCAACATGACTATTACCATCAAAATTCATACTATAACTTGACTTATAAGAGTCAGTAAATAACTCATATCTCATTGTCTATCACATTTGGAGCGTACAGGACTGGCATGAGTCATGCTTGGACATGTAGGAGACAGTAAATGACTCTTATGAGACCCAATCATGTAAAAATATTATCCAAGTCACCATTATAAGTGTTTAACTTGACTGATATAGGCAGCATCAATATCCAAGTCATCGTTATCATTGTCTATTTCTGACAAGACTACTCATAACAATATCCCAACTTACAACTTCACAACTTCAGCACACGATATCACACATTCACACATTCACAAATTCACATTAGTGAAACCACTGACTTTCATAAATTCACAACTTCAGCATATCAATTTGTTGACAATAGCATAACATTACTAACTGATATCAGGCATATACGTCAGAATATCTGACACACATTACTTTCTAAAAGCAACTATCTCTTTTGTTCGAAATTGAAACTTACCTTCTCTCCCGACCATTATATTTTCGGTGTACTTTAGGACGAATAGTGCACAGTCTGCCGATCATCGAGACTGTTTTGAGAGGCCCTTAGTGAATAATAGGGGCCACAGAAGAGCTTTATCGAGCACGTTATCCATTCCATTCAAATATAAAAGTCACGGGAGATGGATAGCCTAAAATAAATCGAATACATAAACACTAAGTACATGACCTATAGCTGAGAAATAAATTAATAGAATAAATTACCCACTTATTTTCTTACTAAGGCATGTGAGTGCTGTTTCCACATACCGAAATCTGGCTTGGTCGATGGGTCTAGTATAAAAACTACCTTCTCTTTGAGGTCGATGTTCGCTAGCGCATAGTGGGAGCCAAAATCACTATGCAACGGGATTAAACCTATAGATGTAATATCGAAATTATCATTAGTGAAGGGTTAATCATATTACATGAGTAGTGAATAATAAGTTTCTTCGAAAGAGCGAATTATAGTTACTGTTGCACAACGAGCAACCACATATTTGAAGTAGAATTTGCTGAGAAATGGAAGGCAAGAATGATGAAATCTTTTATCTCTCTCTCAGACCGCTATTTTTTGTTCCTCGTCCTCAATTGCATGGTATACCTCATCATTTTTTCAGTCCTCAAATTTCACCACCTCCTCCTTCAGTAGTTCCTGCATGAAGATGCACTCAATTAATGAATACCAATCATATCTTATAGGACTCAAGAAAATGAGTATGCTAGAGGAGTGCTCACCGCAAACACAACTAGCAGAATATATACGGTATGCGAACCGCATTTGCGGTATGTGCCCATCAACATTGCGTTTAGCACATCATCCTCCACCTAGGTTTCCGGCCTAAGACTCTTAATGAGCTTGACAGTAATATGGGGCTCTTCGACCTTAGACACCATAAATTTGAAATTGACACAAAGTATAAGATTTGTGAGTGGTTCATCAACATGCAATTGCCAAACTAAATTTTAACTTGATTAAGTATTCGATAATTACATATCACATGAGTCCGACAAACCCTAAAAAAGAGGCAAACTCATTTATATCCTCCACCGTCATAACCCCCTTTTTCTTTGCGTCATCAATTTTACGCCACATATGAGCCATCAGATGGGCCTCATCCACCGAGGCATAATCTTTCGATAATCCTCCCGTAGTTTTCTCGGCAACTACAGACTCTTTTCCTACTATCTTTATGCCGTATTAGACGCTGCTCAACAAGGCCAACCTCAGCTGGGTGTGCCATTTTCATTGCAACCTATATTTATACAAATCTCAAGTTATTGAAGGGACAATAGGCGAAATTAATACATGAAAATGTCGAGTAAATTAGAAGACAGAATAAGCAACTATATTTAATTTAAAATAAATATCTGCTCCCCTTCAACCTGTATCGTAGTTATTTCTTCTCTCTCTTCTTCTACGACTGTCACATTCTCAACTCCCTCGACAACTATAGACTTTTTGCCTACTGTCTCCTGCACTACCCATTTCCTTTTTAGCTTACTCTTTAGCCTTTTCTCGGTTGACCAGGTAGTCATGTCAAGCTATCTTTTAGGCTTTTTATGTCATACTGGACGCTGCTCAAGGCCAACCTCAGCTGGGCGTGCCTTTTTCGTTGCAACCTATATTTATACAAATTCCAAGTTATTGAAGGGACAATAGGTGAAATTAATACATGAGAATGTCGAGTAAATTAGAGGACTGAATGGGCAACTATATGTAATTCAAAATAAATACCTGCTCCCCTTCAACCTGTATCATAGTTATTTTTTCTCTCTTCTTCTACGGCCGTCACATTCTCAACTCCCTCTTCAACTCTATCTTCTTGACCCTCTCCATTTGATTGTAATGCAACCTCAAATCTACTCACATGTTCATATAATAATCTCTTCTGCTGTTTCAAAACTCTGATCGACTGCTCTTGCTTCTCAACAGCCGCGCGAAGGGGCCCAATCGACCTCATCACAACTTCTAATGCATCAACTCTTGCAAGAAGCTCGGTAATAACAACAGATTCTCCAACACCGGTGTCGGCCACTACCAATCTCGGCCTCATTATATACTCATCAATATCAGTGTCATCTTCTCCTTCTTCACCTTCCTCATTTCCTTTTTCCTCTCTAGGCACGTCATCTCCTTTTTCTACTTACTTTTTATTTTTCTTTCCATCCCTTTTGGATTGCTCGATGTAGGAACTCTAGGTCCTTTAGGTGGCTCTAGGTTTCCCGCCACAACTTATGCTATTATACCTGTGTATATCAGTCAAACAAGGCATAATAGACATACATAGTATGTCTATTATAAAATCACATATTCTGTATCCATTAATTAATTAAGAAATATAGAATAGTACCTCAAACTTCTGTTAGTAGAAGTTCGCATCCGAACGCGAAATCTTTAGAGGCAAATATTTTAGTAGCAACGGCCACTCGCTATTGACGTTCTTTACGACTCCCGACAAAATTTGAGGAACGTGCTCAAATTCCCATACATGTAAGAGAATTATATAGCCTAGCATACAATACCTCACCCCGCCAACGAAATGCATGGTTGTATATACGGAATCGAGCAAGTAGGCGTAAACCACATCCCTCTAATTGTGGTCATCGAAAATGCGAAGATCATTCACGAGATCGATGTACTCCCAATCGATCGTGTGGCGAATGTCGGGGAGGAGGAAGTTCGCTAATATATACAAGTTCTCGAGCCGGATGAAGTTGTCATCGGATAGAAGAGGTGAAGCGAGGGCTGACTTAATCAAAGCTCTCATGACCAACTGCCCGGCTGCCACTCCGCTAAATGAGTGCTCTCTAAAAGTGGTCATACCTTCAGGAGCTGTCGGCACTGAATGACTGGCCGATACGGAAGGGGAGCCAACTTTCAATCCTAAAATCTTTCTCACATTGTTTCGAACGAACGAAATAACATGCTCTCCTATCGTGAAAGTCTCATTCTCCGAATCAAATTCTCGGACAATAGCGTATACAAGCTGCCTAGATTGCATGACGAATTTCCTAATCAACCACAAATGTTGAAAATAACTTGACGAGATGAGGAGTTCTTTCTTGGCACTGCTTAATTAAATGTACCATCGGGCTAGTTTTTGACAGTTAATTACACCTTTTATGGATTGCTTGTCATCCTCGTCGACTTTCCATTTTCCTTTCCTAAGTCTTTTTTCATTTTCTTTTTAGCTTTAAATCTGGACTGAAAAATAGAAATAAGAAGATTTTCAAATGTTAAATGACTAATATAAGATCGATATAAGTCACTATAATACATTAAAGGACTTATGTGAGAACATTAAATAACTGATATCATACAATAATATACTGGTGTCAGGCAGTACATGACTGATATCAAACTCATTGTCAGTATTGAACTACATTACGAGCAATTACAAAATACTATAAATTACTGATGTGAGCATAATAGAAGACTGATATTAGACAATAATGTACTCATGTGAGACAAAAGAGGACTGATATCAGACTCATTGTCAGCAGTGAACTAAGTACTGATGTGAGCACAATAGAGGACTGATATCATACTATAAAGTACTAATGTGAGTACAATAGAGGACTGATATCATACTATAAAGTACTAATATGAGCACAATAGAGGACTGATATCATACAATAATGTACTGAAGTCAGATAGTACATATATGATATCAGACTCATTGTCAGCATTGAACTATATTATGACCAATTATAAAATAATATAAAGTCCTGATATGATCACAATAAAAGACTGATATCAGATAATAATGTATTGATGTCTGACAGTATATGACAGATGCCAGACTCATTGTCAGCATTGAACTATATTATGAGTAATTACAAAATACTATAAAGTACTGATATGAGCACAATAGAGGACTGATATCAGACAATAATGTACTGATGTCAGACAGTATATGATTGATATCATACAATAGTGTACTGATGTCAGACAGTACATGATTGATATTAGACTCATTGTCAGTATTGAACTATATTATGAGTAATTATAAAATAATATAAAGTACTGATGTGAGCACAATAGAGGGCTGATATCAGACAATGATATACTGATGTCAGATAATACATGACTAATATCAGACAATAATATACTGATGTCAGATAGTATATGACAGATATCAAACTCATTGTCAGCATTGAACTATATTCTGCACAATCATAAAATACTATAAAGTACTGATGTGAGAATATTAAAGGACTGAAATAAGTCAATAAGGTACTCATATAAGACAGTACATGACTCATATCAAACTCATTGTCAGCATTGAACTATGTTCAGACCTGCATGGGTAATCTTAATCTACAAAGTTCTGATATGAGGACATTAAGGGACTGATATCAGATAATAAAGTCGTTATGTGAGACAATACATGACTGCTATCAAACTCATTTTAAACTTTAAATTATATTCTGAACTGCATGAGTAAAGTACTATAAAGTACTGATGTGAGAACATTATAGGACCGAAATAAGACAATAAGGTACTCATGTGAGACAGTACATGACTCATATCAGACTCATTGCCAGCATTGAACTACGTTCGGACCTACATGGGTAATCTTAATCTATAAAGTTCTTATATGAGGAAATTAAGAGACCGATATCAGACAATAAAGTCATTATATGAGACAGTACATGACTGCTATCAGACTCATTTTAAGCTTTAAATTATATTCTGAACTGCATGAGTAAAGTTATCCGATTCACATATATTATACATTATAGATCCACTTATATTACACATCAGAGAAGAAGAGCAGTGGATTATCCAATAACATAACAAAGTACAATGGTCGTACAGTGAGAAGCTATATATTGTCCAATGATATACTTGTTACAATATTTTTAACATTTCTCATCATATTTCTCATTCAGTACCCTATTTATTATAACAAGTTTGCCACTTATCGAAATTTATAATTTCTTTCTACAGTTTTTTGCCCTTAGTCTTTGACAATACCAACGATTGTGTCCCTCGTCAACTTTTCAGTCATTCTCAATTTACTTTTAAAGAGCTCTAGATATCTAAAACTAAATTCACCTTACGCCATATGAGTGAGTAAGAACAGAAAGAGCTGATCACATTATAAGAACTGGTATAAGAGAATAGAGTGCCTCTGTCAGACAATAAAGGACTTATATCAAACTTAAAATTTAAATTTAAACTTTATTTATTCACTGCATGAGTAAATTTTAAGAATTAAATATACATTAAAGGACCGATGCGAGACATATTAAGCAATTTAAATGAGACATAAGATAACCGCTTACAAAGCTGGTTGGACTGATATAAGCTGTAAACATTTCAACGAATGACACATTTATTAGACATCAGAGATAAAGAAAAAATAGTGGATCATCCATACAAATAACAAGATATATTAGCTACCGTCACTGATACAAGACTCATAGAAGCTATACATTACAATCCGATGTACTTATTATAATGTTTTATACATTTCTCGCCAATTTTAAGATTGAACACTCTACCTATTAGAAGAAGTATCTCACTCGAAAAAATTAATTATTTTATTTTACATTTTTTTTACTGTGGTCCTTCACAAGTTGATCGACTGTGTCCCTCCTGCTTACAAGTTGTACAATACATTCTTCGTTTCTTTTCAAGTGCGAATTTCAACCTTCTTTTCTGTGGTCGACCTAAGGGTTCCTGCAGTGAGGCGGATGAACAACAGGACGAACATGCTTGACGTGCCATTGAGATTCGTCTAGAGTCGGTTCGATTACCTTACTATACGTCTCATAATATCCTACAGATGTATACCATTCCTTATCATATATCGACGGATCTATATTACTCCAACGAATGACAACCATGGTATGGATATAAGAAAGGCCTAGAACGTCAAAATAACGACAAGAACATGACCTCTTATCTAAATATATATTATACTTAAATATCGACGTTGATACCTTAAAAATATTGGGTGATGATGGTAGAACTTGACAAAACCTAGTTGCTTCGTCAGCCTCTTCCAAGATATCAGATGCGTATGGGGTTAAACCCTTCGACATCTTTTGACCTTTTATAGCTCTATCATGAAAAATTTGGACAACTTTTTTCCTCGTTGCTTCAATAAGGGCTATTATTGGTAGACTTCTAGCATGAACTGGGATTTTGTTTAAGCACTTAGACATGTTTATAGTTAGAAGATCGTATTTACAATCAGGGAAGAGCGCTCTAGACCACCTCTATGGTTCACTCTGTCGAAGATATTTTGCACCAGCAGGGCTCATACCCTCAAGTTTCGTCATTAGCTCATCATATTCTTTTACGGTATATGCCCGAGCAATAGGCCAGAGTTGACTCCACAAAGCCGAATTTCTAAACTTCTCCCTTAAGTTCTTGGCAATGTGAAAAAAGCAAAAGTTATGAGTGGCATTGGGAAATACTTTTGCAACCATCGATCTAACTGTATCTGCATGGTCTGAAATTATGAAAATTACTCTATCATCATCCATGATCGCTTCTCGAAGAAATCATTCTCAAGCATCTTCTCTTTCACCATCAACTACAGTAAAAGCAATGGGGAACAAACCATTGTTTCCATCGATAGTTGTCGCAATTAGCATCAGACAGAGAAATTTACCTTTTGAGTGTGTTCCATTAATCAAAATTATGGGCCTCAATGTTCTTCTATATGCATCGATAGAGGGACTGAATGCCCAAAAAAATCTAAGGAATGAGTCATCATACAAATATTATAGTTTCGTGAAGGCGTCGGGGATCGGATCTATACAATGTTGTAATATATGAAGGGAGATTAGCATAAGACGCCTCCCAACTGCCCCTAATGTTAGCCAACGCTATCTCTTTCGCCTTCCATACTTTACGATAACTTATTATAACCCCCCAATTTATTTAGATTTCAGAGATAATTTTGGCAGGTGCATAATTAGTAGCGTCATTCAACATATTTATTATTTTAGAAGCTACCCAATCACTAGAGGCTTGTAGACTACCTCCCTTCTTTTGTATAGCTACACTAAGTGGACCGTGCTTATGCTCGAGATTCATTACTTTAATTAGAAAAGAATCGCCACTGACGTTGTCCCTACTCACGCAAATATGCCATAGACAAATATTGTCCGCACATTTAGCAGCAACAATCATCTTAGTTGTCTTTATTAGTTTCAATTGAAAGTTTCCCAGCACAACATTATTCTTCGAGGTTGTGATAAATTCTTCTCGAGAAAAAAAAGTTTTTCTAACAGTCAAGGATGTATTTCCAATCCAATCAAATCTTGGATTCCTTGCGGAACTCTCTCCTTCTAAGTTATCATCTTCAATTTTGAAGTCTGCATCTTTTGATTTATTCCCAATAATTTGTCCCTGAAATCTCACTCCAACTAAATAACTCGAGTCGCTATCTGAGCCCGTATATTCAATACTCTCATCGTCTCTTGATAGTTCCTCGATACTATAATTATGGGTACTAACTGAACCGAAAACTCATGTCTTCGATGGCGGAGCACTCTTGTTCCTTCAAGTAAAACAGATATACAAGGTATCACTCATACATGAGATATAACTATAATATTACACATGGTTATGCACAAACTCAATTCATAGTCACCTCTGAATTGGCAGAGAATTTTTTATCGAATTTGAGTCTTCATATATTTTCTCCTCTTCAATTACTTTCTCCTCTACACGAGTATCGGAGAGGGGATGTGGAAATAGATGTGAATATTCGGAACTGCAAAATTGCTCATAAGTATCAATCAAAGGATGTGAGTTCTCATTAATAAAATTCGTCATTTTTTAAAGGAAATGGGAGACCAACCTACCTGAAATTGGTACTCCGTTCACGCTTTTCTTCGGCAATAGGGGGCGAAAAACTAAACCATAAGCATTGTGAGAGGCTGAGTATTATGTGTACAAGAAAATAATTACAAACTATATAAAAAATTATGTAAAATACTCATTGTCGTGGGTCGGATTGATAGCACAATCGGTGAGTTTGATGGGCTCTTGAATTAGGAAACATGCAGTCATGAGCAATTCTATAATCGAAAGCATACCAGTATATATCAGTCAACTTATTGACAATTTATTAATTAATATTAAATAAAAGCCCAAACATATAACTTCATCGACTTACCTAAATGCCTCTGTTTCCTCCCATTTCTTCACTGTTTCTAAGTAGAGCTTGTGTCGTTCATTACATCCAACACCTTTATTCCTCGAGCTGTCGGGTTTCTCACTACCAAATAAGTAACATCTAGCATGAAATGTTTGACTACTAAAAAAATTTAATTATATTTACTTTTAATCTACTAACACATACCTCCCTAGCATTTCTGTCTTCATACTTTCCTTTCTATTACGCTTGTTGAGCTTTTTTGACTCCACGGTTTTTTCAGAAATATATAGGACAATGTGAGGATAGTTAATAGGGCATAGGGTCAGCATGTCATGAAAGTCACTTTCATTGTCTATGTCAAAAATAAAACTCCCTTCGGTAGTCGGGTATTTATATCTAAACCTTAGCTCCATCTGCCCCGATATTGAATTACACAAGTCATATATCTTTCCCATAATTAGTTATATGTTGCATCTCGGCTTATCGGCTTCTATTTATATTTTCTGCCACTATACATCATATTATTTCCTTGGACTTTCAATAGTACCTTATAGTGATATACTAGTATAATTGTGTCAGTACTCATAATGCACCTGCATGCGAAGCCTACATATATTAATATATAAGGTATTATCCAACTCTATAAAGATTAAATTGCTCATTATAGTGACATACTAGTATAATTGTGTTAGTACCTATAACGTAACTACATGTAAACTCTACATATATAAGGATTATCCAACTCGGATTAGTACGGAGAATACAACCACGAACAATCAATTGGTGATCCTTATATTTTGTTTCATACTTCTACGATGCGTCTTATATAAAATCCAAATAAGAAAAGAAATAAATTCTTAAACCCTAATGTCTTAAAGAAGATACTGATTGGTATATCACTGTCATTAGTGTATAACATGACTGATTTTATTGACTATCATGAGTCTTTCTTGGACTTATAAAAGTTACTTATAAGACTCAATCATTTAAAATACATATTAGTGCGTCACTGTTATCAGACTATTACATGACTGATCTCATTGGCTATCAGATTTGGGTTTTATCCGACTCACATGAGTCAATATTGGATTTATAAGAGTCAGTAAATGACTCATAAGAGACTCAGTGTAACAACCCAAATTTTTAGATTTTATTTTAACGGTGTTAGATGATGCACCACACTATGTACTGTGCTAATGCTCCACATCAGAATCGAAACCCACCTTTTAAAATAGAAAATTTCTAATTTTTCCCATATCAAAATTAGCCTCATTGCGAAGTGCTCGTCGATACGATTCCAACGATATATAATTTGACGACTTCTGACAAGAATATAAAAAGTTATACCCATTTTAACTAATCAAGCAAGTCAAAGGATATAATTATAATTTCAGCAGAGAAACACCAATTGGTTTGGTGGTTATGCAAAACGCTGGAACGAAACCTTTTCTCAAGATATCCAAGTTACGTATGAATTCTTATTCCATGTAAAAATCTCCTATTCTATTAAATCTCCCACGAAAAGTGTTAATTAGAGTTGACCTAAAATTTTATACCATTATAAATAAAACTTTAAAAGCTCTCTCCTCTCTATAATAAGAAATTATTCTCTCTCGAAACTTAGACGAGCTGATGCCTTGGGAATCGACCTTTTCAACCCGAATCGCCGTTGATCTTCCGTTCACGCTTCAAGAGGTGGGTACCCATCAATCCATCTTGTTCTTCTCAGATCCCGTCGCGTAGGATGCGATCGATCAAGATCGACGGGTTTAAAAATCTTATTTAAACCCAAATATCTCATAAATTAATAGATTTATATATTTAATATATGCTTTCCCTTGAAAGTTATATATTTTGTAAATTGGGTTTATATGTTATTTCTCTTTTCTTTTCAAAAATTCCTTTTGTTTGAGCCATTAATATTCTACCTTATATTAGGTCTGTATATTTAATATGTTTACTTCCTCTTTTATATACGTCAGAAATTAATTAAATTTTAATACTTATAAATTTGATAGATTAACTTAATTGGCATAATATCATATTGATATTATTTATTTCTAAATCTATATAGTATAAATTTATCCTTCTACTAAGACTATAATAATATATATTATTGTTGCAAGTTTATATTATTATTTATTTAAAATTAATTAAGCCCAAAAATTAAATTATATTTTTATTTTATTTAAATAAATAATAGATTGTACCAACTTAAAGTTTCGGGTCCAAACTTGCGGCTACGAACCCGAATTCACGTCCATGAACCCGACCTCGCGACCATTGATGCACCTATTTCGATATTTTGGTCATAACTATTTACTCCGACCTCGGATTAATGCGATTCTTGCGACATTGGAAAGAAGACAGCGAGCTTTACAACTTTGTGTGAAATAGCTATTTCACGAATCTGACTTTTTAGAGGTCAAAATAGAGCAACAAGTTGGGTTCAATTTTGAATGAATCAAGGCTATTCGAATTTAAGATTATTTTCTAATTCTCATGACCAAAGTTCCTGTGTATATTATATCTTAAGGTCTTTCGATCGATGGTCATGATAAATTATAACTTAATATGTATAAATATTATTTAATTTAATTATCTAATTATTATATATATATATATATATATCAATTTTATCGCTTCAACGCGACCTCTTCGATAATACAAAGTGTTAGAACTTCGATGTCTTTATGAAATCGAACTCTGACTTTTACGATTATCGAAATCACACTTATAACTATATTCTATAATTATATTGGTGTGGTATGTAAATAAATATAAGTATAAGCATAATCAAAATCTAAGTATAAACCATTCTGTATGTGTGATACTTTTGTATTTGCAACTTAATCAATTTATACGAGTTAATAATATGTTAGATCATGAGTACGAGAGTGTATGAGATCATGCCTATGCTTGGGCGTGGTGATTCGCCGAGATGGTATCGAAGCGAGGAATATACCGTATTCACATGCCTTATAACTCATGGTGGAATGGGACCCATGACGAGTCGGGTGAGTGTGAATTCAGTGTAACTTCGTACACAGTGGTATATATAGTGATCCTATCACCCCGAGTTTTAATACGAGAGGATAAGATATGAGATATGATACGAGAATCAAGGCTGGGTCTTTAGTCAGGTAAGGTTTCTTTTACTTCGTGAAACTCAGATATTAAGGCGTCCATGTACGGATGCAACACCTCTATGGTAGTATAAGTACATCCAGGTTACTACGAAACTTTTTTTTTGGGAAGCGTGAATTAGGAAGGTTGCCTCACTATAGTTTGTCATAGGATTGAGTATAAGAGTATAATAAGATACGAGTATGAGATAAGATAAGTTATGATACGAGTACGATAATAAGACATCATTTGTGTAGGCCAAAAGAAAGATAAAGAACTTCGTTCCTTGCGTAGCCACCGTAAGGGCAACAACGTCTTTCAACCAAGACGGATCTCTGAGAGAGATTATGAGTATGAGTGCATTATGAGTGAGTTTGGCCATTATGTCTCTCCATTGGCTGGGTGGTGGAGTATGAGTATGACACGGGAGCGTTATAATATGGTGGTATGATACTATGTTGACCCTCCCATAGTAGCTCGAGCAGCGACTCTGGTACAGGTCGTTTAGGATTTCACTAGTATGTTAGTTACGCTCATGCGATGTATAGACGTATGTGCGAGAATGATAATAAGACATGGTATGATATATTATGAGATATGATAAGGTACGTTAGGATATGAGTGTCTAGATCATGGTCTTGCATTTATGATATGAGTTTTACGATATACATGTGATTTTGTCTCTTTTGTTATTTGCTTTGAGATATTATGTTTATCACTCACCAGATGCACCCACAATGCACCTGAGTAGTATGGGGTGGATTAGTGGTGTATCCCACTGAGTTTACGTGACTGAGTAAACTCATCCCACGATAATCTAACAGTTGCAGGTGATTACGCTGGTGGAGTAGATGCTGGCCATCTAGATCTCGCCGACGCTGATTTCATTGATTCATGCGTTGAGTACCGAGGAGCCTTTGGAGGGCTGCGGTTATCGAGGACTACTGCGATCTTGATTCGAGTGCGATATCGATCATTGTGGACTTGGTATTGAGTTTTATTGATATTAGTATTGCGAATTTTATAGTTTATTTTATCGGATTTGTCTCCGACTTTCATTATCATTTTATTGGCGGATTATGATTTTATTACACTTATTCAGCATTTATGATTATATTCATATTCCACCCTATTTGTTAGATCTCACGAATTTTGTGGAACCATTATTGCGTGAGAACTCTGATTAAGTGTATGTCCGCTTAGCATATCCGGGATATGTGCGGGTCATAACTCGGAATTCTAGGCCCTCGGAATGGGGTAGAATTTCGGGTCGTGACACTCAGTCATCAAAAATATTTATTGGTATATCACTGTTATCAAACTATAACTTGACTGCTGTCATTAACTATCAGATTTGGAGCCTACATGACTCATATGAGTCGCCCTTTGACTTATAAGAGTCAAAAAATGACTCTTATGTGACCCAATAATATGAGATCCACATTAGTATATCACTATTATCAGTGTATAATATGACTAATCTAATTGACTATCAGATTTGAATTCTACATGACTCACATGAGTCATCCTTGGACTTATAAGAATAATTAAATGACTCATATAAGACTCAGTAATGAAAAATCCTCATTTATTAGTGCTCTGGTGAGTATAACATGACTTTACTGCGACTGACTATCAGTTTTGGAGCCTGCAGGACTCACATGAGTCTTCCTTGGACTTATAAGAGTCATTAAATGACTCATATCAAACATAGTCATGTAAAATACATATTAATACGTCACTGTTTTCACTCTATAACATGATTGATCTCATTGACTTTCAGATTTGGATCCTACCGGACTCATATGAGTCATCCTTGAACTTATAAAAATTAGTAAATTACTCATAAGATACCCAGTCATACAATAATAAATAAATCTTTTAATTGTTTTTCCAACGATCAAGAAGAAAGAAAATTAAATAATATTACAAAAAAAATATTCTTGCCATTTATAAATATCTATTTTACCTAATTAAAACAACATTCTTCTCATTTAAACTGAAAAAAATGATAAAAATAAGACCGCATTTGTACCGATTTTTAAGGTAAAACTCTACTTCAATTCCAACTCACAAAAATCATAACTTTAAATCATAAATATTAGAGTTTAATGAAAAGGAAAAAAAAATCAACTCCACCTGCAAAATGGAGAAGACGAAGAGTGATAAAATTAAAAAAATGACAAAATAATGTTCGTATTTATACCGATTTAGGATAAAACTCTACTTCAATTCCAACTCACATAAATCATAACTTCAAATCCTAAAGATTAGAGTTTAACGAAAAGGAAAAAAAAAATCCACCTACAAAATGGAGAAGACGAAGAGTGAAAGGGAGACTGAGAGTCCACCTCTGCAATGGCCGACGAACAATCTTTTCTCTGCAACGGCGACGAGAACCGGTGGGGTTTGCGAATACCTTAGCTTAGCAGGCCGATGGGTTTGAAATGAAAAGGAAAAAAATGAATGCCCACCGCTTCATCTTCTTTCTTTTTAAACAAAGGGCATTTTCATTATTTTCACTCTCTTTAAGTAATGACATTTTCGGCATTTCCTCTTTTTCAAGTATTGGCAATTTTCTCATTTTATTACACACGTGTTCATCCCGTTTGAATTTAAAACCCTCAAACTAAAAATTTTGAGGGTCTTAGACCCTGCTGGTCGTTTCATGAAGTTGGGACCCTGGTGGGTAAATAGGGGGATAGTTGGGACCCCGGTGGGTATTTAACTCTAGTAGGATACTATAGATTAACCCTACTAGTACTTCATGTCCCACTAGTATTGTGTTGCACAGAAGCACCAAAATATCAACTCCATCCTTAAATAAATTTAATCCACACAAGAGTTATGTGGTTCACCAAGATTATGCATTTTCTAATATCGAAAATGCTCCAAAAAGTTATGCGGATGTCAAAATAGTGCAATTCTAGCATACGTGGATGCCAGGATTGGAAGGCTTCCCCCCCCCCCCCCCCAACCAGTGGCGGATGCATGTAAGGCCGACTGCGGGCGTCCGCCCGCAATGATACTTATGTTTCTCCAAGAAGAGTCATTAAAAAACCTCTCCTGAATTTTGCCTTGGGTATCTCTGTTTCCACCCAGGCCATCTCAGAAAGCGCCCACGTCCTAAACTCTTTTAAGACGCTTGATTGCTTCAAATTAACGATGGAGATCGTATTTCAGCCCAACATTCCACATAATAGATCTTGAGATCATGGCGCACCTATCAGACGATAAATTTTTTATTCCATGTGTCACTGATCCCAAAAAATGGCCCTAACATGATGTTTGGGTGTGATGTCTGACATATTATTCAAAGATCATTTTTTGGGATTTGTGACACTTAGAATAAAAACTGATCGTCTGATAGATGCATCATGATCTCAAGATCTCTTGTGTGGAATATCGGGATGAAACATGACCTCCATCATCTTATCCGATTTAATCAATGGTTGTCAAGGGGTCTAGGATGTGGGTGCAAACAAAAGGTACCCCTTTTGTTTTTCTAATAGAATAAAAGATTTCTATTTGGCCTTAATGTGGGGTCCACTTTCTTAATTGTTTTTAAGATAAAATCAAATAAAATCTTCAGCTAAAATTTAGCTTATTTTTTTTCGCCCACCGTTGTAGCTAATATGTGAAGACGATTAACTTCGTAGAATTAGATGATGGAGATCGTTTATCCTCCCAATCTTTTACAAGATCGATCTTGCCTACCATCAGACGGTTAGTGTTTTATTTCTCGTGGCACACATTTCAGAAAAATGACCTTAACATCATGTGCACGCTCAAAATTGATTTTAACGTCCCTTTTTTGGGTGTGTACCACATGAAATAAAAAACTGACTGTCAGATGGTACGATCATGTTCTCAAGATCCATTGTGTGAAAAATTGGGACAATAAACAATTTCCATCATCCGACTTAATATAATCAAAGTGTTCTAGCATGGGTGAACTCAAAGATTTGTTGGGTGGATTTAAAGGTACTCCTAATTTATTTGCAATCCTTAAAATTCCAAATTCTTTCTTCTCAACTCAAGTTTTACGTGCCATAACTAGTTGACTGTTTTGAATTTGATGATGAAGTTATATTTTAAGCCTAATTTTTCACACAAAAGATCTTGAGACCATAGACTTGCCATCAAACGCTAGTTTTCTCTACGTGGTACACATCCCAAAATGTAGCCCAAATTTGGTGTAATGTGTGCCTCATGACTTTTTAGTCACTTTATTGAGATTTGTGCCACTTAAACTAAATTGGCCATCGGATGATACACTCATAATCACAAGATCCTTTGTGTGGAAGATTGGAGAGAAAAAAAATCTCCATCATCTAAGTCAAATAAATCAATTATCGATGAACAGAAGATTCTATGAAAAAAATTAAAATCGATGATCAAAATATCATATGTAAGAAAGACCATCTAAGCCGTCAGATTTGAAAGCCATGATCAAAAGATCCTATGCTGAAAAAATTGACATGAAACACGATTTTTATGATAATATATATTTTAAATATGATATTATATATTTTAATATCTTTTAAAAATATAAATATATATTTTTTATATTTTTTAATCCCAACAATTTTTCTGAAAGTTATTCCGAAATGATTGAAATTAAATCTAATTCATCTTGCGTCCCGCCTAAATGAAAATCCTAGTTCCGCCACTGCCCCCAACCCACCCCCAACCCAATAAAATCACCTGGGTTCACCACTAACTCCAAAAGTATAACTGAAGTTAGGGCCATAAATAATATATTGTAGCCACATTATGGATGTACACGCCGCTAGGCACACAATAGCACACCATTAGTCATTTGAATGCCCAAAATATGCTTTTATCCAACGTCCACAGATAGCTATTTCAATTGCAATATGACATGCCATTTTATTGGTGTTTAAAAGTATGAAACATTTGTGATTTTAATTTTTATGCGTTTCATTAGGTTTTATATTTCATCAGTATCAAATCGGACGGTAAAATCCAATGGGCTCGAATTTAATCATCTTCAAGTAAGATATTTTTTTTCAGAATTCTTAAATAAATATAAATGTTAAAAAGTAAAAAATAAATAAATAAAATAAAATACATTTTAACCATCTATTTTCTATTTTCTAGCTTCATTTACTAATAAAACATCAACCAAACGACCTATCTTATGAAAATCTGAATGTGATTTAGCATAAAGGTGCTCAATACTAGTCAATTAAGCATGGGTCATTAATCATTCATGATTCCCATAATCTCTATATAACCCAATGTTTTTAAAACCGGCTGGTTCACCCGGGTTAAACCAGAACCGGACCAAGCTACAGCTCTGTCTGGTGTTAAAGCCCAAATTTTATTTGGACTGCGTTGAACCGTCGAACCGGCCAGTTTGCTCTCTAAACCACTCAAACTGGACCGGGCAGGGCAGACCGGCGTTGGGTTTGAACGTCTGGTCAAATGGTTTGGGTGTACCACCATCTACTGACTACCTTCAATTGCTTTAGATGCTTATTCGAAGCAAGTTATAATATATATTATAGGTGCATACTCTCCTTACCATCATTTAACACCAAATGGTGTTTAAACGATCTTACACCATTTATTAACTTATGATCTTAGAAATCTATACCGTTAAAGTAATCTATCATCAATTGAATGTCTATGGATCCAAAAGTTACACTTTTCGGAGATTCAAACCATCCGAATCTATACGCTCTGATACCAATGATTATTTTTAATTTGGATAGCTGAGATTAAAGTTCAATGATTGGATGGTTTACATTCACTTATAACCATGATCCTTTGGCTATGACATGCTCCAATAATGGATTGCTAGTTGAGAAATTAAGATTGATCATAGATTTGTGCCACATGACACAGTGATAAATCACATTTGAATGGTCTAAGATAAAAAAATGACATTTTAATAGTGTAAGATCATATAAACACCATTTGGTGTTTAAATGTGGGTCAGGTCCCCGGAGTCATTAATTATCTCTATATTATAATATAAAATTTGTAATCAATATAGAACTTATGAAAATAATTTTTTTTTTAATTTAATTCTTTTTTATAAAAAAAAAAATCCTACCAATAGCAAATCAGGTTCGCTTGAATACATTATATACCCACTTTTTGAGATGTGTGCCCCTTGGAATAAAAATTAACCACTGTGATATAAAAATCAATGATCTCAAGATCCATCGTCTGATTCAAAACAGTCAATCGGTTTTCAGCATGGGTAAACTGAAAGATTTTGGCGAGTTTGAATAAACTATACAGGTACCCTTAAAAGTTTTCTTATATGTTTGTATTTTGTATCGTGGCATGTGTTAAGAAGAAAGACTTGGCATTTTTTTAGACCTGTGCCATATGGAAGGCCATCCAAGTCGTCTGATTTGAGAGTCATGATGCAAAAATATCAACTACCACATATTGACATGAAACACTATCACTGTCATATGATTCAATACAGTCAACCATTGAATCAAATGATGGGCACTAGAGATCTTTACATCATGGCCTTATCAAACAGTTTGGATGGTATTCCAAGTAATGTCATTAATTAAATTATTATTATTATTTATAATTTATATTTTTTATTTAAATTTTTTTATAATTTTAATTAATTATATTAATGATGTTACAGTTCAACCGCGATTGACCCAATAAGAACCGAACCAGTCAGTTTTACGGTTTGGATTTGAGTCCACTTTAAAAAAAATAATTTGAATTAATCAATTTTATTAATGACGTTATGGTTAAACCATGGTCTGACCGTGGTTGAACCAATTTGAATCGAACCAGTCCCTTTTACGGTTCGAGTTCGGATCCGATTTTAAAAACATTGATATAACCAGTGTCAAGATATAAAAGAGAATGACATGGAATAAAAGTAAGTACATAAATGCGAAATGTCTTTAAGTTCTTAAACCTCAATCAAACCACAACATTTTCTCAGGAAAGATGATTGTTTATGCGGAAAACATCGCCACCATACATGCATTCGGGAATGGTTTTTATTTTTATTTTTCAGCTAAGTTCATTTTAACGTTAGTTGCACAGAAGCCTTACTTTGATCATTGGGGTTAAAGATGGTATAATGCTCCCATGTATTGTAGGATCTGTATCCCTCACCCTTTTTACCAAAATGAAAAAATTTAAAATCAAAAAAAAAAACGGAGAAAATAAGAAATGACGGAACTCTAAGAAGATTTTTCAAAACTTACAACCTTAATGGCTCAAATCTTGATTTCTCAACAGCAATTCTTCCTATCTGTTTGGGGTCGGTGTTCAATCGATGCAAATGATTAGATATTTTGCCGTAGTAAGTTGATTGCATGTGATGGATTTGAATTTCTTTCGAGAAAATATCTTACAAATAAAAATCTAGGTGGTTTGTTTTAGTCTTCTCCCCAAAACCCAAAATCTCATCAAAAGCTCAAACTGAAAATCTATGATTCGGTTAAAATCAAAATACGACTTTGTAAATATTATTAAAAAAACAAAAGAGAGGACGAAACGGGCAAAAAAACAAATACACAAGTCACTTTTGTGACTGTCACAAGATCCATCGAATCTTACGATTAATTAATTAATTTTTTTCAAATTCATCTCGAAGCATCCGTTACGTACGATTCAAGAAGCTTGGAAATATGATCCGCAAGTCAATTTGTATGATTCTGTTTGAATTGGATGATTTTGATAACATTGTGTATGCTAATTGCTAAGCAAGCAAGAATTGTATTAAAACTAAAATAAAATTATATGGGAGATACCAGGGGGATAGCACAAGCTAACCTTACATAAAAGCTAATTAAGCACTAATTAAATTGAAAAAGAAGGGAGTATCTATAAAGGATGTTAATCTCATGGACCACATCCGTTAATGAAGATATGATCCAGCTCACTCAAGATTGATTTCTGGTTTGCCATTTTTATCAGTCGAAATTAGTGCAGGTGGACGTTGATAATCTCCGGTAACAACATCATAAAGGACATGGATTTTGAGAAGTGGAATTAATTGATTCTTCCACATGATTTAGTTAGGTGGCGAGAGCTTAGTAGGACGGGATTCTGGCCACTTGGAATATTGAGGGTCGAAGAAGCCATTAGAGCAGACGGCTCTGATACCCACAAAATCACAAGAAAACTATTGGGATTCAAGGTATGTTCACTCTTTAATAGATATTTATAAGAATTGTCAATATACAATAATAGATATTTCAGATCTTGTGAGATACTAATTTACACACAGATGGAAAGATTCAAGCTGTAACTGTAAGAAGTGGCAAGCGCTTGCCGTTCTTAGAGTGGGAGATCACGAGAGATTATTTGGAGCTGGCTCCGTAGTATACTTCAATGGGGAAGAAATTTGGTGTTAAAACTTTAACATCCTTTACAGTCTCAGTCTTATATGGTCAGCAAGGAAGAGCACATCTGCAGACGATGGTAAGTGGGCGACTGACTGATCTAAGAATTCCGTTCTCGAGAGGTTTGAAGTTGCTAACTTGGCTGGCTCATCAGCCACAAAATTTGCTTCTCTATATACTAATGATATTCTCCGTTGAAGATTGTATAATAAGAATCAGCACCTGTCAATAAATCTTGCAACATTCCCAGGATACTTTTATCCACTTACTGCATGGACCAGAAGTTTAAATACCTGTTTAAATATCAATTATCGATCCTCAATTCAAAATTATTTCCAGCTCATAACAACGAGCTCCATGAACTCTGCTCCATATTGGTGCAGTCATCGTAATAATTTTAAAAGGCCTATAGATGTCCCCCTTCACGATTTCTAACAATGCCCGCCCCACCACCAAAAACACTGCTTAACCTTAGAACCATCAGACATGCTCAATTTGATGGGTGCCAAATCACATAAACGACTTTAGGGCCTTCACTAGCAGAGGTTTGTATTCAGCAGAGTGATTACTTTAAGTCGCCTTCAATTGAGGCGTCTTTTCGGTTTCCTGATTTTATTTACTAGAATCAGCATGCTTAAATCTATTGCACTCCATCCAAAGCTCCCATAATATTAGGCAAGGAATAAATGCAGGAGCATTGAATTTTACCTCTGATTTGATAGATTGAATCTCGTTTAGGATGCCAAATATGTTTCCGAAATAACACCAAACTTGCTGACAGAAATCACATGAAACATGAATAAATGTATAAATGTTTCCCCTCGAAGGAACAGGAAACACTTCTCAAAAGAATTGAAATTTCTTTATCAAGTGAATCACCAAGAGAAGATTGAGGAGACCATAGATAGGTATAATGGCTAAAATATGATCAAACAAGGTAGGCCTACCTCCATCTGATAACAATTTAGTCTTCCATTTTAGTTACTAAAAAAAAAAATCCTTATAACCTACAACTTTAATATTAATTTTATCAAAAGGATTACATTAAATTTCCTTCATAAGTCACTTGGAGAAGTGGGGAACTTGAAGGAGACATCCGATTCAAGCAGCCGCCCGTAACCTATCGAAGGCGAAAGAAGAATGTAAAAGTGTGTCGGAAGAAGAACCGCACAGATTTACGGACTCTATAGGACTATAGTCTATTCCAGTCGATTGATCGATTGTGAACAAGTTCTTCCGACGAATTTATTCTTTATTAGTCGATCGATCGACTCTAAACATTCAATCGATCAATTGTGAACAGGTTCTTCGGGCTAATTTATTATTTATCTGTCGATCAATCGATTTTAAATATTTGATCGACCGATCGTCCGTGACATACGTCTGCCAAAAGACAAGATTTTGATTTTCTTTGGCAAAACTTGTCATTTTAGTGCTTTAAATTTTTGGGACTCTAATTAAGAGTTAAAGTTTGTTTTGCCTATTTAAAGGCTTACAAAAACACTTCTAAGGATTGATGGTTGATATATTATTGGTTTTGCAAAGTTTTGAAAGCTTTTGATTAAGTTTTCTGTGAGGGTGTGATTCTCTCAATCGAAGAGCGATTCTTCATCCTGCGTGTGGTTTGATGCGAGGCCAACTTTTTTCTCCCTTCTATCTTCCTTGATCTACGAGTTGTGTAAGTTTTTAAGCCCAAACCTATCCATTTCATCATTAAATTCATTATTTACCTTTCTTTTCGCACAGTATCGAGAGAACCGACTTGTGAGTTCGTTCGAAACCCTAAAATTGTCAGAGATCTAGTCGTTCGCTAAGAACCCTAATCTTCTAAATCCGATAGGGAACATACGCAAAAGTAAGACTAGTTCGGGCTAGATTTAAATCACTTAATTGAATCTTTGCTATTTTCTGTGATAAACTGTTAAGGAAATTTGTCTTTTAATTGTTTATATTAATTTTCTATTAATCTCAGCCCTAACATTTGCATTGGGTTATTTTTCGCATCAGATTTGGTATCAGAGATTTGTCAGTTTATGGTCATCAGTGTTCATATAGGCTAGAGTTCATTTTTGTTTTGTCTTGCATAGCAGTGAATCCCATTAAGATAAGAATTCACTCGTTAATGAACTTGCATCTAAAATGACTGCGAATCAAGCCGATCTCCAAGCGCAGATGACTGCTCATCACAATCAATTGCAAAACCAAATGCATGATCAACAAGCCCGACATGAGGCTTTGGTGACCCGTGTTGAAGAGTTGAATGAGATCATCACTAAGAATCATTTTCGAGTCTACATTAATGACTGTAGGAGAGATGATCCTCACCGTCGCGATCTTCAAACCAATTAGGACGACAAAATCATGAAGTCCGTTAAAATGGAGGCTCCTACTTTTGATGGGAAAAGACAACCTAAAGTCTATCTCGAGTGGGTGGCTGATATGAAAAACTACTTCGAGTGGTATGCCATGTCTGAGGAGCGTAAAATCCGGTTTGCTAAGGTCAAACTTATGGGTCAAGCTAGGCTTTTACTGGATGGGTATAGAGCGTCGTAGGCAATCCCAGGGTCTTCTTCCCATTTCCATCTGGGATGACATGAAGATCCAACTGAACGAGAAGTATGTTCCTCTTTCCTATGATGAACGTTTTCTTAATCAATGACAATCACCGCGCCGCCAAGGGAATTCGCCGGTCACAGAGTTCGTCGATAAGTTTGAAGACCTAATGTCCCAGGCCAAAGTGGATGAACCTGGAAGAGTTACCTTATCCCGATTTCAGATGAGTCTTCGCCCATAACTACAAAGGGAACTCATTTCATACTCCGTTACCAATCTAGATGAGTGCTTCTCTAAAGTTGAAGAGTTAGAACGATACCTCAAGACCCCTCAAACCAAACATTTCAATACTAGTGGGCCTGGGTATACGTCTAACTATTCTGAGTCAAAACCCAATGTCAATACCTCGTCGGCTAGGTCCAACTCAGTTGCTACACCAGTAACCAGAGTTGATAAGGGCAAAGGTCCAATGCTTGAAGACCTCAAGAGTGGTAGTCAAAACAAGTGTTACAAATGCCATGACATCGGACATTTTGCAGCACAATGTCCCTCTCGAAACTTGTTCATAACCAAGGACGCTGAGAGTGAGCAAGATGAGGGAGAAGAAGTTTATGAGCCTGAATCATTCCCTAGTGATGAGGAAGATCTTGTAGGGGAATGGACTGTGGCTTGTCTTAGGGAAGTCTCCTACCCCGTTGAGGAGGGTAATATCTCGCGGGCTCTTGTGGTTAGATGTGCTCTAGCCCAATCTAAGGAGAGCGATGATTGGCGCTGGGATAACATCTTTTATATCATTGCCAAGTGTGGTGAGAAAGCCTGTAAAATCATATTCGATAGTAGAACCTGTACCAATGTTGTTTCTGAAAGTACAGTTTCTCGCTTAGGACTTGCACCCGTAACTCACCTGCGACCCTCTAAAATTGTTTGGGTCGATTCATCATCAATTCCAGTTTCCCGAAGGTGTCAGATTCCTATACAATTCAGCTCGTATAAGGACACCCTTATGGTGCCATGTCATGCCTATGGATGTGAGGCATATCATCCTTAGGAGGTCGTAGTTGTATGATATGGACATTACATTGTACGAGAGATTGAATGTGTGCTCTTTCACGTACAACAAAAATAAAATAAAGATAAATCCTTTACCTCCTAGAGCACCTACTGTGAAAACGAACTAGTCAAATGATAAAGGCCTAATTGAGAGAGAGAAAACATCTAAGGCCGTTCACATCGTTAGCCCTTTAGAGTTTGAACGAGGTGCCAAGATCGAGGACATTGTTTATGTCCTTGTCGCAATAGAGTCACCCAAAGAATCAAGCGTTGAGTTTCCAAAGGATGTTGGACCCATGATGTCTTTCCCAAAGGCCTTCAGAATGAATTACCACCTTTACGAGACATCCAACACGCCGTTGACTTGGTTCCGAACATTCGGAGTTAAAACGGTAAGTTGATGAACTTCTCCAGAAGGGATTCATTAAGAAGAGTATGAGTCTATGTGTCGTGCCAGCGCTGCTCACACCCAAGAAAGATGGATCTTGGAGTTGATAGCCGCGTCATTAATAAAATCACGATCAAATATCGGTTCCCTATACCGAAATTGGATGATATATTGGACATGATGGTCGGTGCAACTATATTTTCGAAGATCGTTTTGAAGAGTGGAAACCATTAAATCCGAGTTTGTCCCGGGGATGAATGAAAAACCGTCTTTAAAACCAAAGATAGATTATATGAGTAGTTTGTCATGCCTTTCCAGCTTTCAAATGCCTCAAGCACATTTATGTGAATCATGACACAGGTGTTGAGGCCTTTCATAGGCAAGTTCCTTGTGGTTTATTTCGATGACATCCTTATTTATAGCCCCAACAAGGAACAACACTTAAGTCACTTAAGGCAAGTTTGTATGATTCTCAGATGAGAAAAGTTATACACGAACCTAAAGAAGTGCACTTTCACGTCGAAGAGCATTGTCTTCTTAGGGTCTGTCATAACCTCTGAAGGAATGACTGCAGATTCGGAAAAGGTCAAGGCTATCGTAGAGTGGCTTGAACCAAAGAACATTCACGAAGTTCGTAGCTTCCATGGGTTAGCCGCTTTTTACAGGCGGTTCATATGTAACTTCAGTATGATAACTACCCCTATCACCGATTGCATCAAAAAGGGGGGGTTCAAATAGACACCTATTGCGGCAACAACCTTTAAAGAGATTAAGTCTCAAATGATTGAAACTCATGTCATGCATCTTCCCGACTTTTCTAAGGTCTTTGAGGTAGTGTGTGACGCGTCAAGCGTAAGTATTGGGAGAGTGTTAAGCCAACAAAGTCATCCGATAGCTTATTTCAATGAGAAGCTAAATGAGGCCAGTCATAAATACTTTACCAGAAATTTATACAGTAGTGCATTCTCTCATATATTGGAAAACTTACTACCACAGGAGTTTGTCTTGCTCTCTGATCATGAAGCTCTTAGATTTTTGAGTTTCCAAAAGAAATTAAACCCGCAACATGCGAAATAGGTTGAACAACTTCAATGGTTCACCTTTGGGCTGAAACATAGGGTTGAGATAGAGAATAGAGCAGCTCATGCGCTTAGCCGTAGAGTGACGACCTCATTGAGTATTGAGGTGACTAGATTCAAACGCCTTGTGGAGGATTATTCTACATGTCCGTAGTTTGGAGAAGAGTACACCCCACTTCTGAGTAGACAGTCTGTGAAAGAGGGTAAGTATACCCTACAGAACGGGTATTTGTTTCTGAAACGCCGCTTGTGTATTCCCCACACTTCTCTACGTGATTTTCTTGTTTAGGAATTACTCTCTGGAGGGGTTGCCAGCCACTTTGGTCGTAACAAGACTGTTGCATTGGTTGAGGACCGATTTTATTAGCCCAATCTCACCCGAGATGTTATCAAAATCATCAACTAGTGCCGTATTTGCCAACTGACAAAACAAAGGAGACAAAACATCGGGTTACCTACACCTTTACTTGTGCCACACATCCCGTGGCAAGATCTTTCTATGGACCTTGTGTTAGGCCTCCCTAAGACCCTCCGCAACACGATTCGATGTTCGTCGTCGTGGACCGTTTTTCGAAAATGACTCATTACATCGCCTGTTCGAAGACCTCGGATGCAAGTAACATTGCCACACTCTTCTTTAATAAGGTTGTTCGTCAGCTCAGTTTACTTAAAACCATAGTGTCAGATAGAGATGTCAAGTTTGTTAGTTATTTTTGGAAGACATTGCGGCATAAAATGGGGACTAAACTTCAATTTTCGTCAGCATATCACCCCCAAATAGATAGGTAAACCGAGGTAGTGAATCAGAGTTTAGGCAATCTTTTAAGTTGTCTTGTATGTGAGCATGTTAAGAGTTGGGATACTATCTTACCTGTCGCGGAGGTTGCATATAATAATTCAGTTAATAGAACCACAGGTATTGAGTCCATTTCAAATTGTGCACGGCTACAAACCTAGGACGTTCATAGATCTAATCCCGATGTCAGTCCATCAAAGGTCGTCAGAGTCTGCATTTGCATTTGCACATCGCATTCATGAACTTCAAGCTGAGATTAAAACGAAATTAATGTGAACACTGAAAAATACAAAATTTTTGCTGATTCTCATAGAATGTTCAAAGAGTTTCAAGAGAATGATTTTGTGATGGTTCGGAATAGGCCTGAGCGCTTCCTTCAAGGGGTTGCTAAGAAGTTACACGCCCGTGGTGTTGGATCTTATAAGATTTTGAAGCGTACTGGCCCTGACGCCCTAGATTTACTGCTGGAATTAGGTATTAGCACAACTTTCAACGTGGTGGATCTCGTTTCGTTCCATGGCCATTTACATATACCACCCAGCCTGTTTGAACCTTCCATATCATATGTCATCCCTATTTCCCTCCCCATCCCATCATTACCTCCACCCATTCCCCATCCCATCATTACCTCCACCCACACAACCACCTCGTGAGATCATTGAAGATATTTGTGAGGATCAAATTGTGTCCACCAGCCAAGGGGGACTTCAGAAGTACCTTATCAAGTGGAAGAATAAAGTTGGTTCAGAGAATACGTGGATAAGAAGGGAAGAATTTCAACAGATCGATCCGAATCTCCTTGATCTCTATCACAACCAATATTCATCGGGAATGAATCCCTCTAACCCAAGGAGAATTTGTGACAGCCCGACGTTTCTCAACTAGGAAAGGTCGCGCCATCGGATCACCTAATATGATCCTTTCATCAAGGGGTTCCTTATTTTACATCAAAGTGTCGCAGAATGCGGAAGCAATGTATTTAAACTCTGACAAATAACTCATATGGCAAATAACTGATCAAATAGAAACTAAAATATGTGATAAACATAAAGCAAAAGGTTTGATGTATAGCTTTTCATCGATGACGGCCACCCGTCATCTAAACAGTGAAAAGAAACCTATACATCCAAACAACATCCCACAGAAATCTGAAATCCACATATATCATTATACAGACCATAAATTATCTTTTCTCTCTCTATCCCCATTTTTCCCCATATCCCAAGCTACAAACCTAACTACGGGAAGAACTCCTCTGGGAAGTCGTCTTCCTCCTCCTCCTCCTTTGGCACATATGTAGGGTCAGTCGCATGCTCAGGGTCAGGTTCTGCAACTAAGACAATTAAGTCGAGGAATGAGCTATCATCAAAAGCTCAGTAGAGAATATTGCATTGTTATCTTATATTGACAGTTTATCACTTTTTCATAAATGAGCATAAAATAACATATGAATTAACATGCTGAAATGTTGTATTTATGCATGATATAACAAGTGTGCGAAGCAAACTGAACTGAAAATACATGCTGGCGGAAACAGAGAATCAACAAGGTCAAGCTCCCGAGTTAGTGGGATCACTTGTCAAGCTCCCAAGTTAGCGGGATCACTTGGACTAGAATACTTCAAGCTCCCGAGTTAGCGGGATCACTTGTCAAGCTCCCGAGTAGCAGGATCACTTGATTCGAGAATCTCAAGCTCCCGAGTTAGCGGGATCACTTGATTTAACATTGGAGCAATAACGTATCAAAAACATTGAATTTAACAGAATTTGAGTATTGACTCACGTAGATTGACCAAGAAATGTATTTGCATGTATGACTTTATGATGCAATGTACTAAAAACTGTCACAGCTAGATAAGTATTAATTTGCTAGGCTGATTTACGAGATGCTCTTGAACTTACTGATGTGATATATATATTCAATGCAAAGTTCTTGAACTTACTAATGCTATATATATATATTATCACTTTTCTCATCAGATTTCGGGCAATTCAAACTTATATATTTCATAGTCAGGACTATGCTATATATATATATTATCACTTTTCTCATCAGATTTCGGGCAATTCAAACTTATATATTTCATAGTCAGGACTACAGTCCATTGCTTGTTTGCAGGATATTGAAATAAAATTTACGACCATCGATTTCGGTCTGTAATTGACCGACCGTAGGGGGGACAACCAGATTTTGATAAAACAAACGGACTAAACGAGGGTAAAATTGGTTATGGAACGGTTGGTACAAGGCGCTTAACTGTGCCTGGTCTATGTAGCGAATGGACCATGCGGTCTGGTCATTCGGGGTCAAAAGTTTATCATCAATGATCCATTCCGGTTCCATTGCTTTCGCAGCCCACCACGGAATGGGTTGTTCAGGGCCCCATGCAGCATGAAAGAGAGCGCTGAGATGCTCTCTTGCAAGCTCTTTTTTCCGTCCATGAAGGACAATAAATAAGTGGTCCCAGGGTGGTTTGGGAAGGCATCAAGTATGCCAATGAGCACCTACAAAGAAACGCGTCACCTCCCATGCTTTCCTGCCCCTACCCTAGATTGATCTCTCGTATGTTGGAAGGACACTTTGATAGTGTCAATCTCGTCCCCTATCAAATCCCTGTTGGCGAAGAGTTCTGCACCGATAGCATGCGGGTCTTTAGCCCTGCCATTTGGCGTAACGTGTATCAACGTTCATTTCAAGCAGTACGTAACCGCCAAGCGAAACAAATTCGTCGTCCTCCCCAAGTCCAACAAGAAATACCCCAAGAAATCCCCGTCCCTCAACCACAACCCCAACCTCAACCCGATTCGGTCCCTCCGGCTCAAGGGACCTACACCACCACCGACCTTGTTCAGCTCATGCGTGAAAACCATGAGCAAACCCTCATGCAATTCGATAACTTATATCGAAACCATTACATGCTCCATCAACGTATCGATTATATTGAAGAAGCGACTAATATCATGATGGAGTATACTTTCCAAACTGCTGCAAACCTTTACATTGGGCAGGCGCGCAACTACGTCTCCCAATATACCCGCAACGCAGCGCAATTGGTCCCGGAGTTCCAGCAAGACTTCCAACAACAACAACAGGAAGCTAGTACATCCTCAGCGGGCCAACAACAAACAGATCCTCAGCCTGATAAAATATAAATTCACAAGATCATAGTTTATGTACTACATTTTATTTTTATATTTACTTGAATTAATCTCAAATAAAGCATGCCTATTTATGACAAATTAGCTATTATATATCAATAATCGATGTTTAATGATTGTGGTAGTTATGATGTTTGAGGTATTACATATTTTGTTTCAATTGAACACTTTGTTTCTGATATTGTAGTTCTCTATAGTGTATGTAAATCTTAAAGTGTAATTCTCTTGTTCTCATTTACATTTTGTCTAAAATAATGATAAGGAGTAGCTCAATTTGGTATATCTAAATTGTAAATGAAATTCTATCTGTTGTATGAGAATGGTCTATTTTTTCAGTTGAGAATCCATGTTGATTTTGAAATACTCCTCATCAGGTGCCACATGGAATAGAAATAAAACCATGTTTATTAAGACACATGAAATCAGAAATCAGGTGCCACATGAATGTGGTTAATTCCAACAGTTCAGTTTTATCTCACAGATGTAACTTTGATATTGGTTTTGTCTGTTTAATGATTCCTCTTGTCTTGTGATAAATTTGGTAGAAACATACCACATATAGTATGAACATTGATTGTGACATTCACCTGTTACCCAGATAGTCTCGATTTATTTTCGAGGACGAAAATTCCTAGAATAGGGGAGAATGTAACGATCCCCAGACTTAGCACCGTAGTGATGAGAGTCCGATCAGGTCATGTGTGAGGACCTCACTAGGATAGGCCTAGACACAGCTGTACTATATATACCAGTAGCGGGGTATAATTTGTTTTAATAAAGCCAAAACCATTTGCTACACTAGGCCAAAATAGGAAGGGGTATTGTCTACATACCCCAGCCCAGGTTTCAAGCTTAAAATAAACAAAGGGGCATAAAAACTTTAATTCGGATTAAAATAACCAAAGGGAAGGTAGGGGGACTATTGAATCTATTTTGTTGGCTTCCTTATTTAGTTTATCTGTAAAGTATAAAATAGCATTTTTCTGTTTTGGCTTTTATGCTATACACTATATATAACTTGGTGTTTCACAGGGAATTGTAACTGCAAGTAGCTTATAAGCTACTTGCATGATAACTTCGCAACACGACTCTCATGAGTCATCAATACACCCCATGCACGCAAGGTCATGATCACCATTTTATAGCAAAGTTTCCTTTCGTTTTCTAAGTCTGATGTAAACAAACCAGACCATCATCTTTCTCCTTTGCATATCCTTGAAAGGGAACGCTGCACCTGAAATCTATAAGGTTAAGAACACTATGGTCACCGTATAGCAATCCCAGCCCAGCTTTGACAACTCCTGTTACAAGCTAAGACCAGAGAACACTTCATAATCCTGCAATTTCAAAATCTACATATTACATCCGGTAGTTTTAGTGCAAAGCAACATCAATTATAGGATACTACAACTTCACCTAAAAAGGTTAGTTGTTTACTTTAAGAATTTCAGCTTAAAAAAATTTACTTCAGAATGAAGTTGAGTGCAGATCCGTGCACTTCTGGGCTTCATCAAAGAAATCTGTAAATGTAAACCAGATATATATATATATATATATATATATATATATATATATATATATATAAAAGAGTAAGAGAGGTATAGAAGCAACCAAGAAGAAAGAGGAACACAGCTGAAGCCCGGCAAGACACTCTGCTGAGTGGCTTGCCGCGGCAAGCCTCAAGTGTTGCCGCGGCAACCTCCCCAGCCTTGGGTTTTTGCATTTTGAACTATGGGTCGTGTCTTCTGCACTTCGGACCTTGAGGCCATGATAAATACCTATGTTAATCTTGGTGCACTGTGTATCACCTATAGGTTAATCTTGGTGCACTGTGTATCACCTATAGGTCTTGGTGCACTGTGCATCACCTATAAACAATTAATTTTTAAAATAAATCCATGTTTCATAGATTTTGTGCCACATGGAGCACTTAAACATTTTTGAAGAAATGGATTCGCATAATGTTATCGGATGACTAAAAGTGCATCGACGACAACACGACGCACACAGGTAGGGAAATTACATTGGTATTTTATACTTGTATAAACATTGTCACTAGTTTTCATAGAAGAATTGATGAATGTTCATGATAGTACTGAATAGCATAATAAGAGAATTGAATTTTATGTAAGTTGATGGACTTGATTAGCTATGAAATATATAAGTTTGAATTGCCAGAAATCTGATGAGAAAAGTGATAATATATATATAGCATTAGTAAGTTCAAGAACTCTGCATTGAATATATTTATCACATCAATAAGTTCAAGAGCATCTCGTAAATCAGCCTAGCAAATTAATACTATGATCTAGCTGTGACAGTTTTTAGTACATTGCATTATAAAGCCATACATGCAAATACATTTCTTGGTCAATCTACGTGAGTCAGTACTCAAATTCTGTTAAATTCAATGTTTTTTATACGTTATTGCTCCAATGTTAAATCAAGTGTCGGGAGCTTAAGATTCTCGAATCAAGTGATCCCGCTACTCGGGAGCTTGACAACTGATCCCGCTAACTTGGGAGCTTGACAACTGATCCCGCTAACTCGGGAGCTTGGCCTTGTTGATTCTCTGTTTCCGCCAGCATGTATTTTCAGTTCAGTTTGCTTCGCACGCTTGTTATATCATGCATAAATACAGCATTTCAGCATGTTAATTCATATGTTATTTTATGCTCATTTATGAAAAAGTGATAAACTGTCAATATAAGATAACAATGCAATATTCTCTACTGAGCTTTGGATGATAGCTCATTCCTTGACTTAATTGTCTTAGCTGCAGAACCTAACCCTAAGCACGCGGCTGACCCTACATATGTGCCAGAGGAGGAAGAGGAAGACGACTTCCCAGAGGAGTTCTTCCCATAATTAGGTTTGTAGATTGGGATATGGGGAAAAATGGGGATAGAGAGAGAGAGAGAGAGAGAAAAAAAGGAAAAAGATAATTTATGGTCTGTATAATGATATATGTGGATTTCAGATTTATGTGGGATGTTGTTTGGATGTATAGGTTTCTTTTCACTGTTTAGATGACGAGGGCCGTCATCGGTGAAAAGCTATACATCAAACCTTTTGCTTTATGTTTATCACATATTTTAGTTTCTATTTGATCAATTATTTGTCATATGAGTTATTTGTCAAAGTTTAAATACATTGCTTCCGCATTCTGCGACACTTTGATGTAAAATAAGGAACCCCTTGATGAAAGGATCATATTAGGTGATCCGATGGCGCGACCTTTCCTAGTTGAGAAACTGGGGAACGTCGAGCTGTCACAGAATTGATGGGGACATCCGATTAAAGAAGCCGTTTATAACCTATCGAAGGTGAAAGAAAATGTGAAAGTGTGTCGGAAGAACCATACAGATTTACGGATTCTATACAGACTCTAGTCTATTC
This sequence comes from Chloranthus sessilifolius, assembly GCA_021018995.1. Lineage (NCBI taxonomy): Eukaryota > Viridiplantae > Streptophyta > Magnoliopsida > Chloranthales > Chloranthaceae > Chloranthus > Chloranthus sessilifolius. Next base: position 140,401,572 of record CM037588.1, on the reverse strand, counting down.
CAGTCGATCGATCGATTGTGAACAAGTTCTTTTGACGAACTTATTCTTTATCAGTCGATCGATCAACTCTAAACATTCAATATATCGATTGTGAACAGGTTCTTCGGGCGAATTTATTATTTATCTTTTGATTGATCGATTTTAAATATTCAATCGATCGTTCGTGGCATACATCCGCCAAAAGACAGGATTTTGATTTTCTTTAACAAAACTTGTCAATTTAGTGTTTTAAATTTTTAGGACTCTAATTTCGAGTTCGGGTTTGCTTTGCCCATTTAAAGGCTTGTAAAGACACTTTTAAGGATTAATGGTTAATATATTATTGTTTTTGCAAAATTTTGAGAGCTTTTAATTAAGTTTTCTGCGAGGGTGTGATTCTCTCAACCGAAGAGTGATTCTTCAGCCCGCGTGCGGTTTGGCGAGGCCAACTTTTCTCTCCTTTCTATCCTCCTTGATCTACGAGTTGTGTAAGTGTTTAAGCCGTACCCTATCAATTTCATCATTAAATTCATTATTTACCTTTCTTTTCACACGGTATCGAGAGAACCCACTTGTGAGTTCGCTCGAAACCCTAAAACTACTGGAGATCTAGTCGTTAGTTAAGAACCCTAATCTTCTAGATCCGATAGGGAACGTACGCGAAAGTAACACTAGTTTAGGCTATATTTAAATCATTTAATTGAATCTTTTGCTATTTTTTGTGATAAACTGTTAAGGAGATTTGTCTTTTAATTGTTTATATTAATTTTCTATTAATCTCAGCCCTAGCATTTGCATTATGTTATTTTCCGCATTAGAACCCTAAGGTGATTGCAGGGGGGAGATCCACGAGATACACCAAAGACTGAATTTTTATTAATTCAGTTCATTGTATAGGAGCCAATCCTCGAAAATGATGGGAGTTAAGGCAAGGGAGATAACATTCGTCATATTGGAGCATTTTGGTATAAGGAAAAAACTACTACTTTGATGATTCATATGTTTTTGCTAGAAGCTTCTCCATAGCATAAAAACATCCTGAGATTAAGGAATTTTTTAAAACTACTGCAAAAGCTAATAAGATTTGTCCGTGATTAGAAGATGGCTTACGCACAAGAAACCTCTAGGAATACTATTGCTTTCCATTGTTTATTTCACAAGCATTGGAGTCCTCGATCAAGATCTTCTTCTAAAATTATAAGAGCTCAAGAGATAATAGGCCGCCTTGTCTAAGGGCCCTTAAACTTTTAAAGTAGCCAAAAGGAGAACCAGCAAGTATCAACTAGCAAGGCAGCCTTTGATCAATTTATTCACATCTTGGAGAAGCCAAATTTTATAAGACATGCAATTAGAAACTGCCACTCAACCTGATCATAAACGTTGGGCACATTGATTCAATATTTTCACATCTAGTGTTTCTATCAATTTCTCTGAGAAGCTCATGATTGAGTAAATGTTGCCATAGATATTTATTATTTTAACAAAATGCAACATGTTCCTTTGAAATAAGATCTAAAAGTACTCCCCCCAAACCATTATTAGCAAATATTTTATAAAAACAATTCTGTCGGCCATTAAGTCTGAAACAGTGAAGTTTAGATGTAAATGGTGATGTTTAGATGCACTTAACTTTTTGGATTAATGATATAAATTTTGAAGCAACTGCTTTCAGCATGATCACTTAATGAAAACAATTTTGTGCATCCTTAACAATGTTGTCTTTGATAATTTCCCAACAAATGCCAAAGAACCAAATTGAAAAACCGTCCGGCCTCCCAAGAACATTCTGTGAGCATAACATTTTGTTCCTATGTAATTAAATTAGGAATCAAAGAGTAGTTCCAAATTCAAATAACCACGATCAAACGTCAACAAGTGTAGAACAATTCCATTGCCTTCTCTCAATATTATTATTATTATTCTTATTTCTTTCAACCCATGACCCATCCACATTGGATTCTATCAATACAGTTTTTCAAGATCTCACCTTTCCTAAGGCTTGAAAACTTAGTATTTTGATCCTCGTCCTTAACCACTGCAACCCTATTGAGTCTAGAAAAGGCTTCCCTTATCATGTCAAATAAGAACGGGGAGAGAGGGTGACGCAGAATGACCTATAATATGTGAATGCTCATGATATGCTAATTTGCCGAAATTAAACTAATTAATTGAACAATGAAATACAAATTAAAGAGATACCTTAGGGTTTCATGGAATTCTGCTCCAATGACCATGCTTGATTCGCTTAGGGTCCAATCCGGCGGGTGAGACCCGTTAGGATTTGTGGAAGGTGCGATCTTTAGAGGTAGAACTCTAGCATCCTCTAGGTCGGGGCGCTCGCTCATTGGTTGGTGTGGTTTCTCGTAGTTCTTTGCTAGGGCTTTAAAAGAAACGATTGATCGGCACGATTAGAGTAATCTCAAGCCCAACAACAGTTGTGGATTGATGCGTATCGAAGAGAATCAACCCACAAGGATGGATATCAAGATAACTCAAGATTTAGGGTTTTGGGGGTCTTAGACATTAAAATAGATGGAAATAAAAGTAAGAAAATAGAAAGCAAAATAAGAACAAGGAGAAGATCAAGAACATAGATGGGCATCTCACCCTTGGCCTCTCACCAAATCCACATGAGGAAGAAGACTATTCTTCAAAGCTCATCTCAAGCTCAATGCAAGGCATTTTCATTCATTTATATGTAATGCCAAAAATGTCTTACAAAAATATGTTTTATAGTAGCTACAAGTGGGAATAAACCCTAAAATAGAAAAGTACAATGTTACCCTAAAAGGTAACTTACATTTGACACAAAAAGAAACTACAAGGACAACTATCGTCACTTGACTCGCTCGAGCGGGAATCTTAAAAGGCGTCGCTAAAGCGACAATTAGGGGTTGCTCAAGCAAAGTTTGGCCGAAGTTTTGGCCATGCGTTCTAATGCATTCTCGCTCGAGCGACAAATGGCTAAGAGTTTGGCTTGTTTTCTGAAGCATTATCGCTCAAGCGGACATAGACAGTGATCCTCTTTGTTGCTCTTCAAGGCCTCTCATTGATAGATGTTGGCGCTATGTGGCTCTTATGTAGCTTCTTTTTCCAGCGGTACACCTTATGTGGTCTGAAACCTAGGTTTACGGTGTCGGCGTCCGAGCCAATTCCTCGAGACCAAAAGGGCTTCATCACCGATGAAGAGTGGCCATGATATCGATCGAGCATATCGGGATCTAAGCGGCAGATATCGTCTTCACTGACCCATGTGTTCTCAGATTCCAACTTACGTACCTACTTCACTAAATATTTTTGAAACCCTCTGCCATGGGTGGAGACTACAAGATCATTCAAGATTTTCTCGATTTCTTCTCTTTTCGGCTTGCTTGGAGGAGGAAATGGTACAGATTGCAAGATTGACTTGGGATCATGAATAGAAAACGTTTGCAAAGGATTGCAAGGAGGTGAGGTTGAGCCTAGATAAGGATCTAGGTCTTCCACGTTGAACGTTCAGCTAACCACCGTATCTTGAGGAAATTCAAGAACATAAGCATTAGAGTCACTCCTTGCCACAATCCTAAAAGGTCCAGCGCCACGAGCTTGGAGATTCTTCGCGATTCCCAATGGGAATCGTTCAAACCTAACCCAAACCATCACATGATCACCGGTTTGGAATTCTTTGAAACGCTTATGCGAATCCGCTGATAATTTGTAATTATAATTGCTCAAATTAATTTTACGTCTAATTTTGGTATGCAAAGTATGAATATGTTGTGCAAATGCATCTGCGAACTCAGATGTGCGATGAGATGCGAACATAGGGATCAAATCTAAGGGTGTTATTGGCTTGTGACCATGCACCACCTTAAATGGACTCATACCTATGGACTAATTCATAGAATTGTTATATGCAAACTCGGTCAGGGGTAGAATGGAGTCCCAAGTCTTAATGTGAACACCGACAAGGCATCGAAGGAGATTGCCTAAACTCCTATTGGTAGCTTCGGTTTGGTCATTGGTTTGAGGATGATATGCCGATGAGAATCAAAGCATAGTACCCATCATGTGCCAGGGTCTTCCAAAAGTATCTAGTGAACTTAACATCCGTATCCGACACAATGGTCTTGGGTAAACCGTGAAGACGCACCACCTCTCCGAAAAATAATTTTGTAATATGGGTTGCGTCGGAGGTTTTAGTGCATGGTATGAAGTGGGTCATCTTGGAGAAGCGGTTCACTACAAAAATAGAATCGTGCTTTCTCAGAGCCTTGGGGAGTCCCAGCACGAAGTCCATCGAAATGTCATGTCATGGTGTGTGTGGCATCGGCAAAGGAGTGTACAAGCCTGTGTTTTGCTTTATTTGTTTAAAAATTTGGCAAGTACGTCATTGTCGCAAAATCCAGGCGACATTTCGCAAGACATTAGGCCAAAAAAACCTATCTTCGACGAGCACAATGGCCTTGTTGCACCCGAAATGACCGACAATCCCTCCGGCATGTAACTCCTAAATGAGAAAGTCATACAATGAAGTGCAAGGGATGCATAGGCGATTGCCCATGAACAAATACCCGCCCTTTAGGGTATAAGTGGAGTTAGTGCCCGCCAGGTCACTAAGGAGGGTGGTGTAGTCTTTTCCGAAATCTGGGCACTTGGAATACTCTTCTTTCAATCGTCAAATCCAATGACTTGGTGCTCATGGATTGCAGAGTCGTCACCAGACGACTAAGCACATCTGCGATTTTGTTCTCAACACCGGCTTTGTGCTTCAACACAAATGTGAACCTTGGAGGTACTTGACCCATGTCACGTGCCTCGGGTTTAGCTTCTTTTGGGAAGCAAGGAAGCGCAAAGAAGCGCTAAGCTTGGTGGTCAGAAAATAAGACAAATTTGGGTGGTTAAAGGTAGTGTTTCCAATATCATAGGGATCAGATTACGACATAAAGCTCCTTATCATAGGTGGAGAACTTTTTTCTGCCTCATTGAGCTTCTCACTAAAGTAGGCCACTTGGTGGCCTTCCTGGCTAAGCACTCATATGCCCACCCCCGAAGCATCACATGCAACCTTAAAGACTTTAGAGAAATCCGGTAGGAGCATGACGAGTGCACTAATCATTCTCTCCTTAATCTTGGCAAAGGCCTTCATTGCAGCTTTGCTCCATTGAAACTCCATTTTTTTCATACAATCGGTGATGAGAGCCATAATGATGTTAAAGCTTCGAATAAAGCGACAATAGAATGTAGCCAATCTATAAAAGCTACATAGATCGTAAATGTTCTTAGTTTCGAGCCACTACAATATTAATGGTCTTAGATTGACCGCCCTTCTTCTCAACATTCTTGCCTGATGGTGTTTTGGGAGGCAAAGAGTTTAATTTGATTATATTGCCCTCATGCATGAACGTGCACACATTAGACCGCCCAAGGAGGGTCATGTCCATGCCAGAGCCAAGGTCTTCCCAAGATGATGTAGCCCACATCCATCGGCACCACATCGCACCACAAGGTATCCGAATACAAGGCTAATTGTATCGGCAAAGACACCTTTGGGACACGGGAATAGATGAGGAGTCGACCCATGCAACTTTGTACGATCTCAGGTTGGGTTCGGGTATAAGCCCTAAGCGGGTGATGGTGTGTGTTGACACTACATTGGTGCTACTCCCGCTATCTACCATAACCCTACAACTTTTCTCACCACACTTTCCTTGAGGTTGTGCAAGGGCGCACCTCACAACTAAAGCACGGCCACCGTCATCACCTTCCTCACCACTAGGTGTGACGTCTGGATCATATACTTCTTCCTCAACATCTCCTTCCCCGTCAACCTCTCCTTCAACCAAGAGATTTCTTTGGGGGTCTCTCGTAGGGCATTGGACGACAAAGTGGTCAAGCCAATGACACTTATAACACTTGATTTGAAAACAACCCTTTGAGGACTCACCAATGACCAACCACACCTTTCCCTTTGTCAAACCTCACATTCATAGGAGTGGCTTGTGTAGGATTGAGAGGGCCCGACACTAGGCCTCACCTCTTTGGCTAGATGGCCACCAGTATGTGGTTCAAATCTTCTCATTATCGTCATTTTCAAGTATTGTTCAAGGTCTTGCACAACGGTGTAGCACTCTTCAAGTGTGAATGGAGTGAGAGAGGGTGACTTGAGGATCTTCTGACACATTAGCTCTCATCATGAATTCTTCAAATTTGCCAATGTGTTTGGTCACAGGCATACCATCTTGGAGTAAACTTTTCCATTGATCAAGTGATGGTAGTATGATAAAGGAATACACTTCTCCATAAGTCGCTCCTTCATGTCCTCCCAATGGGTAATGGGAGCACGACCCACATTCGCTCTCATGCGCTCGACGTTGATCCAAAGGAGCTGAGCTTGACCGATGAGCTTCATCCTGGCAAGTCTAGCACATCGCTTATCGTTCATGCTATACCATTCAAAATGGTGATCCATATCGAAAACCCAATCGTGGAAAACTCTATGGTCCATTCTTCCATCGAAAGTCGGAAACTCAACTCTAACATTTTTGAGGAGTTTCTCATTTGGATCGTAGTCATCACCGCGATGAACTACTTCCCTATGGTTCCGATTCCGGTCATCAAGTCGATCACCGCGCTCAAAGCGCGGGCCATCACGCTCACGGCGTCGATCATGTTGCTCATCAACTCCTTCTGACCGATCTAATCGGTTGTGTAGTCTACCATTAGAGGCATCCATGGTTCGTTTGGGCTTGCTCCATGGCATTCATTCTCTCATTCATCGCGATCATCATAGCTTGGATGCCCGAAAGAGCATCGGCAATCACGCTCGTGTCCATGGTGACCACGGCTCACTAACTCGGGTTCTAAAATAAACAAGCAACTGTGAACCAAAAGTGAATAAGGAATTTTATCAGACATAAGATGTGTACACAAATGAACACGCAAATGTCCTAACCTAGAACCTACGCTTTGATACCAAAACTGACGCAGAACAAGGACCCTAAAATATGTGAATGCCAATGATATGGTAATTTGCCCAAATTAAACTAATTAATTGAAAAATGAAACACAAATTAAAGCAATACCTTAGAATTTCGTGGAATTCCACTCCAATGACCATGCTTGATTCTCTTAGGGGCCAATCCGGCATGTGAGATTTGTTAGGATTTGCGGAAGGTGCGATCCTACAGATAGAACTCTAGTATCCTCTAGGTCGGGGTGCTCGCTCGTTGGTCGATGTGGTTTCTCTTAGTTCTTTGCTATGGCTTTGAAGGGAATGGTTGATCGGCATAGTTGGAGTGATCTCGAGCACAACAACGGTTGTGAATCAATGGGTATTAAAGAGAATCAACCCATAAGGATGGACATCAATATAACTCAAGATTTAGGGTTTTGGGGTTTTTAGACTTTCAAATAGATGGAAATAAAAGTAAGAAAATAGCAAGCAAAATAAGGACAAGAAGTAAGGAGAAGATTAAGAACATATATGGGCATCTCACCCTTGGCTTCTCACCAAACCAATATGGGGAAAGAAGACTCACTCTTCAAAGCTCATCTCAAGCTCAATGCAAGGCATTTTCATTCATTCACAAGCAATGCCAAAAAATGGCTTACAAAAAGATGCTTTATAGTAGCTACAAGTGGGAATAAACCCTAAAATAGAAAAGTGCAATGTTACCCTAAAAGGTAATTTACATTTGACACAAAAAGAAACTACAAGGACAACTATCGTCACTTGACTCACTCAAGCAGGAATCTTAGGAGTCGCTCGAGCAACAACCAGGGGTCGCTTGAGCGAAGTTTGGCTGAAAGTTTTGGCCATGCGTTTTGATGCATTCTTGCTCGAGCGACAAATGACCGAAAGTTTGGCCTATTTTTGAAGCATTCTCATTCGAGCGAGAATGGTGTTTGCTCAAGCACAATCCTCTTTGCTGCTCTTCAAGGCCACTCCTCGAAAGATGTTGGTGCCTCGTGGCTCTTCCGTCGCTACTTCTTCCGGCAGTACACCTTATGTGATCTGAAACCTACGTCTACGTTGTCAGCGTCCCCGCCAGAGGGCCTCCTATCTCACCTCTCTAGTACTTCAGAAAAAGCCTTTCCATGCCCCATTGATCAAAATAAAGAACTTCACACTAGAGATCCAATTTTAAATCCAACGTCTCCATCTTTTGCCAAAACCAAACCTCCTCAACATATAAGCAATGGAACCTCCAATTCATTCTGGACGCCTTTTCCATATCCAACTTCACATCACCCTTGTCATGTCCAACTTATGCTTCAACTAGATGAATTCAAGAGCCAGGACTACACCATGAACTCTTTGCCTACCAGCCTCAAACATACACTAATTTGGGATATTATTCTATCCATAAGGCGCCTCAACAAAATGCTAACATCTTTGCAATAATTTTATTTAAAATTTCAAGCAAACTAGTCGGTCTATAATCTTTGAAATTATTCAGTCCATAAGGTGTCTCAACAAAATGCTAACACCTTTGCATTGATTATATGTAAAATTTCAAGCAAAATAGTGGTTCTATAATCTTTGATTTTTTATTTTTTTTTATTGGTGCTGTACTCAAACCTGCGACCCTGAGGTTGCAATATTGCCAACATTCCATTGTGCTATAGGCCCAAGCCCATATAATCTTCAATTTTCAATGCACCCGACTGCTTTGGATGATCGTTTAAAATGGTCCGTTGTTTTTATGGGTAAGCTGGGCTCAATTTTTTGGATAGGTAAGCGAGTATGCTTATGGTGTAAAGAAATCATGATATGTTTACATTTCAGGGAATAATCAAACAGAATTGTGTTGCAATAAAAAGGAAAGAAATCATTGGAAACAGAGCAGCATTCAAAAAATAAGCAATTAAATAAATATAAGGAAAAGGACACGAAAACCAAAGGAAAATGGTGTCACCACTTTATTTGCTTTCTTCATTGCCCGTTCAATGTTTTCACTCTATCATTTTAGAGAGTAAATTGCAATGATCAAAGAAAATAACAAACGAATAATACAGAGGATATAACTTTCCCTGTTGAGACAAACACATCGCTAGAGAAAAATAATTATGCAGGAACAGAATACACCAATTATTTTGGTTGAGTGCAAGCTTGTGTACCTTACAAAAATAATCTGCTCCTTTCTGCCTAATAACTTCATCAGTGTGTCAAAATCTTTTTTTTTGGAAAAATAGCATTCGATTAACAAGCACAAGTTATGGGGCCATGAGACCCTCAATTGTGTAGAAAAGAGACTCTGCCCAGTCAACTTTGAATAGCAGTGTCTGTAACGTCTGCATCACATTGTAGTCTGGATCAAGCTTGCGCTGCCAGCCCTACAAAAAAATTGCAAAAGTAGCAAACAACTGGAATAAATCTTCCTTTTTCCTACACAAAGGCTTTAGAACAAGAGAAACATCGACATAATCTCTTTAGTCATTACTAATCATAAGCATAGCTGTAACTTTTGAATAGCTAACTTGATCAGATAATTAATGCGGCAATTTATGAATCATCCAGCCTCAAAATGACACCAAATAGACCAAAGAAACTGACAACTCAACTATTTTCAATTCCTGGATCTCGAGAACTACAAATTACAACCTTCCTCTTCTTCTTCTCCTTTTTTTTCTTTCAGTCTTTCTTTCTATTTCTTCTTTTTTCTGTGTTTCTTTTCTTCTTCCTTTTCTCCTCTTTTTCTGTTCTTTTCTGTTCTTCTTCTTCTTTTTTGGTTTTTTCCTTTGCTACTTCTCTTTTCTGTCCTTTTCTTCTTCTTATTCTATTTTTTTCTTTTATTTCTTCTGTTTTTCTTCATAGGGATTTTAATGGTGCTAATACCTGCTTTAAGGGATGCTAATACCTGCTTTAAGAGATGCTAATACCTGGTGAAACCATAGGGACTTTAATGGCTGTTAAAAACTTAAAATGGCAGTGGGTTAGGCTTAGCTGATTTTAATGGCTGTTAAAATCCCTCTATTTTTAATTTTAAAAACATTATGATATCTTTTTTATATTTTTTGAATTTATTTTTTTTCCCAATTTTTTCCGACTTTTACTGACTTTTGCCACTTTTTCCCGACAAGACCCTTGCTGATTTATTGCCAGACTCCTAACTTTGGGACTAATCTATGAACAGGTAATTTCTCATTTTCCTTTTGGCAACTTATGAGAATAAAGAGAACGAATATAAATCTTTCAAAATGAATCTCGCGGGCAATATTCTGCTGTAATGCAGGATCAGTCCCGTCTTCAACTGCTTCCGCAGTGCTTTCAATTGCGTTCGGCAGAGTTGTCTAATAGCATATTGATGCAGAACCAAACAGTGAAACCTAATTTTAATAGCTGAGATTAAAAGCGTTATTCATAAATAATAAATTATATAAATAAAGTGCAGAATAGATGGAAACATTAAATCTCATTATAATAATTATGCCCAAATTTGATTAGTATTACAATTTGGCCATGCGGCCCCTTCTAAACTTGGAAACAAGGATTTTAGAAAGAAATCTTCACTTCCACTAGCCTAAGGCATCAAGCAACATACCCTGAGGGTGTTTCACTTCCACTAGCCTAAGGCATCAAGCAACATGCCATGAGGGTGTCTTTCGATTCCATTCTAGGAGCTGAAAGAAGGATAGGTTCAAACCAGGTTGATTTTAGTTTTCAACACAGTAAATTTCAGATTCATAGAGAAGCTCCTCTTCTAGAAAAAGAAAAGAAAAAAAAAAATCAATGTCAATCAACAAAATTAAACTAAATTACTTACCTTGTACGTAGGATAAGAAAACTAGAGAAAATATTAAGAACCATCAGCCTCGCACCAAACCCATCTCAGGGAAGAATAAGAAGAATGTAACATCCTGAAAATTTCCGAAACTATAGGTCCTGATTGGGTGCAAGTCTGTTATGAAACACGTCACCGTTCGGATTTTTCAAACGGGATCATTTTGGATCCATTTGAGCTCGTGTGAGATTTTTAGGACCAAGTTCATACACCTTAGGGGTGTGTATTGGCTCAACACCGAATTCGATTGGTGAGTGATTCAGGTGTGCAGGCCCCACATTGAACCAAAGATCATTTGTGTGGTGTAAAACAACTCAATTAGGTATTTGGGTTCCACATCGGAACAAAACCAATGGATAAAGCTAATACCCAAAATGAGTGTATATGTTTTATAAGGAAACCAGTCCCTTTAGTTATAAAACAAAACAAAGCTTCCTTTGGAAGCTAATAGCCGGTTGCGTTTGATTTGGGGGTTTTGGGTTTCTAGAGAGAGAAAGAGAGAAGAGCTTGAGGAGATCACGCCGTGAACCGTCCGAACGACGAATCGGCTCCATTGAACTTCGAGGCATTGAGCTCGTGATTACTTGTGTGCTGAAGAGAGTCGTTAGATTCCGACTTCGGTGAGATTTGAGAAAACGTGAATGTGTGGATAGAACCAACCATTGTGATCACGGCATACGTGATGGGGGGAGTGAAGAGTAGTGCATGTTAGAGCGGAGCATCATCGTAGGCTTCGTTTCGATTCAAACGCCGGTGAGATCGACGAAATTCACTTTGAAACCCTAGCATGAGCGTGAGCACGTGGATTGCGGAATCGACTACTCAAAGGTGAGAAAAAAAAATTATGTTAAGTGGTGGTTTATAGTTGTGTTAGTCTTTAGTTATAATATGAGTGAAAGATTTGAAGAAAATGATGTAAATTTGATAGAAAATGGGTTGGAGAAGTTCAAACCCGAGTTTGGGTGAAATTTGACAAAACCGACCAGTCGATTTTCACAAAACAGTATGTACTTTGGGTCTTGGAGAAATCGACCGGGCAAATTTGACAGAGCTTGCTAAAACTACCTCGGTGTTTCGGCCGTAACTTTTTACCTTGAACTCCGATTGACGCGATTCTTGTGGCATTGGAAAGAGGACAGCGAGCGCTCTACAACTTTTGTGAATTGACCAACTCGTGAATCAACTGTTTTAAAGGTCAAAATTTAGATAGAAGTTGGGTCAAATTTCGATTTTTGTCGAGATACGAAACCGACCGATCGAAAATATTTCGACCGGTCAATTTGGAAAATCGACCGATCGGTCGATTTATGAAAACCAGTGAATGTGTAATTTGGTTTTGGAGAAATCGACCGGTCGAATTTGAAAACCGACCGATTGAATTTGAAATCGACCGATCGAATTTGACTGAGTTGTCGATACTGCTTCGGTATTTTGGTCGTAACTTTTTACTCCGAACTCGGATTGATGTCATTCTTGAGGCGTTGGAAAGAGGACAACAAGATCTACAACTTCTGTGAATTAACAATTTTGAGAATCCAAATATTTAAAGGTCAAAATATAGGGAAAATTTTGGGTCAAATTCTAAGTTAGCACGAACTTATCCATTTCCGCCTTGTTTTGATAAAACACTTAAATATGTCTTAAGTTATTAGTGTTTAGAGTTAATCCTTGATGCATCATTGTGTGCTTGTGATGTAGATTGAGGGCGGGAAACCATCAATCGGACCTCGCTTGGCTTCGCGCGACTTCAAGGTTAAGGTAGGGGAAATTCAACCTTTAATTTCATCATTGTCTTTAATATATAGACTCTCATGATATGAATTGAGTGCAATTAGAACATGTGATTTGACTTTGATTCGTAGGTGTTATGATATGATAAATGAGATGTGATGAGTTTGATTTTTGTTAAGTTAGAAATGAACCTACTAGAAAAGATATTTGTATTGAATCTGATTTGCTGATGTTAGGAAATCTTTGAGACATAATTGAAGGTCTTAAAATTATTAGGTTGAGTATGAAAAATTTAACTCTGTGTCCGTAAGTGAATACGAATTTAGCAAAAAGGACTCTGAATATGACTTGTGGACAAGAGTACGAATCTGAACTTGAACAATAATTAAATATGAATCTCTATAGCTGAGTCCAATATGGATGTGAACTTTGAATTAAAATCTGAACTTGGGACAATTATATAAATATTGAACGTGAGTGGTGAACTTTGAATCCGTATAAACTGATTGGACATCGATCGAGTGATCGACATACACTCGTGAGTGGTGAACTTTGAATCAGATAAACCCATTGGACCTCGATCGAGGATCAGACATCGCATAACGTACATCGGATCGGTATGAAATGAGTTTTTTCGCATTATTGCATATTGCATACATCGATCGACCGGTACGGCGGTTATTCAGACACACAAGACGCTGCATGCTGCATCGGACTAGTACTGCTGGGTTTTTCCGCATTTCATCAGATAAACCGACCGACTACGATGGGTATCCGCATACATCGCATAATCGCATACACGACATCGATTGGACCACTGGAGCTGGAAATTTATAACACTGTGAGTTGTGAGCTGGAAATTCAGAACACTGAGTTGTGAGTTTGAAATCAGAACATTGTGAGATGTGGACTGTGAGATGTGAGCTATGAGACGTAAACTGAGAGATGTGAACAGTGAGATGTGAACGTTGTAAGATGTGAAATTTGAAATGTGAACGTTGTAAGTTGTGAACTAAGAATTCGAATGTGAACTTGGGGACTGAGAATGAATCACTAAAATTTTGTATGAAATTCTAAGGTATTTATGAGTTTTATTCGATTTAAGGATATATGCAAGTTATATTTTGATAGTAAAAAAATGTGCTTTGAAACTCTGTCATGATTATCTGCATTGATATGATGAGATGTGAAATTGATCTTGACATTTCATCTACTGAGCTTAGATGTAGCTCACCCTTCGACTATACGTCACAGGTATAAACCATGATTTGGACCTAGAGAAGAGGATCTTCAGCTTGTGGATTTGTGCTTAGTCAGGGATCGTAGATTAGCACGTTGTGGATTTTGGTGAGTTTTGGCTTGGTACCTTTGTGCTGTTGTACACCATTGTTAGGTGATGGTTAGACATCACTGGTGGTCTATTTGATTATTGTTCATGTTGGATATTAGAACTGGAGATTTAAATTATGTCATATGTTTTATCTGCTTTGATTTTCACATGTGTGTGGATGTACTATTCTGTATCAGATTGTGATCTCCAATTTGGCGGCCCGAGTTTTCCCATTTGGTTTAAGAAAAATCTATACATATCTCAGGTTGGGAAAATTCGGGATGTCACAAAGAATCTCAGGTTGGGAAATTCAGGTTGGGAAAATTCGGGATGTCACAAAGAATCTCTTTTTTTTTCCATAACATAATATTATCATAATAATAAAAGTCTCTTTACATAAGGACATTTGAAGCTAACTTTAAAATAAACCCTACTAACTAAAAAACAATTACCTAAACTCCCCACTAATAGCCTCTGATCGGACCATCATGAAGAGCTCAACTTCCAATCCCCCTTTTTTTATATACGGTTAATTTTCAGGCATCAAACGATGTCAGATTGATGCGAAACTGGCCTTATTTGAAACCTTATCAAAGTAGCTTTCCAACGAGCTAAAAAACACGCAGTACTAATGAGTATTGAAGAAGTTACAACCATTTTTCAGAGGCTACGCCAAAAGTAACGAATCAAATGGGTCATGTTCGACATGTATGTACAAGACTCCTGTGACCTCATAAACACATCCTATGTAAAACAATGCGATCAACGATCCAACGGTGAAGATGTAATAAAACACCAATTCAACTATGAAAATGAAGAACAATGAAGATCCAATAGCTGAAATGAAAAATGATGAAGACCCAATAGTGGAAAGTGGTAATCCAGCGGTCCAATCAACCCATGTGCACATCTTCCCAATGTGACGTCTTCTATGATGTTGCTTATGCACACATGGGGCTTTCAACTACACGGCACATATTCTTCAATCTCTTATTGCGCCTTTGGTACACTTTGAAGGATCCGATGTCCACATCACATATTTTTCTGAAGAAAGATCTAATGCTGAGTAGGTTGTCGTCTAAGTTACCTCTACTTTACTCTCTCCAAAACTCTCTATCTAGACAAAGTGTCGTAAAGCGAGCGGTGCTGGGTGAACCATAATGTCATCTACCTAGACTTTCTGCATGTGCCTTTTTTTTGTGTTTTCTTGATGAACTTAGAGTGGTCTGATGAAGCTTGACTCATGGACTGTGAAGACATGATAACATGGCCAATGGATGCAACATTTATAAAAGAAGAATAAGCCTCGCATGTTGCAGATTTTTCTTAGATTTAATCTTTTGGGGTTCTCAATTGAAGGATAGTTCCTAGGTTTAGCAAGAGAGTTAAGTAACTTTCTTTTTTATTAACATTTCTTTATGTTGGAAAATTTGGGACTGCGTAAAGTCCATATTCAGTGCTATCCTACCTCTCCCTTCCCTCTAAATTCATTTCAACACATAAGAATGCACTAGATCATATTGAAAGAGAAATTTGACCCTAGCTCAAAACAAATGCTATCTATCAGCTTAATGAACGCAAGCAATGTTATATATATATATATATATATATATATATATATATATATATATATATATATATATATAGGGTCATGATCCTCACTCGAGTCATGGGACATAATCGCATGACTCAAGCTACCATTGGCTGCATGCCACATCAGGTTGACTTTTTAAGTCACCTGATGTGACATGCAACCAATAAGAGCTCGAGTCATAGACTTATGTCCCATGACTCGAGTCATATAATCATTTCCCATATATAAACATGGGTTAAAAATTCGGAAAACCGATTAGTATTGTTCAGCCCCAAAACCGAAATGTATCAGACGATATGTATCAAAGCTTTTGTATGGGAGGGAGGCACCGACACGGTACCTTGAATGTACCGTATCGGTGAGGTCTAAAACCGATACGTATCAGACAATCTTTTGACCCACGTATTTATATCTATCTATCTATCTATCTATCTATCTATATATATATATATATATATATATATATGAGTGGAGGGGAAATGCAACCAGTTGCAGGGATGGATCCCTGCAATGGGGTGTATTATGGAATGCCATGTGGCACTTGTTTTGAGTTGATGAGCCATGTGATTTAAAAAAAAAGAAACACTTTTTTTACCTCCATTTGATGGGTCAAAGATAAGGTGGCACGCCACAAATTTGGTGCATGATTTTACCAACCTTTGACCACATTTTTCAATGGTGGATATGTGTTGGATCATGCCCTGTGTGGCACTTGATCGATCTTATCGAAGTTGCCGTGGCACCGAATCCTCGTGATGGGTGCCACATGATGCCTCTCTAGTGTGGTTGCAAGGATGATCCCCGCAACCGGTAGCATAGACATAGGCCTCTCTCTCTCTCTCTCTCTCTCTCTCTCTCTATATATATATATATATATATATATATATATACACACACACACACACACACACACACACACACATACGTACACTATCGAATGCTTAGAATTATATAAATTCCGTTGGCATCATTATCACAATCATCAGCTTATCCCATCGATTTGGAATTAGCCTTGTAAGTCTATTTCTCCGCTCATTGTTGTTCAAGGCTAAACTTTGTTACTCTACAGCCCTTTATGTCCTTTCTCACTATTGGTGGATCTATAGTGTTGCTTAGTGTGTATGTAGTCCGGAGTATGGATATATGTGGGTGGTAGCGTTCGAAATGAGATTCTAATATGGATATATGTGGGTGGCAGTGTTCTAAATGAGATTCTAATTTTTGTTAGTAAATATAATAATAATCTGATTTGGTTGGGTAATGAAGTCTCAGTGATGAGTTTTATGTTTTGTTGTCCCAGGTTTGAGCAGTTCTTTTGCCCTTTTCACTTATACACTGTTAAATCTGTGAAATGAAAACATGGTTGTTATTCTTCTATGTCCAAAAATTGTCGAATCAGTTCTTATTATCCCTCAAAGCAAGAAAAGAGGCTTTTGTTTGAAATAAGAGGTGGTTGTTTGAAATCAGAAACCATAAATATCACTGTATAGTGTTGTGATGACTCTCAACTGTAGGTATTTTTTTGGGGTAGAATCCACAACTTTTCCTCTTCTAGTGCCTTCTCTTCTTGCAGGTTCTTCTCAAGTTCTTCCAACATCTGCGCATGACCGCTTTTCTATTAAGAACACCTATCAACGCTGAAGCAAGTCGGTGCCTCCCTCTCAAACTTTTGTCACTTGATCAGTTAGACACAGATTCCTTAGATATTATTATCTTCATCTTCTTCTCCTTCTTCACCTTTAGCATTTATTGTTGCTCCTTCTTATCCTATGGTTAATGAATTCTCCTTGCCTATTGCATTTTGTAAAGGTCAAAGGAGATGTGTGACTGCTCATCATATTGCTCAGTATGTTACCTATCAGGCTTTATCTCCTTCCTATCGTGTCTCAATTGCTAGAACCTTTTTCCATTGTTTCTATCCCATGCTTTGTGGGTGAAGCACTCCAATATCCATACTGGTTTGCGGCAATGTATGAAGAAATGAAGGCTCTTGAGATATCAGACATGAAAACTTGTTGATCCTCCTCCTGACAGACACCCCTTTGGTTGAAGATGGAAATTTGGAATTAAATACCAAGAATGGAAAGCTCGCCTTGTGGCCAAGGATTTACTCCGATGCCAGGATCGGACTTCGTTGCGACATTTGCTCCTGTTGCTCAACTCACTTCGGCTTGTGCCATCCTCTCTTTAGCGGTCCATTATCAACGGCCATTATATCAGTTGGATGTTAAAAATGTCTTCCTCCATGGGGCATTTTGAAGAGGAAATCTATATAGACTTCAACCTAGCTTTCATCTTTGGGCAGTATCTGGGAAGTTTGGTCATCTTCGCAAATCAATGTATGGGCTGAAGCAGTCTCCTAGCGCTTGATTTCAGAGATTTAGCGTTGCGGTTTTTTACTATGGGTCCCATCCACCGCCACTCAGATAACACATGTTTTATTCATAATGGATAGGGAGGCATAAAGAAAATCCTAATAGTGTATGTTGATGATATTATAGTCACGGGTGAAACTGCCTTTATTACTCATAAAAAGGCAGAACGAAAGCGGGCGATTGATGTGAAGGACTTGGTTCACCTCATATCATTTCTTGGTATCGAGATTGCTTGTCCGTGTTTGGCATGCCCTCCTTGCACTTAAGGTAATGACTTTGGACATTACCAGCTCCCGGGGTGTACAACACCCGGGAATGATCACCGTCACATGGCTGATAGACGATTACTAATGATCTCGACTTCATGCAGGCGAATGGCAGCCTGCAATCTGGGCTGAGGACGACTTTTTAGATTTAGCTCACCCTCTCAGATCGCGACCCTTTATCTCGGCCATTGCAGCACGTTTGTCACCCAGGGCATACGAGGCATGCTAATGTTAGAGAAAATATGCCATTGATTTGTCCCAGGACACATACATGCTTGGATATAGACCTGTCAAGTTTCCTATGAATCCCAAATATCACCTTCATGCTGACATTGGACAACCCATCTCTGATCCTTCATTAACGTCTTGTTGGGTACGTCGTCTACCTCACTAATACTCGGCCAGATCCTACATTTGTGGTCTCTGTTATTGCTCAGTTTAAGCATGCACCACAGGTGTCACATATGGAAGAGTGACTATTTTACCATGAAGTTGGCCACTCTTCTCTCAGTTCCTATGGACATGTGATTATGATAGAGGTCATACTGATCGTTGTTCAACCTCTGCATATTGTGCTTTCCTTGGAAGTAACATGGTGGCGTGAAAGAGTACGAAGCAAGATGTCGTCTCCAAATCTGGTGATGAGTCTGAGTATAGAGCTATGGCACATGACACCTATGAGCTCTTATGGCTTCACTCCCTTCTCACTGAGCTTAGTTCTCCTAGTGCAGCTGGCTCCATCCTTATGAGTGGACGAAATACATTGAAGTTGAGATTCACTTTATTCGAAAAAATATTCAAGCAAGCATCACTGACACCCCTAAGGTTGCTCTTCAGAATAATTGGAAGATAATTTCATTAAGGCGCTTGGTCCCTCACAACTTCAGAGTATTCTTTTCAAGCTAGGGTATGATAGATATCTAAGGCACCAGCTTAAGGGAGAATATTCTGATATATTCATGTATATGGGAGTGTAAGGCCAGTAGGGTCTTCTCTCTCTTTCTCACCTAACCCTAATAATAGTTTTATAACCCTAATCTCTTTACCATATATTCATGTATATGGGAGTGTAAGGCCAGTAGGGTCTTCTCTCTCTTTCTCACCTAACCCTAATAATAGTTTTATAACCCTAATCTCTTTACCAAGGTTAAGTTATATATGTCTGTATTGGACATGTAATAGAAGGATTAATATATGTAATCAATGTGAAGAAGATAACTAAAAATAGTCCAAAAGAGAATTATATGAGAAGATCACCTCAAGAACCACATAAACATACTAACATGTATATTAATGAACACAAGGGAATTAGGGCCATGCAAGTCTTTCAAGTTGAGGTAAAAGTATATTCAGATGAACTAAGCAAGAGATTACCTCAAGAACCAAAGTTGTCACCATCACAGTGCAAACATTTCCATCGATGTTGACTTTATGACGCCGAACTTTCTCTAGCAGTTGGTGCATGCACTCAGCAGGATGGACAAGGTCGCCTTCTGGGGTAGACCAAAAAGCGAACGATTCCTCCAATTCCTATTGCAGTTGAATAGAAAATAAATATCAAAATGTCATGGATTCATAACAAGCAATATACGTGCAGAGAACAATCCAAAAATTCTTATATCTCTCTTAGGTTGACATCAACGATAAATCGGCATATCAGAACACAAATAAGCAGTAGAGAAAACAGCACTAAGAATTCAAAATTTGAAAAATCTACATCACAGTCCACTTTTAAAAGCTGAATTATACGCCCTGAATTGTATAACTACCTCAATCTAATACATGCAAGTTTAAAAGGGTTTGAAATTTAAACTATGTCTGGTTTCATACACCAATATGTACCAAAATGGGGCGAACATGAAGTACCAAGGGTTCCGGGAGCCTAGGAGTGGCCTAGGCATCAGTCGCATGACTTTTTTTCTTCTAGGCACATATATAGTTTATATATATATATATATTATTCTATTCGACATTTCTATTGACAATTAAATTTTAAATATGTTATAACTCAAAATTGGGCATGCATAATAAACATGCACAATTATAACAATCATCACACATAAAAATAGAAAAAAACAAATAGCTATCATTAAAAAAAAATTGTGCTCTGAAAAATAAAATTAACCAATCTAGACTAGTAACTAACAGCTAATGAACTAACAAGTAACAATTAATGAACTAACAAGTAATAATTTATATGCTAACTAACAGTTCTTCTCAGTCTTCTGAGCTGAACAAAAGCCCTAGTCATTAAACCCAAGATTTTTAAATTTTCAAGCTATTAGTTTTATTCTAAAACCCATTGGTCTTAAATTAGTTTTTTGAAATGAGAAATAGGGCATTTTAACTTGGTACAAAAAAGAGAGAGAGAGAGTTTGTCATTTAATTTTTTTCTTTTTACTTCACTAATGAGTAACGGGAAAAACTGTGTTTTAATCGATTAAGTCACGATTAAAACGCAAAATTCGAGCATAACCTATGATTAAATAAGATTTCATTGTATTTGAGATTTGAAGATGAGTAGCAATGGGCTGCACCAGCCCTTGTCCAGATCTAGCCCAAAATAATCAGGTTTCGGGCGAGTATTTTGGATAATCAGGCCAGCCTCAGCAAAGGAGTGTTGGCTCAATAAAATTTAGGCCGGACTCGAGCTTGATGCCGAGTTGGGCTGTCGGCTTCACCCGATTATTATTATTATTATTATTATTATTTTATATATATATTCATCATTGTCTATAATAATTACATGATCTTATAAAATTGCACGAAGGCCAAGACCCTCGGCTGCTGCATTCATGTATAATATATCATGCATAAATATTATAATATAAATAATATAATTTTGATTATAATATATAAAAAATTATAAATAGCGTGGCTATAATTATTACAATCAAGCATTATCCGCATTGCAGGTACAGCTGCATTTAGTGAAGTGTAGCTGCTACACTGAATGCATGGCTGCCGAAGGAGGCTTATCACTAACGCGCTACAGGTCACAGGCTGGGCTCAAGCCTGAAGAATTTCTCTTCGACCCAGTTCGGCCCAAGTTTGGCCCAGATCATGATCGGCCAGGCTCATTGCCGCTCCTAGATTTGTAGCATATAACATTTAGCCATTTGCTTCCTAAAATCAACTGCAATTGCAAAATCCAAATGGGAAATCTGTGTACTTTGGAAATCCGTTTAACTTTTCCAATATCTCCACATAAACTTTTTTTATTAGCACAATGCAATGCTTCCATTAAAAAGATAACAAAATATAGCAGATCAAAGTGGCCAAGTGAGATGCTCTGAAAAATAAAGGAAAAAAAAAGACACCAAAAAGAAAACAAACAAGCCAAAACAGATAGCCTAGCCCAAAAACAAGGGGTATGGCCATCCCACACCAAAGAATGAACGCAAGACCCTGCAAGCTCCTCATGCTATGGGGCAGGGGCCGCAGCTGCTCCCACTCTTGAACAATCTCCTCCATTGACATAGCAAAGCATTAGGGGGAAGATAAATACTACCAGGAAAGATCATCGAGAATCTAGTATCGTAACACAGGCCAAACTTCCCCTCGAAGACTTTCCTACTCCGCTCCTTCCAAATTCCTTGGAAAACAGCTATTAGAAGTGCTCTCAAAGGATGGGCACAATATCACCGATGAAGGAATCATATTATATGTATTAGGATCAATCGAGTTTTGAAAGCATGTATAAGTGTTGGAAAGACTTAGACATATTATATGGTGTGGAATGTTGGGCTACGAAAAAGAGATAAGAAGCTAGAGTGCATGTAGCCAAAATGCATATGCTGAGAGGATGGATTAAATTTGGAGCGAGTACATAAGATGAAACTTGAAAGTGGCACCTATAAAGGAAACAGTCATGAAATGTCGCTTGAGATGGTTTGGACATGTCCATCGGAGGCCAAAAGCGGATCTTGTAGACATGCTACAAGCACAAGGAAGTAAAGTGGAAGACGTGAAGACCAGGAGGGAAGCAGTGAGAAGGGACATGAAGGAGGCAAAGTCACAGAGAGTTTAGAGTTGATCAAAAACAGGTGGAGAAATAGGACCTGCAAGCCCAACCCAAATAGATGAGAAAGGCTGTGGTGATGATGATGATGTAGGTGTTGAAAAGAAAATGACGTGTCTATTATTTCGTCAATTCACTAGGAGTTGAGAAGAATGACACGTCTATTATTTTGTCAATTCACTAGCTTACGTAAGCTAAACTTCTATGGATGAATCCATGGTAATGCAGGGAAGGGAAAGCATGCAGTACCATTTGGATCCATTGTTTATTCAGTCATTTGGTAAATGTGACTCCCCTAGAGGCAGAAACTCCAACAGCATTGGTTGAGCTTTGGGCATCTAAGGGCTCTACATGCTCTCATGTGTTGGTGGAATAGGATTGGCTAAATGTTGGTCATTAATATTTTAGTAGGCTAGATCCACCTCAAAGGTTCCTCAATTGGGTTGATGGATTTTGATCATCACAAATAATAGGTTGGCAGACAACCTAATGCGTATTTTAGATCCGCCTGTTTGAATCGTGGTCGGATAAAGAGGAGACGTCAAAAGATAAAGTGGACCCATGAATGGGTTTTTTAAAAAAGGCCCGTTAAAAACCCATTTGATCAGAAAGAAGAAAATCCAAAATTTATTAGGGTCTTCAACTTTCATTCGGGTCACTTTTATGTTTGGCATATTTTGAAGTGTCAAACGAAGTCGGATTGATGCGAAATTGGTCATATTTGAAAGCTTATCGAAGTAGCTTTCCAATGAGCCAAAAAACGTACACTTTCGACAAGTATTGAAGAAGTTATGGTCAATTTTCGGAAGCTGCACATAAAGTGACGAATTTCAAAAATCCTAATTGAATTAGGATTAGTCTCTTTTATTATTTTATATTAGAAAGTAAGAGTTGTTTCTTTTATTAAAAATAGGATTAGTTTCCTTATTGTTTTAGGACTTAATTGTTTTAGAAGAATTATGATATTTCTTTTATTTGATTTAGGAATTAGAGTTATACTAGGATTTTTAATTTTATGCATTGGTTAGCCTATTTAAAGGCTTGTAAATACTTTTATTAGAAGTTTTTGGTTAATGAAAATTGCTTATGCAAAATTGAGAATTCTAAACTTTCGTGAGAGTGTGATTCTCTTAAACGGAGAGCAATTCTTCGATTCCCACTTGCGGTTTGGTGCGAGACTAACTCCTCTTCCATCTCTATCTTCTTTAGATCTACGGTTTGCGTAAGTAGCGTAAACCTAATTAGTTATTTTTCCATTAAATCTCACAGATCTAGCCTATTGACCTCATAAAAACCCAAAATCAACATTTTGTTCATAATGAACTTTATTAGCCTTTTATTTTTGTTTGGTATCGAGAGAACCCGCTTGCGAGTTCGTTCGACCCCCTAAATTTATCAGAGATCTAGTCGTTCATAAGAACCCTAGTCTTCTAGATTCGCGATAGGGAACGTACATGAAAGTAACGCTATTTTGGGTCGGAATTAAAGCATCTAATTAAATTTCTAAAATTTTTTATGATAATTTGTTATGAGAAATTGTTATTTATTAATTGTTTGAATTAATTTTAATCCTAATCTCAACCCTAGCATTGCATTTTGTAAATTCCCGCATCAAATTGGTATCAGAGCCTCAGTTTAGTTTTAGGGTTTATTTAATAAATAGATTAAAAAAAAAAAATCATTATTTCATATCCGTCCGGCTTTTGTCTGAAAAGTTTCATCGAACTTTTGTCTGAAAATTTTCGTCTGATTTTTTATCTGTAATTTATGTCTGGCTTTTGTCTAAAAATTTTCGTCTGAAAAGTTTCGTCTGGCTTTTGTCTGCAATTTCCATCTGTCTTTTGTCTGAAAATTTTCACCTTTTTTTTTTGGGTCTCTAAATTTAGTCTAACTTTTGGCTTGGATCACTTACTTTCATAATTGCATGTCATTTCAATCTTATTGCCTTTTATTTCATTAGTGTTCATTAGTGTGCACGTCTAGTGTTTGACAAAAGTCCTCATCCATTATTGGTTCATAGTGTCTATTTTAGTATTGTATCTGAGTTGTGTTTGTGTCAAGTATATGAGTCACACGTCACCGTGAATTCCTTACCCGTCATGAAAGAGTACTAGCCAAACAAGGAAACCGCTACACTCCAAATTCTTGGCGAAGTCCCAAAAATTGTGATGAGACTAGAGTTAGGGGACATCCTCATCATCGTGAACCTGAGTACGACCATGCCGAGAAGTTTCTCAAATCTATTCGGAATGAGATTCCAAGTTTTGAGGGATGGTTAAATCCCAAAACCTTCGTAGAGTGGTTGTCTAGTGTAGAGGAATATTTTGATTGGTATAGCATACCAAATGAGTACAAAATTAGGTTAGTAAAAACAAAGCTGGAGGGTAATGCCAAAAAATTTTGGACTCGAGTAGAACGTCATACTGAATCTTCTCGGAATAAACACATCTCCACATGGGAGAACATGACGGTAAATCTTATAGAAAAGTATGTCCCTTTAACACACCATCACCTTCTACGGAATTTGAAAACCAAGACAGATAGGTGTCTTGATTGCATTAAGTGTCAAGGGTTCGGGCACTTTGCATACCAATGCCCCACAAAATTTCCCACTCCGAATTTATTGACTAAAAGAGTGAGTCCTAAGGAGCCGAAGAATAAGGAAGTAGAAGTGTACGACCCTAGTACCATGCTGAGTGAAGAGGAGATAGAAGAATCTGAAGAAAGTCTAGTTTGTGTTAAAGAGACTTCCATTTCCCTTGTAAGTAGTGAGGTTGAGTTACCCACACGTGAACCAATCGAGTTACTTGCCTATGAGTCATTGGTGTTCGTAGAGTTGGGTACACACGACTTGTTGGTGCCCCATGAATTGAGTACACATGAGTCCATCGAACTGGGTACACAAGAACCATTATGGTCAATTGAATCGAGTACACGTGAGCCCAACGAACTGGGTACATAAGAACCATTAGGGTCCATTGAATCGATACCCCATTGTCTTTGGTTTTGGTTGAAGTACACACGAGTTAATCGAGTCGAGTGTAGACGCACGTACACATTTTTTAGGCCCAGCAACAAAACCTTTAGACCCATTCCTTGATGCCCATCCACCTGAGCCCTATTCTATCTACTCATTGATTTCCAAATACCCGCCTGAACAATATGTGAAGAGGTTAGATGGAAAAGTTTTGGGAGATATATATTTTGGTACTACGGTAAAGACACATCAAGCATTTCAAGAGTATCTTCTTAAGTGGAAAGGTAAACCGAAAATTGACAACACTTGAACTGCAAGGAGAAAGCAATCTGAGAAACATCAGGCATACCTCATCCAGTGGAAGGGTAAGCCGAATACTAGAACACACATAGATTTTCTCCCAATGTCCATTCATCAAAGATCATCAAAGTCTGCATCCACTTTTGCATATTGCATTCATGAGTTGCATGCTGAGATTAAGAAAAGAATTAATTTACAGAATGAGATATTCTCATTCAAGTTCTCTACAAATTTTTACAAACGGTTCAAAGAATTCCAAGAGGGTGATTTTATGATGGTTCAAAATAGACCCGAGTGATTCCCACAAGGAGTTGCAAAGAAGTTACAAGCTCGCGGTGCTGGACCCTATTAGATCTTGAAGCGTGCCAATTCTAATGCTTACATCTTAGATCTTTCGCCGGATTCAGGGATTAGCACGACTTTCAACGTGGAGGACCTTGTTCCATTCCATGGCCCTTCAACCATCCCTACCAACCCTTTGAGCCTTCTACATCTGATGAACCAATAATTCCCCTACCCACACCTACTTGGCAAACTCGTGAGATCATCGAAGATGTACTGGAAGATCAGATTGTGTCCACCAACCAAGGGAGACTTCAGAAATATTTGGTCAAGTGGAAGAACAAGAGTGATTCAGAAAACACGTAGATTACATAAGAGTTTCAGCAATCCCGGATCTCTTAAAGCTCTATCACAACCAATATTCATCGGGAATGCATCCTTCCGATCCGGGGAGAGTTTATGCGTATTTTATATCCGCCTGTTTGAATCATGGTCGGATAAAGAGGAGACGTCAAAAGATAAAGTGGATCCACGAATATGTTTTTAAAAAAAGGCCTGTTAAAGACTCGTTTGATCAGAAAGAAGAAAATCCAAAATTTATTAGAGTCTTCAACTTTCAATCCCGTCACTTTTATGTTTGGTCTATTTTGAAGTGTCAAACGAAGTCGGATTGATGCAAAATTGGTCATATTTGAAAGCTTATCGAAGTAGCTTTCCAACGAGTCAAAAAACGTGCAATTTCGACAAGTATTGAAGAAGTTATGGTCAGCTTTCGAAAATTGCACGTAAAGTGACGATTTCAAGAATCCTAATTGAATTAGGATTAGTCTCTTTTATTATTTTATTTTAGAAAGTAAGAGTTGTTTCTTTTATTAGAAATAGGATTAGTTTCCTTATTGTTTTAGGATTTTATTGTTTTAGAAGAATTAGGATATTCTTTATTTGAATTAGGAAATAGAATTATACTAGGATTTCTAATTTTATGCATTGGTTAGCCTATTTAAAGGCTTGTAAACACTTTTATTAGAAGTTTTTGGTTAATGAAAATTGCTTATGCAAAATTGAGAGTTCTAAACTTTCGTGAGAGTGTGATTCTCTCAAACGGAGAGCGATTCTTCGATTCTCGCTTGCAGTTTGGTACGAGACCAACTCTTCTTTCATCTCTATCTTCTTTAGATCTACAGTTTGCATAAGTAGCGTAAACCTAATTAGTTATTTATCCATTAAATCTCATATCTAGTCTATTGATCTCATAAAAATCTTAAATCAACATTTTGTTCATCATTAACTTTATTAGCCTTTTATTTTCGTTTGGTATCGAGAGAAGCCGCTTGCGAGTTCGTTCGATGCCCTAAAACTATCGGAGATCTGGCCATTCATAAGAACCCTAGTCTTCTAGATCCGCGATAGGGAACGTACACGAAAGTAACGCTATTTTGGGCCGGAATTAAAGCATCTAATTAAATTTCTAGAATTTTTTGTGATAATTTGTTATAAGAAATTGTTATTTATTAATTGTTTGAATTAATTTTAATCCTAATCTCAGCCCTAGCATTGCATTTTGTAAGTTCCCGCATCACAACCCCATTAAAGTACAAAGTAGTGGATTCCTAGGGACTCCCAAAATTCGTTTCTTTTTGTCAATACCGTACCGTATCTTATCTTTTCTGTATCTTTCTAATAAAATTGTTTCCAATCAATAAGAAGAAAAGCAGAAACAAATTTATTCAATGGACACGGGAAAGAAAACACTACAAAGAATCAGAGTATAAGGTCAGCAACAGATGGGAGTTATTGCAATGTCATGGACTGTAGCAGTTTATAGATATTTGTCGTCCTGCAGCAAGGCTATCAAAACTAACATATTACCTCTATGAAGGCCTTTGGATTTGGGCAGCTCTGATGTTTTGATAACCTCAATGTGCACTCCGCAGCAGTGCGTCCATCTCGCAGGGCAACAGCCTTAAAGAACTCCAGTAAATTTACACGATCACTTTTGGAAAGTTCTGCAGTCATGCCTACATCAAGGAAAACGACATGAGGCCTGGATTTAAAAAGCCGTTTACTAGAGGGCTTGGTCTGACCTACTCGTACAAGGATATTCCCAGGATGCATATCTGCATGGATAAAATTGTCCACCTGTAAAATATGACATCTCAGAACACTATAATGCAATTGTAGTAGAGAGATTTTTTTTCTTCCTACTTTATTGTTGCAAACCAAATAGAGCTCAAAGTTGACTAAGCTACAAATAAGAAATGAAGGCATCACCAAAACAAGAAGGCAATTTATGTAATATTAGAACAGAATTTCTTAGATATCTATCTATCATAAAATTTCTCCTCCAGTATACATTCAAGATATTCTTTTGAAATGCTGCACCAAATGTTTTGCACTATTAAATGAATTGATTTTAAACAGCTATCAAGAACTCCCTTGGTTCAGCAAGGGAAATCGAATATCTTAGATCGCCTTAAGGTTAGAATGGAAATCAAATATCTTAGATCACCTTAAGGTGCTGGTTCCGATTTGGTGGATGGAGACTAACCCCCTTGGTTCAGCTGCTTTCCGTTTGATTTCCAAATTGGGGTACCTAAAAGGGCATATCAAACAATGGAACCGAGAGGTGTTTGGGTTATCCCACGAATGGAAATCGAATATCTTAGATCGCCTTAAGGAGCTGGACTTATTTGAAGAGAAGAGAGGCTTGACGGACACCGAAACAGCTGAAAGGCTGAATCTCAAAATGAGTTTTAGCGAGAAATGTCTTCAGGAAGAAATGAGCTGGAAACAAAAGTCCAAAGTCCACTGGCTTCAGGTTGGGGACAACACCACCAAATACTTCCATGCGGTAGCAAATGCCAGGTCCAAGAAAAAGATTCTGACTAGGATTATGGTTAATGGGGCTGAATAGTCGGATCCGGAGCAGATTAAGATTCAGATTGCAGACTTCTATCGTGATTTGTTCCAAGATGAAGGGTGGAGCAGACCTCAAATGGATGGTCTGTCTTTCCCTTCTATTTGCCAAGCTGATTGTGATATATTGGAAAGGCCGTTTGCGGAGTCTGAAATTTGGGAGGCGATCAAGCGGAGTGGGAAAAATAAATCACCGGGTCCGGATGGTTTCAACATGGAACTCTTCTATACCTTCTGGTCCTGCTTAAAACCTGATATTCTTGAATTTTTTTATGGAATTTCACTCTATGGCTACTATAGGAAGATCGCTTAATTCGACTTTCATTTCCTTGATCCCAAAGAAAGAGGGTGCAACCGATATATGCGATTTCTGACCTATCAATCTCATTAACTGCCTTTATAAAATTTTGGCGAAGGTGCTCCCTAATCGCCTTAAGATGGTGTTGAGCTCTATTGTGTCCAAAACTCAAGGGGCTTTCTTGCAGGGTAGTCAACTTATCGACATGGCAGTTGTGGCTCACGAGGTGGTCCACTCGGCTGCCTCCACGCGTGCGCCGAGTTTTGTTTGGAAGGTGGATATGGAGAAGGCATACAACTGGGATTGCCTCAACTATATGTTGATGCGTTTTGGTTTTGGGGATATTTGGAGAAAATGGATGCGAGCTTGTGTAGCCTCGCCTTGATTTTCAGTGCTAGTCAATGGGACGCCGGCTGGATATTTCAAAACCTCGCGAGGTTTGAGACACGGAGATCCTTTATCCCCTCTCCTTTTCAATCTGGCTGGGGAGGCTTTGGGGGCAATCATCAGTAAATCCCATGAGCTTAGCCGAATCTCGGGTATTTCAGTGGGCAGTTTCGCTGTAACACACCTCCAATACGACGACGACACAATTTTGTTTGGCAAAGCAACTACCAAAGAAATATCAACCTTGGCCAATATCCTTATTATTTATGAAGTTGTCTCCAGACAGAGGGTCAACTTGTTGAAATCTACTATCTTGGGAATCAATTTGGAGCAAGGGGGTTGTTGAGACTCTAGCCAACATGGCGATGTGTGTCGCCTCTCCTCTCCCCATTTCCTATCTGGGCCCTCCAATAGGGACCGGGAAGCCAAAGGCTAGCGATTAGGAGGTTGTCATCCAGAGATTCCAAAGGAGACTGGCAGCCTAGAAGGGGAAATTCTAAGTACCGGAGGGCGTCTTCAACTGCTGAACTCAGTTCTTTCCAGCTTGGCCATCTTTTACATGTCTACTTTCAAATGCCGATGATGATCATTCATGCCCTCGAGAAAATCCAGAGGGATTTTTTGTCGGAAGGCACCGATTCGGAAAAAAAATACCACCTGGTGGCATGGGAGATATGCCAACTGCCTAAACTCTTTGGAGGCCTTGGCATTAGGAACCTTCATCGAACCAATTTAGCTCTTCTCAGCAAATGGCTATGGCAGGCTGGAAATATATCGGACGAGAAGAGATTATGGAGGCAGATTCTCATTCAGAAATATGGCAGCTTGTCGGCATCCTGGGGGATTAATACCAACCAAACAAGGAACGTCTCTGCCTGGTGGAAGGATGTTAGCTCTATTTGGAGGGACTTCTCTAGATGGGTCCAATACAGCTGGGGTGATGGCTCTCGGATATCCTTTTGGGATGACCCTTGGTTATTCTTATACCCGATTAGATTGATGTTTCCAGCGATCTTTAATGTCGCAGCTGATCCTCATGGTTCGATTGTGGATTTCTTTGTTACTAATAGTGTTTCTCTGGTTTGGGAGGCTAACACTATATGGGCTTTGAGAGAAGATGAGATGGAGCTATACCTCAGTTTGATGAAGGCACTATATAGCTCTTCCCTGAACCGCCAGCACACTGACCTGAGATATTGGTTGGTCAGCAAAAATGGGAATTTCTCGGTCAAATCTTTTTACCGTAGGCTCACTTCTAGGCCGATGGTTAGGGTGGATTGGTCCTTCATCTGGAAAGCACCAATTTCTCTCAAAGTTCGTTTTTTTCTTTTGAACGGCTGTCAAGGGGAGTATCTTAACGATGGACCAGCTGATCGCTCGGGGTAAACCTCTCCAGAACAGATGCCCAATGTGCCTGCGTATGGAAGAATCTATCTCCCACTTGTTCATTCAATGTTGGGTCGCTACCAAGATATAGGGCATTATCTTTAAGTCTTTCAACCTCAGCTGAACTGTCTTGGATAACTAGTCGGATTTTCTTATCTCTTGGAATGGCGTTAGATGGATGGGCCGCAAGGAGCCTTTTGGAGGGTGGGCGCATATGCGGTAATATGGACCATTTGGCTCGAATGAAACACTAGAGTTTTAAACCGCAAACGTCGTCCCATTGGGACTATCCTTTCTCTTATTAGAGAGACCTGATGTGCCATTGGACCTTGCTGGATAAATTTGGTGGGCTGGGTAAAGATCTGCGCCTGTGACCTCAGTTTCTGCCAAGTCTGTGGGGATTGGGGGCTGATCTTGGTTAGGATTGGCTGCCTAGGCTGGCTACCCTGCGTTTGAGAGGGGCTTTGTGGGCGCTGGTTGCTTCTGTTTGTAGTTTTGTGGTTGTTTTTGGCAGTTTTTTTGCCCGCTTCTGTATTTCTCCAGCTCCTCGCTGGTTTCTTTTACGGAATGGATATCCTTTTACCAATCAAAAAAAAAAAACAGCTATCAAGAACTAATATTTCATATTTTGATTGGTAATATGCATATACAGAAAAATGATCGGAGAAAAATAAATGCATATACATATATATAAAGAGAGAGAGAGCGAGAGAGCCCCGGTTTCGTGGTCCCTAGAACTACCCGTTTGTGTGTAGGTAATTGTCATATTAAGTTCGTATGGGTGTCTGTTATTATGTGCAAGTGGTCATACTAGTGTTAATGGGGGTGGAAACAATATTTTGTAATTGATAAAACCACTAATGATAAATGGATGAGTCTACCTAGCTCATAAACCCTATCTTTCCCATCACTCTTTTTCTTCTTCTTCTTCTTCTTTAACCAAACCAAACCTCCCTAGAGCTACCTGTTTGTGTGTAGGTAGTTGTCATTTTAAGTTCGTACGGGTGTCTGTTTTTATGTGCAAGTGGACATACTAGTATTAATGGGGGTGGAAACAATAATTTGTAAGGGATAAAAATACTAATGATAAATGGATAAGAGTCTACCTAGCTCAAAATCCTATCTTTCCCATCACTCTTCTCCTTTAACCAAACCTACCCTTAACCCTAATTTATTCTGTTCACTGTAACTTGGTATCAGAGCCTTGAAATCAGTGCTTGTTGACGACATCCAAGTCTGTGCTGATGTCAACATGATGTCACGCTGATGTAAGAAACACCAAAGTTTGACCTAAAATCCATACTAACTATGCATCAACAGAATCGTTTTCAAGACTACCACTTTAACGAAGGTCATATGTTGAATCGGGCAGTGGAAAGACACTCTTTAAAGGTTGTTAGGTGAGTTCTGAATCTTGGTTTCACGTATTTCTGTGCAATCAGGCACCTGCAACTCATCATGGCAGGTATCTTTTGGATCGAAATAGCCTCGGCTATCTTCCTATAGCTAAAATGGTTAGGTACGGTTTAGTTGAGGAGAAAGAAGAAGAAAGAGAGATGGAGAAATTAATATCCCTTGTACCCAATCATCATTGATATTTATAGCACATTTACAAACTATTATTGACACCCACATTAACCTAAACACCCCCACACTTACATAACGAGAGTAACACACACACACACACACCAACTTAATGACATAATACCGCTGACACATCAACACTCCTACTCAAGTTGGTGCATAGATATCTATCATGCCCAACTTGGAGGTGATGTCATAGAATCGTTTTCCTCCAACAACCTTTGTCAGTATGTACGCTAGTTGATCTTCAGATCGCACCTGGGGGATGCAAAACACTTGAGATTCAACTTTCTCGCGAATGAAATGGCAGTCAACTTCTATATGTTTCGACCTTTCATGATACACGAGATTTTCGACGATGTGGAGCTGCTTCATTCTCCTCATGAAAGACCATAGGCAGCTTGCATCGACTCCTAGATCAACTAAGATAAACCTGAGCCACATCCCTTCACAAGTCTCTTCGGAAATAGCTCTATATTCTCCTTATGCAATTGAGTTTGAGACGAATGACATGCTGCTTTTTTCTTTCCCAAGTCACTAGGTTCCCACCTAAAAAAGTACAATACCCAGTAGTGGACCTCATGTCACTCAAGGAACTGACTGAATCTGTATCAATAAATACTTCAATGTCTAGGTGCCTATGATTATCATAGAGGATATCTCTACATGAACTCTCCTTCAAATACCTCAAGATCCTGGGCACAATACTCAAATGTGTAGTTCTCAGAGAATGCATGTGCAGACTTACCACACTCACCGCATAGGCTATGCTGAGACAAATCATAGTGAAGTAGATGAGTTTTTCCACAAGTCGATGATACATACTCTATATCGAGACAAATCATAGTGAAGTAGTTGCGTTTTTTCCTTGAGAAGTTCTCTATCTTCTCCACTGAGCCTGTATTTTTTCGCTGGCTCACAGCCCAACATACCAGTTTCCTTCAACACATCGAGGTTGTGTTTCCCTTGACATAATGCAATCCCTTTCTTAAATCTGGCCACTTCAATTCCAGGGAATACTTATAGAGGACCCAAGACTCAAGTAGCATTCCAGCCGCATTATTTCCTCATTGTCATCCCTAGGGTCAATAATATCGTCAACGTATAAAACAAAAGCAGTGATATGAGCAGCTTTCTTCGCAAACAGGGTGTGATCATAGTGGCTTCTATACCCGAACTCCATAACAGCTTTACTAAACTTATGGAACCACGCTCTAGAAGAATACTTAACTCATAGATGGACTTCCTCAATCTACAAATTTTCCCTTTCTCCCCGTGAAGAGAGCAGCCCTGAGAGAAGTACATATGTATTTCTTTTAAATACTCATTGACGAAGGCATTCTTTACATCTAGCTGATATAAGGGGTCCAATCGTTGCATGCAGTGAGAGACAAGCTAACCCGAATAGTAATACATTTGGCAACTAGAGTGAAGGTATCCTGATAATCAATATTTCACAGTTTAGAACCACTTACTTCCAACTGCCTTTTTCCCTGTACGAAGCTCAACAATATCCCAAGTTTGGTTATGTTCAAAGGCCTCCATCACTTGCATCATGGCTTCCTTCCACTAAGACCGAAAGAGCCTCTGAGACACTTGTAGGAATGGTGGTAGAGTCTATTGAGGATACACGCAACATGTGAGATACAGAACAATTTTTGTAGGATACAAACTTGTTGATAAAGTGCCTTGTTCCTTTACGAAGGGCAATTAGAAGATCCAAATCTGAAACTTGAGGAGGTTCATCAACGACTGGACCAGCCTCCGAAGTTGGCATTTCATTTGTTTCTTAAGTAAGAGGGAGGGAGGGAGGGGGGGGGTTTGGACTCCTTTCTTCCCTTTTTCCAAACGATTCCATAATTCTTCAAATACCTTAGGTTCAATGGCACTCTTCAATATCCTATTCAACATCATCCTCTCATATGCAAGGTAGAGATAAAGGATTCTGATTCTCAGTGCTCCCTTCACCACTTGGACACTTATCCCCCTGAAGAGGGCACTGAGGAGCATGAAACTAGGTGGATTCAAAGAAGGTGACATCCATGATAGTCTAACATTTATCAGTTGCAAGATCATAGCACTTGCATCCTTTTTTTGATGGAGGATGCCTAACAAAGACACATATGAGCATTTATCACTATGGATGGAAGGGAAATGTGCAAAGATCCCAGGTGGAATAAGAAAGAGACTAATATTACGAAGCATCATTAAAAGGACTCTCAACCTCCCAGGACAAGAGAAGGCATTCGATTGATAAGGTAGCTTGTAGTAAAAACACAACCCCACAACCCCACAGACATTTTGGAATTTTCATACAAAGAAGAAGCAATCGAGTGCCCTCAAGAAGGTGACTAGTTTTCCACTCAAGTACTCCATTTAGTTATGGTGTATATGGGCAAGAGGTTTACCACTCAATTCCGTGAGTGTAAGTAAGATTGGAGATGATGGGAGGACTCACCTCCATTATCTACTCTTAAGATGCTTACTTTTGCTTAGAAATGAATTTTGACCAACTTATGATGGCTTCAAAAAGTTGAACTAACTTCATCTTTGGCTCGCATAATA
Organism: Chloranthus sessilifolius; assembly: GCA_021018995.1. NCBI lineage: Eukaryota > Viridiplantae > Streptophyta > Magnoliopsida > Chloranthales > Chloranthaceae > Chloranthus > Chloranthus sessilifolius. The sequence goes on along the minus strand of CM037588.1, from coordinate 140,366,815 downwards.
AGTGTAACAAAGTACCATAATCCGTGTACATCAACCACTGGAGAAGTACCCCAAACATCAGAGTGAACAATTTGGAAGGGAGTACTAGACAGGTTATTACATACTGGATAAGAGGTACAACAATGCTTTGACAGATGACATCCTTCGCATTGAAAGTTTTTATACTCGAAATGACCGAGCAAGTTATGAAACAAAAGGCGTAAACAAGTTAGAGGGAAATGTCCAAGACAAAGATGCCATAAATGGGTTGTCTCAAACGATACAGCAGCAGCAACAACAACTCTCGGAACTCCTTTCTTCTTCAAAGACAGAGCCCACTCTCCTCACGACCATGTCCAGAAAATTTTCCAGTAGACTTAAAAGTACAATGTGAACGAACATTACATTGTAGTTCATAGACTTCACAATCTTACTAACTGATGAAGGACTCGTCGCATTATTGAGATAAGCAATGTAGAGTCATGAGATAAATCACCAACATGCACACTTCCTTGCCCTGTCACTGGAACCAAAGAACCGTCAACAACTTGGATAGGGTCGGAGAGGATAACAACATATTTTATCAAATTGTGATGACATATTGGTCATATGATTTGTCGGGTCGGAGAGGATAACAGCATATTTTATCAAATTGTGATGACATATTGGTCATATGATTTGTCGCTCCTTATTTTATGATCTAGGGGAGCTGGGATATAGATGAAGTGTGGGCAGCACCATGGATCAAAATATCGTCCGATACCGATACGTATCGGACGATACGTATCGGTTTTGGACCTCACCGATACGATACAATGGGTTTTTATCGCCCCCCTGAAAAAACAGTCAAATTATCGTTCAATGTATCGTTCGTATCGTTCAATGTATCGTTCGTATCGGACGATAATTTGAAATTATCGTCCGATAATTTCAAATTATCGGTTTTAATGTTTTTTTTTTTTTTTTTTTTTTTTTTTTTTTTTGGGAAAAAATCGGAGAGTATCGTCCGGAACCGATACGTATCGGTTTTGGGGCTGGACGATACGTATCGAAAAAACGAGATTTTGATCCTTGGGCAGCACACCAATTTTGAAGTTTAGTCCCACATAGGGTAAAAAATAGCCTTGTCTCTCACCTTATAATATCATGGGCCCCTCCACTCATTGCCAATTGGTTTTGAGATGGATACCCAAATTTATCATGGTATCAAAGCATACCCTTCTCCACTCCACGTCACCCAGTTCAATTGTCCACGTGATTTGGCTCGGTCCCGCCAACACGTGCAGGGGTGTGTTGAAGTTTAGTCCCACATCAGGTAAATCATAGCCTTGTCTCTCCCCCATGGGTCAAAATACCGGTTTTCCGGTACGTATCGTCCGGTCCTTCCGGGCGATACGTACCGGGTATCGGCCGATACATTCAATGTATCGGCGATACATTGAATGTATCGGTTTGATACATTCAAAAATCCGGTTTTTTCCCCGAAAAATCCAAAAAAATCCCCAAAAAATCCCAAAAATTATATTTATTTATTTTAACTATTTTTGCTTTTATTTTTTACTTATTTGATGCATTATTTAGAGGAAAAACCGACGCACGCATTTAACAAGAATATACCTGATTTATACATTGAATTTCGTGGGGTATTAGGCATATAAATGGGCGATACGGTAAGATATTTAATGTACCGTATCGCCCACCTCCGATATCGATATCGTATTGTCCGACACGATTGATTCGGACGACGATAATTTGATCCATCAGTAAGATGCCTATTTTGTAGGTTATTTTGTGTTAAGAGGACATTTGTAACAATATTTCAAGAATAATAGCTATATTGATAAAAATAAATTGGAATTGTACATGAGAAACTTACTTTAGAGCGACATTGAATTTCGTGGTGGTTCTTGGCCCTCATCATCATCATCGTCATCGGTGCGGTGAGGTTCCGGCCTTTGCCTATAATGTTGCCCATCTTCGATACCCATGATTTGCCCCTTGAAACCGAGGATCGGTGTAGAAATGCGTAAAGACGGACCTCCAAAAATCGACCAACGAAGTCATATGGCAAGAATAGGTTTGGTGTGGGGTAGTATGGGTTACTAGTTCTTGAGTCTTGGTATTTTGCAAACTGAATCCCCGGCTAGAAGTCATATAACCCATATCCAGATCATCTTGTGGTGGTGGTGGTGTTTGATATGATCCCGACGCCCTCTTCCTTCAACCCCTCCCATTCTAAATGTAGGTTAACGGCGTCGAGTCATCGTCCCATGGCGCCATATCTCTATAAGGATCAGAGGTACCAGGTTCCTCCCCTCCACCTCTAGTGCCAACGTCCCCTCCACCATCATGTCCTCCACCATCAGCCCCACCACTCCCATCATCATCATTTCGTCATCAGATCCACCGAGCAACGATTCAATCTTCTTTTCCGCCTCGGTGGTTGGGAAGCCTGCTGCTCCGCTACTCTTTCAGCTTTGTCCAGCCATTCAGTGCTCTCACTATCCAAGACTGGCTCTTCTCTCTCTTCAATCCATTCATTCAAAGGGTCATCCTCTTCGAATATATAATCCAACTGGATGGGATCAAAATAATCACCGTCTGCAAGGTAGAATATGATAGATGAATTAGTATAATATGTAAGTAAGACTTTATATAATTGAGGATCTAAGACTTAATGTAATTGCTTACCACGGTTGGTTCTCTGTATATTCCTAACCCTTAATCTCATGTTGTAGTGGCAGTAGACTAACTTTTCCAATCGGTCCATAGTTAGTCTATTCCTTGTCTTTGTATGAATGAGAGAGAAAGTGCTCCAATTCCGCTCGCAGTTGGACGAGGAACACGTTTGCGACAATACCCTCATTGCCACCCGCCTCAATATCGGACCCTCACCTCCATAGTGCATCCACCAATCAGCGGGTTTGTCGTGTTTAATTTGGGATTGCGCCAACGGGGTCCCAAATGACCCATGTCTCTTGCGAAACATGTCAATCTATAAAGATGAAACACAGTAAGACACATATCAATAAATAGATGATTATATCACATGACATTTGACTTATTACTTATAAGGTATTATACTATGATCACTCACATCTCTTATCGCTTGGCCTTGGTCCGCCAACTCAGGGAGCATTCTTTGGATTACATGAGCAAAACCAAGATACACTTCATCGTTGTCGCCATTTCGAGCGTCACAGATTATCGAAAAGGCTTTGGATTCAAGTAATGTGCTACACATCAAATATGAGTAATTTCATCGATGTGAAAATAATGAATAAATAAAAAAACATCACTACATAATTGTGCAACATGTTATACCTGCTGCATGCAAGTACTGGTGAAATTGTGCATCCCACCTCTTGTCGATAATCGCCCAGTATCGTTTATACTTTGTAGGGCATTTGGTTTTTATAGCCAATTTTGCCTTATCCATTGACTCATAAACGTACCCCATCGTTGGTTTCTCATCACCATCAACCAATCTCAAAACTTGCACCAACGGGTAGTGAACGATCAAGTGGTCTACATCCGCCCAAAATCAAGGTCAGAGATCGTCAAGAACTTCAAAGGCAAGCTAGTCTCTTTGCTCGTGGGAGTCCTATTTCATATTGATTCCATTCTTCCGACGACACCATGCTTTTCAGCTCACGCCTATATCTAGCCAAACTCTGTAGGGCTAAGAACTGTGTTGCAAAACGTGTAATCGCAGGTCGGAGCAACTCATTGTTCGTGAAGGCTCTCATTAAATTTACCAGCTTGTCACTTGTGTACAGGAAGTAATCGTTCTTCCCTTTTGAATAGTTTCCTGTGCCTTGCTTCTTTTCCCTAAATCCTCAAGAATGAGGTCCACGCCACACGGGTCCAAAGACAGTGACGTCTCTTCAGCCATTAGTTTTAATCCACTTTGTAGTTTGCCGCATTGCATTACCACACACTGTTCAGCTCTCCAACCTCATCAACTACCATATCCATTAGTTTAAAGAGGTAGTCAGCAGTCTTTACGTGCCTTGAAGCATCAACTGATTTCAAAAATACTGTCCCGGCATCGCTATAAACCAAAAAGTTTATCAAGCTCTTCTTTGTGGGACGGTCCATCCATCGCATACATAATTGTACAACCTCTCTCATCCCATACATCCTCAAAGCTCAGACGTAGGCGGTTATCTCATCGTACTCATCACATTAGTAAGGGCCCGGATATCTCATATGGAGAAGGCTTTTTAACTCCTGGACCAACTTCTGCACTTGTATCTATCATGCTTTTAAAGTACGGCGAGTCTGCTACTTGGCTCGGAATGTGGTTGTATATAAAAAACTTGGCAATGGATTTTCCAAGCTTCTTCCCCATTTTTGCAAGTGACATCGCACTCAATTTGGTTTGTTTGGAGCTTTCAGTGCGATACATGAATGGATCCATGGGGGCTGTAGTGCGGCCTCTAGTAGACGGTCTAGTGTCCCTCAGATCTTGCCCTCACCGTGAGCTCCTCAACATCCTCATCAACATCAACAGGTGGCCTATGACTAGATCCACCACCGGTAGCAGGCATGGATGGGCCCCTCAACCTGGACCGAAACTGATAATCGGCTTCTTCCTGATCTCGCCGCTGATGTGCTTCCCTAGCACTCTCTCTCATAGCTCTTGCCATCTGCTCATCCTCATCCTCATCCTCATAATCCTCAGGTGCACCTGATGTAAACTGTGGATCTGGCCTCCTGATTCTCTCATACATTTCTCTATCACGATCGGCCTCAGCTTTTTTCTTTCCCTTGCGCTTGTATGCTTGATATTTTCTCTGACCTCCCTGGGTACAGTAGGACACCCTCTTGTCTCTCCCTTTACATGAGCCAGATGCTCCTTTAATCGTGTGATACCTCCTCCCAGTAGTTTCTTTCCACAAAGATTACATTGAATCTGGAGTCTATTACCATCTATTGGTGTACCATATTGCCACGCTGGATCTGTCGAACGTACCATATTTATTTATTTCACCTGCATGAATGAGCAAACGATTGAAAATAAATATCTAATTTACACTTGCAAATAAAATTTACACGAGTAAACATCTAATTTACACTTGAAAATAAAATTTATTTTTACTATTTTAAAAATATTAGAATAAATTTTATCAAATTAATTAGATACTTTATATAATTTATGAATGTTTATTTGATATTATTTTAATTTATGAATATTTATTTGATATTATTATAATTTTTGAATGTTTATTTGATATTATTATAATTTTTGAATGTTTATTTGATATTATTTTAATTTATGAATGTTTATTTGATATTATTTTAATTTATGAATGTTTATTTGGTATTATTTTAATTTATGAATGTTTATTTGATATTATTTTAATTTATGAATATTTATTTGATATTATTTTAATTTATGAATATTTATTTGATATTATTTTAATTTATGAATGTTTATTTGATATTATTATAATTTTTGAATGTTTATTTGATATTATTTTAATTTATGAATGTTTATTCATAAATTATTATAATTTATGAATGTTTATTTGATATTATTTTAATTTATGAATGTTTATTTGGTATTATTTTAATTTATGAATGTTTATTTGATATTATTTTAATTTATGAATATTTATTTGATATTATTTTAATTTATGAATATTTATTTGATATTATTTTAATTTATGAATATTTATTTGATATTATTTTAATATTTAAAATTTTATTTGAAATTTATTCCATATTATTCTAATATTTTATGGGACATATCCCATAATATTAATTATTTTAATTATATGTGATCACATATAATCAATATCAGTCATATAATTAAATTTAAACATAAAATTATTATGGGTCATATAATTTAATATGTGACCCATAAATTTAATTATCTTTGACATATTAATTTTAAGTTTAAATTATATGTGACCCATATTATATGTGACCCATATGATATGTGACCCATATTATATGTGACTTAATTATAATTATTTATATTATTTTGACCCATCAATTTAAATATTTTATATGGAGTCACATATAATTATTTTAACCCATTATTTATATTATTTTATTTAATTTAAATATTTGATATATTTTAAATTATATTTTCCTCTTCTTAATTTAAATAATTTTATAAGTGTAGATCTACTTTATTTAAGGGTAGATCTACACTTTAATTTAATAATAGATCTACCCTTAAATAAGGTAGATCTACACTAATTTAATTATTTTAAATAATATTAATTATTTTAAATAATATTAATTATTTTAAATCATTTACCTATAATTAATATTATAGGTAAACACAAAAAGTGTAGATCTACACTAATTTAGTGTAGAATCTCACTAGTTAAATAAGGTAGATCTCACTTAAATAGTGTGAATCTACACTAAATTAGTGTAGATCTCACGTTAAATAAGGTAGATCTACACTTTTAGTGAGATCTACACTAAAAGTGTAGATCTACACCAATTTAGTGTAGATCTACTGTTAAATAAGGTGAATCTCTAATTTAGTGTGTAGATCTACCTTAAATAAGTAGATCTACGCTATTTAGTGTAGATCTACACTTTGTGTAGATCTCACTAATTTGGTGTAGATCTAGCTTAAATAAGGTAGATCTACACCTATTTAGTGTAGATCTACACTTTTTGTAGTGTAGATCTACCTTATTTAAGGGTAGATCTCACACTAAATTAGTGTAGATCTACAATTAAATTAGTGTGAGATTCACCAAAAAAGTGTGAGATCTACACTAAATAGTGTGAATCTCACTTATTTAAGGGTAGATCTACACTAAATTAGTGTAGATCTCACTTAAATAAGGTAGATCTACACACTTTTTAAGTAGATCTACCTTATTTTCTAATTTAAAATGAAATAAAAGCGGTATAAAATGATAAAACGAACCTTACACGTAGATGGGCGTGAATTTTATGCGATTTGGCGCGGATTTGCGGTGTAGATCTCCCAAAACGAAGGAAGGAAGAAGAAGAAAGAAGAAGGAAGAAGAAAGGAAGAAGAAGGAAGAAGAAAGGAAGAAGAAAGGAAGAAGTTTCGAAATTGGGGTGGGCCCGGAATATTCAAAATACGGACGATATTTTGAAGATTTTGGTATTATCGTCCGTATCGGACGATATTTTGAAAATATCGTCCGATACGGACGATAATTTAACCTATTGGGGTTTTTTCAAATTATCGAGCGATAACTTCAAATTATCGCCCGATAATTTGAAGTTATCGTCCGATACGGACGATACGGACGATAATATGTCCGTATCGGACGATAAATAGGTAATTTTTGGGGGGGTACGATACATACCCTATGTATCGTACCGCCACCCTCCGATACCGATACGTATCGTCCGATACGTATCGGTATCGGACGATATTTTGACCCATGCTCTCCCCTTATATATCTTGGGCCCCTCCACTCATTGCCAATTGGTTTTGAGACAGCTACCCAAATTTATCAAACAATACCCAACTCAGCAAGATGATTAACGACACCTTGGGTACCTGAGGGTCGCCACATGAGGTCTTGATACTCTGTCAAACGAACAAACAACTGGCGTGCACACAACAAAAACACCCTCTCAACAAACAATAGTAGCCCAAAACAAATACAAGACTAACCAGTCTTCCAAACACAATGTCACAAAAGATTCCAGCAGGTCCGGTCACCTACTGGATATACATCCGGCCTATAGACCTTCTTTGGCACTGAATAGGGTGATCTTTTCACGCCCAACACCAACACCAACACCAATGGGCACAGTTGTACCAGCAACTGGGATAGGAGGGTATACAGGGAAATAGAAACAAAGTAAAACAGCACAACACACCCAAGCTGCAGTCCACAAATTTCAGTACCATCAACGAAGGGTCCCACAACCCTTAAGCAGATCTAGTCTTCACAAACAGGTCACACAACCTTAAACAAACCAGTTGCAATGAACAGGGATCCTATGACTCACTTTCTAACGAAGAATGAGTGCCATTCATGGCTGGAAACAGCACTGGCAGCAACAAAATCCACATAACTCATTGCAAAGACAGCCAAAACTGGAAACTCCAGGAGATGACCTGGAAACTCCGACAAATTCATGTCCCAGATCTCAAGAACCGTCCTCAAGTTCATAGTAAACCGTGAAAAACAGATTTCACGGCATAAAATGAATAAACGCCTCAAAAACAATTGACTCTAAAAAAAAAGAACTCTAGAACCATACCTCATAGAGGATTCGATCAGACCTGGTCCATATTGAAGGCCTAATGGGGTCTTTTTCCTCGAGATCTATGATTTGAAGATTATTTGGGTGCCATCAATAGAACCCTTCGAAACAGTGAAAACGCACTACAAATCGCAACACTCCAGAAGACAAAAACAATGGGGTTGGAATCTGTTCAAAACCACATTTAAATTGCCTCAATCCGAGGTCAATGGTTTGACCTTGCTGACGTCAGAATGATAACAGCAAGGGAAAGGTGATGTCAGCAACACGCACTGCCGGTGATATTCTTTGCTCAAGGACCAAGTTAAAATGGTTAGGATTAGATTAGGGTTTGAGTTTAGTTGAAGGAGAAAGAAGAAGAAGAAGAAAAAAGAGAGAGAAATTAGGGCTATGAGTTGTATCCCTCATAGGCAAATATCATTGATATTTACGGCACACATACAAACTATTATTGACACCCACATTAACCTAAACACACCCACACACATAAGAAGAGCAATACACATACCAACTTAATAACATAATACCCGATACACCATCACCTGTGAATGTGTTTTGGTGAGATGCTTGTCTTTCTGCTGTGATTTGTGCAAATCTCTCTCTGTTTTTATGCCAGATTTACTCATTTCAAGCTCCCAGAAATCTGTGTTGTTTTTAGCTCATGAAACCATTAAGGGTTTGGATCAAATTTATGCGTGGACTGCATGAAATATCTCATGACTTGGTGAAGGACCTAAGAGATCTATCGCATTTTTTGGAGCTTCCTTTATTTCTCGTTTCTTCTATCAGATCTGAGATAAATATGTTTTCAAATATTTTTGCATGGATTGTTATATGCAACTGGAAGAACTTTGATCCTAAAAAACACAGCCTATGATGTCTGTGCTGTTTGGAAGGTATCTTGAGAGATTCTATAGATTTTCCCACATTTTTGTGAGTATCGAGTGCTAGTTACTCTAGCTGAACAATATTGAATTTAGTGCATAATGGGTATTTGATCAGCCTATGTAGACACTTATATCTGCAGTATTTCGGTAATGTTAAGGTCCGGTTTACATGTAGTGACAGTAGTGGTGCTGCTTGGTTGCTACTTGTGGAGGTGCATGCTGTAGTGTTGCAGCATACGGTGAGGGTGGTTGTGGCTGTAAACCCCTTGTCTGTGGGTGATTCAGGTATTCAAAGTTGTTTATACTTGTCGACATTCATCAGTATCTTTCTCTGCTGTCATTTGTTGCTGGTACATGCGTGAGTGGTTCAAGAAGCTGGAAGAAGTCAATGTTTATGTCAGAGATAGTGTTGGAGAACCTATTGGAAAGGAAATTGGAAGCAGTGAGTCACCTCTTTACTCTAGTAATTTAACACAGAAGGAATATCAGGATCTTCTCAAGCGTGTTCCCCGTGCCCAGTCTTCTCCACGAGCTGATGCAGGTATCTTTGGGGTGGCCCACGCATCTTCTTTCTCAGTCTCTAGATCATTTGATTCAAGAGCGACTGACCATATAACTAGTAGGTCTTCAATGTTTGATCATATTAAGCCTCTATCATCTCGAGTACTATTCGTGCTTTCGATGTTTCCCTTGTTCCAGCATGGGGCAAGGCAATGTGCGTGTTGGTCTCCTTTTAGTCAGTAAAATCACTAAGTCTATAAATTATAGTGTTACATTCTTTCGCTCATATTGCCTTTTTCGGGATCTGACTAAGAGGAAGACATTTTGAGGAGAGGGACCTCTATATCTTTGAAGAAGAAAAAAGGGTTCTGCATGCTGTGGTTGCTACCACATCATTGGAAATGACACACTTGTGGCATCATCATCAGGACATTTTCCATTACCCGGCTTGCATCTTTTATTTCCAAATATGTTTAGTCATTATGAGTATAAAAATTTCCAGTGTGGAGTATGTCAACTTTCGAAACATTGTCATACTTGTTATTCAGTTAGTAATAACCAATATTTTTGAAGTCATTAGATACTGAATTTGGATTTTTGCATGAGTTACTTGTAACTAGAAGTTATGTTTACAGCTCTTATCTTTGATTCAAATGTTACCAATGAAGAAAATACAAGAAATTTTGACAAAGGTAATAGATATCATAGAAAATGTTGAAAAAATATTACAATAACTTGACTTGATCACATCGAAACTGGAAAATCTATTAGGTACTGCTTCACTTGCTTGTTCATTTACAATACTGCTATTTATCAATGGAATTGATAAAGGTTGGATCCAGTGCACAAGGCTCCCCGCTTTCAGCGGGGTCTAGGAAAGTAGATGGTAGATAGCCTTACCCCCATTTTGGAGGGGCTGATTCCTGAACTCCAACCCGCAACCTATTGATTTGGGGGACAGCACTTGCCATCGCACCAAGGTCCGACCTCTTATCAATGTAATTGATAGCATAGGTAAATTTATATGATGATGCATGGATATTCGTTTGAAAACAAATAATACCCACGTGCAACCTACGTCCTTTGGTGCTACTATATAATAAAGAAACAAAACAACTTACATAGTCCCATGAGATTTGTGTAACTAAAATCTGCAATCAGATGGAACATTTCAACTCAAATACACCTACAAACCTAATTTTTTCATATAAACTTTAAAATTTTCATTATGTAGAAACAAACAACAAAGCAGAACCTGCAATAAATATTCACAACCAGATAAAAGCATCGGTGTGTATGAATGTGATTCAACCAGTTGATAAGATCATTCATATGGACAATACCAACTACTAGCTGGCACAAGATTACTAAAGGTGCACTGTTTTGTTTTGCAATATCAATCATTGTAGAGTCAAGCAAGATACTTAAATTAAAAAAAGAATTTCAAGAAAAAATATCGCATGCAAATCAGAAACATAATAGTGGAGGCAAACAAAAGAATTGATTGTTTTGCCTACCACGAAACTAAAAGACAAAAGGCATGCATTGCAAACTTAGAAGAAAACATATCTCACAAGCAAGGATCAAAGTTTCGGATTTCGTTTCGGTATCGGGCTGGACCGAAACCGAAATTTTGAATTTCGGCCGCTCACTTCACTCCCATACATTCTGAACCGAAATTTTGGGTTCTCGGTTTCGTTTCGGTGGGGACCGAAACAGATGTGTTTCGGCCGATAACTTCAGTTATCGGCCAAAATTTTGATCCAATAGTTATCGACCAAAATTTTGATCCAAAAACAATAAAATAGTTATGGAATAGATTATAACAGAAAGCATACCAGAAGCATCTTTAGGAGTGCATGAGTCCCAATATGAGCAAGAGCACTTTTAAGGCGAGTGTTTCCTTCAAGTTCATCGACGTAGTGTGAAACACTCTCTCCTTGCTCATAAGTCTCCACCAAAACAGCAGGATGCACAAGCGGATATAGAGGCTTTGGGAAAGAGACATCCTTCCATCTCCGGAAGTTATAAATAAAACGGCTCAAATGGGCAGCTTCCCTAGCAAGATCAACTTGAGACAACATGAAAACGGCAAATTGTTGTACACTCTCATCTAACCTCAACCACTTCAATGTAGGGATGAAGTTGGATATCTTGGCAACCAAATTAATAATTGTGAAATCCCTCCTAATTGATTCACCAACACCAGGATGTCTGACTTTAACTGCAACTACAATGGGCTTTACCTGTTGACCAGGGTATCGAAACTTCAAAGAAGCCCGGTGCACTTGGGCAACACTACCAGACGCTACAGGTGTTTCTTCAAAATTTTCAAAGATTTCAAAAAGCTTCCGACCAAATGCTTTCTCAATAGTTTTCTTAGTATAAGCAAAGCTATGTGCTGGTGCATTGGCGTGAAGCTTTGACAATTCAGTGCATAAATCTCTAGGGAAAAGATCAGGGCGAGTAGCTGCCCATTGACCCCATTTAATGAATGCTGGACCTGCTTTTTCGAGAGTTAGATGGACTAGATGAAGCCATGTTTTTCTGAACTGAATGCCAAAACTATCCGCAAATGGGGCCATTGCTATGGTGGGAGAGAACAAAATCGCTAGATAAGCTGCTCTTAAAATCATTATCAAACCCTCTACAAATGAAAAAATGAACGAAGTGAAATAAACATGCCCATCTTGTGCTCGCATATACAGAGTATTCCCTGTTGGGACTTGTTCCTCATCTGCCCAGGTCCTTTGCGTACATGCTACCTCTCCAATAATGAAGGCAAGAATACTAGGAGTTAAATGGAATCTGGTGAAGGCCAAGCTAACAGCACAAGCAATCCTACTTATCGGGGGGAAAACTGGGCCACTGTAAGAACATATTAAAGACAACCTTTTCCAAGCAACTTGGGCATGATGTGCCATAGAACCAGTTGATGAAAGGACAGAAAAGTTCTTGGTAGAGCTCCTCTTGTATAGACTTTCATTAGCTTTATATAATGTATGCGAAAAGTTTGCTTTACTACGAAACATATAATGGGAATATAGTCTGCATGGGAAGGAAGGTAGTCCAACTGTAAGAAGTGCCCCATGTTTTCTTGCTGCTAAACAGCTTGATGTTCTCTTAGTAAGAAAGATATACCCAACTCTCCTAATGTTTCCAAGCACAAAAAACCTGCATGTCAAGAAAGGTTGTTGCTTGTTAGTATTGCTACCATTCAGGTCTCTATGAAGATGAAGGAAACTGATAATTAAATAAAACCAAGTAATTTCACACTGCATGGCAAATTTCGACTTTAGCGAGAATCATTATTTTCTTAAAATGAAATTACAGTACCTTGCTGCTAAAAGTTTAACAGTTTGACTAAATTCCAGATACAGGAAAACAACAGAATAGCACTATCCCAAAATTAATTTTAGTGATTCTTTTTGCGAAATCAAATTGTATGTGAATCAAATTTTACTTAAATTGTAAATCTCCTCAAATTTTATGAATTGGATTCAAATCATACAATTTGAATCAATCTTCCTACAACTTCAGTGAGTTGCATCGCTCGACATGAACAGCACAAAGGATTGAAAAATACAAGCACAAGAAAGCAGAAGGGGAAGGCCAATAAAGTGAAAAGGTAAGACTCATGAAGCTGATCCTAAATAGACAGGACAAGGCGTTGTTGATCATGTCTAACCTTAAATCCCTAAAGCTTCCAAGCATGATTTCTTTGCAATCCGTTAAGAATGATTAAACTAGTTCCTGTTTAAGATCACTTCTACGCAAGATTGGCATCTCACTGGCATATTTGTTTTCCTATGCCGGTGGGTCATGAAATAATCATCCAATACGATATTGAAACACACTACCTTTACTTTTAGAAAAGAATTTTCTTTAACTTGTTTAAAATTTTGGTTGAATTTTAGGGTCTCCTTTGCCAAATCAGTTGAGGTCCCTAGAACCTCAAGCTCACTAATCTGAAAAAAAAAATTGGTTGGATTTCTCCCTAACGGCTGGCATTTTCAGCTCTTTGGAGGAAGCGTTACTGATGCAGGACAAACGCTAAAACCCTATTTATGCGAATTTGGGGATTAATTTCAGATTTAATTGAATAGTGGAAATATTCAAATTACCCAACCACATAAAATAATATAAGAAATTTAATTAAGAAAATTGGTGTAAATCAATTTTAGCGCTCACATGCATTAAGTTTCCCGATCTAGAAAAACGGCTTCGATGAGGGAACATGAGTTTAGATATAGTCTAGGGCACCAAGCGACAATTGCGGAATCATCTCTTGACTCCTCTATGGTTTGAAGAAATTAAAAGCCTGACGGGATTAATTAATTCAAGGGGAAACCAAAGAATATAGCAATAATAAGGTGTGAGAAAAGATCCCAGTAACTAAACAAATAAAAATTTTGGTATTTTGAATTTTTATCAAAGAAATTAAAAGGAAATCATTCACCTGACAAATAGGAATTTTGATATTTTAAAAAAAAGGCCACTTCTTGATTTTAAGAGATTGAAGAACGCAAACAAATGGTACGTACCTCCTCCTCCTCCTTCCATCTTCTATCTTGTTGTTGTTGTTGCAAGAGTGTTAGGGTTTTCGCACAGACCAGAGGGGGTTTTCCCAATTGACCAAAGAGGGTTTTCGCAAGAGAGTTAGCGAGAATGAAAAAGCAATCGTATTGTTCGTATATTAAGAACTTTTACCATTTTACCATTTCAAATACAAAAATACCCTTGTCAGTCTATTTATGGTTTGAGCCTACTCGTGGATCTAACAAACTCGTTCGATTTTCCAAATCGACTCAGCGAGTCAACCGAGTTTGACTATCAAATTAGGCTACCCGAATTCCTTGACGAGTCGCCATGGAACTTGATCCAACCAAGACGACTCACCCGAGTTCTGAATCGACTTGCCGAGTTTTAAAACCATGGATTATAAAGCTTCAAATTGGTATTAGATTATGCGGGTCATCTAAAGAAAGTTTCCGCAAAGTATATATTCGAAATTCGACCTCTGACCATGATGAATCTTAATTATTTTTGGTAGGTACTAGGTAGGCTTCTCTCATGAATTTTTTTTTTACAATAACTAGTCTTTTAGCTTTTAAATTCTTAACTTTAATATATCGTACTATAGAATATTATTAGTAGTTAAAAGTTTTTAGCATATATATAGGGAAAGTAAAGGAAAGAGCAGAGCTGGAAGAACAAAAGGCAAGGCAATGACTTTAAATGAACAACAAAAAAAAGCTTCAAGCTAACTCTACCAACTTGTAGGAATAGTCAATGAAGGCTAAAAAATAAAATGAACAAAGCAGAGCTGAAAGAACAAGAAGCAAACAACATAGCTTCAAGCAAACTACAAACACACATATAAATAGGACAGTGGCGCTTGAGTGTATAGACTCCACACTTAAGTCATTTGAGTGCCATGTGGCACCCAACCCTAGGATCGGGTACCAGTGCACATGCACAAGGTCGATCAATGAACGTCCAAAAAAAAAATTGTTTTTACACCATTGATTTTTGAGGTCAAAAGTAAATTTTCAAGGGCGAATTTGTCGGTGGAAAACCCATACCCTTGACCGATGAAATGAAGGGAAACTTAAAAAAAAGAATTCTAAAACAATAGAGGGACTGGTAAACATTTACGAGGCTGTGGTGCAGCTTGCAATCATGTGCCACTTGGCACATGATCTAACACTCAAGTGTAGAGTTGAACTCTCCATTCAGTGTCTTAACTAAGTTAGTTAGTTAAGACACTGATATATATATATATATATTACAGACACACACACACATATAATGTAGATCAAGTGCATGTCATTATGAGTACAGTGGTCTGGTTTGGATATAGAACTAGTAAAACTTACACAAAGTTGAGGAAGAGTCTTCCAAGGTGGTTGAATTAAGGAATATTGTACAAAATTCCTCTGCAAGAGCGCATCACAAGCGCCTCAATCGCTAATCAATGTTCACTGAATTAAAAGCTCTTTATAATTTCATTATAAAGGGCCTTTATAATGAAAATAGCCTCCACAAGACCTAAAATAATTCTTCAAAAATAGCCTCCACAAGACCTAAAATAAAGAATCCAAACCAACTCAACTCCCTACAAATTAATAAATAACCTAATTCTAATAACTTTCTTGAAAAAATAGAAATTGAGACACATTACTATAGTGTGTAAGTGTTGACACCCAAACAAGCCCCTAAAATATATCTCTCCGAAGTCCAATGTATTTCTCTCTTTTTTTCTTCTAATTGGAAACGTACCAAAACCATAGGACTGTGACTCTTGGCTACATCATTTCCCTCCCCTGAAAACAGTCCAACCCCAAACTTTCATGATAGTTTGATCCCTAACGTTCTTCGGAGTACTCTTCTTGAGAATCTTTTCTCACCAGAAAATAGTTCTGTTGCTTCTGCCAATGCCCCAAGACAGGCACTTGTTAGGGCTCTACTTCCATCTCTTACCTTTTCCTCCCTCCATCAACACTTTGTAGTTCTAAACCATTGCAGAAATAACATGGGGACTCAGCCTCGTCATCGTCAAAGGCATCAAATATGCAATCTCCATATATGGTGCTCCATTCGTCACAAACTCCACTAGTTGAACTCATCCTAACTTTAATACAGTTGTTGCTTCAATTGTTGTAGCGGTGTACCCCTAGAAGGAACCTAATCTGATACCAAATGAAGCAAATCAAGTGATGCCACTCTAAGACCTCTGGTCTGGTTTTGTTACGAAATAGTAAAATCAGTAAAAAAACTGGGAAGGGTCTTACAAGGTGGTTGAATGAAGGAATACACGGAATTTCTCTGCTAGGGACTATAGGAAATCCAAGGGCTAATCAATGTAAGTTAAGGTTTAAAAGTTCATTAGTTTAAAAGTTCATTATCATTTTATCAATCTTCAAATATAATTAAAAAAAACAAAAATAAGAGTACCTTTAAATACACTCACCGAATCTTTGACGGTGCCCACACTGAAAACCCATTGACTGCTTTGAATCAGACGATGTACATCGTTTTTCGTCCTAATCTTCCACAAATGGATCTTGAGATCATGGGCGTACCATTAGACGGTACGTTTTTTATTTCACATGACATAAATCCCAAATGAAGAGACCTTAACAAAAAGTGAACATCACGTTCAAACCTGATTTTAAGATCACGGTTGATAGTGGGTCATGACCAGTCATCAATGAAAACATTATACTATGTTTTCGTTGCTTCCGCCTAAGTTTAATGTTTCCGTTGCTCAATTAAAATCCCACTTTAATTTCATATTGCATAATTAAGGTTTTAGCGTTTGGTCCTGCATAAGAAACAAGTTGGTCATAATATGTTGGAATTCTATTTCACCATTTTCCAATTATAAATCAAACTTTAAAATATATTAACAATCAATAAACTGTAATGATCCCTTAATAACAAAGGGTAGAGTTCACATACAAATATCCATCAAAATAAACCTCAATTTAAATCGTGCATCATTTTCCATGGAAGCAAAAAAATTGAGTCGACTGTACAGTGCTATGTCACCTGACAAGCAACATAAAACAAGATTGTGCATCCATCAAGCATCCCAGTCATAAAAGACAAAAAGGATATTCTATGTAGTTTTTTTACATACGCAAAATATCTTGCTACATATCATCAAGAAGAAAATGTTCATCAATTGAGCCTACTTTGCCTATTTCATAAATGATTTTCGTTTAACTGAAACTTCAATAAAGCTTTTTCCAAACGGTTTTTTATATAAGAAAATTAAAATGAACTTTGAACAAAAGAGGGGGGGGAGGGGGGGGAGGGGGGGGAGAGAAAGAGAGAGAGAGCGAGAGAGAGAGAGAGAGACCCTAGATTTCTTCTATAAGAATTTCACTACACAAGAATAATGTTTAAATCAAAACCATGGCTGACTGGTTTTGAACTTGATGTAAAACCAACGGAAAGCAAGCTCACAAGAATGAAACATAAAATTCGTCTCCATTTCACAGAGATAACTACGGTAACACCTGATCTACGTTTTCACCTAAAAAATTCTGATAAAACAGATCAAAAGCATCTACAAAATCACGGAACTCACCAACAAAACAGAACACTAGCATCAACGAAACTATAATCGAAACACATCAAAAACAGAACCTAGAACTGCAACCTAAAATAGAATACTCAAGCCATATACTACAAACCCTAGGCCGTAAAAAGGATCAAACTCAAATTTAAAATAAAATTTAGATATCTGACCTTGACATGGCGGCCCTTTTTCCAGTTATAATCTCTGGCTAAAATGCAAAGGTCTGGATTCTTCGTCTCCGGCATTTTCTTTGGTCATGCTGAGAAACATCGTTATGCAAGCCAGCTCGCTTCACCCCTTCTCCATAATTCAAAGCTCAAAGCATCCTGAAAACCTTAAAAGAAAAAAAAAATCAAACACTGTTGCAGAGAACCCAAGTTATATATATATATATATATATATATATATATATATATATATATATATATATATATATATATATATATATATATATCCTGGCGCCTTGGGGATGTGCTTGGTCCTCGTTTGGCTGCTTAGTATGGTCTGTACTCTGTAGACTATGTTTTGGGTTTTAGAACGACAAAAGATTGGGAGTTACTGTTAGGCCCCTTTTGGCAATGTTGTGCTTTTAAAGAGGTTATTTGATTTATGAGATGTCCTGCGGTAAGAATTGTTGCTTCTTTAAGAATTGTTGTTGCTGGAATGTTGTTTGGTAAGTGTGTCCACGAAGCAGTTTGGAGTTGTTGTTGAAAAAATTGTTGTTTGGCTAAAACAACTTCTGGATTGGAGATTGAAGTTCATTAACTAAAATGACCCTAATAGTGTGCATGAAGCAGTTTCTAAGGCATGCGCAGTATAAATTTCTGCAATTTGAGAATCAAATTGATAAAATATGTGGAAAGCTAATAACCTCGAACCTATAAGTTCTAAAAATGATTGGAGCTATCTGGATGCATGAAAAAAAAAAAAGCAAACCCTTTCAGGGAAATACATTGCAAAATGCAAACTTAATTCAATCCTAGACCGATCATTAGACAAATATTTGTAAGAATGTGGAGTGCTATGGTATTGTTGGCCCCAGGAGTGGAAATCTAAAAGCATAGTTCGATGCTTAGCTTGCAATTGTGACATATTTTCCAAAAAATTAACTATTTTTAGAGTTAAAAAAAGCCACCAAACTTTTCAAGACACTTGGAGCCTTGGGCAACCCATTGTATTCGACCACCATGCTATGTTTCTGAGGTGAACTGAAAATTAGGGAAGAAGAAAGATGATGGGAAATGAGTGAGTGGAAGATGAGAAAGAGAGGGAAGAAAGAGTTCAGAAAATGGACCCTTACCCCAAGAGGCTGCCATAAAGGTCCGAGAAGGGGTAGGTTTTACAGAATTTATAGGGTCGGAAAAGGGGCCAGAACAGTTTTAATTAAAGACCCATGCAGGGCAGAACCAATGTCAATAATAAGCAGATTAAAAATCGAGAATATGGGTTTAAGAGGCTCAAAAATCCCTATTTTTTAGAAGTGCAGAAATCAGAATTTTAGGGAGCTTGATATTACAAAGAAAACAGAATTAATGTAAGAACTTATGGGGCTTACTAAGTTCATAGAGAAGACGTGTGATTTAAGTGTCATGTCAAGGAGAATTCTCGACAGACTTTCGACGGACACATGGGATAATTTACGCATTAATCTCGGTGATTTTTTATTCCTAAGAAATAGGAGAAAGTGGAGTTCACAGTGAAGAAAACATTGAAGTTGGAATCTTTTATGATTTTCCAGATCTCAGTACTACAAGTTAGGAGTTATCAAGGGAAGGTAGTATTACTTAGAGTCATAAGTTAGGAAGGAGTCTAGTTGGCAAGTAAAAGTAAAAGTAGGTTTAATTATTTACTTTAATTATTCAATCATGCTAAGTGGGTTAGGAGATTAAACTTACACGTGAACTAGGATTTTACTCTTAACCTATTTAAATACACATGTAAACTGCCATGAGGAGAGACAAGTGAATGAAAAAACTGTTTTATCTGTGCGAAGAATTTTGTGGCTTTGAAAATGAGACTTGGTCTTCTTCTCTCGTTTTGTTAGCTTACTTGGGGAAAAAGTGAGTCTACATACATTAATTCTGAATTTTTATATTATTCCTTCTCTATTTCATGCTACATCAGTTTCTTTATGGCATTTTATTAAACTTGAATACATCCTAAAGCTAGATTTCTTATAAATATTTTGTGACTATTCCATTAACATCTTTCAACTAGCCCCTTATCAACTCGTTGGTGAGCTACTCCAACTTTGAAAGGGAACAACAAAATTTGCAGCGTGGATTGTTTTGCCTAATTGCACAAAAATTTATATGAAAAGATCAACTGGTTATCATAATAGCCAATATGAGATAACAACAGGAATCTAGGAAATGAGCAAATCCTGGAACTCATGCTTCATAATTTTAAATGACCAAGCCCTAGAGAGACATTTTTTTAAAAAAAATCGATAAGCGACACTTACAAATTTTCAAAACTAAAAATCTTTCAAAATGAACCTTTGCCAAAGTGGAGGAGGACAAAGAGCATCTTCTGCGAAGGTTAGGCCCTTGATCTACTAGAGGAAGATAGGCCTCTAACTCCTAAGGAGCTGGATATTCGAACAACTTTAAAGGTGCATTATAACAAGAAGTGTTTAAAGGAGGAGCTGAAATGGAAACAATAATCTAAGTTGTGGCTAAAAGCTAGAGACAGTAACACAAAATATTTACACTCTCATAACTGCCATAAATAAAAAAACTTTATTAGTAGTCTCATGGTGGATGGGGTCCGATGCAACAACGCCGAGATCATTGGGAGTCAAGTTGTCATTTTTTACAAAGACTTGTATAACGATGAAGGTTGGAACAGGCCTATACTGGATGGGTTGTATGTCAAATAGGCATCGGACAATCAACCAACCCGTCTTGAAGCTATGTTTGGGGAGGATGAGGTTAGGGAAGCTATATTGACCAGCAGTAAAAACAAGGCTCCTGGGCGAGATGGTTTTACCATGGGATTTCTCCAATCCTCATGGGATGTTATAAAGGCTGAGTTGATGAAAGTTTTCTATGAGTTTCACTCGAATGGGCAGCTAGACAGTAGCAAGAACTCTACCTTCATACCAAAGGTAGAGGGATGTGAAGATCTTCAGGCCAATCAGCTTGCTTGGAAGTGCCTACACAATCCTGGCTAAGGTTTTGGCTAACAGGCTCAGGAAGGTGATAAGCAATATCATTTCTAGTCGGCAAGGTTCTTTCATGAAGGGTAGACAAATGCTTGATGTTGTGGTTCCCCATGAAACTGTGGGCTCCACTCCAAAAAATGGTCGAGTTGGTCTGCTTTGGAAGGTAGATATGGAAAACCCATAATTTGAGATTTTTGGTTTACATGTTGAGAAGGATGGGCTTTGGAGACATCTGGTGTAATTGGAAGAAAGGGTGTGTTATTCTTCCTCAAGGTTTACTGTGCATGTGAATGGCTCCCCGAAAGGAGACTTCAAAAGTACAAGAGAGCTCAGGCAAGGATGCCTCCTCTCACCCATGATTTCAATACTGGCGGAGAAGTTCTTTGTAGACTGATTCAAAAATTCATGGCACCTGGTTACTTCAGGAGCTGCAAAATAGGAAGGAATGGGCCTGAGGTTCCACACCTCAAATATGTTGATGATACTCTGATTTTTTGTGGGCTGATTCTCAGGAATGGAGGAGGTTAAGGGGGTCTTGACCATCTATGAAGTTGTCTCCAGGCAAAAGGTCAATCTTCATCAATCCAAATTGGTCGAGATTAGGGTGGAACAGACAACTTTAGAATCCTTGGCTGATCAGGTTGGATGTCTGGTAGAGAAATTACTAATCATCAAATCATGAATCTTGGTAAGCCGCTTGGGGTGGATAACCAAAAAAAATTCTGAGGAAGAATGTGGTTAATCATTTTGAAAACGATTGCTATCTAGAAAAGCAAGATGCTTAGCAATGGAGGAAGACTTGCTCTTATTGGATTCACGTTTCTACCATACCAGTTCTCTACATGTCTATGTTCAAAGCACCTGTAGTGATTATAAAAACTCTGGACAAGATTGTCCGAGTCTTCCTGTGGGAGGGGAGGCGAAAGAAAATGTTTCATCTTGTATACTGGGAGGTATGTTGTTCTTTTAGAGGAGGAAGATCTGCGTATTAGAAAGCTGGATGACATAAGCAAAGCTCTTTTGGACAAATCGCTCTAGAGAATGGGCGATGAAAACGAGAGAGAACCTTCGGTGGAAGGTGGTTAAAAGCAAATAATGGCAGGTCGAGCAGTGATTGGGCTTCTAATGATGATGGTGAAAGGGGATCCCGATGGTGGAAAAGTGTGTGCTTAATGTCTCTGGTGTTCGAAAAATGCATTAAGTTCAGCTGGAGTCTGGGAGACTGGATATACTTCTGGCATGATGTGTGGATTGAGGACTGCAGTTTGAAGGCGCAGTTTTCGATGCTTTTTCAGATTGTTGCATGCACAAGCGTCCACCCAAAGCCCTTGTTTCGAGAGTTTCCTAGCCATGAAGGCGCTTCAAGCCCTGCTTCAACCAGATTCAGATGGCTGAGGAAGACAGAGAGAAGACAACCTTCATTACAGATTCAGATGGCTGAGGAAGACAGACAGAAGACAACCGTCAGATGGCAGAGGAAGACATCTGATGCAACCAGATTCAGATGGCTGAGGAAGACATAGAGAAGACAACCTTCATTACAGAATGGGGCACTTTCTGCTACAAGGTGATGCCTTTTGGTCTAGTATTACCTTGCTTGTTGCCAATACTGAGTATTACTTAGTAATACGTGAAAGCCACTATAAGGAAAGGAACAAGTAAGGGCTGAGCGCGCCCGACTATGCCCTAAGGGAACACTCGAGTATAGAGCATAGAACAGTTCAGAGTGGAGCTAATCGAACAATGTCTTCTTCTTCTTGTTACACCTAGTTACACCTCCTCAAGAGAGTTGACTATCAGATGGGGATATTAGTGGAAGGATGTCGGTCCGAAGAACCTACCTACCTTCAACAGTACAATCAGCCCTCACAACAATGACCTTCACAGCTCTCACGGTGGGCATGATTGAAATTATCAATGACAGGTTGTGTGGAAGATCCTACAAAGGAGAAATCTTAGGGATGAGAAGCTGGCAATCTAACTTCGATGCTAGCTCTGTGATGTCTGTGGATAAGATTTCGATGAACAGATGGTGCGGGACAATGACCCTAAAATGAATATGAGATGAAAATTGCCGAAATTAAACTAATTAATTAAGCAATAAAACACCCAAATTTAAGCGATACCTTAGGGTATCATGGAATTTCTCTTAAGTAACCATGCTAGGTTCGTTTAGGGTCCAATCCGGCGCGCGAGTCAATTAGAATTACGGAAGGTGCGATCCTAGAGATAGAACTCTAACATCCTCTAGGTTGGGCGTTCGCTCACCGATCGATGTGGGATGTCATAGCTCCCCGCTAGGGCTTTTGAATCGAACAGTAGATCGGGCACAAATTGAGCGGAACTCTAGCCCAACAACGGTTGTGGATTGATGGATGGTAGAACGAAATCAATCCACAAGGATGGGCACATAGATCAAAATATCGTCCGATACCGATACGTATCAGACGATACATATCGGTTTTGGACATGAACGATACGGTAAATACCCTTTTTACCGGGTACCCCAGAAAACCACATATTTATCGGACGATATGGTGAAATTATCGTCCAATACGAACGATAATTTGAATCTATCGTCCGATAATTTGGCAGATTGGCAGGGACCCCATTTGGCCAAATTATCAGACGATACATTCAAATTATCGTCCGATACCAACGATAATTTGAAATTATCGTCCGATAATTTGAATCTATCGTCCGATAATTTGGCAGATTGGCAGGGACCCCATTTGGCCAAATTATCGGGCAATACATTCATATCGTTCGATACGGACGATAATTTGAAATTATCGGACGATAATTTGATTTTTGGGATTTTTTTGAAAAAATAATAAAAAAATTTATATCGAACGATACGTGATACGTATCATCCTGGATTTCAAGACGATACGCAATACGTATCGTCCTGAATTTCAAGACGATACATATCGAAATTCCGATATTTTGATCCATGGATGGGCATCAAGAGGGCTCTAGTTCTAGGGTTTTGGGGACTTCAGGGAATCAAATTAAAGGGGAAAATGGGGGCAAAATAGCAAGTAAAATAGAAAGAAGTAAAGAAGAAAATCAAAAATGGAAGATAGGCATCTCACCCTTGGCCTCACACCAAACCCACAAGGAAAAAGAAGAATCACTCTTCACAAGCTCATCTTAAGCTCTCAATCCAAAACATTTTCATTCATTCATAAGCAATGCCAAAAATGGCTTACATAAAGATGTATTATAGTAGCTACAAGTGAGAATTGACACTAAAATAGAAAAGTACAATGTTACTCTAAAAGGCAACTTACATTTGACACAAAGAACAAGAAAAAGAAACTAACAAAATGAACCCTAAGACAACGGATCATTGCATAAAAGTGCACTTCTTGAAGTTCACGTAGAGTTTCTCACCCCTTAAGGTTTCACAAACCAACCGTAAGTGGGACAAGTGTTGCTCCTTGTTGTGGCTATAGATCAAGATATCATCAAAGTACACCACAAGGAACTTGCCTAGAAAAGGCCGCAACTATTGGGTCATGAGCCGCATGAAAGTGCTCAGGGCATTAGAAAGCCAAAAAGGCATGACCATCCACTCATAAACACCACCTTTGGTCTTAAAGGTGATTTTCCACTCATCTTCGGGGAGAATTTGGACTTGATAGTAGCCACTCTTGAGATCTATCTTAGAAAAGATAGTGGCACCAACCATCATATCCAACATATCATCGAGCCTCAGTATAGGAAACCGATACGTGACTGTAATTTTGTTGATCGCCCGACTATCCACACACATTCTCCTAGATCCAACTCTCTTAGGTGTGAGTAGTGCAGATACGACGCACGAACTCATGCTCTCTTGACTACTTTCGAAGGAGCTCAACAACTTGCCACTTTAACTCGACATGCTCAACCGGATTCATCCTATAATAAGGTAGATTTGGTAGAGTGGGTCCGGGAACTAAGTCTATTGCATGTTGAATGTCACGCAAAGGAGAGCAAGTCGTGCAAGTCTTCCGAGAAGACATCCTTAAATTCTTTCAAAACCGGCTCAACCACCTCAGGGTGCTTACCCATAGACTCGAGAGCATGCTTGACAGTGATGACAACCTACACTACGTTCTCATCTAAAAAGGCTTTTTCAAATTCTGAATGGCACAAGATGTTAATGGTCTTAGATTGACCATCCTTCTTTTTGTTCTCAATTTTCTTGTTCCATGGTGCTTTGGGAGGCAAAGGGCTTAATCTGATCTTGCCCGCATGCATGAACGTGCACACATTAGACCGTCAAGGAGGATCGCATCCATGTCATAGAGCCAAGGCCTACCCAAGATGATGTGGCCCACATCCATCGACACCACATCGCACCACAAGGTGTCTGAATTAGAGGCCAATTGTATTGGCACACGACACCTTTGGGACACGGGAATAGACGATGGGTCGACCCCTGCGACTTTGTACAATCTCGGGTGGGCTTCGGGTGTAAACCCCAAGCGGGTGATAGTGTGTAGACACTACATTGGTGCAACTCCCGCTATCAACGATAACCTTACAACTCTTCTCACCGCATTTGGCGTAAGTGTCGAAAATATTATGTCTAAGCCAATCGTCTTTCTTATCTCTTTGAGGTTGGGCAAGGGGCCAAGGGCACACCTCACCACCAAGCTTTCTTTGGTACACACCAAACCACGGCCACCATCATCACCCTGTTCATCACTAGGTATGATTTCCGGCCCATACACTTCGTCTTCAACTACCCCATTTTCATCCTCAATCTCTCCTTCAACCAAGAAATTTCTTTAGGGGTCTCTCCTAGGGCATTGGGCAGCACAGTGGCCAAACCAATAACACTTGTAACATTTGGTTTGAGCGCCACCCTTGGAAGATTCTCCAACCACATTCTTCCCTTTATCAAACCTCACATTCGTAGGAGTGGGTTGTGGAGGTTTGAGTGGTTGGTGGCCCACATTAGGCCTCATCTCTCCGGCCCTATGACCAATGGTGTGTGGTTCAAATCATTCACCACCGTCATTTTCAAGTACCTTTCAAGGTCTTCCACAATGGTGTAGCACTCTTCAAGAGTGAGAACGGAGTGAGACACCAACTCTTTTTGCAATTCAAGGCACAATCCAATACGGAATCTAGAGAGAGTGACATGAGGATCTTCCGACACATTGGTTCTCATCATGAATTCTTCAAACTTGTCAATGTGCTCATTAACGGGCATACTACCTTGGCAAATTTTTTGTCATTGATCAAGTAAGCGACGGGAGTATGATAAAGGAGCGTACTTCTCCGTAAGTCGCACCTTCATGTCCTCCCAATGGGTAATGGGAGCACGACCCGCATTTTCTCTCATTCGCTCAACATTGGTCCAAAATAATCTAGCTTGACAGATGAGTTTCATCTTGACGAGTCTAACACATCACTCATCGCTCATGTTATACCAATCAAATGGTGATCCATATCGGAGACCCAATCGAAAAAGACTTTAGGGTTCATTCTTCCATCGAAGGTCGGGAACTCAACTTAAACATTTTTAAGGATTTTTTCATCTGGATCGTAGTCATCTCCGAAATGAACTACTTCCCTACGGTTCCGACTCTGATCATCATTTCGACCATTGCGCTCAAAGCGCGGACCATCACGCTCATGGCATCGGTCACTATGCTCATCAACTCCTTCCAACCGCTCTAATCGATCATGCAATGTCCCATTAAAGGCACCAAGGGTCGCTTGGGTTTGCTCTATGACGTTCCTTCTCTGATTCACCGTGGCCAACTCGTCTTGGATGCCCCTAAGAGCATGGGCAATTTCCCTCATATCCGTGGCGATCATACGCACCAGACACAAGTTCTAATATGGGAACACAACTATGAACCACACAACAAGTGAGTAGTTTCAACAAACACAAGATGAGCACACAAATACCCTAACCTAGCACTTAAAGCTCTGATATCAAAACTGATCCAGGACAACGACCCTAAGATGAATATGAGATGAAACTTGTCGAAATTAAACTAATTAATTAAGCAATAAAACTCAAATTAAAGTGATACCTTAAGGTATCATGGAATTTCTCTTAAGTAACCATGCTTGGTTCATTTAGGGTCCAATCCGGCGCGTGAGTCCGTTAGAATTGCGGAAGGTGTGATCCTAGAGATAAAACTCTGGCATCCTCTAGGTTGGGCGTTCGCTCATTGATCCACGTGGGATGTCGTAGCTCCCTGCTAGGGCTTTCGAATCGAACGGTAGATCAGACACAAATTGAGCGGAACTCTAACCTAACAGCGGTTGTGGATCGATAGATGGTGGAATGGATTCAATCCACAAGATTGGGCATCAAGAGGGCTCTAGTTCTAGGCTGTTGGGGATTTTAGGGAATCAAATTAAAGGGGAAAATGGAGCAAAATAGCAAGTAGAATAGAGAGAGGTAAAGAAGAAGATCAAAAATGGAACATGGGCATCTCACCTTCGGCCTCACACCAAACCACAAGGGGAAAGAAGAATCACTCTTCACAAGTTCATCTCAAGCTCTCAATGCAAAGCATTTTCAATCATTCATAAGCAATGCCAAAAATGGCTTACATAACGATGTTTTATAGTAGCTACAAGTGAGAATCAGCCCTAAAATAGAAAAATACAATGTTGCCCTAAAAGGTAACTTACATTTGACACAAAGAACAAGAAAAAGAAACTAAAACAAGGACAAAAAGGACAAGTTGCATCACACTACTCGCCCGAGCGAGTTTGGTTCTTGCTCGAGCAAGAAACATGCGTCAAAATACTCACGCCTATGGTTGGGGTCGCTCGAGCAATAACCAAAGTTGCTCGAGCGACAAATGGCCAACAATTTGCCTTGCTTCTCTTATGCATTTTCGCTCGAGGAAGAAAGATACTCGCTCAAGCAAACATGGTCAATGAGCCCTATTTGCGGCTCTTCAAGGTCTCTTCTCGATAGATGTTGGCGCCTCGTGGCTCCTCCATCGATTCTTCTTTCGGCGATACACCTTGTGTGGCTCGAAACTTAGGTCTACGGTGTCGGCGTCCCCGCCAACAAAGACCTCAGAATCTGAAACCAAAATAGTAAAGGGATTTTCTCCGTAAAATTTTTCCATCGGTACTTGCGATGCAGCTTGGTTAGGCATGTCCAAAGTAAACTCTAGAAGATTCGGGTTCCTTCAAAGATTAAATTCTTTTGCTGGAGTGTGGGATGGTGTCATATTCTTACTATTGACCAACTCATTAATAGGGAAATTCAGATGAGGAATCAACGTGTGCTTTGCTTCCAGGAAGAAGAATCTGCCAATCACCTTTTAATCCACTGTTGGGTGGCCAAGAAGATTTGGTGTATGGTTTTGAATACCATTGATGTTAGCTAGGTTTTCCTGAAGAGTGTGGTAACCTTATAGCCGCCTGTGAGGGCACCAATTTTGATGGGATTGAAGGAGATTTTTGGGATATCTCAGCTCCAGCTGTGATCTGGGATATATGGTGTGAGAGAAAGGCAATTAGTTTATATTTTCTCTAAATGGGTCTTTCTCCTCTTTAGTTGTTAGTTCATATTTTCTACAATTTATATAGCAAGTTACAGAAGCACTTTCCAATGCAACAACTAAAAACAATTTCTAAAGATGCCACCTGTACAAATCATGAACATGGTATCCACGAAAGCAAACATAATGTGGAATAACAAGTTAATTAGTGTAAGTATCTAACTAAGAGAATTCACAAAGTTGATCTAACATCTCTTGTCGATTCTTGCTAATAGCATTGTTAAGAAATCCTTAAAACTGGATAAATGGGTTAACCTTCGCAGATGGCAATTGCCCATAGCTTCTTTTTTTTCAATAGGTAATTGGAATTGATGGGACCCCACCCTTTTATTGAATAAAAAGAGAAGATTAAATCCAATAATGAATACATAGTGAATCTTCTCTAAGGCAAGTGTGAAGAAGGGCAGATGGAAGAGAAACAAGATCAGTCCATCAGACGACTGTAGAGGCTTTTTGACCAATCTTGGCAAGGAAATCGACACCGTGATCGACTTCTCTCCATATGTGGTTGAACGAACAGTGGTTGAAGCTAGGAGCTGTAACTTGAAGCCTATGATATCTCTCGCAGAGATCCGAGGTACCATTGAAGGTATAAAACTTGCCAGATCGAAAAATTTTAACGTTCAAAAAGTTTATAGATCCAATTTCACATTCAGTAAAGATTTATGATACATGAATAAGGTGCACTCAATGTGTATGAGCCTGCCCCACAGCTGTATTGGAAATGATACCTTGGGACGGATGTAAAGCTAAGCAAATTGCGAAATCGAGGCTTCCTGGTTCCTTAGAGATGAAGATACTGTCGTCATCATGTTGACATGAAGAGAGGAAAAATATCTCCAAAGCACCTTATGAATTGGTTTTATAATGTTCATAGCTACTAAGGAATCGGATTCAAGGAGAACATTGAAAAGGTT
Source organism: Chloranthus sessilifolius (assembly GCA_021018995.1). Taxonomy (NCBI): domain Eukaryota; kingdom Viridiplantae; phylum Streptophyta; class Magnoliopsida; order Chloranthales; family Chloranthaceae; genus Chloranthus; species Chloranthus sessilifolius. The sequence goes on along the minus strand of CM037588.1, from coordinate 140,337,509 downwards.
TAATGAGATGGCATGTTCTAAAGTTTCAATGATACCTTGGATCTCAGTGTGAGAGCTATCATATGCTTCCACAGGGCCATGAAAGCTAGCGACATGAGCACCATGAGAGTTTCTTATGGGGCAACCTATGCTGAACTTTCCGATGATGCAAAAGGCATCAATATTAAGCTTGAAGAATGAAGCTGGTGGGGGATTCCATTGGCAAGCGCGACACTATGATTGGAGGACGACCACAATTCCAATAAGAAATAGGCCCCATCAAGTTGTCATCAGAAGAAAGCTTGATAGAAACATCTTCTACAATCTGGTTCAGCAGTACCCTTTTATGAATGGATGAGTCCTCAAAATTTTGGCTATTTCTTTCCCCAATATGTTCCATATGGCAGTGGCAAAGGTAAGTTTGATTAAGGAGGAATGCTGCCCATTTCCCTTAGCCTTGCTCATACAAAAATTAGGTTCTTCATGTAAGGTGCCAACAGAGGATTTGGAAAGATGTAGGCAGCCAAGAAGGAATTTCTATATCCAACGAGAATACGGGAAATTTAAAAAAAAAACAGATGATCATGATCCTCGCATTCAGCCCAACAAACGACACAGCGAGAAGGGATATGACTCCTCTTTTGCACATGTTGTCCATAGTTAACAACTTACTTTGGATGGCAAGCCAAGCACAAAAGAAGTGCTTAGGAATATGATGCAAGTGCCAAAAATTTTGCCAAGCAACCTTCTCGTAAGTAATTATTAAGCAATTCCAAGCCGACTTGAAGGAGAAGGAACCGCTAGACTCGGGCTTTCAAATCATGCTGTCTTTGTCCATGAATCTGCAACGTAGGCGTCTTCTTTGATACCTGAGTGAAGTATGGTTCTTCTATCATTGTCCTGGATTAAAATCTTGTCTTCAAGCCAAGGATCTTTCCAAAATTTTGTTGTGGATCCACTACAAATGATGTAACTAAATTGAGATTTAATGGTGTCTCTGACCCTCATTATACCTCTCCAAGCCCATGAAAAGTTGTTGCGGAGGTTGCAACTCCAAACATCTGAAGGTAAAATATATCTTGGCACCAAGTGGACCAGAGCGACTGATTGGAAACTAAATTCCAAAAATATTTGTAGAGGTCAGCATTATTCCAATCTTTTAAGCAAAGAAGGCCTAGCCAGCCTTTGTCAATCGGTTTACACACTTTCTTCCAGCTGATCGGGTAAAGAGATTGACCAAGGGAGGGGACTTCCAAAGGATATTGGAGAGCATGATTTAAATCTTCTTCATAACCTGCCTTGGAAGATAGAACACTCTAGACAATGGGTGCTAGCTTTTCAGAACCGATTTGATCACAAGATTGGAGTAATACATTGAAGATAGAACACCCGGGAAGCTGCCCAGGGCTAAACCGAGGAGTCCGGGGGCCCGAACCACCCGGGGGGCCCTCCGGCCGCCTTTAAGAGGGTTGATCTCATTAGCAATAACTTCACTCGAAAGAAAGGCAGCTCGAAGAGGATTAAGCTTCGCTTTGAAAGGACAGTTAGGAATCGGATGACTGCAAGAGGAGTAAATATTATTTTATCGCTGAATTGCAGCTTCGCCCATCCCCTTTACATCAGTAATACGCTCCCCTGGAGGTAAAACCAGTTCAAAGAAAGAATTTTTAGATATTCGGGAAGTAACAGTTGCGTATTGGAATTTGAATCCTCGGCAGGCAACCATTGAACTCGAGCTTTCTGGCGCATGAAACTTTCTGCAGTGTGCAATTCAGAGTGCAGCATAAAGGAGGCCACCTTTTCTTCGCTAATCAAAGTCTGATTCATGGGCTCAATGTGGAGCCGAGATTAGAGATCGTGAAGATTGGAACGAGTTTTCTGGCGCATGAATAGATCCAAAGGAGTTTCTATTCCATATTTGAATCTCATTTCAAAAGAGTTTCAATCTGTGTTGAACAATATATAAGGGATTACCGTCAATGTTTTTGGACCAACCTTTGAGGATAATGTCATGAAAGCCAGCTTGCTTACTCCATGTGACGAAATATTTGAAGGACTTTGGGCCTTTAGGGGTTGTATCTTTCACTTTGATAAAAAGCAGAGTGATCAGAGATGTAAAGCTATAAGCATTCGACCACCATGTTAGGAAACAAATTCATCCAATCTGCATTCACAAGGATGTGATCCAATTTGTAGAGGATGCAATTCAATTTTCCTTGTTTGACCATGACCACGATTGGCCAATGGAGCGCATGCCAAAAAGGGAGCAACCATCGATGCAGAAGTTGAATTAATGAAAGGATTATAACCGGTATTAATATTCCTCCTTTTTTTGTTGAAGCAAATCTAACAGTGTTGAAGTCACCTCCGACGAGCCATGGGTTCGAAATGTCGGGAGCCATGCATTGCAGATCTCACCAAAGATTTTTTCAATTAGAAGCAAGAATGGAGGTGTAAATAGCAACGTTGAGTAAATTCAAAGGAATCTTGAATTTGGATCACCCGGCAGCTGATGAATTGGTCGCTTTCCAAGATTTTGGTAACCTTGAATAGCTTGGGATTCTAGATAATCCAAATTTGACCAAAATGGTGTGGATTGTAATTATCAAGAAAATTCCATCCCCAAAAATATTGTCTCCTAATTTTAATAGATTTGGAAATGAGTCTGACTGTTCTGATTTCAATAATACAGATGAGCCCCAGCTCTTTCGCACGAATAGAATTTTTGAGCCCCAGGTGTTAATTGTAATGGCCAAATCCCCTGACATTCCAAAAGCAATAAATCATGGATATTTGGAAGAAGATGAATTGCTAGACCTGGGTCTAGTAGTATGTTGATTGAGATTAGCCTCAGAGTCGATGGATGCGGAATATTGACTTGCACCCTTTTTCTTAGGAGCTCCTTTCTTAAGTAATTGCTTGAGAGACGCATCCTCAATATCTGAATCAATTATCATTGGCCCTTGATTGGCAAATTTGTTAGGATTAGCCCGGATTTCAGGATTGTCGATAGCAGCATCTTTGGTAAGTAATTCAAAAGAGTCACCACAGTGATAGAATGTGTATCGCCGGATTTATGAGAAGACGATCTTTGGTCGTAGAGGATTTCGGTGTGATGGCTGCCATCTTGTGCACTTTCCAAAGTCCTATCTCCCTTCTCCACTTTGGCTGGAGTTTCACGGTTATCATTGTTTTCAACACCAGGTTTGTCATTAGGCTCCTCGAAAATCGTGTTTCCAAATTCGATGAAGGTAGATTCATCTTCAACCTCATTTGATTTGTTGGGATCTAGAATCTGGTGATCACCATTGGAAGTATGGCTATACCAGCAGCAGATGTCTAATTTTCTTGAGGTTCAAAGGCGGGCCTAAACTGGATTCTGCATTAGAATTGGTTCCTTCTCCAAAAAATTGCTTCTCCATCAATTCAAATAAAATTGAGGTATCATCATGTGAAGGAGGACTAGTAAATCTCCAGCCAGTTTTATACCAAATCTACGTCGGATGGGAGGTTTAGATTTCGAGCATTTGTCAGTCGAATGGTTAAAGGTGCAGCAATATTTCAAGAAAATTGGCTTCCATTCATATTCAACTCTTTGGCAAAGAGATCACCATCTTCTCGCTTTAGTTGCACAACAGAAGAAACTCGAAGAAGTGGAGATCTCAACGCAGATGCGGGCATACGCAAGTCTAGAGCGAGCAGTGGTGGAGCCATCTGCATGGATTGGCATACCAAGAGAGCAGCAATTCTTCCCAAGATGGCTGGAGCCCAGAAGTGGAGAGGGAGCTTCAGAAGTCTGATCCAAATCAGAACAGATTGAAGGAGTTCTCTCTCAGGTTTAAGTTCAGGAGACCACTTAAGAAGGATTAACATATTGGCGTGTATTGGGTGTGTGTGATAGTTATGGATGTGTGAGTAGGTGGCCACTTATGGTGCGCATGTAATAATTCTGGGTGTGTATATTGTAAATTGTTCTTTTAGTATAAAGGCTAGTTGGGGTTCTCTCTAACCCCAATTAGACCATTCTATTCTCTAACACTCTTCCCTTCTTCTTCCTCTCTCTCCTACAAACCTTAACCCTTTAAGTCAAGTTAAGAGTCTGCCTCCAATGGTCCAAATTCAGGGCACCAGAACTCAGTTCAAATCTTCTTCAAGATTGAACTTGAATAAAAAGAAGTCGTCAACTTCTTATTCAAGTCGACTTCTTCTTATTCAAGTTCAATCTTGAAGAAGATTTGAACCGAGTTCTGGTGGCTATCGGAGGCAGACTGTTAACTTGACTTAAAGGGTTAAGGTTTGTAGGAGAGAGAGGACGAAGAGAAGACAGTTAGAGAAACTAGCCTTTATACTAAAAGAACAATAAACAATATACATACCCAAAATTATTACATCCACACCATAAGTGGCCACCTACTAACACATCCATAACTAACACACACACCCAATACATGCCAATACTCCCCCTCAAGCTAGTGCATAGATATCGATCATGCACAGCTTGACAAGAATATCTTGAAGAGAAGAAGGACCAAGGGCTTTCGTAAAACCATCGGCTAGTTGCTGAGAAGATGTGACTTTGCGAGTCTCTATAAGGCCAACTTGAATCTTCTCGCGAATAAAATAAATAGCAATCTCATTTTACTTATTTGCTCACGAAGAACCGAGTCTCTAGCAATATCAATAGCCGCTTGGTTATCACAATGGAGAGGTATAGGAAGAGATGGAGGAAAACCAAGATCAGTAAGCAACGAGCGCAACCAAAGAAGCTCACAAGTCCCATGGGCCATCGCTCAGTACTCAGATCCAGTGCTAGACTTGGATACAACATCCTGCTTCTTACTTTTCCACACCACAAGGTGGCCACCAAGGAAGGTACAATACCCCAAGGTGGATCGACAATTAGTCGGAGTTTCAGCATAATCTGCATCAATGTAACAACTAAGATGAAGATGACTAGCATCACCATAGAAGAGACCACGACCAGGGAAGGGTTAAATGTAAAGAATCCGAGGAACAACTGTCATATGAGGAGGCCCTGAGAGCATGCATAAACTGGGCCACAAAGAAACGACAAAGGTCTGGTCAAGCCGAGTGTTGGAGGTAGATAAACGTTCCAACAAGTTGCTAATACTCAGAGGGATTAGGTGGAAGATCTCCAACATCAACATGTAGGTATTGTTTAGGGTCCGTAAGAGATTTAGTTGGCTTGCATCCAAGCATGCCAGTGTCCCTCAATAGCTCAAGAGAATATCTTCTCTGGGAGAGAGAAATACCACGATCAGATCTCGCAATCTCATTGCCTAAAAAGGACCGAAGGAGGCCCAAATCTTTCACATCAAAGGTTTCCGCAGACCAGCCTTCACATGAGCTATCAATAGCACATCATCTCTTGTGATGATGATATCATCAATATAAACAATGAGGATAGTCCTCGGCCCAACAGTACTAGTGTGAATGAAGCATGTGGGATCAGAGTGACACCTCGTAAAGCCCATGGTTAGAATAACGGTACTGAAGCGGTGGAACCAAGCCCTAGAAGATTGCTTCAATCCATAAATGGGTTTTAGAAGCCCACTAACTTTTCCCGAATCCTCCCCCATAAGTTGATAGCAAGGATGATGGGGACATCCGATTCAAACAGCCGCCCGTAACATATCGGAGACAAAAGGAGAGCATCAAAGTGGTCAGAAAGAAGAATACCCAGAGTCGCGGAGCTGAAGTTTAATTTAGTCGATCGATCGAACCCCAACAATTGATCAATCGATTGAAGCAAATTCGAAAGACTGAGGATTGTTCTAGTCGATTGATCGACCGTTCGAAGGCAAAGGCTCTTAGTTTTAGCGAGTTTATATTTTCTCAGTTGATTGATCGACCAGGATTTTCGATCGATCGATTTCGGACAAAGATTTCTAACAAATTGTATATTTAAAAAACGATCGATCAACGCCAGGACCGATCGCACAAATTTTGACGGGATTTTGTTTATTTCAGTCAAAGTTTCCTTTTAGAGTTTTATTAGCTGCAGGACTTTGCTAATTTCGTATTAGGGTTTTGGTTAGCCTATTTAAAGGCTTGTAAACAGCATTATTCTTAATTATTAGTGAATGAAAATTGCTTTTGCAAGCTTTGAGAGTTTTGAACTTTCGTGAGGGTGTGATTCTCTCAAAACAAAGAGCAATTCTTCGTCCCCACGTGAGGTTTGGTGCAAGGCCAACTCTTTTTCCTCTTCTATCTTCTTATGATCTACGAGTTGCGTAGGTAGGGTAACCTAATTTATTTATTCCCCTATTAAATTCAGATTCAGCCTATTTATTTCATTAAAAATCCAAGATCAACCAATCCGTTCTTCATTAAATCATTGTTAGCAATTTATTTTTGTACAGTATCGAGAGAACCCGCTTGCGAGTTTGGTCGACACTCTAAAACTATCAGAGATCTAGCCGTTCGTTAAGAACCCTGGTCTTCTAGATCCGATAGAGAACGTACACGAAAAGTAACGCTATTTTTGACCGGAATTAAATTATTCAATTGAAATTCTTGAATATTTCTGTGATAATTTGTTAAGGAAGATTGTTATTTTAATTGTTTAAATTAATTTTAGTTTTAATCTTAGCCCTAGCATTGCATGTGTTAGTTCCTGCGTCAGATTTGGTACCAAAGCACAGTTTTAGTTTAGGGTTGTCCGTGTTCATATCGGTTCTAGGGTTTATTTCTTTTATCATATTGTTTTGCATTATTTCATATTTGCCTTGCATCATATAGTTTGGTCTTGCATCATCATGGATCCCAACAAGATAGAAGCCTTAATTAGAAACCTTACGTCTAAGTTGACCGCGAGTCAACCGCCCTTCAATCCCAAATAACTGAGCACCACGATCAATTACAACAACAGTTGTGTGATCAACAAGCCCAACATGAGGCTTGAGAAACCTGTGTTGAAGAGATCAATGAGTTTATCACTGAAAATCATAACAAAGTCAACACCAATGATCGTAAGAGGGAAGGTCCCCATCATTGTGAAGTCTAAACCGATCAGGATGATTAAGTCATGAAATCTGTCAAAATAGATGTCCCTACTTTTGACCAAAAAAGACAACCTAAAGTCTTTCTTGAGTGGGTCGCTGGCATGGAAAACTACTTCGAGTGGTACACCATGTCCGAGGAGCGTAAAGTTCGATTTACTAAAGTCAAGCTAATGGATCAAGCTAGACTTTCTTGGTTGGGATTAGAGCGTCGAAGGCAATCCCTGGGTCTTCGTCTCATTTCTACTTGGGGAGAAATGAAGACTTAATTGAACGAGATATATGTTCTTTTATCCTATGAAGAACGAGTCCTCGATCAGTGGCAATCATTGTGCCAAGGGAGTTCATCGGTCACAGAATACATCGTTAAATTTGAAGACCTAATGACCCAGGCCAATGTGGATGACCTGGAAAGAGTTATCTTATCCCGATTTCGAATGGGCCTTCGCCCAGAACTGCAAAGGGAAGCTGGAAAGAGTTACACTATCCCGATTTTGAATGGGTCTTCGCCCAGAACTACAAAGGGAACTCATTTCATACCCTGTTACAGATCTAGAAGAATGTTTATCTAGAGTTGAGTTAGAGCGATATCTCAAGACCCCCCAATCCAAGCGTTTCGACACTAATGGGTCTAGTTCATGGATCAAAATTTCGTCCGATACCGATACATATCGGACGATACGTAACAATATCGGGACTCACCGATACGGTACATTGAATGTACCGTATCGGTAGTTCCCATACATTTACCGAACGATATATTCAATGTATCGTCCGGTACTATCTAGTACCGATACATATCGTCCGATACGTATCAGTTTTGGGCTCGGACGATACGTATCGGTTTTCCGATATTTAAATCCTTGGTCTAGTTATAGGTCTAACTTTTTTGAGTCAAAGCCCAACATTAATACCCCGTTTGCTAGGTCCAACCCACTTACCACACCAATAACCAGAGTCGATAAGGGTAAAGGCCCAATGCTTAAAGGCTCCAAGAGTGGTGGTCGGAACAAGTGTCATAAGTGTCACGACATCGGGCATTTTGCAGCACAATGTCCGTCTCGAAACCTGTTTATAGTTGAGGACACTGAAAATGAGCATGATTAGGGTACTGTAGAAGTTTATGAGCCTGAGTCATTCCCTTGTAACAAAGAAGATTTTGTAGGGGAACGAACAGTGGCTTGTCTTAGGGATATTTCCTACCCGTTGAGGAGGATAATACCTCGCGAGCACTTATGGTTAGATGTTCTCTAGCCCAATCGAAGGAGCGTGATGATTGGCGACGGTATAACATTTTCTATATCGTAGCCATGTGTGTGGGGAAAAAGCCTATCAAGTCATCGTTGACAGCGGAAGTTGTACCAATGTGGTTTCTGAGAGTACAATTTCTTGCTTAGGGCTTGCGCCCGTAGCTCACCCACGACCCTATAAAATTGTTTGGGTTGATTCATCATCCATCCCTATTTCACGAAGGTGTCAGGTTCCTATACAATTCGGCTCGTATAAGGACACCTTGCGGTGCAATGTTGTGCCTATGGATGTAGGGCATATCATCATAGGGAGGCCATGGTGGTATGACATAGACGTTACACTGTTCGGGAGATCTAACGTGTGTTCATTCACTCATAACGAAAATAAAATCAAGAACAAACCTTTACCTCCTAAAGCACCCACAGTGAAATCAACCAAGTCCAGTGATAAAGGCCTAATAGAGAGAGAGAGAGAAGACATCTAAAGTCGTTCACATCGTTAGCTCTCTTGAGTTTGAACGAGGCACAAAGACTGAGGGCATTGTCTATGTCCTTGTCGCAGTTGAAAGATCCGCAGAGTCAGGGGTTGAGATCACAAGAGAGGTTGAACCAATAATGAATGAGTTTCGGGATGTCTTTCCTAAAGACCTTCCAGATGAGTTACCACCTCTACCGGACATCTAACACGCGATTGATCCGGTCCCCGGCGCTACTTTACCTAACTTGGCCCACCATCGTAGAAATCCATCTGAACACTCAGAATTAAAGAGGCAAGTTGATGAATTTCTCCAAAAGGGGTTCATAAAGGAAAGTTTCAATACATGTGTCGTACCAGCGCTGCTCACACCCAAGAAAGATGAAACTTGGAGGATGTGTGTTGATAGTTGCGCTATTAAAACGATCACGGTCAAGTATCGGTTCCCTATACCGAGACTGGACAATATGTTGAACATCATGGTCGGTGCCATGATATTTTCGAAGATCTATTTAAAGAGTGGGTACCATAAAATCCAAGTTCGTCCCGGGGACGAATGGAAAACTGCATTCAAAACCAAAGATGGTTTGTATGAGTGGTTTGTCATGCCTTTCGGACTTTCAAATGCCCCTAGCACATTCAGCGTATCATGACACAAGTGTTGAGTTCTTTCATAGGCAAGTTCCTATGAAAGACCGTTGCTTTGGTTGAGGACCAATTCTATTGCAGCAATCTCACCCGAGATGTCGCCAAAATTGTCAGCCAGTGTCGTGTTTGCCAACTAGAAAAACAAAATAGACAAAAAACCGGGTTATACACGCCTTCACCGGTGCCACCCATTCCGTGGCAAGACATGTCTACAAACTTTGTGTTAGGTCTCCCCAAAACCCTTGGAAAGCACGACTCGGTGCTCTTTGTCGCAAACCGTTTCTCAAAAATGCCCCACTTCATAGTGTATTCGAAAACCTGTGATGCAAGTAACATTGCCACTCTTTTCTTTAATGAGGTTATTCGTTTACACGGTTTGCCTAAGGCTATAGTATTTGATCGTGATGTCAAATTTGTTAGCTATTTTTGAAAGATACTGGGGCACAAAATGGGAACTAGGTTCAGTTTTCATCTGCATTTCACCCCCAAACTAATGGGAAAACCGAGGATGTCAATAGGAGTCAAAGGCACTTGTTACGGTGTCTAGTAGTAGTAGGTGAGCACATTACGAGTAGGGATTCCATTTTACCTGTAGCAGAGTTTGCATATAATAATTCAGTTAATCGAACCACAAGTATGAGTCCATTTTAGATCGTGCATGGGTATAAGCCTAGGACACCCGTAGACCTCATCCCTATGTCTATTCATCAAAGGTCATCTGAGTCCACATCCACTTTTTGCACATCGCATTCATGATTTGCATACTATGATTAAAAGAAGAATTAATGCCAACAATGAAAAATACAAGATTTCTACATATTCACATAGAAGATTTAAAGAGTTTCAAAAGGGTGATTTGGTGATGGTTCGGAATAGACCCGAGAGATTCCCGCAAGGAGTTGCAAAGAAGTTACAAAATCGTAGTGCTGGACACTATAAGATATTGAAGCGTGTCGATTCTAATGCTTACATCTTAGATCTACCGCCGGAATTGGGGATTAGCACGACTTTCAACATGGAGGATCTCGTTTTGTTTCATGGACATTCAACCATCCCACCCAACCCATTTGAGCTTTCTACATCTAATGCCCCAATTATTCACCTACCCACACCCTTACCTCCACCTACACGTCAATCTCATGAGATCATCGGAGATGTTTTAGAGGATCCAATTGTGTCCACCAACCAAGGGGGACTTCAAAAGTACTTGGTCAAGTGGAAGAACAAGATCGATTCAGAGAATACGTGGATAACAAGGGAAGAGTTTCAACAAATTGATCCAGATCTACTGGACCTCTATCACAAATAGTATTCGTCGGGGATGAATCTTTCTAACCCGGGGAGAGTTGATAGGGACATCTTATTCAAATAGCCGCCTGTAATATATCGGAGGCAAAAGAAGAGCGTCAAAGTGGTCCGAAAGAAGAATACCCAGAGTCACGGAGCTGAAGACTAGTTTACTCGATCGATCGAGCTCCAATAGTCGATCGATCGATCAATTGAAGCAAATTTGAAGGACTGAGGATTGTTCTAGTTGATCGATCGAGCTCAAACAGTCGATCAATCGATCGAAGGCAGAGGCTCTTAGTTTTAGCGAGTTTATATTTTCTCAGTTGATCAATCGCCCAAGATTTTCGATTGATCGATTTCGGACAGAGATTTCAAACAAATTATATATTTATAAATCGATCGATCGACGCCAGGACTGATCACATGAATTTTGACGGGATTTGGTTTATTTCAGTCAAAATTTCCGTTCAGAGTTTTATTAGCTTTAGGACTTTGCAAATTTCGTATTAGGCTTTTGGTTAGCCTATTTAAAGGCTTGTAAACAATATTATTCTTAATTATTGGTGAACGAAAATTGTTTTTGCAAGCTTTGAGAATTTTGAACTTTCGTGAGGATGTGATTCCCTCAAAATGAAAAGCGATTCTTCGTCCCGCGTGCAGTTTGGTGCGAGGCCAACTCTTTCTCCTCTTCTATCTTCTTATGATCTAAGAGTTGCGTAAGTAGTGTAACCTAATTTATCTATTCTCCTATCAAATTCAGATTTAGCCTATTTATTTCATTAAAAATCCAAAACCAACCTATTCATTCTTCATTAAATCATTGTTAGCATTTTATTTTCATACGGTATGAGAGAGCTCGCTTGCGAGTTCCGTCGACGCCCTAAAACTATCGGAGATCTAGCCATTAGTTAAGAACCCTAGTCTTCTAGATCCGATAGGGAAGGTACACGAAAAATAACGCTATTTCGGGCAGGAATTAAATTATTCAATTGAAATTCTTGAATATTTCTGTGATAATTTGCTAAGGAAGTTCGTTATTTTAATTGTTTAAATTAATTTTAGTTTTAATCTCAAGCCCTAGCATTGCATGTGTTAGTTCCCGTATTAGATTTGGTACCAAAGCACATTTTTAGTTTAGGGTTGTCGGTGTTCATATAGGTTCTAAGGTTTATGTCTTTTATTGTTTTGTTTTGCATTATTTCAGATTTGCTTTCCACTATTTCAGATTTTGCATTATTTCATATTTGCCTTGCATCATATAGTTTTGTCTTGCATCATCATGGATCCCAACAAGATAGAAGCCTTAATTAGAGACTTTACGTCTAAGTTGACCGCGAGTCAAGCTGCCCTTCAAGCCCAAATAACTGAACACCACGATCAATTGCAATAATAGTTGTGTGATCAACAAGCCCGGCATGAGGCTTGAGAAACCCATGTTGAAGAGATCAATGAGTTTATCACTGAAAATCACAATAGAGTCAACACCAATGATCGTAGGAGGGAAGGTCCCCATCGTCGTGAAGTTGAAACCGACCAGGATGATAAAGTCATGAAATCTGTGAAAATGGACGCCCCTACTTTTGCCGGGAAAAGACAACCTAGAGTCTTTCTCAAGTGTATCACTAGCATGGAAAACTACTTCGAGTGATATGCCATGTCCGAGGAGAGAAAAGTCTGATTTGTTAAAGTCAAGCTTATGGGTCAAGCTAGACTTTATTGGTACATCGATAAATTTGAAGACCCAGGCCAATGTGGATGAGCTGGAAAGAGTTACCCTATCCCGATTTCGAATGGGCCTTCGCCCAGAACTGCAAAGGGAACTCATTCCATACCCTATTACCGATCTAGAAGAATGTTTCTCAAGAGTCAAGTTAGAACGATATCTCAAGACCCACCAAACCAAGCGTTTCGACACTAGTGGGTTTAGTTATAGGTCTAACTAATACACCCGAGTCGAAGCCCAATACTAATACCCCGCCACTGAGTCAAAGCCCAACACTAATACCCCGTTTGCTAGGTCCAACCCAGTTACCACACTAGTAACCAAAGTCAATAAGGGTAAAGGCCCAATGCTTAAAGGCTCCAAGAGTGGTGGTCAGAACAAGTGTCATAAGTGTCACGGCATCAGGCATTTTGCAGCACAATGTCCATCTCGAAACTTCTTTATAGTTGAGGACACTAAAAATAAGCATGATTAGGGTACTGTAGAAGTTTACGAGCCTTAGTCATTCCCTTGTGACGAAAAAGATTTTGTAGGGGGGCGAACAGTGGCCTGTCTTAGAGGGATATCTCCTACGCCGTTGAGGAGGATAATACCTCCCGGGCTCTTGTGGTTAGATGTGCTCTAGCCCAATTGAATGAGAATGATGATTGGCGACGGGATAACATTTTCTATACCATAGCCAAGTGTGGGTTGACAATGGGAGTTGTACCAATGTGGTTTCCGATAGTACAGTTTGTCACTTAGGGCTTTGCGCCCGTAACTCACCCACGACCCTATAAAATTGTTTAGGTCTATTCATCAGCCATCCCTATTTCACAAAGATATCAGGTTCATATACAATTCGGCTCGTATAAGGACACCTTGTGGTGCGATGTTGTGGCTATAGATGTTGGGCATATCATCCCCAGGAGGTCGTGGTTGTATGACATGGACGTTACACTATTCGAGAGATCGAGCGTGTGTTCATTCACTCATAACGGAAATAAAATCAAGATCGAACCTTTACCTCCTAAAGCACCCACAGTGAAATCAACCAAGTCTAGTCACAAAAGCCTAAAAGAGAGAGAAGACATTTAAGGTTGTTCACATCATTAGCCTTCTTGAGTTTGAACGGGGCGCTAAGACTGAGGACATTGTCTATGTCCCTGTCACAGTTGAAAGATCTGAAGAGTCATGCGTTGAGATTCCAAGAGAGATTGAACCAATAATGAGTGAGCTTCGGGATGTCTTTCCAAAAGACCTTCCGAATGAGTTACCACCTCTACGGGACATCCAACACACCATTAATCTGGTCCCATGCGCTACTTTACCAAACTTGCCCCACTATCATATGAATCCATCCGAACACTTGGAGTTAAAGAGGCAAGTTGATGAACTTCTCCAAAAGGGGTTCATAAAGGAAAGTTTAAGTCAATGTGTCGTGTCAACACTGCTCACACCCAAGAAAGATGGAACTTGGAGGATGTGCGTTGATAGTCGCATTATTAACAAGATCACGGTCAATTATAGGTTCCCTATACCGAGACTGGATGATATGTTGGACATGATGGTCGGTGCCACGATATTTTCAAAGATCAATTTGAAGAGTGGGTACCATCAAATCCGAGTTCGTCCCGGGGACGAATGGAAAACTGCATTCAAAATCAAAGATGGTTTGTATGAGTGGTTTGTCATGCCTTTCGGACTTTAAAATGTCACGAGCACATTCATGCGTATCATGACACAAGTGTTAAGGTCTTTCATAAGCAAGTTCCTTTGAAAGATCGTTGCTTTGGTTGAGGATCGATTCTATTGGTCTAGTCTCACCCCAGATGTCGCCAAAATTATCAACCAGTGTCGTGTTTGCCAACTAGAAAAACAAAAGAGATAAAACACCGGGTTATACACGCCTTTACCGGTGCCACCCACTCCGTGGCAAGACATGTCTACGGACTTTGTGTTAGGTCTCCCCAAAACCCTTCGAAAGCACGACTCGGTGTTCGTCGTCGTGGACCGTTTCTCAAAAATGACCCACTTCATAGCGTGTTCGAAAACCTCTGATGCAAGTAACATTGTCACTCTTTTATTTAATGAGGTTGTGTGTTTATACGGTTTGCTTAAGGCTAGTATCTGATCGTGATGTCAAATTTGTTAGCTATTTTTGGAAGACACTGTGGCAAAAAATGGGAACTAGGCTTCAGTTTTCATCTGCATTTCACCCCCAAACTAATGGGCAAATCGAGGTTGTCAATAGGAGTCTAGGGAACTTGTTACGGTGTCTAGTAGTAGTAGGTGAGCACATTAGGAGTTGGGATTCCATTTTACCTGTAGCAGAGTTTCATATAACAATTCAATTAATCGAACCACAGGTATGAGTCGATCGTGCATAGGTATAAGCCTAGGACACCCGTAGACCTCATCCCTATGTCTGTTCATCAAAGATCATGAGTCTGCATCCACTTTTGCATATCGCATTCATGATTTGCATACTTAGATTAAAAGAAGAATTAATGCGAACAATGAAATATACAAGCTTTCTGCAGATTCACATATAAGATTCAAAGAGTTTCAAGAGGGTGATTTGGTGATGGTTCGGAATAGACCAGAGTGATTCCCCGCAAGGAGTTGCAAAGAAGTAACAAACTCGTGGTGCTGGACCCCATAAGATCTTGAAGCGTGTCGATTCTAACGCTTACATCTTAGATCTACCACCCTAATTGGGGATTAGCACGACTTTCAACGTGGAGGATCTCGTTCCGTTCCATGGACATTCAACCATCCCCGCCCAACCCATTTGAGCCTTCTACACCTGATGCCCCAATTATTCCACTACCCACACCCTTACCTCCACTTACACGTCAATCTCGTGAGATCATCGAAGATATTTTGGAGGATCAGATTGTGTCCACCAACCAAGGGGGACTTCAGAAGTACTTGGTCAAGTGGAAGAATAAGGTCGATTCAGAGAATACGTGGATAACAAGGGAAGAATTTCAATAGATTGATCCAAATCTACTAGACCTCTATCACAACCAGTATTCATTGGGGATGAATCTTTCTAACCCGGGGAGAGCTGATGGAGACATTCGATTCAAACAGCCGCCCGTAACATATCAGAGGTGAAAGAAAAGCGTCAAAGTGGTCAGAAAGAAGAATACCCAGAGTCGCGGAGCTGAAGACTGGTTTAGTCGATCGATCGAGCTCCAACAGTCAATCGATCGATTGAAGCAAATTCGAAGGACTGAGAATTGTTCTAGTCGATCGGTCGAGCTCAAACAATCGATCAACCGATCAAAGGCAGAGGGTCTTAGTTTTAGCAAGTTTATATTTTCTCAGTCGATTGATCGCTCAGGATTTTCGAACGATCGATTTCAGACAGAGATTTTGAACAAATTATATATTTATAAATCGATCAATCGATGCCATGACCAATCGCACAAAATTTAACGGTATTTTTTTATTTCAGTCAAAATTTCCTTTTAGAGTTTTATTAGCTTTAGGACTTTGCTAATTTCGTATTAGGGTTTTGGTTAGCCTATTTAAAGGCCTGTAAACAATATTATTCTTAATTATTGGTGAATGAAAATTATTTTTGCAAGCTTTGAGAGTTTTGAACTTTTGTGGGGATGTGATTCTGTCAAAATAGAGAGGGATTCTTTATCCCGCGTCTGCATGTGGTTTGGTGTGAGGCCAACTCTTTCTCCTCTTCTATCTTCTTATGATCTATGAGTTGCGTAAGTAGCGTAACCTAATTTATCTATTCCCCTATTAAATTCATATTTAGCCTATTTACTTTATTAAAAATCCAAAATCAACCTATCCATTCTTCATTAAATCATCGTTAGCCTTTTATTTTCGTACGGTATCAAGAGAACCTGCTTGCGAGTTTGGTCGACACCCTAAAACTATCGGAGATCTAGTCGTTCGTTAAGAACCCTAGTCTTCGAGATCCGACACGAAAAGTAATGCTATTTTGGGCCGGAATTAAATTATGCAATTGAAATTCTTGAATATTTATGTGATAATTTGTTAAGGAAGATTGTTATGCACATATGACTTCAACGTATATAGGTATCGACGCGTGAACAAATGATAAAAACGTGAGTGAAATCACATGTAGACATATTATGAATACTTTTAAAAAAAATTATGACATAGCTTTCAATCAGATACATCCATTGATAATGTACAGGTCCCCCCAACAATGCTTCTGATGCCAAATGGATGGGTAAGTGTTCCATAACGTCAAAGAATGTTGGGAGGAAGATACGCTCGAAATTGTAAAGCGTGATTGCGTGACTGCAATCCGTTTCTCAAGGCGTACCAAATCCTCACTCCGACAAGCTTTGGAGCCCAATTCACGAAAGAAATTGCTCAATTCCATCAATTTAAAAAGCTACATGCTTGAGTAAAGTCTTTCGAATAGCCAGAGACAAAAATTGTTGACAATCATGACTTTTAAGGCCAAATATCTTACTCCCACTAACATTGACGCGCCTTGCGATATTAGACGAGTAACCATCTAGAATCTTCAAATTTTTTAGCAGTGCAGAACATTTCTCTTTCACTTTTATCTATAGCGTAGCATGCAAACAATAGATAATCTTTTTTTTTGTGTTAGCATTTGTGGATGAAGATCTTTTCTAATGTTCATGAATCCCAAGTCTTGACGTGCCTTTAAATTATCTTTCGATTTTCTTTCAATATTCAACAAAATTCCAAGCAAATTATCACACACGTTCTTCTCAATGTGCACCACATCTAGATTGTGCCTAAGTATATTGTGCACTCAATATGGTAACTCGAAAAACATGTTTTTCTTCTTCCAGTTATATGGCATGATATTATTCTCTGTGGCTCTTGATCTTTTCCTCGAAGGTTGCTTTCCAAATATAAGTATATTGTTCTTTAACTGATTCAACACATCCAACCTAGATAATGAATTGGAGCTCGTCTAACCTCCACGGTACCATCAAAAGAATTTTTTTGCTTTCAAAATAGATGATCTAAGGAAAAGAAGCGACAATGACCCATGTAACAATGTTTCCTATTATGCACCAGATATCGATTATATGTTTCTTTGTGACATAAAGGACATGTCAACTTCCCTTTCGTACTCCAACCCGATAACATAGCATAGCATGGGAAGTCACTAATGGTCCACAATAATCCCGCATGCAATTGAAATATCTCATTCCTCGATGCATCATATGTCTCCACCCCAAATTCTCATAATTCTTTTAATTCTTCTATTAGAGGCCTCAAGTAAACGTCAATGTCGTTTTCAGGGCATGCAAAACTTGGTATAAGCAATGACAATATCATATGTGGTTGCTTCATGCACAACCACAGTAGCAGGTTATATGGGATTAGAATTAAAAGCCATGTGCTGTGCGAAATACTCATCGTCCTAAATGGGTTAGAACCATCACTCGCCAGACCAAGTCTAACACTACGATGGTCTGATGCAAAGGCTTGATTAAGAGTATCAAAATGTTTCCATGATGGAGAATCTATTGGATGCTTTAGAATTCCATCTCTAGTGCAACTATCATCATGTCATCTCATGTCTGATGCAATTTTTTATGACATATATAATCTTTGTAGTAGCGATTTCAGAGGAAAATGACACAATCGTTGCAGGACTGTTCATTTTATCACATTCTAAATGACCCTCTTGAGATTTTCATCGTGAAGTGCCACACACATCACAAGATTGTTTATCGGCTGACTCTTTCCAATATAAAATAAATCATTTGGGTAAGCTTCAATTTTGTTATAGTTTAAACCCAAGTCAGAAATTATCTTTTTGGTAAGCACGAAACTACCTGGGAACATCAAGCCTTCAGGAAGCACCTCTCTTAGCAAGTCAAGTAACATAGTAAATAACTTGTTGCTCCATCCACCAAGACATTTAATGTCATAGTCTAACAATAAATGATAATTTCGTATGTGATTTACACCCTAGGTACAAATCTTGCTCGGCATCATGTGCTAGTTTATAGAATTTAGCAGCAATGGAGTTGGATAGTTCATTTGCTCCCTGCACAAAATCCTTTGAAGGTACTTCTGGATTTCTAACTCCAAATGCATTATGCAACATGCTCATCATATCATCATCAGCAGCAGTGTTGTCTACCGCATTATGCATTGTTGAACTTGCATTAGGTACTTCCCATGAAAATACCACGTGGCATAATTTCGATCAATTCCATTCCATGCCAAATGATCATAAATTGTTTTTATATTTTGACGCGGAACATTATAGCAGTTAACATATGAACATTTCAACATCTCATTAGAGATTGTTCCACAGGCTATGGCTAGATCGATGAATTATTGAATACCTTTAATGTACTCTGGAGAAACCCTATTCCATACATATAAAAAAACATTTTTGCATGTGATCGAAGTTCTTCCTCAACAATAATTGTGCTCTAGTTAAAATCATTACAATAAAAGGATATCTATCTTTTCGGATTCAACTCCTATCCATCATTTGAACAATTAGATTTAGTTTCCCCAACATTTTTGTCAAATATTCTGAAAAATAAGGTACAGAGACCGGTAGACTTAGGAATAGGTCAACCAAAAATCCACATCCATAGAAAAGAAGGTTCATAGATCTCAATAAGTCATCAACAACCTCTAAATTCAAATATTTTCTTTTTATCTACAATATTCACATTAATGTTGTGATGTGTTATGTATGTGTGTTATTCATGTCAATAAGAGGGCGACCCTGATACCAAACCCAAATATTGGCATTTATATTCTATGTTCTATAATAGCATACTACATCAATGGCTTCTCAGTTCTCACACGAATATCTAATGTGAGCTGTTTTGTAAGTATCATACTTAATTGGTACTAAAACAATTCATTTTCTAGTTTCTAGTTGTTCATGAATTTTATATGAATGTTTCAACCATTTACGAACGTATTAATAGATTTTTTACATCATTGGATTCTTGTTGAGTATAATGTTAACTGTTGAACTCATTGGGTGATAATCAAGGAGCATTTTATTGTTTGTTCATGAATGAGTTGAACGTAGCTAATGGGCATGTAAACCACACAACAAATCATGTGCCCTTCCCTTTAGTATACTATATTAATTCTCTGTATGGTATATAGCATGTAATTGGAATGTGTCAGAGCAAATATCTCTTTTGAGTTAGACCTAATGCATCTTCACTAAGTGAAATAAGAATATTGAATACCCAAAAATGCATCACCTCCATATGATGGATAGAATACTTCTTTAGTCAAAGAAGGTGGGAAAGACCATAGGCAAAGGAGGTTTCAATAAAACTGGAGAACTAGAGAACTTAGACTTTGTGGTTCATTCTCTTGGATAATAATTAAAAAGTAAAAAAACCCAAGAATTAAATACAAATGTTGACCCCTCCCCAGGTTTACCTGCCATTGTAACTTATTTCTCAAGAACTAAACACAGGCATAGATGCGCTTGCATCTATGATTTTTGTCTTCATACAATGCATCCTTAGTGGTGACAATAAGTGGGTTTACCTGGCATTGTAACACCCACATAAAATTAAAAATTCTTGGTACCAACTGTTATAAGTGATAACAGATATGGAGCCTTTTCCAATTGCTTATAAGTAAAAGCCGGTACTATAAATCAATTATGGAGCTCGGCCCGAAGTCAGCCCATAAGCTCTCCTATTGATTTTGGGTCAAAAACCACAAGACAACTAAAACTTTGAACCTGAAACCGTGAGTTACATATAAGCCGTGGGTTGTCAGTTCTGTGTAAATGAAAACAACCCACACCTATGACCAAAAATCAGCCAATTGCATTTATCTTCATAAGAAAAAAAAATTAACTAAAATGCAAATACCACATTTTTCTCCATGACATAGATTTTAATTTGATGAGAAGAAATGGGTATAAGAAATCCTCCTCAACCACCATTTAAGTACCAAATCAGGAAAGACAAACATCAACACCAATGTGATGCTGTCCATTGATTATCTAGACCTTTTGATGATAAGACCATAATGCTAACTCCCATGTTAATGCTATTGACATGCTTCAACTCAAAATATATTTAAATTTTAATATATGTTTTGCATTTTTCTACCAAAAGTACTCAAATGTAACCTACTTCAGTGAAGGGACCAACTCTCTTGACCGTCATTTCAACAGCAATTTGGTGTTTAAATGATCTCACACCATTAATGGCTGAGTATGTGGGTTATCCACACCGCCCAAGTGATAGATCCTACATCAAAGGATAATGGGTCCAAAAATCAAGCTTTTTGAGTGATTCGTATCATTCAATCTGTTGACTATAATACCAACCATTGTTTTTAGTTTGAATGACTAATATCAGAATTCATCAATCTGATGGTTCACATCCACTTATAAGCGTGCTTTTTTTGGCTGATAGACTGCCACTTGGACAATTTAGAGTAGTCAAGATGTGTGCCACTAGGCATAATGATAAATCACACTTCAACGGTGTGAGATAAAGGTTACAAATTAAATGGTGCTAGATCATTTAAACACCAACCTCAAGGGGTTAGGTGAGCTGGCCAGGTACCTGCTTCCAAAAGCAGGAGACCTGAGTTCGAATCCCCTCTCCCCCTCGAGGCCACCATAGGGATTTATATCCTATGCTGACAGGGCATGTGCTGAATTTGGGGTGCGCATGTGCCCCTGGGATTAGGGGGGTGCTCTAAGAGGCCCGGATACCCAGGTTATCAAAAAAAAAAAAAAAGATCATATAAACACCACTCGGGTGTTTAAATGTCGGTCAGGGGCCATTATCCCTTCAGCGAATCAGGCATGCCCCTTTTAAAGGAATGCAAGTTACTTACCACAGGATAGATGGAGAGAATTAAACTAGAAAACAGAAATATTCAATACCCAAATTCACAAAAAGCCAAGAAATATTCAATACCCAAATCCATAATAAACCAAAAAATAAAAAACCATTAATCATATAAACCCCATAACAAATCTAAAAAAAAAGCATCATCAAAATAAAACTCGAGATCATCATCTTGAAGGGTCATGCATAAAAACAATGGCTATTTTGAATAAAAATACAGGGATAGCCCTAAAATAGTTCACAAATAAATAGTTCACAGAACCGATAAAAAAAATAATAATAATAAATAGTTCATAGAACTTACCAGCACCTAATTTCGTCAGAACCAAAGAAAATTTCCAGCAGAAAAGGGAAAAAGTAACCTCCAAACTACACAATAACATAAATTTGTATCAAATCAGATTTTTTTTTAAAAAATCAAAGAATTAAAAAATTAAAACCAAAACCCTAACTCAATAACACAAACTCATTACATAGAACACGAGTTTTCTCCTTTGTTCTTCGATTAGGTTAACCCAATCGCTGCAGAATTCCAGAGGAGGAGGGATCAAAGTTGGAGTAGAGGCGATGGAGAATTCCAGACTTCCAGTGGTTATCGTGTGGAGATTCAAATTTCTCCACGCTATTAGGAGCAGAGGCGATTGAGAGCGATTGGAGGAGAAGAAGAAACGTTGTCAGAAAATATTAAGTAGGTTAACTAGTTAATCTATTTTAAGAAGGTTTCACATATACAATTACAATTTACAACCAAAATAAAAGTAAACAATAAAATATTTTCTCAAAAAAAAAAAAGTAAAAAAATAAATAAAAGGGCCATTACTTGCAATCGCTTGCTTCTTAGTGATTGCCCCAAAGCAGAAAAAAAGACTTTGTATTTTAGGGACTTGTGACATGTAAAAACAAGACATGTAAAAACACAATCTGGCTGGTTAGATTTAAAGTTCATGATCTATATAGATTGTTAGTAATTAGGATTGGTACGAAATATGATCTTCATCATTGATTAAATATAGTCAAAGACTATTATTTGATTCAACGATTGATAGCACTGGATCATATAATAAATATCGTTTTTGCTCCAATCTTATCCACTAAGGATTTATAGATCATGAACTTTAAATTAGACAGCATAGATTACGTTTTTACATGTCACATGTCCCTAAAATACAAAGTCTTTCTTTAACCTCGGCGCAATCACTTAAAAGCGTGTGCAAGTAACGGCTCCCTAAAATAGAACTTAGGTTGTGTTTGGATTAGCTCTTATAAGAGCAGAAGCAGCACTTTGCTTGCTCTTTGTCAAAACTGATAAAATCTGCTCTAAGATAAAGCAGGCATAGAGCAGTTTTATCACTTAAAACAGCCCCCCACCAGAGCAAATGAGGCAAGGAGCTGTGTTACCAAATGTAAAAATAATTCTTTGTCAGAGCCAAAAAGTGAAAGAGCGGGTCTTTGCCCCCAAAAGAGCTAACCCAAACGCAGCCTTAAAAAACTTTTAGGCAAGGAGCCATTACTTGCAGCCAGGACTTGCACTCATAAACATGGCCCTTGCACCGAATTTAAAACAAAAACTTGTACATTTGGCAATCTCTACTATTTGGAAACACCATCTAAATCGTTTGATTTGAAAACCATGATTTAACAATATTATGTGTAAAAGATTAGCAAGAAATATAATTTTCATAATGTGATTAAATTTAGTCAAAGGCTATTATATGATTCAACGGTTCATTACAATAGATCATACAATAAATATTGTGCTTTACTCCAATCTTATGCATTAAGGATCTACTAATCATGAACTTCAAATCGAACGACCCAGATTGCATTTTCACATGTCACATACCTCTAAAATGTCAAGTCTTTCTTTAACTCTGGTGATGGCTCCCTTTTAGATAACCACTATCGCCAATATATGCATGCAAAATTTCCCGCTTTCCCAACAGCTTAAGTGGTTTTGCACCAAAGAGTCATTAGCCAGTTGGTACGTTCCCTCCAATGTGAAGGAGTATGTCGTGAGTTCAATTCTTGAGGTTACGTCGGTCGAATGACCATATCAAATGAAAAATAAAAAAGTAGCTTTGCCGCTAAAAGTCCCAGATTTTATAGTGGTGGTGGTTACAAAACGAGAGTCAAAGCACTTGTTGGCATACTTACCTCGTTTATTATAGGCGAAATGAGCATGAAATACGCATAATAAATGCGTAGTACATGTTTTTGTCTAACGAAAGCGTTTTTTTCAAATAAATGCAAAAATGTTTTTATCGAAATAAAAGCGTTTTTTCACTGTGCTTAAAAGGCATTTTTAAATTATTGCACGAGATCTCATATTATCATGCGAGAATTTCAAATTATCATATTATCAGTCGACAATTTCAAATTATCGGCCAATAATCTGATAATTTGAGAATTTCACACTACAAAAAATAAGATTATTAACGGTAGCCAAAAACTGACGCTATTAATCAAAAAGTTAAGAATTTGTAACAACCCAGATTTTTTTAAATCTTTTATTAGTGTTAGATTGTGTTTTGTACATTGCTTGGTGTTAGTGCTTCACATCGGAACCAACCCTATTTTACAAAACCTATTTAAACCCTCTTTCTCCTTCTAATCTTAAAAGAAAACTTAGTCGTTTCTTCTTCTTAAGAAACTCTAGCCGTCTCTTTCTTTTCTTCTTCTTAAGAAACCCTAGTCGTGACAACTTCTTCTTCTCAACCCACCCTTTCCAAAAACTCTTTAATCTCTTCCCTAAAACATTTTGTGTATTTTTTCACAAGAACCATCGTGATTTAATTCCACTCTCAAGATTAAGGAGGAAGAAGAAGAAGAAATCTCGGGTGGGCCATCACATTGGACGTCGATCCTTTCACTCTAATCGTCGCAGATCTATTGTTCACGCTTCAAGAGGTGGGTACCCGTCATCTATCTTGTACTTCTTAGATCTCATCGCGTAAGGTATGATCGACCACATACCGATGAGTTAAATAAATCAAACCTGTGTATAAAAATCACCTTTGAAAAAGAGTAAATCGATTAACCTTAGTTTAATTCCTTATATTTTTACATTGATTATTTTAGTTTATATTTTTGGTTCTTTTTCGAAACCCCAATCCGTTAGAGGAATCATACTGTCAATTGATCAGTCATATAATTTATCATTTTTTTGCCTTTAATTTAGTGATGCTAGACCTCAGTTTGCTACTAATAAGATGTTAATGTGCAGATATTTAGAACGAATAGCATAATCGAGCCAAAGTGTTACTCTTTATCAAAATAAACTCAAAAAGCAGTAAGAATCACGAACGTACGCAAATAAGACCAATCGTATTTTGAGAACCACGAACAAACGGAACTGAAGAAGAAAAAGAAGGAATCATAAATTACAATCTTATATAAAGAACGCTTGAGACTGGTGAAGCACAAATGAAACTTACGATCATTCGAAGAGCAAGAATTGTACAAGGAAAAAAAGAGATGTAATCATATTTATGATTGTGTAATATTGAAGCTCCCACTACTGCTGATCACATGAAAGCCATGCACATAAATAGAAAGATCTCTTGAAGTAAAAGTCTACTATTCCACGGATATGAGAAGATTGGCGAAAAAATCTCGAAGATCTCTGCTACTTAAATAAAAGAGAAATGTCTCGCGCGCATCTACAATCTAAAGCAAGGAATAAGATTAGAAATTTTGTTCTTTTAGGAATCTTTTACTCTTAATAGTTTACTTTTAATAGAATTCAAATAATGTGAACTGACCCCTTATAAGCTATAAATAAGAGGGCTCAACATCTTGTGCAAAGTTATCAAAGGAATTCTCAGCATCAATTGACGTCTGAGGTTGGGTTTCCTAAAGATCAACCCTAGAGTAGTTTAGTTTAGATATCCAAGGTTTTTCAAGAGCAATTGACGACTATGATCGGAAGCTGAAAGATTAGAGTAGAGTATCTGTAGTTTCTCAGAAGCAATTGACGCATGTGACTGAGAGATGAAAGATCTTTTTATTTACTTTCTAGTTTATATTTATTGCTTTATTTTACTGCTTTGTAAATATCTAAAACTTCTTGATTTTAATTAACGACTAAGATTGAGAATTTGCAGATTAGTGTAATGAATTTTTTTTCCATTTTCGATTTTCTAGTATTTGATTGATGCCCAAATTTCTAAAAAATTATAGATTAGTACAAATCTGGAAGGCTGAGATATAGTGTAACGGTATTTTAATTTTTAAATATTTGAGAATTAAAGGATTGTGATTGACGACCATAATCTGGAAGTAGGAGGATTTAGATTTTATTTCTTGTACTTAGTTTAATAGAAAAACTCATTCTTTATTCTTTAAAGACAAATAAAAACATTCAGACTTTCAACCTTCCTCGTCTGATCAACCTTATACTAGTGTGACAATTTCCGTTGTGCGTTTACAATAAGTTAAGATTGAGTATCATTTTAAGAGCTACCATCGATCAATCGATCTGCTATTCTTAATCGATATATTGTGGATTATTATGAAGATAGACTCTCATTCTCAATCGATGGATTTTTGAAATGGTACTTGAATGCACTTGAATGTCTTATATTATATTATATTATATTATATACTTGTACAATATTCGAATGCCTCTCAATCGATGGATTTTGGTTTGGTAATTGAATGTTTTATGGGACTTTGATAATTTAATATTATATTATATTATAAATTCCTTTAGCTTATACTAGGTAACTAATAAAGTTTTATATATCATATCTTATATAATTATAATATTCCTAAATACATCACCTTACTCAAGTACTATCTTATTAAAATAATAGAAATTGCCTTACAAGACACATGCAAGGCATTATTCTCTGTTTCGAATTCGTACCTTGATTTATCTGATGTTAGATATTGACCCATCTGATGTTTGGCCATGACCCATCTGATTCGGAACTGTGACAACAACTCTCTATTAAATTATATTATCGATCAATTAATATGTTCGATCAATCGAATTTACTACACTTAAGAGATCAAATTTTAGTTTGGTAAATGAATGACTGATGGGACTTGTTATACAATATTATATTTAGAATAGGTTACAAATTCCTTTTAACTAATATAGTAATTATTTATCTTATCTTATATAATTATTATTATATTCATGAATACGTCACCCTACTCGATTACTTATTATTATATTCTTACAAACCCCTTTCAACTAATATAGTATTATATACCTTACCTTATATCATTAGTATTATATTCATGTAGGCATCACCCCACTAAAGTACCTATTATTATATTCCTATAAACAATAATTGCCTTACAAGACATTCTGAATTCGTTAGTTTCCTTTTCATTTCGATCGATCGATCCTAATGTCTGATTGATCAAGTCTATTCAGAACCAATTGTACTTACATTTTATTATCGATCGATCGATTTCAACTTCTGATCAATCGATGCTAACCTGAATTGAATAATTTATATATTATATACCGATCGATCGCTCGATTCTCATCTGAAAAGATGACAATATTCACCTTATAATCTTAACTTATTAAAGACCAAAACTTAAGTGCACATTAATCATTTATAGGTTTCGATCGATCGTTGTGATTTACCCAATTTTAATGTCTTTCTATTTGAGTATTTAATTAAGATATTCTATATATATCAACTTTATCGCTTCAACACGACCACTTTGATAACACGAAGTGTTAGAAATTCGATGCATCGTGAAAATCGAACTCTAACCTTCACATTATTGAAATTATACTTATAATCATCCTATTCTATATTTATATTGGTGTGTTATGTAAATATATAAATGTATAAATATAATAAAATCTGGATGTACGCATGATATTTATGTGTTTTCCATCTTGATCATGATATACGGGTTATGGACATATTAGGTCATATATACGCGAGTGTATGAGATCATATCTATGCTTGGGCGTGGTGATTCGTTGAGATGGTATCAAAGCGAGGAATATATTGTATTCACATGCCTTATAACTCATGGGGGTATGAGACATCATAATGAGTAGGGTGAGTGCGAATTTAGTATAACCTTCTATACGGTGGTATATGCGGTGATCCTATCACCCTGAATTTTAATACGAAAGGATAAGATATGAGTTATAATATGAGATTCGAGCCTTAAACCTTAGTTGTAATAAGATCTTTTTATGGTTACGTGAAACTCGGATTATAGGCTTCCATGTAAGGATGCAACCCCTCTATGATAGTTTAAAACCATTATGGAAGAGAGGTCTCTTTACTGTCACACGAAATACATCCAAGTTACTACGGAACCCTTTTCTCTAAGAGCATGATTTAGTGAAGTTATCTCATTATAGCTCGCCCTAGAATTAAGTTGTAAGAGTATGTTATGTTATGAGTATGTTAAGATAAGATAAGTTATGAATATGATAATAAGACACCGTTATGTAGGTCAACATAAGATTAAGAACTTAAGTCTCTATACGGGTTGTTCCTTGCGTAGCCACCATAAGGGCAATAATATCTTCAGTCAAGATGGGTCTCTGAAAGACAGTATATATGAGTTACGTTTGACGGACACCCTTGTGACTGAATGAGGAGTATGATATATAGGGCGTTATGATATGGTGGTATGATACTATGGTGACCCTCACATGGTAGTTCGAGTAACAACTCTAGCACAAGTCGTTTAAGATTTATGAGTATGTTAGTTACGCTCATGTGATGTACAGACTTATGTGCGAGAATAATAAGATATGATATGTTATGAAATATGGTGAGATACGTTAGGATATGAGTGTGTCTAGATCATGATCTTGCATTTATGTTATGATACGAACTCTGTATTATGTAGAAATTCTTTGTTTCCTTCTTTCTGTTGCTTTGAAATACCATTATTATTACTCACGTGATGCACCCACAATGCACCTGAGGAGTATGAGGTGGATTGATATGTATCCACTGAGTTTACGTGACTAAGTAAACTTATCTCACGAAAACTAATAGTTGTAGGCGATTATCTCGACGGAGTGAACGTTGGCTATCCTGACCCGATTGGTGTTGATTTCATTGACCCCGTGAACGCTAGGTACTAGGAGCCTTGGAAGGGCAACGCTATTGGTTATTAGGAGGACCTAGGTGTTGATTTTGATCCGAGCACCGGTTGTTAATAGTTGTAGACACGGTATTGTGTTTCGTTCGATACTTTTGTCATTGACTCTATGATTTCATTTTGTCGGATTTGTCTCCGACTTTTATTTTCTTTTTGTTGGTGGTTTACCTGAATTTTATCACACTTATTCGATTATTTATGACTGTCCATTTATTTCACCTTTATTTATTAGTTTTCACGGATTTTGTGGAATCATATTTGTGCGAGAACTTTGATTATGTGTATGTCCCCTTATCGTATCTGGGATACGTGTGGGTCATAACTCAGAATTCTAGGCCCTCGGGATTGGGTAGAATTTCGAGTCGTGACAGAATCAGACTTCATGAAACAGGTCTCTACCAAGTACCAATTTATCTTCTACTGGTCAAATGGCTACTAAAGAATTTCAAATCCATGACTAAAAAGAACATTAGAATCATTATTTGAAAACCAAAAAACTCGACTCGAAAGTCAATTGAGTCAAGTTAAGTCGAAGATTCGGATTAACTCGACTTGCTCCGACTCGGTAATTTAGTAAATGCTTTGAAAACTATATGTTTTATAGAGAAAAAAGTAAATTTACTGTAACAACCAACCCTCAAAACTAGGGTTAGTCAACCAGTTGACTGAGACTCGATAATATTTAACTGTATTTGAGGATAGCCTGAGATATGGGCTTTCCAAAAATATGGAGCACTCATTCATTAAGAACACTTACTAGTGGCACCCATGATCTTTTAAAAATGCAAATGATTTGGTGTTGTGGCATTAGTAAGGCCACCCCATAGTCCATCTGAAACCATGGAATTGGACTCGAGAGGACACTCGGAGACCCATACCTGAGATTTTGACCTGAAATAGGGCTAACCCAAAGTAATGATCCCAAGATCATGATTAATGGTGTAGATCTCTTCGATCCCCCAAAGTTATGGCCAACAAATGAGGTCAAACATAGACTCCACGATCCAATGGAGGCCACATAGCTCACACAAATATTAAAGTATATAAGCTTAGCTTGGAAGGGTGGCATTGTTGGTAAATAAAACCCAACAAAAAGGGAAATAAAAAGGATTTTCCATTATTTAGAAAATAGAAACTTAATAGAAAAGAAATCTCTAACAAATCCTATCCATCCAATACTTTGACCACATCTCACACCTTTGGATGTGTGATCGATTGCTTATTATGTATTATAATTATATTAAATTCAAGTCTGAACCTATTGCAAGCGCACAATGGAAATTATAGAGCTAGTATAGGATCGATCCCACGAGGAAGTTTATTATCTAATTAATTCCTAATTTATATCTTTTATCTAAATCCCTATCTTAAAAACTTTTATTTATCTTTAAGATCCAATCTACTGGAGAAATATGAATAAAAGAATGGTTTATTAAACTAAAGTGTATAAAAATAAATCATAATCCTCCTTCTGATTAAGGTCGTCAATCTTAATTTTTAGCTTTCGTATATTTATGAAAATAAACAGTACTGCTACACTATATTTCTAGTCTCCTAACATTGGTCGTCAATAAAGTTTAAGATCCTATAAATACAGATTTAATCTAATAAACAACTTCCTAAAATCTGGGCGTCAATTAAACCTTAGAAAACTGAAGATGGAAAAGTAAAAAGTCGTTACACTAATCTACAAATTCTAACATGAGTCATCAATTCAAATTAAAACTTGGAGATGTTTACAGAGCAAACAAAATATAAACTATAAAGCAAAGTAAAATATATTTTTCACCCCTCAGCTACAGTCGTCAATTACTCCTGAGAAATTGCAAATATCTATTGTGACAGCCCAAATTTCGGCACCCTGAAACTCGTGCCATCAGCACGATCCTCCAAATCGTGCCCCAAAGCTATGCACGGAATATTGGTACAACAAGTAATAATAAAGAGATAAAGCAAATAAATTTATAAAGCGGAAAAAGTTAATATGCCCAACTGCCACATTCAAAAGACAGTTTTACTTTCATGCTACTGCATGAACAGAGAACCGACCCGAACCATCGGTGATAAACAGATCACCCTAGATGGTTTGCCAAAAGAATAATTCAATTTAATTACATTGTTTATCAAAATAAAGGCTTGACATATCAAGCCGTACAATTAGCTCTCAAAAAACTACTTTCTGTCAAAGTACACAACAGAGTCTCCTAGAAGAAGTCCTCGGGAGGAGGTTTCAACTCGTCTCCAGGCACATAATCCGAATCACCCGGATCTATGTCTCTCGAAGCCTCAGCTGCTACTAACAAAGGACCTGCGACGCATAGTCTAAAGGGGTGAGCTACATCCTAGCTCAATAGGGAACAACACAATGAACATATAAATCAAAACTCACATATATTCCATGATATTCTAAGCATGATGTGTCTATGCATTAGTTAGAAAACAGTTCAAAGATGGTAATTGCATTCAAGATTTACTGGTAATCTGTATGTCTTACTTTACTGTTGATTTATCATGAATGACACTGAACATGCCTAAAGCAAATCTTAAATCTTTAACTTAAGTAATCCCCGAGCAATATAACATCGAGCCCCGATGAGATACCCTTCATCGTCGTCTAAATAGACAGTTGTAAAAAGTGTATTCCCTGGGAATACGACCCAAGCTCCTTTCTCAATAGGCGGCGGGATTAAATCTCATCTCAACATCCACAGGATGTGCTTATCGTCTGGATCAACCTCCGCCTTTGGTATGCGGATTGGCCGCCGTCTAGTCACGGATATCTGGCGTCGATCGTGGGTATCTAAACAAACCTTAAATAAAAAAAATAACATGTGCTTTACATATAGTTGTTCACCGTATAAAGTGCTATCTTATATCAGTTAGGCCTTAACAGTAATTATTCAATCATATATACATCCCTGGGATGTATAACTTACTCGCATCTCACTGATGCCTTTATTACCTTTTCATCCCCTGAGGATGTCTCATTTTTATTAGATTACTTGATCTTAGTTACTCGCATCACACAGATGCCTTTATCACATTTTTGGTGTCACACACATATCCATTTTCACAAAGCTTTTCATGGTTAAAACATTTTCAATTTTGATAATTATATCACTACATACATGCGATTATAATTAAAGTACATGTTCAAGGTGTTCCCTACCTCGATTCTATGAAGGTCCAAGCATCAAGGTCCCACGCGGCTCCTTGTGCTCGCTTTCATACGTACCACCTATGGTACATCACAACACATGTCACACATCATTAAAGCTGCAATAGAGAAGGTCCTAGACCTTCCATGAATCTCAAGGTTAAACTAGAAGGTCAAGTAAAACTGTCAAAGTCGATTAATCAATTTCCAAAATCGATTAATCGAAACACAATTCGATTAATCGATTCCCAAATTCGATCAATTGAAACCCAAATCGATTAATCGATTCCCAAAATCGATTAATCGAGATTCAAATTCGATTAATCGATCCCAAATCGATTAATCGAAGTCTCTAACATAATAAGGTCGATTCTCAAATCGAGTGGTCGAAAATCCGAAATCGATTAGTCGATCCCAAATCGATTAATCGAAATCCAAAATCGATTAATCGATTTCCCAACTCGATTAGTCAATTTCCCCAGGTCTTATTTTTCCAGCCACTGGAGGTACCCAGTCGATTAGTCAATTTTCAAATCGATTAATCGACCTTCCAAATTGAATAATCGAATTCCAATTCGATCAATCGAAATCGGGCATCCATGACTTTTCAACTTCTGGGCCAAAATCAATTAATCGAACCCCTATTTCAATTAATCGATTTGGCCAGATTCAGCTCCCTTTCGAGCTGTTTCTTCCAAATCTTTTCCCTTTCTTTTCTAAGCCTTTAATCTATCATTTTAACCATACTTGACTGAATTTAATCATCTGTAATCTATGCATTAACTTTAATTTAAAACTCACCTTCAATCAATCTCAAATTGATTAATATCTAGGTTGGAATGGCTAGGGCTCCAGCTTTTGTTTCAATGGCGCCTCATGCGTTGAAATTTGCCATTAAATGTTCCATCTTCCCTCAATCCAACCACAATAACTCCTTGGCAATTAGTTACCTTCTCTCTCTCTCTCTCTCTCTCTTCTTAACTCCCTCTTCAACAATCAAACAAAAAGATTCTAGGGTTATTAAACCCTTATATCCTCTCTTCGGTTTCGGTGTTAAGCACATACACCAGAGATAGGTGTATGTGGCTCAAAACTAATACCATTCGCTACACTTAGGTCACATATGCACCACGTCAGTTCATCACTCCATGAATTCAAAGTTTGACCATATCTTGGTCAAATCTACGATCAATTGGGCACGAATCCCGAGGTCAAAGTTTAACGCTCAATTTTTTGAGATATTACATTCTCCCCACTTTGGGAATTTCCGTCCTCGAAAATAACCCAAAGGTGCTCTGGTTGTGTACCCCACACCCTGGGGTGTCGCGTGCCCATCCACAAAAGGTGAACAAGATATCATACAATGTAAAACGTAATAGAATGCAAGAAAGTGGCAAAAGAGTTGTAGATTTTACTATGAAATTTTCAAAATTTACAATTTGATCGTTTACATCGTTTTGATTACAATAAAATGAACTATCCTCCTCTCAAGCTCATGATGTCCCCTCTGCCGGTTGGTCAGGTGCTGAAGGTGTGCTCTAACGAACCGGCCGCTTGTGGTGGTCAGAGTAGGTCGTGCTTCGAGCTTGGGCGCCAAGCCAAATGCATCGACAGCAGATGTGCTTGCATGGAAAACGACACTCGTGTGAAAAGCTGTCCGACCCACCGTCAACTCCGCCTCCTGTGCGAGGCGCTGCTGGTAGTCCAACAGATAGATATACTGTAGAGTGTGAAACATCAAGAAGTCCATCCATCGTTTCATCTTTTCGTTGTTGGCCTCCATCCGAGCCAACACATCCTCGATAGTAGGCGTCGGGCGAGCCGCTCGCCGGCGGTAAGAAGACGTCGATGTGACAGCCGCAGATTGCGCTGGCGGCGTAGGTGAGGCAATGGTATGGGAGCGTGCCCCCTCCGCTGGTGGATCAACTGGGTGTGCCCCCCCCCCCCACGGGTGGGTCCTAATGTGGTGGTGGGGGTGGTGGTGGTGCTACTAGTGCTGGTGCTGGTACTGGTGCTGGACCCTGAGCTGGTAGGGTCCGCTTAAGCAAATTGTAGCTACGGCTCCATGAAGAATTGGAGAAAGTCTTCATGCGGTCCGTAGCCCTCTCCTCATGGGGCGATATGGCGTACTCTGGAGCGTCTGAGTAACACTCCAGCATGCTCAAAATGAGGCGAGCATATTCTTTGGGCCTCAAGTTGCCCTTCATCAACTTCTCCTTAATATATCTCATCCCTTCTAGGATGATCATAGTGGCGTCAAACCAACGGCCACAGAAGGCCGCGTAGAGTGCCTGCTGCACTTTTTCCACCCGCTCGGTGTCGTGACGCAACGGGTATAGGTTACACTTGATTATGGAATCAAGCATCCACATGTAATGGGGGAGATCGACCCTCCGTATGGACAATCTGGACCCCTTTTCCCGTTGGTCATTCTAGTCATTATTTCTTCAAATCTCACCTCTTCCTCAAAGGGTGGGAAGAGTGTGGTCTCGGGTACGAAGTCCAAATAGCACTCTAGGACCTCATGGATGTGGCGACGAGTAAAGGTGTAGTCACGACCCTCTATCTTGGTCGTGACTATGTCGTAGGTAGGTCCCTTTGTCATCCCTTGGTAAAATAGTCAGACCAATCTAGAGTAGTAGGACCTGCGGATTGGTTTCAAAATGTTGCCGAGGCCGGCCCTTACAAGATAGTTTCGAGCCGCCCACCATTCGTTGGGTTGGAGTACATTGATGGGTGGTGGTGGCATTGGTGAAGACTCGCGCGAGGACGCGCTCGTCGAACCGGATGTGGTATCCGATGCCGACGGTGACGGAGTCCTCACCGGTGATGGGGTAGGTGGTGGCGGTGCGGCGTTCTTACGCCGGACCGAGAGTTTAGACGTTGCCTTCTTCGAAGACAAACGTGTTTTAGGCGGTATTTTAGGTGAAAAATCAAGAAAAACTAAGGTTTAATGGTTTGAAATGGAAAGAAGGTAAAAATCTAGGGTTTACCTTTGGTATTCGATCCAATGCTACGCAATTTCGATCCGAAATCGATCTAAAATGCCCAAAAACCCTAGATGCAGAGTCGGTCGGAGAGAGAAGAAGAAGGCGCGCAAGGACAAAAACTCCAAATGATTTCAAATGGGGAGAAATCCCCTTCGATTTATATATATAGGCCCCGGTTCCATTAATCGATTTCTAAAATTGATTAATCGAGTTTCAAAATTAAGTTCAGCCGTGCGAAATCGATTAATCGATTTCCAAAATCGATTAATCGAAACTCAAAATCGATTAATCAAAATCATTTCGATTAATCGAAATTGTAGTCATTAAAATTTTTAAGTTTTCGAGCTCACTGGCGTGAGCCAGTCGATTAATCGAAATTCAACTCGATTAATCGAAATCCCAAAATCGATTAGCCGACTTTCACTTCGATTAATCGAAATCATGCAGTCCTTTAAAATTTTCCTAAATCTTTATAGTGGCTCGATTAATCGAACCTCCAGATCGATTAATCAAAATTCCAAATCGATTAATCGAATCTTACTTTGATTAATCGAAATCATAAAAATTCTTCAAGTTTTTATGAAATTCTTAAGTTACTCGATTAATCGAATCTCCAGATCGACTAATCAAACTCCAAAGTCGATTAATCGAACCCCAGATCGATTAATCAAAATTTCACTTCTTACATTTCCCGAATCCTCATTTAATTTCCACTCACTGGCACATGCCAGTCGATTAATCGGTTTTGATCAGATTCTTCAGATTTTTTAACAATTTTCT
Organism: Chloranthus sessilifolius; assembly: GCA_021018995.1. NCBI lineage: Eukaryota > Viridiplantae > Streptophyta > Magnoliopsida > Chloranthales > Chloranthaceae > Chloranthus > Chloranthus sessilifolius. The sequence continues at coordinate 140,302,254 of CM037588.1, read as the reverse complement.
CTCTTTTGGTTCCTTGGTAAATCATGACCAGTTGGTCATTGGTTCTACAAAATACATCATCACGGCCATGTCATGGCTACGTTGAATTCTAAGTACGCATTCGACTTTGTATTAGGAACATTGTGCGGATAAAAATTGTTTCTATTGCATACGTTGCTCAAAAGATCGACATTGGATTACAACATATGGTTTAAATCCACAAACATGCTTGCGGTAATACAATTTTGACTCTCAAGCTGTCGCAAACAAGTCCGGATATTATTCTTTTACGTTGGCCTCTCGTTCCCATGTAGCTTCCTCCGCCGGATGATGCTTCCATCGAACAAGTACTAATGGAATCACTTTTGTTCGCAACACTTGTTCCTTTCGATCCAAAATCTCCACCGGCTCTTCGATCATAGCCATATCCTCATGCATCTCAAATGATTGACCGCTCAACACGTGATCAGGGTCATTAAGATACTTTCTGAGCATAGATACGTGAAACACATTGTGTACCTGATCAAATAACGGGGGCAATCCAATGCGGTAAACAACTTCCCCTACTCGACCCAAAACTTCAAACGGTCCAAGATAGCGGGGACTTAGCTTCCCTCTCTTTCCAAATCTCATCACCCCCTTTATAGGTGACACTTTCACAAACACGTGTTCACCCACCTTGAAGTCTACATTTGTTCATTTGATATCAGCGTAGCTTTTATGTCTGCTCTGAGCCGCTTTGAGTTTGGCCCTTATCATACGAACATAGGTGGCATTATCTTCAAGTATTTCGGGTCTCAAAATAAATTTCTCCCCGATTTCTTCCCAATTGATGGGCGATCTATATCGCCGTCCGTAAAGAGCTTAATATGGTGCCATCCCAATGCTCGTCTGAAAACTGTTTTTATATGCGAACTCAATCAGGGGTAGGTGCTGATCCCACGATCCTTGCAATTCTAACATACATGCCCTAAGCATGTCCTCAATGATCTGATGGACCTTCTCAGTCTGTCCGTCGGTTTGCGGATGGAATGCCGTACTGAAATCTAGTCACTTTCCATTCCTTCTTGAAATTTCTTCCAAAACTTTGATGTATACAATGGGTCACGGTCTGAAACAACGCTACTCGGAATCCCATGCAAACGGACAATCTCTTTCATATACAGCTCTGCCAGTCTTCCCACCTTGTATATCGTGTTGTAAGGCAAAAAGTGCGCTGACTTGGTCAATCGATCGGCCACTACCCCAATGACATTGTACCTCTTTGCAGTACACGGTAGCCCAACGATGAAGTCCATAGAGATCGATTCCCACTTCCATTCCGATATAGGTAGAGGCTGCAATAGGCTTGCAGGGTGTCTATGATCGATCTTGACTTGCTGACACGTCAAACACCGAGACACGTACTCTGCCACATCTTGTTTCAAGCCTCTCCACTAGTAATTCTTTTTCAAATCTTGATACATCTTTGTGCTTCCCGGGTGGATAGCATAGCCTGACTTGTGAGATTCATCAAGAATTGTTCGCTGTAAATCGGCATTGTCCGGAATACAGAGACGACCCTTGAACAATAAGGAACCATCCTCCTTGATCGAAAACTTAGATCCAATGCCTTCAGTTACATCTTGACGAATCTTAGTTAGCGCCAGGTCTTTCATTTGTAGTTCATGGATATGCTCAAATATCATCGATCTCACTGAGATATTAGCCAAGAAGGCTCCTGTAGCTTGTGACTCAATGTTTGCATCATATAGTGCCAGATCTTCAAACAATTTCCATTTGTGCATACCCAAAATTAAACTAGCCAATTGAGCTGAACTCTTCCGACTCAAGGCATCGGCCACTACATTAGCCTGCCTGGATGGTACTGTATAGAACAGTCATAGTCTTTGAGAAACTCCATCCATCTTTGCCGCTTCATATTTAGTTCCTTCTGTGTAAACAAATATCTGAGGCTCTTGTGGTCGGTGAAAATCTCAAACGTCTCACCGTACAAGTAATATCTCCAAATCTTGAGCGCGAAAATGACCGCTGCTAATTCCAGCTCATGTGTCGAATAATTCTTCTCATGCTCTTTCAACTGTCTCGACCCATGGCTATCACCTTTTTGTGTTGATTAAGGATATAGCTTAAACTAGTATACGAAGCATCATTATATACTGTGAACCCTCCACTGCTTGAAGGAATCGCTAATACTGGAGCTGAAGTGAGTCTCTTCTTGAGTTCTTGAAAACTCTTCTTGCATGCCTCACTCCATTCAAACCTTACATCTTTCTGTGTAAGTCTTGTGAGTGGTCCTGATATCTTTGAAAAACCCTCAACGAAACGTTGATAATAACTCGCTAATCCAAGGAAACTACGGATGTCGGTCACGGTCTTTGGTTGCTCCTAATTCACTACTGCTTCGATCTTTACTGGATCTACAGTGACACCAAGCTTTGAGATGACATGTCCCAAGAAGCTAACTTCTTCTAACAAAAACTCGCACTTGTTGAGCTTGGCATACAGTTGGTGTTCACGTAAAGTCTGTAGGGCCATTCTCAAATGCTTCTCGTGCTCTTCCTCTGATTTCGAATAGATCAGGATGTCGTCAACAAACACTACGATACAAGAGTCTAGGTGTGGTTTAAATACCCTATTCATTAGATCCATGAATGACGTCGGGGCATTTGTCAACCCAAACAGCATCACTAGGAACTCATAGTGTCTGTATCGAGTCCTGAATGCAGTTTTCTGAATATCCTTTGCCTTGACTCTAAACTGATAGCATCCCGATCTCAGATCGATCTTAGAAAAGTACCTTGCTCCTTGCAGTTGATCGAATAAGTCGTCTATCCTAGGCAAAGGGTATCGATTTTTAATAGTGAGTTTGTTTAATTGTCGATAGTCAATGCACAGACGCATTGACCCATCTTTCTTTTTCACAAAAAAGACCGGTGCTCCCCATGGAGACACACTCGGTCTAACAAACCCCTTGTCCATTAGTTCTCGTAACTGCTCCTTCAATTCCTTCAACTCAGCAGGAGCCATTCTATATGATGCTTTAGACACTGGCTCCGTTCCTGGTGCTAAGTCGATGGCGAATTCTACTTCTCTCTCTGGAGGTAATCCGGGTAACTCCTCCGGAAATACATCGGCGAAGTCTCGCACCACGACTATTTCGAAGATAATATTCTTCTCCTCCTTATCCTCCTTCAAGAATGCCAAGTATCCACTGCACCCCTTTCTGATCAAGCGCTCGGCCCTGACTATCGAAATAAGCGGTATGTGTGTCGACCTCTCTCCTCGAAATCTAAATGATATCCTCGCGTTGGGTCTGAAGATGACGACCTTGTTCTTGCAATCTACCGTCGCACAGTGAATCGATAACCAATCCATGTCAAGGATCACGTCGAATCCTTGCATGTCTAACATAATTAGGTTCGCCGGTAGCTTAAAGACATCTCCATCCATGACCCTCATGATCACGGAGTTGCAACCCTTTTCGGTATCAACCGATTTCCCAGTAGGAACAACCATGGTTAAAATGAAGTCTAACTCCTCTGAGTCGACTTTCATCCTCTTGGAGAAGCGAGGGGTAACAAATGAGTGGGTAGACCCCAGGTCTATCAACACTAGAGCTTCGTATGCCACGTCGCTTCCCTTCTTATATATTTGTAATGTACCTAATCATATATACACATATATATAGTGTTTATCATCACAATAGAATTTATCACATGCAAGTTTTTCTTATATTTTCTATATATGGATGCACCTTCTCTATCTAAAATTTTTTAAGAATTGAAATTCTTTATTTAAAAGAAAACTCACCTTGAATCACGTCATTTGTATTCTGAGCCTCTTGAGCTGTGACTGCACAGGCACTCTCTTGGACGATCGGCTTCCTTGCTTGTATCGGTCGTGGAATAGGAGCTGAAGCCGTCTTCCCTTTGTTCATCCCAGGGCACTCCTTGATCAAGTGGCCCACCTTGCCACATCTAAAATAGCCCCGAGTTCCCTGCCTACAGTCAACTATTCGATGAGACTTGCCACACTTGGCACAAGTCTCGCGAGGTGTGGAAGAAGCTGCTCGCGAGAACCCTTGTGTAACTGTCGCTCCGGTCATGATAGCAGGGCTCTCGTATCTCATCGGCCTCCCCGACGCAAGCAATGGAAGTTTTTGTTGGTTGGTCTGCTGCGCCGGTCTCCCATAACCTCCTTGAAACTGTGGTTTCTAATTATTTGGTCTGAATCTCGTCTTTTTATTCGCCGGTTCATAATTCCCCGTTCTGCTCTGGTTTGTATTCCACCTTCCTTGCTGCTCTCTCTGGCGGTACTTGTTGTTATTTTCTTCCTCTACCACCAAGGCCTTGCTCATGACCTCTCCATAGGTCCGTAGCTGGAATGATGCTACTCCTCCCCTCACGTTTGGCTTCAAACCTTGCTGAAACCTCTTTGCTTTCATCATCTCAGTGATGACATAGTCGGGCGCAAAGTGAGCGAGTCGCATGAACTCCACTCCGTATTCTCTCACAATCATCTTCCCTTGCACCAATTGTAAAAATTGAATTTCCATCTGGTTCCTCACCACCTCTAGGAAGTACTGTTTGTTGAATTCCTCAACGAACTCGTCCCATGTCCAGGGCATATTTGGAGTCTCCTGGACCCTAGTCCTAGAAACGGACTTCCACCAAGGCCCAACCTCCCCGTCTAACATATAGGCTGCCCAACGGACACTCTTGTCCTCTGTACAAGTGAGTACACTGAACACCTTCTCCATCTCACTTAGCCAGTTCTCAGCTGCCATAATGTCTGCCTGTCCTGAAAAGCTAGGAGGTCTCATCCTCTTAAACTCGATGAAAGCAGAAGATACTGGCGGTGTCGGAGCCATTGGAGGTGTGGTGGCTGATGCTGCTCGTGGGCAGTATGAGCTGCCAAAGATGTTGCCTGTTGAGCCATAGCCGCTGCCATGGTCTCCATGGTGTGCATCATCCTCTGACGCTCCTCTCTATCCTCATTCCTTTCTTTAATTCTCTGCTGTTCTCTTTGATCTTGATCCTGACGATCTCGATCTTGATTCTCTCCCTAATCTCGGCTCCTTTGGCCACCTCTGCCAGAAGCCCCTCCATGTCCTATAGGCTCCCTATTCGCGTCCGAGATAAAATCATCTCGACTACGCAAGCTCCTACTATGACCGCCCCTGGGTCGGCCCCTTCCTCTAGGAAACATAACAGTCTGCACGTGAAAACAAGGTTTTTATTAGCAGAAGCCCCTATGCTCTGACAAAAGAATGGTTGTCAGAATTTTTAAAAGAAAAGGCTTTGATACCAACTGTGACAGCCCAGATTTCGGCACCCCGAAACCCGTACCATCAGCACGATCCTCCAGACCGTGCCCCAAAGCTATGGACGAAACATTGGTACAACAAGTAATAATAAAGAGATAAAGTAAATAAATTTATAAGTGAAAAAAGTTAATATGCCCAACTGGCACATTCAAAAGACAGTTCTACTTTCATGCCACTGCATGAACAGAGAACCGACCCGAACCATCAGTGATAAACAGATCACCCTAGATGGTTCGCCAAAAGAATAATTCAATTTAATTACATTATTTATTAAAATAAAGGCTTGACATACCAAGCCGTACAATTAGCTCTCAAAAAACTACTCTCTGTCAAAGTACACAACAGAGTCTCCTAGAAGAAGTCCTCGGCAGGAGGTTCCAACTCGTCTCCAGGCACATAATCCTAATCACCCGATCTACGTCTCCCGAAGCCTCAACTGCTGCTAACAAAGGACCTGCGACGTATAGTCTAAAGGGGTGAGATACATCCTAGCTCAATAGGGAACAACACAATGAACATATAAATCAAAACTCACATATATTCCATGATATTCTAAGCATGATGTGTCTATGCATTAGTTAGAAAACAGTTCAAAGATGGTAATTGCATTCAAGATTTACTAGTAATTTATATGTCTTACTTTATTGTTGATTTATCATGAATGACACTGAACAAGCTTAAAGCAAAACTTAAATCTTCAACTTAAGTAATTCCTGAGTAATATAGCATCAAGCCCCGATGAGATACCCGTCATCGTCGTCTAAATAGACAGCTGTAAAAAATGTATTCCCTGAGAATACGACCCAAGCCCCTTTCTCAAGAGGCGGCGAGGTTAAATCTCATCTCAATATCCTTGGGATGTACTTACTGTGTACGGATCAACCTCCGCACTGGTGTACGGATTGGCCATCGTACCGGTCACGGATATCTTGCCGCGTCAGTCGTGGATATCCCGCCACATCGATGGGGTATCCTAAATAAACCTCAAATAACAAAAATAGCATGTGTTTTACATATAGTTGCTCACCGTGTAAAGTATTATCTTATATCAGTTAGGCCTCAACAGTAATTATTCAATCATATATACATCCCTGGGATGTATAACTTACTCGCATCTCACTGATGCCTTTATTACCTTCTCATCCCCTGGGGATGTCTCATTTTCATTAGATTACTTGATCTTAGTTACTCGCATCACACAATATTTTTATCACATTCTTGGTGTCACACACACACCCATTTTTACAAAGCTTTTCATGGTTAAAACATTTTCAATTATGATAATTATATCACTACATACATGCTATTACAATTAAAGTGCATATTCAAGGTGTTCCCTACCTCAATTCTCTGAAGGTCCAGGCATCAAGGTCCCACGCGACTCTTTGTGCTCGCTTTCACACGTACCACCTATGGTACATCACAACATATGTCACACATTATTAAAGCTACAATAGAGAAGGTCCTAGACCTTCCATGAATCTCAAGGTTAAACTAGAAGGTCAAGTAAAACTGCCAAAGTCGATTAATCGATTCCCAAAATCGATTAATCGAAACACAATTTGATTAATCGATTCTCAAAATCGATCAATCGAAACCCAAATTGATTAATCGATTCCCAAAATCGATTAATCGAGATTCAAATTTGATTAATCGATTCCAAATCGATTAATCGAAGTCTCTAACATAATAAAGTTGATTCTCAAATCGAGTGGTAGAAAGTCTGAAATTGATTAGTCGATCCCAAATTGATTAATTGAAATCTAAAATCGATTAATCGATTTCCCAACTCGATTAGTCGATTTCTCCAGGTCTCTTTTCTCCAGCGAATGGAGGTACCTAGTCGATTAGTCGATTTCCATATCGACTAATCAAAATCCAAATTGATTAATCGAAATAGAATTCGATTAATCGAAATCGGGCCTTCATGACTTTTCAACTTCCAGGTCAAAATAGATTAATCAAACTCCAATTTCGATTAATCGATTTTTGGCCAGATTCAGCCCTCTTCCGGTTGTTCTTCCAAATCTTTCTCCTTTCTTTTCTAAGCCTTCAATCTACCTATTTTAAACTATATTGACTAAATCTTAACCATCATACATCTATGCATTTACTTCAAATTAAAACTTACCTCAATAATCCCCTCAAGGGATTTATTTATTGGGTTTGATGGCTAGGGTTCCATCATTTGCTTCACGATCCCAATCGCTATGAATCCGTCAACGAATGCTCTTATCTACCCTTTGATTTGCATTCAGCTCTTCCTCAATAACTCCTCTTTACTCCTCTCTCTCTCCTCTTAACTCTCTCTTCAATAATCAAAGCAAAAAGAAATTAGGGTTATTAAAACCCTTATATCCTCTCTTGGCCTTGTGTGTTAAACACATACACTAGAGATAGGTGTATGTGACTCTAAACCAATAACACTCACTACACTTGAGTCTCATTTGCATCACATCAATTCATCACTCCATGAATTCGAGGTTTGACCATCACTTGGTCAACCTATGATCAATCGGGCACGGATCCCGAGGTCAAAGTCAAACGATCAATTTTTCCTGGATATTACATTCTCCCCACCTTGAGAATTTTCATCCTCGAAAATAACCCAAAGGTGCTCGCTTGGGTATCCCACACACTGGTGTGTCGCGTACCCACACACAACAAACGACGCACATATTTCACAATGTAAGAAAACCAAAAGAGCGTAAGTACACAAAAATTGGTTCTGTATTCCATTAAAAATTTCCAAAATTTACCAAGTTTCTTTAACTTTACTCCATAATTACACATGGAAATTTAAATACATTGGTACAAAAAGATCCACAAGGTGATCACAAAATAAAACTATCGTCGGGCGCTCACGCCGTCCCCTCTCCTGGCTGATCTGATGTAGGGGCGGGCTCTGACTGGACTGGTGGCTCGGGTGGTGGCTGGGGTGTCTCCATAGGCTGCTCCAGCTGCTGTGGGGCCGAGCCTGATGCGCCGACAGCCGATGTGCTCGCATGGAACACCGGACCCGTATGGAATGCAGTCCGACCGGCCGTCATGCCTCCTCCTGAGCTAGGCGCTGCTGGTAGTCCAACGGATAGATATACCGCATAGTGTGGTACATTAAAAAGTCCATCCGCCAGTTCATCCGCTCGTTGTTGGCCTCCATCCTGGCCAACACGTCCTCGATCGTCGGAGCCTAGCGAGCCGCTCGCCGGCGATATGAAGAAGTAGGTGTAGCTGCCGCGGACTGCGCTGGCGGCGTAGGTGAAGCGACGGTATGGGAGGGTGCTCCCTCCACTGGTGGATCAACTGGGTGTACCCCACCCACGGGTGGGTCTTGATGTGGTGGCGGGGGTGGTGGTGGTGCTACTGCTGCTGGAACTGGACCCAGAGCCGGTAGGGTCCGTTTGAGTAAATTGTAGTTACGGCTCCATGAAGAGTTCAAAAACGTCTTCACTCGGTCCGTCGCCCGCTCCTCATAGGGTGATATCGCGTACTCGGGAGCGTTGGAGTAACATTCCAACATGCTCGAGATGAGCCGAGCGTAGGGCATCTTTTCTTTGGGCCTCAAGTTGCCCTTCATCAACTTGCCCTTAATGTATCTCATCCCCTCTAGGATGAGCATTGTGGCGTCAAACCAACGGCTACAAAAGGCCGCATAGAGTGCCTGTTGCACTTTCTCTACGCGCTCTATGTCATGGCGCAGTGGGTAAAGGTTGCACTTGATTATCGAATCAAGCATCCACATGTAGTGGGGAAGGTCGACCCTCTTAATGGAGGATCCTGACCCCTTTTTCCCGTTGGTCATGCGGGTCATTATCTCCTCAAATCTCACTTCCGCCTCGAAGGGTGGAAGGAGGTGGTCTCGGGTGTAAAGTCGAGGTAACACTCAAGTACCTCATGGACGTGGCGACGGGTGAATGAGTAGCCACGACCCTCTATCTTGGTCAAAATGATATCATCGGTAGGGCCATCCGTTAGCCCTTGGTAGAGTAAATGGACCAATCGTGGGTAGTAGGACCCACGGATGGGTTTCAAAATGTTGCCGAGACCGGCATTTTGGAGGTAATTACGAACCCATTGGGTCTCGCCCGGTACATCGGGGTTTGTGAATAGGGTTTGATCGATAATGTACTCGATCTCAAAGGTCTTAGCCTCCCACCACTCGTTGGGTTGAATTACATTGGTGGATGATGGTGGCATGGGCGTAGACTCGCGTGAAGACTCGCGCGAAGACGCCCTCGTCGAACCGGAGGTGGTCTCCGATGCCGACGGTGATGGAGTCCTCACCGGTGATGGGGTAGGTGGTGGTGGTGCGGCGTTCTTACGCCGGACTGGGAGTTTAGAGGTTGCCTTCTTCAAAGAAAAATGGGTTTTGGGTGATATTTTGATAAAATCTTATCAAACTAGGGTTTATATGCTTGAATTGATGAAAAATAACTCGAATCTAGGGTTTAATAGCTCGAACTAAACAAAACTAGGGTTTACCTTAGGTTTTTGATCCGATGTAACGCGATTTCAATTCGAAATCGATCTGAAAAGCTCAAACCCTAGGTTGCTCGGTCGGTTGGAGAAGAAGAAGAAGGCACGCAAAAATGAAAAGTCCAAATGATTTAGAATGGGGAGAAATCCCTTCGATTTATATATATAGGCTCCGGCTCGATTAATCGATTCCCAAAGTCGATTAATCGAGATTCAAAACTAGGTTAAGCCGCACGAAATCGATTAATCGATTAGTCGAAACTCAAAATCGATTAATCGAAACCATTTCGATTAATCGAAATCGTTTTCACTTAAAATTTTAAGTTTTGGAGCTCACTGGCGTGAGCCAGTCGATTAATCGAAACTCTAAAATCAATTAATCGAGATTCACTTCGATTAATCAAAATCGTGCAGTCCTTCAAATTTTTTTTTTCCAAATTCCTCAAGTAACTCGATTAGTTGAACCTCCAGTTCGATTAATCGAAATCTCAAATCGATTAATCGAATTGTTCTTCGATTAATCGAAATCACACAAAATTCATCAAATTCCTCAAAAATTCCTAAGTTATTCGATTAATTGAACCTCCAGATCGACTAATCGAAATCCAAAATTGATTAATCGAAACCCAAATTTATTAATCGAAATTTTCCTTCTTTCATTTCTTGAATCCTCATCAAATTTCCAGTCACTGGCACATGCCAGTCGACTAATCGACCAAAATCGATTAATCGAATTTCCAAATCGATTAATCGATTTTCAAATCGATTAATCGATTTTGATCAGATTCTTTAAACTTTCAAAATTTTCTGTTTCCTTGATTTCTCTTGGTAAATTATGATACCAACTAGTCATTGGTTCCACTAAAACATATCATCACGACATTTAACTTAGGAAACGCTATGTGGATAAGTGGTTTCCCTTTGATAAATTGATCATTAGATCGATATTGAATTACAACATATAGTTTTAATCCACAAACATGCTTGCAGTGATACAATTTGACTTTCAAGCTATCGCAAACAAGCTTGGATACTATTCTTTCACGTCGGCCTCTCGTTCCCATGTAGCTTCCTCGGCCGGATGATGCTTCCATCGGACAAGTACTAATGGAATCACTTTTGTTCGCAACACTTGTTCCTTTCGATCCAAAATCTCCACTGGCTCTTTGATCATAGTCATGTCCTCATGCATCTCAATTGATTGACCGCTCAACACGTGATCAGGGTCATTAAGGTACTTCCTGAGCATAGATACGTGGAAGACATTGTGTACTGGATCGAATAACGGTGGCAATCCAATGCGGTAAGCAACTTCCCCTACTCGACCCAAAACATCAAAAGGTCAAAGATAGCGGGGACTTAGCTTCCCTCTCTTTTCAAACCTCATCACCCCCTTCATAGGTGACACTTTGACAAACACGTGTTCACCCACCTTGAAGTCTACACTCGCCCGCTTGATATCGGCGTAGCTTTTCTGTCTGCTCTGAGCCGCTTTGAGTTTTGCCCTTATCATACGAACATAGGTGGCATTATCTTCAAGTATTTCGGGTCTCAAAACAAATTTCTCACCCGTTTCTTCCCAATTGATGGGCGATCTATATCGCCGTCCGTAGAGAGCTTCATATGGTGCCATCCCAATGCTCGTCTGAAAACTGTTGTTATATGCAAACTCAATCAAGGGTAGGTGTTGATCCCACGATCCTTGCAATTCTAACATACATGCCCTAAGCATGTCCTCAATGATCTGATTGACCCTCTCAGTTTGTCCATCAGTTTGCGGATGGAATGTCGTACTAAAATCTAGTCGCGTTCCCATTCCTTCTTGAAATTTCTTCCAGAACTTTGATGTATACAATGGGTCACGGTCTGAAACAATGCTACTCAGAATCCCATGCAACCGGACAATCTCTTTCATATACAGTTCTGCCAGTCTTCCTGCCGTGTACATCGTGTTGTAAGGCAAGAAGTGCGCTGACTTGGTCAATCGATCGACTACTACCCATATGGCATTGTACTTCTTTGCAGTACGCGGGAGTCCAACGATGAAGTCCATAGAGATCGATTCCCACTTCCATTCCGGTATAGGTAGAATATTGCTATAGGCTGCTATTGATCTTGACTTGCTGACACGTCAAACACCGAGACACGTACTCTGCCACATCTTGTTTCAAGCCTCTCCACCAGTAGTTCTTTTTCAAATCTTGATACATCTTTGTGTTTCCCGGGTGGATAGCATAGCTTGATTTGTGAGATTCATCGAGAATTGTTTGCCGTAGATCGGCGTTATCCGGAATACAAAGGTGGCCCGTGAACAATAAGGAACCATCCTCCTTGATTGAAAACTTAGATATAATGCCTTCAGTTACATCTTGACGAATCTTTGTTAGCGCTGGGTCTTTCATCTGTAGCTCATGGATATGCTCGAATATCATCGGTCTCACTGTGATATTAGCCAAAAAGGCTCCTGTAGCTTGTGACTCAATGTTTACATCATATAGTGCTAGATCTTCAAGCAGCTTCCATCTGTGCATACCCAAAATTAAACTAGCCAATTGAGCTGCACTCTTCCGACTCAAGGCGTCAGCCACCACATTAGCCTTGCCTGGATGGTACTGTATGGAACAGTCATAGTCTTTGAGAAACTCCATCCATCTGTGCTGTCTCATGTTTAGTTCCTTCTGTGTAAATAGATATCTGAGGCTCTTGTGATCGGTGAAAATTTCAAACATCTCACCGTACAAGTAATCTCTCCAAATCTTGAGCGTGAAAATGACCGCTGCTAATTCCAGGTCATGTGTCGGATAATTCTTTTCATGCTCTTTTAACTATCTCGATCCGTACGCTATCACCTTTTTGTGTTGATTAAGCACACAGCCCAAACCAGTATACGAAGCATCGCTATACACTGCAAACCCTCCACTGCCTGAAGGTATAGCTAACACTGGAGCTGAAGTGAGTCTCTTCTTAAGTTCTTGAAAACTCTTCTCGCATGCCTCACTCCATTCAAACCTTGCATCTTTCCGTATAAGTCTCGTGAGTGGTCCTGATATTTTTGAAAAACCCTCAACGAAACGCCGATAGTAACCCGCCAATTCAAGGAAACTGCAGATGTCGGTCACAATCTTTAGTTACTCTCAATTCACTACTGCTTCGATCTTTGCTGGATCTACAGTGACACCAAGCTTTGAGACAACATGTCCCAAAAAGCTAACTTCTTCTAACCAAAACTCGCACTTGCTGAGCTTGGCGTACAGTTGATGTTCACGTAAAGTCTGTAGGGCCATTCTCAAATGCTTCTCGTGCTCTTCCTCTGATTTCGAATAGATTAGGATGTCGTTAACAAACACTACGACACAAGAGTCTAGGTGTGGTTTAAACACCCTATTCATTAGATCCATGAATGACGCCGGGGCATTTGTCAACCCAAACGACATCACTAGGAACTCATAGTGTCCGTATCGAGTCTTGAATGCAGTTTTCTGAATATCCTCTGCCTTGACTCTCAACTGATGGTATCCCGATCTCAGATCGATCTTAGAAAAGTACCTCGCTCCTTGCAGTTGATCGAATAAGTCGTCTATCCTAGGCAAAGGGTATCGATTTTTAATAGTGAGTTTGTTTAATTGTCGATAGTCAATGCACAGACGCATCGACCCATCTTTCTTCTTTACAAAAAAGACCGGTGCTCCCCATGGAGACACGCTCAGTCTAACAAACCCCTTGTCCATTAATTCTCGTAACTGCTCCTTCAATTCCTTCAACTCAGCAGGAGTCATTCTGTATGGTGCTTTAGAAATAGGTTCCGTTCCTGGTGCTAAGTCGATGGTGAATTTTACTTCTCTCTCTGGAGATAATCTGGGTAACTCCTCTGAAAATACATCGGCGAAGTCTCGCACAACTGCTATCTCTGAGATAACATTCTTCTCCTCTTTATGCTCCTTCAAAAATGCCAAGTATCCACTACACCCTTTTCTGATCAGTCACTTGGCCCTGACTGCCGAGATAAGTGGTAGGTGTGTCGACCTCTCTCCTTGAAATCTAAACGATCTCCTCGTGTTGGGTCTGAAGATGACGACCTTATTCTTACAATCTATCGTCACACAATAAGTTGATAACCAATCCATGCCAAGGATCACATCGAATCCTTGCATGTCTAATAGAATTAGGTTCGCCGGTAGCTCAAAGACATCTCCATCCATGACCCTCACGATCACGGAGTTGCAACCCTTTTCGGTATCAACCGCTTTCCCAGTAGGAACAGTCACAGTTAAAACGAAGTCTAACTCCTCTGGGTCGACTTTCATCCTCTTTGTGAAACGAGGGGTAACAAATGAGTGGGTAGACCCCGGGTCTATCAACACTCGAGCTTCCTATGTCACATTGCTTCCCTTCTTATATATTTGTAACGTACCTAACCATACATACACATATATATACTATTTATTATCATACTAGAATTTATGACATGCAAGTTTTTCTTAATCTCCTATGTGTAGATGCACCTTCTCTATCTAAAAATTTCAAGAATTGAAAATCTTTATTTAAAAGGAAGCTCACCTTGAATCACGTCATTTGTGTTTTGAGCCTCTTTAGCTGTGACTGCGTAGGCTCTTCCTTGGACGATCGGCTTCCTCTCTTGTATAGGTCGTGGAATAGGTACTGAAGCCGTCATCCCTTTGTTCATCTCAGCGCATTCCTTGATCAAGTGGCCCACCTTGCCACATCGAAAGCAACCCCGAGTGCCTATCCTACAGTCAGCTGTCTTGTGAGGCTTGCCACACTTGGCACAAGTCTCACTAGGTGTGGAAGAAGCTGCTCGAGAAGCACCCTATGTGACTGTAGCACCGATAGTAATAGTAGGGCTCTCGTAGCGTATTGGTCTCCCTGACGCGAGCAATGGAAATCTCTGCTGGTTGTTCTGCTGCGCCGGTGTCCCATAACCTCCTTAAAATGGTGGTTTCTGATTGTTTGGTATGAACCTCAGCTTTTTGTTCACCGATTCATAATTTCCCGTTCTGCTCTGATCAGTGTTTCACCCTCTTTGTTGCTCTCTCTGACGGTATTTGCTCATGACCTCCCCATAGGTCCTTAGTTGGAATGATGCTACTCCTCCCCTCACGTCCGGCTTCAAACCTTGCTAAAACCTCTTTGCTCTCATCATCTCAGTGATGACATAGTCGGGCACAAAGCTAGCGAGTCACATGAACTCCACTCCGTACTCTCTCACACTCATCTTCCTTTGCACCAATTGTAAAAACTGATTTCCATCTTGTTCCTCACCACCTCTGAAAAATACTGCTTGTTGAATTTCTCGACAAACTCATCCCAAGTCCAGGGCATATCTGGAGTCTCCTGAGCCCTAGTCCGTGAAACGGACTTCCACCAAGGCCCAGCCTCTCCGTCTAACATGTAGGCTGCCCAACGAACGCTCTCGTCCTTCGTGCACATCAGTACACTGAATACTTTCTCCATCTCACTCAACCAATGCTCTGCCACTATAGGCTCTCCCTGTCCAGAAAAGCTAGGATGTCTCATCCTCCTAAACTCAGTAAAAGCAGATGATGCTGGCGGTGTCGGAGCCACTGGAGGTGTTGGTGGCTGATGCCGCTCATGAGCTGTATGAGCTGCCAAAGATGTTGCTTGTTGAGCCATAGCAGCTTCCATGGTCTCCATGGTGTGCATCATCCTCTGACGCTCCTCTCTATCCTCGTTTCGTTCTCTAACCCTCTCTTGTTCTCTTTGATCTTGATCCTGACGATCTCGATCTTGATTCTCTCCCTGATCTTGGCTCCCTTGGCCACCACTGCCAGAAGCCCCTCCATGTCCTATAGGCTCTCTATTCACATCAGAGATAAAATCATCTCGACTACGCAAGCTTCTACTATGGCCGCCCCTGGGTCGGCCCCTTCCTCTAGAAGACATAACTGTCTGTACGTGAAAATAAAGTTTTCATTAGCAGAAGTCCCTATGCTCTGACCAAAGAATGATCGTCAGAGTTTCTAAAAGAAATAGCTTTGATACCAATTGTGATAGCCCGGATTTCAGCACCTCGAAACCCGTGCCATCAGCACGATCCTCCAGACCGTGCCCCAAAATTATGCACGGAACATTGGTATAACAAGCACAATTAAATAAATAAAGTAAATAATTTCATAAAGCGGAAATAGTTAATATGCCTAACTGGGATATGCAAAAGACAGTTCTACTTTTATGCCACTGCATGAACAGAGAACCGACCCGAACCATCGGTGATAAACAGATCACCCCAGATGGTTCGCCAAAAGAATAATCCAAATCTAATTACATGTTTAACAAAAAGAAGGCTTGGCATACCAAGCCGTACAACTAGCTCTCAAAAACTACTCTCTGTCAAAGTACACAGCAGAGTCTCCTAGAAGAAGTCCTCGGGTGGAGGCTCCAACTCGTCTCCAGGCACGTAATCCGAGTCACCCGAATCTACGCCTCCCAAAGCCTCAACTGCTGCTATCAGTGGACCTGCGACGTATAGTCTAAAGGGTGAGCTACATCTTAGCTCAATAGGGAACCAACACAATGAACATATAAATTAAGACTCACATATATTCCATGATATTCTAAGCATGATGTGTCTATGCATTTGCTAGAAAATGGTTTAAAAGTTGATGAATTACATTCAAGTTTACTGGTTATTAGCATGTCTTACTTTACTATTGAATTATCATGAATGACACTGAGCAGGCCTAAAGCAAAACTTAAATCTTCAACTTAAGTAATCCCCGAGCAATATAGCATCGAGCCCCGATGAGATACCCTTCATCGTCGTCTAAATAGACAGTTGTTATAAAAGTATTTCTTGGGAATACGACCCAAGCCCCTTTTTCACTAGGCGACGGGGTTAAATATCACTCAACATCCCTGAGATGTTTTTACAGTTACGGATAAACCTTCGCACTGGTATACGGATTGGCCGCCGTACTAGTCACAGATATCCTGCCGCGTCAGTCATGGGTATCCCGCCACGTCGGTGGGGTATCCTATCAAACCTCAAATAACAAAAATAATATGTGCTTTACATATAGTTATTCACCGTGTAAGTGTGCTATCTTATATCAGTTAGGCCTCAACAATAATTATTAAATCATATGTATACATTCCTGGGATATATATATACCCGCATCACACCTGATGCCTTTATTACTTTCTCATCCCCTGGGAATGTCTCAATCTCATTAGATTACTTGTTCTTAATTACTTGCATCACACAGATGCCTTTATCACATTCTTGGTGTTACACACGCACCCATTTTCACAAAGCTTTTCATAGTTAAAAGAACTTCAAATATGATAATCATATCACTACATACATGCTCTTGCAATTAAAGTACATGTTCAAGGTGTTCCCTACCTCAATTCTCTGAAGGTCCAAGCATCAAGGTCCCACGCGGCTCCTTGTGCTCGCTTTCACACGTACCACCTATGGTACATCATAACATATGCAAAACATCACTAAAGATGTAATGAAGAAGGTCCTAGACCCTCCATGAATCTCAAAGTAAAATTATAAAGTCAAGTAAAACTGTTAAAGTCGATTAATCGATTCCCAAAATCGATTAATTGAAATACAATTCAATTAATCGATTCCCAAAATCGATTAATCGAAACTCAAATAGATTAATCAATTTTCAAAATCGATTAATCGAGATTCAAATTCGATTAATCGATCCCAAATCGATTAATCGAAGTCTCTAACATAATAAAGTCGATTATCAAATCGAGTGGTTGAAAGTCTGAAATCGATTAGTCGATCCCAAATCGATTAATCGAAATCTAAAATCGGTTAATCGATTTCCCAACTCGATTAGTCGATTTCTCTAGGTCTCTTTTCTCCAGCCACTGGAGGTACCCAATCGATTAGTCGATTTCCAAATCGACTAATTGAAATTCAAATCGATTAATCGAAATACAATTCGATTAATCGAAATCGGGCCTTCATGACTTTTCAACTTCAAAGTCAAAATCGATTAATCGAACTCCAATTTCGATTAATCGATTTGGCCAGATTCAGCCCCCTTCCGACTGTTCTTCCAAATCTTTCTCCTTTCTTTTTTAAGCCTTCAATCTACCCATTTTAAACTATATTGATTGAATCTTAACCATCATACATTTATGCATTTACTTCAAATTAAAACTTACCTCAATAATCCCCTCAAGGGATTTATTTATTGGGTTTGATAGCTAAGGTTCCATCATTTGCTTCACGATCCCAATCGCTTTGAATCCATCAACGAATGCTCTTATCTACCCTTTGATTTGCATTCAGCTCTTCCTCAATAACTCCTCTTTACTCTTCTCTCTCTCCTCTTAACTCTCTCTTCAACAATCAAAGCAAAAAGAAACTAGGGTTATTAAAACCCTTATATCCTCTCTTGGCCTTGTGTATTAAACACATACACCAGAGATGGGTGTATGTGACTTTAAACTAATAACATTCACTACACTTGAGTCTCATTTGTATCACATCAATTCATCACTCTATGAATTCGAGGTTTGACCATCACTTGGTCAACCTACGATCAATCGGGCACGGATCTCGAGGTCAAAGTCAAATAGTCAAAATTTCTGGGATATTACAATAAATAAGAAAATCCATTATATTTTCCAAAGTTCAAACCTCAAATAGTCAACATGCTTTATAGTTCCAATACAAATCTCATCAACAATTTTCTCAAAAGTACTGGGCTTAAAACAAGAATAAAAGAAATAGAAAGATCATGTCAAAACCCAGAGTGCAAGCGTTGGTAACTCTATAAGAAAAATGAGCTTAAACTATTAGCTCGATAATTATTCCTCGATCTTTCCTTGTTCAGCTCCTCTAGCTCTGGCTGGGTGGTTGTTGACTAATCTTAGGAATTTCTGGGTCATGAAATGACTATAAGCGGTAAAGCTTAATAAAGTCTTAGTTAATTTTATAATAAGTTTTCAGTACAAGTAGTGTAAGGTTGCGTATGACATAACTCTTTGCTAGCCCTTGGCATAGCAGAGTTCAACTGCGTTAGCAGGTTCCCATCTTCTTTGCTAACATCCTGCTACTTGCTTTAGTAAGTACCCCTTCTCCTTGATAACTCTTTGCATAGGAAGATTTTATACATGATTTACCTGTTCAGCAATTCTACCCTCCTCTCTACTCACTCCTTGCCATAGCATATTTTATTTGCTCTGGTAGGGAGTTAGTAGAGAGCTGGGAGGTAGCTGCTAAAGCAGGTAAGTCCTCCTTTGCAGGGAGTTAAAAAAGAGAATGAGAACGAACTAAAGTAGGTGAACTCTTATGTGGTAGGGGCTAGCGGAGAGTTACGCCATACGCAACTTAAGAAAATTTCATAGGTGCAAGTGCAAGCGAGGTTTCCAGCAGTTGTGATAACATAAAAATAAACTAGACTAGACTATCGTTAAACAAAAATTCTAAGTACAATGACATTAAACAAATTCTATCTAGCATGGGAATAAGTATAAATAAATTGACACAAACTTACAAATTATCATGCAACATTATTCACTAAGCACGAGAATATTATTCTACAGATTTACAAGTAATAAGTTTTACAAGGTACATTAGATTTTATAAGCTTATTTACGTATCAATTTACTGATTTATTTTACTTTGTTGATTATTTGATTTATTTATTTATTATTAATATCTTTTAATTAATGTGGTACGATACCAGACACCAACCATGGTCCAAGATTCAAGATGCCAATATTTACTCGAACAAAGGCTGACACTCTCTCCCATTTAGTCAATCAAGACAAGGATAAATGACCATATTGGTCTAACTAGACTCAATCCTCAGCTGACATTTCAATAACTCTTTCAAGTACGAGATGCTCATACGAGCCTGTTCGTGAGAACAATGATTAGCGATGCGAGCTTTCAAGTTCAAGATAGTATCCTCCTTCCACTTTCGAGATTTCAGGATTGGTTATTAAGTAATTAATATTCAAGATTCAATATGTTTAGGATTTCCATATTTAGGTTCAGTATTCAAGTATACTTCTTTCTAGAAGTTCAAGTTCAAGTTCTCATTTTGGATTCAAGATTCAAGTATTCAAGTTTCCATTTCGAGTTCCAGTAATCAAGTTCCCATTTCATGTTCAAGATTCAAGTATTCAAGTTCAAGTTTAATTATGTCACTAACTCATATCTATCAACCAGTTTCATCAATTATACATGTGACAGCCCGAATTTCCTACCTTGAAACTTGTGCCATCAGATCACAGATTCTGACGATCCCTGAACTGAACACACAAGATGTCAACTCACACAATAGACTTTAAGCCGATCTCTCTTACTTAGTAGATAGAGTTAACATATATATATGACCAAAAGAATTCCAAATCTATATATATATAACCAGACAAAGTGACGATTCTAATTCCATGCGAAGGTGGATGGACACAAGAACCGAAAAGAACCATCGGTGGAGGCGACCCTCACCCAAAACCATGGTTCACAAAATAATCTGTATAATAATTACATGGTTCTAAATTCTAACCAAAGATGGCTGGACGTTCCCAGTCCAAATCACAAAACCTCTAAACAAATCTGACAATAGTTCCCAACTATGGGATAAACTCTTCTAGAGGGGGCCTAGTCTCCACCTCAAGAACATAATCTGGATTCCCCTAGGCCTTCAGATCCTTATCCGTATTTGTACCTGTGACGTATAGTTGAAGGGGTGAGCTAACAGTCTAAGCTCAATAGGGGCATATCAAAAGCATTTACATCATATCAAAAACATAGATTCCATGACTGAGTTTTCATATTTCACACATTTCAAATAGCTCATTTTCTAAGATGCATGAATCAAAGTAATATGGAAATATTATACAAATTTGTAAACATCATTTGTTTCTCTTAATTCTTATTCACAAATCATATTTTCTCACATTCTTGCTTCACATCTTATTGTACTTAAAACAGGTAACTTAAATTACCACCCCAAGCAAACGTAGCATTGGGAGCCATATATTATACCGATGGAAATCCCAACCATCGTTGTTCAATGAACCATTTCACGAAATACCCAAGCCCCTGTGTTGTGAGGGATACTTATGGCGAACGAAGTATTACCGTTGGTCGGTAAGAGAATGAACGAATATTCCGTCGTATCGGAGCACAATTTGAGATTCGTTATACTGAACCTTAAATCAAAGTGTAGATTCTAACTTATAGTTTAACACCATGTAAAGTGATTTATTTTATAGCTTGATTTTTGAGTCTCAAAAGGTTTCTTGCACACACATACTTATCACCCACACGTACTTATGATTTACACATTTTAAATCACATGATTAAATCCATGTATAAAGCTCAAACAAAGCAAATCACATCATTACTTATCATATCATAACTTCTATGTATTTTCGTATTAATATAAATGATGTAGAATATTCCCCTACCTCAAGTCATGCTTAGCACAATCCGCACTAAATCTTTCGAGAACTCACACAAATACTCAACACTTGAACCTACATCCCAAATCACCCAAAGAGTCCTTAGAACTGCTTAAGAAGGCCTAAAGATCCATATTTCCGAAGAATTCTCACAAAAAGGCTCAAAATAAGCCTAACTCTGTTTCTCGCACGCGCGAGATACAGGGTCGGGCGCGCGAGCTAAAAAACACTAAACACCTCGAGCATGCCAGTGAAAAATAACTTACTGAAGCTTTTTTTCTCCAGCGGCCTCGGGTGCGTGAGGTTCACTTAAACCTTAGAGAAGGCATCTCGCGCGAGCGAGAAACACAGCTCGCTCGAGCGAGTCCATGGGCCACTTAATCTCTCGCGCGAACGAGAAACACAACTCGTGCGAGCGAGTCCATGGGCCACTTAATCTCTCGCGCGAGTGAGTATCAGAGGCTCATTGTAGCCTCTGTTCTCAGTCGAGCGAGGCACGATTTTGCCTTTATGAAGACACTTCACGCACGCGAGGAATATAGCTCGCGCTAGCGAGTTTCAGAAACTCATCAGATATGAGTTTTTCCAACTCGATCTTCTCGCGATTTCTTCGCCATTCTCATCTACATTTCTCACAAAATCTTACGGGCATCTTATTCTACAAATTTAATCACTCAAAATCAGTTTTTACCTTCTATTCTTGTCGAATCCACTCGAAAATCGGAGAGTTCCTCATTCTTCAACAACAAAATGGTTTTTCAAAACCCCATTCGGATAAAATCTATGCTCCACGATCTCCCCAACTTCAAAATCGAATGGCAACCTCTCTCACCCAAGTTTGCGGAATTTCCCAATGGTTTAGAGGTTTGGAGCACAAAGGATTTGGCAAATCCTTTTCTTCTTCACAATCCCCTCTTTCCCTTATCTTTCCCATTCTCAAAGCTAACAAAAACAAGCACATAGGTCTTGCACGTGATTTACCCCTCACTTATCCAAGCAAGCACTTTGCTTCCTTGTGAAGCACAAACACACAATTGTGTGTTACACTTATCCACTTGCACTCTTAGTGTAAAACACATACACACATAGTGTTGTGTGTGAAATTTTCATTGGTTCAAACGTGAACCCACACACCTAACTTGATACACACCTATTCTCACTTGCCCACTGGTCATCACACACACATACAAATCCCGTAAAATCCATGATAGTACAATGCACCGCACCCACATGTGCACCCATTTGACTTACACGACTTTTGAAAAGTGGGGATATTACAATACAATTTCAAGCAATTCACTCAAATCATAAGTCAAAGTCAACTTTTCAAGTTCCATGACTTGGTCCTAAGGGAGGATCTCGCCGGTACGCACTTAGACTAAGTGTTACCTCAGTTTAGAGTCCAACAAGAACTTATGTTTATCGTTGACGATGAAAAGGGCTTGATCGTCTCTAATCGAAGCTTAAGGCATCGAGGTGTCTGTTTCTAATAATCTTACGAATTTATTTGAGTTAAGTCAACTGATTAACCATTCATCGATGGATCAATACCTCTTACTCCTAAGGAATATCCTATGGCTTCAATAGCTTCCTCATTTGAGCATTGTAAGGCTCATAAGAGAGACTCATTCTATGTTTTTCGAATATGGGCGTCAGGTCCATTCCATTCTTATTAAAGACTCACTTGGATCTCGAGTCAAATGGGTCAAGTCTTATTCCATTTAATTTAGTGATTGGGCCTCAGGTCCAACCATTGGTCCATATCAGGTGTTCGGGTTGGGAATTTGGACTTAGACAGGTCCAATCCTATGAGTTCAAGGTCTGTGTGTCATTTCTTATATGGTTTGGGTCTTCACTAGATCTAATTCTAAGTAAACGGACATTTTCAAGGTCTCGACCATTTTATGTTCATCCGTTATAGGTCTCTATTATTTACTTTTTAAAACATTTTGGGCTAGGTACATATCTTAGAAAATCATTTAAGGCATACTGGGTCATGGGCCGAGTAGTTGGGTCTTAACAAAATTCATTTTACTAAGTAATTGGTATTTGGGCCTTTGGGGCCATCTAAGGGTTCGGTCCAACGACTTAGTTGACTAAGTCAACATCAGTCTCATCACAAGTTATTCTTACAGTAACTACTTTGATAAGGTATTTACCAGGCGATCACGGGTTTCGGGGTAAGTCAAGATTTTGACTAAAATCTTCAAATTGTGAATTTTTTCACAAGTGTGTCGTACACCTTGCGATAAATCGCACGCCATTTTCAACTCCAATCTAATTTTTGAGTCTTACCAAAAATGGGTGAAAGAGGGTCAGTAACCACATCCTTCACAGGTGGTGGTACTAAAAAATATGATTAGACATGATCATGGTCGACAAATTACTGAGATATATCCTCGTTTATCAGGTTATTAGGTTAGGTTTATTAGGCCTTAATGTCAGGTCTGTAACTCTTAGTGCCGATATCAAAATCGCACACTCGATGGCTTTTTGGGAAGCTCAGTGAGTTATCTAAACTTTCTTTTTATATTTAATGGGTCAAAAGTCAAAGGATTAGGATGAAATGAGGTCAATCCAATCAAAGGTCAAGTCTAGTTACTGGCTGGGTGCCTTGATTTGCAGTTCTACGTCACGTGGTTCCAGATTTTTCAGCTGACAATCCTAATAGAATTATCGCATGAAAATTAATCAAGTATTAGGGAAAAGTCAAGGTTTGACCTTAATTTTTCCCAGATTTTTCTAAGGGTGTCTTGGCATGGAAATCATAGCTCTTCGAGCTCTGATTTCTACTGTAATAGGGCAGTTTTGTTGTCTTGTGCTCCGGGTGCCATAACTTTCACACCGCGAGAAGTTCGGGTTTAAAATTTTAATTGGGTATTGGGAACCCATTAAATTATTTATCTAAAATTTTTGGGATTTTTTTAGAATTTATTTCAATTTAGTTTTCTCTTTGTTCTGAGAATAAATTGTTGTGGGCTGCAAGGCCTATAGATTTGGGCCATCGATGGTATCCACCTAGTGGTCCATCTCATGCCACAATTTTCGGGTCTCGGTCCGGGATGATTCCATGTCAGTCCCAGGTCCATCGAAGTCTTGTTTAGAGTATGTCCTATCAATTTAATCGGTACGTGTTGCTTGTCGGTATTACCCTATTCGTCGGGTATTGATTTATCTAGAAATTTCGGATTGGCTTGGAGGGCCATCCGATCGAACTTAAATTTTCGGGCACGATTATCATTTTCAAATCCTTTTCTTTTCAAATATCGGTTTTATGAAAATTAGGGTTTTCAATAAACTTTTCAATTAGATTTTAAAAACTCAACTGATGCGCGCTACAACATAAATTACCCAAAATTCGAGATTTTATCGATAACGATCTATCACTGTTAATCACTCATGATCAACATTGGTCATGAGCTTGGTTTGGAATCTTATAAAACCACAAGTCAATCAAAATGGTCAAATTTCAAGTGAGACCATCTAATGGTTCCGATTAACATTTAGCTATATAGAACCTATGTATCGAGATTTTCCTATACATGCATCTATCACCGTTACAATTCCTATGATCAAGTCTAAGATTTCAAGCATACAATTTTCAGAATTTACCATCTTATCCTAGCTCATCAGTGGGTCAAGAATTCATGAGCAAAATCACACAAGCAATTAAGTCTATGCATCTAAACCATACAATTCAGGTAATTTCAAGCAACTTCAAGCAATTACAAAATAGTCAATCATGATCATCCTATTTGACTATCATCAAGATCAGAAATTTAACAATAATTTTCTGAGATAAAATCAAAACAATATATTCTAGCTACCATTCATGCTCAAAGAATTAAATCTTATCTTATAGGGCAAGATTCAATACTATGTCATATGCAAACTATCAAGTATCAAACATTCTATAGCCACACATTTTGATCATGATCAAAACCAGTACATGATGGAAATATTTTTGAGATATCACATGAATATTTCATCTATAGCATAAATTTTCATGTCACAAATTTCATAAATTTTCTATAAAAGAAATAACATCAATCAATGCTATACTACACATAGTATCAACATGCATCTATGGCCACACATTGACCTAAAAATTTGTGATCAGGATATAAATTTCCAGAGATAAAAATCATTTAAAATCATCCATGAAACGTATGGATTTCAGCCATAAGATCCATCTAATCTATGTACTATAGCATGGAATTAATAAGCTAGAAATTGGAAATTTATACATACTAATGATTATGGGTCATCTTTGACCAATCTAGACCATTGGATGGCCTTGTATGATTATGTTGATCACATGCATGAACTCCAATCATGCTGTTCAAACATTCATTCTAGAAGACTCCAAAAATTTCAAACAAAATTCATTTATTTTTACAAAAATTCAAGGAAAACCTAAGAAAATTTGAAAATAAGTTGGTCTTGATATATTCGACCAATCTAGACCATTGGATGACCTTGCATGATCATGTTGATCACATGCATGGCCTCCATACATGCTGGTCAACATATATTTCAGATAATCTAAAAGTTTCAAATAAAAAACTCTATTTTTCTCAATAAAATTCAAAGAAAATTCAAGGAAACACTACGCTAAGTAGTTTTAGTCCAGTTGACCAAATATAGACCATTGGATGGCCTTGCATGAACATGTTGATTACATGCATGACCTCCACATATGCTGGTCAACTTATATTCCAGGAAATTTAAAATTTTCAAATAAAAAATCCAATCTATTTTGTAAAAATTCAAGGAAAATTCAAGGAAATTTGAAATTTTATTGGTCTTGACATTGTAGACCAATCTAGACCATTAGATGGCCTTGCATGATCATGTGATCACATGCATGACATCTAATCATGATGGTCTAAATATGTTCTAAAATGTTAAAGAGTTTCAAGGCAAAAAAATTCATTTTTCTATGGAAAATTTCAAGAAAACTCCAAAGAAATCCTACACAATGTTGGCCTTAGCATAGTTGGCCTATCTAAACCATTGGATGACTTTGCATGATCATGCTGATCACATGCATGGCCTCCAAACTTTCTGGTCTAAACAATATATAAAAATTCAAGAACTTAAAGTTCTAGAAACAACTCACAAAACTTGAAATCCATTGCCCTAAACTTAAACTACTAGACTAGAAATTCCAAACAAAGCTTAACTAAGACAATACCTTGGCTTAATACTTAGTTGTTTGCTGGTTGGACTCGATTTGGATGGTGCAAGGGGTTGGGATGAAGCCCAAATTTATATATGTTAAGTGGTGGTGGTGAATGTGAGTTTTGATGGCTAGATTTATGAGACAAATTGAAGATAGCAAGGAAGCTCTAATGGAGGTTTGAGAGAGAGGGAAAATATGAAAATGGTGGAATGGAGGGAGCGCTAGAGAAATTCTATTTTTGCAAGGGCCTTGGGGGACATGGGCTGCAAACTTGGGACACTTGGCTTCAAGTTGCTTCCCAAAGTCTCTCTCCTCTTCCCAACGCTCTCTCTCTCTCTCTCTACTCTCCCATGAGCAATTCATAGTGGACCCCACTTGGGTTCCACGCTGGTCAACTCTTGCCTTTTGTCGTTCTCAAGGCCCTCAAATTTGTGATTTTCAAGTGGTCAAATAAATCTTGTGGTGCATGTGCAAGAGTGCATCTATCACCCTATATTTCTTCAAAGTTTATTAATGGTGTAAGATGGGTCAAACTTTGGTCAAGTAGATTAAGGGCTAGGGTTTGCTAGAAATTTGAAAAATTCTAATTTCTAATTAGTAAAATGAGATAATTAACTTGTAAATGCCCTTAGACTTATTTAAAATTACAAAAGAGCCTTTGCTCCAAGCAAGGCACAAACACATAGTCTCATGAATTAGTGCATCTGATTCTTTGAATTTTATGGGTCTAAGTTTGACTTAACCCACCAACCAATCCTATGATCATCATAAAAATCTGATCCGTTGGCGATGATCTCCTCATCACCACAAAGGCTCAAGGCCAATTCGGGTCAAGTCTCGGGTTAGGGCCCGTCAAGAATCAGTCTGGGCTGGTTACAAGGTATGAGTGTGTTTTACTAAATTTCTAACACACCCATTCAAGTAAATGGGGTGCCCTATGGGTGTTACTGGAAACAAGCAATATCCTATCAATCTAAGGTGGGCGCCTCACAAACTTTGGTGGACCTAACCTCAAGCAGTTACTTAGCGCAGTCAGGTCTCATCAAGTCTCAGTCAATAGTTTGATCAACACAGAAATCGAGGGATAGGTGCTACATAAAGTGATAGGGAAAAGAGATAGAATAGGAATATAGTTTGAAAAGAGAGAGATTGAGGTAAATTTTGTATTTGTTAATATCAAAAATTAAGATCAAGATTTTAAAAAGAAAAGACTTTTTCTTTATTTATTGAATATCCAAAATTTGATAAATCTTCAACATCCTCAATAATCTTTTCAAAGCTTTAAGATACATTTGACAATAATCTTTAACAAATTTTAAGGTTAACAACTTTATCTTTAAGGTTTTTTTAAATAAGGCTTTTTCAAGAAACTTTCAAGATTTTGAGAAGACTTTTCAAAAAGGGCTTTTTAAAATAGGATAGAGAAAAGTGAATAATAAAAATTAGGATAGAGAAGCATTACTATTTCCAATACTTTTGAGGAGGATTTTTTAAAAGGTTTTTTCAAGAATTTCTTTCAAGAGAAGATTTCAGGGTTTTTTAAAGAATATTTTTTTAACCCTTTTTTTAAAAACAAATTTATTTTTTCCCAAGGTTTTTAATAGGATTATTAAGTAGATATTTTCAAGATTTATTAAGGCCATTCAAGAAGTAGAGAATGCAAAAAAAGAAAATCAAGAAACCATAAGGTATGAAAAAATCATAGGGTTTATGAATAGGTATAATGCTAGGATGAGGTTAATTCCTTTTCAAATATTGAAAGAGCATGTTTGTTTTATTTTATTTATTTAATCACCATATATCTTAATGATTAATTATAGAATCACATGATTTATACCATTATTCCTTAGCATATTCACATGTTATTTACTATGCTTATGCTATGTCACTCCGATATGAAAGTTATGTTAATATTCATATAACTTAGTTGATTCCTACGCATGCGAATTTAATAAATTTGAGAAAATGATACCATGCTATGGACTCATAAAGTGGAATATTGCATGACACTTTTACTGAGGTTTTTGGAACATATTTATTATACATTTCATAGCATATGAAAGTAGCAAGATTTATGATTCTCACAAGAATAAGCTATGATACTATGAATGAATTAGACACTATGAACGTTATGAGTACAACGAAAAAAGACATGAAAAATATGACTTTATATAGACATAATGTATTCTAGCATTAATGAATATGTTAAGAGATTACCATTGCATGCTGTAACCAACTTGGATCTAATGGGTAGGTAATCTAAGATATGAGATGGTGACTATTTGTGTCTAAGAGGAGAAGACCATATAGAAGTCTCATACTCAATTGATGTACGATAAGGGCAAAGATTGAGACGACAGACCAAAGATGAAGAATAAGATTTATGTTGTATTGCATTTAATGTTAATAATGAAAATTACCACACGAAAACTAAGGAAGAGACATGAATAAGTCACATGTTATATATCAATGCTTATTTTTGTTATTATTTTATATTGCTCATATATATGTCATGATCTCATTGCGTTTGTTTCACATTATCTATCATTGGAACATTTATCATTATTTGTTCGTATAATGTTTGCATACAGATTTCTTGTATTAGCGATTCTATGGTTGGCCCACTACGTAAAATTAGAGAAAAAAATAACACTACTTGTTTAAGAAAAACAAAAGCTGAAAGTAACTTAAACATAATAACAGCTTAAGGCAGTTGTTTTAAAGGGGTAAATTAGACATTTTGCCAGCTGCACTAAAAAAAATACTGGTTTGGGCCCAAGCCAATTAATGATGGCTCATTCTTCACCACACAAAACCGATCTCCACTTTAGATTCCAATGGTCCCTCTCCCATCTCACCACCTAAAATCAATAACTAAATGGTCCTTTTATCAAGACCTCAAAGGTCTTGCACATATCATCAATATCGTACACATGTTCATCAATCTGGGTCGGCCCCAACATCCAACCAAGCAATCATGCTCATCGGAGGGCTCAAATTAAACCATCTAACTTGAGTACTACTATTCATTTAATTCGGAACATGGTCACGTGCACAACTTGCACTGTATAGATGAAAATGTGTGGTGCCAGATGTACTGATTTGATGATGCATGCACTAGAGATGATGCAAGAACCCCTACACCTGATACCAGCTCAAAGTAAAGCGTATGCCATCTCTAAACTGACTTTGCTTTTTAGTTATAGATACACACGAAATTTGTAACGTTGCATATAGTTTAAAAGGGAGACTTGGAAAAGGTCTACAAAATGTTTCTATTGTAGCCTTGTAGGGAAGAATAGGAAGAACCCATCTCCATATCCTCTGAATCCAATCAGTCGATGTAATTTTAGTGTATAGGTGCCCTTTGTAAATCGGTAGGCAAGAATATAGCTACCCAAAAATACCAAGTCAAATGTTATGTGCAAGAAATAGCTCCCTTTGGGTAACGCTAGTAGACTTTATGACATTGTCTAGAATTCCAGGCACTTTCTTGGAGCTTTTTGTATTATTTCTCTTAGCTGCTTCATTTTCTTCAATCTTTTTTCATTAGATTGTTCAGGCCTTGGGGTTGTTGCAATTTAGATTATTGGGCAACCTGCATCTTCAGCTCGTCACTTATCTTCAGAAAGCCACCAGAATCATCAGGTAATTATATTTATATATTGGTATTCTAACTTATTTGATTCTGACTTTTTAACATATTCATTTATGGAGGCCGCCTTCTCTGTGATTGGTTACAATAAGGCGTTTCATATGTGATGAAGCCTCTGATACCACATAAATCATGGCTTCAAACACTGGTTATAAGGTGAAAAGTTGGGGTTAACAAAACCATGGGACTTTGAAACCTGTGAAAATCTGCCATTGATAGTATTATTATGATTCTATTACGTTTGCTGTCGCTGCAAAGGTATAAAAAATTAGCCCATATTGATATGTATTCGGTTTTCTGGCCAATTGATACCCATCAGGCCCGATATGTAGACAATAATTTTAATATTGAGCGTGACTGCTTCTTACATGATAGCTATTTGTACATGACAACTATTTAAAAAGCAAGTTAAGCAGCATCACGCCAGCTGCGTTGAAACTCGGAAGAAATAAAGGGAAATTTTAGTCACGCCCACCGGTTTAGTGAAAGCGTTTATATCTCAAATCCCTCAAAAATCGTTGATTGTATAAGATTAGATGATGTAGGTCGTATTTCATCCAAATATTTCACAAAATGGATCTTGAGTTCATGACTCACATATTAGACTGTCAGTATTTGATTATATGTGTTCTAAATCTCCAAAAAATGGCATTTGAATCATATGAGACACATCACATTCAAATGTAATTTTTAAGCCATGTTTTGAGATTTGTAATTCATGAAATCAAGAATCTACTGCCTAATAGGTGCGCCATGATTCCAAGATTTATTATGTGAAAGATCTGGGCAAAATGCGGCATCTATCATATGAATCTAAGTAATCAATAACTTTAAGGGATATAAGACATGAACTCTTTTAATAGGTGGGCGCTAATATAGTTATATGGAGCCTTTTGTCAAATTTTTTTAATTCTCCGCAGAAGATAGCAGGGAGACTCAGCCTTTTGTCAAAATAAAAACTGCAACTTTTATAGGTTTTATTATTTTTTATAATCTTTGACATTTAAATATGATAGTAAATATAACCTGTAGAGCATATGCACCAGTTAAGGTGCTTAGTGTTAAAATAGGCCGATACGTATTGGTATTGGTATTGACTGAGTTGTATCGGCCTTGGGCAGATCGATACCCGAGACTAATACCGATTTAGATATCTTGGCCACTGCCCATTTATCCATATATGGGTGGTGACAACAATCACAATAGAATCGTAATGAGTATTATATAGCAAGGTATCAGATATCAGTATTGGCCTTTGGATCAGTCGGCCCAAAACCGGTCTGGGTCGGGATTGGCAGAGCAATTCAGCCGTCCCGAAACAAAACTTTCTTGGTGTTAAAAATTGAAAAATCTATTAAAAACTGAAATTTAAAGAATAAAAAATTGAATTTAAATGACAACCAGTAAATTTATATGGTGCTTGACTTCTTCGACCCAAAATCTTAATCTTTGAATTCAAATGTCAAAGATCTTTAGATCACGGCCAGGCGGCACTAGGGCACACATGATGTTCCATGTGGTACAAATCCTAAAAAGAGACCCATACGAAATCAGATGGCACTCCAGCGTCTTACCTTTACTAATTCTTAGTAGACGCGAGTGGGCATCTTACCTAAGGAATCGCGTTGCCCACCTATTTTAGCCCCTTTTTGTTTGGAAAACTCTTATTAATGTTAGTTTCTTCACTGTGAAAATTCTGGCTACGCCCCTTGATGCTACTCTCTCTCTCTCTAATTCTGGGCGATGATGGAGGTAAGAGTAGGTGATTGGATATGTGGGCGATGCCGAAATCTTAACTTCGGTTTCAGACTGATCTGTAATAGAAGCTGGTGTCGTGATCGAAAAAGTAATGGAAGGCTGGTTACAGAACGGGGGGATAATCGACGACAGCTTCGTACACCACTATCAGCGAATCAACGTGAGGATGTCCTAAATGGATGGAGTATCCAAGGGAGAAAGGAGACTTATCCAAACCGAGAATCTATTTCTCCGCATTGTCATCGTCATGGCTGGCCGGAAAATATGTCTGTTTCTACAAGCGCGACACCAGAAGCGGATCTCGTAATCTCAAACACCTCTGACCATAGCGGATTCTTGCAGAGGACTTGTTTGATCGGAGAGGTCGATATTCCCATTTGGCTAGAGGAAATGAGAGAATGGGTGGCAAGGTCTTGGCTGGCAGAGCAGGAAATAGCTGCCTTGGGTGATAGAAGTTTTCTATTTATATTCAAATCGGCCGCCGGGAAGCTCAAAGTTCTCAAAGGGAAAGGGCCGCAATTTCTGAGCCTGGGCATAAACATCTCATTCAGAGAGTGGAGTCCAAGGGACGACTCCTATCATATAAAGAAGGAATCCCAGAGATGGTTAAAAATCCATGGAGTACCTTTACATGCCTGGTGCATTGAAACCTTTGTTAGGATTGCTGAGAAATGTGGAAAATTTATGGCTTTCAACACATCATCGTCTGATCTGGATTATTTGCTACCACTGTTGGTCAAAATTAGATCAAGCACAGGGGCTCGAATCCTTGAATCGATCAACATTAAAGTGGAGAGTATGCTCTTCAATGTCGTCATTGAAGAAGTGGATGGTGCATATAACAGAGAGAAGCAGATAGCTCAAAGGATGGGCCCTCATTTCAAATGGGTTAAAAAACAAGGTTCCAGAGTAGAATCATCGGAAGGGTTAGGCGAGAAGGCTGACGCTATTCCCAATGTGGCTTTGCCGGAGGCCGTGAGGAACATAGGGGTCTGCACTAAGGATAATAGTGCGAGTCCACACACAAATCCTACCTCTTCTAAAGGGCATCCGTTTTTGAATTTCAAAATTCAAATTATAAATTTCAAACAAATACTACCTGTGTTGGGGCACGTGCTAACAACTGTGCGCTAACTGATATTGCCCCAAATGAAATTGGGTTGGACCTATTGAATCTGTCTGTTGGGGCAAAGCCCCGATCCAAGTACTTGGATTTATTTAAAGGGCCTACAACTGTCTTAGATCCATGTGAAGCTGTGAGTTCTTCCTCATACCCACTTGGGTTTGGTAAATTGTCTTCGTCTGAGAGGGCGAGAGATGAAATACCGATGTTAGTTGAACAGGAGATGGTGTTTGATTCTCTAAGGGACTACACTACAGGTCCAAATATGGATGAAGTGGTTGTTAGGAGAAAGTGGAAAGCATTCTTAAATTCAACAAAAGACTGGGAATCAATTTTGATGGGAATGAGGAAGACTTCATCAAACTGCTAGAGTATATTGAGGAGAGGAACTCCCCTATTTCGCAGCAGGTTGGCAATGAAAGCAAAAAATCAAAACTCTCGGAGAAGGATCACGAATTGAAGCAGTTGGAGACCATAGTCACCTTCAATGGAATCAGAGATCGATCGACTATGCCATGGGACAACATCGTGGGATATTCATGATTGTGTTGTACTGGAATATAAGGGGTATGAGACCTGTGTTTAAGCAAAGAAATCTTAGAGAAATAGCGGCTAGATACAGAGCTGAAATTATCCTGATTTAGGAATCAAAGATGACTGGAGCAGATATTCAGAATCTTCGTGGCTTGAGTCTTCGGAATTCCATGAGGTGGGAGGTTGTTGATGCCATAGGGGCTTCCTGTAACGACCCTAAAATTCTGAACTAAAACCTAACTGCTTCGATATGTGTGCTCGGCACAGAAATTGAGACAGATTTAAAAAATTGAAATTAATATTATTAGAAATAATATTAAGCCGTAGTTAGGTGAATTCACGCGTGAATTCTCGTTTAAATCCGAGTCTTGAAAGACGCTGAAGCGGCATGATACGCCGTAGAAACTACGTAGGTGCTCCACACCGGAGCTGAGGTTTAAGGAAAACAGAAATATCAAGGATATTTCTATTTCATAGCTTATAAGAGAAGGAAGGAGACCTTGATACCTGTTTTTGCAATTTCTCTTATTGTTCCTGATAAACCCTAGCTAGGAGATTAGGTCGAAATCAGTTCTGTGAGAAATTACAATGGAGCGAGAGACCTAGGTTAGGGATTGCTCGATTTGAGAGCGTGGAATCGACGTTAGTACGTCGAGTTGTCTTGCGAGGACTTTTTTTAGCACTGTGTGTTGAAGCGGAGCCACAAATTGTTGTTTCGAGTCGTGAGGACGACGAATCCTAATTTTCGAGTTCAAAACTCTCTTCGGACCGCTTCGTCGAGATCCCGAAAGGGCCATCAAATAGGAGATTCTGAAATTAATTTAGTTAAGATTTGAACACCATAAATGTATAAAAAAGGGTTAGGTATAAGTGTGGATAGGGATCATTAAGGATCAAGGTCAAAATTGGTCAAAACAAGTGACCGCCATTAATGATAGAGAACTGTCATCATTGATCGATCAATCTTGGGATTGATCGATCAATTCGTATAAAGAGTAAATAGGAACAATGGAGCATATTTCTAGAAGTTCAATGCCCGATGGGCATTGATCGATCAAATGGGTGTTTGATCGATCAATTCTGAAGATTGATCGATCAAATTGAGTATTGATCGATCAATATGGGGTGTTGATCGATCACAATGAGGTGATCGATCAAGGACTAAAATGATCGATCAATGGCGAAGATTGATTGATCAATTTGGACATTGATTGATCAATCTACATAAGAATAGTGTGAGAACAGGAAGAGGGAAATTTGAAAAAAATTGAGGATTGATCGATCAATGGAAGATTGATCGATCAATGGAAGATTGATCGATCAAATTTAGGGATTGATCGATCAATAAGGAAGATTGATCGATCAAATTTCATGTGTGATTTATGGATTGAAGGCAGGCATTGATCGATCAAATGAGGCTTTGATCGATCAAGGTTGTGGATTGATCGATCAAACAAGGATGTTGATCGATCAAATCCCCATTAACACTTGTGTGTAAATTGAACGATTGATCGATCAATGATGGCATTGATCGATCAAGGTGATGGATTGATCGATCAAGCAAGGACATTGATCGATCAATCACCCATGTTTTCTGCCTGTTTTGATTTTGTGAATTAGACACTATTGGACACTGTGCCAGTTGATATTCTGACATCCCTGACACTTAGTATACTATGTTGATGGTCTAGGATCAGACCATGACGCTTTGAAAAGCCTTGGATTTGGTTAGAAAGAGGTCTGACTTGAGGTAGGGGAAATCCAACCTAAAAGTGTATCTGAATATGATTTCATGGTTTCTTCACATCTGCATTTGAGTCCTGTTTTTAAAAGCATATTTGCATATCAATAACCATCTGTAATCTAACCATTTGAATCTTTTCAAGATTTCGTGATTCGATACATTGCTTCTGATTTCTGAAATCTGATTTTGAGGTCATACGTGTGTATGTGATTTTAAGTATTTAATCAAGATGATCCCTACCGACTCGGCGGTATATCCGTGCCCTGACACATTCGTGCATCTGCTTTGATAATTTCTTGGCACAATTGCGCTCCATAGATGAGGCATTGTTGCATCCTGAAATTATTCATTTGAACGACGATTGGTTGGGGTTTCCTATCGGCATACACCTGATTACCACGTGCTATATTGTCACGGGAGTTTCTTAAGTTAGAAATATTCACAATTTAAGTCACAAATGAGATATATACATAACATCTGTTCTTGTTTGAAAACTCAGTACATGTCATCTAATTTATCCTGTCTGTATATTCTGATTTGATTTTCTACTTTGAAATACTATCTACAAATCATGTCTTGCATGTTTAATACAATTTTAGCTGAGATTCTTCTACTAAGCTTAGATATAGCTCACCCTGTTTTCTATAACAATTATAGGTTCTAAGGCTAGAGCTCCCGACACTGAGAGCGATCCTGATTACCAGTCTAATCCAGAGGCTGAGGCTGAGGAGGAGGACAACGACACCCCAGCGGACGAGTTCTATTAGCCGTCTGGGTATTAGTTTGTACTTTTTAAGATTTTGTACTGAATTCTGAATTATTGTGTGCCTGGTGGCCACCGTCTGTAATTATTATTATAAATGTTTGTTTATTTGTACTATTATACATTCTGTAGGAACCACTATTAGGAACAATTATTTTGGGTGATGGATGTCGATCACCAGTGGTTCTTCTTGGTTTCTTTTTGAGAATGTATATTCTTTTGTCTTTATATAGATGCTTTGTTATTATTTTTTATTTTATTTTACAAGCCTTATATGATGACTCGATCTGTCACTACTGGACAATGTCTGCTTTGATTTTCGCTAGACGAGCAGACACTCTGTGATTTGTTTTGGGGATCATCCAGAGCATGATCCTGATGGCACGAATTTTCGAACACAAAAATCTGGGCTGTCACAGTTGGTATCAGAGCCTAGGCTTTAGGTTGAACTACGGGTTCATATTGGATTGTTTTCATAATCTATGTACTGATCAGTGTTATTGTTTTCATAATGACAGACCAGTACTATGGGCTCAAAGTTCAGGGGTGGACACAGTGGAGGCAGAGAAGGACAGAGAGAGGTCCCTTTGCAAGACATTCCCAATGTTGCTGGGACATCTAGGGGATTGGGGTTCCTATCGAGTGAAAATGTCGTTCCTATAGGACCGAGAGGAGGAAGAAGAGGCAACAAGGATAGAATGGAGCAAGTGTTGGAAGCATTGGCTGTCAACGTCGCTCAACAAACTACTGCCTTGAATCAGCAAGCAGCAAGACCACCTCACCAACCCGACGGTTTTGCCGAGTTTAGGAGAATGAGGCCTCCTAACTTCTCGGGACAAGTTGATCTTATTGAGGCTGAGGGTTGGATCGAGGAGATGGAGAAGTTGTTTGAGGTGCTCCAATGCACATATGTAGAAAAAGTGCGTTGGGCAACTTTCAAACTGGACGGTAATGCAGGGCCTTGGTGGAAGTCGGTCTCTAGGCACAGAGAGCAAGAGCTTTCTAATGTCCCTTGGACATGGGCGAAGTTTGTCGAGACCTTCAACGACAAATATTTTCCCAAGATCGTGAGGCACCAGTGGGAAGTGAAGTTCATTAAATTAGAACAGGGGGCTATGACCGTGCGAGAATACAGCGCGGAGTTTGACCGATTAGCAAGGTTTGCTCCGCAACATGTAGCCACCGAGTTGATACGAGCTCGGAAGTTTCAATTGGGGTTG
This sequence comes from Chloranthus sessilifolius, assembly GCA_021018995.1. NCBI lineage: Eukaryota > Viridiplantae > Streptophyta > Magnoliopsida > Chloranthales > Chloranthaceae > Chloranthus > Chloranthus sessilifolius. Next base: position 140,265,058 of record CM037588.1, on the reverse strand, counting down.
AGGCCAAATATTCAGAGGGAGGTGGCCATATGGGAGCTTGAGACACATGCGGCAGTCATGTCCAAAGCTCTCATTTCAGAGGAAGAATGCCATAAGCAATTTGCTTGGAAGGACAAGGAAAACCGAGAGATGTCTTTTCAGGGGCAATCTCAGGACCCTAAGTAAAACAAGAGGGTTAGATTCTCCAGACCTCCGAGATACCCTACATACTCCAAACCGGCGATATCTACAGGGCCTAGTTCATATCAGAGGCCAGCCGTACCTGCATCTTTCAGACCATTCCGACCGTCTGGTTCTTCTGGCAGCGAGGTTTCTGTAACGCAGGGATCTTCGAGGGTATCATCATTCACTCCAGCCCTGTCATGCGCTAAGTATGGGAAACCACACAAGACAGAGGACTGCAGGAGAGAGAGTGGTGCGTGCTTCAGGTGTGGAAAGATGGGCCACCTAGTCAGGAACTGCTCAGAGGAGAGTAAAGACAGTAGGAACGGTTCGGATCAGTGTCTACACAGAGATCTTCTCGACCTGTGGTTCAAGGTCGAGCATATGCTGTTACTGCAACTGATGCTCTGACATCGAATGATGTCATACAAGGTATGATTAAATTTCAAAGTGAGATTATTTTTGTAGAATGGACTGAAAATTAGTAATGTAGAATTATTGTTGATATATGACAATGATGTATATTACACATGCACATTGTAATCACTTGATTGAATTGTGCCACTGAATTATAGGTGTATTGAAGGTGTATCAACGTTGTGATATTTGCTTTCATAGAGTACGAGTTTTGGTAGACCCAGGTTCTACACACTTGTTTGTCAGGCCTCAATTTATGAAAGAATTGTCACTTTTGAACATTTAGACTTCATATTGACGGTGTCTATTCCTACGAGGAATTCAATGAATGCAGGCACAATGTGTAAATCAGTGATTGTATTGGTAGAAGATCATGAGACGATGGCAGATTTGATACTGTTAGACATGCAAGGATTTGATATTATTCTTGGAATGGACTGGCTATCCGCTTATCATGCGAGCGTCAATTGCCTTCGGAAAGTTGTAGTTTTTCGTCCTCCAAAATTGAAGTCATTTAGATTCTTCGGGGTGAAGTCTAAGGTAGCTTCGTTGATATCAGCTATCCAAGCCGAAAAGATGATGAAGAATGGATACAGTGGCTATATGGCTTTTCTGTAAGAGCAACGGGAAGAGAAAAATATGATATCCGATATTCATATTGCGTGCGAGTACCCCGATGTATTTCATGAGGATTTTCCAGGACTACCACCAGCTCGAGAGGTTGAATTTGCAATAAATTTAATTTCGGATACTGAGCCAGTGTCTAAAGCTCTGCATCTAATGGCTCCTGCAGAATTGTAAGAATTGAAGGAGCAATTGCAAGAACTGCTTGACAAAGGGTTCATTCGATCTAGTGTGTCTCCTTGGAGAGCACCAGTACTATTTGTCAGAAAGAAGGATGGTTCGATGTGTCTGTGCATCGACTATCTACAGTTGAACAAGTTGACGATTAAGAATCGTTACCCGCTTTCACGGATTGATGATTTGTTTGATCAGTTACAAGGAGCGAGGTTCTTTACGAAGATTGACTTACGGTCTGGTTATCACCAGTTAAGAGTCAAAGTAGAGGATATCGAGAAGATGACGTTCAAAACCAGATATGGGCACTATAAATTTTTAGTTATACCATTTGCTTTGACGAACGCACCTGCGTCTTTTATGGACCTAATGAACCGAGTGTTTAAACCACACTTGGATAAGTCCGTGGTTGTCTTTGTAGATGACATTCTTGTCTATTCCAAGACAAAGGAGGAACATGAAGGAATTTGCACGTGGCTCTACAGACCCTCAGAGATTACATACTGTATGCAAAGCTTAGTAAGTGTGAGTTTTGGCTTGACCAAGTTAGTTTCTTGGGTCATATCGTCTCTGCTAAGGGTATAACAGTCGACCCGACGAAGATTGAAGAGGTAGTAAATTGGGAAAACCTAGAATAGTAACTGAGATCCGTAGTTTCCTTGGTTTGATAGGATACTACAAACGATTTGTAGAGGGGTTCTCCAAACTATCGAGTCCGCTTACTCAGCTCACAAAGAAAAATGCTAAGTTTGATTGGACTGATCAGTGTGAGAAGAGTTTCCAAGAACTCAAGACGCGTCTGACTACAGCACCGGTACTAGCTATACCTTTAGGCAGAGGAGGGTTTGCTATATATAGTGACGCATCTTATAGTGGTTTAGGTTGTGTCCTCAACCAGCACAAGAAGGTTATCGCGTACGACTCTAGACAGCTCAAGGAACACGAGAAGAATTATCCTACGCATGATCTGTAGTTAGCAGTGGTGATCTTTGCTCTGAAGATCTGGAGGCACTACTTATACGGTGAGACATTTGACATATTCACCGACCATAAAAGTCTCAAGTATCTGTTTACCCAGAAGGACTTGAACATGCGACAGTGCAAATGGATGGCGTTTTTAAAGGATTACGATTGTTCCATCCAGTATCATCTTGGGAAGGCCAATATTGTGGCAGATGCTTTGAGCAGGAAGTCTTCAGCTAAGTTGTCACATCTTATTACTCGAGTATAGTGGTAGCATCTATTTGAGGACCTGGCCTTATGTGATACACTGATAGACGTCAGAGGTTCAGAGGCATTGATGGCTACCATTGTGATACGACCCATGTTGTTTGATAACGTGCGTAAGCTCCAGATGATTGATGATAAGCTGATGGCCATTAGAAAGGATGTGATCAACGGGATCAGACCCGATTTCTCTATCAAGGATGATGGTACCTTACTATTCGGAGATCAGATATGCATACCTGCTAATAAAGACCTGAGGGATACTATTTTAGAAGAAGCGCATAAATCAACATATGCTATACATCCTGAGAGTACCAAGATGTACAAAGATCTCAAGCGAAGTTTTTAGTGGAGAGGACTGAAGAAGGATGTTGTAAATTACGTTTCTCGATGTTTGGTCTGCCAGCAGGTGAAAGTAGACCATCGGAACCTAGCAGGGTTGTTGCAACCATTACCAGTGCCAGAGTGGAAATGAGAGGCCATTTCTATGGATTTTATATTGGGGTTGCTGAGTACATTGAGGAAGAATAATGCCATCTGGGTCATTGTAGATAGACTGACAAAGTTTGCACATTTTCTGCAGTACCGGATTACGTATACAACCAACAAGCTTGCAGAGCTGTACATGAGGGAGATAGTTCGGTTACATGACATACCAATTAGCATCGTATGTGATCGAGATTCGCTTTATACATCGTAATTTTGGTGATGATTTCAAGAAGGCATGGGTTCTAAACTAGAGTTCAGCTCAGCGTTTCATCCTCAGACAGATGGGCAGACTTAGAGAGTGAACCAGATCATAGAGGATATGTTGCGTGCATGCATGTTGGACTTTCGTGGTTCATGGGATCAACATTTACCTCTGATTGAGTTTGATTACAATAACAGCTATCAGTCTAGTATTGGGATGACGTCGTATGAAGCTTTGTATGGATGACGATGTAGATCTCCTTTGAACTGGGAAGAAGTCGGTGAAAAGCTCATTTTGGGACCTGACATCGTGGACAGTGCAATCGAGATAGTTCGGTTGATCCGTGAAAGATTGAGGGTTGCTCAAAGTCGCCAAAAGAGCTATGCTGATCTTCATCGGACGCACGTTGAGTTTCAGGTATACTTAGATGCGTTCGAGAAGTTTTCGATTCCTTAAGTTAACTATAGAATTAGCAATTGTTTTCAGGTCGGAGACAAGGTCTTTGTGAAAATCTCGCCAACAAAGGGCGTGATGCGTTTTGGAAAGCGGGGAAAGCTGAGTCCTTGATATATTGAACCCTTTGAGATACTCGGACGGGTTGGAGAAGTCGCATATAAGATTGCCTTGCCACCCCAATTGGCGAGCATGCATAACATCTTCCATGTTTCCATGCCACGATGGTACGTGCGAGACCCAACTCATGTGTTGGACTTCCAACCGATTGAGTTACAAGAGGATCTGACTGTGATTGAGGAACCGATTGAGATATTGGATCGTAAGGACCAGGTTCTGCGGACCAAGTTGATTCCACTTGTGCTAGTAAAGTGGCGTAATCATTCAACTTCGGAAGCTACTTGGGAGCGCGAAGCCGAGATCCGTGAGCAGTAACCGCACTTGTTTCCTTGACGTGGCAGGTACTTTCCTGTCTCCGTTTAAAATCATTATCGTGCTTGTATGCTTATTGCCTATATGTAAGCATGTTTTACTTGTACGAGTGCTGTATATAGGGTACAGTAGGCCCTCGTTCTCGAAAATGCGATTGACCTACATCAATGAAGTACAAATTTTAAGAATCTACTTACTGCCATGCTTGATCAATCAATTTGGTTAATTGATCGATCAAATTGATGTTTGATTGATCAATGATAGGGATTGATCGATCAACAAAACTTGGAACCTTGTACTCATGTTTAATAATTGATCGATCAACAGAGGACATTGATCGATCAAATGTTGTGCATTGATCGATCAATATAGGGTATTGATTGATCAAGGCTATTGAGCTAGGACACTTTAAATGTTGACATTGATCGATCAAATTTTGGTATTGATCGATCAAATTTGTGTTTTGATCGATCAATATAAGTACATTGATCGATCAAGGCTATTGGGCTAGGGAACTTTAACTTAAGAATTGATCGATCAATTTGAGCATTGATCGATCAATCCTCTCGTTTTAAGTAACGATTGGGATTTAAAAAAACCCCATTTGCACGATCGAGAATTTCAATCGTTCAAGGGTTTTTCATTTCTTTGCATTCAAGTGACCATTCGGGGTGATTTCTGGCCACCTGAGCTCCTTCCTGCGCGTATTTTGCTCAGTTCGTGTTCGGCTCACTTGGTAAAACCCTTCCTTTCCTCTTCCTTTGCGTTGTGTTTAGAAATTTGGGATTTTTGAGCTATGGGACTGAGGACCAAGAATGCCTCACGTAAGGTTCCCATGTCCCGGGTTCATACACCAACACCGCCCACCGAACCCATCGCCCAAACCATCGTGCCACCCGTGGCACTTATTCCGAACGTGGTTCCATCCGTTCAACACCCCCTACTGCCACAAATCCAACGTGAAGTCCCAACCCACTGGTGGGCTTCCAAATCGTTCCTACCCGAGTACGTTTTCGACTTTAAGCTTTTCGAGGATCGGCCCGAGATGACTTGGGCCATTGAATATATCACAAAGCTTGGGTTGAAACCCTTACTCGAGCTGTTTCACGATCACTATTGTCCTCATATAGTGCGGCTATTTTTCCAAAACCTTCGTTGGGGCGACAGCTAACTCGTCACTTTGATTGACGGGTTGGAATATAAATTCAACCAGTTTCATGTTGCGACTGCCCTACAGTGCACGTCGGTATACATTGAAACCTGTGGCTTAGAGTCACCCTACATCAAAGACGTCCCGTTTCTCGACATGGTCACAAAAATGACCCAGGGTCAGCATGGATTAGGGCAATCCATCATGCGAGCCCAACTCCCTGACCGGTTGTGGATGCTTGATACGTATATCAAGTGTGCCGTCAACCCCTTTCTACACAAATCAGCGAGGAATGGCATCGCGCAATAGGCGCTCTTTTTAGCCTTTGAGAACCGTTGGTTCTCTATTGCGGATTTGGTCATTGATGGCCTAATAAATGCCAGGGACCTGATGTTTGAGAAAACCAAGGCCGCATTCAAGAAATAGATGCCCTATGCTCGCTTGATCACAAAGATGGTTGAGCAATATGTGGCGCTCCGCAAGGAGTATAGTTTAGCTCTCGACGAGCCAAGACTGACCAACAACACAAAGGTCTTTCGGCTTAAGGATTGGACCAAGATTTATAACCTTTTGGTCAAACGATTACCCGAGGGTGAGGAGGTTCCTTCCGTTTGAGGTTCCTTCCGCTTTGCGTTGTTGAGGAGGGCACCAATGCCGAGAGAGTTCCCGTGAGGAGGCTTCTGCTCACCACCTCGACCGACGCTACCTCCTAGACCTACCCCTGCGCGCCAACCTGTCCATGCCTCTACGTCGCGCGGCCCTGCTCCTTCCACCGTGGACGTGGAAGCGATGCTTCGTGAGCTCATGGAGGGTAACCGGCATATCCACGAGCGGCTGGACGAGATGGAGGAGTTCCAGCGTCAGGTTCATTGTCGGCTGGATTACCATGAGGGCATGCACGAGCTCGTGATGCAGCACTTGTACGCCACCACGTCGACGCCGATGATTGCTCATACACGCCAAGATACCTTTCACCACCCCAACCCAATGCATCTACCATTTCGAGGCCGGACTTTTCGACGCCCCGGCAAGTACTTACTTTGCTTTTCTTTATGATCTATTCCTACTTATATTTGTCTATATATATGTATATTATATACTTATTCATCTGTTTTCATATAATTCCTGTTCTGCATGCCTATTTTTTCATGATGTCTTTGCCTACTCATTCTGTTTCTCTAGCCTGTTAGCCTTTGAAAGCACCCTGTGTCTCACGCAACCACCCTGACATTTTCGAGGATGAAAATTCCTAAGGGGGGGATAATGTAACGACCCTAAAATTCTCAACTAAAACTTGACTGCTTCGATATGCGTGCTCAGTATAAAAATCGAAACAGATTTAAAATTTTGAAATTAATATGATTAGAAATAATATTAAGCCGTAGTTAGGTGAATTCACGCGTGAATTCTTGTTTAAATCCGAGTCTTGAAAGACGCTGATGCGGCGTGATACGCCGTAGAAACTACGTAGGTGCTCCACACTGGAGCTGAGGTTTAAGGAAAACAGAAATATCAAGGATATTTCTGTTTCATAGCTTATAAGAGAAGGAAGGAGACCTTGATACCTGTTTTTGCAATTTCTCTTATTGTTCCTGATACACCCTAGCTAGGAGATTAGGTCGAAATCAGTTCTGTGAGAAATTACAATGGAGCGAGAGACCTAGGTTAGGGATTGCTCGATTTGAGAGTGTGGAATCGACGCCAGTACGTCAAGTTGTCTTGTGAGGACTTGTGTTAACACTGCGTGTCGAAACGGAGCCACAAATTGCTGTTTCGAGTCGTGAGAACGACGAATCCCAAATTTTCGAGTTCAAAACCCTCTTCGGACCGCTTCACCGAGATCCCGAAAGGGCCATCAAATAGGTGAGTTTTGAAATTAATATAGTTAAGATTTGAACACCATAAATATATAAAAAGGGGTTAGGTATAAGTGTGGACAGGGATCATTAAGGATCAAGGTCAAAATGGGTCAAAACAAGTGGCCGCCATTGATGACAAAGAACCGTCATCATTGATCAATCAAGACAGTGAATTGATTGATCAATCTTGGGATTGATCGATCAAGGTTAGGAATTGATCGATCAATTTGTATAAAGAGTAAATGGGAACAGTGGAGCATATTTCTAGAAGTTCAATGTCCGATGGGCATTGATCGATCAAATGGGTGTTTGATCGATCAATTCTGAAGATTGATCGATCAAATTGAGTATTGATCGATCAAGGACTAAAATGATTGATCAATGAGGAAATTAATCGATCAATGGCGAAGATTGATCGATCAATTTGGACATTGATCGATCAATCTATATAAGAATAGTGTGAGAACAGGAGGAGGGAAATTTGAGAAAAATTGAGGAGTGATCGATCAATGAAAGATTGATCGATCAAATTTAGGGATTGATCGATCAATAAGGAAGATTGATTGATCAAATTTCATGTGTGATTTATGGATTGAAGGCAGGCATTGATTGATCAAGGTTATGGATTGATCGATCAAACAAGGATGTTGATCGATCAAATCTCCATTAACACTTGTGTAAATTGAACGATTGATCGATCAAGGTGATGGATTGATTGATCAAGCAAGGACATTGATCGATCAATCACCCCTGTTTTCTGCCTGTTTTGGTTTTGTGAATTAAACACTACTGGACACTGCCAGTTGATATTCTGACATCCTTGACACTTAGTATACTATGTTTATGGTCTAGGATCAGACCATGACGCTTTGAAAAGCTTTGGATTTGCTTCGAAAGAGGTCTGACCTGAGGTAGGGGAAATCCAACCTAAAAGTGTATCTGGATATGATTTCATGGTTTTTTCACATCTGCATCTGAGTCCTGTTTTTAAAAGGATGTTTGCATATCAATAACCATCTGTAATCTATGTTTCAATACTCTGATTTCTGTATTCTGATACCTGTTTCTGATTTCTGAAATCTGATTTTGAGGTCATATATGTGTATGTGATTTTTAGTATTTAATCCAGATGATCCCCGACTCGGTGGTATATCCGTGCCTTGGCACATTCGTGCATCTGCTTTAATAATTCCTCCGCACAATTGCGCTCTATAGATGAGGCATTGTTGCATCTTGAAATTATTCATTTGAACGACGATTGGTTGGGGTTTCCTATCGGCATATACCTGATTACCACGTGCTATATTGTCACGGGAGTTTCTTAAGTTAGAAATATTCACAATTTAAGTCACAAATGATATATATGCATAACATCTATTCTTGTTTGAAAACTCAGTACGTGTCATTTGATTTATCCTGTCTACATATTTTGATTTGATTTTTTGCTTTGAAATACTATCTGTAAATCATGTCTTGCATGTTCAATACAATTTTAGCTGAGATTCTTCTACTGAGCTTAGATGTAGCTCATCTTATTTTTTATAACAATTATAGGTTTTGAGGCTAGAGCTCCTGACACTGAGAGCGATCCTGATTACCAGCCTGATCTAGAGGCTGAGGCCGAGGAGGAGGACACTGATACCCCAGCGGACGAGTTCTATTAGCCGTATGGGTATTAGTTTGTACTTTTTGAGATTTTATACTGAATTATGAATTATTGTGTGTCTGGTGGCCACCGTCTATAATTATTATTATAAATGTTTGTTTATTTGTACTATTATACATTCTGTAGGAACCACTATTAGGAACCATTATTTTGGGTGATGGATGTCCATCACCAGTGGTTCTTCTTGGTTCCTTTTTGAGAATGTATATTCTTTTGTCTTTATATAGATGCTTTGTTATTATTTTTTATTTTATTTTACAAGCCTTATATGATGACTCGATCTGCTACTACTGGACAGTGTCTTCTCTGATTTTCTCTAGACGAGCAGACATTCTGTGATTTGTCTTGGGGGTCATCCAGAACATGATCCTGATGGCACAGATTTCCGAAAGCGAAAATCCGGGCTGTCACACTTCCGGTGGGATCATCACCTTCTGGGACAACTTGCTGTTTCAAAAGATCAATTTCTTCAATGGTCATAATTTCCTATCGATCTTGTTTAAAAGAAATTTAGACGATGCACTTTTTGTGATGACAAATGTGTATGGTCCCCATGATGAGCCATCTCGTTTGATTTTTTGGGAGGATCTTAAGCTGAGCAAGGATCAGCTATCGGACGATAATGTACCTTGGTGTTTAGCCGAAGACTTCAATATCATTAGATTCGCACATGAGAAAAATAGAAACAGTAGGAGTTTCCCAGGTATGCAAGGTATGTCAAAATTTCTTCTTCTTAACAGTCTCATTGATGTCCAAGCTTATGGTGCTGCTTTCACTTGGAGTAGTTTTCAGGATATTCCTTGTCTTTCAAAGCTTGACAGATTTTTGGTGTCACATAATTGGGATAGTTTTCTTTCAAATTTCAAAGTAGAAATCTTTGCTTGTCCAACTTCGGATCACTATCCTCTTTCTTTTGTCACCGTGTGCTGCTATCTCGAAGCCAAAGCCTTTCAGGTTTCAACTCATGTGGTTTGAAGAGGCTACTGTTCATAACGTGATCAAGGAGGCTTGGAATTCGGCGTCTAGGCAAGACTAGGCTGGTAAAATGTTCATGGAGAAGGTAAGGGTGGTCACCAGGAGAGCCCTTGTGGAATGGAACGACAAGGTCTTCAGAAACATTTTCACTCTTAAAAGGGACTGCTATCTAAAATTAAAGATTTAGACATTAAGGAGGTATTTGCTCCTCTGTTATTTGATGAGAAAGAGATCCAGATCATGTTTAAGGATGAATTGCACTGGGTCCTTAGATAGGAGGAGGTATATTGGCATCAAAATTCTAGGGATAAATGGGTGACGACTAGGGACATAAATTCAAAATATTTTCAATCGTTGGCTTCAAGTAGAAGGCGGAGAAATCTCATTCCCCATTTATGCAAGGATGGGGAATACATTGATGCCCATGAAGATATTGCTATGGTCTTGGTGAATCACTTCCGAAATAGATAAAAGGAGGGTGGTGGTCGAGACCTAAACTTTCAAACGTTAATCTTTCGACTATTTCATCCGCAAATAGATTGGAGTTAGAGAAAGGTTTGTCGGAGGAAGAAGTGAAAGCTTCTGTCTTTGATTTGTGTGGGGATAAAGCCTCGGGCCTAGATGGCTTTCTGATGGTTTTTTTCCAAAAGAGTTGGGAGACTATTAAAGAGGACATTATGAAGGGTTTTTCCGAATTTTATTCCCGGGGAGTTGTCAGTCGTGAGAAGAACGTGACCTTTATGGCCTTGATTCCTAAAAAAGAGGGGACTAGTGATGAGCAGGATTTTCGTCCTATTAGTCTTCTCAACAGTATTTACAAGATTTTGACTAAAACTTTGGCCAATCGGTTGAAGATGGAGCTTCTTGAAATTATATCAAATTCTCAGTTCGCCTTTTTAAAGGTCCGTCAAATTATGGACGAGATTCTCATTGCACTCGAGCTTATCGATACCTATCACAAAAGGAAACGTCGAGGTCTTATCCTTAAGGTGGATCTGAAGAAGGCTTGTGATAAAGTTGATTGAGGCTTTTTAAATCATATTATGGAAAGGATGAATTTTGGAGACACTTGGAGAAGATGGATCAAGGGATGTATATCCTTTGTTTGGTTATTGATTCTTGTTAATGGTGTAGTGGAAGGTTTTTTTCATATTGAACAAGGTCTCAGACAAGGCGACCCTCTTTCGCCTTTACTTTTCTTGATCGTGGCAGAAGGATTGTCTACGATAATCTCTAAAGCTATTGCAATTGGTACTTTTTATGGCTTTAAAATAAACAGAGACAGTAGTGAAATAGCCCATCTCTAATATGCGGTTGACACTATTATTTTCATCAATGATGCACAAGAAGAGTCTCTATGTAGTTTGCGATCAACTCTTATATGTTTCAAGGCGACATCTGGACTTAAAATTAACATCAATAAATCTAGCTTGATTGGGGTGGGTATTCCCAAATCTGAAGTTTGTCGGTTCGCCTCTGTAATTGGTTGCAAGACATATACTTTTCCTTTCTGCTATCTTGGCTTGTCTATTGGGCCTGGTTGCCCGCGAAAAAACATGTGGCTCCTTATTATCGAGTGCACAGAAAAGAGATTGGAGGGGCGGAAAGGCAAATATCTCTCGTTTGCCGGCAGAATTATTCTCATCAAGTCCACTCTAGCGGCTCTACCTGTTTATTATATGTCAATATTCAGATGCCCTGCTTGGGTGATCCAAAGACTTGAAAAGATTTAGAGGGATTTCTTATGGGCGGGCGATATCAACACTTCTAGAATTCATCTGGTGGATTGACGGCTATTATGTAGAAATAAAGATGATGGTGGAATGGATTTAATTTCTCTAAAATCTTTTAACGATGCTTTATTGGCTAATTAGCTTTGTCGCATTGAAATGGATAGGTCCGGTCTGTGGAGAACAGTTTTGGTAGACAAATATGGGTCAAGTGGAAGCCTTTGGGATGTTGCTATATCGTCTCAGGCAGCTTTAGGCTTTTGGAATTTGATAGCTAAGGTTTTCGATGTCTTCAGAAGGAGAGCGAGAATATCAATCGGTAATGGTCGGTGCACATCCTTTTGGAACGATGCTTGGATTGACCATTACCCATTATGTAAGCTATTCCCCAATATCTACGCTCTCTCGTTAAATCGAAACGCAGTGGTGGCCCAGATTGCTGAGACTGATAGTGTTGGTTGTATTCAGTGGAATATTGAACTACATAGAAGGCTATATGAGTCGGAGATTCAGGAAGTTTCCAAATTGCTCACATTGCTTATCTCCTTTTCCAATTTTAGGCCCAACTGTCAAGATGTTCTGCAGTGGCTCGATAACCAAAGCGGGGAATTTAAAGTTAATCTCTTGTATAAAGGTTGGCGAGCGCGATTACTCCTTACTTCCCGTGGCTGTGGATTTGGAAATCCAAAATTCTGAATCGGGTGCTCTGTTTCGTTTGGCTATCTATTAGGGAGAAAATATTGGCAGTTGACAAGCATAAAGCAAAGGGGTTTTTGTTAGCTAATCGATGTGTGCTGTGCAAACAAGAGGAAGAGAATATTGGGCATCTGTTCATCCATTGTAGATTCTCGTCTAAGGTTTGGAGCCTTATTCTGTTGTGGTTTAAGATTGAGTGGGTCATGCCCTTCTCGTGTGATGTGTTGTTTGGTATGTGAAAGTATGCTTGCTGTGGCAACTGGAAGAGTAGGTTGTGGAATTTAGTCCCATTTGTTTTCTTGTGGGTATTGTGAAGACAGAGGAACAAATGTATATTTGAGGGAGCTCAGGCGGACCCTTATCAGCTAGTGGAACATATCAAGCTAAAGTTGCTACAATGGGCCAAGAGTCTTAGAATCATACATACTATATTCGGGATTTTCTTCTTAATCTAAGTTCTATTGACTCTGGGGGTAGGGATCGGTCTATTGAGAATTAAGCTGTCTTTCCGGGGCACTGGAGCATTTTTCTTTTGTCCTTTGAGTTGTGTGTGGGCGGCAGATTGGGGTTGAGTTGGGGTTCGTGTTGGTAGGGGTGATGGCAGTGTCGAAGCTCCTCTTACATTAACCTAAATGGTGATGTTGTAACTTATTTTTATTTTAATACAAGGGCGAGGTCCCAACAACCTCATTGTTAATTATAAAAAAAAAAAAAAAAAAACCTTTTTTGGTAATAAAATTCTATGAGTAGTGTTTGTTTGGGTAATAAACTTTATTTTCGCGGTGAGAAAATGTGGAGGAAGCGGAAAAGAGGTGTATAGGAAATTAGCTTTCTTAGATAATTTCGTTCGATCCAGATCATTTGGCCCAAAACCAATTTGAATAAGGATCAACTACGATTTGAAACCACCTTTCATGTGGTACCTTGATTTCGTTGACGACGATGGTTGTATGGCTGCAATAACAAAGGTTGCTTTTCCTCTCTTGTTAACCGCTTGCGCTAGATGCGGTATTGGCAAAAATAGTGATAGAGGGGACCACTACCTCCTTATATAGGTTTTAGATTCTTAACCCATCAAGGTCTCTAAAAAAAATGTTGATCACTTACAAATTCTGCTGCCTTGAGATACGTGTAGTCAAAGAAAGCCAAATCTAATTTTAAATAGAAAAACTAAAGAAGGTTCATTGTGTGAATCACAAATACCCAACAAATATTATAAATTACAACCTTCCCTATTAATTATAACATGCGGTAGGCTCTTATCTTTACAATGTTGTGTGAAAACACTGAAAAAGTAAAACAGTTCAAAAATCACATAACTAACAACCATGTTTTTTGTTGAGAGGTGATGAGAGAAAATATCACGACCCAAAATTTTATCCCATCCCGAGGGCCTAGAATTCCGAGTTATGACCCGCACATATCCCAGATATGCTAAGCGGACATACACATAATCAGAGTTTTCGCACATATCTGGTTCCACGAAATCGGTGAAAACCAATATATAAAGGTGAAATATAAGAGAGTCATAAATATCGAATAAAATGCAATACATCCACCAATAAAATGTAATCAAGGTTGGAGACAAATCCGATAAAATAAAATCATAGAGTCAATGCTAATAATGTAAGGCAAAATCCAATATCAAATCTACAAAATCAATAGTCGGCGCTCGGATCAAAATTAACACCGTGGCCCCCTCCTAATAATCAGTGGCATCTCCCTCCCAAAGCTCTTGATAATTCACGTCTACCCGGTCAATGTACTCAGCACCAATCGGATCAAAGGAACCAACATCTACTTTGTCAAGATAGTCACTTACAGCTGTTAGATTATCATGGGATGAGTTTACTCAGTCACGTAAACTCAGTAGATACACCACCAATCTACCTCATACTACTCAAGTGCATTGTGGGTGCATCAAGTGAGTAATACACATAATATCTTAATGAAATCAAAAATAGCATGACAAAATCAAGTACATATCGTAAAGCTCTTATCATGACATAAATATAAATACAGGACTATGATCTAAACACTTAAATCCTAACGTACCTCACTATAACTCATAACATACCATATCTTATCATTATTCTCGTACATATGTCTGTACATCGCATGAGCGTAATTAGCATACTCATAAAATTCTAAACGACCTGTGTTAGAGTGGCTGCTCTAGCTACCATGTGAGGGTCACCATAATATCATACTACCATATTATAACGTCTCCATATTATATCATATCCCATCCAGTTACAGGGGTAGCTGGCGACTCATAACTCATAATGCTTCCCAGAGACACCCGTCTTGACTGAAAGACGTTGTTGCTCTTACGATGGCTACGCAAGGAACAACATGTACAGAGACTTAAGTTCTTAATCTTTTGCTGGCCTACACAGCAGTTTCTTATTATCGTAACAGATTTTATCTTTTTGACTCATATCATATTTTCTCATACTTTTATGACCCAAAGGTCCAGACTTCGTACCTTAACTCATATCTTATCCTATCATATTAGAACTCGGAGTGATCGGGTCACCGGATATGCTACCGTATATGAGGCTACACTGAATTCACACTCACCCGACTCGTCATGATGTCTCATACCGTCATGAGTTGTAAGGCATGTGAATACGATGCATTCCTCGTTTCGATACCATCTCAGTGAATTACTATGTCCAAGCGTAAGTATGATCTCATACACTCTTGTACTCATGATCTAACATATCCTTAACTCGTATCATGATTAAAATGAAAATATAGAATCGTCACACTTACAAAAAAGATTTAATTCAAATTATCATTATGTTTATACATATATTTATTTACATAACGCACCAATAAATATAGAGTCGGGAAGTAATTATGTATTTTCGATAACTTGAACGCCAGAGTTCAATTTTCGTGAGGTATCGAAATTCTAACACTTTGTATTATCGAAGTTGTCGCATTGAAGCGATAAAGTGATATAAATATAGTATAAAGTGATAAATATAGTGTACTATAATTAAATGCTCAAATTTAGAAGGTGTAATAATTATTAAATTAGGTGGATCATGACCATCGATTGCAAAGTGCAAGTGATTAATATGTAATAAGTTTTTGGTCGTGAAATAGTAGAATTTTAGTGTAAATCTGGTCGTCTGTTCGGACGAGAATCATTTGATTGATTTTGGAATCAATTGGTCGAAAATATAATATATAACTTATTCAGCTCTAGTCTAAAATCGATCGATCGATAAATGGAGTTGATGGGTCAAATTTAAAGTATTTTAAAATACAGTGGTTAGTTTTGTTCGGAATCGATCAATCAGTCATAAGGTCAATGGATCGATAAAAAGAAGAAAATAAATATCCCACATAATTGTCCAATTAATAATATTAAATCAGTATATATTTAAATTATCTTAATATAGTAATAAGTTACATTAATATAATAGTAAAACACTTGATTGTTGTTAACCTATATAGCACATAATGATTACATGTTATATATAATAATAATAATAATAATAATAATAATAATAATAATAATATAATATAATATAACTCATTAATTTTATACTTAAAAATTTCATAGCCGTCATTAACTTTAATGAAATATAATATATTTAGAACTTGCTATCACTCGATGGTTTATCATGTATAGTAAATCTTCAGTGAAATGATGGAATATGTAGTTGAGTTCTGCTATAGCCACTGAAGTCTCACAATAATATTGGTATGGTACACTTTACCTACAATAGTTTATTTTTAGGTGCAACAATAATAGTGTTCTGAAACTAGGTGTGGTTACCATGCATCTTATTTCAACAAAATCAATTACTTACTATACATACACAAAATAATTAATTAAACCAACGGCCCCAATATCTCTTTTCCATTTTTATTACAGAAATCAAGTGGCCAATAACCATTATCTATAGCCATCCATCACACCGTACCTATTATCTCCAAATATATATATATATGATAATAAAAATCTATTTTTCTTAAGGGCAAAAGAGTAAAATCATAAAAACTAGCATATATCGGAGGAAAAGAGATCCACTATGTTTCAACTGTTAAAGGGGAGCTAGCAAATTAATCTACAGGAAAATTACCATATATATATATATATATATATATATATATTAATCTCCCACATCATACCCTTCAATCAATTTGAGGTTACGTTAATTTGTGTGCCCAACAATTAGAGACGTCAAGTATATATATATATATATATATATATATATATATATATATGGTACCTGAGTACCATTTAAAAAAATAACTTAATTATATTACTAAAATATTGATACTCGAGTACCACTTTCTTCATATATAAATATAATATAATATAAAATAGGTTATATATAGATACATACTTTGTTAAAGTAGTTTATAATATAGTATTATATTATGTTATTCCATTTATACGATTACAAAATAAGAGGGCACTGGAAGAGAAGATTAAGAAAAAGCAGAGTCTCCGACTTTGCCCTCATCATTTAATAAATTCCAAATTGATGGAATCATCTGAGTCTCTATCGATTGATACTATAATTTAATAGGTTATTACTGTTGCGGTTCCAAAAATAATATTTAACAAAAAAAGAAAAGAAAAAAGAATAATGATAGTATAATTAAATTTAGATCATAATTAGATTTAGTCATTTATTTAATCCTAAAACAAAATTATCTAAAAATAAAATCAAAGTTCATTTAATAATCCGTCGATACATGATCGAATCGTATCCTACGCGACGAAATTTGATAAGAACGAGATAGATGGATGCGTATCCATCTCTTGAAGCGTGATCGACAGATCAACGACGATTAGGGTGGTAAATATCGACATCCACGCAATAGCCTATCCACGATTTCGCCTTTTTCTTCCTCCTCGATCTTGATGGCGAAGATAACCCACGACGTTCTTTGTGGAAGAAAACACCAAAGATTTATACCTCTTGTTTATAACTCAAGCCTTTTATCAACAAGCTATCACATAGCTTATGTTAAATAAAGACAACTTTAAATATAAAAGCTTTTTGCAAAATTCAAATATGCACTTTCTCAATTAGAATAGATTTTGGTGTGGAGTGCTACCACGAAGGATGGTGCAAAACTCATTTAACACTACAAAGTTAAGATTTAAAATTCAGGGTGGTTACAGAAAATGTTGGCGTGTCATTAGTAACACTAAAATTTGCATCCATTAGAATTGAAGAACAAATCTTTCGAAATTGATTTCTAAGGGATTTTTATAAAACAATTCCTACTTGCGAAGCATATTATATTCTTTTTTTTTCTAAGAAAAAACATAGCATATTCTAGTCTGGAAAGAAATTATCTTCTGATGCCTACGTATTTAAAATGATGAATTAGCCTCATAAATAATTTTGTTTTTTTAAAGTAACTATATATTTTCTAAAGAGAATGGCATTGGTCATTGAAAGTTAATAAAACGTATAGGCCATTTGCAGTAATGCCCAGGATTCCGAAATGCTCGACTTTTTGGATATTAAACTATAAGATTTGGGCAGACCCATTTTCTAAACCGTCAACTGATCATGAACGGGTTGGGTTCCGCAAATTATATTAAACTATAAGAAGGGGAATCGGGTGAAGTCATGCCACATGGATCGGGTCCGGGTTTAGGTATTGGTTTGGGTAAGAAACCTTAACCCGACCCATTTGCACCCCTAGCTATATATAGTTCATTTTTTTCAATCTTAATTAGTTAGTGATTTTAATTTGCATTGGAGCTTAGATAATTGGGGACGCACCTTGAGCCAGTGGCGGAACGACGTGGGGGCGATTGCGGGTGAGCGCCTGCACTAAGATCCCAAAGAAAAAAAAAAAATAAAAAAAATACAAAAGGTTATTTCTTTTTTAAAACCCCTAATTCTAGGAGACGCCCTTGATCTCTCCCTACATGATGTCCTCTCTGACGCCCGGACAACCTCTCTGTCTTCCGTCTTCCTTGCTACCACAAAAAAAGGGACCTACGTCGACGGCTGCCAGCTGTCGGGGTCGTATTCCCCAACCGTCGGCGTAGGTGTTTTTAATTTAAAAATAATAATAATAATAATTTTTTTAAAAAAAATTTCCCCACCTACGTCGACGGCTTCAACCGTCGGCGTAGGTATTTTCAATTTAAAATATATATATATATATATATATATATATATATATATATATATATATATATATATATATATATATATATATATATATATTTTATTATTATTATTATTTTTTATTTTTTTTATATTTTCCCCACCTACGTCGATAGCTGAAGCCGTCGACTTAATTTGAAAAACAATGTTAATTAAATAAAATAATTATTTTTTTTAATTATTAATTATTATTATTATTTAAATATATTTACTAAATTACAGAGTCAGAACGAGTCGATTTTACCCGAGTCTTCGAGTTAACTCGACCCAACTGACTTTCGAGTTTTGGTTAGGTAAGCTGGAACTGAACCTATGACCTCAAGGCTGTGTCATCGTCCATCTTGCAGTTGAGCTACATGCCCAATGATCCACAGCTACAATGAATTGCATGAGCATTGAGACATGATCTCAACCACGCGCCAATTGTTGCCACCAAAATTTTCACATTTACTCAATACATTTTATTAATAATTCAATTAATGCAAAAATTTCATTAATGCTAATGAATTTACAGTCGATCCCAGTGGGGACTATGCTTGTAAGATGTCGAAGTAACTACTTGTTTATCGTTTGTATGTGCCATTTGCATGATTTAAAAACCCAAAAACTCGATTCGACTCGAATAAAATGTATTGAGTAAATGTGAAAATTTTGGTGGCAACAATTGGCGCGTGGTTGAGATCATGTCTCAATGCTCATGCAATTCATTGTAGCTGTGGATCATTGGGCATGTAGCTCAACTGCAAGATGGACGATGACACAGCCTTGAGGTCATAGGTTCAGTTCCAGCTTACCTAACCAAAAAAAGAGGGAAGCAATCAAATGTTCTTCCAATTTACACAGTTTAGGCAAAAATTTTGGACAGAAAAATCTAAAGATATCCATACCTGTGTCTCGACCATTGAGTGTATGATTGACCGTGGATGAATCACTATATCGATATCATCATATTTTGGTCCAAAAAGGTAGTGAGATTTAATAAACCTGTTAACCAAACCAAACAACATAAAAAATTGAAAAAGTAGTGTGCCTTGTTGAAAAGGGTCGCAGAGTCCACTATGATTTTCTTCCCCATATTCCAGTTAGGATGCTTCAAAGCATCTGCAACTTTCACTTCCTTCAACTTTTCAGCAGGCTAGTCCCTATCATGAACACCATGAATGGAAATTTAGTTCAAGGTTTTGCAAAGTTGGATCTCTGAATGATGAGTATTACAATAACATATAGTTAATTTCTGAAATTTAATAGGCATCAATTAAATTAAGGCACACAAAATTCAATAACCAAATCAAAAGGACCTCATCACCATATAACCGCATAGTTACAAAAAAAGACTGCTTTTAAAATGCGTACTATTCACTTGGAAATTAAAACACAAATTAAATTTGTTATTTAAAAAAATTCAGTTAATGTTTTCTAAAAAACCTGTAGAGAGAGTATAGGTACCCTGGTACAATGGATTAGGTAAGTACTAAGTCTATATGTCATCAGATCCTTTATTATTGAACTAGTGGACCAGCCCGGTTTTTGATTAAATTGGCAATCTCGTTGATTCAATATGAACCAGTCCGCCTCATTTACTCTTATTTTTTCAAAAATATACATGAGAGGGAGCTCAAACTCAAAACCTGTTTATTAAATGAAAACACAGTCCTAACCAACAAGTCTCAATATACTGGATTTCTTTAAAACAACACTATTTTTAATATATATGCTTAAAGCATGCATAGTAAGTATTAATAAATCTCTTCTTAAACTAGACTGGCCAAACTCAGTTAGACCCTATCTGACCGAACTGATGTCGTTGCCAAAACCTATTAATGAAATGAAAACACCAAGTTCTAATCAAAGAAACCCTCTTTTTAATATATACATATATAATTTATATTATAAAAGTATTTATTGATTGAGGCCTGGGCAACTGCAGTCAACTATGCTCCAATTATGCTCACTCGATCTTCCACAAATACAAATGAACCAATCAAAATTCATATGCATTAGTGTCAATAATTGAAAGATGGGCAGGTTTCAGGTTTGAGTCTCCCTCTTCCCTAAATGGGAGTCTGAAACTAAACTGCACCGTTGGATTGTGATCCAATAGTGCCATTCATTTGCAGCAGTGCTCTGCCTATAGGGATAGAGCCATGTTCCTCTAAGATTAGACAAAACAAAATAATCATTTGAGTTGACGACACATAACTCAAACCAGACCAAGTACGTAGTTTCTAAGGCTGTATTTGGGATTGCTCTTTGGAGGCAAAGAGCAGCTCTCTGCTCTAGCGCAGAGCACTTTAGTATGGGACTATTTTTGATTGTAAAGAGCTAAGAGCTGAACTTGGAAGTGTCCATAAAGCAAGCTTACAACATCAGGTTGATGCGACAAAACCCAACAATAACAAATTATGTAAAACAGGGTTGTCAAAAAGGAGACCCAAAACCCTGATGTTCAAAACTGCTTTTTCTATCAATATCAACACAACCATGTTAAATTGAAGCTCAAAAAAATAAATGAAAACCCAGATTGGAAAAAAAAAGCCAACCTAGGTAATTAGCACCTTGTTTTGCAAAGTTGCTTCCGAAAAATTCTTTTCAGGGTAAAATATTGGGCGAGAAGCATTTTCCATCCAAGGATATGGCCACATAGCTGAAAATGGTGTGTTTGAAGAAGCAACCCAAGGATGTTTCTCCGTTTTCAGCTATAGGTGGCCAATTCTTTGGGAGGAAAGTGCTTCTCACCCAATATGCGTCAGGTTGGGTGGATTTTAAAAAAATGATTCTTTTTTCATGTCTGATTGTCTTGGTTAATGGGATCAATACTACATTGGCTTGATGGGTTTGTTATGAATTATGAGTTAGGATCTTAATTTTACGGGAAGAGCTGTAGATTAAAGTGGTTTAACCAGCTTGATTCAAGGATCAACAAGAGACCAAGTACAAACTGAGGGGCAGAAGCAATGGATTATTAGGTTATGGCAACGAAAACATGGATGGAATGAATGAGCTAAACAGAGGACCTAGAGCTGGCCGCTTCAAGAATTAGAAGGGGTTTGGACCCAATATCACGTTAGCAGTGATACTTGCCTTTACAGTGGGTCTACTTGCTTTCACAGTATCACGTTAGCAGTGATACTTGCCTTTACAGTAGGTCTACTTGCCTTCACAGGCAATAAAAGAAGGGTGGCCTCAAGCTGTCTTCGTCCATTCTTCAAAGATTGGTTGCCTAGCTCCTGTTAATTACTCAAGCATATCTAATAGATTTTCTGCTTTTTTACATGTATCTTTGCATTCGGAACTTGTGAGTTGGGGAAGAATATAATGTTCAGCAAGCCATGGATTCAACTGTGAGAGATTGGTGGGATAACCTTGTGACTTTGTGTACCCTGGAGCTGCTGGACTGGGTGTCGGATCGAGGTTTCTAGTCTTTGCACTGGCCCGATGTAGTTGGTCTATTGTGGTAGGTGATTATTAAGTGTGTGTCTTCGTTGTTTACTAGCATCTCGCTAGTCCCAAGTATTTTATTTTTATTTTTTTTCTGTTTTCCTTTTTTAATTTCAATAAAATTTCTTTATTACCAGGAAAAAGAAGGAAACCAAAAAAAAAAAGCTACAATGCATGCAGCTGAGATGTATGCTAGCTAAGGTAAAAGAAAAAAAATTAAGGCATGTTGTTTGAGGTGGTTTTGACATGTCCATCAGAGACCAGAAACAACCCCTATACAAAGGATTGAAATGATATAAACACAAGAAGCAGGAGCATTGGAGGAGAAATAAGGGCTCGGTGGAGGTAAGGAGCAAGAAGTTATATGAATGATTGCAAGTGGCAAAGAATTTAACCTTAAACAGAAATGAGTGGGGAAATACCACTCCAAAAGTCGAACCCAAATAGGCAGGACAAAGCAATGCTGATGATGATGTAACAATGACAATTGAAAGTATTTAGGTACAAGAATTACTTAATATTTTATGAATATAGCCCTGGCTTCTAAAATTCAAGCCATATTTAATTAATACTATGAATCTGAAGTTGTCCAAGTCATAGGATAGGAACCATAGTCAACACTCAAATTCCATCCGCCGTTGGAATTTTCATAAGCAACACAAGCTAAACGAATCCAACCAAGGAAAAAACAAAAAGAAACCAAAAAAAAAACACCAATATAAGTTCTGGAAACAAATAAGTGGATGCTTCTCCAGTATGTCCTCATGAAAGAGTTGTGAGCTATTTTACAAAGAAAGTATATGCCTTTTAGTTATAGAATCTCATGAAAATTTTGAATTTTATGGATTTTAAAGCTGAACAAATATAAAGTTTTCCTTGAGAGGTGTGAAAGTCCTTTCGAGCAGAAACCTAAGGAAAATTAGTGTCTAACCCATCTTTGAAACTTACCTATGAAGCATTGCCTTTTCTGCAATATGAGAATTATATAGTCTTCCAGCCGCCGGCTTAGTGTTTTATAGCCGTCGGTGTATCTTACGGCATATCAAAACAAATGATTGTAAAAAGTGTACCTTCTTTCCTTGAACTGGCTCCTTGCCTTTACCATGATCTCTATACGGCTTCTCGAATGCCTCTCAACTTGAGCCTCCACCCAAAGTAGAGGTTTTACCTGAGCATAGACAAAATGAACCTCAACTGAAACTGTTTGTATAAATACTTGATTAATTGATAGCTATATCATTAGCTGATGAGTAAACAAATGAAAAAAGGCAAACCTGAGTACTAAGTCTATATGTCATTAGATCAAAAAACCCATCAGGTGGTATGAAGGATATTGCCTTGTCATTTTCGAAATGGGCCAATCGGACACATCTGAACCAAAAGCCAAGTGTCAGAATGTTGAGTGTCACTGAGAATAATAAGTTAGGAATAAACAACTCCATAAATTAACTAAAGAGTCCAATTGGAACACAAAGTTAGGAGATAAAGACTTCAGTCACTTACTAATGAAATTTGATATCATCCAAATCAATGGCTTTTCCTTTGGTTGATCTCCCTTGAAGCTCCAATAGTACTGTCATTTAGGCCAAGTTTACACTTGGGCATGCCACTGCCCAGAGATAATGCATGATCAGTTTCTACATTTTCCAGCTCATGCTTGATTGCAAAGAAAAATACTATATAAACTCTAGCACAGAAAATCTGGAAGTAAAGAAAGAGGGCTCCTCAAAATCTTCCCCTTGCTAACTTATCGTTGCTCATATAATTTAATACTAAAAGGTCAAGGAGAAACAATAGAAAATTTTCAAAGCATATTAGCAGCTGTCACCTTGTCTTTTACAAATTCTGTCCGAGGCAAGGAACCTGAAAGGACATGCATCTACCTGTTGTTGGCGCCGCCTTTGAATAGCAGTAACTGCTTGTGCCATTATATAAATCGGCACAAGAATTCCCACAGTCCTCAATAATAAAAGCTGCATAAATAACCAGAACCATAAAAAAATTCTGTCAATTATAGCTTTAAAAAAAAAACAAATTTGACCAGAAATATAGGCACGTTTTATATACTTTGCAAATATAGGCACGCTTTATAAATATGGGTAATGAGGTCTGGAAGGTATTTTATGTTACCATTAGAGGTTTAGCAGAAGCAGAAAATAGAGAATGAAGCAGTCAAACAACTACTTATAAAATATCACAGACCGGTCAATCAAGCCATATGCTACAAACTTAATTATCATAATAATGTGAAGAGAGTAAACTTATACACAGGATTGCAAAATAAATACAAAATGGCAGTCCTTCCAAATCAAGTTCCAAATATTTAACTTTCCCACATGCTTGAATGGGGCACACATGACTTCTACAAGAAAAGAAAAAAACAATTTATTCAACCCAAGCTTGACAAAAGGAGTAACATTGTTCTGTTTAAAAAATTAAATTCACACATACAAATTTATTTAATATTAATCTTTCACAATTTTCATCCCTATCCCATTGAAACAGGCTCGTTGTTTCCACTTCTTGAAATTCTAAATATCCAAGCAGAGCATTATCGTTTTTCTAATCCTAATATTTACACCCTGATTTTCATGAAGAAAGTGCAATTTAGGATAATGGCTGCTGATTTGGACATTTGAAAATCAGCAGATCAGCTCACAACATGAACGTTATAGTTCATTTATTGTTAGATGATGGTCTTCACATGTAAAATTATAAGCATGAAAGTAGAGTGTAATCTGTCTCACTCTGAACTCTCTGCGGGGTTTCAGTAGCCGTGGCTCGGATAGGCTGAATACTTCTCAAAACACATTTCCTATATAATTACAATAAATAAATAATTCTAATTTCATACTGTAATAAAACATTTAACATGTGGGAACTGCTTGGATGCAAATCTTATTAGCCTTTTATCCAAAAAGGAGATGAGATGAAACATGATTATCTGCAAAATTCATTCCATTTAGCAGTGGAATGAACCATATGCTCACGTTTAGGTAGCCAACCAAACAAGCTGCACTCACTAACCCAGTACTAAATGATCCCATTTTCATCTTATTCTTAAATTGGCCAATATCCAAACAGCCCCTAATCTTATCTAAAAAAGATAAAATGATATAATCAAATCTTTAACTATTGGGAAGATACTTCGAAAAGGGAAACATGAGATCCAAAAGTGCTCATATATTCTTGAGGAATTTGTAATGTGATTACCACTGTAGCAAGATACCTGAAAATAGCAAAACCACAAAACAAAACATAAAAGAAAAAAAAAAAATCCGATCATATACTTCGTATATTGCTCACATAAGAAGAAACAACAACCATCCAAAAAAAGAAACAAAGAAAATATATAGAAACTCATTTTAGATCAGACAAAACAAATCCTCAATAATAGAACTTGCCTTAAATTGATTGAGAGCTTGGGATCCGTGCTCAGAAGGAGAGGATAAGTGAGATCCTTCGATCAATGGTGATGCAGATCTAGCGAGAGTAGTAGAGAACGCCATTAGAGATCTTCCCCAGAGCTTCGATTGAAGACCATCATAGAGAGGACCTCTAAATTAGGGTCACCGATTCACCAGCGTCGTTCTACAGCATCATTAAGATGGCGATGAAGAGAGATGGGATTTGAGTAGAGAAAATGGATTAAGGTTTCATGTTTTGCAGAGAGAGAGAGAGAGGGGGAGGGAGGGTTGGGTTTTGAAGAGAGAGGAGACGATTTCAGAAAATATTAGAGAGCATGTGTTGGGCGTAGCTTATATACTCTGGCCCTATGCCATTGGCTTCCATAATAGCCGTCGGCATAGGGTACATCTATGCCGACGGCTGCTTAATAAGAGCCATCGGGATAACCTAATTTTTTTGCAGTAATATAAGAAAGCATTGATAACATTTGATCATTGACTACAACCAATTAGAGGCTCGGAAATTCGTAAATAATTTAGAGTTTATTCCATTTCTTAATAAATCATGAATAATTTAGAGTTTAGGCTTGACTTTAAAAACAACCTTCCAATTTGGGTCAATATGAACCCTATATTAACGAACGAGGATCATACTATACTAGCCCAAATCAATTAGTTTAAAGTTTGAACCCTCTGAAGAGAAAGTGTTTTTTGGCTGGGTGGGTTTTGTTTAGCCCCTTGCACAATTTGGATTGGTAAAAAAAATCGTCCACGTGCCCAAAAAGTGGAACGGCGAAGCCATCATCTTAGGCCTAAGGTAAGCTAAATCCCTACATTTAAGACCAAATAGCAACAAAAAAATCACACAAGTGCATGAAATCACAAGGAAAAGTGAGTGAAAAATGTAACCCTTGTCTCTAATCTAATTATAAAAAATTACAAACTAATTTCAGGGCAACATAATTTTACCAAAACAAGAACCTTGTGATCTTATTACAACTCATACTTACAAAAGAAAACCCTGGGATACATAGAGGAAAAGGCATGGGCATGCGCACAGAATTATAGAAAGAAAAAAGCTCTTACCTTGAAGATGATTAAACTGCTTTTGGTCTCACAGTTAATTCCATGATAAAGAAGCCCCTCTCCCTATTCTGTAGATTATAGAACAACATCAATGCATCTGATCCGATATTTGAATAAACTTCTGTTTAAATTTGCGGCCAAATGAGCAGCTGCTTTAGAAAAGTATCAGTCCAAAGTAATTAGACAGAGTCACTTGGGGAGTTTCAAATGGCCAAACAGCACAAGGGAGCTTTGTTCAGGGACTAGATAAAGAAACCCGAGCTCCGCACCTCTAACTTACTGCCCCATCCCCTGCATAAGAAAGAATCAAGTGGGAATTAAAAGTCGTCACATTAACTGGTCGAAAACTTGCTGTGAAAAACATTTAAACCCAACAAGTAAATAGATCCCCACGAAGGAACAGGCCAAAGAAAATGATGGCAAAGTTTCAATTCGACAGATAACACTCCCTGTTTCTATATATATATATATATATATAATTAAAAAAAAAATACATGTATCCCATTGGTTTTACCAAAAAAACAAATAGAAAATCTCACAGATGAATTATAATGGATATGTTCTCTATTGTGTAAAAAACCAAGGGAATCAATTTTTACCCAAGTCAATAGCAATTCTTAGAAAGGGAAAAGGAAAAAAGAAAGTGTGACAAGGTATTCATCATTGTTTAGGGGTCTCATCGTTTTACTAGAAAACTAAGATTCAAACCTCTACAGATGTCTTTTTCTAACAAGATCAATTTATATCCAATGTCCACATGGATCCTTATAGAATTGAAAAATACAACTGAATTCTTTGGGAAAACGGTATTGACAGTTTATGAGAAAGCAAAGAATTTGGGTTGGTTGCAAAAAGTACCTTTCCTGAAAATAGATACAATATATCTTTTTAATTTGGATTGCTTGCAAAAGTACCTTTTCCCAATTTTAGCACAAAATGCAACCTGGGCAAAAAAACATAAAAATAAAATAAGACACAATATTTAGAAATTGAATGTTATCAATCAAAAAATTTAAACAAAGTCAAACTGCAACAGACCTCCCCAATAGACCTCCTCAACAGGGACATTTAGATCACCAGTCAACTTTACTACTTTAACATACTCAAAAAATTCTACATCGACGCCTTGTCATCATCAACCCCAAACCAATAACCAAACTTACGCGTCAATTGTACGACCTCAGTATCGTAAGGACCAAAGGCTCCCACGTATAAGCCTGCTGTAGGGAACAACCGTTTAATTGTCATATACAATATAACAAGCCATCAATATAAAGTTCCCAAAACAAACATACCATCAAATGGGTCTAAACCATCATTGGCAGTTGTCATCCGATTAAAAATTGTATTTCTAGATAGTTGCTTTCGTCTTTGTGCCTGACTAATTGCAAGCTTGACGACGTCGCGGAAATCTTTGGAAATCTATAACAAAGATCCTTCAAATAATTGGACTGGGGGTTCTATCCCAACTTTTACACGCCAAACAAAATGTAAACGAAAGCAAAGGAAAGCATAGAAGCAAATAATATGCACCAAAATTTTTGAAGTGGAAATCAAGGCCTATCAAGATAAAATGCTGCAGCCACCTTACTTAAGCAAAGTTTATGTTACAAAAGCAAATAATATGCACCAAAAAAGTTTATGTTACAGCGACCTGAAGCAAAAAAAAAAATGTTGAATTAGATGATGGAAATCATTTTTCACATAGTAGATCTTGAGATCATGGGCCTACCATTAGACTATCAGATGTTGATTCCATGAGACACGCATCCCAAAAGTGAATATGAACCACATTTGATAGTATACCATGATCACGTTTACTTTGGAGATGTGTGTCACATGTAATCAACATTTGACTGTCTGATGGTAGGCTCATGATCTCAAGATCTATTGTTTGGAAGATTGGGATAAAAAATGATCTCCATTGTACGATGCCAAGTAGTCAACGCATTTTTACTTGATAAGTAAGGTGGCTGTAACATGAAGTAGTGTGGCAGTTACACCAGCCAAAATTAGTTGTCCCTCAAATCCCAGTTCAAAGCCTAGATCTTCTATGAGTGATCAACTAGCAGAAGGGAATCAACGTCCAACAAAATCATAGGTTGAAATCTCCTCATCCTGAACTTTATCGAGGACTCCTTGTAAAACGGTCCTCTTTGAGGGGTGGTCAGATGATATGGCCTTATAGGGACCCATTGGTAAGGCTTCAGAATAGGAAGTCTAGGTGGACGTGTTGGATTTTTTCACTCGATTGGAGGTCTCTTTTGTATCAAATTGTGAATGTACGACAGAGCTATGTGCCTCGCTCTCTCGCACAAGGAAAATATGCTAGTAATGAAGCAATGAGTTGCCCTATTGGTAGAAGGCTCAAGTTTAATTACTTTTAAAAGAGGTTGAGGGTTCAAGTCTCCTCAACCTCCTTTCATTCTCTTGGTTGCAAGTTCAAGCCCAACTTACCTATAAAAAAGAAATATATATACTAGTAAAAGGCGAAGGGGTATAGGGAGTTGGAAAAATTATCATCTAGCAATGAAGACTGACGAAAATGTACACTCCTTACATGAAGGATCTTAGACAGTCCCTTTGGCTTGACCATTTAACAATTTGAGCTGGTATACTTTCACCCAGTTAAAGGAAGGTCAGCCAGATTTGTTTCAGGTTTGAGATCAGAGAAACACTCCATAATGGTGGAAAGTTCAATAGCATTATTTTCACTTCATATCTAATAATAGTGTGAATGGTGAAGGGTGAGCAGCAACGTTGGAGCAAAATGCCTTTGGAAAAATATTTCTTTTCCAAGGTTTTAGCAAATCTAGGAGTGAAATGCTAAAGAATTTCAATATACTTCCTCCAATGCAAGTTTTATTATCAGATAAATTGTGATTGATGTAGCAGAAAGAGCTAACCAGACCGAGCTTTTCAGAGACATAATATGGTCTATCGACTCCATCCTAATAGTTGACTCAAAGGAAGTATGCAGACAACTTCGCCCTACCCCCTCCTTTTGTTAAGTAAGCAAGTTTCATTAATAAAAATTAAGAAAGTTTACAAGTGGGAGAGAGGGCTTGATCAATCCCCATCATTGTAAAATGTGGGAGATCCAGTTTATCACCTATATACTTTGACCTTATGAAATGTGGGAGGTTCTCCCATCTCTAGAAATTATGATCCTCATCATTGTTAGCTGCTTAAGTTGCAAGGCCATCCACAGTGGTACCCCCCCTCTTCCCACAAGCGTAGAGATTTTTTAGTTGCTGCCCCCAAATAGATGGGATAATACTGTGATGATGATGATGAATACATTCAATTTTGATGGTTTTAGTAAATATAAATCAGGCTTGGCTGGCACAGGCAGGGGTTTTCGAGCCATCTTGAAGAAATCATCTACAATGTTTCTAGTATTTCCTTATAATATCCCAAAAACATATTGATATTAGCAAAATATTCAGATTAGGTCCAACTCCAAATATATTTTTTTAGACAAAGTGAAAGTACAGGCAAGGGTCAATCTCCTCATGCAAAAAACAAACCTTGGGAAATTTGCACCTATTTAAGAGAATGCAGATCAGTGAAAGTACAGGTTTGGCATAAAAAAATTGACCACTGGATGAGCCGGTTACCGTTTACTAACTCAAATAAGATATACAGCTAATTTGAGTCGAGCTCTTACAGTTTTAATTGTTATAAAAGCATGGGTTATCTCCTTAGATCCAGGGTTTGAAAATTAAAAAGATGCTGACTACAACTCATAGAATAGTGGGAGAAGCGGTATAAGAATTTTAAGTGAGAAGCTTTAATTCTTCTAACACCTAGATGACTTCAAGTTCTATAACAATTTTAAGTGGAAAATCATCCTATAATGATTATTAAGATAATGTTTTAAATGCTTAACAAAACAAATACCTACCTTTATTACTCCATATTCCACACCCCAAAAAGGGGGCGAACAAAGAAAAATGCTATAAAGCATCACCATATGATATGCATATTTAGAAATCGCCAACTATAATCTAAGAGAATGGGGAAAAATAATAATGACTACCATTCCTATTGAACACCAAAACATTCACCAAAAAAATAGCCAAAACATCAATTAGCAACCAAAAACCTATCAGAAAATAAGAAAACTAAATCAAATTATTCCAGATAATCGATACAAATCAAGAAAAAAGAAAACAGAATGGAATGAAGTTGAAGAAAGCCCTAACCTTCCATTGGAATCTCAACGCCTGAATTGACAGTGGCAGCGGCTGCGAAGACGTCTCCAAAGGATGAGAACCTCAGTCCCTCGTCACTATTGTGGTGATTTAAGAAGTAGAATCGATTGCGGCTGCTGCTGCGGAGACGTCTCCAAAGGACCGATCTCTGCCTCTCGAATGAGTACATACGTAACAAATAACGAAGAAATAGATGAATAAATAAGAGGAAAAAAGGAGTAAAAATCAATATAAAAAAAAAATAAATAAGATACTAAGTTGAATTTGATTCTTCGAGCGCGAGTGACTGATGCGGCGACGAAGCTAGCTAGGGTTTCTTAATGTCATTGATGGAAAAGTGAGAAGGAGAGAGGGATTTAGGGTTTGAGCGAAAGATTTATGAGTGAGAGGGATTTATGGTTTGAGCGAGAGGGAATGAGGGGAGTTCGATCGTGAGAAGGGATAAGGGTTAGCGAGAAGCGAGAAGGGGGTTCGTTTGTACGGAGGCATAACTTATATAGTGTGTTGGCCTAAATCGTTCCTATACCGACGGCGCCTTAATTTCCGCTGTCGGCGTATCCTATAGTTTTTGTAGTATACACTTTGAACCTCTAAAATATTAGATTATTCAATAAAAGTTCACTTAGCTTTGAGTGATTTGCTTATCAAAACTAATAATGCATTTGCCAAGATTGTGGATCATTACGCTAATTTTAAAATAAAATAAAAAAGGCTGTGGGAATTGGGATCATTTGTGGCTTTTTTGGCAGGTTGGAGTATCGCATTCTTTACACTTGCTAAAACTAAACCTATGAGAAACACACGTACTTCCACCATGAAAGTCCGTTAACTTCTGGAATCAAATGATGGAGATGGTTTTTCATTCCAATATTCCACACAATATATCTTAAGATCATGGCACACCTATCAGAGGGTCATATGTTAATTTCACGTGGCACACATCCTCAAAATGATCGCCTGATAGGTACACACATGGTCATTGTCCCTTTTGGGATGTGTGCCATGTGGAATCAAAATCTGACCGTTCGATAGGTGCGCCATGATATCAAGATCTTTTGTGTGGAAGATTGGGATAAAAAAAATCTCTATCGTCTTATTCAAGCAAATCAATGATTTTTTTATGACGGAATCATGTGTGTTCTTCACAGGTCTAACATGTATAAATAACACTACCCATATTTATATCGGTACCTCTATTCACGCCTATGTCTGAAACTCACTAACTTTTCTATATTAGATAATGCATATTATTTTTCGGGCCAATTGTCCACACAATGGACCTTGATATCATGATCTTACCATCAGCCGATCATTTTTTATTCCCCGGGACACCTATCCTAAAAAACGGCCCTAAACTCACGTTTGAGCATGATGTGCACCCTATGATCTTAGGGCTCCGTTTTTGTGATTTGTACCTCGTGAAATCATAACATGCCTGTCTGATGGTACGTTCATGGTCTCAAGATCAATTGTGTGGAAGATTGGTGTGGAACATGATCTTCATCGTCTAACCTCAAGAAGCCAATGGGTTTCTGTGGGTTTCGAAGGGAGGCGTGAACAGTGATCGCATTGGCGCTAAAAGACGTACCTTATTTACATTAGAGGCTTGAGACTATGCATCCGGATGCTACCCATAAGGTTGTCCAGACCATATAAGTACCATGTGGCACCCATTTTGGGGATCAGGTGTTACGCAACTTGGACAGGATCGATAAAGTACCACTCAAAAAATTTAGGCATAATCCGATACATATCTAATGTTGAAAATGAGGTGTAAGGTACTCAAATTCAATGTATTAAATTATGTGGGCGTTACTTTATTATTGACCGATCAAATTGTAGACACCCATTTTAGATTGGTCTAACTAATTGGATGTGAAATTCAAGTTATTTATGGGCCCAAACACATTAACATATTGGAGAAGCTTCTAATGACATCAAATGAGATTCCCCAAAGTTTAGAGGCGAAATCCCATTGATCATAATTTTCAAGGTAAAATTATAACACAAGAGGATCATTTACTCGTGTGCTTTAAAAAATCCACTTTTGTTTCGCACAGGTTCTTACCTCCTGGATTTCTGATATGTGTAAGGTAGGCGCGAGAATACTATAAATAATTAGTATTATTAATGAAAAAGTTAATATTAGTTCATCTTACGCCCCGGCTGGATGAAAATCCTGATTGGGCCACTGCCTTGAGCTAACATATATAGCCTTTGAAGCCAAAAACCAGCCCATCAATATTATGTCGGGAATGTTGTTTGTAACTACACACTTCATGAGTTTTGACACTTGTTATGGAATTCGCTTGATTGGTTGTAGTATGGAGGCATTTCAACGTTATAAAGCTCATCTTGACCATGGAATCACATTGTAAAAATGATTTTCACAGATTTCAAAGACACAGAACCTTGAAAATTCATCTTTTGTGCGGCTTTGATGGAAAAAACACTCTTTGTACGTAACAAAACATATATATATATATATATATATATATATATATATATATATATATATATATATATAATACAATCATAGAGTCTTGCTTCTCAACTCTGTTTTCCGTGTTTTAAATTGTTGACTCCTTTGTTAAGATGATATTAACCATTTTTGACGCAATCTTTGGCACAGTAGATCTTGAGATCAGGAGGCCAACCATCAAACGATCAGATTTTGACTTTAGATGACACACATCCTAAATGATGAACATGATCATGAGCATACATTAAACATGATTATTAGATAAATTTTCGAGATGTGTACCTTGTAGAATTAAATTCTGACCGTCGGATGATTGTCTCATGATCTCAAGATTCCTTCCATGGAAAATGGGGTAAAAGGTTATCTCCATCATCTGATTTAGAGCACTCAAACGTTTAAGCATGTGAAATTTGGGTTGAGAAGGAAGAATCTTGGGTTTAAAACAAAGGTACATACCCAATGGATAAAAGGCCATTGTAAGGCTATGAAGCATACTAACCATCCATATTCTAGCCATCGAGTTCTGCCAAGTGATGGATGTAATATTTTTTTGGAACCTTGAAATCTTTAGAAATTGTGTTACCAAAAAAGAAAGTTTGGATGAAAAATCAGATCACAATTTTGGAAAAATTAACGAAAAGTTCATAATTATTATCTTTTTCTAAATATTAAATGATATATTTTAAAATATTGAATATAAATATTTTTTTCTTTTTATACAATTTTTGAAAATTTCCCACCAAAATATTGCCCAAAACGAAATTTGTTGTTATGGGTAGGGGTCCTTTAATAGTAATCAAATTGAAGTAATAGACCATGTCTTTTGAAGTAAGATTATATGCACAAATATACACCTTTGGGTACCTTTATTTTCAGCCCAAGATTCTTCCTCTCTAACTAGAGTTTTACATGCTTACCAATTGAAGGGAAGTTGTCCAAAATTACACCCATTGAGTAGTTTAAACCATCTTATCTATGCACTCTAGTAATAGTTTAAACCATCTGATCTATGCACTCTAATATATAGGGTTGCGCATATCATTTTAATTGTGTGCCGGTCAGATGGTTATATTCCTCTCATAAGTATGATTCTTTGACGTAGACGTGAAAATGATGAACTACTAGTTGGACTACTTGGATTGGTCGACTCTTTTTCTTCTTAAATTTATATTACCAATTAATTTTCCCATTTAGCTCAAAAAATGCCTTCAAATGGGATTTTGATAGATGGAATTATAGTGACCAATTCACCGACTTTCTAAAAAAATCGGGAATAATTCATGGATATTTGAAAGAGCGAACAAAATCCGAGTTGTTCGGAATTTCCAAATAAAATCCAAATCTTCCAAATAATTCATGAATTTTACGAATTATATGTGAACTAAACGACTTTTCCCGAATTATTCCCAATTTTAGTCACAAACTTCTATTTTTTTAATTTTTTTATTAATATATTATATATTTTTTATTTTTTTTCGAATTTTGATTGTATGCAACCCAAATTTAAAGAATTTTGCCGGATTTATTCAAATTATTTCCAAGCCGATTTATTCCCGAACTCTGACTTAGGTCACTATGGATGGAATTAGGTTATAAAATGGTTCAAGATATCTGATAATGTCTCTAACTTTATATGTGTGTAAGATTATTTTAGCGACCAAATCTAGTCGAACTTGACTTCACGAACCAAATCCGTGCAGTCAAAACCTGACTACACGGATTCAGGAGCCATGAATCTATGCAAGTATATTTGTAACAAAATTCCATGTGCCCTGCTTTTTATATTAATTTTAGAATTTTGTTTTCCATGTCTTGTTATTTTATTCTAATTAAATTGTATATACAAACTATGTAAGGCAGCAGGGTACACTTAATTTCAAATAAAAATATCACACTTCATTTCTCAATGCTTACACTCAAACACTTTAGTCTAGGTATTATTATATAAGGAAACTAACTTTAATGAGTCTATGTGACATTCCACAGGATAATGGTGGATGCACTTGTTGGCATTCTCTTGGAAAAATTGGCCGAAGGACTTGTAAATGAAGGGCGCAAATTAATCGAAGTTTATTACCGTTTCGAGGACATGAAGGAGGAGCTTATAGTTATTCAAAGCTTCATAAGGGACGTGGAGAAGGTGAAAAGGAAGAACGGAATGAGAGTCTCAAGATGGTAATCAATAAATTGAAGGAGTTGTATGATGCAGAGGACATTATAGCAGATTTCCAACTTCTTATTTGCAAAGAACATAGAGGGGAGCGTCGACCAAAATGTACTAGATACTGCTCTCCTTCATTTCTAACATTTTGGTGGCAGTTATCAAAATGGTTGCAAAATATATTAGAAATGATTCGAAATATTAAGAGTAAAACCTTGGAAGAGATAGTGAAAAAGATGTTAAAAAAATTGCAGGTTAGTGAAGAAACAATGAGAGGAGCAAAGGTTCTAGAACTATTAGAAGTCAAGAGATAGTTGGATAAAAAAAGGTACTTGATTATCCAAGATAACGTTTGGAGCATCAGTGAAGATGTAATAGCCCTAAAATTTTAAACAAGAATCCGACTGCTTTGATATGCATATCTAGCACGGGAATCGAGACAGATTTAAAAATTTGAAATTATATTATTAGAAATAATATTAAGTAGTAGTTAGGTGAATTCACGTGTGAATTCTCATTTAAATCCGAGTCTTGAAAGACGTTGATGCGGCGTGATACACCGTAGAAACTAGTAGGTGCTCCACACCGGAGCTTAGGTTTAAGGAAAACAGAAATATCAAAGATATTTCTGTTCCTTAGCTTATATGAGAAGGAAGATGTTTGGATTGAATACCTTTCATCTTCTTCTTGCTTCTTGAAAAAAATATGTAGCTAGGTTTTGTTTTTGAGTGGTTCCTTGAGAAGACAGGGTTAGTGATACCCAAGGTCGTGAGTTTGTCTGAAATAGAGGGTGGAGAGATCAAATAAAATGCTCCACATTTAGTCTGGGTATTGTGCGGTCTTTGCGTGTGAAGTGGAACTGATCGTCTGCTTGTCCGAGTCATAACGGCGATAAACTCCGAGGGACGAATCTGAAACTCTCTTCCGGATCGCTTCGTCGAGAACCGAAAAAGGGCTTCAAATAGGTAAGCTTTTAAATTAAAAGTGTGGAGGTTAAAGCCTCATAAATATGTAAAATTGATGTATGTGAATGGTTGATGGAAACCATTAAAAGTATGGGGTTAAAATAAGAAGAATAAGTGACTGCCATTAATGACAAAGAACTGCCATTATTGATCGATCAATCCTGGGGTGATCGATCAATGAGATGCATTGATCGATCAATTTGTATAAGCATTAAGTGAGAATAGTAGAGGCATTTTTCTGGAAGTTTAGTGCCCGATGGCATTGAATTGATCGATCAATTCTAAAGGTTGATCGATCACAGTGAGGTGATCGATCAATGATAAAGATTGATAGATCAATAAGGGTATTGATCGATCAATTTATATAAAGTTAGTGTGAGAATAGGAAGAGAAAAATTTAAAATTTAGGCTGGTGATCGATCAATGGGAACATTGATCGATCAATGAGATGGATTGATCGATCAATAAGATGGATTGATCGATCAACTAAGGTGTTGATCGATCAATTTTCCTTTGTTAAGTGTGAAGAATAAGTGGCTATCGATCAATCAATGAGATGGATCGATCGATCAATCAAGGCTGTTGATCGATCAATTAACCTTTGTCATCTGTGAGTTGTTTGAAGGGTTGATCGATCAATGAGGTCATTGGTCGATCAAAGAGGAGGATTGATCGATCAATGAAGGATGTTGATCGATCAATCACCCCTGTTTTTAGCCTGTTTTAATTTTATAAATTAAATGCTACTGGACACCGCGACAGTTAATATTCTGACATCCCTGACACCTAGTGTACTATATGTATGGTCTAGGATCAGACCATGACGCTCTGAAAAGCTTTGGATTTGCTTAGAAAGAGGTCTGATCTAAGGTAGGGGAAATCCAACCTAAAATGTATCTGACTATGATTTCATAATTCTTTCATATCTGGATCCTGATTTCAGTTTTAAAAAGCATATTTGCATATCAGTATTCCCTGTCATCTCTGATTCCTACTTTATGATTCTTGTATTCTGAAACCTGTTCCTGATTTCTGCTATCTGATTTTTGATGTCATATGTGTGTATGTGATTTAAGGATTTAATCAGATGATCCCCACCGACTCGGCGGTATATCCGTGCCCTGGCACAATCGTGTATCTGCTTTGTTAATCCCTCGACACAATTGCACTCTATAGATGAGACATTATTGCACCCTGAAATTGTTTATGTGAACGACGATTGGTTGGGGTTTCCTATCGGCATATTCTTGATTACTCCGTGCTATATAGTCACGGGAGTTTCTTAAGTTAGAAATACTCATAATTTAAGTCACCAATGATATATATGCATAATATTTGTTCTTGTTTTGAAAACTCAATACATGCCATTTAATTTATCCTGCCTGCATTTCCTGATTTGATTTTCTGTTTTGAATTACTGCCTGTAAATCATGTCTTGCATTTTCAATACGATTTTAGTTAGAATTCTTCTACTGAGCTTAGATGTGGCTCACTCTGTTTCTATAACATTATAGGTTCTGAGGCTAGAGCTCCCGACACTAAGAGCGATCCTGATTATCAGCTTGATCTGGAGGCTGAGGCCGAGGAGGAGGATACCGATACCCCAACTGACGAGTTCTATTAGCCGTCTGGGTAATAGTTGTATTTTTTAGATTTTTGTATGATACTCTGGATTATTGTGTGTCTGGTGACCACCGTTTGTATTATTATTTTAGATATTTGTTTATGGTATTATTATACATTCTGTCGGAATCACTATCGGAACCATTATTTTGGGTGATGGATATCTATCACTAGTGGTTCTTCTTGGTTCATTTTTGGAGAATGTACATTCTTTTATTTTTGTTTTTATAGATATGAAACATTTATTGCTTCTTTATTTAAAGCCATATATGATGAGTCGATCTGTCACTACTGGACAGTGTCTGCTCTGATTTTCGCTAGATGAGCAGACACTTCGTGATTTGTCTTGGAGATCAATCAGAGCATGATCCTGATGGCACGGATTTCCAGGTGTGGAAATTCGGGCTATCACAGAAGAGCAGTGGTGAGAAAGGTTATGGGATGTATTACCATGAACTGATGGTAGTTGTGTAATAGTCACAACTAGAAATGAGAATGTTGCAAGATCGATGGAGCTGTCGAAGGGCGTATACATCACCCTCAAGTTCTTTTGGAGAATGATAGTTGGTCTCTATTTTCAAAAATAGCATTCCAAAGAAGTAGAGGTGTCTGCACAAATCAAGATTTGATTGACATTGTGAAGGAGATTGTAAGAAAATGTAATGGATTGCCTTTAACAATTAAGGTAGTAGGTGGAATGATGCAAGCAAAGCAACATTCTATTTCTAAGTGGAGGCGAATATCGGATCATATACTCGAAGAATTAGCAACCAACAATATAGATGATGCATCGGTTACATCTTCATTGCAATTGAGTTATGAGGAATTGCAATCATATTTGAAGCCTTGCTTATTGTCATTCTCTCTCTTTCCTGGATATGCCAAGTTTTGGGTTTATTATGTAGTAAATATGTGGATTGGAGAGGGTTTCATCTTTAAAAAAAATGGAATATTGACATATGAAATTGGAGAAGACTGAATTGTAGAGTTAACCATTTGATGTTTGATAAGAGTTGAAGATATGGACATGTTTGGAAAAGAGATCTATTATTTCACTATTCATGATATGGTTACAAAAATAGTCAAAGAAGAAAATTTTATAGAGTTTGATAATGGAGGTAATCCAAATATCACTGACAAGTCTCGCCGTGGAATTTTGTTGGACGGTACACAGATGGAAAGCTTCAAAACTACAAGTTGCGAATTTTGGTAGGGTTGGAAAGCACTGAGGTTGTTTTAAGTGTGGGACGAAAATCCTTCCAACTAAAGTGGTTGAGGGTGTTAAATCTTACTTTGACAACCAGCAGCAACGGTAAAATCCCCAACAAGGACCTATTGGGTGGGATTGGATCACTTCCACATCTAAGCATTTTACACATTAGAATACATCAACTAGAAGAACTTCCCAATTCGATTGGGAAACTCAGGGAACTCCAAATTTTAGATCTTGTTGACTGTTCCAATTTAAAAAGACTTCTGTCACAGATTACGAATCTAGAGAAATTAACCTTCTTGAATCTATGGGGGTGTGATTCTATAAAATACAATCCCAAAGCCATTGGAAAGCTTCCCAACCTTCAATGACTACGGTATCTTAGGCCTGCAAGTTCAAGATCCAATGACGAAGGTTGTCGGGTTGCAGACTTGAAGAACTTGGCCCAACTCAGAGAGCTTAGCATAGAGATCAAGTCAGAGGATCAAATTGAAGAGGGAGAGCTGGATGCGTTGTCAAAGCTCCAACAATTGAATTATTTAAGGATATGGTTTATCGACAGTAGGGGTGAAAGCAATGAGTTTGTAAGGAAGATGAATCACCTGCTTTCTCCTCTTCAAAACCTCCAAGAGTTCTATGACTTTCCTGGGGTAATAATCCCTACTTGGGTGAATCCAACTGCCCTTCCAAAGATATGTTAGCATTGATGTTGCCAATTTAAGGTAGGTGAGTGAGGAGTTTTGGGGTAGCGAGGATGTGATCTGGAAATTGGAGGGCGTAATGTTGAGTAATGGTACAAATGGAGTAAAGTTATTTCCAAAGATGCAAAAGGACATGCCACATCTTAGATTGGTCAAAGTTTATAAGGATGCCACTTGGGAAGAACTTTCTTTCACATGGAAAAATGGAGAAGGTGGGGATGAGGGTATCAATACTACACATTGAGACGAAAGGCAAGTGTAGTTAAGTCCTTCATTACTTTATTTCTATCATGTTATCATTACTTTTAGGTACCTTTATTTATAACTTGAGTCTTTTTTTTCTCAACTTGAGAATGTTGACTACTTTGAATCACATGATGGAGATCATTTTTCGTCCCAGTCTTTGTCACAATGGATCTTGAATCTAGGGCGTACCATCATACGACCAGAGTTTGATTTCACATAGCACACATCCCAAAAATCGATCTAAGAACCATGCTTGATGTGTACCATCATATGCCCATAGTTTGATTTCACATAGCACACATCCCAAAAATCGATCTAAGAACCATGCTTGATGTACTCTCATGATAATATTTTACCTTTTTGGGTGTGTATTGAGCATATAATTATCAAATATTTTACTCTCTTATCTGCTTCTTTTAATTTCTTTTTACTGTCTCTTTAACTAACACAGGTTTATCTTTTTGTCTTTGCAGATAAAGATGAAATGTTACAGATGTGCTAGTAAATAGAGCACTTTGGGGCTAAAGTGTATGATGGAATACAAAACAAAATTAAGAATGGAGGAGGGTGTGTGGACATATTTTTGAGATGCAGATAAACATCCATATTTGCTACCACTACTACTTTTTCTCTCTCATCATTTCATCTCCCTCCTCGTTAAATGACCTAGCATCTATCATCTCATCTCATCACACCAAGCATTTAATGGTCACACTTTCTCTCACTCTTCCATCATTTCACCACTAAATATTTTTTTCTCTATTTTTCTTTCCCTCTTTAGTTTATACTTTCTTTTTACTTGCATGAGCTTCATTGACTTTTATGATTTTAAAATATATTTTGGATGAGGTCAAGATTACATTTCTCATGATGGTGACTCTTCAATAAGATATGAAATTTTTTTTGGTTTAACCCAAATACTCAAGTAATGAAGAAATGATTATTCTAAAGAGAGCCTTGGTGCTATAAATAGAGCCTTCATCTTGGAGCTAGAGGGGGGAGTGTGATAGCCCAACTTTTCATAACCCGAAATCCAGACCGTCAGATAGTCGATAACGACAATCCCCAAAATGAAACATTTGGCATATTCACACACATAGCAGAATTCAAAGCATATATACACATATGGCAAAAGAAACCTCCATTTCTATATACACATGAATAGAGATAAAATAATGGTTTTATCCTTATATAGCTAATAAGTATGACAGAATAAAAAATGAACCACCGGTGATGACTGACCATCACCTAAACAGTGGTTCACAAAACATCGTAAAATATTACATGAGCTGAATGTACCACAAAAAACTAATAAAGGCTGGACGAACCTAGCCCACTCTTAGCCCTCTCTCAAATTCCCAAAATGATCAGACGACCCCTAAGGGAAGTACTTGTCTGGTGGAAGATCTAAATATTCTTCAGGAATGTAATCAGGGTCTTCCTCATGCCTCGAGTCCTCAATTTTCGTATCTACACTTGTTCCTGTGACGTATGGTCTAGAGGTGAGCTAACCGTCTAAGCTTAATAGGGGGAACATCAAAAGCATTCATATCATATTTCAAAACATATATTTCATGACTGATTTTAGAAACAAATTTCATATAAAATTGAATTTTAAGATGCTTGAATCAAATAAAAATTAAATTTAATCACAAGTTCAGAATTTGTTTCTTTGTTTCTAATCTCTTTATCATTTTTGGATTTTACATGCCTTTTCATATCTCATTATGACTTAAAACAATAACTTAAATAATCTCTCAAGCGAAATATAACATTGAGAGCCACACATATACTGATAGGAATCTCCGAACCATCATCATTTAATGAATCATTTTCGGAGTGCGCAAGCCCCTACGCTATAAGGGCACTTGTGCAGCTAAAGTTTATCGTTAGCCAGTGTAAATGTACGGATATCCCGCCGTACCGGTACACTATGGGAATTCGTTCCACATGAACCTTAAATTATTGTGCAAATTCTAATATATAGTTTAACACCGTGCAATGTGCTTATTTCGTAGCTAGTTTCGAAATTTAGAATTCAAGGCTCAAGCACGAAGTTCATATTTGGAGTCACACACACATGCAAATCACATTCACATTTCGAATCACGTATTTTAGAATCCATGTACAAAGATTATTTTGAAAGATTCATAAGTTAAAGATTTAAAAGCATTTTGAACTTATCAAAATTAGTTGATCACATCACACTATCTACATAAATTGCATCAAATATAATGTTATTGAATTTTCCCTACCCCACGGCTCACAAAACCATGCAAAAAGCGGCAAAGATCCTCACGCACACATCCAATTTATAACTTACACTCCAATGCATCCAAAGGGCATGAATCAATGCCTAGAGAAACATACTCATCAAAGTTTCAGAGAATTTTCTCAAAAATATCCAAAATAGCCAAAATTGGCTCAGTCGCGTGCACGAGTTCTAAAGTTGCGTGAGCAACTTCAAGTGGCACACCCCAGTCGTGCGGGTTCGCATGGGCGACTATGCTCTCTTAGTTCTTATTAAAACAAACTGAGACAGTCACGTGTGCGAGTTCCAAAGTCGTGCGAGTGACTTCTCCTGGCACACTCGCAGTCGCGCGAGTGACTGTTCTCACTTCATTTCCTGCCTATTCTGAGGCATATCTCATTCGAGCAACTCCCTTGTCATGCGCACGAGTTCCAAGGTCACGCGAGTGTCTTTCGAGATTTCAACAATTCCTTCTGAATTCTAATTTTCTTTCTCTTTCCCTTTTCCCCCTTTTTAAACCCATAATAAATGCTTAACTTTTTGAGCAGTAAATGCTCGATCTAAGCTATAAATAAATCACAATTGAATCACGAGATCTCACCTTATTAACACATGAAATTTGTGTGTTCAACAAACGAAGTTTGAGAATTACCGACGCTCTTGCCACGCTCGATCAATGGGTTCCAACTTCTTGTGATCGCATCACGACGTACGCGAAGGTTAATTTCCTTCTAGTGCACACATCCAAAGCTAACTTCCCTTACGATGATGACGAAACTCTCGATGAAAGGGTTTTAAATTAAGAGGGTTTCATATAATGGCTCTCACGCTCTTCACAAATCAAACTCACTCGATCAATTGGTACCTCTTGTCTTGGCGATTAAAGTGACAAAATAATTTGCACGAAAAATGTCGACGATTCTGTTTTCAAGGTGCCAAGGGACTCACGTGAGGAGAACTCTCTCTCACTTCTTCCTCTCTCTATTTGCAAATAAAGGGATGGAGAAAAGACTTACAACTTCTCTTATACTCTTGGTCTGCTTCCATGTGAAGCACACACATACACATGGGTGTTTCAACAAATGGTTTGGTTCACTTGCGAACCCTATACACTTAAGCCATGTGTTATATCTTTTGTCTAACAAGGTCAATGAGCCTAAAGCATGTTCGAAAAACCTGAAACGGTACCACGTGCCGTATTGACACTTGTACCCAACTGACTTACACGGTTCACAAAATTTGGGGGTATTATAGGGAGAGTGGTCTTAAAGTTCATTTGATTAGAGAAGGCTAGGAGGAAATTCTAGGATTTTCTTTCAAGTGTTATTTTAGTTTTATATGTAATATGTTTTGAAGAAGAAGGTAGGATCTAAGAGCTACAATTTATGTAATGTACTATTGCTCTTCTTTTTATTTTACTTTGATCATGTATTTCATTGGAGGCTAGCTTAGTAGTGCTAGGGTTTTGATGAAACCTTTTTGATGTAATATTTTCTAGTATATATGAACCCTTAAGCTTTTGTTGGATTTATGTTTAGAAATTTGAATGAAAATTATTTTTGCCTATCTTTGATTGATAAAAATGCTTCTTATATATGACTTTAATCATGTTTTTCTCATGATTTAAGATAAATTTTATTAATCATTTACTTGGTGAAAAAATATTGATATTATAATCAGATATCTATTGTGATTCAACATCATTGAATACT
The DNA here is from genome assembly GCA_021018995.1 of Chloranthus sessilifolius. Classification (NCBI taxonomy): domain Eukaryota; kingdom Viridiplantae; phylum Streptophyta; class Magnoliopsida; order Chloranthales; family Chloranthaceae; genus Chloranthus; species Chloranthus sessilifolius. The sequence goes on along the minus strand of CM037588.1, from coordinate 140,221,136 downwards.
GTAACATCCCAAAAATTTAGCCTTTTGAACAATACGTCTTGATGTGCGTGCCCGACGGGTAGCACGCTGAATAGGATAAAATAATAAAATATGAGTGTATGAGTTTAGTTGACTTGTGGTGGATAAGAAAGAAGAGATTTAAATTATGATAAATTGCCAGTTGATGTGGTGGCATACACCGAGGTATGACGTATTGGTTTAACACCAAACTTAAGTCCTTGGATAAAAAGTACAACATACAAGTGAAATGTGTATGTGCTTCACACCGAAGCCAAATATCTTAGGTGATTAAGAAATAACACCCAAGGGGTGTGTTTGTGTTTCTCATGGGAACCGACCCCTTTTTATAAGACAAAGCAAGCTTCATTTAGAAGCCATACCCGGTTGCAAACATTTGTGGGTTTTGTGAGTTAGAGAGAGAAAGAAAAGAGGGGGGTTTGAGAGAAGAGAAAAGGGTTTTTCTTGAATCCATAAGGTTAATTCATTTGATCATGGTGGCATTTAGGTGAAGTGAATGATTTCGTGAAGGATTGTCTACGATTGCATTGACTTGATCGTGTGCATGGAGCTCATACGAGATCGATGTGGGTTTTGGAAACCTTTTTTTCGCAACGAAGAAGACGATCCGATCGATGAATAAATCGTTAGATTAAAAGGTAAGAATTTTGATTTAAGTTGTGTTTCTCATATGTGATTAGGAATATAATATGTGTGTGTGGAAATTTAAGAGAAGGAGTTAAGATCTAAAGAAAAAAATGAGTTAGAGATGTTAGAACCCGATTTTAGGTGAAATCTAACGAAACCGTTTGATCGAAATTAGTAATTGATCGAACAATTTCGTCAAGGGTGAAATCTGAAGGTTTCTTGTCAGTTTGAAAACCGTTCGATCGGTTTTAAATCGTTCGATCGATTTTGACTGGGCTTGCCGATACTGCTTTGGTATTTTGATCGTCACTTTTTACCCCGAACTCTGATTGACACGATTCTTATGGCACTGGAAAGAGGACGACGAGCTCTACAACTTTTGTGTTTTGACTAACTTATGAATCTAAAGCTTTAAAGGTCAAAATTTAGGGGGAATGTTGCGTCAAACTCTATATTAGCATGAATTTGCTCGTTTCAACCTTGGTTTTAAGAAAATACTTAAATGTATCTAAGTTATTAGTGATTGGAGTTGATCCTTGATACATCATTATGTGTTTGTGATATAGATTGAGGGCAGAAGGCCATCGATAGGACCTTGCTTGACTTCGCGCAACCTCAAGACTAAGGTAGAAGATCTTTAATGCAAAATTACATGTTTAACTTTGGTTCATAATTCTTTGATATGATTGCATATGATAAGCTTGACTGTGTTTTGAACTTGTGTTTGAATTCTTTGAAACTAGAACTGGAATTTTTATGAATTTGAATATGAACCCTAGAGATTAAACTTTGTACTTACATCGTGATTTGCAAAGATGCATTTGAAAATGTTTAATTTTAACAACCTTTGATATTGTTTTGACCTTACCGTATAATAAAAGTTGGACTTGGGAAGGGTTTCTGAACTCACTTGGATTTACTTCGACTGCCTTATAAAGATGTGAATTACTGACGCTTAAATATGTTGATTTATATGACGCTTGGACTTTTGACGTGGAACTTGCATTGTGAATCCTTTGGATTCTTTTGACTGCATCCCTTGGGCCGGTATGGCGGCCTATCCGTATACGCATTCATACATATGCTGCATATGCATCCCTTGAAACATCATTGCATCCCTTGGACATCATTGCATCCCTCGGACACCTTAGAATCATTGGAAACTTTGGACACCTTGGATACTTTGGACACCCTTGGATACGTTGAGACACCTTTGGACGCCCTTGTGTTTATTTCGGTTGCAAATTCGACATTGTTTGCAATTGTGTTTGAAAACTTAGACACCCTTAGACTATTTTATAAATGATCTTTTGTTCAATACTGTGTTGAGGAAACTCAGTCCTGAAAAGTAAATGCTTTGAAAGTTATATTTTGAAAGTCTGTTTTGAAATATGAAACTCTGCTTTGGAAGGTATGTGCTTTGAAAGTTATATTTTGAAGGTCCGTTTTGAAATATGAAACTCTGCTTTGGAAGGTATGTGCTTTGAAAGTTATGTTTTGAAAGTCCGTTTTGAAATATGAAACTCTGCTTTGAAAGGTATGTGCTTGAAAGGTATGTTTTGAAAGTCCATTTTGAAATATGAATCTCCGCTTTGGAAGGTATATGATTTGAAAGTTCATTTTAAAATGAAAGAAAATGATAAATGCTTTGGAAATAAGTCTTGAATGATGGTTTTAAACTCATGTTATTGAATTTATGCTTTCATATCATAAAAATGTAAGTTTATATTGGATGCCCTCTATTGAGCTTAGATGTTAGCTCACCCCGACTATACGCCACAGGTGTAGGTTTGAGGAGGGCCCAGATTTCATACTAAAAGAAGGGAGCTTTCGCGTAAGGATTTGTACTATGTTTTGGGATCATAGAATAAGTACTTTATGGATTTTATGAGTTAAGATTTGGTATATTCGTACTAGTGTACACCATTGTTAGGTGATGGTTGGTCATCGCTGGTGTTTATTTAGTTTTGTTTTTGTTAGATATTAAATCTGGAGGTTTTATTTATGCCATATGAAATAATTGCTTTGATTTTCGTAAATATATAGACGTGCCAAATATTCTGTATCAGATTGTGATCTACGATCTGGCGGTCCGAGTTTTCCCATTTGGTTTAAATTGAAAAATATATATATATATATATTTCGAGAAATTCAGGTTGGAAAAATTCGAGCTGTCACAAATACATTAGATGATTTGGTTTCAATTTTTAGAAGCATGGAAAAAAATATATTTTTGAATGACAAAATAGAGCTTTGATGATGATATTTTCCATAATAGCGTGATTGATTTCTAGACTATTATATGATTACTTTTCCAACAAATTTCTAAGGTTCGTGTTGCCAAAAATATTATATCAAGGAGTGTGGATTCTAAACTCTAGTATACATCTCATTCGTGTTTCTACTTTACCTATATTCTTAGATCACATTATCTAATAGGTACCATTTAGTTTAGTTTAATATTTATCTTTGCATATCTTAGTTTTACTTGTAATAGTTTGTCTTGTTTTTAATCTCTAATTTGATTTTATGAAAATCCTCTTAGTTTAGTATAAAGTCAAACTTCATTTTTTGATTAGATTAAGATTAGATTAATTAACCTTACTCTTAGTTTTCCTCTCTCTAAAAAGTTCCTGCAGGTTCGACCTCGTTCTTGCATAAGTTACACTACATCTTATTCGTGCACTTGCGAGTAAAACAAATAGGAAACAATTTGAAAATAACAACAATAAATTTTCTCCTCTTCAAAACCTCCAAGAGTTATGGCTCTATCACTTTCCTGGCGAAATAATCCCTACTTGGGTGAATCCAACTACCCTTCCAAAGTTGAGATATGTTGGCATTGATGTTGCCAATCTAAGGCAGGTGAGTGAGGAGTTTTGGGGTAGCGAGGATGCGATCTGGAAATTGGAGGGCGTAATGTTTGAGTAATGGTACAAATGGAGTAGAGCTATTTCCGAAGATGCAAAAGGCCATGCCACATCTTAGAATGGTCAAAATTTACAAGGATGCCACTTGGAAAGAACTTTCTTTCACATAGAAAAATGGAGTAGGTGGTGATGAAGGCATCAATACTACGCATAGAGACGAAAGGCAAGTGCAGTTAACTCCTTCATTGCTTTATTTCTATCATGTTATCATTACTTTTGGGGACCTTTATTTATAACCTGAGTCTTTTTTTTTTCAATTCGGGAAAGTTGACTACTTTGAATCACATGATGGAGATTATTTTTCGCCCCAGTCTTCTTCACAATGGATCTTGAATCTGAGGTGTACCATCATACCGCCAGAAATCAATCTAAGAACCATGTTTGACGTTTACCATCATACGGCTAGAGTTTGATTTCACATAGTGCATATCCCAAAAATCAATCTAAGAACCATACTTGATGTACTCTCATGATGATGTTTTACCTTTTTGGGTGTGCGTCGCATGAAATGAACATCTGACTGTTTGATGGTAGCCTTATGGTCTCAAGATCTAGGACGAAACTTAGGATGAAAAACAGTCTCCATCATTAAATTTTATTATTATAGTCATCTAATACTTGTGTATGTGTGTGTGCGGATTTTTTTAAATTATCTAATTATTGATTATTTTTTTTTGGGTTGTGGAATAGGTACCACCATCTTGCTCATGGAATATGAAATCTGAAGGTCGCATGAGGTGTTGGTTAAGGTGGACTTGGAGAGATAATGTTATGATTCAAGAGTCCAACATAGGATTGAGGTATAAAGTGTATCAATCGACAAATTTTTTTATATTGGATAATCTGGGTGTTCGGGTGTCATGACCCAAAATTCTATCCCATCTCGACAGCCTAGAATTCCGAGTTATGACTCGCACACATCCTAGATACGCTAAGCGGACATACACATAATCAAAGTTCGCGTGCTAACATGGTTCCATAAAATCCGTGAATCCAATAAATGAAGGTGGAATAAATGGACAACCACAAATATGAATAAATACGATAAAATCCACGTAATCCATAAATAAAAAGGAAATAAAAGTTAAAAACAAATCTGATATACGATGCTATGAGTCAGCAATAACAATATAAAACGAAACTTAGTTCCAAAACTACTACTATCAGTAATCGGCACTCGGATCAAAATTAGCACCAAGGTCCTTGTGGTAACCTGCTATGTCGCCCTCCCAAGGCTCTTGGTACTCAGCGTCCATAGGGTCAACGAAGTCCGCACTAATAGAATCAGAATAGCCACCATTAACTATGTCGATAAAATCACGTGCAACTATTAGTTTTTCGTGGGATGAGTTTACTCAGTCACGTAAACTTAGAAGATCACCACCAATCCACCCCATTCTACTCAGGTGCACTGAGGGTGCATCACGAGAGTGATAATAATAATATAACAATAGAGTCAGAAAGAGAAAAAGATAATCATGTGTATTTCGTAGAGCTCATATTGTAGCATAAATGCAAGACCATGATCTATACACTAATGCCCTAATATACCTCACCATATCTCATAACATAACATATCTTATTATTCTCGCACATGTGTTTGTACATCGGATGAGCATACCTAACATACTCATAAATCCTATATGACCTGTGTCAGAGTCGCTTGTTACGGGGTCGCACTTCCGCAACCTCAGTCCCGGGCGGCACCTAAACCACGTTTCGCTAGGTCAGCCTACTTCTGATACCAATAGTCGCGGGGCGTCCATCGACGCGCTTTCAACCCGTGCGGTGCTTCGCTACCTCATGCAACGAAGCCAACCCATCTGTACATCAGCTTTGATACCACCAGCCTAGAGGACGGGAACTCCCCCAACGTGGTTACCTCTGTTTCGCGGTCTACCACTTGGCTTATCGTGCCCCTTACGACAAGCCATCTGCACCACTGTGCTAAACTTGGCTCGCTTGCTTCACCTCGCAGATCAGCACTAGTACTCGCCGCCACCATGTCTCGCTCATATACCGAACCAAGCCTACAACCTTGTGCCTCGCGCTCGCGTGCCCAACTGAGTCCCACGCAGCTTGCCTTCGTGTGCGTTCCGAATTACTAGCACACGTTCATCCTTAGCCCACATGCTGTTGTGCTCAACTGAGTCCCACGCAGCGTCCTGGTGTTATCACGCGAGGTTGCCCAGCCGTATGCACCGCGACGCGTAGTCTGGGGCCATACTTCAACCTCCCTTGGGTGCCACACGGCATCGCTACGTCGACGTCCTAGGCCCACCCTTTCAAGCCTAGGAGACACTTGCACCCCCTCTGGCAACGCAAGGCTCCGTGTGCGGGGGAATAGATCTCAAGCTCCCTTCTCCTATATAAGGGTAAAACAGTTATTCAGCCAGAACAGCAGGAGAACCTCAAACCCCTTGGTTTGACATACCGCAATGCCTCTTGCATAGCTAGCCCACCTTGGCTATGTCGCGTCCGTGTCGCGACCGTGACGTCCCTGCGTCTTACCCCCATGCGACCGTGTCGCGTCCTCGCAGTGCGACCATGTCGTCAGGCCCACTTGGCCCCATGTTGCGTGCCCTCCTGGCACCACATGTCGTACCACATGCACCATGCTGCAAGCTCGAGTATTGGCCCCGCCACATCCTCCACCACTCCATAAATGTCAACGTCCTCGTTGACGCATGATCGCAGTGAACTGACCCCGCCAACTCCTCCCAACCTGGTAGCATAACATTTCTAGTTCTTAGGTCCGCACCTTCCCACTAGTGCTCCACTGTCACCCCAGTCGGGTCAACTTGGTTCTGCTGTCACAAGGCCCTCACCTGTTAACTAGCTCAGGGATGTCGCATGTCCTCTTGACACCACACCACGTGCCTCCGCACCAATTATTCAAGGATGTCGCGTGCCCTCTTGACACCACATCACGTGCCTCCGCACCAATTTGCTCAATAGCATCATCGCTTCTGGATCGAACTTGACTCTGATACCAAAATGTCACGGGGTTGTACTTCCGCAACCTCAGTCCCGTGCGGCACCTAACGCACGCTTCGCTAGGTCAGCCTACTTCTGATACCAACAGTCGCGGGGCGTCCTTCGATGCGCTTTCAACCTGCGCGGTGCTTCGCTACCTCATGCAACGAAGCCAACCCATCTACACATCAGCTCTGATACCACCCGCCTAGAGGACGGGAACTCCCCCAACGTGGTTACCTTTGTTTTGCGGCCTACCACCTGGCTTATCATGCCCCTTACGACACGCCATCTTCACCACTGTGCTAAACTTGGCCTGCTCAAGCTTCATCATGTGCACTGCACTAGTACCTCGCTCACAACAGTCTTGGCATGCAGCTTCACATGCCACCATGTCTCGCTCACATATCGAACCAAGCCCACAGCCTTGTGCCTCGCACTCGCGTGCCCAACTGAGTCCCACACAGCTTGCCTTCGTGTGTATTCTGAATTACTAGCACACGTTCATCCTTAGCCCACATGCTGTCGTGCTCAACTGAGTCCCACCTAGCGTCCTGGTGTTGTCATGCGAGGTTGCCTAGCCGTATGCATCGCGACGCGTAGTCCGGGGCCATACTTCAACCTCCCTTAGGTGCCACACGGCATCGCTGCATCGACGTCCTAGGCCCACCCTTTCAGGCCTAGGAGACACTTGTGCCCCCTCTGGCAACGCAAGGCCCCGTGTGCGAGGGAATAGCTCTCAAGCTCCCTTCCCCTATATAAGGGTAAAATAGTCATTCAGCCAGAATGGCAGGAGAACCTCAAACCCCTTGGTTTGACATACTGCAACGCCTCTTGCATTGCTAGCTCACCTTGGCTATGTCACAATCGTGACGTCCCCGCGTCCTACCCCCATGCGACCGTGTCGCGTCCTCGCAGCGCGACCAAGTCGCCAGGCTCACTTGGCCCCATGTCGCGTGCCCTCCTGGCACCACATGTCGTGCCACACGCACCATGCTGCAAGCTCGAGCATTGGCCCCGTCACACGCTGCTCGAGTCTACCATGTATGGGTCACCAAAGTAGCTTACCACCATAACATAACTCCCACCATAACATACTCATACACCCCATCCAGCCTAATAAGGAGATATGACCAAACATAACTCATAACATACTCATACTGTCTCTCAGAGACTCGTCTTGGCTGTAATCGCTACACAAGGAACGACATGTATAGATTTAAGTTCTTAAACTTATGCTAGTCTACACAGCGATATCTTATTATCATACTTATAACTTATCTTATCTTATATACTCATATCATAACATACTTATATAATTACATCTAGGACAAGCTATAGTGGGATAACTTCACTAAATCACGCTTTCCATGAAATTAGTTCTGTAGTAACTTGAATGTAATTTGTGTAACAGTAAAGATACCTTACTACCATAGAGGTTTTATACTACCATAGAGGGATTACATCTGTATATGGACACCTATATTTCGAGTTTTATGTGATCGTAAAGAAATCTTACTACAACTAAGGCCTAAAAGTCGAATCTCATATCATAACTCATATCTTATCCTATCATAATAAAACTTAGAGTGATAGGGTCATCACATATGCCACCATATACGAGTCTATATTGAATTCACGCTCACTACACTCGTCATGATGTCTCATATCATCATGAGTTGTGAGGCATATAAATACGATGTATTCCTCACTTTGATTCCATCTCAGCGAATCACCATGTCCAAGCGTAGTCATAATCTCTAACATTCATGTACATATGATCTAACCTATCTATAACTCGTACAACATAACCAAGATGGAAACATAAAACATATCTCACTAGAGAATAGATTTACAGTCAAGATTTAATTATGATTATATGTATATATGTTTACATAATATACCAATACAAATATAGAATATGATAGTTATTAGTGTAAAATCGAGAATATAGAGGTCAAAATTTGATTTTCAAGAGGGCATCGAATTTCTAAAAAAAATATATATATATATACTATAATTGGATAATTAAATTGAAGGATATTATAATTTATAAGTTGAGATTCATCAAGCCTATCAATCCAAAGACCTTAAGTAAGATATAATATACACAAAAATTTTGGTCATAAAAATCAGAAAATAACATTAAATTCATGTAGCTTTGGGTCATTCAAAACTGATCCTAGCTTCTCGCTCTATTTTGACCTCTAAAATATCAGATTCGTGAAGTAACTATTTCATACAAAGTTGTAAAGTTCGTTGTCTTCTTTCCAGGGTCGAAGTAAAAAGTTATGATCAAAATACCGAGACCAGTACATCGATGGTCGCGAGCTCGAGTTCATGGCCCAAGTTCGGGCTCGAAAGTTCATGATTGTGCAATCCCAATACATTTTAGCATAGATTTCTATCTACTAACCCTTTTAAAATGTGTCATCGGATCCTATTTCATGACAATAATCAATGTCTTTCATACAAGGTCTTATGGGTACATTATCGCATCAATTTCCTGAATTCGAAATAAGACAAAAAGATAATAAGAAAATAAATAGAATAAAATTATAGTTAGGATTAGTCATGTTCTTCTTTTAAATAAAATAAGAACATAATTTAGATTATGGGGCCTAAAAAAAAGTAAAATATTAACAACTAAACAAAAGTTTGAAAGAGAAACAAAATATAAATCGACCTATAAATTATACAACTTCAATAGAAAAATAAAATACTAAATATGCAGATTTATCATACTTAAAGATATTTATATTTAATTAATATGTATATTTAAGAGGAAGATAAAATATTAAATATAGAGACCTAATAGAAAGTAAAATATTAAATATGTATATCTAAAATAAAATCAAGTAGTAAATATAAAGACCTAATAAAACAAATAATAATAAAATATTTAATAAGCATACCTAATAGCAAAATAAAATATTAAATAGTCAAACAAAGGGTTTGTTTGAAAAGAGAAACAAAATATAAACGGACCTACAAAACATACAACTTTAATAAAAAAAATAAAATACTATATGCAGGTTTATCAAAATTAAGTTTTATTAAGATTTACATAAAATTTTAAACCCGTCGATGCGAGATCGAAAGCACCCTACGCGATGAGATTTGAGAAGTACAAAGTGGATTGATGGATATCCACCTCTTGAAGCGTGAACGGTAGATCTACGACGGTTCGGGTTAAAAGGTTGATGCTCAAGGTGTTGGTTTGTCTAAGTCGTTTTCTCTTCCTTTCTCTTTTTGAAAATAGAGATCTCCTAAGATTTTATTGTGGTATATGCTTTAGTCATGCTTTGCAGACTTTTTTTTTTTTATAATTGAATTTGTAATGCATGTGGATTACTTATCATGCCAATTTTATTGTTGAAAAACACATTTTTTTTCTTTAAATAGGCTAAGATTTTTTTCTATATTTTTAATAATTTACAATTATTTTTTATAATCCCTACATTTTTTCCGAATCTTCTCGAAATTTATCAGAATTAAATCGTGTTGGATATTTTAAAGGTTTTAAAATAAGCTTTTGAAATTGAGATTTGTCCCACATCGTGTAAACTCTTTTTTGAGTTTGGCTTATATATCGTTGTCTTGGCTCAAGGCTTGTAGCCTTCACTCAGGGGGCACCAAATTTTGTAGCTTTCATCGCAATGCAACCCATCAGTCACACACTGCTTGCGAAATGAGCCGAGCCGTCGAGTCGGGTCGGGTTGGGGACAGACGGCACGGCATGGGCTTGGGTACGAGCACGTGTGCAGTATGCGTGGCGTGGATTTAATTAAACTTTTGAACAAGTGTGTAATCACCCACTTGAACTTTAAATCATTCAGTTAATTTTTAAACGGATATGTCTTATCCGACCGTTCAGTTATATGAAATGGATATGTCCGTTCGGTTACACCTGTTTTATCTATAAAAGGGCCCCAAGACCTCTCATTTTAGACACTGCATATTTTTGCAAATTTCTTTTTCTCGAGTTTAAGCTTTTCCTTCTCAGAGTTCCGCTTTAGTTTTTGGTGTTCTGGTTGAGTAATCAGATTCACCAAATCTGATCACACGGATATGCTCCCAGTTCGTTGTATCCTGGAATCGATTTGCCGGTAACCTATTGGTGACCACTAGATCATAGTGGTAGGGGCAAATCTCGGTTTAAAGACAACGATATTTAACGTGCCTCGAACCGGATCAGCGTATATTTTAATTCCGATCTTTATCTTCTTTTGCAACCTGAACCTATTTTTCTAAGAATTTTAAACCGAGATTTATGGCTCATATTCAGTCCTCCACTTCTGCTCTTCTAAATGATAAGATTCATCCAGCGCTGCCTAATAGCATCCACAAGTTAAACAGTTTTGATGGTTCGAATTTCAAATGGTGGCAACAGAAATTGCATTTTCTATTAACCACAGAAATTGCATTTTCTATTAACCACACTGAAAGTTGTATATGTTATCACAACTCCGTGTCCGACTATTATAGAATCCTCCACCCTCGCTGAAGGCCATAAAAAGCAGAAATGAGATGACGACGACTACACTTGCAAAGGCTATATTTTGAATGCACTGTCAGATTCTTTGTTCGACGTCTACCACACCTACGACACTTCGAAGGAGCTCTGGGATGCACTCGAGAAGAAATATAAAACTGAAGATACAGGGTATAATTCTTATATTATCAGTCAGTTTTTTAATTTTACGATGGTTGATGATAAACCTATTCTTAGCCAAGTTCATGATTTTCAAGTTATTATAAATTATATGGTTGCTAATGGTTCTCATTTCGATAAGGATTTTCTGGTTGGTGCGGTAATCGCCAAGTTGCCTCCATCATGGAAAGATTACCGAAAAATCCTTAAGCGTAATAATGAGAAGATTTCTGTGAAAGATCTTCTTCATTTACGTATTAAGGAAGAATCCCGAGTTAGGGACAAAACAGAAGGTGACATCGATATGACATCAAAGGCACACTTGGTTGAGTCTAAGTTTGTTAGTGGACCGTCCAAGAAGAGGAAGAAAGGATATTCTCATTCCAAGGAGAATAAGAAATTTGTCAAGGAGAATAAGACCATGGTACCAAAGAATGGTAGTTGCTACCACTATGAAAAATCCGGACATTTCAAACGGGATTGTCGCATCTTCAAGAAGTTGAAGAATCAAGCGAATGCAGTGGAAGTGAAAAACAACTTTGTAGCCGTTCTTTCGGAAGTCAATCTGATTGGTGACATCAATGAATGGTGGATCGACACCAGTGCCACAAAACATGTATGTAATAATCGTGACATGTTTGGAACATATGACAAAGCTGATGATGATCAAGATCTCTTCATGGGGAACTCATCTACGGCAAAGATCATAGGACGTGGAAAAGTGATTAAATTTTACATCCGGAAAGGTCGTTACACTTACTGATGTGCTCCATGTACCCGATATCCGTAAGAATCTTGTTTCGGGTGGTTTATTGATCAAACATGGTTTCAAACTTGTATTTGAATCGAATAAGTTTATCTTATCCAAGAATGGCAAATTTGTTGGAAAAAGATATGCCATGGGAGGCATGTTCAAACTTAATGTAACTGATTCAATCAATAAAATCTCTCATTCTTCTTACTCGGTCTCTCTTTCTAATTTATGGCATGATAGATTATGACATATTAATTGTAGGTCCATGAAATGTATGGCTAACTTAGAGTTAATTCCAAAACATGAATCTTTTGATAGTAGTGCTTGTAGTATATGTGCTAAGACTAAAATTACTAGAAAACATTTTCCTAGTGTTATTAGAAATTCATATTTATTAGATTTAATACACAGTGATATTTGTGATTTAAACAATGTTCCTACTAGAGGAGGAAAACGATATTTTATGACTTTTATAGATGATTTTTTGAAATATGCTCATATATATTTATTAAATACTAAAAATGAGGCTTTTGAAAAATTTAAGGTTTATAAAGCTTTAGTAGAAAATCAATTAAATAAAAAAATAAAAGTCATTAGGTCTGATCGGGGTGGAGAACACATGTCAAATGAATTATCTAATTTCTGTGAAATTCATGGAATTCGTCATGACGTGACGGCTCCTTATACGCTACAACAAAACGGAGTTGCCGAAAGAAAAAATAGAACATTAGTAGAAATTACTAATGCTATGTTAGTTAACGCTATTTCTGATAAAAATTTATGGGGTGAAGCTTTGTTAACTGCTACTCATATTTTGAATAGAAATCCACATAAGAAAAGTTTAACTACACCATATGAACTTTGGAAGAATAAAAAATCTAGTCTAACCTATTTTAAAGTATGGGGGTATAGGGCACTTGTTAGATTAGTAGATCCTAAAAGACCTAAGATAGGGATTAGATCTATTGAGTGTGCATTTGTTGGTTATGCACAAAATAGTAAAGCTTATAGATTTCTAATTATAGAATCTAATGATAACATCGATAAAAATACTATAATAGAATCTAGAGATGCTATATTCTATGAATCTAAGTTCACTACTCTAACTAATAAATTAAATATTGAAAGTAGAACTTATGAAGATGAAGAATTTTTTAAATCTAAAGAAGTTATTGAATCTTCAAGTGATGAAGAGGTCATCATTGAACCTCGACGAAGTAAACATCAACGATTTGAAACTAGTCTTTCAAAAGACTATTATATCTATTTGATTGAAGGAAATAGGACCAAAAGTACTAAGAAACATTTGTGTCTAAATGTAGACGATGATCCTATCACTTTTAACGACGCAATGAAATCTAGAGATAATGCTTTTTGGAAAGAAGCTATCAATGATGAAATTGATTCAATAATGGGAAACAAAATATGGAAATTAGTAGACTTACCAGAAGGATCTAAACCCATAGGACGTAGATGGATATTTAAAAGAAAACTTAGAACAGATGGAATTATAGAAAAATTTAAGGCAAGATTGGTTGCCAAAGGATATAGACAAAAGGAAGGTGTTGATTATTTTGACACCTACGCACCCATTGCTAGAATTTCGACTATAAGACTTCTAATTGCCTTAGCTTCTATACATAACTTACAAATCCATCAAATGGATGTTAAAATCACCTTTTTAAATGGTGATTTAAAAGAAGAGGTCTATATGGAACAACCAGAAGGATTTGTTCTACCTAGACAAGAAAAAAAAGTCTGTAAACTTATTAAATCTCTATATGGGCTAAAACAAGCACCAAAATAGTGACATCAAAAGTTTGATAATACTATTACCAATTTTGGATTCAAAACTAATGAAGCCGACAAATGTATGTATTATAAATTTTCTCATAATAATGGTGTTATTATATGTCTTTATGTAGATTATTTACTTATTTTTAGAACTAATTTAGAAGTTATTTTAGAAACTAAAAACTTCTTTAGTTCATCTTTTAATATAAAAGACATGGGTCAGGCAGATGTAATTTTAGGAATCAAAATTATAAGAAATGAAAATATATTAACTTTAACTCAATCTCATTATGTTGAAAAGATTTTAAAAAGATTTAATTATTTTGATTTGAAATCTGCCAATACACCTTTAGATATTAATCTTAAATTGATTAAAAATAATGGACGATGTGTGCAACAGTTAAAATATGCAAGGGTTATTGGTAGCCTTATGTATGCAATGCATTGTACACGATCGGACATCACATTTGCAGTAAGTAAGTTAAGTAGATTTACAAGTAACCCTAGTTTTGTTCATTGGAATGCTATTTCGCATGTTTTTAGATATTTAAAGGGTACTATTAATTATGGTTTACAATTTTCTGGATATACTCAAGTTTTAGAAGGATATAGCGATGCAAGTTAGATATTTGGTTCAGAAGAATCAAAGTCTACAAGTGAATGGATATTTACTTTTGGAGGTGATGCGATCTCATGGGGATCAAAGAAGCAGACTTGCATCACACATTCCACTATAGAATCAGAATTCATTGCCTTAGCGGCAAGTGAAAAAGAAGCAGAATGGTTAAGAAATTTACTACTAGAAATTTCAATTATGATTAAACCATTGCCACCTATCTTTATACATTGTGATAGTGAAGCAACACTATCAAAGGCTTATAGTCAAACATATAATGGAAAAAATAGACACATTGGTCTAAGATATAGCTATGTAAAATAATTACTTAGAGAATGAGTAATCTCAGTGATTGGGGTCAGGTCTGCAGAAAACCTGGCGGATCCGTTTACTAAAAGCTTTGGCAGAGATGGGATTAATAAAACTTCAATCGGGATGGGTTTAAAGCCATTAAACCTAAACAACCACTTATGATGGGAACCCTACCTAATATTTGTTTAATCAATGTTTATGTTCAAAGGGAAAAACAAGTCGTAAATTCGTGGTGGCTAAAGGACACTACATTAATGAGAAATAAATCCCATATACATCCCAGGAAGGGTAGTGTTTCACCTGTAATGGATAAGGGGAGGTAGAGCATTACTCTTAACAGTCTTATAACACTATGTGTTGAGATGTTACAGTTACAGGGACATCTCTTATAGGTCTGCCTATATAAGTGTGAAGGTGGAGCCGCTTTCAATGAGACTTGGCTTTATCTCATAAACACTTACGAAAATCAGGGTACTAGTAACGGGCCTAAATGTGCTAACCTTTTATTGAACACCAAAATATGTGAAATATGTGTGTGAAATAATTCCGATTTGTCATATAAGATCGTTAGTTCAAGACTTAGTTTCACTAAAGATCTTGATAAATTTTGAATTATTTTCACTAAAGTGAAAATTCAAGTTTGTAAGACATTTTCATTTATGCACATTTTTCTTGCGTTGCTCTATTTCAAATCTTTAAAATAGTGGGGGATTATTTGTTTTTTTTTTTTTTAAAGTTTTAAATTTTATTTTTATTTTAAATCTTTAAAATAGTGGGGGATTGTTGGATATTTTAAAGGTTTTAAAATAAGCTTTTGAAATTGGGATTTGTCCCACTTCGTGTAAACTCTTTTTTGAGTTTGGCTTATATATCATTGTCTTGGCTCAAGGCTTGTAGCCTTCACCCAGGGGGCACCGAATTTTGTAGCTTCCACCGCAATGCAACCCATCAGTCACACACACGCTGCTGCCACAGTCGAGCCTGGACGGGGCCAGGATGGGATGAGGCAACACGAGCACGCGTACGTGTTAAACTTTTGAACAAGTGTGTAATCACCCATTTGAATTTTAAATCATTCAGTTATTCTTTAAATGGATATGTCTTATCCGACCGTTCAGTTATATGAAACTGATATGTCCGTTCGGTTACACCTATTTTATCTATAAAAGGGCCCCAAGACCCCTCATTTTAGACACTGCATATTTTCGTAAATTTCTTCTCCCGAGTTTAAGCTTTTCCTTCTCAGAGTTTCGCTTTAGTTTTTTGGTGTTCTAGTTGCGTGATCAGATTCACCAAATCTGATCACACGGATACGCTCCCGATTCGTTGTATCCTGGAACCGATTTGCCGGTAGCCTATTGGTGACCACTAGATTATAGTGGTAGGGGCAAATATCGATTTAAAGACAACGATATTTAACGTGCCTCGAACTGGATCAACGTATATTTTAATTCCGATCTTTATCTTCTTTTGCAACCTGAACCTATTTTTCTAACAAACCGAAATGATCCCTTGCAGAACTTGCCGAATCCAAATTTGGTTACCCCCTCGGGGAAATAAGTTACATGGGTTTTTCTCCTTATCATATCTATCCTTTTTTCGTTAGTGATAACAGAACAGTTTCGGTGCTTTCAGATGACTTTGACGCCTACTAAACATGATAAAAAATAGCAGTGATTCCATGGGTCAAATTTTTCCACAGGTTGTCGCCCAGAAAGAATATGGCCATCATTTTGAATGTAGGAATGTGATTATAAGTGTATTTTTTAGCTCTTGGTGTTGTTAGTGAATTCAACAGACACCTGAACAAATTTTTTCAGTTATAAGAGTAAATGCTCGAAAGTTAGAATCTAATTCCAACCATGGGGTCTTGACCAACCTATCACAGGAGCTTCTTCAGTCCAAAATGAAGTTCTTTGGCAGGTTCAAAGGTTGCTAATGGAAGCACTCAAAAGCTTGACATTATTCAATGAGGTGATGTTGCCATCTTGTGGTATTCTAAGCTCCTGGAGTTACTCTTATCAATTCTTGTGTGTATGGTCCGTGGTTGAGATTCTCATATATGCAACACAATCGAAATAATGATGGCCCATCCTGCTAGAACTCTAATGAAAAGGTTACAGATAAGAGTCATTTCCCTGTTGAACCACTTGCGATACTTGGGTTGCCCTCTCATGTGGAGCCGGTGTTTGAGACAATGGAGGAGACGAAAGCTAGAATATTGGTGAAATCTATGGGGAAGATGGAATCTGCCTATTCAAAGGAAGCCCCAGATATCCGTGAAATTCACAATATGGAGCCAGTGGAACTGGATACGGCAAAAAGCACGAAGACTTTACTATGCAAAAGCCAATCGGTTGAAACGGATTCCACACATCCTACCCCAACTTCCTGGCTTCACACGTCATCCACCCTTCCAATAAAACTTCCCATATCAATAACTATCCTAGTTGATTGCGAAATTAAACCAAGTGAAACAAGTGAGATGGTTACAATGGGCCCTCCTATTGCAACTGAAAATATTACCCCTATAAAGACCCGACCCAACATCAACGCACTGACCCTACTTTACACACATCTAAAACCTATTAACAAACCCAACCTTGTGTCCCATCTAGACCCGACCGAGTATCCAACCCAACCAAAGAATACCCAAACTAACCTATCTGGTTCAACTTCTCCATCCAAACCCAATCATAACCCATCTCGCCTCCATCCATACCCGGTTGTGGAAAACTGAGAGATCATACTTGATGAATCAAAATCTACACCCACTAATGCTCATCGAATTCGTCTATCTTCTAAATCAGATCCAGAAAAAGAAAGTAAAAAAATTTCAAAGAAAAGGGTAGAAGTTTAGAAGTTTCTCCAGTTGACGATGATGATGTTCTTATATTGGTGATGGTTGCTTCGTAACCTCACCGGGAACAATGAAAATCCAAAGTTGAAACTATCAAGAGCTTGGGAACCCTCAGGCAGTTCGTGCTCTCCGGCTTATCCAGCGGAACGAAGATCCTGAATTCATCTTTCTGATGGAGACAAAGTTAAGTGCTAAACGGATGGAAATGGTAAAACAAAAAATTGGATTTCAAAACGATGTTTTTGTGGTTTCGGTGGGCAGATCAGGTGGTTTGGCGCTTTTATGGAATGAAAGTTACAGTATAGAACTTCAAAGTTTATCCAAAAACCACATCATTGTTATTGTCAGGGCAGATCAAGACAGACCCGAATGGAGAATTCTGGGCTTTTATGGTGCCTTCGAAAGCCACTATCGTGCGAACACATGGGATCTTCTTGACACGATCGGAAGACGAAATGATCTCCCCTGGGAGTGCTTGGGCGATTTGAATGAAATTCTCTTCCAACATGAAAAAAGAGGAGGTAATCCTAAACCACAAGCTAATCTAAATTCCTTTCGTAATGTGGTGAACCAAAGTGGATTGCGAGACCTTGGATTCTCAGGCTATAAATATAATTGGTCAAACAAACAAAAGGGTAATGATCTTATTGAGGAAAGACTCGATAGAGCCTTTGCAAATATCAATTGGTCACAACTTTTTCCTATGGCTATTGTTTCACATCTTTTTTCCTCAAGATAAGATCATTTACCCATTGTGGTAACTGATATGGGAAATAATGTGGAGTGGAGAAGGGGTCCGAAAAGATTCCGTTTTGAAGCTATGTGGGCTCGGGCCAAGGAATGTGAAAGTGTTATCCGAAACAATTGGAACAATCCCATTGCGTCTCTCTCAATTGGGAACCTAGGTTGCAAAGGATTTAACCATATGGAGTAGAAATACATTTGAGCACATTCATTGAGAATAAAAAATTTACAACAACATATCAGATTCGAAATGAGTGGGGAACAGCAGACACAAATCATTACAAACCTAAAGAGAGAAATAGATGACCTATTGCTCAAGGAAGAAACGATGTGAAAGCAAAGATCAAAGGACCTTTGGCTAAAAGAAGGAGATAAAATGTAATATCTCAAAAAATTGAGCGTTTAACTTTGACCTCGAGATCCATGCCTGATTGGTCGTAGGTTTGACCAAGTGATGGTCAAACATTGAATACATGAAGTGATGGACCTAGGTGTAGTAAATGGTATTGGTTTAGAGCTACATACACCTATCTCTGCTGTATGCGCTTAACACCAAAACAGGAAGGAAGATATAAGGGCTAATAACCCTAAAATTTCTTTTGTTGGTTGTTGAAGAGAGAGTTAAGCAGAGAGAGAGAGAGAGGGAGTAAAGAGGAGTTATGAAAGCTTGGAGTTAATGCAAATCAAGAGGAGATTAGAGCATTGAATGCCGATTCAATGATTGAGGAGCCGTTGAAGCGGAATGATGGAACCCTAGCCATCAAACCCAACAAATCAATCCTTTGAAGGATTCATTAAGGTAAGTGTGATTAGATTTCAATACATAGAGAATTGATGGGTGAAATTCTGTCTAGCATGTTTAATATCATAGATTAAAGACTTAGAAAAAGAAGGGAAAAGAAAAGGAATGAATTTTAGAAGATCGGCCCGAAAGGGTGCTGAATCTGGCCAAATCGATTAATCAAAATAGTGGTTCGATTAATCGATTTTGGCCCAGAAGTTGAAAAGTCATGGATGCCTGATTTCGATTAATTGATTTGGATGTTTGATTAATCGATTTGGAAATCGACTAATCGACTGGGTACCTTCAGTAGCTGAAGAAACAAGACCTGGGGAAATCGACTAATCGAGATGGGAAATGGACTAATCGATTTTAGATTTCGATTAATCGATTTGGGATCGACTAATCAATTTAAGATTTTCGACCACTCGATTTGAGAATCGACCTTACTATGTTAAAGATTCGATTAATCGATTTGGGATTGATTAATCGAATTTGAATCTCGATTAATCAATTTTGAGAATCGATTAATCGATTTGGATTTTGATTAATCGATTAATCGAGTTGGGTTTCGATTAATCGATTTTGGGAATCGATTAATCGACTTTGACAGTTTTACTAAACTTTCTAATTTTGCTTTGAGATTCATGGAAGGTCTAGAACCTTCTCTATTGCATCTTTAGTGACGAGTTACACGTGTTGTAATATATCATAGGTGGTACGTGTGAAAGCGAGCACAAGGAGTCGCGTAGGACCTTGATGTTTGGACCTTCAAAGACTTGAGGTAGGGAACACCTTAAACATGTACTTTAATTGCAAGAGAATATATGTAGTGATATAAATATCAATTTGAGAATATTTTAGCTTTAAAAAGCTTTGTGAAAATGGGTGTGTGAGTAACACTAAGAAAATGATAAAAGAATCTGTGTGATGTGAGTGATTGAGACCAAGTAACCAAATGTGAATGAGACATCCCCAGGGGATGAGAAAGTAATAAAGGCATCAGTGTGATGCGAGTAAATTAGACATCCCAGGGATGTATATGTGATTGAATAATTACTGTTGTGGCCTAACTGATATAAGATAGCACTTTACACGGTGAACAACTATATGTAAGGCACATGTTATTTTTGTTATTTGAGGTTTGTTTAGAATACCCCACCGACGTGACGGGATACCTACGACTAACGCGGGAGGATATCCGTGACCGGTACGGCGGCCAATCCGTACACCAGTGCGGAGGTCTATCCGTACACAGTAAGCACATCCTAGGGACGTTGAGTGAGATTTAATCCCGCCGCCTATTGAGAAAGGGGCTTGGGTAGTATTCCTAGGGAATACATATAACAACTATCTATTTAGCCGACGATGGTGGGTATTCCATCGGGGCTCGATGCTATATTACTCGGGGATTACTTAAGTTGAAGATTTAAGTTTTGCTTTAGGCCTGTTCAGTGTCATTCATGATAAATCAACAGTAAAGTAAGACATGCAAATTACCAGTAAACTTGAATGCAAATTATCATCTTTTAAACTTTTTTCTAGTAATTGCATAGACACATCATGCTTAGAATATCATGGAATATATGTGAGATTTTGATTTATATGTTCATTATATTGTTCCCTATTGAGCTAGGATGTAGCTCACCCCTTTAGACTATACGTCGCAGGTCCATTGTTAGCAGCAACTGAGGCTTTGGGAGATGTAGATCCGGGTGATTCGGATTACGTGCCTGGAGACGAGTTGGAGCCTCCTCCCGAGGACTTCTTCTAGGAGGCTCTGCTGTGTACTTTGACAGAGAGTAGTTTTTGAGAACAGATTGTATGGTTTGATATGTCAAGCCTTGACTTTTGATTAACAATGTAATTAAATTGATTATTTCTTTTGGCCAATCATCTGGGGTGATCTGTTTATCACCGATGGTTCGGATCGATTCTCTGTTCATGCAGTGGCATGGAAGTAGAACTGTCTTTTGTTTATGTTAGATAGGTATGTTATTTTTTCCGCTTATGAAATTATTGCTTTATTCATTTATCCTTGCTTGTTATACCAATGTTCCGTGCATAGTTTTAGGGCACGGTCTAGAGGATCGTGCTGATGGCACGGGTTTCGGGTGCCGAAATCCGGGCTGTCACATAAAACACCAAGTTCTTTCACTCAGCTGCATCTCAAAGGAGGAAACAAATCGGATAGTGGGTCTTTTTAATGAGAACGGTCAATGGAAAACCGCAAGGGCTGATATCGAGAAGATTGTTTACACATATTTCTCAAGCTTGTTCAAGTCGTCAAACATGACACATTGATGATGCCATTCATAATCTTGGCGAAAAAGTGAGTGTTGAACAAAACCAGTGGCTTAGTTGTAACTTCTCGACAAAGGAAGTTCGTGATGCTCTCTTCCAAATGAAACCCCTCAAATCTTCGAGGCTTGATGGTATGCCCCCTCTCTTCTTCCAAAATTACTGGGATATTGTTGACCCGTCGGTTACAAACTTTGCATTTAATTATTTAAATGGTAGCATGGATTTATCTCTAGTCAACTCTACCCATGCTGTTTTGATAACCAAAATTAAAAATCCAAAACATCTTTCCCAATTTCGGCCAATTAACTTGTTCACTGTTATTTATAAAATTATTGCCATAGCAATTGCTAATCGGCTGAAAGTGATCCTCCCAAATCTTATTTCAGGAAATCAAAGCGTTTTTGTCCCTAATCGATTAATTACTGATAATTCCCTTTTGACCTATGAAATTGCTCATTTTTTAAAGAATAGAAGGAGGGGTAAGAAGGGATGATGCTCTTTAAAAATTGGACATGAGTAAGACATATGATCGAGTTGAAT
Organism: Chloranthus sessilifolius; assembly: GCA_021018995.1. Taxonomy (NCBI): domain Eukaryota; kingdom Viridiplantae; phylum Streptophyta; class Magnoliopsida; order Chloranthales; family Chloranthaceae; genus Chloranthus; species Chloranthus sessilifolius. Next base: position 140,199,226 of record CM037588.1, on the reverse strand, counting down.
GGTCCTTTCTTGAAAAAACCCTAGTCAAATTGGGATTTAACCTCAGATGGGTTTCCCTTCTCATGGGATGTGTTAAAACAGTTTCTTTTGAATTTCTTACAAATGGGCAAGTTGTCAGTAAAATGTTTCCTTCTAGGGGTCTTAGGCAAGGAGACCCCCTCTCCCTCTACCTGTTCATCCTTTGTGCTGAAGTGTTTTCCAATCTCATTATGTATAGAGTCCAAAATAAGAAAATTTCTAGTATTCGTGTGTATAAGGGGGCTCCTACCATCTCCCACTTATTCTTTGCGGATGATAGTATCTTATATCATTCAGCAAAGGAGGATGAATGTGGGGAAATTGTGAACATTCTAAAAATCTATGAGGAGGCTTCGGGTCAAATAATAAATTTTGAAAAATCGAAGATCTCATTTAGTCATAATGTTCAAAGTAATTCTCGAAAGAGGATCATGGATATTTTTTAGTAGACGGTGGGTTTCAACGAAAAATACTTGGGCCTTCCTATCCTTGTGGGAAGATCAAGAAGAAGTGTCTTTGAAAGTGTCAAGAAAAGAATTTGGCAAAAGCTTACGGGGTGGAAAAGTAAACTTCTATCGAAGGCGGGTGAGGAGACCTTGATTAAAGCGATAGTTCAAGCAATTCCTAGTTATGTTATGAGTTGCTTCAAGCTACCTTCCTCCCTTATCAATGAGATGGTTTTGATTATTGCTAAATTCTGGTGGAGCTATGGGGACAAAAGTAGAGGTATTCAGTGGAAAGCATGGAATGCCATGTGTAGACCAAAGTTGTGTGGTGGAATGGGCTTCAAGGATCTTTCTACTTTTAATTCCGCAATGCTAGCAAAACAAATTTGGAGACTTCTAAAGAACCCGGGTTCCATTGTTGGACAAGTATTTAAAGCTAAATATTATCCGAATGATAGTATTTTTGAAGTGAGGTCGAGTGGAAATGTTTCATTACCATGGGTTAGTATCATGTCGGCTAAGAATCTTATTGAAAAAGGCTTAATATGGAGGGTGGGAAATGAAAAATCAATATTGGTTTGGAAAGACATGTGGATTCCACGCGAATCTACCTTCAAAGTAATCACTCCGTATGACAACAATGGTGATAAGAGGGTGGTGGAGTTCATTCTACAAAACCCTAGACGCTGGGATGAAGAGAAAATTAGGGATTGTTTTGTTGATGCAGATATAAAGGATATTCTCCAAATACCTCTCCCTAATTCCTATTTTGAGGATAAATTAGCATGGGCTTATGATAAAAAGGGGGTTTTGTCGGTTCATAGTGTGTACCATATCGCTCGTATGACGATATCTGATTCTGGAAGTATTGCTTCTTCCAACAATCCAGAGATAAATGTCTTTTGGAAAGACTTATGGGCTTCTCGGATCTCAAACAAGGTAAAGATCTTCACGTGACGTGCTTGCTCTAACATAATACTGGTGAAATCTCTTCTGCACAAAAAGATTTCATTTATCCCCCCGAATTCTGAATTCTGTGAAAATGCTATAGAATCTGTGGAACATGCACTTAGGGATTGCCCGAAAGTGGAATTGTGTTGGTTATGCTCACCGAATGGAGCGCGTACTTCCTATCTAGACTCCTTACCTTTAAGGATTGGGCTCTAGAGTTATACACTTCAATGGGTAAAGAATCCTTGGAAGGTTTTTTTATTGTGGCTTTGGGCAATATGGAATGAGAGGAACCAAATTATTCACGGAGAAAAACCTAAAGAACCGACCAATATAGTTGCCTCGGCTTTCCGCTATCTCACTAAATTTCAAGTGGCTAATGCAAAGGTTTCAAATAGTACTCAGAAGCCTATTCCCCAACAGAATGTTGCATGGTCTCCCCCACCACCTGATGGGCACAAAGTTAATTTTGATGGATCATGGAATGTAAAGTTGGGATTGGCGGGCAGTGGTGTGATTATCTGAAACTGTTTGGGTTTGGTTATGGGATCTGTATTAACCCCAAACTTCCCCGAACTGTTTATGACCTGTTACGTGTACGTGCCTGTGACGGCACAGATGACCATTTCGGATTTTTTAGGATAGATCATTAGATCTTAGTTATGCGTTCATAGAACCTATGACTAAAAGTGTATACACTATTACGGTGTATGATAGCCTAACGCTGAACCAAAGCTTTAGATAAGCTAAAACATACAAGCGTGTGTTAGTGCTTCACAACAAGGCAATGCCTTGTTTAAAAAGGTTGTGGGTTCTTGCATAAGCCACTTCATTTGCAATTCATAGAGAGTTTGAGAGAGAGCTTGAAAAGATAAGCCCAATTTTTCTTCCGCCATCTCCATAGATCCCCTCTCAAAAATCTCTTCTTGTTTGTTGTTGATGCATGAGAACTTCGACCATAACTTTGGTTGAAATTCGCAAATGAGAGAGCACATCCGTCACCTTCAAACCCCCTTCTTGTGAGATTTCAATTGTGTGACCGCGCCGCAAGCTTCGCACCCTTTGAGAAACACTTGGCGCCGAATAATGCAAGAGCTCCACTCTCATGAATTCCAACCATTTCAAACCCTTGAAATTGGAATGATGGCGAGCTGATCACCTTAGACTTGTCTTCCAAGCTTTGAGGAGGTCAAGGATCGATACGTGCTAGCGAGTGACTTCGCCATGAGCATCGCTTTGAACGATCGCCGTAGAAATCCATGAGTTTAGTTTCAAAACCCTCTTCGACAACACTTCTTAAAGCCGCAAAATTGATCAGAAAAAGGTAAGATCTACTTGATTTTTATGGTCTAAATTAGTAGATTAACTACTTAAATTAGTTGAGTAATATGTGTGTGTAAATGGAGAGTGAAATCCGATAAATTTTGGGGAAGAACGAATCAAGGAAGAACCAGAGAATGGTCGAGCTGAGCATGCTCGCCGCGACGACCATGTACCTAGCCACGGCGAGGTGTGATCTGAAGGGCTCACTGCGGCGAGTGCCCCTTGAATTTTCAAGCCAAAAACGAACTGAAGATTCTCACTGCGGCGAGATCCCTTGCTTTGTGTATTTTAGGATTTTGGGTGTTTGCTTCGATTGAAGCATGATTTTTTGTGTCGTGGTCATCACTGACACTTGTGTATGCCTGTGATATATTTTAGGATGATAACGGGGATCTGTGGATGAGCATTTGCTTTGGTTTGTGGGTGTGTTCGCCTGAATCCGACATTAGCTAGGAGAATCTCAAAATCACTTACATTTTGTCTTAATTCATAGAGATATTTTGCAATCAATTTGCATACGTTTATTCTGAGTTTTACTTTTAAATATGATCTTTGAACTTTGGATATGACATTTGAACCTTGAATCTGAAAGTTTGAACATGATTAAGAACTCTGAATCCAAAATAAGAACTCTGAAAATCTGAATCTGCCGTGAATATGAAATTTGAATCTGAATCCCGAACTCTGAATTATATATTAGAATCCACATCTGAATTATGCATTAGAATCTGTATTTGATTTAAAGTTCACTCGAACGAACCCCTCAATTCCCGAATAATGTGAGTTATCCTGGCGTAAGTTACCCTCAAAATGTAGGGGCTTGTTGCACTCCTGAAAACTGTTTGTTGAATGATGATGGTTAGGTAGGGGTTCCCATCGGTATATTCCCGCTTCCAAGTTATAGAGGCTTGGGAGGTTGATTTAAGTTGAGATTTAAGTCATGAATTAGACAAGCGTTGTATATATAAACTAAGAAACAATGAACATATGAACAATCTGAAAGTCCTTACTTGTTTGAATATGATTTAAGAGCTGCTTTTGAAACTTCGGATATGAAACTGCATTTGGTCCTTGTATTTGAAGTTCAGTCATTTAATTTGTTTGATTACCTGCTTTGAAAACAATATGCTACAAACTATGTTTTGAAAATTATGTTAATTAAGATATGATGTGATTGAGATGAGTTTCTTCTACTGAGCTTAATCTATTAGCTCACTCCGACTATACGTCACAGGTACTGATTTGGATTCTGGAAACTCGGAGCTCGAGGACCCTGACTACATTTCGGAGGATGAGTTTGAGATTCTCCTGAAGAGTTCTTTCCCGATTAGGATTCTGTCATGTTTTGGAGTGCTTTTGTGAGACTAGATACTTGGGTTTGGTACGTCCGGCCTGTTTGTTTTGTGTTTTAGAATCATGTAATTATTACACCTTATTTTGTGAATCATGTTTCAGTGATGGTTGGCCATCACCGGTGGTTCGTTTCGATTCCTTTGTCCATGTGTTTTTACATGAAATTAGAACCGTTGTTTTTGTCTTGCATTTTGTGTAGAAATGGAGCTTCCTTTTGTTATATTTTGATATTTGCTTGAGTTCTGTCCGGCTTATCGATTTATCGATAGATTGGCGAGCCGGCCTTCCCAGTATTTCAGATATGGGAAAATCGGATTGTCACAGGAGCTATGGCTAAAGGCTTCTCAAACATCTCCTCATGGACCACTATGAAGCTTTAGCATATACGGAAGCAGTTACTTTTGTCGCTCAAATGAGTTTCTCAAAAATTATTTTATTTTTGAAGGTGATTCATCTCGGGTGCTAAATGCAGTGTCTAATCCGAAAGCTGATGATTCAGACCTCTCTATTATGTTTGAAAACCTTAAAATTGCTGCTAGATGTTTTCTCTGATTATTCTTGGTCTCTTGTAAAATGATTCGCAAATAGTGTAGCTGATGCTTTAGTTAAGATCGGTTGCTCTTACAATTGTAATGAGGTTTGGATTAAGGAGGCGCATCCTCAAGTTCATGACCTAATTGTTGCAAATTCTTCTTAAGAAATGACAAGTATATGACTTTTCAAAAAAAGAAAAAAAAAGATGGGGTTTGAATAGTACGCATCATGTGTATCATATAGTAGCAGTTCAACCGCAAAAACTGAACTACCTTGTATGTATAAAGCATAGTACTCCCAAAACTCTTATCCATACAAATGTTATCTAATGAGAGGGCCCTACTCTCCTGACCATGGTTAAAATTTTTGCCGAAATCTCAAATTTTCAGTGGGGCGAAACCGAAACGAAAACTCAAAGTTTCAGTAATTTTCGGGCACTGTAGCTAATTTTGGCCAACATTTTGGTTTCAGTCCCCACCGAAACTGAAACGAAATCCAGCATTTTGATCCTTGCTCATGACATTTCTTTAGCACCAAGATGGTGTTTAAATGATCTTATACCATTGATGGTTTAAGATGTGAGTGATCCGTACCGTCAAAGTGATTTATCATAGATTGACATGCAACAGGCCCAAAAAATTGTGTCATAGGAGATTTAAATTATTCGATCTGTGGACTTTAATATCAACCGTTGTTTTTAATTTTAATGGATGATATTAAAGTTCATCAATCGGCTGGTTCACATCCATTTGTAAGCATTTTTTGGGGGGCTGAGACATCTTCCAATGATAGATTGCCACTTAGAGAATTTAGATTGAGCATAAATGTTCAGCACGTGGCATAATAATAATCACATTTGAATGGTGTGAGATTAAAGTCCTAACATTACTGTTATAAAATCATTTAAACACTATTACAGTGTTTAGATGTCGGTCAGAAGCCATTATCCTCCCCTAAGGAAATCATGTGTTGGAAAGGAGATGGGTCGGGTTGAGTCTGGTTCAATGAAATTAGACCCAATTCTAACTTCTAATACATTTAATAATTGGGTCGGGATTTTGGGCCTAACAAACGAATGCCCATGTAAGAGTTTAGATTGGGTGTGATTTAAGGACATCCAACCCGGGCCCTTTTGGTTTTGGGTCCATGTTGGGTCCTCTCCTAACATGAGAGTCCTGGACCTAACCTAGTCTCGAATGGACTCCCAATTGGATCGAAACCATGTTATGTGACCCAATTTTTTATTTTAATCCAATCCAACCTGGCCCGTTAGATCCAATTAGAAAGGTCTAACCGTGTTCTTTTGTCCCCGCGTTTATTCTATCTTACCTTGTAACTATAATCATATAAGGGCACTCCAATCGCGTGTATGTAATTACTGAGCTCACCAACACTCTAAATCCGTTGATTGCGTTGAGTCGGATGATGGAGATCGGTTTTTATCCCAACCTTTCACATGATTGATGTTAACATATGGAGTACAAAATTGTTTGTTGATTGCGTTGAATCGGATGATGGAGATCGGTTTTCAGCCCAATCTTTTATACGATTGAAGTTGACATGAAATACAAAACTGACAATATGATGGTACGCTCATGGTGTCATTTTGATTAAAAATATTGTATTTACTATTGGAAATGGTGAAAAAATAAGGTTTTGGAAGGACCCTTAAACTTTTCATTTTCGAATGTGGAAGGAGGATGATCATTCAATCGAGTATTGACAAAAATATTATATATATTAGTGTAGTAATACTTATTTTATTAATTCAAAATTAACTCTATAATTATCATTATATATTAATGATAATTTGATGGCAAACTTATAAAAATTATTTACTTTCTGTGCAAATAAATAAGAAAAATGAATTATATATATATATATATATATATATATATATATATATATATATATAAGATAGAAAGGAAGAAAGAGAGAGAGAGAGAAGCCCAACAGGCACGGGCCAAAAGGCCCAACATCTTTAAGTTCAATGAGCGGGTGGCTTCCAATAGGTCTTACGTCTAACGATTCCCTCAAACAACTTTTAAGCCAAAGAGGCGCTACACAATGGCTAAAAGATCTTAAATAGTCGTTTCGTAGCGTCTTTTCACATTTTTTTTCGAAGAGGTATTTTTTCATATTTTGGTACACATCTTCATCATAAATTCAAAAAGACCTAAATGAATCAATTTATCTTTATCATTATCTGAAAAAACATAAATCACTTCACGATCATCTGAAAAGACATAATAATTCAGAAATTTCTATATAAATAGAGATAAGATATCCGTTAGAAATATACAACACACAAAAAAAAAAATAATCTTTCTCTTTTATGTTCTTAATTTCTTTATTTAAGAATATTTTTGTGTATAGAAAATCAGTGTGACAAATTCTTTTTTTAGAAAGTACAATCTAGAAACAAACATATAGTTCTTGGTAAAATCAAACTATATTGTATTCTAAAGGCACATTCGTTGGGAATCAAATTGCTTCTTCGTTTATCCAACGAAGTGTTGGTGTCTATTATTTTAAAGACAACATAGTGAACTACGTGTTTTAGAGCTCTTTTCAATACCACTTTTGTCAACAATTTAAAAACAATAAAGATGCTCGACTCCAATGTCACTCCGCCGTTTCGATCCACGAGCCGTGTTGACGTGACACACCTCGATTTTCAGGTTCAATATCGATAATTTTCTTCCTAATTATAGGAAAAATACAAAGTTCATTTATTGCAAAAAATCTCATTTTTTTTAACCTGATCAATTTTCAAATTCGATTATTCAGATATTAGAAAAATACGAGTTCCTTCGAAATTTCTACTTGTTACGGAAAGAAAAGTTAAAACCAAAGTATGCGTTGTTTCAATCAAAATAAATTTTAAGTCCAATATTACAACGAGACCAATGGTTTTATACTAAACCAAACTAGTCTTAAACATAAGTAAAATACTGTACAAGTCAAAAATTCAGTGTGTCACGTGATTCGTCCACGTGTGTGTTGGGTCCTTCTAAATCTTTGCCCGACCACTCTATCTAGCTTTGACTAGGTGACGTCTATCCTGTCTCTGGACATTTTTATTATGAAATGACGTAAGCGGTGAAGCTTAATAAAGTATTAGCTAGATTTATCATTTCAATTCCAGCAATATTTCATAATTTAATCAAAGTTTTCAATCATATTTCATCAGTTATCTATCTAAATCAATAATACTATATCCATATATCTCAGTTCCAAATCCATCAATCTATCTAATCAAATGACTCATTAGGCATTAATGAGATAATGATGACAATGTTTCCGGAGTTCGTTTAGATCCACATCTTCATTGTGTATAATGAAATAATCAGAAGATGAATTGATCACAGGATACGAGGATACTGATGTGGAGATCCATGACAAAGATGATTTTGAGTGCTAGGAGTTTATTTATTTTGAGAGTTAGACTTTTATTTTAGATTTTTAATTGAAGCTTTATTTGAAATTATTGAGTTAATTTGAATTATTGATTACATTATTTATGAGTAATTAATTAAGTTTAATTCAATTCAATTTTTAATAGCTCATATTACTTATAATTGAATGGCGATTTATTTTTATTATTTACGTTCCGTTGTGCTATAGTTCGGATCATAATGTTATTATATTTTATCTCTTATCGCTAGTTATGTATATTATGTAGTGCGATGTCTTCAGATGAGCACATAGACCCGATGTCTAACTTTGGGGACGTTACCTTAGTTTTTTAAGTTTTGGTTAGATTTTTTGTTTGATAAAGTTTTGATCCAAAAAATTGGTATGAGATGACCATGCATGTGATCCAAGTGATCAAGTATGGCCATCAAATCATTACAAAAAATAAGACTATTAGCGGCAGCCAAAACTACCGCTATTAACAAAAAACCTTGTTATTTCAGTAGTGATAGGACTAGTAGCAGTAGTTTTTTTGTTAATAGCGGCAGTTTTGACTGCCACTGAACACCTTTGTTTTCTAGTGAATAGAAGAGATAGTCTAGGATTTGAATTTGAACAAGTGAGTGAACCAAGTTCATCAGTAGAAAAATTAGTTTTTGGTTGTAACTATGTATGTAGTGTTTTCATTCAGGTTTCCATAAGTTCTGTGTTAAACTTATGCGTGTAATTTCTTAGTCATTGTGCATGTGATGTTGATGATCATGCATGATCATCGGATGACACCTCTTAAGCTTTTGAAGTGATCGAATGGTATGGATTCCATCTCTCCCTGATTGATGGTGAAGTTGAGAAGAGTTGAGAGTGTGTCATTTAGTGGCTTGCACATCTCCTCACTCATTAACACTTGATTAGGTGATGGATTAGTGTTAGGAAATAAAAAAATTTCTTGATTTTGATCGATTTTAATTGATGTTCTTAGATTTCCTACCTAGAGCATAGCCGATTTTGATTTTCTGAACACTAAAGTTTTAGTGAAAAATTATAGATAACATGTTATTAATCCTTTCTCTAAGTTTAATTAATAGCAAGCTTAAGAATGGGAATCACTGTTTTAATCTATTTTAATTGAGAGTATTAGATGTATATGATTAAATTGTATAGAAGCTAAGCTATCTTATATTTTGATGCCATAAAAACTGATTTCTCTTGATAAAATGTGCACTTTAATCAGATGTTATTTGATTAGCTCATCAATACCTCTAACAGTAAGTTGATTAGCCTTACTGTTGCAATAGAATAGATTGAATGATTTAAGATGACTTTGAAAATAGATAATTTGTGATGGATAAAGTGTAATGGTATTCTCTAGATTAACTGAATTATGATGTAAATTAATGGTCACCCACCGATCAAATCAAATGGCTCTAATCGATTTGCACTAATTAGCAAAGTGTGCGATAACTGACTAGAAATTCGATGAAAACTCCTAATAAATAATAACGAATTTAGCTCATTAAGATCTGTGATTGATCTGACCATGATCAGAATAACCTTAGAAAATTTAGGAGATTATAATGATATATGATTTGGTGTTAAACTCACTCCACAAATTGCTAGATTTTAAAAGTTGAGAAAAACAGATTTTTAGCCACTGTTTTGGGCACCAAATCCATAGGAAAAAGTAAAAAAAATTCTGCAAAAATTTATGTCCACGGATCAGCCAGTGATTGATCATCATGCAAAAATTTACGTCTTAACTCGATCAGGACTGCCCGATGTAAAATCCGAAAATTTAAGGTGCAAAACCAATGTCACATGGCACACATTGTAACCACTGTTTGACCGCCGGTCCGATGGCCTAGATTCCATTAGGAATCACTTACTTTAAACCCTGATAATGTACACAAAACTTGTAGAGAACTTCTTGGGCTTTCCAAAAAGCCCCCATTTGTTCGATTTCGATATCGGTACAAAGCGTTCTTGCCCAGATACCAGAAGCCTAGAAATTTGGTCTGATGACCAATTAGGTGAAAATCACGCTCAATAAATCAATGGCTGTGATCACATCGGATTGAGAAATTTAGCAACATCATTGTAAAAGATGAGGCTGTCAGTCTTCTTTCATAGAGATTTGGAACCACTCAAAAATTCGTTTGGGAGCCAAAATGACAACTGATTTACCGACAAAGGTCCGAGACTTTTATCTGAAAATATTACGAAGCACTACCTAAGTCAAAATATTGACTTCAAACTTGAAATCCGTGACATCGGAGACCATGATGAGATTAGATAAGGATCTGTATCATCTTGCCTAAACTTTAGTCAATATCACATTATAGGTTGATTTATTTCACTAGGTCAAACATTGACGTAGGAAGACCAAAACTTCGAAAAGAGTGAACAAAAGGAGCCTAAGGGTTTCAACAAGCCCAGTAGAACCCAACCCGGGTATGTTGGGATCTGAAAAGAACCCAGGATAAAAATAAGAATTAACCAGCCTTGACTCAAGTCATACTGCTAATGGGACCCCAGAACTTTAATAAGGCCACCCCTTGAATACAGTAACATTGTAGAAATCAGAATATTAGGATTGTATAGAACCCATATGACCATATGAGGACTACTGATATGGTGATCCTTCACACAATGACAATAAATATAAGGCGGACTTAAATTATGGCAATACAGATATAGTGTAGGCTAGCTCATATAGCCGGTATGCCAATCTTCCAATAAAAATTGGAATAGTAATTAGTATGCGATCCTTGTGATTGAGGTGAATAACAGATTCCATTGAATGCTTGATTTGATTGATTTAATTGTATATGAAATTGCACGTTGAAAAATGATTGGCGAACAAAAAAGTCGAGAACCTCGAAAATTGGTAAAGTACACTAAAACTAAATTATTGAATGATAAAACAGGTCAAAACATCAAACATTGGACATTGAATAATTGAAAGTGGAAAGATGATGCTGCCACCGATAGAGAAAACTCACATGCTAACCATTGTTCTTACGAATAAGCTCGTAAGAACAACTCATATGCAAAAGAGTTTGCAATATTAGCAAAGGATCGAGTCTCATTGGACCAATAGGGTCAACGATCTTTGTTTTGATTGACTAAATGGCGATGAGTGTCAAACCCTTGTTAGCGCAACATTGGCTTTTGATATCGAATTTTGAAGCCTTGGCTGGTGTTGGTATCACAATAAAAGTAATAAAACATTTTTATAAATCACATAAACACCATGACACTTGAAAACATTTAGGGTACGTTTGGTTCACCGTAATATGTACCTTGTAAAATGGAGAATGCATGTAATTTTTTGATGACTGAATTACATGTATTTTTCACTTTGCATGTAATATTTGGGTGTAAAATGGTTGTTCTTTTGGGTGTAAATTTCCTTGTAAAATTCACTTTTTGATGTGTTTTTAACATTACACCCAAAAGAACAACTTGTGTAATATATTTAAATTCATGTGTAAAATGGAACAATTTGTGTAATATATTTAAATTCATGTGAAAAATGGATATTCCTCATTTATCGTTGCTAGTATCCGACTTCATCGGACATGATCGGTCATGATTACAATGGACCGATATGTATCAGGTATCAACTCGAGTATCGGTATTCATATTGGCCGATATGTAGAGGTATCGGGCGATATCTCTATTTTCTTATTTATTTTTTACATTTAAAAAAAATACTAATACAACTCGGTATCGGCCTATATGTATCATCCGGTTTGTATCGGTCTTCTATGGACCAATACCCGATACCGATACCGAGTTTGACACCTTGCTTATATATTGGGTGAAAGGTCTTAATAAGGGGGGTGGTCAGCTCCTACTTCCAAGGGCTGTGGATGGGGGTAGGACGGGAAATCTGGTTCTACCTGGTAGGAGTTGACCATTGCCCCTTAAGTAATCGAAACCTATTATGTGTTAGCCACTTAAGATAGAGGGCTATCAATGGGTCAGGTTGACCCGATAACTGGCCCGATATTTTACTAGGTTGGTACATAAACTTGACTTGTTGGGTCAGGTTGGGTCGCTCAAGAGGTCGTGTCATGTCGGTAGGTCGTGTCGTGTTGGGTATTTGCTACATCGGGTCGTGCTGACTCGACCTGACCCGATATTTTTCATGTAAAACGTATAAAAAATAGAGGTTTTTTATCAAGTCGTTGGGTGCACCATCAGGTCGGGCATTTGTAATTTTATTATTGGGCAGCCAAAATTTTGACTCAAACCGACCCATTGACAGCCCTGCTTTAAATTAGCAGAGGGATTGGCTAAGTGGCCAAAACCATGCCTTAAAGGAGAGGAGGTTTTGAGTTTCCCCCTTGTTAGCCTGTAGGAGGGATTTATTGCTATTGACTAGTACATGTGATGACCGATCAAAAAAAAATTAGTACATGTGACGTGTGGGTGCAGCATGTAATTGCGGCCTTAGTAAGATATTGCAATAGACGGGATACCTCATTATCAAACAAATTGGTGGCCAAGATGCCCAGGACCTCCCTCAAGAAGTGGTGGTTCTAAGTTAGAATCACTAGCAGAGATTCATCTCATCTAACTGGTGGGTGTTGGAGGCAACTAGGACTTAGTCGGGTTCAGCCTTTAAACTATGAAGACATTGCCTCGTTAATGATAAATAAAATTATATAGTGACAGGTCTAACTCTGGGGCGGTCATTACACAAGAAATAAATAATTTGTCTGCAATGAGCCGACGGCTCATTCCTTGTGTCTCTTTAAGCTGCAATGAGTGGAACTTGAGAAACGCACAGGCTTTGAGAGAGCATAAACATCTGTGCAGGCCTCAATGTCCAAACAAATGCACAGCTTAAATTCACATGCAAAGACCTTTTTACTTGAAACTCCCACCTCTTTTTCTCTCAAAATCTTCCTCAGTTTCATATAAATGCATCACTCACATGTTTAAAACCAACAGATCAATGCAAATGACACTTTAAAAAAGATCCTAACTTGCGATGAGGCATTTGAATTATTTTTAACTGCATTGTGGCGAAGATCCAAAGAACGGGCATAGTAGGATCCGGTGACAGTAACTATTAAGATCCCCAATTTTATTAAGAGATACATAGAGAACTCCATATGAGCCACCTACAAGAAAGCTTCGCACCTACCAATTGTGAAGGCACTCGCCATACAGGTCTTTCACCAATAGACAGCTTGTCCCTTCTAACTATATCAATGCCTATTCATCATAACAGAACAGATTATAAGGCATGTCTAAAATAAAAAAATCAGGCTTAAAAAGTAGAGAAACTCCCCATATCCTTGGATGCTGAAATTTCAAATAACACTACAAAAAATGTGTTTATTGGAGACGGCTGGCCGTCTCCAAAGCAGGCCTAAGTCGCTCCAATACTATTGAGACGGCTTCCATGTAGTCTCAAATAGTCCCGTCTCTATTGTCTTTGGAGACCAAATGGAAGCCGTCCTAATAGTCAAGGTTATTGGAGCATATGACCGCTCTCCAAAGATATGTTAGAGATGTCTCTAATAAGTCATCTAGCCATTTCAATACTTATTGAGACGGCTTTAGCCGTCTCCAATAAGTGACTGTTATTGGAGACGCTAACAAGCCGTTTTTTTCTTTAAATATATATATATTTTAAATATATTTGGCAGTGATTTTTTTATGAAAATTTTTTGGCAGTGGGTTTTTTATGAATTTTTTTTTAAAATAAAAAAAATATATATATTTTTTAAAATTTACGTTGACAATTTTTATGCAAATTTTTTCTTTAAATACTATTTTTTTAATGTAATTGCTTTAATGCAAATTTTTTTTATGCTTTTTTTAAGGCAATTTTTTTATTGCTTTTTTTTTTATGCAAGTTTGTTCCACCCGAGACATACACTCCTAGTATTGGTATCAATTATACATATCGAAAAACCAAGATTTTAATCATGGTCATAACCACTACCACTTAAAAAGGCAAAGCACTTGCATGTTTCAAGGGATTTATAGTCTTCTGTCACAAAAGAGAGCACTCTTAAGAATTACAATGTGAAAACTATAAAGCATGCATCTAAAACACATAATATATACAATATATCTAAGAGACCATCCAATGCTAAGAAATGAGATACATGAGACCCAAATTCTCCAATTGAACCTTCCTCCACCGTAATTAGGATTTTATCGATGCAGTTGGATTTAAGATTTTTTGCAGCTTCGATACATATCTAGGTACCCAAATCCGAGAATAGCAATTCTATTGCCTTCCATCAGAATTCTTCCCTTTCCAATCTGTTAAAACAACAAACCATTTGACAAATCAGTTGTTTTATTTTGTCATTATTGCAATATTTTTCTGAAGAATTTGTTAGAGAGATTGAGATAATGACCTCAAGAGTGGTGCCTTTGCCATTAGGAGGCAGAATTGCACCAACTCCATTGCCCCTTGGAAACCTGAAGCAGCTCGATCTGTCATCAATGGCTGCTCGATCTGAAATTTTGAATTACAGCATCTCAAACTCTACAAGTGCGTCGAACTTGAGAGCGGTGTGAAGAACTACTCGATTGCCTGGAGGTCAACGAATTTCGTAAATGTGACCACAACTCTTACGGTGGGTACTACCAGAATCGCTACCTGATAATGAAAATGCAAAATCTGATTTAACTAATTCTTCAAAAATGAAATGATGCACTACACGATTAAAGCAATTATAACAAGACCAAACAATTTTTCCACTAGAAATGGTTCATGGGCTTTTTTTTTTTTTTTTGAATCAGATCTCAACATGTTGATTCTATTGGGAAGTCCAAAATTTATAACAATTTTAGTTAGTCTCAGTAGCTAATAAGAACACACACAAACACACAAATCTACTTATAATAAACCAAGACATATGGTAACATACAAATCATGAATTTCCAGATCCAAGTGCTTATTATTCTCTCACATATGTATGAGCAGGCACTTAATCCTTGTAGAGGTAGAATGACAAGAAGTTCAGATACTACTTGTTGGATTGTGATGCGATGTGGTAAACGTAGACACACACAACAGCATATTGGAAGTTCTATAGATTAATAAGCACAAAAATAGCAGAAAATAAATGGCAGACCAAAGAAAAAGATGACATGAAAATTTTACATGGTTCACTAAAAATGGCTACGTTCATGGGAGAGGCTGTCAGCTTCACTATTGGTGGAAAGTTTGAACAAAAACAAAGAAATTTTCTTTAGAATGGTTAATATGGAGCAAAAAGAAAGTTCATTTGGTCAGCAGGGATGAGGTACTCCTTCTAAAAATGGTTGGTGGGTAGGGCCCACGATGAATAAAGGCGTTTATTTTTCCCTCTTAGCAGGGATGAGATGCTCTCTAATCTGACGAGACAGATGTGGTGATGAGCCCCATGTGTATGCTTTAACCTACTGATGTCTGCTCCCGAGTGCAATTTGCTGCATCAACACGACCAAAATGCTGCTGAGGGAGATGTTGATTACATTTACTGCATTGTTGTTGAGCTGCATTTCAGAACCATCATAGTTTAGAGGTTTTAGCAAATATCTTATATATCAATGGCTAGATGAAAAGAGAGATCTAAGAAACCCATGAAATCCACTTGAAATAATAATAAAGCACTATAAAACATGCAGAACTTTTCTACACTTTATTTACAGCCTTTCGATCTTGCGTAGACAAAAACAGATTGGAAATTGTAATATGGTTATTTGTACAAGAAACTGCTGAAGTTTAAGATTGTGCCAAATAAAACAAATGGGTTGAAATAAGGGCTTTCAGCAAAATGAGTGAGGTCAAACTTTTAGCTGCCCACAAGGTCTGGTGGTGCACCCCGCCCCGACCCAATGGGTCAAAGGTATATGGCTGTCCAAGCCCTGGCCAAACAGGTTCAACATCTGCTAAACCCCACTAAACCCTTTAGATTATATATAAAATATCGGGTCGGGTTGGTTCGGAAATGTTTTGCACGACCGACCCAACCACAATAGTGGACAGAGTTGTAACTCGGAAGCAAGTGAAACTATAAATGCCTGATAGTGGACAGAGCTGATCCCACTACTAACAAAAGTTTTCCTTAATGGCGTTCCAGACCTATATTTGAAATTTGAAATTTTACTTAGAAAATACCCTCCATTTCGCTCCTTCCATATCTCCCAGAAGATTGCAATGAGAAATCCACACCCAGTGGATCCTTCAGCCATCCCACCAGGACCAAGGCACGGGACTCTCCCAAGCATACGCTAACCCAAACCATACTTGGAAGTTATCCCATAGCTCTCTACCCACACCTCAGAAAAAGTGTTCCACACTTCCATTGTTTCTTCCTTTATTGCACAAATTTATATTCTATCGGCACATCCATTCCCCTTTTTCTCAATTGGGCACACGTCAGGATTCTTCCCCATGCCACCTCCCATGTGAACACCTTCACTCTAAGAGGTGCCAATATTATCTTTCACATCACCACCCAGTGTTGGTTTACTAGAGGTCTCCTAGCCGGCCACTCAGCTAAACTCATGTAATAGACCGGCAAACTCATCAATCTCCTCCTCTCTTGCATTTTACGCAATTGGAGACTTCAAGAACTACTACCCTCTCCCTTCTCCCAAACTTATGAAACTATCACACCCTTGTTACTAGCAAGGTTGTAAATCAGCCCAAATTTCTTTCTGAACAGTTCTAGACCACACCATCTATCCTGGCAGAATTCAATTCGTTGACTTGAGCCCACCATAAAACTTCTCACCTCCAAAAATTTCTTACACTATGCACATCTCTCTAGCAACTCGACCCTTTCCTAGCTCTCAGCTCCCTTATGGTCCATACATGGCAATCCCTTCCATATTTGCCTACTAATCCTTGCACCTACATAGACTTCCTGTCATTACCACATCTCCATAGCCATTTTTCCAACAAAGCAAACTTCATGCATCCCAAAGATTAAATGCCAAGCCTCAATGATTTGAACTAACTGCATTTATTGCCTAAAGGATTGGAAAAGGAATCCTAAATATGAATGTTAGTTACCCGCATTAGCATATGCCATTAGAAATCATTATTTATTAAGGATACCCATGTGCTAATAAAACATGAAGGGGTACTAAAAAGAGCCAACAAATAATTTTTTGAAGCAACCAAAAGGAACATCAATGCATCATTTTATAATCATGAGGTACATAAACTGCTCATGTAACTGCACACGTGTATTGGTGTCAGTGAAAACCATAAATAAAAATCAGGTGCTACCAAAACGAAATGCAAGTACAATGACAAGTCCATGTAAAAATATTTTAATATGGGAATGGTTAGGTGAACTGATTCACCTTCAAAACACCCTACACAAGCATGTTAGTTAGGAGCCAAGACGTAAGCATAAATGCAATTCATTGATGCATAAACGCAATTCATTGATGTTGTGTTTACTGAATGCTATTCAATTTGGAACATGTACATATACATCATCATTGGAAGTGTTGCTTATAGGTGCCTAGTACACTAGCAAATCAATATAATAGGTCTCAAATAAATAAACTATATATATATATATATATATATATATATATATATATATATATAAGAATCAAGCAACTGTTTGATCAACAAGGCCGAAACGCCACGAAGCAAATTTCATTGACTTGACCGAGTTGAGTCTGTTCTTGAGAGCCAATTTTCATCCACCTCCAAGAACAAAGTAATTAGTTTGCTCCTTTTATTAGTAAAAGGTTTGTGACATTTATGATGAGTATTCATTTTTTGAAATGCAGTAAAATTATTTTGAGAAGTGAAAGCATGGCCTACCTCAGTGGCAGCAACAAATTCGTAGAAGTCATGCCCATAGTGAGGGTCCCTGTCTTGTCGAACACTATGCAGTTCACCTGCAAAGTGATAAGGTGGCATGCAGCATTCCAAAAAAAAAAAAAGGTGAGAGAAGAAAGGTGGCTGAGTGTCAAAAAATTCAAATATTTTATAGACATTATACAGAAAAGAACATTAAATAAAATGGGTAAATAAATCTTATATTTAACTTATGTGCACTCTCTAGTGCTTGACCACCTTTAATTAGCACCCCTTGAGAAGGCCCGACTCCAGTACCAACCATGACAGCAGCGGGAGTTGTCAGGCCAATTGCACATGGGCAGGCTATGACCATGACAAATATGCCACTTTGCAACAACTAATCAGTCGTCACAGCATATTATATTTCTCAAAGTCACTTTGCAACCACCAATTATGTTTATTTTTTTTGTAAGTTACTTAGTTTAAATTTTTTTCTTAGTTTGTGAGTTGTGCAACCACACCAACCATCGCCACAACAGTTACAGTCAAGCCCTGAGAAATTGTTCTCGCTGCTTGGCCAATCAGCAAATCAGCAACCCTCATGCTCACCCCAACCACCCTCATAGCAACCTTGGCATCCCAGCATCCCTCATTGCTTGGCATCCTGAAATCTTTGTTAGCATGCATGCCATCTTGCCATCAACAATATCCACCTTGGCTTATATCCCCTAAGGAGAAATAACGGAAGTACTAAGAAGAATGATGTGGTTTCCAGATATACTCTCTGGTTACAGTGATTAAGATTCATTTTTTTAATCGGTAAATAGCTATAATTTTATAAATAAAAAATTGATGTGAAATTTGAGGGCTTTACGATCCATCGGATGAATTTATGGCATCGAAACTTAGCAGACTTAACAAATATTCGTAAAAGATTGAATGAAGCCACACAAATGATGAAAACCCACTTGCCAAACTTGGCATTGCTATAAAGAAAAAAGTATCAATACTAACAACAACGGGAAAGCACTGGAGGAAAAAACCAATGAAGGCTTAGCAACAACTGTAGCAACAGAAGGGCAGTCATGATTCACATCCAAATATTAGAGTTCACCTCTCTCAATACCTTTACCCATAGTCTTTTTTGTGATGAGATACTGAAAAACACAATAAGAATGATAAAACGAGACAGAACAATGTAATTTTTAATGAGACAATTAATAGAAAGAGACTTGGTTGATAAATGAGGAACATGCAACACATCAGATAAGGAGAGAGTGGACGATACAAGAATAGTCTACATTCCAACAGAAAATGTAGCGGAACCATCGTCTAAGTGAGCCTGTCCAGAGGTGGAAGGAGGAGAATATAGAGAATTACCGTGAGTGCCTTTGTCATATGGTCGGTAGAACCATAATCAATAACCCAACACGAGGGACGTGCAGTGGTAGTCTGAGCAGATGGGTGTCCCTGAGAGCCCTCCTGATACTCGTGAGAACTAGACAAATGATCATATACAATAAACTAATTTTAACACTGATGGTAGGAAATAGGGATAAAAACAGAGGCCTCTGTTATAAAAAAAAAAAACAGAGGCCTCTTAAAAAATAATCCCCTCTATTGCAAATCAAACATCATCACCAAATTCACACCTTTGGTCCAAATTTCCGCGCCTAAACCAATCAACTATATCTTCAAACAAGTTTGACGAGACACTCAGCAAACCAAAGAAAAATCTACTAGATCGACATAGGTATGTAGCTGCAGCCAAATCATAAAAAAGAATTAAAGAATCAAAGTCGAGTCACATCTGATGGTACAATAAACATATCATAACAACTTCAATACTTGTCCAAATCATGTGAAAGGACAAATGATGTCACAACAAATTCAGTCAACCCTTTCCATAGACAAGCAAGGAAAGATGTTGCAGACACACCAAGTTGTACCAGATCTGGAACAGATATGTCCACAAGTATATATATATATATATATATATATATATATATATATATATATATATATATATATAATTTATTTATTTTAAAGTTGGTTTCGAACTCGCAACCCCCGAGGTTGCGATTGTCAACCTTCCTTTGTCCTACAGGCCCAAGCCCTTTTGATTTCTATATTGTCAAATTTAATTAATAGGTAGCCCACATGCATTGTTGATGTTAACTTGCTTTCACTAAGATCAAATTAGCCGAGGGATGAATCATGCTTGATGGTATTCAATTGTGCTCAAAACTTGGTAAAAGCCTTTGAGTTGACCCAAACCGCCTAATACTCTTAAGTCGATTTTTTGGATTTAACAACTGTTAGATGAACTACTAGCTTTATTAAACTTTCTTAGTAGTATAAACAGATATAAACATACAGTTCATGCACCTAAACTATACTTGTAAATGCCATTAACTATTAAAGCACATGCCTGCCATGCGTATTTTGGCTTTGTTTAAAGTCACTTATAAAGCACATGCCTACCATGTGAAAACACCATCTAAGCCATATGCCATTTGATTTGAAAGCTATTGTATAAAGATTTTAAATGAAAAAAATATAGGTATAAAACATAATTTATTGTAGATACCTATGCCAAGTGAAAACTTCATCTAAGCAGTTTATTATGGAATGCCTCCAAACTACCATCATTCTTTTAAACTATTTACAACGGCAAACTTCTCATGTGCAAGAAACAACTCCGAAACCTTACAGAAGGATTATTTATCACAACTTTACAGAAGGATTATTTATCACAACTCCGAAACCTCACAAAGGCTGCTTTGGTGTAGAATATTTATCAACAACTTTACACGGAGGTGGGCTATATCAGTAATCAGTATGCCCCTCTTACCAGAAAGTGCTAGCTGAGCATGGCGCTCAAATTTAAGTCAAAGTGGGCAAAATAAATGAAGGTTGTGTGGCTCAAATACAAAATTTTCATTGTTTTGAGTCGTATAGCATTCACAGTTAAGGGATGTGTCATGCTTTGACCACAACTCCACATTATGCAGCGAGGCCACAATAGACAACCAACAAAATCGACGCTACGACAAAAAAGGAATTATGGATTATAAATAGAAAATTGCAGAGGGTGAGACACTGAAAATCTGATGGCACTTATTCCACTTCAGATAGGGATGAGAATCTGAATAATCTCATCAAACATAGTATAAGAGATATTAAACAAGCAGATAAACACAAATATATAAACATATTTTCATTCAAAATCTATTTCTAAATGCCCATAAGTCCAGAGAAGGATAAGGCCAACTACTACTCATTAAGTAGAGTTGCCTAACAAATGGACGGTTCAAATAGAACTTCAAACTGATTTACAGGTTTAGTTCTTCAAAAAAAAATCTTTGTCAGAAGTAGAGTTGCTTACTTAATCTGTTGGTTTATGCCATGTAGACAAGAAACTGATTTCATGATCATTGAGTTCTTTGAACACCCATTTATGACCATGATCTGCTGCAATTTTACCAATCAAACTGCCCACAAAACTATATCAAATAAGTTGGCATTTACAGATACTAGGCAATATCAACCAAGTTGAAAAAGTTGGCATTTACAGATACTAGGCATTTCAAAAGTTGGCATTTCAAATTCTGTTATTGCATGAATTCCAAACAGAAATAACATAAGTGGATGTCCTAGATTGGTGAGCAATAATAAAAGGCCCTAAATAGGCCTTCATTCTCAGCAGTTAATTGACCTGCCTTAATATGGACTTAAGTGGACTTAAATAGGCCTTTACACTTGCTTTAATGGACTTGTGTTAATCAGCATATTAACTGGC
Organism: Chloranthus sessilifolius; assembly: GCA_021018995.1. NCBI lineage: Eukaryota > Viridiplantae > Streptophyta > Magnoliopsida > Chloranthales > Chloranthaceae > Chloranthus > Chloranthus sessilifolius. The sequence continues at coordinate 140,177,595 of CM037588.1, read as the reverse complement.
ATTAAACAGAGCTTTGACAGGCAAAACATAACGTCGTCTAAAGAAACAAGTTATACAAGATGATCTAGAGCGTAGACAGAAAACTGCGTCGTCTCACAAAACATAACGTCGTCTGAAGAAACCCAAAAAAAAAACACAGGAATAAAAAAGAACAATTAGAGAGAGCTGTGATCGATTTTAGACTATTCGTTTATCTTTCTTCGCAGTCTCGATCCTCATCTACTACTGTCTAAAGGGTCACTGAAACGGATGCAGAGTCGTCGTCGCTCTTGGAATCCGATTCGCCATCTGAGGTATCATCTTCTTCTTCATAATCCTCATCTTCAGCATCGTCGTCCTCCTGTATGTCTTCTTCTTCTTCAACGTCTTCATTCTCTTCGTCAACTTCATTCTCTTCATCCTCTTCATCTACAGGTTCTTCGCGAATGAGTACGAATCTCTTGGTGGCATTGTTGTTGGTAGGCGCTTATGGACATGATGTCGACTCAACATCAATTACCTCGTGATTGACACGTCTAGGCGGTGTAATTGAGTTTGAAGCATGCGATTCTGCATCATCGACCATTTCTGCATCGTTATCGTAAATGTCATAACCATAATTACTAAAGAAACAAATACCATCTTATTAAAATAACATCTTATTAAAAGTGAGGAAAAGAAAATTACTAAGGAAATAACATAATATTTTCATTAAAATACCATCTTCTCATTGAAATAAAGAAAGAGTACATATATTAAGCCAACAATTTTAATTTCTTTTTATAGTAACCCGCTCACATAAAGAGCTAGAAGAAAGACAATAGTAAAGAAAAATATCTTCGCCGCCGGTTTCCAAAACCATTCAGTTTCTTCCCTCCCAACTACATCCATTGCACGTGGGCTTCGTATTCCATGGAATCTATTATAACGCTCAATAGCCTCATCAAGGCTACGCACGGCAACATGGCAAGCACTCGAATATCCGTCTACTTGGACTTTAGCTTCCTCCCAAGTATGATATATCCCAGGTTGTCGTCCGACAAAAACAACATAGTAGCGAACCATCTGTTCACGAAATATATATGGATGATAAGATGTCTCCTTATATAATATTAATGCTAATGATGAAATCTTTAAGAAAGAAAATACGTATAATTTATCCCCATTTTTATGTGTACCAGTTATTTAAATTTATAAGTGCCACGACAACAAGTAAATATCATGGAGCACGCCCCTCCCATAGCGCATTTACGATGTTCTCGCGGTATTCTCGGGCAACCTCTCTTTCGGCCCTCGTTTGTGATGCTCGAATTTCTGCATCAGTAACTACGTTGTCGTCATCGCGATCTACCTCTCTCTCGACCCGCCATTCTTCGAATACTGGATCTTCATCGTGATAGGTGTGGATGAAATTGTGCAACACGCAACATGCAATGACAATCTTCGTTTGAGTGAGTAAAGGATAACGAGCCTTGCATGTGAGGATCGGGAACCGTTGCTTCAGTGCACCGAATGCACGTTCTACCACATTTCTCAATTGAGAGTGAGATTGGTTAAACAATTCTTTAGGGTCGCGTGGTGGATTGGAGCTATTGAAATCTCCTAGGTGATATCGAACTCGCCGATAAGGTGCAATAAAATTTATCATGTTAGCATATCCACCATCCACAAGGTAGTATTTTCCAACGGGAACAGTCAACCTATTTTGAGGACGTGAGAGTGCATTCGTTAAAACTCGAGAGTCGGCAGTAGATCCCTCCCAACCCGCAAGCACGTATTGAAACCTCATGTCAAATGAAACCGTAAGCACGCTCGTTACGTGAGGTAAATTGCTTACGATTCGATATCGGCGGTGGTCACGTTTTGGCACCAAGCTGGAATGTGTGCCGTCAATAGCTCCTATAATCCTTCACATTATAATTGTCGCTAGCTTAGTATTAGAAAAACACCTTGCTTAATTTTAATTTATGACAAAATAATATGAATATTGAACTCTACCTTGAAATAAGGAAAGAATCGTGGATCATGTTCTATTTGAGGTGGAAGAGCTCCATTGGCCGGGACCACAATATCGTGATGAAGCCGTAAAATAGCATTTAAGACGGCATTAAAATATTCGCTAATTGTTGAGCCAGAGTGCTGAAATCGATTTTGTGTGACGCGATTCTTCATATTGTGAGATAACGTAAACATAAAAATCGCTACTTGTTCTTCGACTAACAAGTGCCTTGTGTTATGGAGGAACCCCCTATCTCGCAAAGCCGAGCAAAGCTCCAAAAAAACTGGCACTCGCATTCGAAACAGATCGAATGGCGTGCGGCCATGTCCGGTAATAGTTTCTTGCAGAAATTGGTGTCCAGTTAGTATGGAGGTGTGCACGCGTTCTCTAGAACCGCGTACCTGACTAATATAGTAGCAAGCTGCAAGCATTATCACGCCTCCAGCCATCATAATTGCGGCCTCTATATCATCATCAATGGCATCCATCATGATACTACGTTCTAAATAAGAAATAAAATAACGTGCAAGTCATGTACCGGTTTAAACTACATTTACTATATTGTGCCAAAATAAATCATAAAGAAAATTCCACCAGTTGTGTATCACAGATGATACGATACGCCAGAAAAAACATAACAAAAACATGTTAAAAAGCAATCTCATGGAGGAAATAGTCCTGAAAGAAAATCTATCCTCATCGCTGTGGGTAACGCTAGGAATGTCTCGGCAAGCGACTTGTCAGACAAGCGATAGAGGCATGCTAGGTACTGAGACTGGGTCATCAAACCTCCAGTATAAATTTCATCTAGGATCGGAACAAATCTCTCACTTAGACTTGGTCTAGTCCTAATAAGCTTAAGTTCCTCCACATAGCCCTCAATTGCTCCTACCAATTCTGCCCCTTGGTCACCTCTCTTCCTTCGTGAGCCAGAAGCAGATTCACGCCTATTTCGTCCGCTTGTCAGGTTACGTGAAGAGCTGTCTGCAGTGTTCTGTGACCCAGTTTCATGCATATTATCATCCGTTCCTCCATGAGGGAGGCCTGCGTTCACTGTTTGGTGGGTGGGTCACCCAAACTCTGGGTCCCAAAAGATTCTTCGGTGGGAGTGTCATCGGGGTGGTAAACACCTCTACCATCCGCGATACTATCCGAGAAGATGATGCAAAGACTCTCCCAATCCTGGAGTGTTTTTGTCCGATAGGCCCTGGCCCATGGGTGAGCCTGTGAAAATGAGCCATAAAGATTAAGTCGTTATTTTTATTTATTCGAAATGATAGTCAACTTAATGAATTATAATTATTAATATTTTGTGATCGCACCTACTCATAGTTATCCCATACGCCATTTTCTGCAGTGACCCTTCGTAGGTCATTATCCCAACCAAACCCACTTTCACTTTGTAGAGTTTTAGCTTTTGAATAGTGTTTTTTAATAACCCTAAGCCGGTTATAGAGATTCGTTTTCTTCACTGGTATCCCGTTAGCACTAAACTCGGGTAGCAGGTTCAATTTCAGCTCCATTTCCTCCCATGCTTGTTGGTGGAACGTTCCATCCTTGTTAGAAATACGACGCCCAAGTTGACATTGTTCGACCATTTCATTTATCATTAACTCCTCCAACGCATACGTCCAAGTGTAATTTGTTTTTGGTCTCCTTCGCGGGAGCGGAGGGGTAGCACTCGGAGCAGACGATGACATTTCAACTGAGAACATGCAGCAAATACGGAACACATAACATAAGGGTCTAAATTTTTTTTTTTTTCATCTTTTCCTATAAAAAAACGTCGACAGCAAATGACCTTATTTTTCAGACATTTATTTTTTTTCAAACTTGCATTCTATCAGTCTATAGGCCAAACAGGCTATTTACTTCCTAAACCAAAATAAGAAGCAACTATTTTATATTGTGCCAAAAGGTTCGGTTCAGTCATATGTACCAAACCGAACAACAAAAAAATCAAGTTCGGTTCGGTGCACCAAACTTGACAGATTGTACTTGGATACCACGGATTTGTCAAATGTGGGTAAAAGTCAGAACCACCCCATTGACAGCCCTAGAGAGGAGTCAATGTCATATCAAATTTAAACTTCTAGCGAACGTCCAAAAGACAGTGAGTCAACTTCATTTGAACTGAGATCAATAATAAATTCATAATCCTAGCCTATAACCAAGGAACGTTCTCATTCAATCTATGGAAATATATGCTATTTATAGGAATATAAATATATGCTATTTGAGGTAAATTAGGTGGATTTCTCTCTCTCACACATTATAAAAAATCTAACAGGATATGAAAATGGAAAAGCGTACGTGTATCTTCTGTAGTAGAGCAATGGAGGAACACATATAAATAAGCAAAAAAGAAGTCAAAATCAGAATTGCAAGGCAACAAAGAATACCCAACAAATGACTCTTGGTCCAACCTCAAGGTACATAATCAACAAAGAATATAAACCATGAAACCTCAATCTTGTATTTTTGTTGTCAATTCCTCCATAACCAATGCACACATATAAGAACTTAAAGTAGACTCTTGGTCCAACCCAATTCTATTAGGGCTACGGTCATCTCTCCACATGTAGTTCTTACACTAATTTTCCACTTTTTACACGTCTCAGATAGACTAATATATTCATTGAAATATATTTTCTCCTTAGCACCCACCAGATTATCTATCTCGGTCCCCTATCACAGGCCTTCTCCCTAAACGATAAAAAACTATATATAATTTTCTCCTCATTCTCTCTAAACTTAGGCTATTTCTTTAACAACAAAATGTCTTCAGTTGTTGATCACAATAAAATTTGATTCATGTCGTAGGCCCTGCTCCAATAATATTTCTCAGAGTTTCATAGCATGATGCATAAGCAATGTGACAAAAACTGCATCACACGTTTCAAACACATTTTTTGATACGGCGTTGAAATCCCATATTAAGTGCATTTTTTCAAAAGTTGTGGTGCTCTTCATTAAAAACATGAAACACATTTTAATCATTTTTCTCGCCTTTTCACGTTTTTTAAGCCTTTAAAAACTTGTAGAAAACAGTTATACAAACTTTTCAAAACCCTTTTAAGTCATGAGCCCCTCCCTCTCTTTCAAAAATAGAAATCCATGAGCCCCTCTCTCTCGAAGGTTTGAAAAAGGATCTTATAGTGTCTAGAGTCCAAGAACTCTGGCAGGTCATGGAAAATGAGGATGAAATCTTCTTGGATTTGGGCAACAAAAATCTCAATCTTTCTGGCACTCCACTGCCCACAAATTCCTATTAAACCATCTATTTTTCTACAAACACCACTAGGCTTGTTAATAAATTGAGTAGTTACATGCCCAAAACATGTTAAGAGTTTCAATAAATAAGGCAACTTGCCAAGATTAGATAGGATACTACTAGTATTTATTTGGTTAGGAAGTTTATTAGTTTAGAACTTTTACTATTAGGAGTATTAGCTAGGGATATTTTAAAAGTTAGCAAGTTAGTTGGGACACATATTACATTTATTGTTCACAAAGTAATAAAAAAGGATGAAAATTATCATTGAAATTGTGTGTTCTACACAAGAGGTCGCCCTTTCCCTCTTTAAGTGGGCATTGATAGGGTGAGAAAACTATCAGTAGTATTTAACTATTAGAAAAAATCATTTTGCATCAACCATAACTACAAGCTTACCCATAAATACTAAAAAATTAAATAATATTAATAAATAAATAAAAACTACATGCCACAGCAACATAGACTTCTTAACAGATGCAAACTTCACAAAACAAAATGGATAATTTGCCTTAAATTTTGAATCCAATTACTGTAATAATCCAAATTTCCATTACAACACATCCAACGTGCAAATCCAATAAAATGCCCATATCAGAAAACTACTCATCACAGAACAACAAAAACCCAATTCATTCAATGAGAAAAAACAAAGATTTTTGAAAGTAAAACTATCAACAGAAGAAAAAAAAAATGGAAAACAAGAAATTGGGTTTTTGGGTTTATGGTTTTTTGGGCTTTTGGGTTTTTAAGTTTTGTCACCTTCATCTTCAAGTGGAGAAGAAAGAGATCCATTTGGGTTTCCAGCATCTTCATTACCAGCAACAAAAACAAGAACAATCCTATGACACCTTGAATGGGCTGTGTTCATCTTCATGGGTTTTGAATAATTTCTCAACTTTAAAAGCCCAGATTTATGGACTGAAGAGAGCTGTAGATGTGGTGGAGGAGGTGAAACTAAGGAGAAGAGAGAGAAGCGATGATAAACTCTATATCAATACAACTTATTGAAGTCTCAATCAATCAAAGAACAATGAAATAACTGATCAAATATTCAAGAAAAAGACAAACCAATCAGCAAATGAAGAAAAAAAAAATAGAACCACTGAAATCAATGAGAAAACAATTACACCCTATGACCTTCCGAGCCTTCAATATTTCCACAAAACGAATATTATTATTAAACAAAAACAAAAACAAAAATGCATAAACAGAGATTCTTCTTTTCTTTCTCTTTCAGATAATCAGTTCAACATTGAAATATCCTATTTCTCAGTATCACTTCCTTCAGAAAGCGCTATTTAATTAAAACAAATAAAAACCACAAATTAAATATTTAAAAAAATCTAAAAAAACAACGAAAAAATAACAGCAATCCATGTTTCTTGAATACTTATTTTATAGCCATAAAGTGAATAAACTCACTTGTAACTCCACAATGATAGCAAGGACCCTGCTTGCCCATGTCCCCCTCCCCTTCTTAATTTCCAAGAAAATTTAAAATAAAAATAAAAGAACCCTCTAATTTTTTTTATGGAAATTTGAAAAAAAAATACTACTACTGAAGAACCATTTTCATTTTCTTTAACACGTTGTAATCAAAATATTACTAGCTATATGTGAAAGATTCCCTGCAAACCCAGATAGAGTTGCAGAAACCAAAGCCAAGAAATTCAATAAAGGGGCTTATATGCTAGTCTGAAAAATCGCAAAATAGCGTAATCAACCAAGAAATTCAATAAAGGGGCTTATTCTAAGTACCTTATCAAAACTCTGAGCCCTACTTCTCAATGTATCTCTTGAACCCCTTTGTTGGAGATGGATCGTGTGAGAAGGTAAGGAGATGAAGCCCAAATTTATAGGAAAAATCTGCAACATCAAGATCATTGGGTCATTTCCAGCAGATCCGCATAAAATTTCCACATCAACCATCCGATCACACGGTTGTAGCAGAGAAAAATCAGCAAGGACAATGGAAGAACTTGGCATATTGGCGATTCATCCTACCTCTCATCGCAACGCTTGAATTTGGGGAAACGTTTCTGCAACTAGGGTTTAGAACCTAGAAGAAGGTCCTCCGATCGATGACCTCTCCAAGCCGTTGTCTCCTGCATCAACGGCTGAAATGAACCAACTCTGCTGCAAGAAGAAGAAAAAGCCATTAAAAATGGCTTAAATGCTGCTGTAAAGAGAACGGCTATAAAACTTTTGCAGGTAATATTTACATATTACGATGCCCTACCCTCGTAAGCCGGAAAAATTACCTGCAATGTTCTACAGTAGATTGCGAGATGGATCGCGGCGAAACGAACGATTGATCGCGTAAAAAATCCGACCGTTGCTGCGTTTTTCGCTGAGATTACAAGGGATTTTCCCCTTTTACGCTGAAACGAACGTCCCCTTAATTATATCTTTCCTCATATAAAAGCATAACATAAACTGACAATTCTTCCAAATACAACTTTTTAATTATTCCTGCAGTAAATCTTCTTGATAATGCAAATAATGCCTCTTTTACTTATTGTGTTATTTAGTAGATCCTTTTAAATTGAAGTTTAATTGTTACTCTGTTAGAATCATGTTAGTTCCCGTCTTGTGGTGAGGTTAAGGTTCACTTATTTAATATTCTTAGTTTTCTCAATTATAAATACTCTAATAATCATATCGTAACACCGAATTATTAGAAATTATATCTGATTAACAACTCTAATAACTATTATAATTCAATACAACCATGACTTTATTAAATTTCATAGGTTACAGTCTTTTTATGACCCAAGCATTCCATAGGCAAGTCAATAGTCATTGAGCCAGAGCTAGGAGAGCAGGCCGGAGGGGATCTAAGGGCATTCACTGAGCTGACAATTTTTAGCTCATTTTGTCTATAAAGCTACCAACACTCACACACATGTGACTGAATAACATGTTTCTTTTTATCGGATCTCTCTTTTTATCTGTAAGTCTAGTTTTTATTTATTTGACAAATCGTGTAATTGGACTTATCGTAAATATTTCACTTTAAGGTTTAAAACTTTTGATCAAAGTTTTTCCTTACTTATAATTTCGCGATAAGTAGGATCTTATTATACAAACCTAACTTTTTCGAACCCCTTGGACGGTAATGAGAAATTTTTCGCAAATTTTGTTTTAGATATTAAGAATTTTCTATAAAGGATAAAAATCGATTATTGATTTTCTTGTACTTGGGATGTGTTGCGTCGATCCGGCCCATGAATCGAGATGTATGAATGCGAGAGTCGCCCGGTGTACAAGGTCGGAGGCGGGGGAGGATGGGGGTGACATTTACCAGGAAAAAGAGGAAAAGATGTGTTGGTAAAATGTAGTTCAATACTTTTAAAAACAAGATAGTATTTCTGAAACGTTATCCCTTGAAAATATTTTTATAAGGATGAAAACTGGTTGCATCATCCTAGCAAAGTCTTGACTCCGCTCGAACTCAACTCGAAATCCGAGCACGTCGAATAACTTGGCCGAGTTATTGATTACTCGTCGAGATTTAGAACTATGACCAGAATAACAAATGCAAGTGTGTTCTCAGTCCAACAAAGGGAGCATCCAAGGGTAATAACTAATTCTTGCTTAAGGAGTCAAGGGAATCAAAGATGGGACACATGTTTGGAATATAATCTTTGTGCTAGACAAAAATGTTCTAATCAACAGGTGAATATATAATTCTAGTGACATCAACAAACCTTTGAGATCAGGAGTCAGCAAAAGCAAATAAGTTGTGAGTAATATGAAGTTTATAGCTTGCAATGTGATCCCATAGTTGATGCATTCGTTTTGTTGGTTGATGCAGCATCATGTGCTTCTCCAATTGTTTTTAGTCCAATTGCATTAGAGGTAGAAAATATCATAAGATCACCTATCGATAATAAGTGAGATATTCTTTGGGAGATGCCATGCTCCAGGAACACTGATCTCACCCCTCCAGACCATATCTTCGATGACAGAAGCAAACGCCTTAAGATTAGCAAGTCTGATACTTCCAATTGGTTTAGATGAAGCCGAAGGGAAACCATTGATGTTGATGGAAAACCTTGAAAGTAGTAAGCCTTAAATCCCATTTGTCTCATTGAGAAGAAGTCAATTAATTTTGTCAAAGCTTTTTTGAGGTAGCATTTAGCATGTTGTGTATGGTTCTTCTTCCTTTAATAGAATGCCAATTAGTTGAGGCTGATCAATTTTCGAAGAATACCTGCAAATGATGAGCTAAAATCTTTGTAGTAATTTTATGAAGAAAAATTCGAAAGGCAATATGACAATATTTAGTAATCGTCCTAGCCAAGCTCTCTTTGGAAATGAAAGTCAACAATGTTGCATTTATCCATCCTAACTATCTTCTCCTCCTCAAAGAAGTTTTAACTGCTTTGAAAATGGTATCACGTACAACGTGCCAAAAAGATTTGAAGAATTCTTCTGGGACCCGATTAGGGCCTGATGCCTTGTTGTTCGGTGCATTGTTTCTCATCTCGTCAACTTCCGTTTTCAAAAGGCTTGGTGAGAATATCCTTGCCCTCTTTTGTAACTTTCAACTTTCAGGGGACTTCTCTTAGGTTCAGTTGCTTTGTTCTGACAGGTCGGCAGCTTGAGAGACTGTGAGTATGACAACAAAATTATAACCCATAAAATTGTTCTGGCCTTCATTTAATAGGGTCGTAGGCGGTTCTAACACCGGACTGGGCAGCAGGACCTTACGATTCCGATTGGCCAGTCTAGATTACGACAAACAATTTCATTTCCTCCATTCTGGACTCTGGTCTACGATGCAAGGTTTAAATGGACTCAAATCCTTTCACAAAAAAAAAATGGTATTACTTAACACCTTCACCAATAGTCCTTACAAGTGCACGTTCCCTGTTTAAAAGCATGGAATCGCTTTCTATCTCTAACAACAATTTCTCGATTATAAACTTTCGAGATGAGTTTTGTAACGTGATGACAGTCGCTACAAACTCGGAGGTTTTTAACTATTCGAATGACAACCCCCTCCGTAGTGCTAATCAATCCAAAAGCAATTGCCAACTTCTCGCTGTGATAAGCCAATGCATCTTCCTTCTCCTCTTCATCAATATCAAATAGAACATCTTTCTTGTTAGGTGCATACCCTTCCAATTTTATTGACCTTTCAATCTCTTCCCATTTTTCCAGTATCTCTGCTATCTGGGGATGCGATGTATCACCTACGAGGAATTGATGCACAGACCCTTTGATCTCGATCAAGCTACAACCTGGGCTCTTGTCCAATCCCTTGGTTTTCATCAACTGTCTCACCTTCCATGCATCCTCGTGCCTCCCAGACCCAACATAGATATTAGCTAAAAGTACGTATACCGCACCATCGTTTGGTTCTAATTGAATTAATTTGTTTACGGTATATTCAGCCAATTCGACACACCCATGAAACCTACACCCTGCCAACAGGGGTCCCCAGACAAGGGCATCGGGCTTCATAGGCATACGATCAACCAAATCTTTAGCCTCATCAAGTAGTCCCCCACGTGCTAAAAGATCAACCATACACCCATAATGCTCAACCTTAGGTGTAATACCATAAACCTCACTCATCGAATTAAAAATTTGACGACCTTGATCAACCAAACCGGAATGTGTACAAGCACATAGAACCTCTATAAATGCAATGTCGTCCGGCATTACACCCACCTTCTCCATTTTCGAGAAGAGATCGAGTGCTTCCTGAGCTCGACCATGCATTGCGAGCCCTTTGATCATAGCCGTCCAAACCAACAAATTCCTCTCTCCCATCACATTAAAAACCTCTAACGCTAAGTCTACTTCACCACACCTACAATACATATCAATCAGTGAAGTACCCACAAAAACATTCAACCTCATCCCATTAGACTTCAAATAGCCATGCACCCATTTGCCTTGTTCAAGCGCACCCAAGTGAGCACAAGCGGAGAGCACACTCACTAGAGTGGCCTCACTGGGCTTAACAGCCTCAACCTGCATTCGTGAAAAAAGACCCAAAGCCTCCTTAGAAGACCCACATTGAACATACCCAGAAATCAAAGCACTCCACGAAATCACATCTCTCTCAGGCATTTCATCAAACAGTTTCTGGGCAATGCACATATCACCCACTCTAGCATACCCACTTATCATAGAGTTCCAAGAAACTAAATCTAACTCCTTACTTTCATCAAACAAATGACGAGCAATTTCGATGTGGCCCGTGATCGAGTAAAAATGAATAAGGGCATTGTTAACGAACACATAAGAGTCTAATCCGTGCTTGACCGACTGCCCGTGGACAGATTTGCCTTGTGGGAGGGCAGGGATTTGGGCGCAAGCGTTGAGGAGAAGTGGGAAGGTGTAGAGATCGGGCAGGAGACCTGCCCGGAGGATTTGGACGTAAATGGAAATGGAGACGTGAGGGGAGGGAGTTTTGGAATAGGCTCTGATGAGAGTGTTGTAGAAGAAGGTGTTGGGGTTAGGGAGTTGGGAGAAGAAGAGCGTGGCGTAAGGGAGGTCGGAGGTGGCGGCGAAGGAGAAGAGACGGCCGAGGAGGGGGGTGTCTACGTGGAGGAGGCCAGTGGTGGCGAGGAGAGCGTGGATTTGTTTGAGTTGTTTCATGTGGGCGCGAGGTGCCGAATTATTGTCAACCACAACATGGTGCCTAGGGTTGTGTTCACTTGTTTGTGTTGTAGTTAATTTTAGTTTTGTGCCTGGTTGGTATCGGTAAATAAATTATGGAGATTCCCATTGTTTGGATTATTTATGAAGATTCGGAAGCTATCTTACCATTTTCCTTCAAAATTGGAGGATAAATGTCTTGGCTACGTCGTTTATATATCTTTCGATAGTCTAATGTCAAGGGTGCGTCGATTTTCTATCTTCTGATAGTCTTGTACCTTATTTAATAACTACTACGCATCAGTTATCAAAAAAATTTATATTCTATCTTTTTATCTTCTTTTTTCTTGTTCATCTTCTTATTTTTCTTATTTATTTTATAATTTTAATATGGTATCAGAGACAGGCTCGTGTTGTCAAGTCGGTCATGGTCCTGATATTGTTTCCGCTATCATATTTTCTTGAAGTTTCTTGATTCTTTATTTTTCTTTAATCTCTATTGCATAAAATTGATTAATGTAATTTTCTTTTTTTTCTCTTCATCTCTTTTATATTTAGTAAGAGATGTCTTCTTATTCATATGGATGTATTTCCACAGTGATTGCTTAGTGAAGGTGTGTTTTCTCCTTGGTCTTCAATGACCTTTTTATATTTCATGTGGATGTCTTTTCTCATATTTTCTTTCGATAATTCACGTGAATGGCCATTTTCGTAGATCATTTTTATGATATTCCAGCTTTTTTTTTTAATTTGGATAATCTTTTGTGATATTATTACTATTTTTTTATTAGGATATATTATTTTCGTATAATTTCTTACATATATATCCAAACACAAGATTTGATTGATCATGCGTCTTTCCAGCTAGCAATGTGGTTATCCAAACAACGGAAAACAAAGGAAACCAAAGGAATCCCATGGTTTCTTACTGCTTAGGTATCCATGAGAAAATATAGAAATATTATTTTACTTTCCCACGTTTCCGTGTTTTTATCCAAACAAGCCCTTAGTGACATGTGATATGTAAAAATGTAATATGGGTTGTCTGATTTGAAGTTCGTGATCAATAGATCTATGATACATAAAATTAGAGCAAAACATGATACTTGTCATATGATCTATTGTAGTCAACTGTTGAATCGTATAATAGCCTTTGACTCTATTTAATTAAATAATGAATATTATATTTTGTTCTAATCTTTTGCAATTGATATCTTTAAATCACGGCCTTCATGTCAAACGACTTAGATAGTGTTTTTACATAATAGAGGTCGCCAAACTTGTAAGCCTTTCTTTTAAATTTGGTGAATCTGGTGCAATCAATTGAAAAGCATGTGCAAGTAATGGCTCCATTTAGGATTTTATATTATTGTTTTCGTCAATTACACCATTAGTTGTAGATACTAGAAACTTATAGGCCTTGTTTGTTGAGGAAGATTACATGCATGGCTTGAAAACTCGAAAACTCGAGTCGAATGGAAAGTCAGCTGGGTCGAGTTAATCGAAGACTAGGATAAGCATGACTCACCCCGACTTGATAATTTACTAAATTTTTTTAACAGATATATATATATTTTATAAAAATTTTAAAAAAAATTATTAAGAAAAAGATGAAAAGATATATTAATAAAATGGATAGTTTTAATTTATACTTAAAAAAAATATAGGATTTTAAAAACCTTATCCTTATATATAAGGGTATTTTGTGGACCCTGGTTGCATGACTTGCATCAACCTAGTGAAATACCTTGACTTGACTAGGACTCAACTCGAAACTCTGGCACGTTGAGTGACTCAACCGAGTTACTGTTGAGTGACTCCATGACTCACTGAGTTTTAGAGCTTTGTTCCAATGATTCTACATTCTATAGCTTTCTTGCCTAACTCGATTGGGTCTAACTAGCATACAATAGCCCTACACTTTTTTAGAAATACTTATTCTTCTATAATTCATACGCAACAATGGTAGAGCTCTTTTGTGATACTCTGTTAAGTATCGTGCTTCAACTATCTCTCTCTTCTAGAACTTCTCTTTCCATGTTATTTTTGGTACTTTGAAAGCAGTGATGTGTTATATAGCAAGAAAACTAGAAATCGGGTGTGTCCATTCATTTATTCTTACCAACTAATGACAACAAAACTAGAAAATTGATCAACCACATGTCATGGCTAGCCTTATTTTCCATAAGATTGGCCCATTGGTTTAAAACGACGGAAGGAGTATATATATATATTTTTTCGATTGGCAAGCTCAAAGTTTTAGGGACCCACCCTTTCCATTAAAAGAAAAAGAGAGATTATAAAAGAAAAAAATTACAATGCATCGTCTCTCCAGAGAGAAGAAAAAGGAGAAGGGAGAACACCAGCTTTGATCAAGACTAATCAAGTCGTTTGGCACCACAGTTAAACTAATTTTTATATTATTTTAATCATTCGTAGAGGGTGTTAATTACCATGGTTTGAAATATGGCTCAAAGCCATATTATATCTTATTGTATCGGCCGATACGTGTTCTGTTTCGGGCATGATTGAATCACATTTGGTATCAACCGATACAGGCTTATCTTCGCACTTGCATGATGTATCGAAAAACCGATTTTTGAAACCATGGTTGTCACTTAATTGTATATAACAAAAAATTTAACGAATTTGAATATCGTAATCAACGAACACCAAATCGAGCAAACCTCTTTGAACACGGCTCATCTTTTTTTCTTTTCTTTTTTCACTTTCTAATGAAGAACATTTCAAACATTTGACACAGTGGGAAGTGTAAAAAATATATGGTTCAGAAGAGAGGAGATGAAATGGACGGATGAGATGAACTTGGTTTTGCTTTAGTGTATATATTACTCATCTTCCTTGTATTGGAAGTTAGATTTTTCTACTAAGCAAATAGAAAAAGTAGACCAACCAAATGTTTTGAGTGTCATAACTTAATAGCTAAGTTGTCTGTTTTCTGATTCCAAGAGTAGGTGAGTTTGTTAAGAGTTTCGATGATTTTGGGAGTCTGGTGGACTGGGCCGAGCACCGTAGATGGTGCTGGTATCATCTGTACCGTACATATGGCATCATTTTACATCCATCGAGATCTATGCCACAAAAAGTCACCATGCATGCGGATTTTGATGAAGAACAGAAATCACATACCCATATTTGAAAACCGTAATTATAAGATCCAGATCTGCAAGAGCCTACAAATGGAAGGTTGTTCAACAATGTGGGTTGCGTGAGATCAAATTCATTTGTTGCATCTTTGCTTTGCTAAGAAGGTTCTTAATGTACGAACTCCCAAAAGTTGTTGAATAGAATTAAGACCATCATGACCTAACTTAGGCACGCCCTGTTTGTCAACTCTTTTCTCAAAAGCAATTGTCATGTGAAAAATGTGGGTGAAAAAATCTTTCACTCAAAGTCCTCACCATTATGCTTCTCACACAATACCATTTTTTGCAATTTTAAGAGACCTTTTTGAGAAGCAGAGTTTGAGAAGCAGGTTGGGACACAACTCTTTACGACACTTGAAAAGTGCTTGTTTGAAAAGGGTTGCCAAATCGGGCCGTAGTAACTGTAGAAAATAATGGGTTTTTGGCCTTCTAGTAATAAGGTTGCAACAGTTTGAGCTTTAGCCAGACCTCTGACCGGCTCGGGTACAAAAAATAAGACTATTAGGGGCAATTTTTTACTGTAAAAAACTGTCTCTATTAATAAAAAAGCTATTAAGACTATTAGCGACAAGAGTATTAGTAGCAGTTTTTGACTGCCGCTAATAATCTTATTTTTTGTAGTAGAGGTTTGGGCTGAATTAAAAAACTCAAGCTTGAAAACACTAGCTCCGAGCCCGACCCAATTTTGTTTCGGCCTGGGTTATGGCCTAAATTTTAAAGTAAAAAAAAAAATTGGGCTGATTAAAACCCAGCCTGGTCCAACCCGAATATTTTTAAAGGAAAATGGTTGTGTTGACACGAAATCAGCCCAACTTGAACCAGTCTCGGGTTAGGTTTACGCGTAAATAAAAGTCCGAGTCTGAATGTACTCAGGCCGAGCCGCCGAGCCAATTTAGTATCTTGGTTGGGCTTGGCCTATATTTCGAGGCATAAAATAATTGAGCCTATCGAAAGCATGACATGTTGACCCTATCTAGTAATGTGATTATGGCTGTGTTGGCATACTCCACTACAAACAATAAGACTATTAGCGGCAATTTCTTGCAGCCAAAAAGTGTCGCTATTAACAAAAAAACTATTAAGACTATTAACGGCAAGGGTATTAGCGGTAGTCTTTTTGTTAATAGCGGCAGTTTATGACTGCTGCTAATAGTCCTATTTTTTGTAGTGCTTTTTGAGAGAGTAGAAAAGAACAACAACTACTCTTTATTATTGCAAAGAAATGTGGGGAGAGAGAGGGATTGGAAGAAGATAAAAGAGGGGTTGCTCTTTGAAATAGGAAAAATAACCCTCTTTAAAAGAGCATGATTTTTTATGCTCTTTTTAAGAGGGATGTTTTTTATTTTTCAAAGAGCAGCCTCCCCTTTTTTCTTCCTCCAATAGAGATAGAAAGATCTTCGTCGACGGTCTTCGGAGTTTAATTGTGTAGACATAAATAACCTAAAAACTAAAGAAAAGAAATACTCATTTAAGGATT
The DNA here is from genome assembly GCA_021018995.1 of Chloranthus sessilifolius. NCBI lineage: Eukaryota > Viridiplantae > Streptophyta > Magnoliopsida > Chloranthales > Chloranthaceae > Chloranthus > Chloranthus sessilifolius. Next base: position 140,161,078 of record CM037588.1, on the reverse strand, counting down.
AAATATATATATATATATATAGAGAGAGAGAGAGAGAGAGAGAGAGAGAAATGACACTAATGGAGTACATTACTTCTATTCAAGTTTTTTAAGTTACAAGTGATGACCGTTTATATAGAGGCAAACAAGACACTGTTTTCATTTCTAATTAATGTGAGATTAATATATTGCCTACAATTGTTACACACTATACTTAATATATTATCTCCAACACCCCCCCTCAAGTTGAGCATTAATGAGAATGATGCTCAAGTTGTCAATTACAAGGACTCTGAACCATCTTCCCCTAATATTAATAAGGCAAATATAAGACCATAAGGTTGATAAAAGAATATTACATATCACAATAGTGACAAAGGCCATAAGGCCGATAAAAGGCTGCATAGCAGCAAAAGCCTTATCATCAAATACTAGGAGGGACAGCAGGTGTAAAACACTATGTGTCACAACATCACACGCATGAAAATATATATTGGCAAATAAATGAAATAGAGGGGGGGAGACATGAATCTCAGAGAAATGAGCAACATTCAATCGCATGAGTGTATGTCAAAAGCTGTAGACATAAAGTTTGAGGCAATAAACACAGATTTTCAGGCAACAATATCACAAATCTGCAGCATGAATCTTGGATGTTAAGGCAGCTGAAACACGAGCAACTAATAACTCAAGGAAGCCCAAACAAACATTCTTTCAAACACCTATGATGCAGTTTTCAGCAACAATAACAACCCATAAGAAACAAACATCAAACTGTCCACAAATCTTCATCCATATAGCATAAAACCTTAGCTAAGATATCTCTTCATATATATTCAGCCAAAACATGAATCTTTAAGTATCTCTTCATCAAATATCTTTACAGATCTCGGGCAAAGCCTATCTCAAGATTTCACAGGTCACAAGGCAGAAACAATATGTATTTGAAGGCAACAAACTAAATAGTTCCAGCAACTCAAACATTTCCACAAACAGCTATTGTGCAAAAATATGTAAACACATATTTGAGCACAAGGTACTACTCACACAACAAAGCTTCATCCTCCATACCAGAAATCATATCAATAACTTTATTGATTCTTTCCTTAATAGATGCAGTAATAGAAAAAATACAAAGAACGACCATTATACAATGTTTTTTAATATGTTTAGAATGAGGTTTAACCCTTCATTCAATAAATCAATGATCAACTCACACCCCAGCAATCAATAAACATATAAATTTCTAATCATTGTAGCAAATATAAAAAAAGAACAGTACCCAGATAACAGATTCAGAAATATAGAATAATAAAGTGAAGAGAAGCTGAAGCCCAAACCATGCTGCTGAAAAATAAGAAATTTGAAAGACAAGGACCGATACAAAGAGATGTAAGATTCCTGATTTTTGATGCACAGAGATCCGAAAAAGTGGCAAGGTGCATAGCGTACGTCAGATGGAACCCCTAAAAATAATAAAATAAAAAACGGGCGAGATCGACTAGCTTTGATACCATCTAGACATATATAACCTAAAAACTAAAGAGGAGAAATACCCATTTAAAGTTTATTAGAGAGAGAGAGAGAGCAATAACACTAATGGACTGTTACAACAATAGGTTCAGGTTGCAAAAGAAGATAAAGATCGAAATTAAAATATACGCAGATCCGATTCGAGGCACGTAAAAATCGTTATCTTTAAACCGAGATTTGCCCCTACCACTATGATCTAGTGGTCACCAATAGGTTACCGGCAAATCGGTTCTAGGATACAACGAACCGAGAGCGTATCCGTGTGATCAGATTTGGTGAATCTGATCACGCAACCAGAATACAAAAAATTAAAGCAGAACTCTGAGAAGGAAAAAGCTTAAACTCGCAGAGAAGAAATTGCGAAAATATTCAGTATATGAAATGAGGGGTCTTGGGGCCCTTTTATAGATAAAATAGGTGTAACCGAACGGACATATCCGTTGCATATAACTGAACGGTCGGATAAGACATATCCGTTTAAAAAATAACTGAATGATTTAAAATTCAAATGGGTGATTACACACTTGTTCAAAAGTTTAATTAAATTACCGTATCGCCACGGACACGTACACGTACACATGCACGTGCTCGTGCCCGTCCCGTCCCGACCCGACTCGACTCAGCGCGCGCGAGCGTGTGTGTGACCGATGGGTTGCATGGCGGTAGAAGCTAAAAAATTTGGTACCCCCTGGGTGAAGGCTACAAGCCTTGAGCCAAGACAATGATATATAAGCTAAACCCAAAAAAGAGTTTACACGATGTGGGATAAATCCCATTTTCAAAAGCTTATTTTTAAAAACTTTAAAATATCTAACAATCTCCCACTATTTTAAAGATTTAAAATAAAATTAAAATTAAAAGTTAAAAAAAAAAAACAAACAAACAATCCCCCACTATTTTAAAGATTTGAAATAGAACAATACTAGAAAAATATACATAAATGAAAATGTCTTACAGACTTGAATTTTCACTTTAGTGAAAATAATTCAAAATTTATCAAGATCTTTAGTGAAACTAAGTCTTGAACTAACGATCTTATATGAGAAATCGGAATTAGTTTACACACATATTTCACATATTTTGGTGTTCAATAAAAGGTTAGCACATTTAGGCCCTATGCTAGTACCCTAGTTTTCGTAAGTGTTTATGAGATAAAGCCAAATCTCATTGAAAGCGGCTCCACCTTCACACTTATATAGGCAGACCTATAAGAGATGTCCATGTAATTGTAACATCTCAACACATAGTGTTATAGGACTGTTAAGAGTAATGCTCTACCTCCCCTTATCCATTACAAGTGAAACACTATCCTTCCTGGGATATATATGAGATTTATTTCTCATCAATGTAGTGTCCTTTAGCTGTCACAGATTTACAACTTATTTTTCCCTTTGAACTTAAACATTGATTAAATAAATATTAGGTAGGGTTCTCATCATAAGTGACCGTTTAGATTTAATGGCTTTAAACCCATCCCGATTGAAGTTTTATTAATCTCATCCTTGCCAAGGCTTTTAGTAAACGGATTCGTCAGATTTTCTGCAGACCTGACCCCAATTACTGAGATTACTCCATATCTAAGTAATTATTTTATATAGCTATGTCTTAGACCAATATGTCTATTTTTTTATTATACGTTTGACCATAAGTCTTTGATTGTGTTGCTTCACTATCACAATGTATAGAGATAGGTGGCAATGGTTTAATCATAATTGAAATTTCTAGTAGTAAATTCCTTAATCATTCTGCTTCTTTTTCACTTGCCGCTAAGGCAATGAATTCCGATTCCATAGTGGAATGTGTGATGAAAGTATGCTTCTTTGATCCCCATGAGATCGCAGCACATCCAAAAGTGAATATCCATCCACTTGTAGACTTTGATTCTTCTGAACCAGATATCCAACTTGCATCGCTATATCCTTCTAAAACTTGAGGATATCCAGAAAATTATAAACTATAATTAATAGTATCCTTTAAATATATAAAAACATGTGAAATAACATTCCAATAAACAGAACTAGGGTTACTTGTAAATTTACTTAACTTACTGTAAATGAGATGTCCGGTCGTGTACAATGCATTGCATATATAAAGCTACCAATAATCCTTGCATATTTTAACAGTTGCACACATCGTCCATCATTTTTAGTCAATTTAAGATTAATATCTAAAGGTATATTGACAGATTTCAAATCAAAATAATTAAATGTTTTCAACATAATGAGATTGAGTTAAAGTTAATATATTTTTATTTCTTATAATTTTGATTCCCAAAATTATATCTGCCTGACCCATGTCTTTCATGTTAAAAGATGAACTTATGAAGTTTTTAGTCTCTAAAATAACTTCTAAATTAGTTTCAAAAATAAGTAAATCATCTACATAAAGACATATAATAACACCATTATTATGAGAAAATTTATAATACATACATTTGTCGGCTTCATTAGTTTTGAATCCAAAATTGGTAATAGTATTATCAAACTTTTCATGCCACCGTTTTGGTGCTTGTTTTAACTCATACAGAGATTTAATAAATTTACAGACTTTCTTTTCTTGTTCAGGTAGAACAAATCCTTCTGGTTGTTCCATATAGACCTCTTCTTTTAAATCACCATTTAAAAAAGCAATTTTAACATTTATTTGATGGATTTGTAAGTTATGTATAAAAGCTAAGGCAATTAGAAGTCTTATAGTCGAAATTCTAACAACGGGTGCGTAGGTGTCAAAATAATCAACACCTTCCTTTTGTCTATATCCTTTGACAACCAATCTTGCCATAAATTTTTCTATAGTTCCATCTGTTCTAAGTTTTCTTTTAAATATCCATCTACATTCTATGAATTTAGATCCTTCTGGTAAGTCTACTAATTTCTATATTTTATTTCCCATTATTGAATTAATTTTTATCATTGATAGCTTCTTTCCAAAAAGTACTATCTCTAGATTTCATTACGTCGTTAAAAGTGATAGGATCATCGTCTATATTTAGATACAAATGTTTCTTAGTACTTTTAGACTTATTTCCTTCAATCAAATAGATATAATAGTCTTTTGAAAGACTAGTTTCAAATCGTTGACGTTTACTTCGTCGAGGTTCAATGATGACCTTTTCATCACTTGAAGATTCAATAACTTCTTTAGATTTAGAAGATTCTCCATCTTCATAAGTTTTACTTTTAATATTTAATTTATTAGTTAGAGTAGTGAACTTAGATTCATAGAATATAGCATCTCTAGATTCTATTATAGTATTTTTATCGATGTTATCATAACATTCCATAACTAGAAATCTATAAGCTTTACTATTTTGTGTATAGCCAATAAATGCACACTAAATAGATCTAATCCCTATCTTACGTCTTTTAGAATCTACTAATCTAACAAGTTCCCTACACCCCCACACTTTAAAATAGGTTAGACTAGGTTTTCGATTCTTCCAAAGTTCATATGGTGTAGTTAAACTTTTTTTATGTAGAATTCTATTCAAAATATGAGTAGCAGTTAACAAAGCTTCACCTCATAAATTTCTATCGGAATTAGCATTAACTAACATTGCATTAGTCATTTCTACTAATGTTCTATTTTTTCTTTCGGCAACTTCGTTTTGTTGTGGCGTATAAGGAGCCGTCACCTCATGACAAATTTCATGAATTTCACAGAAATAAGAGAATTCATTTGATATGTATTCTCCACCCCGATCAGATCTAATGACTTTTATTTTTTTATTTAATTGATTTTCTACTAATGCTTTATAAACCTTAAAATTTTTAAAAGCCTCATTTTTAGTATTTAATAAATATATATGAGCATATTTCAAAAAATCATCTATAAAAGTAATAAAATATCATTTTCCTCCTTTAGTAGGAACATTGTTTAAATCACAAATATCATTGTGTATTAAATCTAATAAATATGAATTTCTAATAATACTAGCAAAAGGTTTTCTAGTAATTTTAGTCTTAGCACATATACTACAACTACTACTATCAAAGGATTCATATTTTGGAATTAACTCTGAGTTAGCCATGCATTTCATAGACCTACAGTTAATATGTCCTAATCTATCATACCATAAATTAGAAAGAGAGACCGAGTAAGAAAAAGGAGAGATTCTATTGATTGAATCAGTTACATTGAGTTTGAACATGCCTCCCATGGCATATCCTTTTCCAACAAATTCGCCATTCTTGGATAAGATAAACTTATACGATTCAAATATAAGTTTGAAATCATGTTTGATCAATAAACCACCCGAAACGAGATTCTTGCGGATATCGGGTACATGGAGCACATCAGTAAGTGTAACGACTTTTCTGAATGTGCAATTTAATTTTACTTTTTCACGTCTTATGATCTTTGCCGTAGATGAGTTCCCTATGAAGAGATCTTGATCATCATCAGCTTTGTCATACGTCCCAAACTTGTCACAATTATTACATACATGTTTTGTAGCACCGGTGTCGATCCATCATTCATTGATGTCACCAATAAGATTGACTTCCGAAAGAACGGCTACAAAGCTGTTTTTCACTTCCACTGTAGTCGCTTGATTCTTCAACTTCTTGAAGAGGCGACAATCCCGTTTGAAATGTCCGCGTTTCCCACAGTGGTAGCAACCACCATTCTTCGGTACCATGGTCTTATTCTCCTTAGCGAATTTCTTATTCTCCTTAGAATGAGAATATCCTCTTTTCCTCTTCTTGGACGGTCCACTAACAAACTTAGACTCAACCTAGTGTGCCTTTGATGTCATATAAATGTGATCTTCTGTTTTGTCCCTAACTCAGGATTCCTCCTCAATACATAAATGAAGAAGATCTTTCATAGAAATCTTCTCATTATTACGCTTAAGGATTTTTCGGTAATCTTTCCATGATGGAGGTAACTTGGCGATTACCATACCAACCAGAAAATTTTCATCGAAATGAGAACCATTAGCAACCATATAATTTATAATAACTTGAAAATCATGAACTTAGCTAAGAATAGGTTTATCATCAACCATCGTAAAATTAAAAAACTGACTGATAATATAAGAATTAGACCCTGCATCTTCAGTTTTATATTTCTTCTCGAGTGCATCCCAGAGTTCCTTCGAAGTGTCGGAAGTGCGGTAGACTTCAAATAAAGAATCTGATAGTGCATTCAAAATGTAGCCTTTACAAGTGTAGTCGTCGTCGTCGTCCAATTTCTGATTTTTACGGCCTTCCGTGAGGGTGGATGATTTGATAATAGTCGGACATGGAGTTGTGATAACGTATGCAACTTTCAGTGTGGTTAACAGAAATGCAATTTCTGTTGCCACCGTTTGAAATTCGAACCATCAAAACAGTCTAACTTATGGATGTTATTAGGCAGCGCTGGATGAATCTTATCATTCAGTAGAGCAGAAGTGAAAGACTGAATATGAGCCATAAAATCTCGATTTAAAATTGTTAGAACAATAGGTTCAGGTTGTAAAATAAGATAAAGATCAGAATTAAAATATACGCTAATCCGATTCGAGGCGCGTAAAAATCGTTGTCTTTAAATCGAGATTTTCCCCTACCACTATGATCTAGTGGTCACCAATAGGTTACCGGCAAATCGATTCCAGGATACAACGAATCGGAAGCATATCCGTGTGATCAGATTTGGTGAATCTGATCACGCAACCAGAACGCCAAAAACTAAAGCGGAACTATGAGAAGGAAAAAGCTTAAATTCGCAGAGAAGAAATTTGCGAAAATATGTAGTATATGAAATGAGGGGTCTTGGGGCCATTTTATAGATAAAACAGGTGTAATCGAACGGACATATCCGTTGCATATAACTGAACGGTCGGATAAGACATATTCGTTTAAAAAATAACTGAATGATTTAAAATTCAAATGGGCGATTACACACTTGTTTAAAAGTTTAATTAAATTACCGTATCGCCACGCCACGTACACATACACGTGCTCGTGCCCGTGCCTGTCCCGTCCCTACCCGACTCGACTCAGCTCGGCTCGACGCGCGTGCGCATGTGTGACTAATGGGTTGCATGGCTGTGGAAGCTACAAAATTCGGTGCCCCTGGGCGAAGGCTACAAGCCTTGAGCCAAAACAATGATATATAAGCTAAACCCAAAAAAGAGTTTACACGATGTGGGACAAACCCCAATTTCAAAAACTTATTTTTAAAAACTTAAAAATATCCAACAATCCCCCACTATTTTAAAGATTAAAAATAAAATTAAAATTTAAAACTTAAAAATAAAAAATAAAATAAACAATCCCCCACTATTTTAAAGATTTGAAATAGAGCAATGCTAGAAAAATATGCATAAATGAAAATGTCTTATAAACTTGAATTTTCACTTTAGTGAAAATAATTTAAAATTTATCAAGATCTTTAGTGAAACTAAGTCTTGAACTAACGATCTTATATGACAAATCAGAATTATTTTACACACATATTTCACATTTTTTGGTGTTCAATAAAAGGTTAGCACATTTAGGCCTTATGCTAGTACCCTGGTTTTCGTAAGTGTTTATGAGATAAAACCAAGTCTCATTGAAAGCGGCTCCACCTTCACACTTATATAGGCAGACCTATAAGAGATGTCCCTATAACTGTAACATTTCAACAAATAGTGTTATAGGACTATTAAGAGCAATGTTCTACCTCCCCTTATCTATTACTGGTGAAACACTACCCTTCCTGGGATATATATGGGATTTATTTCTCATCAATATAGTGTCTTTTGGCTGCCACAGATTTACGACTTGTTTTTCCTTTTGAACCTAAACATTGATTAAACAAATATTAGGTAGGGTTCCCATCATAAGTGGTTGTTTAGGTTTAATGGCTTTAAACCCATCCTGATTGAAGTTTTATTAATCTCATCTCTGCCAAGGCTTAGTGAACGGATTCGCCAGGTTTTCTGCAGACCTGACTCTAATTACCGAGATTATTCCATCTCTAAATAATTGTTTTACATAGCTATTTCTTAGACCAATGTGTCTATTTTTCCCATTATACGTTTGACTATAAGCCTTTGATAGTGTTGCTTCATTATCACAATATATAAAGATAGGTGATAATGGTTTAATCATAATTGAAATTTTTAGTAATAAATTCCTTAACCATTCTGCTTCTTTTCCACTTGCCACTAAAGCAATGAATTTCGATTCCATAGTGGAATGTGTGATGCAAGTCTGCTTCTTTGATCCCCATAAGATCGCAGCACCTCCAAAAGTGAATATCCATCCACTTATAGACTTTGATTCTTCTGAACCAGATATCCAACTTGCATCACTATATCCTTTTAAAACTTGAGGATATTTAGAAAATTGTAAACCATAATTAATAGTATCCTTTAAATATCTAAAAACATGCGAAATAGCATTCCAATGAGCAGAACTAGGGTTACTTGTAAATCTACTTAACTTACTTACTGCAAATGCGATGTCCGATCGTGTACAATGCATTGCATACATAAGGCTACCAATAACCCTTGCATATTCTAACTGTTGCACACAGCGTTCATCATTTTTAGTCAATTTAAGATTAATATCTAAAGGTGTATTGGCAGATTTCAAATTAAAATAATTAAATCTTTTCAAAATCTTTTCAACATAATAAGATTGAGTTAAAGTTAATGTATTTTTATTTCTTATAATTTTGATTCCCAAAATTACATCTGCCTGACCCATGTCTTTCATGTTAAAAGATGAATTTAAGAAGTTTTTAGTCTCTAAAATAATTTTTTAATTGGTTCCAAAAATAAGTAAATTATCTACATAAAGATATATAATAATACCATTATTATGAGAAAATTTATAATACATAAATTTGTCGGCTTTATTAATTTTGAATCCAAAATTGGTAATAATATTATCAAACTTTTCATGCCACTATTTTGGTGCTTGTTTTAACCCATATAGAGATTTTATAAGTTTACAGACTTTCTTTTCTTTTTCAGGTAAAACAAATCCTTCTGGTTGTTCCATATAGACCTCTTCTTTTAAATCGCCATTTAAAAAAGCGATTTTAACATCCATTTGATAGATTTGTAAGTTATGTATAGAAGCTAAGGCAATTAGAAGTTTTATAGTTGAAATTCTAGCAACGGGTGCGTAGGTGTCAAAATAATCAAGACCTTCCTTTTGTCTATATCCTTTGACAACCAATCTTGCCTTAAATTTTTTTATAGTTCCATTTGTTCTAAGTTTTCTTTTAAATATCCATCTACATCGTATGGGTTTAGATCCTTCTGATAAGTCTACTAATTTCTATGTTTTGTTTTCCATTATTGAATCAATTTCATCATTGATAGCTTCTTTCCAAAAAGCACTATCTCTAAATTTCATTGCGTCGTTAAAAGTGATAGGATCATCATCTATATTTAGACACAAATGTTTCTTAGTACTTTTGGTCCTATTTCCTTCAATCAAATAGATATAATAGTCTTTTGAAAGACTAGTTTCAAATAGTAGTGAACTTAGATTCATATAATATAGCATCTCTAGATTCTATTATAGTATTTTTATCGATGTTATCATTAGATTCCATAACTAGAAATCTATAAGCTTTACTATTTTGTGCATAGCCAACAAATGCACACTCAATAGATCTAATCTTTATCTTAGGTCTTTTAGGATCTACTAATCTAACAAGTGTCCTACACCCCCATACTTTAAAATAGGTTAGACTAGGTTTTCGATTCTTCCAAAGTTCATATGGTGTAGTTAAACTTTTCTTATGTGGAATTTTATTCAAAATGAGTAGCAGTTAACAAAACTTTGCCCCATAATTTTTTATCGGAATTAGTGTTAACTAATATTGCATTAGTCATTTCTACTAATGTTCTATTTTTTCTTTCGGCAACTCCATTTTGTTGTGGCGTATAAGGAGCCGTCACCTCATGACGAATTCCATGAATTTCACAGAAATAAGAGAATTCATTTGATATGTATTCTCCACCCCTATCAGATATAATAACTTTTATTTTTTTAGTTAATTGGTTTTTTACTAATGCTTTATAAACTTTAAATTTTTCAAAAGCCTCATTTTTAGTATTTAATAAATATATATGAGCATATTTCAAAAAATCATCTATAAAAGTAATAAAATATCGTTTTCCTCTTCTAGTAGGAACATTGTTTAAGTCACAAATATCACTGTGTATTAAATATAATAAATATGAATTTCTATTAATACTAGGAAAAAGTCTTTTAGTAATTTTAGTCTTAGCACATATACTACAACCACTACTATCAAAAGATTCATGTTTTGGAATTAACTCAAAGTTAGTTATACATTTCATAGACCTACAATTAACATGTTCTAATCTATCATGCCATAAATTAGAAAGAGAGACCGAGTAAGAAGGATAGATTTTATTGATTAAATCAGTTACATTGAGTTTGAACATGCCTCCCATGGCATATCCTTTTCCAATAAATTCGTCATTCTTGGATAAGATAAACTTATCCGATTCAAATATAAGTTTGAAACCATGTTTGATCAATAAACCACCCGAAATGAGATTCTTGCGGATATCGGGTACATGGAACACATCAATAAGTGTAACGACCTTTCCGAATGTGAAATTTAATTTCACTTTTTCACGTCCTATGATCTTTGTCGTAGATGAGTTCCCCATGAGGAGATCTTAATCATCATCAGCTTTGTTATACGTCCCAAACATGTCACGATTATTATATACATGTTTTGTGGCACCGGTGTCGATCCACCATTCATTGATGTCACCAATCAGATTGACTTCCGAAAGAACGGCTACAAAGTTATTTTTCACTTCCATTGCATTCGCTTGATTCTTCAACTTCTTGAAGAGGCGACAATCATGTTTGACATGTCCGGGTTTCTCATAGTGGTAGCAACCACCATTCTTCGGTACCATGGTCTTATTCTCTTTGGCGAATTTCTTATTCTCCTTGGAATGAGAATATCCTCTCTTCCTCTTCTTGGACGGTCCACTAACAAACTTAGACTCAACCAAGTGTGCATTTAATGTCATATCAATATGATCTTCTGTTTTGTCCATAACTCGATATTCTTCCTCAATACGTAAATGAAGAAGAAAATCTTCCATAGAAATCTTCTCATTATTACGCTTAAGGATTTTTCGGTAATCTTTCCATGATGGAGGCAACTTGGCGATTACCGCACCAACCAGAAAATCCTCATCGAAATGAGAATCATTAGCAACCATATAATTTATAATAACTTGAAAATCATGAACTTGGCTAAGAATAGGTTAATCATTAACTATCGTAAAATTGAAAAACTGACTGATAATATAAAAATTATACCCAATATCTTCAGTTTTATATTTCTTCTCGAGTGCATCCCAGAGTTCCTTCGAAGTGTCGTAGGTGCGGTAGACGTCGAACAAAGAATCTGACAGTGCATTCAAAATGTAGCCTTTGCTAGTGTAGTTGTCGTCGTCCCATTTCTGATTTTTACGGTCTTCAGTGAGGGTGGATGATTCGATAATAGTCGGACACGGAGTTGTGATAACGTATGCAACTTTCAGTGTGGTTAACAGAAAATGCAATTTCTGTTGCCACCGTTTGAAATTCGAACCATCAAAACTGTCTAACTTGTGGATGTTGTTAGGCAGCGCTGGATGAATCTTATCATTCAGTAGAACATAAGTGTATGACTGAATATGAGCTATAAAATCTCAATTTAAAATTGTTAGAACAATAGGTTCAGGTTGCAAAAGAAGATAAAGATCGGAATTAAAATATACGCCGATCCGATTCGAGGCACGTAAAAATCGTTGTCTTTAAACCGAGATTTACCCTTACCACTATGATCTAGTGGTCACCAATAGGTTACCGGCAAATCGGTTCCAAGATACAACGAATCGGGAGCGTACCCATGTGATCAGATTTGGTGAATTTAATCACGCAACCAGAACACCAAAAACTAAAGTGGAACTCTAAGAAGGAAAAAGCTTAAACTCGCGGAGAAGAAATTTGCGAAAATATGCAGTATATGAAATGAGGGGTCTTGGGGCCCTTTTATAGATAAAATAGGTGTAACCGAACGGACATATCCGTTGCATATAACTGAACGGTCGAATAAGACATATCCGTTTAAAAAATAACCGAATGATTTAAAATTTAAATGGGCGATTATACACTTATTCAAAAGTTTAATTAAATTACCGTATCGCCACGCTACGTACACGTACACGTGCTCGTGCCCTTGCCCATCCTGTCCCAACCCGACCCGACTCGACTCGGCTTGGCTCGACGCGAGCGCAAGTGTGTGTGATTGATGGGTTGCATGGCGGTGGAAGAATCTTCAGTTAAAAATAAAATAAAATAAAAAATCCAAAAGTGTCTTATAAATCTACGACCTTTCTTTCTCACGCCTGTATGCACATGCATTCCACTAGTATATATATATATATAATGAATGACAACAAAAAATGACATTAGAGATTTGAGCAATCCTATCTATGCACTTTAATAATAATTGTTCTTATGTTCTAGTAGCTGATCTTAAAGTTCATTGATAGCAGCTGTTGGAGTCTTGATTCTCGGTAGAGACATGTTCCAATGATGGATTATTAGTTGGACTATTTAGATTGATATGTGTGATAAAATGTATTTTAATGGTGTAAGATTATTTAAACACTATTTTAGCGTTTAAATGCTGATTAGAATCCTTTACTCCCAAGTCTGTTATTGACTAGGCACTACAAAAAATAAGATTATTAGTGGTAGTTTTTTGGAGCAAAAAATTACCGCTATTAATAAAAAAAATTGTTAAGACTATTAGCGGCAAGGATATTAGCCGCAGTTTTTGGTTGCCGCTAATAGTCTTATTTTTTTGTAGTGAGGGTTGGGTCGGCTTTATCTGCCCACCACTACAAAAAATAAGACTATTAGCAGCAGTTTTTTGTTGGCAAAAATTGCGACAGGACTAGTAGCGACAGTTTTTTTGTTAATAGCGATAGTTTTTGGCTCCTGCTGAAACAACTTATTTTTGTAGTGCACCTCGAGTTATTTATTAGCTCGATCACATAAACTTGACCAGTCCAGTTGTGTTTTGTGCATTTCAAATGCGTTTATATAATTTTTCTTTTGAAATTTTCTTTAATTTTGTCAAAAACATTTATTTTTTAATAATTTTAATATTTTCACTACTTTTTCTTGAATGCTACCCCATGTTTTTTCAATTTTTTGCTTTGTCAATTTTCTCCTCAAATTCCGACTTAGTAAATATGGTACACTTTTGAGTGAGGGGTGAAATTGATCCGTGTACCGCTTGCAGTAGACAATCGGTCGACCTAAATACCTAATACAAATTGGGCAATGGCCACGGCCAAATTAGGTTGTATCGGATTTCGAATTCAACCACATTTGCGATCCTTGGAAATAGGAGAATCTTGATTGCACATCATCTTATAAAAAATAAAAATCATGAAAGTCTAGATTCTTCCATATCTAAGGGTTGCCGATGTGATTGAACTCGATATCCGATTCAACCTGATTGGACAATGAATATTGCCCATAAGCAATGACCACATGACGGCATGATCACCTACTTGCACACAGGCATTACTCCTGGAGTTTTAGTCTAGAGCTTATTTATTGAATTGAAGTAATCCCAAGAATTGTAATTATGCTGATGTTACTACCGCAACACTTTATGTTACAATCACCTCACTTAAAGAAGATAAAAATTGATTGACTACTTTAAATTAGACAATAAAGATCATTTTTCGCCCAAATCTTTTATACAATAGATCTTGAGATCATGGGCCTAGGATATCAATGTGTATCAATTTTTCGGCAAACGGCTACTTATCGGCGCTGATACGTATCATATATCAACTAGGGTATCGGTGTCAATATCAGCTGATATAAGCTCGTATCAGGTATCGGCCGATACTTCTATTTATTTATTTTAAATGTTACTGATACAACTTGGTATTGGACGATTTGTATCGGTCCTCCATGGACCGATACCTGATACAAAATTTTCCTTTATTTAACTAATTAAGTTACTGTGACATAAAGTCTCTGTGTTAATAACACCGGCCTCGCAATCATCAAGCAATATCTAAATGCTAAACTGTCCAATCTATGTATTTTAAATTGTAAGCTGCTATGTTTTTTTTGGATGATAGATTTGCTAAATATTTGAATTAGTCAAAGATGATCAACATGTGGCCTACAAGTGGAGAGCCATGGCATTATCCTGTGTTTTCCATATCTCTCTCTCTCTCTCTCTCTCTCTCTCTCTCTCAATAAATACACTTTGATATTAGTGGGTCCTTTTCCATTCATTAAAAATTGAAAATCAATTACAAAGAGGTGAAGAACCTCGAGTTTATCAGCAATGTTGAAGCTTCGACATCCCCATCACCCGACCAAATACAGCCCTTTATTGATTTTTTTTTTTTCCCATTTACGGCCTCGACCTGTTTCATTTATTTGCACCGAATTCCTTATTTTCTTTGTTTCCTTTACTTATTACCCCTATAATGGAAGTTAAGCAGTTGACTGTTACAGAGCAAACATTGACTACTTTGAATCAAGTGATAGAGATCTTTTTTACCTTTATATTTCAGTTATTTACACTATTGCCTTTGATCGCGACGTGATTTAACGGTCACCCGTTTGAATCGTGCATGACTCTAATATGACTCGAATCAGGTGATCATTACCAATGTGTGTATATATATATATATATATGTTTGAATCTAATTTCGGTAGGCCTTTAAACCCAATTTGGTTCAAGCCGGGCTAGATAGCAACATATATGTCGCACTTTTCAGCAAAAAACGGTACAGTGCCTCATTAAAGAGCTATAACCAGCATAGATGGTAAACAAAGAAAGAACAAGGAAAGTAAACTGATCTGTTTACTTTTCCTGCTTTAGCACTATACCCAACATAGAAAATAAACAAAGAAAGTTCTCTAAAGAAAAGTGTGCTTGAATTGCTTCTTCTTAGCATTCTCCAATCATTCTCAATTATCATGATTTATTTATGGATTGGGTACCCGAGCTAATACTTCCGTAATGCTGAGCTCATTCTCTTTATGAGGAAATGGTGAAGCCGTGGGAGACGCACAATTATGAGTACCTTTATTTCCATTTATACATCTGTGAGGGCTCATACCCCAAAATCGTGGGAGAGGCACAATTAATAGCTTTTAATAAATTTTTTTTCAATAACAACAACTTTTAGCTTATTTTTTTTGTAAGTTTTATACATCTTTGAGGGCTTGTACCCCAAAAACAACATAGACAATTTACAATGAGACAATGGAGATTGATTTTTACCCCAAATCTTTTGGACGATGGAGCTCGAGATTGTAGGCGTATTATAGACTGTCAATTTTTTATCCAAATGGCACGCATCCAAAAATAATGATATTTTTTTCCCAAAATAAATGATAAAAATTCACATCACATAATGCATAATGCTCAATCATAATTTTAGGTCTTACTTTTTCGGATGTGTGCCACATTAAACTAAAAGCTGATTGTCAGAATGCACGTCCAAGATATCAAAACCCATAACATAAAAGACAGAGACAATAAATAAGTTCCATCGTCGGATTCAAAGTAATCAATGATTTTTTCGCATAAGTGACCTCAAATATTCAATATGTACAAATAAATTAAGGTATCCACAACTACTTGTCAGTAGTGATAATTTAGACCTTTCATTGATTTGGCGTACATAGTACACCATATAAATCGGCCGCTTTTTAGCTATTTTTTTCCCTAATCCTTCACGTTTCAATGAAAGCTCTCTCTTCTCTCACTCTCGTCTCTCACGTTTACAATAGCGCTACAAGATGTTGCTTGTATTATAGTAAAAACGAAAAATTAGCCATGACACCTTTAACTTCAATTTTCGTGTCAAAGCTAAATGCACAAATTGTCTACAAAGTCGTCGGCAAAGTACGGAATATATCAAAGTAAACGAGGTCTCATTTGCATTTCTCACACTCAGTTTTGACTCTAACGTCTTGTAGGCTAGCCCACACATTTCTTTCAAAGAGTAGTGGGGGCATAAGGGCATTCATCATTGATGATATTTTCGCTCAAACAGATTTCAAAAGTCACCAATTAAATTTTAAAATAAAAATTTAATTTAATTATATAAACATATATATAATTAGGTATCAGGCCTCATAGAGCACTCAGACTAAGTCCCTCGATAGGTACAACATCCTCATGTTGCACATATTTATTAGTAGGGATAAATCCATGTGAGCGGCCAACAACGAGTGAGATTTAATCTACGAACATCTGCTTATTGATGTGTGGTCTTGGTGACTGCGCGCGCCAACCCCCAATTGGTTCACGCCCTTTTTTGTTACACCCACACCACTTAAGTAAAGCAAAAACTGCTGACTTCTTTGAATCAAATAATGGAATCATTTTTTGTCCTAATTATCCACTCAATAGATCTTGAGATCATGGGCTTATCATCAGACGATTAGTGTTGATTCCACATGGCACACATTTCAAAAGTGAATGTGATCATGGTGTATAATCAAGCGTGATTAATGTTTACTTCTTGAGATGTGTGCCATGTGGGATGCACGATGGCCTTATGATGAGCGAGAGCATCCCTTAGAGAATAGTTCAAACTTAAGCTTGGGATACCTTATGTTATATATATATTATGGATGATTGGGAGGAAAAAAAAAATCACTATTATTTGATTCAAAGGGTGTGTTAATAAATCTTTTGTTTTTTTTAAGGAATCATCATCAATTTTTTTAATTTTTAATTTTTATTATTATCATTATCACATCATTATTATCATATTTATTTTGGGTTGAGTTTGTGAGTTAAATTTTAAACAAATATGCAATCTCGTTACTTGTCATTTTTTTTCTCTAAGTTTTAATTGGTGTTCTTGTTTTTCTATTACCTTATGTTTTCTAAAGCCACAATCTCATTATTGGTACGGGTAGACAAAAATCAAAGTTGCAAATGGCCAATATGAAAAGAGCTCTGCGGTTATCACCATTGCATGCACCCGTACATGCGTACAGATATAAATATATAATTTATAGAAAAAGCTTTTTCTTTTGTTGGAAGAGACAAGGCCAAGCTTTTAGGGTGCAAATTCAAACTCTTTTAAAGCGGTCGCATTGAAGAAAAACAAATTTGCTATCCGATAACGCTGTATTCAAAATGTCGGCCATTTGGACGGTCGATGACTCCACCTACTATCAAAGTGATCGCTTTTATCTCCTTCAGACCGTCGACGCGTCCATATCTACATGTTAGTGACTCGTGAACACCTTTTTTTATCTCTGAGGGCGACTCTATGATCGTCCACCTTCATGCCATGTGGCATACATCGACTCCATGACCTTCTACCTTCATGCCATGTGGCGTACATGTTTAATCAAGTAGCATTTGATAAAAACAATTATGTCCATTAGCAGATTTTAATTTTACCGTGGATAAATTTCAGTTTTACCCCTTAAATACTTAAGGATAGTTCTTTTCACACCTACTGAATTATTGATGGCAATTATGTTGGAAATTAGACTACTTTGACGAAGATTGTTTTTCATAGTGATTGTCCATCCAATGGATCTTGATGGTCATCTTTCCCCAATTTTTTTTTTATTTTTTTATTCATATTTCTGTTTTGTTTTGAAGAAAGAGAGTGGTCTTTCTTTTGATTTCATGTAACAATCATCTCAAAATTTAACCTAAATATCACGTGGCACCAATCATAAATATACGCCTATAATCTCATAATTAATTTTTAAAAAGATTGGGATGAAAAATAATCTCCATCGTCTGATTTAGTAAGTGCCAATAAAGCTACCCAAACTACAAATCATCACTGATTTCATCATTGAAATTGGATTCTTCAAAGCCACTGCCTCTGGACTTAATAAGTGGACGGTCATTAATAACACATGTAGGGCAGCAATCATGTGTCATTGTTGAATTGCCTTTAAATGTTTATGGGTACATTTAAGATCACCCGCTGAAACTTTCTGTTTGTCTACTTTGAATTAGATGTAGGGGATTTTTTTTGTCTCAATTTTTCACACAATGAATTTTGAGTGTATTATTATCGAGTCAATTTTTTATTTCACTTGGCACACATCTAAAAAATGTCACTTTAAAATTAGATTTGAGCATTATGAGTTTCACGTTATTTTATGGTCACTTTTTTTTTTAAATGTGCTCCATGTGAAATAAAAAAAGTCACTTTAAAATCAGATTTAAGCATTATGAGTTTTACGTTTATTTTATGGTCACTTTTTTTGAAATGTGCTCCATGTGAAATAAAAATATGATGTTTGATGGTACGCTCATAATCTCAAAATCCACTGTATCAAAGATTGAGACAAAAAATGATCTCTACTATTATCTAATTCAAAGCATCAATGGATTTGAGCATGGGTGAACTCTGTTATTTGGTAGGTCAATCTAGGATACCCTAAGTTTATATGTGGTACATGACCTGCCACAAACTGAGCAATGTCGGATGCCAAAAGCCCCTAGATCCTGGCAAGGTCGGCAATACTACATATGGACGGTAGTGGATGGGCTGTGTGCCATAGACACTTTATAAATAAATCAGATACCATTCAAACATCTAACTTGTGGATGATCTGAATGAGAGAACTTTTTCTCACCACCTGATGCTTTCCATATCAGATGGGATTATGGGAATATGCATCTTATAACCTTGTGAACTTTTAATAAACCGTTAAAGGTTCATACAAATCTAACTAGATATAGATGTTTAATAGCGGAATCTTGCCACTGTCGGATAAATACCCTTTCCGTTGACGTATGCATGATGCAGCGGTGACATAAAAGTTGTTAACCAGCTGTGTCGGTCATCCCGTAAAAGCTTCTAATCGCGTAGAAGAAACTATGCCCTCGGCGATTAACTTGAGCACGACCTTTTAAATATGCTCGCTTTTCACCGCCCCGTTGAAGATGGAGCCATCATTTTTAGGCCAGGTGGCGATTGGGGGCTGTCAACGGATCCGCTAGACCCGGCCCACCTGAATTTCACACCTTATCAGGCACATAAGCTTCACCCGTCGGGCATGAGACAGCTGACCCTATCTTTGTGTAGTAGGGTCAGGTCGGAACCACTAAGAGGATAGGTGTCTGGGAAAAATAAGTTAGGTCGACCCGACCTGAATCATGGAAAATAGGGGTCATATCGGGTTGGATTGGGCATATACTCTTGTCCCGTTAGGACGGATTGGGTGGACCATCGGGTCAAGTCTGGTGTAATAAACCATTAGGTTGGATCATACTCATGCCATTTTCCAGGGCAGCCAAACTTTTGGCCCGACCTCAATTTTCACCACTCCATTGAAGATTGAGCATAACAGCTCATGTTTAGGACAGGTGCCACGTGGTTAGCAACCCACTCCAAAGCACTCATTGGATGATTTCAACCGATCAGATTTATTAACTCTAGCTAATATGAGCTGTTGTGCGTATTGAAGTGCAGAGGTGATTCTGATTCTTTGGCACACGGCACATGCGTTAATTATGGGCTGTAATTTGGACTTATTTTTTCGATTAATTAAAGATACATTCTAAGTGGCCAATTATACATAGACAATGTTATACAATGGATATTCTTTTACAAACAAATTTGCAGGCAAATTATGTGGTGCGACATGACTGGCTGCATACGTAGGAGGGCCCAAGCACTATAGTTAGTCACGCGACTGCTTGCAAAATTGTCTATAAAAAATTGTTTACGATTTATAATATCCCATTATACATAGCACAATTTTCCTAAAAGGGGGTGAGAGGACTTGGGCCTTCAGGCATCAAGTATTTAGGTAAGGAAGTTTTATGATAGGGAGCTAAAACATAGCAAACACATAGTTGGCCCTTAAACATAAATTGAAAAGGAAATTTAGTTGTTTGGGTACTTGTGTCACATGAAAATACCATCTAAGCCGTCTGATTTGAAGGTCATGATCTGAAAGTCTTTAGTGCAAAAGATTGACACGAAATATAATTTCTCTCACATGGTTCACAGATGTCAAGCATTGAATCAGATGATGAAATTTGACTGAGTTGGACCATATGATAGATATTATGTTTGCACCAAGGTTTTACCCCAAATTCCTTGCGATCATCCCTTCAAATCAAATGGCTTATATGGTGTTTCCATATGTACATATCAGTTATATGTCACACCCCAAAATCTACTCATTGATTTCAGGGTGTTACCTTAGTTGGATGAAAAGGGCCTAGCAAAATTGGGTTGATGTATATGATAAATTCAACTATAAGGGCCTAGCAAAATTGGGTTGATCTGTCTAATAAATTCAACTATAAGGGTCTGTTTGGATAGGGGTTAAGGAAAAGAAATAATTGGAAATGAAATGAAATATGTTAATTTTCTATATTTGACAATAAAGTTATGCCACTTAAAATAATAGGAAAATTTAAAATTTTCTTTTCCATTAGAAAAAGATAAATCCTTCTGCATCGAAAATCTTTGCCTCCCTCCCCTCCCCTATTTTTGTTGCGTGAGAACTCTCTCTCTCTCTCTCTCTCTCTCTCTCTATCTCTTGAAGAATAAATTAAAAAAAAATCAAATGACAAAATAAATAAATAAATAATAAAAAATTAATAAAATATAAATAAAAAATAAAAAATAAAATAAATAAAGTTTTAAAAATAATAAAATAATAAAATTAATAGTAAAAATAATAAAATAAAATAAAAAATAAAAATAAAATAAAAAATAAAAATAGAAAATAATAAATATAATAAAATAAAATAATAAAAATAAAAATAAAATAAAATAAAATATATTAAAATAACAAAATAATAAAATAATAAAGACAAAAAATAATAAAATATAATAAAATAAAATATAAATATAAAAAATATAAAAAATGAAAAAGTAAAAAAATAAATAAAATAAAAGAGTAAAAATAATAAAACTCACTCTCTCTCTCTCTCTCTCTCTCTCTCTCTTTGTCTCTCACTGAATCTCTATCTCTCACTCCCTCTCTCTCTATCTCTCCCAACTCTCTCTTACTGTTCTCCTAGTTTCTCTCTCCCCGGTCTCTCTCTCTTCTTCATTTTTTTTTTCTCTCTCTCTCTCTAATTTTTTATTTGGTATGTTGTGTATACCAAAGATAGTGCTCCCCTTTCTCTTTTCTAATCTCTCTTTTTTAGATATCTCTTACTCTCTCTCCTATATTCTCTCTCTCTCTCCCCTAATCTTTCCCTATGTTTCTCTTTTAATTTCTCTCTCTTAATTTCTCTCACTCTCCCCAAATCTCTCTCTCTCTCTCTCTCTCTCTCTCGTAATTTTTCTCTCTCACGGAATCTCTCTCCTAATAGAAAATTGAATTTATTAGGTGTGTGAGATGTACCCTATCGATGATACTCTTTTTCTATTTTCTATATGTAATTACTCAATCCAAACACGGGAAAAGAATGAATTCCTATGAATTCCTAAAGAGATAGAATTCATTAGATCTACAAATCATTTTCCTATGTTTTTCGAAAAATTTCTAAACAGACCCTAAGAGTGCTTTGGAAGATGGTTAGAAAGGTTCATTCGCATATGGAATGAACTGCCATTCTATGCAGAAAACACTAATATTCCATGTAGCTCGCATAAAGGATTATAACAAGAGTAAATTCACCTATGATTTGATTAAATTGCATTTTCATCAACAATTTATCACATTTGGACAGAGAAACTTTCGTATCTTAGAAGGTGAAAGCAAGTGATGAGTACTGAAAAATGATGATATTTCGCCCCTAAATACCTATATTTAGCTGTCCGATGAAGGCTATCTGATGAGATTGATTAGATTTGAAGTGTTTCAGGTAAATACAAGAAAAGTATAGAAAACAGTCCAAGAATTCTGAATATAATGTCAAAACACTGCAACTTTGGATAATCGAGAACTTGGTGCGACTTGCGGCTAAATTTGGACCTTCAAAATGGCCGAATTATAAAATTATCAAAACATGAAAGTTGTATATCTTTTCGTCAACTTTCCAACGGCGCAATAATCGTCTCAATCTGAGTTCGGGACAGAAAGTTATGGCCGAAATACCAAAGCAGTGTCTGAACCAAGAAAAAGTGCTGAATTTCACGGATTTTTGGGGTCGATGCATCGACCCTATAGGTCGATTAATCGAGGCAGAGTCAGAGTCTGACATGAAACTGACACTGTAAACCTGATTTTTGGGACTTTTTGGCGGCTCGATGCATCGACCCTCCCTGGTCGATTAATCGACCCGAAAATATTGGCTTGGGAGACTTCCGCGACGACGAGTCTATTTAAAGTGACTCAAACACTTTCGAAAGAAGGGAGAATTAGAGTAGATTAAGGGAATTAGAATTAGAGATTTTTTTAGATAGAATTAATTTTAGGAAAGAGTTTTAGTTTTTAGAGTTCTTAGTTTTTAGCCATTATTTTTCATAGTTAGACATAGAAATAGGGAAGTTTTATTATTTCTTTTGAGAGTTTTGTTCCCTTAATTTTTCAGTACTCATTCCTAAGTTTTGTTCAAAGTTTATTCCTGCATTAATTTCATTTTTGAAGATCATCATACTTGTGGATCAACGTAATTTATTTTGAAGTTTGAGGTAATTTTAATTAATGTTATTTTCCCGTCTTTATTTATTTATGTCATTTACTTACAATATGTGTGGCTAAATTTATAGGGATGGGGATCTAATGATTCCCATCCGAGGGATGTACTTTTAATAATATAAATTAAGGATTAAAATATGAGATTTTATTTTATGGTTGTTGTGCTATCATGAACGGATGAAATCCCCGCCACTAACCGGGATCGCGTGTGCCGAGCCATGCCCGGGATCTCAAATCTGTGACGGTAATTTTACCCAATCATTGTTATGGTCTTTTTGTTTTCATCGTGTGGATCTAATTACGATTATGTTCTGGGATCGAGTGTGCCGAGCCATGCCCTGGATTTTGGTTCTGTAATGGTAATTTTATCTTAAATAATCCCTAATCTGAATAAAGTGTGCCGAGCCATGCCCTTGATTTCAGATTTATAAGTGGTATTCTTGTTGGAATTTTCACCTACTTTGGGGATGAGTTTTATTTGAACCTGAGATCATGTGTGCCTAGCCATGCCCTTGATCCCAGATCTATATATGAAAATCATCTAAGTCCTGATTGCAGGGATGCAATGTGGAACCTATTAGGGTGTTGACCATTGATCTTCCATAAAAGATGTTTGTTACCAATGAAATATCTCATAATTTAATCCTTAGATTTATATTATAGGAAGAACAGACCAAAGATGGGAGGATTTAGCATCTTCATCTTTATCATCATCTTCACTTTTACTTTTGAATTATCAATTAAATTTTAGTTTGTAGTTATTAATTACCATCTCATCAACCGCTTAAATCATAAAACTAGTAGAATACTGTTAGATCTTCATAGATTTCTAGAATTGCTTGTCTCTTTTAGATATTTCAAAATTAATTCTCGTGGGAATGATCTCGTACTCCGCACCCACTATATATAAACCGATTCGTGCACTTGCGAGTAAAACATTACATTAAAAATATCACACCAGCAAGCACAAGAAAATTTACCCTTCGAAATATCAGCAAAAATATATATAATCTCAAATTTAATAGGTTCAAAAGCAATAATCCCATGCCACTGGAATTGAAAGTAGCAACTAAATGGGGTACTTGCGAGTAAAACATTACATTAAAAATATCACACCAGCAAGCACAAGAAAATTTACCCTTCGAAATATCAGCAAAAATATATATAATCTCAAATTTAATAGGTTCAAAAGCAATAATCCCATGCCACTGGAATTGAAAGTAGCAACTAAATGGGGTACCGTTTTCAAAGACAACGGTGTCATTTAACTTAGTGATTTCATTTTTTTAGTTTTCTCCTGCTATCCCTCATTCTATGGAGGATGGCGATGCCGAAGCTCATGGAGTGACAAATATGAACATTTTTTGTATAGTTATACTTATAAGCCAATTTTCTTTTCTGAGCTTAAAAAATGGATGAAGGCTTAACAACCTAAATGCTTGCGTATAAAAAAAAGCGCATGGGGTTAGAGCAAAAATAAAAGAATAAAAATAAACTAAATTTATTTATTTTAATTTAAATGTTAAACTAATTAAGTACGATCAGAGTCAAAATAGTTTCCTTCATTTATTTTTAATAACACACCTCACTAACATTATTTCAAACTTGTCTTTCTTTTATCTTGTATTCCACCTTTTATTTTTTTTATTTTCATCTTTAGTCTGTGGTGATGAAAATAGATGTGAGTGTTTGAACCATAGTTAGTTCGCTGATTCACTTGATTTGAATTTGGGTTCGCAATTCGCTATTTTTAAATGAATCCAATCGCTAGGGTAGGATGTGTTTTAAAATTATTTATTAATTACCTAAAATATTAAGTTCAAATCATCCCTTTATGCTTTTAAAATTTTAAATGAATCCAATTTGCAGGGATTAATTCGACAATTCACTCGTTATGCCGAATTCGATTCACTTTATTCAATTCGCGATTCGCTGGGTGAGTGAGCAAATTAAGTAACATAGGTTTGAACACCAACCTAGCAAGTTAGTTTTATTTATTTTGATATCAGTTGCATAGTGTTTAAATCATTAACAATCTTAAGAAAATGATACTTAAGAAAAAGTTATCTTAAATTTTGAGTTATATAAATCATTAACAATCTTTCTTTAGATTATAACTTATGTAAACTATAGAATCGACATATAGCGGTTGGTTTAACATATAAATAAAGTTATTTCATACCACAAATTCTAAGTGGTAAATGGAGATCGGTCAACGGTCATATGTTGGCTAGTTAAATGATTATTCATTAATCAAGTTACACATTCTTTGTATTTAACTTATTCAGATAGCAAAAGAAATGGGATATAGTCATGCTTGGTTTGATGGAGACGCTCAAAATATCATTACAAGTGTAAGAGATCACTACAAAAAATAAGACTATTAGCGGCAGCCAAAGACTGCCGCTATTAACTAAAAAACTGCCGCTAATGCCCTCAGCGGCAGTTGTAAAACTAGCTACTAGTGTCAAGCTACATTGTTTTAGCGGCTTTTACCCTTTGAGGGTATTAGCGACTTTTACTAAAAACTGCCGCTATGTTTTTAATAGTAGTGGCAAAACTAAAAAACTGCCGCTGCCATGTTTTTACCGGCATTACAAATAGGGAGATGCCCACTAGAAGCTTAATTTGCTGATATAGAGATTCTGATAAAAGTAAAATAGGAAAACTGATTGGAAAAAGATGAGAGTCAATTGAATCAAAAGTAAAAATTACAATAGTACAAAAAGAAAAACATATGTTTGCTATAATTCAAACATCGGCACCATTTTTTTACAATGGAACAAAAAGAAAAATGTGTATCCCAGCCCCAAGAACACAACTTCTGCTATAGAATGTGAACCAAATCACTTGGAAACGGCACTGTAGGTGATGCCCGGGTGGCCAATTGCCTTTGACACATACGAGACTGTGCGTGATGCCCGGGGAATTGCCTCAAGCAAATAGACCTCCCCAGATGTTAAAATTGGATACTGGCAGTTAATGAGCCCACACACACTAAGCCGTTTTGCCAGCTTCATTGTCCATGACCAAATGGTGTCCGGGGACGATGATTGTACAGTCTTTGTTGGAAGCGAACATGCCGAGTCACCGGAATGCACACCAGCCTGTTCAATGTGCTCCATGATCCCACTGATGACCACATTCCCATCCGCATCAGCAAGTGCATCCACATCAATTTCATGGCATATTGCATGATCATGGTTGTTACTCAGCTCATATTGCATGATCATGGTTAAGATGTTGACCACAAAAATCTAACAATCTACTTTTTAATGTGGGATGTGACGAGAAATAGCTTCATCCTAAGTCGGTTCATTCCGAGGAAAGGCCACTTGGGTTTGTCAATCATTCTCAAAGCGCCAGACAGAAGACCAAATTTTGCATACTTTCATAGGCACCGACCTGAAAAAAATAACTAATTAATGCTAACATTGAAAATAAAATAGAGCATACAAATTTGTACATGACAAACGAATATAAACCAGAATCAGAACATAGCAAAAGAAAGTGTGAGAATCAGGAAGTATCAAGTTATGAGAGTAAGAATGTAACAAGTAAAAAAAAGTTAAAAAAGTAATTGGGATCTGAATAAGTAATTTAGCAGAAGAAATTTACATGTTTAATCAAAAAACACCTAAATGGCAAAATGACAGTTTAATAAGGCAACAAAACCCTGAGCCTACTAAGCTAATAGCACACAATCTCAAACAGGGGTTAAGCAATGTGTCTCTTCAATAAAAATCGGGAAAAATTACATAACATTTTCTATATAAATAACAAATGATCAAATGAATTTTCAGTATCAAGGATGCCTCCAACAATACAAAAATAATAACAGTTAATGGGGTATCATTGACTTCAACAGTATTGCATCCATTAAAGCCCATCTGTCACCACCAAAAACTGAGAAGATCAGACGTATGCTTTTAAAATGTACCAGCCTTTTAGGCTATTACATTTTTCTTTTAACGAGATTGAACTGGTGATGGGTGTCTTTCTAAAATAATGAACAGCAAATTCAATTGGTGTTTTCAATAGTTATATTAACAGGAGTGTCCACTTTATTATAATGGTTAAGGGTATGTTACACAAACAAAGTTTTCCCATAGTCACAAAGTCGGAAATCGGAAATAAATCGGTAAGGGTCTAAGCTGGGAAAAATTGGTCAAAATCGGAAAAAGAAAACAAACATGGGGAAAATAAAATATTAAAAAAAAAGAAAGATAAAATGTGTATCATAATATATTTCAAGTTAAAAATATTGATTTTGACAAAAAAAT
The DNA here is from genome assembly GCA_021018995.1 of Chloranthus sessilifolius. Classification (NCBI taxonomy): domain Eukaryota; kingdom Viridiplantae; phylum Streptophyta; class Magnoliopsida; order Chloranthales; family Chloranthaceae; genus Chloranthus; species Chloranthus sessilifolius. The sequence goes on along the minus strand of CM037588.1, from coordinate 140,133,660 downwards.
ATAGTACAAAATACACAAAACCTAAAGATTATGTATAAATAAACTGGACAAAATAATGATGATAAAATGTGTATCATCATTATTTTTGGCAATTAAAATAATCCTTGAAATCTCAGAGATATTGAGAAATTCCTCATATAGTTTAAGCCCCTCAACAACATTAACCTACACAAAGGAAAAAATTACATGCATTTATGCATTATGTAACACTATTATGATTAAATTGTCATGAAATATTCATATCATCCAGAAAAATGCAAGATTTAATGCTCCCAGTGGGTTACAAGATCCTACCGGCTTCCCATCAAATATTTCAGTACCAACAAATTTTTTTGGGTTTGGAATCAGTTTTTGCTTCTCATCTTGGTTTTGGATAGTATCTGAACCACTCCTTAAAAGGGCATTCTTGCAAGGCCCTGATGTAAAAAAAAAAAAAAAAAAAAGCTTCTCTCCTTAAAGCAATGGCATAAATGAATGAATGTGCAAAAACAACTAACGAATCTGTTGCTAATCGGAAACTGACATTACAAACTAACAAGAGAAGAATATTGACACTATTCGTTCCCAATTGTACAAAAGAACAAGTAACAACCAGCTAATCCTCAGATGAGCCGTATAAGAAAAGCTAAATCTCAGATGTTCCATTAGAAAATGTCCATGCATTTCAAGTTCATCACAATATTCCAAAATGAATTTGTATTACACAGTTCAGGAATATAAAATAAATATTTTGATTGAAGTTTTACATTAATGCCACATTCCTATCCTTGTTAAAAAATTTCCAGCAACTATTCAAAGCAGCTAGTATACCTTTCAAGTATGGGATAAATCCTTCGCTCATCACTTTAGGCTCCAAATTACCACTTTCAGGTGCTACTAGGTTTCCAATAATATGGAGTCTGGAATCTGCCTGTGAAACAGCGCTACCATCCACCCCTACACCCAATACAATGAATCAGTATGATACATATATATTTTCATTTATAATGTATTCTTTGGATGGATAAAATTCCTTCCATACTCTGTTACCTTTGAATCTGTTGATTTGTATGCCCAACTAAGTCATATATTACTAATACATATATTAGAAATAAGTGTGCTAAAGATCCAACAATATTTGTAATCTATGAGTCTTTCATTAATAAGAATGAATACTATAAGTATCATACAAGTTTCGGAATCCATAGGTGGCACTAAAACCGATATAAACAACTAAGCCAACAATGTGAAACCCACCTGCTAAAACACACTTTTAATAACATTATAATACACGGTTGGTATACATATGCATAGATATGAACTCCATTTGCTCTTAATAAACTAAGTTTCTTGCATTTACACAACTCCTTTTTTACCTCTAAAAAACGAAAATACAAGCCAATTTCAACGATAATGCGAGAGTAGATAGATAGAAATGACCAGCAAATTCTTTTCTTTTCTTTTTTAAAAATCAGCCATACTACTTATAATAAATAAGAATTCATTACACTAATGCTGTAGAGCCATTTGCTGTATCGAACAACCCGCCCAATAAAATCCCTATTCTCAGCTCTCAGTTTCTCATAGGAATGGAAAACGATAAAAAATAAATAAATTTTTTAGAAATAAAAAATAAAAAATACCATCCTATTCCAAAGGAGGACAATGTGTAAGCAGCAGTGAGTTCCAATGCTTCCAGCTGGGATCCATTCTCAGCTACCTAAAACAAAATTTTATGCATGTAAATAGTCTCGTTGAATAAAAACACAAGCATCTTCCATAAAGAGCTTACCATTTTATGCTTACCATTTTTGAAGCATCAGCCTGTACTTGTAAGGATTATGGAATTGAGATATATTAAACAATGATATATCAAAAAATATAATCAATTACAGAAAATGCAGCAAGACAATGAAAATATTCTTAAAAAGAAGGGTAAAAAGGTAGGCAGTCATACAAAAGATAGAAAAAAGACACCTAAACACCAACAACTAAAGCTGATATGAAGTGGACAAATTATCACTATCTAGCCATTTTAATGTGGGTATAAGGGGAATCCAGCGGAGCTTGGACTGTTATGTTCTCCACTTGTGCATTGCTGCATTACATCAAAATTAATTATGAAAAAAGTTAGTTGTGTTGCTAATTTGAACAAACAAGTCAACAAAGCAGAAATACAAATGACAATAGGCAATAGCTATTTATCAGAGCAATTTACCCAACATACCTGTAATAGACTGGATGAATGACAGTAGGCAATAACTATTTAGAATTGCCACCAAGCTACACAATAAAAAAGAGAAAGAAATCATTTCTAAGTTTATTAAACATCTTAAAAAACTTACAATCTATAAACAAATAGTTATATATACCTGCCGCGAGAGAGTCAAGAACATACTCTTAAGTTCTGTTATTTGGGCATTACTCTCCTTCAATTGCTCTGCCATCTGAGCCTCTCTCTATCGCTGTTGCTCAACCATCAACCTTTGCTACTCATCTCTTTGCTTTTGTTGGTCTACCATCTCGACATCTCTCTTATTCAAGAGCTCTTCCAATAAGCTTATTTTATCTTTCATTGCTATGAACTCACCAGAGGATGACCCACCACGGCTAGATGATGATCCCCAAAGACTTGTGGGAGTTGGCCCCAATCCTAGGCCACGAACACGCCCCGATTTCTCAGGTCCCATAACCTTCCAATACACATCATTTTGAGAGGTTTTATCCACCAAACCATCTTTCGATAGTAATTCCTTCATCTTATACTGCAATTGATTACATTTCATTTATCTTCTTAATTATATAAAGTCTATAGATAATGAATAACATAGTATGAACTTACAATCTTCTCTGCAGCCACTTCATTGTCTGGCGTGCCATCTTTATGTGAATGTGTAAGTAAAAAAATTTCCGCTCGGCTAGGCGGATTCTGCCCTCCTCTCTTGACGTGCTATGTAAAAAAAAAAATTATTAGTAAATAATGAATATTGACATAGATGAGATACATGATAAATAGATTGAACTTAAACTTAAATGTATACCTCTTCATGACGCACTCTCGCGAAGCTTTTCGTACCGGTGGTATGGGCAAGTTTCTGGCACGACCTATTTCGTTTATTTCTTTCGCTTCTTTTCTATACCACTTAAATTAATTGATGTTGACAAGTTTGCTATGCAAAATAAATTATTTTAAATTCTTTTATGAAAAATATATACCTTGCCTTCCTCAGAATCCCAGAAATGGATAAGAGTTTGCCATTGATCTGACAATACATTTATAGGGTGATGCTCGTACAGATCTTCATTAGGTGGGCAATTGACATACCACTTTCTCTTTAGCTCGCACTTGTAGTCCCTCCATTTTTTGGCAAGTGAGAGCATTACATAGTGTTTCATCTCATTGACAATATCAACTTTCACCTAAACCAAAGTTCAAGTAGAAAACATAATCCTTTAAATATGCTACATAAAAAAAAAAATGTAAAGGAAAACTCGAAGCATGCATATTTACCTGAACGCGTTTCCATGCCCTGTCTTTCGCTTCATCTTCAACTTCTTTCCACGATGGACGGTTAATTGGCAATACTCGGCCATCTTTTGCTAAAGTATCCAACCAAGTTGAAAATTCCAATGCACTTTTTTCTACAAGTTGCCCGTCACTGACGAGGACCTGAAATTTCTCCCCATCTGTCAATCGTTGCATATAGGCACACTTGGAACGACCTCGTACTGTCCTCTTCCTAGATCCTGTCGCTTCAACACTATCCATCTGACTAGAACTGGACAAAGTAAATATCATAATTAGGCAAGAACGAATTAAGAACTCAGGATGTTTGGATATAGAGCCCAACCTTTATCCGCAAAGGGAAATCATTTTAAATAAATAGAACAAAATATCAGAATTAGGCAAGACCTAGTAAATATGGATATAGAGCCCAACCTTATGAAAAAGTAAACATGTCAAATTGCACGTACCTTGTCTTGGTGGACCAGAGCTTATTGTGCATGATGGGAAATAGTTAATCACTTCCATCCACTTGAGAATCAGAATCTGATCCAAGAGCATCGTCAATGAAATCAGTTGAAGGAGCTTGTTGTGGAACACGCATTTGGAGAGGTGCATCTACAGTTGGTCCAACCACATCTTTCCTTACCCAATTGTCATCAACACCATCCTCGATAGTGTCATTTGGCTCTTGGATTGCATAAGTACTACTATCCAATAAAGCATTATCATTCCATCTCATATCAAATAGGTCCCTAGGCTTAGTCTTTACGACAACATGCCAATTCGGATCAACTAGATCTTGGACATAGAAAACCTAAGTAGCCTGAGATGCCAAAATGTATGGTTCATCTGACACTTGTTGAGTGGGGAACAACAACCGAGTAAAATTCACAAGTGTGAATCCTAAATCATCAATCTTAATTCCTTTGCCCTGTGTTGTCACATCAACCCAATCACACTTAAACAGTACAAACTTGAGTTGTTCTGAATATGTTAACTCGATTATATCGGTTAAACGGCCGTAGTATGTTATCTCTCCAACAATGGGTCTTTTGTCCTTAGTACTTGAGTAACTTGTAATAGTTGCAGTGACCGCAACACCACTATTTTGAGTTTTAGCTCTCTTCTCTTTTTCAATTGTTCGAAATTTATATCCGTTAATAGTGTAACTGGTGAATCTTCTTGCTTCTGAATAAGGACCTTCAGCGATCAAAGCAATTTCTTTCGGCAATGAACTATTTGAATTTTTTTTTAACTTTCGTACCTATTTGAAGTGCACAGGAAGGTCAAAACACAATCCAAAATTCGTATAAAATAACTGTTGATATATAAATAATCCTAACTTACATGCTCCTTAAACCAATCAACAAATTGTTCATTCTTCAATTTTTGTCTTTCATGAGGATTGGCTTTTGGGTACATCATACGCAACACTCGATCATGATGCCTGTGTTGAATGAACGTTGTGTGAGCATCAAATATTGCATAAGTATAAAAATAATTTACAAATGTGTGAGGCCTTACTTTAAATAAGTTGTGACCTTCTCATGGTTGAACACCAAATAGCGATGTGCTTGTGCCCATTCTAACTCGCTCAATAGGAATAATGTTGTGCTGCTATTTCCAACAAAGTCAAGATTCCTCCGGGGTCGATTTAACCTCGTTTCAACATTGTTAAAGTATCGAGAGCAAAATGTTAGACATTCTTCATGAGGTACCCTTCGCAATGGACCCCTCGGTTGAGCTCTATTACATATGACTTCAATGTCAATAAGTACCTACATGTAAATATAGTTGACTTACATGAGTGATGTCATAAGCAATTACATAATAAATAACTAAAATTTATATACTACAAGACAATACCTCTCAATAGGATACATCCAACGATAATGGACAGGTCCACCTAGAAGTACCTCTCGAAGCTAAATGTATGGGTAAGTGCACCATAATGTCAAAGAATGCGGGTGGAAAATGCGCCTAATTGACAAAGGACCAATGCAATGCGCCCTCGAGATGTTTCATATCCTCGGCCGACAAACTTTGGAGCATAATTCACTAAGAATGAATCTCAACTCTAATATTGTAGAAGTTACATTCTTTGGTAACGTCTTTCGAATAGCTAAGGGCAAAAACTGTTGCATTATGACATGTGAATCATGACTTTTTAGTCCAGATATTTTGCACTCTTTAATATTGATGCACCTTGCAATATTAGATGAGTAACCATCTGAGATTTTCAAACTCTTCAAAATATTGCAAAACCTCTCTTTTTCATTTTTGTTCATGGAGTAGCAGGCAACAGGTAAATATGCTCGATTTTTGTCCGCCTCTATTCGTGGATGGAGACCATGTCTCACATTCATTTCTCTCAAGTCGAGACGTGACTTAATATTATCCTTCGTTTTTCCGTCTACATCTAAGAGAGTCATGAGCAAATTATCACATATATTTTTTTCAATGTGCATTACATCCAAATTGTGTCTGAGTAGATTATGCTCCCAATATGACAACTCAAAAGAATATACTCTTTCTTCTTCCAGCTTATAAGGCATGTTTTCGCACTCCATGGTTCGGATCTTTTCCTCACATGACGCTCCCAAAAGTATGTATGACATTCTCCAGCTCAATCAATATGCTCGAGCCGACATTGAAATTGGAGCCGGTCTATCCTCTACAAGACTCAAAAAAATTATTTTTGTTTTCGAAATCTATGATTTGAAGGTAAAAATCGACGATGTCCAAGGTAACATTGCTTCCTACTATTCCGCAAGTATAAGCTACACGTGTCCTTATTGCATGAAGGACATGCCAGCTTCCCTTTCGTGCTCCAACCTGATAAAATAGCATACCCTGGGAAGTCAGTAATGGTCCATAACAAGCCCGCATGCAAATGAAATACTTCTCTCCTTGAAGCATCATACGTCTCCACCCCAAATTCCCATAATTCTTTTAACTCCTCTATCAACGGCCTCAAGTATACATCATCGTCATTTCCAGTCCAGATGGACCGTATAAGCATCGATAGGATCATGTTTGGTTGCTTCATGCACAACCATGGCGGTAAATTGTATGGAATAAGTATCACAGGCCACGTGCTATGTGTGTTACTCATAGTCTTGAAAGGGTTGAAACCGTCACTCACTAATCCAAGTCTAACATTTCGAGAGTCTGCTGAGAATGCTGGGTTGATGATTTCAAAATGTTTCCAAGCTAGAGAATCTGCGGGATGTCGTAACATCTCATCTTTAGTGCGACCCTCATCATGCCATCTCATGTGGACGCAGTTTTTTGATGACATGTATAACCTTTGTAATCTTGGTTTTAGAGGAAGTAACGCAATATCTTTGGGACTCTTCCTCTCATCCGCCTTCTAAATGATCGTCTGAGATTTTCATCGTGAAGTGCCACAAAGATCGCACAATTGTTTATCGATGCACTCTTTCCAATACAAAGATACAATCATTTGGGCAAGCATCAATTTTATTATAAGTCACCCCCAAATCAAATAATCTTCTTGCCTTGTGAAAAATTTTAGGTAAACTTGAACCCTCGTGAGTACTTCTCTTAATAAATCAAGCAACATTGTAAATGACTTATTGCTCCATCCTCCGAGGCATTTGATATGCCATAGCCTAACAAGGAAAGATAAACTTGTGTGATTTACATCCGGATAGAGATCTTGCTCGGCATCGTGTATCATTTTGTAGAATTTAGAGGCACTAGGATTAGGTAGATCCTCGCTTTCTACCAAACCATAAGTATTTCCGCATATGAACGCCAAATGCATCATGCAACATTTGACTTATGTCATCACCTGTATCATGCTCATCGACTCCACTATCATGATGTTCTTCTCCATGATAATACCACTTGGTATAGTTCTGAACTATGCCATTACATATCAAATGATCATATATTATCTCCTTATCGTGAAACTCTATATTGTTGCATTTGATGCATGGGCAATTTAATCTTCCATTAACAGATGATCCACGGGATATGGCTAGGTTGATGAATTCTTTCACGCCTTCATTGTACTTTTTAGTATTCCTACATCATCCATATAAAATATAATTTGCTTTACTAATCAACATTTTAAACTATTTAAACTGAAATTATTTGACATAGAAAGAATGATGTAGTGATATACCTAAGATCTTTCATCCAACTCTTATCCATCATGAATCTATCAAGAACATGAAGTTGCCTCCTTTAGTGAGATGAGGTCTTCCTCCTTTATCAGAAAATATGAATCACAAGAACATGAAGCTACTAAGGTGCAAATTATATGTAGTCAAACTACCATGGCATATGCTACTAGATTGCATATGACATTGATTGTGACTATATCTAAGAAAAAACACTGACAACTTCTTTAGCGAAAAATTAAACAAAGCAAAAAAGATGGCACTCTTCAAAGTACATGGCCCATGGCCTTTTAGATCAAACTTCATTATATTTTGTTCTAATCTTTTAAAATCGATATCTTTAAATCATGACTTTCAAATTAAACGGCTTAGATGGTGTTTTCACATAATAGAAGTCGCTAAACTTTCAAATCTTTCAAATCATAACAAAACTTGCATCCAACTCTTCAATCACAACCATAAAGAAATCAAATTTTAAAAAAGTAAAATTTATAGTTTTACTTAAATAAGCACTTATTTACCACTGTCTAAATCATGGTTTTAAAATGCGAATATATTGGAGCTCAAAGTGTCTATATATTTTTAAACCTCGGGAAATGTATACATATAAAATATCAATTGTGCATTTTAATTTATTTATTCCCTAAAAAAAACATCACACAAAGCTCAACTCAAAATTTAATTTATTCCCTTACAAAAATGACCCAAAAAATCACTTCGTCTACATGAGTACTTGACTTTATAAACTGATCTTCCAACCAGCTACTTTTGCCAACTTTAAAGGATGTTGAGCCATAACAACAAGCATTTTCAGCAACTACTTAAGCAGTTCATGCACCTGCAGTTCAACTTCCCAAAAGGGATTCAGCTGCTACATTTCAGAACCTGTCTAAGGGAAGGAGTAGCAGCTTCAGTACCTATCGAGCTCTTCATTGCATTGCACAGCCAACCTCTTGAATGGTTCTACATTGCATACAACCAACCTGTTGACATCTTCATTGCAGCTATACATGAACACTACCTGTCGACTTGTGCACTTAGACTCCCAGCCAACCTGTTGAAATAGAACTACTGGAGACACCCATCCTGTCGAGCTCTTAAGCTGCAGCAACTTGTCGATAAGATCTTCAAGGCTTCAGCACCAACTTCTCGAGTTCTATAGCCCTAGCTTTAGTACCTGTCGACCTACCTTCAACAACCTCCCATAACCTGTCGAGCACTTCACCCTGCACAGTTCCAACCTCATGAACAGATGACTGAAGCTGCTGCATATCTCCGACCAACCTGTCGAATTATAGATTCTTCAGCCTCAGCACCTATCGAACAAATCTTCTACACAACATCAAACCTCTCAAGTGCAGCTCCCAAACCTTGATTTCTACATCTAGCCTCCTAAGCTTCCATCCGATCGACATCTTCCTCTACACCATCAGCAACTTGTCGACAGCAACCCATTCCCCCTTTAGTACCTGTCGATTAGTACAACCATCCTGTCGAGCATCATACACCAGCCCCACAACCTCTCGAAATTACAGCTAATCCTCTTGAGTTCTTCAGTCCACCTCTCGAAGCCCTCATCCATCCTTTCAAATTCATCAAGGAACCCCGAAATGTACCGTTGTCAAGTTATATAAACTCAGAACCTAACCTTTCAAGTTGATATCTCATCAACTGCGTGGAGGCTATTTTGGGTTTCAAATATAGCCAATGGATTTTTAGAATACTTTGGGCAGCATCAACAGATTGGGTTTAATGTATTTACAACAAATATTTGAGGACTACAGCTGGAAATACACACATTATACACTTGAGGACTACAACAATTTTCTCCACCCATGTCTGTTCAAGGCTAAACTCTCTTGTCAGTCCACAATCCTTCTTGTTGTTTCCACCAGACTTCATCATTACACACATTATACACTTGCCCAAAACACTGCTAAGGTTGCACGACTGTGAGCTATCTATGAGATGCCAAAAAATTTCATTACTTGGCTTTGTGAGTCTTATTTTCTCCACCCATGTCTGTTCAAGGCTAAACTCTCTTGTCAGTCCACAATCCTTCTTGTTGTTTCCACCAGACTTCATCATTACACACATTATACACTTGCCCAAAACACTGCTAAGGTTGCACGACTGTGAGCTATCTATGAGATGCCAAAAAATTTCAATGGAGGAAACTCAGTTTGGATTGACCATCCTAGAAGATTATATAATAATAAAAATCCCACATGCCTATATGGCTCCGTATCAACTACAAAGGTGGCGATGTTTAAAACTCAAAAAACATGAAAATATGAGGAAAGTCAATCCAAACTTGTAAATCAAAACCTAATTTGCATTGACAGAGCATGAGCAGAAATGGCAACCATCCGCATGTCTAATTCTAGTTCAAAAGGTAGAGCTAGCAGATCAAACCCAAAGGATCAGTATAACCCAAAGCATCTAAGAATCATGACATTTTCTAATGTTTAGAATTCCAATTAAAAGACAAGCTGCAACTGTGTTAGTTTCTAATGTCTAATTCATGCCTAAACATTCATGAAATAGCATCACTGTGTTAGTTTCTAATGGCTAGAATTCCAATTAAAAGACAAGCTGCAACTATAAATAGATGGCTAATTAATTAAAATTAAAATTAAATTTTAATCATGTGTCTCCTCTTCAGTAAAAACAGAATTCATCGAGGAATCACTATCAAACTTTCTGATCAAACAAAGCAATCAACTCCCTGACACAAATTAATTCTGAAAATAGAAAACCTAATCATAACAGCAGATCCACATAAACGAAACGTCAAAGGATCAGAAAATCAAGTAAACAAATTCGAAATGATAAAAAACAAGTGTAAAATTGGAGATCTTCAACCAATTCGAGCTTAGAAGAACAGATTCGGCATGCGATTACAGAATCGGATAGAAATCATAATAGATCACAGACTCGAATCTAAATCGAAAATAGGAAAAAATAATACGCACCTGAGATTTGATTACAAAATGGAAATGAAGCTATCAAGTTCCAAACCGTGCCTTGACTGAGATCTACGCACGATGTTCCGAGATCGGCAATCTACCTTTGATGTTCAGATTCTCAGATCCAAATGATGTTCAGAACATGAAAACCTAGAGATCAATGAAATTCGTTTTGGAACAATAACAATGGATAGATGGAGTCGGATTTGAAACAACAGCAATTGATCGATGGAATTCAATTTCAAACAGCAGCAGTGGAACCATGGAATTCAATCTCGAATAGTGCCAATGGATAGGTGGAGAGAGGAGTTTGGGTGGGAAATAGGGTTTCGGTGGAGAGAGAGTGGTTTGGAGAGAGAAGAACTGCGTGTGTCGATCGAGAGAGAAGAACTGCTTCTGCGTCTGTCGATGGAGAGAGAAGGACTGCGTCTGTCGATGGAGAGAGAAGAACTGCGTCTGTCAATGGAGAGAGGGGTTTGGCTGGGAAGAGAAAGAGAAATTTATATAGGGCGGATAAAAATAGAGCAATTTATATAGGGCAATTTATATGGGGCGTATTTGGGCCGCCACTAAAACCCAATTGTTTTGTAGTGGATCCTCCCTTGAATTCGGAACTCGCAGCTCTATTCGATCCAATTAGATTCAAATTGAAGAGTTTCATCTCTTCAAACATTACCTACGTTAGACGTTCACTATAAAAAATAAGACTATTAGCGGTGGTTTTTGGCTGTAAAAAACTGCCTCTATTAAGAAAAAAACTATTAAAGGCTATTGAGACTATTAGCGACAGTTTTTTTGTTAATAGCGGTAGTTTTTAGTTGCCGCTAATAATCTTATTTTTTGTAGTGGTTCAAGCAATACCGTGGCCGATTCACTAGCTAAAATTGGTATCAGGTATGATTGTAATGAAACTTGGAAGAATTCCTTTCCACCTCAATTACTTGATGTAATTACCTCTGAATTAGTGAATTAAAGAACTATGTTTTTCCTTAAAAAAAAAAAAATTTATTTTCAGGAAGGAAATCTCAGTCACCAAATATTAAGTTTTAAATGTCAAGTATTTTGGATTTTTATGTAGTAAATCTTAGTTATCAAGTTTTAAAATCTTTATATGTTTTGACTTAACTAGGGATGAATTTGAAAACCTCTTTTTGAAACTATTTAAAAGAATATCTTAAAACATTAATTGAAGATGAAACATATAACCAATTTAAATCTAAAAACTAATTAAAACCTTGCTAATTTGACTAGTTGTATTAAGTTACACAAAATTAAAGTCATTAATTAATGAAAACCCAAATGCCGGATTATATATAAACTAGATTTAACTTGCCTGATTGATGCGTGTTGAGCCTCAGTCGAACCAAACCTCACCATGCCGCTGAGCCAAAAGTGAGATGAATCTTGCTTTCTTCTCCTTCTTGTATTTTTCTTCCTCTCTTTTCTTCTTTCTTTCTCTCTCTTTCTTATCGAATGGGGAGTAGGATGGGAGAGAGCTCTGTGACAGCCCGAATTTTTACGCCCGGAAATCTGTGCCATCAGGATCATACTCTGGATGATCCCCAGGATAAATCATTAAGTGTTTGCTCGTATAGCGAAAACTGAGCAGACACTGTCCAGCAGTGGTAGGTCAAACCATCACATAAGATATTTAATAATGAAAAGAAATGATAAACAACACATGTATCTAAAAATATTGAAAGAATATACATTCCCAAAAAGGAACTAAGAAGAACCATTGGTGATGGACATCCATCACCCAAACAATGGTTCATGATAGTAGTTCCAATAGAATGTATAAAAGCACAACAAATATAATATCTATAGTAATATATATATACAGACGGTGGCCACCAGGCACACAATAATCCGAAATATCAAAATATAAAATATCATACTCACCAATGTCTCTCGCCCTCATTTCACTTCTCACTGGGTCAGTGCAGTAATCGTGGTCGCTATTTGCCTGGAGCTACCGCCGTAACCTATAAAGTTAATAGAAAGTAGGGTAAGTTACATCTTAGCTCAGTAGAAGAATATCAATTAAAGTTGCATCTTAATTGTAAAACATGGTTGCAGAAGATATAAACAGAACTGAACAGATGCCAACAGTGTTTCAAATATGCAAAATTTTTCAAGTAGACAGATCTTATCGAAATTGACAAAATGTGATGCATATAGTGTGTAATGACTTAGCATAGTAAACTTAAATAACTCCCGTGAGTATAGCACGTGGTAGCCAGATTTGGTCCGATGGATAATCCCGACCATCGTCGTTCACATGAATAATTTTAAGAAATGCAACAATGCCTCAACTACGGAGTGCAATTGTGCCGAGGATTTTCAAGTAGATGCATACCGTCGAAGCCTGCGGGATTCGTCAGAGTATTAAACCTTAAATTACATGCAGGCGTATCATACTTAACGGAAATCAGATAACAGATGACAGGTGGCAGATTTATAACAGAGTTGTCACACATATGCTAAACATGACTGGACGATAAAATAGACTATGCAGTCAAATACAAAAGCTTTGGAACCATGAGATCAAAAATAAATGCAATTTCAATGGAATTCCCCTACCTAAGATCAAATTTCTTTCTAAGCAAATCCAAAGCTTTCAAGGCGTCATGGTCTGATCCTAGACCATAAACATAGTATTCTACGCATCAGGAATGTCGGAATGTGAACTGGCACGATGTCCAGTGGTGTTTACTTTACAAAAATCAAAACAGGCAGAAACAGAGGTGATTGATCGATCACCACTCTTATTGATTGATCAATGACCCCATTGATCGATCAATCCTCTCTCAACCTTTAACTAGTAACAGAGTCAATTGATCGATCAAAAGCCTCAATTGATCGATCACCACTCTTCATTGATCGATCAATACACACTAGTGATCAATCAATGTCTTTGTTGATCGATCACTACCAGTCATTGATCGATCACCCTCTCTTTGATTGATCAATACTCAGGATTGATCGATCAATCCACAAATTGATCGATCAATACCCTTCGTGCATTGAACTTTCAAAATTTTCAAGGCTTCTGTTCCCTTCTTTGTCTTATACAGATTGATCGATCAATAACCTTCATTGATCGATCACCCAAGTATTGATCGATCAATCTTGTCATTGATCGATCAATAATGACAGAACTCTATCATTAATGGAGGTCATCTATCTTCCTTATTTTTGACCCACACTCATTTATGGTTTCTTGCAACCATTAATACACACACACACACACACATATATAAGGGCTCTTATTTGCCCATATTTAAAAGCATAGGCTCACCTTTACTTGGGCCCTTTTTGGGGTTCCGGAAAAAAGGCCCGAAAGGGGTTTTGGATCTGGAACTCGAGCTGCATCTCCAGTGCGACCCCGACAATCAATCTATCGACTCCGATTCAGCCCGCGGAGGTCTCACATACACGTAGACTATGCTTGGGTTCGCTTCATTGAACTCACTCTAACTCATCTCGTGCCTATTCACGATCCTCGTGGTTCTAACCCTATTTCTTCAAAGAACACTTTCGAGACCCAACCTAATCAATGGATTCTAGCTCAAGAATAAGAGGAAGGAGAAGAAGAACATTTCTCTAGGTTTCTCCCTTCCCTTATAAGCTACCTAAACTGAAATATCTTTGATATTTTAGTTTAGACCCTAATTTGCACTCCAGTGTTAAGCGCCTACACGGACCTCTATGGCGTAATGTGCTACTTCAACATCCTTCACAACTCGGACTTAAACGAAAATGCATGTATGAATTCATCTAACTACGGTGTAATTTTATGCCAACTAATATTAATTATAAGTTTTCAAATCGGTCTCGATTTTCATGCCAGGCACATAGATCGAAACAGTCCGGTTCTTGTTCTAGATTTCAGGGTCGTTACATCATCCCCCCCTTAGGAATTTTTTTCCTCGAAAATGTCAGGGTGGTCATAGTTATTGCAGTGAGGGAAAGTAACAGTACTACGTCGAGCAGGAACAAACTATATATAGACAGATCATGAATGGAAATGCGAATAAATAGACTGAATTAAACATATAAAATTTTCAACAAAATTTACAAGAGTTAAGGAATTACTTGCCGGCACATCAGATGGTTCGGCCTCGTCAGGGGTGGGTCTGCTAGGACGAGGTGGTGGTGTGCGGTAGTCACGAGGGTCCACCACGTGCTAACGAGCGTGGGCGATCATCGGCGTGGACGTCGTGGCGTATAAGTGCTGCATGACTAGCTCATGCATGCCCTCGTGATAATCCAGATGACGATGGATCTGTCTCTGGAATGCCTCCATGCCATCCAACCGCTCGTGTATACACCGGTTATCCTCCACAAGCTCACGAAGCATCGCTGCGACGTCGACTGAGGAAGGTGGTGGGGGATGTGATGGGGTGTGACGGGGTGGTCGACGGGGTGTAGTGGGGGCAGGTCGTGTAGACACCTCAGGTGGAGGTGGTGGATCATGTGGGGCCTCCCCCTCTCCAAGTGCAGGCTGGGTAGGTGCCGCACCCTCGACGACGGCAGGCAGAACGGGCTCAGCTGCGCCCTCCTCCCCAGAGAGCCGTCGAACCAACAAATTGAAACTCTTGGTCCAGTCTTTCAAGTAAAAGACTTTGGTATTGTCGACCAAGAGTGGCTCGTTAGGAGCCAAGATATATGCCTCGCGTAGAGTGGCATATTGCTCTACCATCTTGGTGATGAGGCGGGCGTAGGGGATTTGCTTCTTAACCCCCGACTTGACTTTTTCGGATATAAGTTCATTGGCATTTATGATGCCATCGATGACCAGGTCAGCCATAGAGAACCAACGGTACTCAAAGGCAGAAAATAGTGCATGTTGCACCACACCAGTCCGCGAGGGCTTGTGCAAAAATGGGATAAGTGCACACTTGATGTATGTATCAAGCATCCACAATTTGTCGGGTAATTGGGCCCGTGATATGGATTGGCCCTTCTTGTGCTGACCTTGGGTCATTTTGGTGACCACGTCAGTAAAGGGGACCTCCTTTAAATAGGGGGCATCCAATCCCGCATTTTCAACATAAGCAGACGGGCATTGAAGTGCCGTTGCCGCGTGAAAGTGGTTGAACTTGTATTCGAACCCATCGATGGTCGTGACGAGTCGATGCCGACTATCACCCCATTGTAGGTTTTGGAAAAAGAGTCTCACAATACGGGGACAATAGTGGTCATGGAATGGTTCAAGCAAGGGCTTCAACCCGAGCTTTTGAATATAACCCTTGGCCCAAGCCATTTCGGGTCGGTCCTCGTAAAGCAAGGAAGTGAAGACGTATTCGGGTAGAAAAGTTTTGGTAGTCCACCAAGGTTTGGGGACTTCACGTTCCATTGGAATTGGAACAGGGGTCGGAATGGGTGGTACCACATTCGAAACCGATGCCACGGGTGGCACGGGTGGTTGGGGAACGAAAACAGAGGGCGGTACGGGTGTACGAGCCCGGGATGTCGCGATCTTCCGCGAAGCGTTCTTCATTCGTGGCCCCATGGTCAAAATTGCAAAAAGAATGACAAAAGAATCGACAAAAAGTGAAAAGGAGAAGTTACCGAGCAAATGGAGTGAAATCCACTCGAATCACGTGGAAGGAAGGAACTAGATGGCCGGAAATGAGTCGGGAAGGAGGTTGAACGGTCGGAGTCCAAAAGCCCTTTGATCGATCACTCCAAGCTTGGTGCAAATGACCGTTCGAAAACCCCAAATCTTAACTTAAACCCCAGAATTGATCGATCAATGAAGCATCTTTATGCCCTAGCCTGATGCATAGATCGATCAATACCCTCTATTGATCGATCAATGTTCTCTTAATTGATCGATCGCTGCCCTATTGATCGATCAATGACTTCATTGTTGATCAATCACTACCATATTGATCGATCAATACTCTTTACATTGATCGATCAATACACAAATTGATCGATCAATCAATCGAGCTCAACCCCACAACTAAACATTGTTGATCGATCAATGACCTCATTGATCGATCAATCAACCATGGTGATCGATCAATCACACCAAAACTAACCTCTTTATATTTTTATTCTCTTTGATTTCATATCACGGATCAGCGGTATTTATAGCAATAAAGGTGCATCAAAAGTTACATACAGTACTCGAGTAAATCACGCATAAACGTACAATTATGAACGTAAATCGATCCATGAAAGTACCTGTGACGTCAAGTAAACAAATGCAGGTACTGCTCGCGAATTTCAGTTGCGCGTTCCCAAGTAGCTTCCGAATCCGAATGATTTCTCCACTTGACTAGCACCAGTGGAATCAACTTGGTCCGCAAAACTTGATCTCTATGATCCAAAATCGCGATTGGTTCCTCAATGACCGTCAAATCCTCTTGTAACTCAATCGGTTGGAAATTCAAGACGTGAGTCGGATCGCGCACGTAGCGTCGTAGCATAGACACATAGAAAACATTATGCATGCTTGCCAACTGCAGTGGCAAGGCAATCCGATACACGACTTCACCAACCCTTCTGAGTACCTCAAATGGACCGATATATCGAGGACTCAACTTCCCGCATTTTCCAAAGAGCATTACGCCCTTGGTTGGAGAGATCTTCACAAAGACCTTGTCTCCAACCTGAAAAACAAGCGTTAATTTCATAGCAAATCAATTGAACTATGGAATTATAAGCTTCCTAAACGCATCGGAGTATACCTGAAACTCGATGTGTGTCCGATGGAGATTGGCATAGCTCTTTTGGCGACTTTGAGCAACCCTCAATCTTTCGCGGATTGACCGAACCATCTCGGTGGTACTGTCCACGATCTCAGGTCCTAAAACAAGCTTCTCGCCGACTTCTTCCCAATTCAATGGAGATCTACATCGACGTCCATACAAGGCCTCATAAGGCGCCATCCCAATACTCAACTAATAGCTGTTATTGTAAGCGAACTCAATCAGAGGCAAATGTTGGTCTCATAAACCATGAAAGTCTAACATACATGCACGCAACATATCCTCTATAATCTGGTTCACTCTCTCAGTTTGCCCATCGGTCTGAGGATGAAACGCTGAGCTGAACTCTAATTTAGAACCCATGCCTTCCTAAAATCGTCGCCAGAATTGCGACGTATAGAGCGGATCTCTATCACATACGATGCTGACCGGTATGCCATGTAACCGAACTATCTCCTTTATGTACAGCTCTGCTAGCTTGTTGGATGTATATGTAGTCCGATACGGCAGAAAATGTACAGATTTCGTCAGTTGATCTACAATAACCCAGATGGCATTGTTCTTCCTCAATGTGTTCGGTAATTCTAAAATAAAATCTATAGAAATGACTTCCCATTTCCACTTTGCTATTGACAATGATTGTAACAAACCCGCCGGATTTCGATGGTCTACTTTCACCTGCTGGCAGACCAAACATCGAGAAACATAATCTGCAACGTCTTTCTTCAGTCCTCTCCACCAAAAACTTCGCTTGAGATCTTGGTACATCTTGGTACTCCCATGATGTATAGCATATGTAGACTTATGCGCTTCCTATAAAATTGTATCTTTAAGATCTTTCGTATCAGGTATGCACATCCGATCTCTAAATAGTAAAGTGCCATCATCTTTGATGGTAAAATCAGGCCCGATCCCATTGATCACATCCTTTTTAATGGCCATAAGCTCATCGTCAATCATCTGGAGCTTACGCACATTATCAAACAACGTGGGTCGTATCACAATAGTAGCCATCAATGCCCCTGAACCTCTGACATCAATCAGTGTATCACACAAGGCCAGGTCCTTAAGTAGATGCCACCGTTGTACTCTGGTTATAAGATGAGTCAACTGAGCTGAAGACTTCCTGCTCAAAGCATCTGCCACAACATTGGCCTTCCCAGGGTGATACTGGATGGAACAATCGTAATCTTTTAAGAACTCCATCCATCTGCGTTGTCGCATGTTCAAATCCTTCTGGGTAAACAGATACTTAAGGCTTTTGTGGTAGGTGTAGATATCAAATGTTTTACCGTATAAGCAGTGCCTCCAAATCTTTAAAGCAAAGATCACCGCTGCTAACTCCAGATCATGAGTCGGGTAATTTCTCTTATGTTTCTTAAGCTGTCTAGAGCCATATGCGATAACCTTCTTGTGCTGGTTGAGGACACAACCCAAACCACTATAAGATGCGTTACTGTAGATAGCAAAACCTCCTCTGCCAGAAGGTATAGCCAATACTGGTGCTGTAGTCAGACACGTCTTCAGTTCCTGAAAACTCTTCTTGCACTGATCAGTCCAATCAAACCTAGCATTTTTCTTAGTAAGCTGAGTAAGTGGACTCGAGAGTTTGGAGAACCCCTCTACAAATCGCCTGTAGTATCCTGCCAAACCAAGGAAACTACGGACCTCAGTCACCGTTCTAGGTTGTTACCAGTTCACGACCGCTTCTATCTTTATTGGGTCGACTGTTATACCCTTTGCAGAAATAATATGACCCAAGAAACTCACTTGGTCAAGCCAAAACTCACACTTACTGAGCTTTGCATACAATTTGTGCTCTCTGAGGGTCTGTAAAGCTACGTGTAGATGTTCTTCCTTTTCTTGGAATAGACAAGGATGTCATCTACAAAGACAACCACAGACTTATCCAAGTGTGGTTTGAACACTCGGATCATTAAGTCCATGAAAGACGCAAGTGTGTTCGTCAATCCAAATGGTATAACCAAGAATTCATAGTGCCCATATTTGGTTCTGAATGCCGTCTTCTCAATATCTTCTGCTTTGACTCGTAGCTGATGGTAACCTGACCTCAAGTCAATCTTCGTAAAGAACCTCGCTCCTTGTAACTGATCAAACAGATCATCGATCCTCGGGAGCGAGTAACGATTCTTAATCGTCAACTTGTTCAACTACCGATAGTCAATGCACAGGTGCATTGAACCATCCTTCTTTCTGACAAACAACACGGGTGCTCCCCAAGGAGACACACTCGGTCGAATGAACCCTTTGTCAAGCAGTTCTTGTAGTTGCTCCTTCAACTCTTGTAATTCTACTGGAGCCATCCGATAAGGAGCTTTAGACACTGGTTCAGTGCCTGAAATCAGATTGATTGCAAACTCAATCTCCGGAGCTGGTGGTAGTCCTGGCAAATCCTCAGGGAACACATCGGGATACTCGCATGCAACGTGAATATCGGAAATCACATTCGTCTCTTCTCGTTGCTCTTGTAGAAAGGTCATATATCCACTGCATCCACTCTTCATCATCTTTTCGGCTCGAATAGCAGATATCAATGGAGCTACCTTAGACTTCACCCTGAAGAATCTGAATGATTGCTCCTTTGGAGGACGAAAAACCACTATCTTCCGAAGACAATCAACGCTCGCGTGGTAAGCGGATAGCCAGTCCATTCCCAGAATGATGTCGAATCCCTTCATATCTAACAAAATTAAGTCTGCCAGTGTCTCGTGATCATCTACTGACACTATCACTGATTTACACACTGTGAGTGCATTCATTGCACTACCCGTAGGAATTGACACAGTCAAAATGAAATCTAGTTGTTCAGGAGTGGCACTCAATTCCTTCGTAAATTGAGGCTTCACGAATGAATGCGTAGAGCCTGGGTCTATCAAGACTCGAGCTCTATGAAAGCAAATGCCACAACTCCTATATACTTTTAGCTCACCTATAAGCCAATTTCAATATTAGATCAAGTGCTTAAGGTGTGTGTGCGTATGTGTACTATTATTATAATACCTAATCAAAGAAATTCTATCTTTACTAAATTTTCAGTTCATCTTACTAGATAAAATAGCTTTTCTTGAATTTTAATCATACCTTAGATGACATCATTCGATGTCAGAGCATCGGTCTCGGTAACGGCGTATGCTTGACCGTGAACCACCGGTTGAGAAGATCTTTGTGTGGACACCAATCCTGACCTCTCTTTGCCGTCCTTGCTCTCCTCGGGGCAACTCCTAACCAAGTGGCCCATCTTGCCACACCTGTAGCATGCCCCTGTATCCCTCAGACAATCCTCTGTCTTGTGTGGTTTCCCACACTTTGCACATGACACGGCTGGAGTGAAAGATGAGATCCTTGAAGGTCCTTGGGTCACTGAAGCCCCGCTACCAGAAGATCCAGATGGTCGATGTGACAGCCCAGATTTTGGCACCCCGAAACCCGTGCCATCAGCACGATCCTCTTGACCGTGCCCTTTAGCTAAGCACGGAACACTGGTATATCAAGCATAGAAAAGTATAATAAACGAGTTTGCAGAATTTGAATCTATATTAATTAACTTCCCAAAAGACAGTTCTACCCTCATGCCTCTGCATGAATGGAGAACCGATCCGAACCATCAATGATAGAAATCATCACGGATGGTTCGTCCCAAAAGAGAAATCCCAACTCCTTATATACATGATTTCAAACAGAATCAAGGCTTGACATACCAAGCCGTACAAACCTCTCCAAAAATCCCTCAAAGTGGCACAACGGAGTCCTCTAGAAGAAGTCCTCTGGAGGTGGCTCCAACTCGTCACCGGCCGCAAGGTCCGACTCGCCGGGATCGCTGGCTCTCCAAGCCTCAAGAATCGCTAATAGTGGACTCATGATTATAGTCTATAGGGTGAGCTACATCCTAGCTCAATAGGGAACGAACACAGTTGAACATATAAATTATGACTCACATATATTCCATGATATGCCATGCATGATGTGTCTATGCAATTATTGATGAAACAGTTAAAAAGCATTTCGTTTTACTGTTGATTACATATGTTTTCATTTACTCATGAATGATGCTGAAAAGGCCTAAAGCAAAACTTAAACTTTCAACTTAAGTAATCCCCGAGCAATATAGCATCGAGCCCCGACGAGATACCCATCATCGTCATCTATATAGATAGCTTTTAACGTATTCTGGAATACAAATAGTACCCAAGCCCCTTTCCCCTAGGGATTGGTGGCGGGGTTTCACTTGTCTCAATCAACACCCCTGGGGTGTGCTTACTATGTACGGATAAGCCTCCGCACTGGCCTACGGTTTCGCCGCCGTATCGGTCACGGATATCCTGCCGTGTCAGTCGTGGATATCCCGCCACGTCGGTGGGGTACCCTATCAAACCTCAAATAACAAAAATATCGGTGCCTTACATATAGTTATTCACCGTGTAATTGTGCTATCTTATATCAGTTAGGCCCTATCAAACATTATTCAATCCTTGGATACATCCCTGGGATGTATCCATTTACTTGTATCACACCTGATGCTCTTATCTCTTTACTTCTTCATCCCCTGGGGATGGCTCATTATGATTACTCTTATGAATGTCACACACACACACACTTTTCATAATTTCTTAAGAAATAAACATTTGAATTTAACTCTATATCACTACATACATGCTCTTGTAAAATAAGGTACATGTTCAAGGTGTTCCCTACCTCAAGTCTTCATTCGATCATTGCATCAAGGTCCCACGTGGCTCCTTGTGCACAAGTCCACTCGTACCACCTATGGTACCACATAACAGGTGAAACACATCACAAAGGATGCAATCAAGAAGGTATAAGATCCCCCAAGAATCTTAAAGTCAAACCCAAAAGTCAACATAATTTATGTCAGTCGATTAATCGAACTCCAAAATCGATTAATCGAATCTGATTCGATTAATCGATTTCCAAAATCGATTAATCGAAGGTCAATATCGATTAATCGAAGCAACTTCGATTAATTGAAATTCTCCTTTTCGCAAAGTCCATTCTCAGTTCGAACAGTCGAGTTTTCATTCGATTAATCGAATCCAATTTCGATTAATCGAAATTCTTCTTTTCGCAAAGTAATTTCACTGTTCGAACAGTCGAGTTTTCATTCGATTAATCGAATCCAATTTCGATTAATCGAAATTCTTCTTTTCGCAAAGTAGACTCTCATTCAAATGAAGTTTCACAAGTTGATTAATCGATCCCAAATCGATTAATCGAAAACTAAAATCGATTAATCGAAATCCCATTTCGATTAGTCGATTTTTCCTCAAGTCATTTCCTCCAACCCTTGGGGTCCACTGGAGGTTCTCAGTCGATTAATCGATCAATCGAAATCCAAAGTCGATTAATCGAAATCAAATTCGATTAATCGAAATCGGGGTCCTCTGACCTTTCAACTTCCTGGCCAATTTCGATTAATCGAAACCCAATTTCGATTAATCGAAATTGTCGATTCAAATTTCTTCGATTTCTTCCCAATCTTTTTCCATACTTTTTCCTCTATTTTTCTAAGCCATTATCCTATGATTTTGACCCACATTTAACCACAACTTAACCCCTATAATCTATGTATCTTATTTACAAAAATTTTACCTTGAATAGATCTGAAGTTGATTTCAAATCAATGGTTGGAAGGTTTTGGTTCTAACGGATCCTCATATCGAATCCGCGCTATTGCTTGAATCTCTCTTCCTCAACTAGCATTCACTCCTTGCATTAATCACTCTCTTCACTCTCTCTCTCTTCTTTACTCTACTTCAACAATCCAAAATACACATCTAGGGTTATTAAACCCTTTTATCCTCTTTTCTCACTTATGTGTTGAGCACATATACCGCGGTAGGTACATACGACTTCACATTTACAATACACACCACATAATCACTCAAACTATCACATCTCATCCGTTCATCACATTCTATGCTAACTCATGATCTTCTGATTGGTCAAACTTGTGACCAATCGGGCACGGATCCCGAGGTCATAGTTTTGCGTGATTTTTTAGGCTATTACAATTGAAATGGTCTGGAAGATGTAGGCACTGCTGCTCTCTGGTACGAACTCAGAACCAAAGAAATCGCCAGTTGAGAGTGTGTAGGGTATCTCGAGAGTCTGGAGAATCTAGCCCTCTTGTTCTGCTCCGTGTCCTGAGACTGCCCTTGAAATGGCCTCTCTCTCGCCTGCTTGTCTCTCCAAAAGAACTGTTTCTGTTTCTCCTCCTCTGCTATGAGAGCCTTGGCCATCACTCCCTCATATGTCTCCATTTCTCACATGGCGAAATCCTTCTGTAAGTTCTGTCTCAGGCCAAGTTGAAACTTCCTCGTTTTCATCAGTTCAGTGGCTACGTGCTGGGGTGCAAACCTAGCCAGTCTATCAAACTCAGTGCCATAATCCCTCACTGACATGACACCCTGCTTCAGCTCTATAAATTTTACTTCCCACTGATGCCTCACAATTTTCGGGAAGTATTTATGGTAAAATACTTCCGTGAATTCCTCCCATGTCCAAGGAGTGTGAGGAAACTCTCTCTGTCTATTCTGTGACACCGACTTCCACCAAGGTCCAGCGTCACCGTCCAATTTGAAAGTGGCCCAGTGCACTTTCTCCACATCGTTACACTGGAGCACTTCGAAAAGCTTCTCCATCTCTTCTATCCATCCCTCTGCCTCTATGGGATCCGTTTGACGCGAGAAGTTAGGTCTCATTCTCCTAAACTCCGCGAATCCGCTAGGCTGATGAGGTGGTCTAGCTGCCTGCTGAGTCAAAGCAGCTGTCTGTTGAGCAACGTTGGTAGCCAAGGCTTCCAACACCTACTCCATTCTCTCTTCATTACCCCTTCTTCCTCCTCTCGGTCCCACGGGAACCGCATTTGTGTGCGAGAGGAATTCCAATCCCCGCGACGTGCCGACCACATCGGGAATTTCCCTCAAAGGAACCTCTCTTTGACCTCCTCTACTTCCACTATGTTCGCCTCTGAACTTAGGGCCCATACTGGTATGTCATTGTGAAAACAATAACCTTGATCAGTACATAGATTGTGAAAACAATCCAACATGAACCTGTAGTTCAACCTAAAGCCTAGGCTCTGATACCAACTGTGACAGCCTGAATTTTTTGCCCGAAAATCTGTGCCATCAGGATCATACTCTGGATGATCCCCAGGATAAATCATAAAGTGTCCGTCATAAGCGAAACTGAAAGCAGCAAATCGCCCAAAGGATGGTAGGTCAAACCATCACATAAGATATTTAATAATGAAAAGAAATGATAAACAACACATGTATCTAAAAATATCGAAAGAATATACATTCCCAAAAAAGAACCAAGAAGAACCATTGGTGATAGACATCCATCACCCAAACAATGGTTCCTGATAATGATTCCAATAGAATGTATAAAAGCACAACAGATATAATATCTATAGTAATATATATATATATATATATATATATATATATAGATACAGACAGTGGCCACCAGGCACACAATAATCCGAAATATCAAAATACAAAATATCGGACTCAAATACCCAGGCTACGGGTAGAACTCGTCTGCCTAGATGTCCGTCTCCTCGTCCTCAGTCTCAGCCTCTAGGTCAGGCTGGTAATCAGGGTCGCTCTCAGTGCCGGGAGCTACTGTCTCAGAACCTATAAAGTTAATAGAAAGTAGGGTGAGCTACATCTTAGCTCAGTAGAAGAATATCAATTAAAGTTGCATCTTAATTGTAAAACATGGTTGCAGAAGATATAAATAGAACTGAACAGATGCCAACAGTGTTTCAAATATGCATAGTTTATCAAGTAGACAGATCTTATCGGAATTGACAAAATGTGATGCATATAGTGTATAATGACTTAGCATAGTAAACTTAAATAACTCCCGTGAGTATAGCATGTTGTAGCCAGATTTGGTCCGATGGATAATCCCGACTATTGTCGTTCACATGAACAATTTCAGGAAATGCAACAGTGCCTCAACTACGGAGTGCAATTGTGCCGAGGATTTTCAAGCAGATGCATGTGTGCCAGAAACGGGTATACCGCCGAGTCGGTGGGATTCGTCAGAGTATTAAACCTTAAATTACATGCAGGCGTATCATACTTAACGGAAATCAGATAATAGATGATAGGTGACAGATTTATAACAGAGTTGTCACACATGCTAAAAATGACTGGATGATAAAATCAGACTATGCAGTCAAATACAAAAGCTTTGGAACCATGAGATAAAAAATAAATGCAATTTCAATGGAATTCCCCTACCTCAGATCAGATTTCTTTCTAAGCAAATCCAAAGCTTTTCAAGGCGTCATGGTCTGATCCTAGACCATAAACATAGTATTCTACCCGCCAGGAATGTCAGAGTGTGAACTAGCACGATGTCCAGTGGTGTTTACTTTATAAAAATCAAAACAGGCAGAAACAGGGGTGATTGATCGATCACCATTCTTATTGATCGATCGATCCCTCTTGTTGATCGATCAATGACCCCATTGATCGATCAGTCCTCTCTCAACCTTTAACTAGTAACAGAGTCAATTGATCGATCAATAGCCCCTATTGATCAATCATCACTCTTCATTGATCGATCAATACACACCAGTGATCGATCAATGCCTTTGTTGATCGATCACTACCAATCATTGATTGATCACCCTCTCTTTGATCGATCAATACTCAGGATTGATCGATCAATACTCAATCCACAAATTAATCGATCAATACCCTTCGTGCACTGAATTTTCAGAATTTTCAAGGCTTATGTTCCCTTCTGTCTTATACAGATTGATCGATCAATAACCTTCATTGATCGATCACCCAAGTATTGATCGATCAATCTTGTCATTGATCGATCAATAATGACAGAACTCTGTCATTAATGGAGGTCATCTGTCTTCCTTATTTTTGACCCACACTCATTTATGGTTTCTTGCAACCATTAATACACACACACACACACACACATATATAAGGGCTCTTATTTGCCCATATTTAAAAGCATAGGCTCACTTTTACTTGGGCCCTTTTTGGGGTTCCGGCAAAAAGGTCCGAAAGGGGTTTCGGATCTGGAACTCGAGCTATATCGCCAGTGCGACCCCGACAATCAATCTATCGACTCCGATTCAGCCCACGGAGGTCTCACATACACGTAGGCTATGCTTGGGTTCGCTTCATTGAACTCACTCTAACTCATCTCGTGCCTATGCACGATCCTCGTGGTTCTAACCCTATTTCTTCAAAGAACACTTTCGGGACCCAACCTAATCAATGGATTCTAGCTCAAGAACAAGAGGAAGGAGAAGAAGAACATTTCTCTAGGTTTCTCCTTTCCCTTATAAGCTACATAAACTGAAATATCTTTGATATTTCAGTTTAGACCCTAATTTGCACTCCGGTGTTAAGCGCCTACACGGACCTCTATGGCGTAATGTGCTACTTCAACATCCTTCACAACTCGGACTTAAACGAAAATGCACGTATGAATTCATCTAACTACGGTGCAACTTTATGTCAACTAATATTAATTATAAATTTTCAAATCGGTCTCGATTTCCGTGCCGGACACGTAGATCGAAACAGTCCTATTCTTGTTCTAGATTTCAGAGTTGTTACAAGCTCCCTTGCCTCTCCTATTCATAGACTCCACTCTTTCACCTCCTTATAATTAATTTTTATTTTTTATTTTCTTCTTTTATCTTTTTCTTTCATCCTCATCCTTATCAGAGGTCAGACCTTTGAGAGATGGAAAGTGGTGTCTGCCCAAAGTGATGCTTCACGAGTTCGAGTCCTTGAATCAATCCCTCTAAAATGAGGGTAAGGTTGCCTTCTATCTACCACTCCCCTATCCCACTAAAAGTGGGAGCCTTGTGCACTAGGTACGATCTTACTTTTATCAATTTTTTATTACTTTTAACCACTTTTGAGGGTTAGGTCCTACTGCTTATCTTTGGCAGTGCCCCATAATTACCTCCAAAGGTTAAGTCCTCTATCACCTCTTTGATACTGTCTCTTGACCACTTACAAGGGCCAAGTAGTGCATCACTTCCTTAAGAGTGCCATATGATGATCACTTTTGCATTATTGAAGGATTGTCTTTTGCCCTGAAAGAGCAAAAGCAATCACCATATTGGACTGTCAAGTCGTTGTCTTTGGTCCTTTGCTTGAAAGAAAGGGTGCACTTGTTGGTCTCGGGATTCGGATTAAATAGAGTAGAATAATCCTAAATCGATCTCTTATAATTTTACGGTTTCAAATCTTTTGCTTGAAACAAAGTAAAATAATATTTAATGAATTAATTAATTTCAATATCTTAGATTTATGGATTGATTTTCGTAATCAATGAATCTGTAGGCTCTCTCTTAATTTCCTCCCCTATGAAGCACATCCACAATCTCCTACGTATCCCAAACAATGGGGCCTTTGATCTACGCTGTGATATTTTTTTCCAATAAGAATTGTATAAAAAGCAGAGATGGAGAAGTTAAGAAGTTAAGGTTAGCTACTAAGAGAGAGGCTTCAAGAGGATATATAAGTGTAGTAAATTTTAAAAAAATGACATAAACGCTCTTATAGAACTATAAATTACCATAATAGGTTACATGTCCCATAACATTAGAATAACCTATATCCAATTAATTAATTAATTTCAGCAAATCCGATGACTACCCTCCATCACCATTTATATGTACGGTGTGAATCGTGCCCATTAATCACAACGTTGTGCTAAATTATCTTACTCCACTGAACCAATTCTAATAACTATAAAGCGTTGGATTTGGGATCATCAAAATATTTCAATGGTGTAAGAAAGCACAAGTATATCAGTAGATAAATTCTTTAATAGCCCATCCATCGGTTATCTTATTTCCTGAAAGATTTCCCAATCCACTCATATATTAGCCAAAATTTCGACATCAATGGTTGAAAAATCAAAAAGCACTCTCATCCTATGATACTTAATTCACTGCCAACCTTAGCAAACCACGAATTGGTTTGAAGCAAACCAATTCGCAGTTAGATTCACTCCAATTCGTTAGATGATAGCGAATTCCTATATTATGTCAAAAAAATTTGTTCCGTATATAGACAACCATAATACGCTATATGCATTTTTCTTCACAATTCGGCAGACAATCTGAAATTCCTATCTTGCTTCAAAAGGTATTGATTTGGTGTATATATAATCACAATTCACTATACTATACTTATTTTCTTCACTAATTGGTGAAACACAATTATTTATAATGCAGGTATCTGTTATATACTTATACCAAGACTCGTCAGAAGAGTAAACTTAAGAGTTTACATAAATTAACCAATCCTAAGGCCCTACCTTCTGTCTCATTGCCGACAATAGAGTCATGTTTTTTAAAAGAAACTCTAAAGTCGTCTTTTCCTAATTTATTCGATACCCACGTTTTCATGGTCTTGGAATTTTAGGTTTATGTCGTTTTTTCATATAAAAAGAAAAAAGTAAATCAAGTTATCAATCTTGTTTCTCATATTACACCAATTAATGTGAATCAAAATAGCGGATTGAAGTGAATAAAAAAATAATTAATTCATCCAACTCCTAGGGAATTGAATTCGCTCCATAGCACTATAACAAAAAAGACTATTAGCGGCAGTTTTTTTGTTAAAAAAAACTACTGCTATTAGTCTTGTCACCACTAAAAACTGTCGCTACCAAAAATTGTCTTAACAGCAAGTGCCGCTAAAACACCTTATTTTTATAGTGTAATAATAAGCTGCGAATTGTGAATCCGAATTCGAATCAAGAGAATTAGCAAGTCAAGTAACATAGCTCTCATCGATCAATAAGTATCACCTTCATGCAATCTTAATTAGGTCTAGATACCTAAATGCATCTAAGTAGAACTCGGTAGATGCCCATGAAAAATATAATCAGAAAAGGGAGAATGGATCGGAAGACTGTTTGCTATACGCATAGACAGTCCATTCTTCCTTAGTAGAAACTCACATGAGATAATCGTGACAGTGTGCTAATTAAGTCTGCATAGAATTGGTTACTTAGGTCTACCCAAGGTATAGGCCGTACCAAACCTCTTAGTTGTCTACTAATTAATACTCTCTAAGAATAGGGTCTCGAATCTGTAGAGGCCGGAGGTACCAAACCAACTCAAACACATCATAAGTCGTCATTAATTAATAAATGAAGACAGTAATCAATAATTGGTCAAAGCATCTGAAATAAAAAATATATCAAAGGAAAATAGTAGATATGATCCTAGAGATTGGTTTATGGCAGACTATATATATATATATGGAAAAGGCCTTCGTCCTCTATGGGAGGGCGGTCACCGTCCTCCAAGCTTCCACATGGAGCTCCACGTGGCACCCAAATTATTATTTCGATGCCACGTGGAGCTCAGGTGCATTGCTTAGATCATCTTTGAAAAAAAATAAATTTGAAAACTCATCTCTACCGTCTATTTTTTGAACCGTGAAATGTGAACCAATCAAATCCGTCAAACTTTGACTTGTGGGTTTAAAAAAAAAATTCGATTTTTTTTTTTTAATATTGATCTATACTGTCCACTTATGCCTCACGTGGTACCCAAACACTGTTTTGGGTGTCACGTGAAGCTCCACGTGGATCTTAGAGGACGGTGACCGTCCTCCAATGAAGGACCTAACCGGCTCCCTATATATATATATATATATATATATATATATATATATATATATATATATATATATATGTTAAGGCACTTTTCAAAAAGATGACTCATATTGATATAATTTCTCATCATTATACTAAAAAGGAAAGTTTCTTATAATCAGGATTACACAGATTTTCTTGGTGCGAAAATTTGAAAAAGCAGGGTATCAAGGTTATTTCACAAATCACTAAACAATATATTTCACGGATTTTGAAGACCCTAAAATACGATGCATCCTGATTATGAGAAACTTTTGATTTCAGTATAATAGTGAGAAACCTTTTTTTTCCAATCTTCTTTCTGTAAATTTTCCTATATATTAACTTGTAATAAGATATCCAAGTGTCTTTTCTAAGCGTCACTCCATTTCATAAATAGTTTGAAGGCTCTGGAGCCACAGAATCATGTATATATATATATATATAAACCCAAAAATTTGTTTTGGGTTTATCCCTGAAATCGATAAGAGTCGCTTTTAAAAGAATTATATATGTGACTAAAAGGAGTCTACTCTTTTCCACAAAGCCACACACAAAATGTGGTCCTTTTTATTTTTTAATGAAAATCTGCTTTGGAGTTTGGATAATTCAAATTTATATCAATGGTCCCAACTATTGGTAAAATATTCTTTTTTATGTATAGAAAGGTATGGATACCATCCGTTAAAACATGCATATATGCACACCCATTCTCCAAACTCATCCGCTCACTACAAAAAAAAAAAAAAAAAAAAAAAGTTATTAGTGGCAGCCAAACTGTCGTTATTAACAAAAAAAACTGCTGTTAATACCCTTGTCGCTAATAGCCTTAATAGGTTTTTGTTAATAACGGCACTTTTTAGTTATAAAAAACTGCCACTAATAATCTTATTTTTTGTAGTGACTAAAATGAGATGATATGTCATGCCCTCTCTACCATTCATATCAATAACTGTTTTATTAACTCTACGGCTGTGAACGGGCCCAACCTAGTAGGGTTCTAGCCAGGCATTTGGCCGCCCACATTATTCTCAACCAAAATATTAGGCTTGAACCTGGCCAGGTCTGGGTCTTTTTGGTCTCAGGCTTTTTATTTAAGCTCGAACATGACCCAAATTGAGTTTGAGCTGGAGAAGATTCCGGTGAGCCCAACTTTTTCCCCAGTTTAATTGGGCTTGGTCGGGTTGGGCCAGGTTTTGGTTGGCTCAATTATGTTGTAAACTAAAAATGAAGCTCGAAGCCGGACAAGATCCCTTTGGTTTAAGGCTTTTTATTGAAGCCTAAATTGGAATCGGGTTGGGCCAGGCCGGCTCATCCTGAACCAGTGGCGGAGCCACGTTGTCCAATGGGGGGTCCCGAGATCCCCCATCGCTAGTTTTTTTTTTTTTTTTAAGTCTTTTAAGGTGCGTCTTTTTAGCCGCAAGATCTTTTAACAAGGACCCCCAAATCCCAAAAATTCTTAAAATATCTTAAAGACCAGCCTTTTTTGTTCGCAAGTTAACGAGACTCCCAAATTCTCTCTCTCTCTCTCTCTCTCTCTCTCTCTCTCTCTCTCGGTTCCCAAACCCTGAAGGCCAACACTCTCTGGCTTTCTCTCTCCATCTCTCTCTCTACTCCCAACAGTTTCTTTGTCCTCTCTCTTTCTCCTCTCTCTCTCACACAAATCTTAGGCTCTTAGCCCATCTCTTTATCTCTCATATCTCATCCACTCTCTAATCGCCAACGCTAAGAGCTCAGATTGCCGTCGATTTTTTGCCGAAGTCAAAGATATATTATAATTATTATTTGGGAATCATTACTTGCTCTTGAAAAGTTGTCCCTTACACCGAAGTTAAAGAAAGACTTGATATTTTAGAGAAATGTGATATGTGAAAATGCAATCTAGGCCGTCTGATTTGAAGTTCATGACCTATAGAACTTTAGTGGATAAGATTGGAGCAAAACACAATATTTATCATATGATCTACTGTTGAATCAAATAATAGCCTTTGACCATATTTATCATATGATGAAGATTATATTTTGTGTTATTCTTTTGCACTTAATATTTAAAAATTATGGCCTTCAAATCACACTACAAAAATAAGGTGTTTTAGCAGTAGCCAAAATTGTCGCTATTAACAAAAAGGTTGCCGCTATTAGTCTTGTCGCTACTGAAAAAACAAGACTTTTTATTAATAGCGGCAATTTTGGCTGTCATTAATAGTCTTATTGTTTACCGTGTCAAACGATTTTGATGATTTTTTCATATAGCAGAGATCACCAAAGTTGCACATGTTTGTTTTAAATTCGGTGTAAAGGTTAATTTTCCTAGTGCAAGTAATGGCTCCTTTATTATTTTTTTAATAAAAAATAAAAGCCTTAATTTATTACTCATAATATAATTATTTTTAGGGATAATGACTCCTGACAGACATTAATACACAAAATAGTATTTGAACAACTTCCACCATTAAATTAAAAATTTTGATCTCACACCATTAAAGTGTTCTTTACAATTATGACATGTGGCACACATTTATCATCAATCTAATTTTCCTAGGTGACAATTCATTATTATAAAATGTTTTAGCCAAAGAATCATGCTCATAAGTAAATATGAACCATCCGATCGACGAATTTTAATATCAGCCATTAAAGCTATAAGCACAACGGTTGGTAGTAGAGTGCATAGATTGGATGGCTAATAACTTTCCAGAATGTGGTTTTTTTTGCATATTGCTTTTCAATCTATGATCTATCACTTCGATGGTGTGGATACCCCCATCTTAAACCATGATGATATACATTCATTTAAATATTATTTTACTGTTTAAATGGTGATTATTATTTTCTATTTTGTGCTTGTGATTTGATAAAAGTGAGTGCAACAAAATTATTACTATCTTACGACTATAAGGGTTTCTCATCAAATTTTTTTTGGCTCCACCACTCTCATGAACCCGGCCCTTTGATAGCGCTAATTAACTACATCTAATAATTCCCAAAGTTTTTCAAATGTATTCTGCAACTCATTTTTACAATTTTCTTTTATGAGTTTAGAGGTGTCTCCAATAACTTATGTTTGTCTTGTCCTGAATATGGTGTCCCAAATATTTTGAGAGCTGAGAGCAGTGAGGATCTACTTCTCTATCCCATAAGCTTGCTTGCAAAATATTTGGAAGATCAAAAAACCGAATTGGGGGACGTCAATAGATTATTTAGCATACGTAAATAACTATCTACCTCACAAAAGCGTCAAAAGTTGACTTTAACATGTACCAGGACTCCAACGACTCTGTCAAGCTGCCTGCTTTAGACAGATTACCGTATTCAACGGTATTCCTTACTTTGAAAATATTCAAGGAAAACAAAAAATAAAAAACAGACAAAATTCAATTTCATAGAAAATACGTCTAACAAGCAAAGGGAATGAAATAATCGGCGACTTGTGCCACCCATCGTCTCCGTAGTCCGTAGCGAAACTCGCGTTCTGCATGAGATTTCACCCCTCAACCGGTTGCCAACTCAGCAGCCCTCGATTATAATTAATATTTCCTCCACGTGGCATAATTAGCTGATGTAAGCCAAAGTAGGGAGGGTTTGACGATGGCTATTTATTGATGAACGAAACGACAAATCAACATATGCCACGCATTTTATTATTCAATAAAGCAATTGTTGTGGGCCCCACCAGCCAATACCACCTCTAGCACAGTGACACGGAACCTGAATGTCAACGGGGAGTGCAATTATTGACACGTGATATGAAAGTTTGATTAGCATAGGTGGCAGGACACGTGTCGTTTTTCTTTTATGAAGATCACGAGAAAGTGGTAAATGGTCCGGCAGATCCGACGGTGAGACGTAGATCTTCAAAACCTCCAGAAACTCATACCTTAAAAGCACTTCACTAGCGTGTATTAGCTAAGACCATAGTACCAATACTAAAATAAATCCTAATTGTATATGATAACGTTGAGAGATTTGATCCGAGGCAATACTAGCCGTTTGTTAGATGATGAACGGTATATAAGTAGCTAAGACCTTAATGTAGATGTAATATAGTCATCAGGTACACATGCTAGGCAAATCATGTGACATGTGGAAGGATGCCATTTATTTAGGAGAAGTGTTACCGCCATACCCCTTCTTTTTTTTTTTTTTTTTTTGGTTACAACTACATCACTTAAGCTAAATAAAAAATTATTGACTGGTTTTATTCAGATTTGCTTTTGGTTCCAATTTTTCACACCATCACCCATCTAATGATAGTAGGTTGTGATTGCGTTCACTGAATCAACATTCGACCATCCAATGATAGGCTCATGATTTGATTTCAAGATCGTTTGGGACCAAAAATAATCTTCAGAGTTGTCAACGGTTTTGCGTTGCTCAAGTGATGTATGTTTTTTTTGAAGAGGTAAAATAACAGAAAAGGGTGCGGAAATAACACTTATCTTTTACCTTGTGCAAGAGACGAAGGTGCACTATGGTGATACTTGGCAGTAGCATGTTATCCTATCAAAGCTCTACCACTCAATGAGAAGTGGAGTAGACGTTTAAGGTGCACTAAATTAATTAAGTCACAACATCGTCACAATCATGCTCTCTCTCTCTCTCTCTCTCTCTCTCTCATGGTGACACTTAGGGTATGTTTGGTTCATTGTAATTGGTTTCATGTAAAAATCACTTTACCTGTAAAATGATATTGATTGGATTACATGTAGATTTTACTTTTTCTCATATAAAATATATGTTAGTTTTACCGTAAAATTTTAGTGTAAAGTTCACTTTTTATGAAAAAATAGAGCCTTTCGAGTTTGCTTTTTTACTTTTGCAAGTAATATTTCAATATTACGAGCCATCACCCTTGTAATTCAAAAAAATTATAAATAATTTTTGTGACACAATCTACGAGAAATTACGGTGAAACAAACGACTTTTGGTATATGTAAACAATAGAGCTATTGGGTGATATTACAAGCTTTACATGTAATATCCCCCTTTTACATTGAAACGAACGTACCCTTACAGTTCACTAAGAAAAATAAAACAAAGGTTGAAGATAACATTTATCAAGTAGCTACAGTTCATGTGAGTATATACAACAACATGCTTTTATAGATTTTTTGAAGACGTGATTTCTTGCTTATTTTCTTATTTTATTATTATCTATATTTAATTTCTTGATCAAAATGGCAAGTCTCCTCAATTTATTAATCGACTATAAAATATATATTTATGGACCTGAATTGAATTTATTATTTGGACACAAATAAAAAACGAAAAAGATACCAAAAAAGAAGAAGTAAAAAGAAGCATACTACAATTCCAAAGGAAAACAAGCTTTCTGTTGGTTCTTGTTGATACAGTAGGCTTTAGAAAAATATGAATAACAAATCCCCTTTTTTTCGATTTTACAGAGACCATAACAGAAAGATTAGTCGTCCCCTCGAGTAACTAATAGTATCTATTATCCATTTACATAAACTCATTCATGTCCAAGATATCTGGGACTTCGAACTTGAACATGTTGCTGCAATAGCTGTCCTTTTCATCTTCTGTGCTGCTGTTGATATAAGTTGACGACGAATTCAATTGAGTCAGGCTCGAAATTGGCGTCGATAAAATGGAAGTAAAATCGAAGTTTTGAACGCTGTCCGACTGGAAATTCGAGTTTTCAGAAAGAGTATCGACGATAGATTGATTGGAGTTCTGATGATAGTAGTAGTTTGGCGGCGCCGCCGATGAGAAAGTCTCTGCTAAATTTGAATTGACTCCATCTTCTTGCCAGAGAATGGATTGGACATTTTGGCAGCTAAAACTGGTCTGATTTGCTGGGAATTGTTCCACATTGGTGGTGTTGATGTCTTGGGTTTCATTTAAAAACTGAGCATTTGATGGAGTGCAAGCTGGAATCTCTTGAATTGGGGCTTGAAGCTGTTGGTTTTGGAAGGATTGTTGAATTGGGTTTTGGATTTGGGGATTGTTGAATTGATTTTGCTGAAGATTTTGGGCAATAAAGTCCGTGTTTTCGCATTGAGATGATAAGAGATTGCTAGCCAACCTTATGAATTCCGAATTCATGAATGGTTCGATTCCGAGCAATCTCGATACGTCGAATTGAGCTTGGCTGTAGATTGAGGAGTTGATGAACGAAGAAAGATCGAGAAAATCGAGCCGGGGATTATGAGTCACGGGATCGATTCCCATTCGTAGCAGCCTTTTTCTGATGTGGGTGTTCCAGTAGTTCTTGATTTCATTGTCAGTTCTTCCCGGTAATCTAGCAGCAATTGCAGACCACCTGAAAATAACAAAAGAAGTCCCACATAAGCAACAAAACGTCTACACTTTGAATATAATTGAATATAATTATAATAAAAAACTGACTATTATAATCTTGCTTACTGAAAAACTTGGCCAGGAAAAGAAAAAGAAAAAGAAAAAAGACTTGGTCACTGAATTAGCATTGTTCCCAAGATTAATTAAATCCCACACTTTTGAAAAGCTTCATCAAAGTAGCCTTTTCTTATCTAAGCTCTCCATAATTCAAAAAGCTGTAAACCTTTTCTTAAAAATAAAAAATCAGAAAAAACTTAAAAGTTTTCAATTACTGTAACACAACAAATAATCTTACTTGTTTCCCAAAATACTATGTAACTGGATTATCGTCTCTTCTTCTTCAAATGAGAATCTCCCTCTCTTAATATCAGGTCTAAGATAATTAGCCCATCGAAGCCGACAACTCTTCCCGCACCTCGAAAGCCCTATTATATTCAATAAACCCATCAACAATCTACACATAAAAAACTTCCAAAAACACAAAAACCCATATCAGAAAACACTAAAATTTTCACGTATCTCACCAGCATTCTTCGGCAGCGTTCGCCAACTCCCATGCCCATGTTTCTGTATATAATCCATCAGTTTCTGGTCTTCCTCAGGAGTCCATGGCCCCTTCTTCAACCCATTTTTATCACAACAAGGTGCTCTACCCATATGATAAAAAAAGGAAAAAAAAAAAAAAAAACCTGAGAACAAAAAACAACTTTTGAGTTGAATTGAGTGTCTGCAACTTTAGATAGAAGAAATGATTAAAGTCGAAAGCAGTAAAATCACATGTTGTTCTGTAGAGAGACTAAGGTATATAAAGAGGGAAGAGAGAGGAAGTCAAAGAGATTCGGCGCCGGCCTTCGGTTATCACACAAGACCACGCGTCCATTTATCAAACGTAAAACCTCTATGTTCTCACCACACGAACTTTAGTACTTTACAAATCGTTTTCCCGCGATTTTTTCTTTTGTTTCTGGATTCCCAGTAGCTGGCACTTATTAGAGGTTGCCACGTTGCCGGTTACTGACGTTTGAAAGAAAACTGATACTTCCCAGCGTCTTTTTTTTTTCTTTTTTTGGGCCTTTTCAATTTTATAGGCTTTGGCTCAGCTTGTCGGCTTGGTTTCTAGTTAGGATGAATGACGCCCTCACCGCCATCATAAGATTATGAAGAATATCAGGGGGCTTTTACGCCATCACTCATTTGAAAATTGACCTTATTGACTTGTACAGTTATCAGGGCCCTTAAAATCTGTTTTTGAGTTTTTCATATTTTATTTATAAAGATTTAGTAACCAGAAGTCTATTCATAAGCTTGATATTCAATATGAATTTTTATAAGCAAAAGGGGTTGGAGGGTCCTCCTATCTTTTCGTTGAAATATTAGAAGAAAATGAACCATAAAAAGTACAATGTATATCTTGTAGAGTGAAAGAAGTAAATGGAGAAGCACTATGAAAATAAGGTATTTCAGCAATAAAGTATCTGAGTGACACTTGCTCTTTAAGACATTTTTTTGTAACGACAAGACTAACAACGACAGCTATAACAGTTTTTTGCTACCGCTAATAGTTTTTATCTTTTATAGTGAAGATAAATGTCTTAGCTTATGCTTAGACTAATTCCTATGAGATGCTCTTGCTCGCACCATCCGACGAGTATTTCACGGATTACATATCTTACGAGGCATCTTATTATTGCAGATGAGAAATCGCTATTTGAACTCACGACCTTAGAGAGCATACCCAAGTAGTCAATCACTGCAACAACCACTTGGTGGGTATGTAAAAGTTGACTTCATTGACTTGTACCTATAACATGGCGCTTAACACCTGTGAAGGTCAATTTTTTGTTAAAATTTAGTGGCTAGAAGTTTATTCATAAGCTTGATCATCTTTCAATCAGAACCCAGAGCTTTTTTTTAAGTAAACGGTGTTGGAGGTCCTCTTATCTTTTCATGGAAATATAGAAGATAACAAACGATATTAATTACAATGCAAATCTCCTAAAGCAAAAGAAGTAAATGGAGAAAATAATTCTCATGATCTAGTTTTTGGAGTCATCGCAGGATTCTGTGTAACTGCTAAGTATGGATATGCCATTTTCACATTTTTAGACAGTTTACATGCTCAGATGTGGCCATTTTGCTCACGATTCCCTATGCTTCTTATGTGCCTATGCCTCTTATGTGCTATTATCATATAATTTTGTTAAGGAATCCAACGGGCCTAATTCAGTCTCACAAAATTGGCTTGTAAGGTGAGGAGTGCCTAGATTATATATAGTCCTAGACCTCCAAGGCCACAGGTAATGTGGGACTATTCTAACATGTCCCCCGCACGTATTGGCGGAATTGAGCCAAGGCAAATCACGTGAACAATTGAATTGGATGACGTGGAGTGGAGAAACTAGAGGTGGAGAAACCTGCTCTGATACCATGATAAGAAATCCAATGGGCCTAACTCAATCTCACAAAACCGACTTGTAAAGTGAGGAATGCCCATGTTATATATAGCCTAAGACCTCAAAGCCCACAGGCACCGTGGGACTATGGGTATCACATACTAATTTTTCCTTTCATCTTTTATATAGTGTACTCTTATTTCTTTTTACTAGTGTAATAGAGTACACATGAGAAAGGTTTGAACTATTGTATTTACTTAGAGCGATTTTAATAACCTAATTTGATTAAATTTCTAGTCCCTATCTTCCTGATTTCCTAGGTACATTTTTAGTAATTTTAGCTAGTAGTAACTTTTTATGCATAAACCCAAAAGAGTTCGAGTGGGAATTTATAGGCTTGTTTGGATCCTATGATATTTAAGCTACTGATTATTTTAATGAATTTAAAGAGATTAACTAATTTACTTAGTCATTGAATCATTCAATGACTACATTTCCTTAGGATGAGGAGTTGCATTTCGATTTTTATTAAGTTTAAATTGTGATGGTGGTGGGGAGGGGGCGGAGTTAAGAAGATGTTGTGGTGGTCGTGATCGTAGATTCATAGTAGTTGTGTTGGGTTTTTGACTTTTCATTCACCGATGAAATCGAAATCCAAAGAGGTGAGAGCGAGAGCTATAAAATTCAATGAGAAATGTATCTTCTAGTAAGTATAAATTATTAAGATACTTTCAAAACCTATTTTGAAGAGGAGTAATGGACCTATAAGACAGATAAGTTGTTCTTAAATTAAATAAATACATAAAGTAAAATTATCAAAAAATACCATAGTATTTGAAAATTAGGAGCCATTACTTGCACTCGAAAATTAGGTCCCTTTAATCGAATTTAAAACAAAGACTTGCAAACTTGGTGACTGCTATATGAAAACATTATCTAAACCATTTGATTTGAAGGTCATGATTTAAAAAATTTAATGCAAAAGATTAGGACGAAATATAATCTTCATCATGTGATTAAATATAGTCAAAGTCTATTATTTGATTTAGTAGTTGACTGCAATAGATTATACGATAAATATTGTAGTTTGCTGTAATTTTATGCACTAAAGATTTATAGATCATGAACTTCAAATCAAACGGCCAAGATTGCGTTTTCACATATCACATATCCCTATAAAATACTAAAGTCTTTCTTTAGCTTCGGTGCAAGAGCCAAGTTTCCCAGTGCAAATAATGGCTCCCTCGAAAATTTTATACTTGACTGCGGCTTGGTATTTATTCTTCAATAATTTTCTCCTAATCCAAATGACATGAAATTTTGAGGGAAGGAATTCAACTCATATAATAACATACAAAAAGTTATAAAATTTCTTAATGAGCATAAGCCCTCCTAAAAAGAAGATTACCAGATAAAAACACTCCAAAACAATATAATTTAGAGTTAGAATGATAAAATAAAATTATACCAATGATATGATGCATAAATATGAGACCCTTTACGGGAGGAAAAAGGCTACGCTTGTGTAAGCAAGTTGACATGGAGTAAAAAGCTTAAAGACTCACTTTTCCGTTTATCAAACGAAGGATACACTACAAAAATAACAATATTAGAGGCAGTTTTTTGGAGCAAAAAATTATAATTATTAATAAAAAAAAATGGTAAGACTATTAGCGGCAATTTTTTGTTAATAACAGTAATTTTTGACTGCCGCTAATAGCCTTATTTTCTGTAGCGATAAAGAAAAAATTAATAGGCAAATTTTTAACCAAAGTCTACTACAAAAAATAAGACTATTAGCGGTAGTTTTTTGGAGCAAAAAACTACCACTATTAATAAAAAAATTATTAAAGATTATTAAGACTATTAAAGACAATTTTCTTCTTAATAGCGATAGTTTTTGGCGGCCGCTAATAGTCTTATTTTTTTACAAACCGACCTCTCCAAAAGCGCGCATACCCTTTATTTTACGAAGTAACAAGACTAGGAGATCGCATTTGTCCCATCAAGGACGTTTCCTATTGAATGAAGCTGACAAAATGAATCAATTGTCTCTTTTGTAGTTTCTTTTAATCTCGTATTACTTCCACACAACTTTATTATGTTACAAAAATTTATAATAAAATTCTGCTTTGAATCAGATAATAAAGATTGTCCAATTTTTCACTCAAGAGAACACTTCTCTTGGGATCATGATGGTCATATGTTAATTTATGTGGCACACTTCCCAAAAAGTAAATGTGAATCACTTTTTATGATCCAATTTATTTTTTGAAATGCATGTTTTATATAATCAACATTTGACCATCTGCTGATAAGTTTATAATAGCAATATTTATTATGGACAAGATTGAGATGAAAAATGATTTTCATCTTTTGATTTAAAACAGTCACATTTTATACTTTAACTATGTGAGGTGGCTTTAATATGAAGTGGTTGGGCAAATAACACAAAAAATAGATGGTCGTTTGGTTATTAAAGACTTTTATCAGACGCCGGATTTATTAATAAGTACAGCGTGTTGTACAACAAAGGAAAACTGTGGCATTTAATGCTAAGATATAGCCCAACGCAGGCCGGCAAGACACTACTTACCGTATATCAATTTTTATTTAATTTTTTTTTATTGAGGAAAATTTAGAAAACCCACTTATTTTAGATAAACTATGCAGAATGCACCAAAAATTTGCCCTCATTTAAAATTATTGAAGGCTGCGTTGGGCTTTTCATAGCTTGATTATGTTTTATCCTAAAAACTATGCCCAAACCCAGCCCGACCCAAAATTGGGCTGAGTACTTTCGGGCTCAGGCTTTTTATTTAAGCCTAAAGCTGCCAAAAGGACTCGGGCTAGCTGAAGCGCAAGCACACCGCTATCTCGCGCCACTATCTCATTGATAGCATTGTTCAAAAATTGACACTTTCACATTTTTATTTTTTGGACTCTTGGGTGGTATGTTTGAAATAAAATTTAGAACGGGTAGGCGTTTGCAATTTTTTCTTCCTTTTAATGATTGATGGGGCCACAATTATCATACGATTAATTAGGCTTATAAAGATCATTTTCTCTTATCAATGCTCTCAAAGCTGACTTTCACAGCTTTCGAGATGGAATTGAGCTTTTGATAGGATCCACGACTAAAAACCTATTCACTGTGCTTGATGATCTTACCGAAAGGGAAGGTTGTTGAGTGGGTGATGTTTTGGACTTATTTTCTAATTAATTTTTAGAAGAAAGGGTGGGATATAGAGATTTCTTAACTTTTGGGCTGTTTTTATTTATTTCTTTATTTATAATTTTCTTTTCATATAAGAAGAAATTGAAATGGGCATGAGGTGCTCTGAGTCAAGGGTTGCACAAATTTTGGCATTATGCTATCTTCTATGCTGGTTCGCTTTCCTTCTGACTTTATATGTCTCTAACATCAGCTTTGCATGCTCCTAACTTTATGTTACTAAGAATTAGATGACTTTGAACAATACAAAAATACAAAGGATTGGCTAACGGCCGAATTTGTCAAGTGTGAAAATGCGGGTTTTAAGTTTACAACATAACCTTATACATAAAAAGTTAAAGATTAGATCTATATCCCATTTACACATCTCAACACCGCGTTGTGTAATTGCCTTTAAACA
Source organism: Chloranthus sessilifolius (assembly GCA_021018995.1). Classification (NCBI taxonomy): domain Eukaryota; kingdom Viridiplantae; phylum Streptophyta; class Magnoliopsida; order Chloranthales; family Chloranthaceae; genus Chloranthus; species Chloranthus sessilifolius. The sequence goes on along the minus strand of CM037588.1, from coordinate 140,091,280 downwards.
TGGATAAAGGATGAAGCTACACTTCACTACAGAGTTAGGTGATAAATATCTTGCTATGGTTAACTTGTCCTAAGGACGATAGGACCTGTACGGATTAGTTCAAATCCGAAAATACTCATTGCACGGTGGGGGCTATATGGACACACATGTTATCAAAATATATAAACAAATAAATGCATGGGGCCGTGCACCGAGGCAATGGGTCATAATTCATTATTGGTTGTGTACATGCGGCCATCTGTTATAGTTGATAGATGCAGTCCGAATTTGTATCGACAGCCCAGAAATCTATATGGTTCACCTAATGTGAGCTACATCCACCAAGATTCATGTTAATTCACTATTGATCGGAAATAATGAAAAGATACAAAGAAACCCGGTTTTTCATAAGAGACTCCAATCTGACTCTTTTCGAGCTCTAAAACAAGTTTATAATAGCCTTACACCCTCAAACAAATCTGATCCGTTAAATCTAACCTTACAACAAATGGTCTTTTACGAATCGGTCTTTTATTTCACCTGTGTACTAATCGTGTAGGCCTGTTTTATTAAATATTTTGGAAACATGGATTTTCGGTAGAGGCCCGAGACTTAGAGTGAAGTGTTGGACGCGAAACCCAAGCCAGTTGGATGTCACGGAGCACCCAGCCAGAAGATTGGATGCCACATGGACACGAATGGATACCGTTATCCACACCCACAAGATTGCTTTCACACCACAATAAAAAAAAAATAAAAAAATAAAGTTGGGGGTGTGATTTTAAAAGAGTCATCTTTTAGTGGAGTTTCTTAACACGGGTGAGAAAGCAGTCTCATAGGGTGTGAATAACGGTACCTCACACGAATATGGTCGATCACTCGTAATAATAAATAAATAAAAAATAGTGATTTTCTACCACTAATCTTACGGTCAAAAGGCAAAAAATTTTGAGTGAAAAATATATATCTTTAAATTACCAAATGAAGGATAAAAAAGTATACTTTTTTTAGTTTAAAACAAGGATCAAAATTTCGGGTTTTGTCTTAGTTTCGGAGGGGACCGAAACCGAAAATTTGAATTTTGGCCGATAATATCAATCCCTTACAAAAATTTGACCAAAATTTCGGTCCAAATTATCATTTTGGTGAGGACCGAAACCGATAATTTGGACCGAAATTTTGATCATTTCGGCCGAAATTTTGATCCTTGGTTGAAAAAAACAACAAAAACCTCAAGGAATGTGGTGTAACTCAAAATCAAAGGCAACAAGACACGCTATCTATCTCCCGAGTCCTGAGTGTAGCGTTTTCATGCTTCACTCAAATGTTTATTCTTATTCTTCCTCTTGGTAATGTTTGATTTGGGAGAAAATGATGTTTTAGGGAGATTTAAACCATATCTAATTTGTGGACTATAATATCGACCATTTTGTTTTTAATTTTTACTACAAAAAACAAGATTATTAGCGCACTACGAAAAATAAGACTATTAGCGGCAGCCAAAAGCTGTCACTATTAACAAAAAATTGCCGCTAATATCCTTGTCACTAATGGTTTTTAATAATTTTTTGATAATAGCGCAATTTTTTGCTCCAAAAAACTGTCGCTAACAATCTGTTTTTTGATAGTAGCGGTAGCCAAAAACTATTGCTATTAACAAAAAATTGCCACTAATATTAGCAACAAATAGTCTTATTTTTTTGTAGTGTTTAACCCTGATAATGTTAAAGTAGACTATAAGATCAACCGTTGCTTCAAGTTTTAATGACTGAAATTGAACTTTATCAATGGGATGTAACACATCCGCTTATGGGCGTGTTTATTTGAGCTGAGACATGTTCCAATAGGAGATTGTCACTTTGACAATTTTAATCATAAATCACAGTTCAATGGTACTGAGATGAAAACTCAAAATTCAATGATATGAGATCATTTAAGCACCATGTTGAGGAGCCATTGTCCCATTCTTTAAAACTTATGAACTAGGAAATTAACTCTCCACACCAACGTGGTAAGATTAAGAAGCTTCTGAATGCTCTTGAATCCACTGAAAACTTACAAACATAGATTTTCACAGATTTTTTGGTCAATATGTAAGATCCTGAAATGTTGACTTTTGAAGAATCGAAGATCTCAGTTTGGCTTTGTCTTAAGTCTTAACTCTTAACCAGCTCGGTCCGACTGGCATGCTAATGCGAGGGCAATTTCGTCCAAAAGTTCAAATTTCAAATAAATCATTTTTTTACAAGATACTCGATATCCTGTTGGGGGCTAAAATATTAGATGACGACTTCCATAGTTCCATGCATGAATTACTAAATCAATAATTTTTTTAATCTGACGACGTGGAAAGAGCTGTATACGTGTCAACTCGGAGATGCCGTTGGTCTTTCGGGTGGGGACCACTCCTACGCAAAAACATAGCCAAATAAGCTCACCAAAAGACCAGCCACGTCATTCCTCGTGACGCGTAGCCTGGCTGTCTACTTCCCAACAACAAGAAACCGCCACTTAAGCCTCACGGTGATACCTTATAATACAAGCATGAAGTACTACCATAGGATTTGATATTGTGTGTGTCAAACATACCAGGGAATCAAATAAATTTTGTATACTTAGATTCTATCAATTCGATGGATGCATTTATAGATCTCGACCATTAGATTGACCAAACTGGATTTTATATATATTTAGACTCTATAAAATTGATCGGTGCGTTCATCGAGCAAATTGATGAAGATTGATCTCAACCAATAGAATTTAGAAAATAATTAATCAAATCATTTGAATCGTCTGATCATCATCAACATCATCACAACCTTATCTCATCTTTTTGAGGTTAGCTTTGTGAGTCCAATTTCTCCACTTATTTTTTATCAATGCTAAACTTTTGTGATTTCACAATCCTTCATGTCGCTTCTCACTACTTCTTTTTAAGTATTGGTCGGTCATCATTTTCTCCGACTTTCTTATGTTTTTGCCATTTCAACCCTTCATATAGTTTCTACTCCGATTTTATCCTCTAATGGACATGCCCAAACCATCTCAAACAAAATTTTATAATTTTTTAGTAGATATTGTACAGAGAATAAGATTGAAGTAGGCTTCCGGCTATGAGCAGTCCTAAAGAAGTTCCATCAATATTTGTACGGTGTGGATATTTCATCATCTCCACTGAGGATCATACATATGGTTTATACATTGATTTATGTGTGTAATCCATATTATAGAACTTTTCTTCTTTTCCATAATAAAAAATAGTGAAAAAGGTCACACTATTCAACCCTAAAAAATTTCAGGTGTGTTGTCTCATCCACCCCTAACCATAATATGGCAGGTCAAATATTATTTTTTATCTCCTACTAAGATCTTCCCTAAGTTTTCCTAACGAATTATTTGACCACAGAACTTGCTTGCCCTACTTTCCCACACATTGTCTTACCCTATAAGGGAGTGAAACCCTAGAAATTATTTCAATATGGACTATGGAATGAGACCATGAAATAATAATAATAAGGTTTTGTCCTCTAATTAATCTCAATCTATGGGTCTCATTAGATTAATGTGCACGCAACCCTCACTCATGTCTCAATGTTTGGTGTCCTGGAGACACCCATTTCTTTAATTAACATCCCCAACCCAAACTAGCGTTATATAATTAAATGAATTGTTCATAAACTATCCTCATTAGGGTAAATACCTGTCGAAAATCTAAGGCTTGCTTGCGTATGCTTACCTTAATAAGTCGATTACGTCGTAAGCTAACTAAATATTTTTATTTTTAATTAGGAAGATGATTAATTATAATGGGCGTGTGAGGTGTCCCATTGATACAACAAACTTTGAAGCGCTGTTACTTATCCACGTATCCGCGAGGGTTTATGGCTACAAAAGATTGAGTGCATGGAAATTACTACATCATTGGAATCCTATGTGCATTTTAATACTATATATGATTGGCTACCTCTATTTGGGCCTATCAAATTATTGAAAGCACCTACCGTAAAAAACTTTGACTGCTTTGAATCAGGGGAGGGAGATCAGTTTTCATTCCAAACTTCTACACAACGAATCTTTGGACCATGGGTGTATCATCAGACGGTCAATTTTTATTTTCACACTATACAAATTCAAAAGTGACCCAAAAAATCACGTGAGAGTATCTAATGTGATTTTTGAGTCACTTTTTCGGAACTATGCCACGGGAAATAAAAACTGATCGTTTGATGGTATGCCCATAGTCTCAAGATCCATTGTGTGGAAGATTAGGATGAAAACCCATCTCCATCACCAGATTCAAAGAAGTGAGCAATGGTTTTCAGTGTGGGCGCCCTCCATAATTCAGTATGAGCCAATAGAGCTATCCTATATGTTATCTCTAACTATTAGGGAGCCATTACTCGCACACACAAAGTTGGCCCCAGCTTACACACAATTTAAAAGAAAGACTTCATAGTTTAGTGAGTCGTCCCATGTAAAACACCATCTAAGCTGTTTGATTTGAAGACTTTGATCCAAAGATCTTCGGTATAAAAGAATGAAAAGAAATATGATCTTTATTATGTGATTCAAAGCAGTTAAAAGTTATCGTCCGATCCAACAATTGACTATGTTGAATCATATGATATATAAAGAACATGTTTTGTATCAATCTTTTGTGCTAAAGATCTTTAGATCATAACCTTGAAACCAGGCGATTTAGATGATGTTTCCACTTTCCACACGACAAAATATTAGGTCTTTCTTTTAAATTATGTTGTGTGTGTGGATGTAATGACTCTCATACTATTCGAAGAGGAAAGGCGTGATATCACAGTTAAGTTTCATTCTTTTGTAGTAATGAAAAAAAATGTATTAGAGTTTGAAATTTTAATTTACCTTAGTTAATGACAAGTATACCTATTTACAAGAGCACCAGGATGCTACACACAGAGTTGCATTTTTATGCTACGTACCTACGAGTTATTTGGTCATCATATGGTACCCAACCTGAAGATTGGTTGCCACAAAAACTTGGACAAAATCGATCATGTCCCACCTAAAAAATTTCAATAGGATCCAATACTTATTGAACTTTTAAAATGTGGTCAAAGTTTGAAAAAATTAATGCTTATATGTAGATAGGCTTTACCCTAAGTTTTACCCATAATTTGAAGGACAAAATAGTTTTAAAATTTTATTTATTTATTTTTTAAGTCTCATGCTTCATGACTGTAATACCCAAAACATGTGTTTTTTTGCTGATCACAAGCCGACATCTAATCTAGCTGGTGAGGGTAGCACTTGAGTGGCCCAAGGGTGGAGCCAGAATTTTTTCATAGGGTGATCATCTAATCAATTAATATTGAAAAATTGTATAATTTTTTTTCTAAGCAAATATAAAAAAAAAAGAAAATATTTACAAACACAACTAGAAATGAAATAAAAGGAAATGATATATATATATATATATATCGATTAGGCCATTCAAACAAAATTGGTCTAATTAAAAATTCCCTCGAAAAATGACACTACAAAAATAAGGTCTTTTAGCAGCACTTGCTATTAAGGCAATTTTTGATAGCGACAATACTAATAGCGGCAGTTTTTAGTAGCGACAGGGCTAATAGCAGTAGTTTTTTGTTAAAAAAACTGTCGCTAATAATCTTATTTTTTGTAGTGTGACTACGAGGTAGCATCATTCTCATCGTCATCATCTAAAGAGTAGGATAATGTGGCAGTACGTTGTAGGGAGCTCGTGAGACCATCGATGCTATTGAACATATCCCGACGATGAACGCGAAGACCCGATATTTTTTTATTTAATAATTTTCATGCCTTTTTAAAATTATATATGTATTAAGTTTTTTTTTGCTCTTTACATATTTTAGTGAATTGCTCTAGTGATAGACTTAGTGCTTTGTGAATAAATTACTTAATTTTAAAACTTTGTTATGTGTAATAAATTACTTAATTTTTTTAAACAATTATACTAGAGTTTATACACCATAAATGCCAAGCACCTAAATAAATTGAGGGGAGCTAAAAAATACGCCAATAGTGTTGGGTGGTCAATATAATTTTAGATGAATGAGAATCCACTAATATAAATTAGGACAAGTAAAGTTTAATAATAATTTTTTTAAAAGTATGGGTGGTCGATTGACCACCCAGGTCATAACCCGCCCCTGTTGAGTGCCATTGGTTGGGTACCAACCCCTTTGGTCGACCTATTTTCAATTATTAGGGGGAAAGTATGGTATTTCAAAAATATATTTGTTTTTGTTTACTGATAAAATAATCAGAGAAGCGAAATATCATGCATTCTCTTTAGAGTCTTTATTAAAACACAACGTTATGCACCCTGAGAAATTTACAAGTCTTTATGTTCGTTTCTTTTTGAGGGATAAGACTAGAAAGTCTTTGCCTCATACATCACCCCTTAGTATAAAAGTTAAATAATCATCTTTTGACTGCCATTTCAACCTTCATGACACCTTTTTTTTATTTTTTTATTTTTTTATTTTTTTATTTTTTTTTATTAATTCAGCTAAATGTTGGAGGGTCCTCACCCTTATTATTAGAAAAAAAAGTCTTTAAGTTCCTCCTCCGTGTTAGGTATGTGTTTATCCTTATTTGAGTTGGTGAGCATGGTATTGGGCTCATCTCCACCACACGTGTGGGATCAATCCAGACCATTGCTAGGATAAAGCCATTCATCATATGGTTAGGATTGTTTGATTGTGGAAATATAGATGACCCATACATAATCTTAGGATAGGGTTTGGCTCATAACCCCATGGGCCTAGCCTGCCCATTCAAATTCAACTTGGTCTTAAATTGCCAGCCGAATTAATAATGGCAGCTCATTGATGCTATTTTCGTTTTGAGTCTCAGCTTGGTTTTATGTTATATATGTTAATAAATGGGGTGAGCTTCGGCCAAAATATTAGGCAAAATGGACCACGCAGCTAGGGCTGTCAATGGATCGGGTCGGGCGAAGATTTTGGCTTTCTGTAACGACCTTGAAATTCTGGACAAAAACCTGACTGTTTAAATCTACGTGTCTGGTATGAAAATCGAGACAAAAATTTAAAATTATAATTAATATTATTTGAAATAATATTAATCGGTTACGAGATAGGGTCCTGTGTGACTTCTCGCGTAAATCCGAGATTGGTGGAACCTTGTCGGATAGTGTTACACTGTAGAAGTTATGTAGGCGCTTCACACCGGAGTCTAATTTAGAGTTAAAAGTGAAATATCAAGGATATTTCATTTTGGTAGCTTATAAGGGAAGGGAGAGACTTGGGAGAGAGTTCTTCTTCTTCTTCTTCTTCCCCTTGCTCTTGAAGCAAAGAGATTTGGAGCTAGGTTGGGATTGGGCGAGTTCTTTGTGAAAAACAGGGTTAGCGATATCGGGATGGTGAGTTGTCTAAGTTAGGGTATGCAGAAGTTCAATAAGACGAACTCAAATATAGTCTGTGAGTGTGTGAGACCTCAGCGTGCTGAGCCAGAGCCAAAAGTCTCCTTGACGGAGGTATACCGGCGATAAACTGCGAGAGTCGGATCCGAAACCCTCCGGATTCGTGTTTGCCAAAACTCCGAAAGGGCCCAACTAAAGGTGAGTCCGTGTGTTTAAAGATGGGCAGTTGGATGCCTTATATGTGTATGTGAGCGTGTATTAATGGTTGTAAGAAACCATTAATAAAAATATGTTAAAAATAGGAAGGTGGATGACCTCCATTAATGACAGAAATTCTGTCATCATTGATCGATCAATGACAAGATTGATCGATCAATGACTGGTGGTGATCGATCAATGAAGACCATTGATCGATCAATCTGTATAAGACAATAAAGAGAACAGAACCTTGCGAATTCTAGAAGTTCAGTGCTAGAAGAGCATTGATCGATCAATTAAGGTATTAATCGATCAATCCCGTTAAAAGTGAGGAGAGAAGAGGTTATTGATCGATCAACAAGGGTATTGATCGATCAATGATGAGTAGTGATCGATCAATAGGGACTATTGATCGATCAATTGATTCTGTTCCTGGTTGAGAGCTGAGAGAGGATTGATCGATCAATGGGGTCATTGATCGATCAACAAGAGGTATTGATCGATCAATAAGAGTGGTGATCGATCAATCACCCCTGTTTTTGGCCTATGTTAATTTTGTGAGTTGAATACTACTGGACACCGCGCCAGTTCACATCCCGACATTCCTGACATGTAGAATACTATGTTTATGGTCTAGGATCAAACCATGACGCCTTGAAAAGCTTTGGATTTGCTTAGAAGAGATTTTGACCTGAGGTAGGGGAAAACCAACCTAAACTATTTTTGAGTATGATTTCATGTTTATTTTATATCTCCATCCTGATTTCTGTTTTAACAAGCATGTTAGCATATCATGAATTCCTGTTATATCCGATTCATGTTTTCTGATATTAAATTTTGAAACTTGCTCCTAATTTCTGCTATCTGATTCGTGAGGTCTATCTGTGTATGTGATTTGATGATTTAACCAGATGATCCCCACCAATCCGGCGGTATATCCGATGCCTGGCACACTTGTGCATCTTCTTGTAATCCCTCAACACAATTGCACTCCATAGATGAGGCTTTGCTGCAACCTAAAATTGTTTATGTGAACGACGATTAGTTGGGTTTCCTATCGGTAAATTCCTGTTTACTCCTTGTTATATATCCACAGGAGTTTCTTAAGTTAGAAAACATACACAATTTAAGTCTCTGATCATATACTTGCATAACATTTGATTCTCGTTTAAAAGCTCAGTAATTGATCTGATTTTGCCCGGATTACACATTCTGATTTGATTTCCTGCCTTGAAATATCATGTCCTGCATATTCAATTCATTTTAGTTAGAATTCTTCTATTGAGCTATGATGTAGCTCACCCTGTTTTAAATCATTTATAGGTTCTGAGGCTGTAGCTCCAGGCACCGAGAGCGACCCTGATTACCAGCCTGACCCAGAGGCTGAGCCCGAGGACGAGGAGACAGACATCCAGGCGGACGAGTTCTATCCGTAGCCTGGGTACTGAGTCTGATGTTTTGCATGGTTGACATTTGGATTATTGTGTGCCTGATGGCCACTTTTTGTACATATTTTCAGTAGACTTTATTTATTGTATTATTTATACATTCTACTCGGAACCACTATCAGGAACCGTTGTTTGGGTGATGGATGTCCATCACCAATGATTCTTCTTGGTTCCTTTTTGAGAATGTGTATTCTTTTGACATATATAGAGATACATGTTTTATTTATTTTATTCTTTTATTTTAAAAAGCTTTATGTGATGACTCGACCTACCACTGTTGGACTGTGTCTGCTTGGTTTTCGCTATACGAGCAGACACTTCATGATTTGTCCTGGGGATCATCCAGAGTATGATCCTAATGACACAGATTTTCGGGTGTGGAAATCCGGGCTGTCACACTTTCTAATGCGAAAATGGCATAAGCCCAACCTGACCTGAACCAATGGTGCACCTGACCTTACCTGAGCCGACCTTAACTGGTGGTTTTCCCGACCCAACCTGATTTTTGCCTGGACGTGAAGGCTAGATTGGATGTCTCATGCCCAACCTGACTGAACGTGTCAAGTTTATGTGCCCACCTTAGTAAAAAATCCGGGTCGGCAGGTTGAGCCGACCCCTTGAAAGCCCTCTTCAAAGTCTGGATAGCTCAATGGTGCCTTAGAGCCAGCCAACTAGGGTCCCTCGTGGGCAATCCTTACAAGAATTTTGTTATGATATTAGCTATGTGGTTGTTCACTACACGTGTCAATCGCTCTTCCAAAAGGATCAAATTCGTACTTCATAGATTTTAGGCTCTATAGATGTGATGTCTCAGGCCCACATGCTACAATATTGTCCGATTTTGAGTTTAGTCGTTGTCCCGATTTTGCTTTTGACATGGGATTAGGTCTATACCCAAAACACGGCATAACATGTAGCGTCCATAATTATATATAGTCGGGACTTTTCTGTTTCCAATATGGTACTATCACAATCCTCTACCTTGTCGAAGAGTCGTTCTCGACTCTGATAGCATTCTATGACGACCCAAACTCACATGCCACAGTATTGTCTTGTTTCTGGCTTAGGTCCTCACCCATGTTTTACTTCTGGCATGAGTTTAAGTTGTCACCCAAAACACGTCATGACATGTAGCATCCGCAATCATAATATATCTGCACATGTAAATTTTTTTATCAATTACAATTTGTAGAGCAGAGTTGACTCAGCACGCTGCTGGTGCATGGTCAGAGCACCATATACAACTTGGACAAGTTACCAAAACAATCTTTGTGTCGATTTTAATTACGTACCAAAATAAGGACAGTGTTGTATGACAGACAGGAAACGATAGACACCACATCCATCGGACTGAACTGCTGATGTATCACGATGCAAGCGTAGTCGAACCAGCAACGCACATTGGGGCAGCCACTTATATCGGACACCTATCCCGTTGATTCATTATAATTTTCTTCAAAATAATGTATAGAGATATTTTAGGTAGAGGGTGGTGTCCTAATATTATATATTGGACCAAAATGACTAAGCCCAATGCTTAATGTAGTTTACGTATGCATGCTACTACACCGTTTGAACGGTATTGCTTATGGTATTATGAGGTGAGAAGGTTGTTCAACTCCCTCTGCAACAAAGTTCTCTAACCCTTTCAATTTCTTATAGGTTTGAAAATTGCAATTTTCATATTACAAATGGAGCACTGAGTCTCTGGTTTTCTTCCCAGCGTTCAAGCGCGGGGGAAGTCTCATTTGGTGCACGTGGCACTCTAATAATCACACATTTAGGATAAATAAATAAATAAAATAAAATAAAATAAAATATTATTACTATTCTCTCAGTCTCTAATTTATATTAGCCAATATATATAAATAAATAAATAAGATATTGCCACTGTCAGATCAATTTTAGTCAAATATATATTTTAAATTGAAAAAAATAAATGATAAAACCAAATTTCGCTTCATCGTTGGTATCGATGATTGTTTTTTCTAAAAATTTCCGAGGATGTGTAAAAATAATAAAAACCCTCAAGAATGTTTGAAGCTGGGTATGGACGCCACGACGCTCAATAACCTCTTCCCTGGGTTGAAATGTGGGGGAGAGGAACAGGGGTCCCTTTTTCCTCTAGACTAATTTTCTGAATTTTATATTAACTAAACCCTAAACCTTTTGGGCAAGTTTGGATAAAAATACCGAGGAAAAGTAAAATAATATTCTTATATTTTCTCATGGATGCCTAAGTTATAGGAAACTATGAGATTTTTTTGTTTCCCTTTGTTTTTTATTATTTGAATAAACACATTGCAAGCCGAAAAAACGCAGGATTAATCAAATCATATATTTGAATACATATGCAAGAAATTATAGGAAAACCCTGTATTTCAATACATATTCAAGAAAATGCAGGATTGATCAAATCCTGTATTTGAATACATATGCAGGAAGTTATAGGAAAATCCTGTATTTCAATACATATTCGAGAAAATGCATGATTAACTAAATCCTGTGTGTTTGGATCAAAAGCTGACCGTCTAATGGTAAGCCCACGATCTAGAGATCTAGTGTGTCGAAGAATGGGTGAAAAAAAATCTCTACCGTCTGATTTAAAGAAGTCAATAGTTTAGACATATAAAATCCGAGTTTCAAAGAAAGAATCTTGAGTTATAAATACAGGTGCCCCTATTACCGAGAGGAGTGAGATGCGATAATGTCAAATATATAAAAGGATATATAAAAGGGTATCTTCATTTACAACCTAAGATTCTTCCTTCTCAACTCAGATTTCACGTGTTTAAATTATTGACTAGTTTAAATCAGACGATGGATATTATTTTTTGTTCCAATCTTCCTCACGATAAATCTTTAGATCATAGCGTGCATATCAGACAATCAGGTATTGATTTCAATGGTGGACGTCCCTAAAAGCGAAGGTCAACTCCTTTTCCCATGATCTAGGTCACTTTTGGGGATGTGTGCCATATTGAATCAAAATTTGACCGTTTGAGATGGATGTCATGATCTTAAGATCTATCATGAGGAAGATTGGAACAAAAAACAATCTCCATCGCCTGATTCAAATAAGTCAATTTTCATTCGTTAAAAAATTATGTGGTATTACTAATTAACGGGTGAGAAGATCTGTGCCCTTATCTTTTTCTTCTCCACTCATTCTCTTATCTTTCCGAGGTCTCAGCAAATTGAAATGCCGAGGGATACCCTCGAACTCTTCACTCGGAAATGAGCAGAAAAATTGTATTTTGTATTCTAACCCTCAAGTCGCTTTCAAACTGCGAAAAATTACGAAAAATAGAATCCGAACCTAAGTGTTCTTCTGTTTTCCCCATATCCAAACAGGCCTTAAAAGCACATCCCATGCTAACTGCACCCTTAAAAGTGGTAGACACCTGCTAGCCGGACTGCCCTTTTTAGGGGTGCAAATACCCATACCATATGTATAGTAATTGATGCACGACTTATTCTATATTTTTTTTCTTTTTCGGAAATTGGGGTTGGAGGGTCTCCCTCTTTTATTGAAAAAAGAGAAAATTACATACCATGTCTAGTGCAAATACAATCTTCTTTAATGAGAGAGCTATGATGGGGTTGGCTTCTCCAAATCTTCAGTGTGTGTGGATGCACAATTCAGTGTTCGTCAAAAGGAGAGACCATTTGCATCTCCCCTCGCAGGGATGGTGCCGCTACAAATACCGATTACATATCGGTGCCGATATGTATTGGTTGGCCCAAAAACCGATACGTATCTCCGATTCGTCAGAATCGGCCGATACTTGATACCTTCCCTGTAACACATGATTAAGGCCACCCACTTCGGTAAATCTATTAACCCAATTTTAATACTTGTGGCACGGTGGCGGCCCGTAGGTATTAGTCCAACCACAAGCTTAGGCACCCTTTATTATTAAAAAAGTAAATAAATGAATAAATAAATAATTAGGAGTGTAGTTGGTTCAGTTTGGTCGGTTTTGGACCATAACTACAAATCAAATTGGTTCTAATTGGTTTCTAAATGTTTAAATCAAACCAAACGGTCCAACTATTGAACCAAACCAACCCGATTCAATTCAGTTTCGGTTTGGTTCGGTCAGTTTCGATTTTCCTATAAGTTCTACTTGAACATCAAAATTTTCCCAATTTCTCAACATGCTTTACACTTTTACTATTTTCATTTTTTCCAGAGTGATTCTAGAGAGAGGGGGAGAGGGAGAGGGAGAGGGAGAGGGAGAGGGAGGGAGAGAGAAGACTGACTGAACCTTTAGAAATTAGAATCCTAAGTCTCTACTCCTTAATTCAATGTCTTGTGAGATTAGCCTTAAGTAAGGTTGTGAAACACTAAATTTGGGCCCAAATTTTGGACTGAAATCCGAGGCCCAACCATATGCTTGACTCAAGTTGACTTTACATATATATAAATGGAGGACAAATTTATTAAGGACAAAGTGCGGTGGTTGATGTGGCATGGGTGACTAGTTGCAACCAACCCACATTAATTGAGCCCTACAGCACTTGCAACCAATTGCGCCGCGCCACATCAACCACATGCACTTGTCTACATAAAATCTGTCCTCCATATAACACTGTCCGTACTTGGATTAATCTCTTCTTGCCCAAATGGTTTTGGCCAGGTCCAACTGAGTGAACTCATAAATGTGTTTCAACTAATTTAAAACTGATTAGATGCAATGATTCCAAAAGTAAATGTGAACTAATAAAGATGAAAGTCAAGATTCTCTTGCATCCAATGGTCTCAAAATTGGCTGAACAACCAGTTGGACCCGACCCCCCTTCCCCAAATCATCAATCAAGCCTTAGGAGCCGGATTTCTAGTTATCGGCATTGTATTCAGTGGAAATTTAGGTTTGACCTTCGATGGATTTGGTACAAAAAAATATCAACACACTTATCAAGGTTGGTGCGCTTGAACTGAGTGCCTTAGCTGGCACTTAGGTCAGGTACCTTATTGTTACACCCCAAAATCTAGCTTTTAATTGATCTCGGTGTGTGAACGGATTGAACTATCATTGCACTACAAAAAATAAGACTATTAGCGGCAACCATAAACTGCCGCTATTGATAAAAAACTACCGCTAATACCCTTGCCACTAATAGTCTTAATAGTTTCTTTGTTAATAGCGGCAGTTTTTTATTGCAAAAAACTACCGCTAATAATCTTATTTGTTGTAGTGATGGCAATGCAACACTAATGAACAAATCACAATATAATTCAAAATATAAATATAATATCATCTAAATTTTTCATTAATTATTTCAAAATGTTACAATAATCATCGATTACATGAACAAATCACAATGTAACTCGAGATATAAATATAATATGATCTAAAATTTTCATTAATTGTTTAAAAATGTTACAACAATCATCGATTACATGCCCATAATCTCATACATATGATAAAAAGAAATCTTACCATCTTGTAAACATTAATCTAACAAATCTCTATGTGTTTTCTTTTGTTTGCCTCTAATTTAGAGGTTAAATTGTTGTTTGATTCTAACTTGGAGGACCTGCGATAGCCCAACCTAGTTACGTTCAGACTCTATATAAAACTAGTTTCTCTTAGATTAGAAGTAGGAGTTAGATCTTCTATATAAGGCTAGTCTCTCTTAAATTAGAAGTAGGATTTGTGTCTTCTATATAAAGGAAAAACTTTTGGTCGAATTATAGAATTGAGATATCATTGTAAACCTTTGGGAAACCTATTTAAGGTTTTGAGAAGAGCTTTGGTGAGATTTGATTATTCTTGTATTCTTGTGCGATCATCAATATAGTGAATCATTGTTACCCATGGACGTAGGCATATTGCTGAACCACGTAAATATTATATATTATGTGTTTGTGATTGATTTTCTTCTGTTTTTGCATTCTTATTTGATTGTTCATCGTGATATTATTGGTTAGTTTGTGAGCTTTCACGCAACAAATTGGTATCAAAGTTATTATGTTTATATTTTACGATTGGAGATGGCATCAAAGTCCGCAAAAGTTTCGAACGCGAAATTCGAGGTTGAGAAATTCGACAGGAAGATTAATTTCGATTTGTACGTAGCAAGTACCAGTCTCGAATATCATGATTTAACAAGGGTTGCACAAGGCATTGAAAGGTCTTATGGGTAAGTCGACGGATATGTCCGATGGTGATTAGGGAGAATTCAAACTTTAAGTGTGTAGTATGATTCAACTATGTCTAGTGAAAGAGATTACGTACATAGTGATGTGGGAGAACTACGCGATGTCGTTGTGGGCTAAATTGGAGTCTCTACATGACAAAATCTCTGACGAGTCGTCTATATCTCAAGAAGCAACTGCACAAGTTGCACATGAAGGCATATACTTCTCTCAACGAACATCTTAATGAATTCAATAAAATAATATTTGAATTATTAAATATTAGAGAAGAGGTTAAGGATGAACACAAAGTACTATTGCTTTTGTCTTTCCTCCCCGATTCCTATAAGCACTTTGTTACTACACTGCTCTCTGAGAATGATACTATTGAACTGGAGTCGTTTACAGTGGCACTGCTTTGTAACGACATGAGGAGAAAGGTTCGAAGAGTGATACACAAGCAGGTGACTTGTTGGTTATGGGATAGCAGATGACCGCAAATCCGGAAGGGGTAGATCAAAGTCCAAATCTAAATCCAAAATTAGAAAAATAGTAGAATGCTACAAGTGTCACGAAAATATTCACATAAAAAGACATTGTCCATAGTTACAAACAAAGAGAGACGATGCTCAAGATAAGAAACAGAAATGAGTCATTGATGAAGCTGATATAGCCGAAAAAACTCTGGATGGTGATGGAAACGTGTTGCCAGTGGTTTTTGATAAATACTCATAAAATGTATGGATACTTGATTCAAGGTGCTTCTACCCATGAGTCAAAATATCGTTCGATATCGATACGTATCGGTTTTGGAGGTCAGCGGTACGATACATAGGGTATGTATCGTACCCCATATGAAATAGGTAAATTATCGTCCGTATCGGACGATAATATCAAATTATCGGACGATAATTTGAAATTATCGTCCGATAATTTGGATAAAAAACAAAAACCAAAAAAGGACTCAAATTATCGGACGATAATTTCAAATTATCGTCCGATAATTTGAAATATCAGTGGGCCCCACCCTTTGACTGACTAAAGGGTCAGGTTTTCCCTTTTTTTCCTCATTTTCCTCCTTTCTTCTTCCTCTCTTCTTCCTCTCTCATTTTTGGGTTATTTGCACCCTAAATCGTCGCCGAATCGCAAAAAAAATCACGGGATCAACGTAGAAGGTACGTGTTTATTATTTTACCATCATTTTATTTCATTTTAAATACTAAAATAAGGTAGATCTACCTGGTTTAAGGATAGATCTACCTTATTTAAGGGTAGATCTACTTATATAAGGGTAGATCTACCTTATATAAGTATAGATCTACCTTATTTAAGGGTAGATCTATCTTATATAAGTGTAGATCTATCTTATTTAAGGGTAGATCTACCTTATATAAGTGTAGATCTACCTTATATAAGTGTAGATCTACCTTATATAAGGGTAGATCTATCTTATTTAAGGGTAGATCTACCTTTAAATTTTATCATTTACCCATAATTTTAATTATTATAATTATTAAAATTGTTTAAATTTATGGGTAGATCTACCATTAAATATGGTAGATCTACTTTATATAAGGGTAGATGTAGCCATAAATTTGGTATATCTACCATATTTAATGGTAGATCTATCATATTTAATGAGTAAAAAATAATTAAAATATTTAAAATATTTAAATTTAGAAGAGGGGAAAAATAATTTAAAATATTTAAATTAATTAAAATTATGGGTCAAAAATAATATAAATAATTATAATTATGGGTCACATGTAATCAATATGGGTCACATATAATATGGGTCACATATCATATGGGTCACATATAATTAATAAAATAATGGGGTCAATATGGGTCACATATAATTTAAACTTAAAATTAATATGGGTCACATATAATTAAATTTATGGGTCACATATTAAATTATATGTGACCCATATTAATTTTAATAATAAATTTAATTATATGTGACCCATATTGATTATATGTGACCGTCACATATAATTAAAATAATTAATATTATGGGATATGTCCCATAAAATATTAGAATAACATGGAATAAATTTCAAATAAAAATTTAAAAATTATAATAATATCAAATAAATATTTAAAAATTATAATAATATCAAATAAATATTCAAAAATTAAAATAATATCAAATAAATATTCATAAATTATAATAATATCAAATAAATATTAAAAAATTATAATAATATCAAATAAATATTTATAAATTATAATAATATCAAATAAATATTCAAAAATTATAATAATATCAAATAAATATTAATAAATTATAATAATATCAAATAAACATTCATAAATTATAATAATATCAAATAAATATTCATAAATTAAAATAATATCAAATAAATATTTATAAATTATAATAATATCAAATAAATATTCATAAATTATAATAATATCAAATAAATATTTTTAAATTATAATAATATCAAATAAATATTCATAAATTATAATAATATCAAATAAATTTGGTAAGATATAATCTAATATTTTAAAAATTAGAATAATATAAAATAAAATTTTAAATATAATCTAAATTTTATAAAAATTAGAATAATATCAAATAAATTTAATGAAATATAATATAATATTTTTAAATTAGCAATAATTAAAAAATAAATTTTATTTTCAAGTATAAATTAGATGTTTACTTTAATGCAATCGTTTGCTCATTCATGCAGGTGAAATAAATAAATATGGTACGATCGAAAGATTCAGCGTGGCAATACGGTACAACAATAGATGGTAATAGACTCCAGATATAATGTAAGCTTTGTGGAAAAAAACTGCTGGGAGGAGGTATCACACGGTTAAAGGAGCATCTGGCTCACGTAAAGGGAGAGACAAGAGGGTGTCCCAGTGTACCCAAAGAAGTAAAAGAAAATATCAGAGCTAGTTTACAAGCGGCAAAGGGAAAGAAAAAGTTGAAGCCGATCGTGATAGGGAAATGTATGAGAGAATCAGGAGGCCAGATCCAGAGTTTACATCAGCTGCACCTGAGGATAATGAGGATGAGCAGATAGCGAGAGCTATGAGAGAGTGCCAGAGAAGCACAACAGCGGCGAGATCAGGAAGAAGCCGATTATCGGGCCAAATCGTTGAGGCCCATCCATGCCTGCTACCGGTGGTGGATCTAGTCATAGGCCACATGTTGTTGAGGATGATGAGGATGTTGAGCAGACTGTCGGGTTGCGTAGGTCAGCATCCGGGAGGGATTATAGGCCGTCTACTAGAGGTCGTGACCACATTTCATGGATCCATTCATGTATCGTACAAACCAAATTGAGTGCAATCTCACTTACAAAAATGGGGAAGAAGCTTGGAAAATCTATTGCCAAGTTTTTTATATACAACCACATTCCGAGCCAAGTAGCAGAGTCGCCGTACTTCAAAAGCATGATTGATACAAGTGCAGAAGTTGGTCCAGGAGTTAAAAAGCCTTCTCCATACGAGATATCTGAGCCCTTACTAACAGATGAGTACGATGAGATAACTGCCTATGTAAAAAACTTTGAGGATGTATGGGATGAGAGAGGTTGCACAATTATGTGCGATGGATGGACTGGTCCCACAAAAAAGAGTTTGATCAACTTTTTGGTTTACAGCGATGTCGGGATAGTATTTTTAAAATCAGTTGATGCTTCTAGACACGTAAAGACTGCTGACTACCTCTTTAAACTAAGGGATATGGTAGTTCAAGAGGTTGGAGAGCAGCGGGTTGTGCAGGTGGTAACAGATAATACGGCAAATTACAAAGCCGCTGGATTAAAACTAATGACGAAGAGACGTCACCTGTACTGGACCCCATATGCCGCTCATTGCGTGGACCTCATTCTTGAGGATTTAGGAAAGAGAAGCAAGGCACAGACAACTATTCAGAAGGGAAAAATGATTACTTCCTACCTGTACAACAGTGACAAGCTGGTCAATTTAATGAGAGCCTTCACGAACAATGAGTTGCTTCGACCTGCGATTACACATTTTGCAACACAGTTCTTAGCCCTACAGAGTTTGGCTAGATATAGGTGTGAGCTGAAAAGCATGGTGTCGTCGGAAGAATGGAATCAACATGAAATAGGACTCCCACTAGCAAAGAGACTAGCTTGCACTGAAGTTGCTAACTTGATCTACAGCTCGCAGTTTTGGGCAGATGTCGCCCACCTGATCGCCGTCACTACCCCGTTGGTGCAAGTGTTGAGATTGGTTGATGGTGATGAAAAACCAACGATGGGATACATTTATGAGTCAATGGATAAGGCAAAATTGGCTATAAAAACTAAATGCCCTACAAAATATAAACGATACTGGGCGATTATTGATAAGAGGTGGGATGCACAATTTCACCAGTACTTGCATGCAGCAGGTATAACATGTTGCATAATTATGTAGTAATTTTTATTTATTTATTTATTATTTTCATATACTGATGAAATTGCTCATATTTGATGTGTAGCACACTACTTGAATCCAGCCTTCGAGTATACGCGACGCTTCGAGCTGAGTGACACTGATGAAGTGTATACCGGTTTGCTGAATGTAATCCAAAGAATGCTCCCTGAGTTGGCAGACTAAGGTCAAGCCATAAGAGATGTGAGTAATCATAGTATCATACCTTAAAACTAATAAGTCAAATGTCATGTGATATTATCATCTACTTATTGATATGTGCCTTACTGTATTTTATCTTTATAGATTGACATGTTTCGCAAGAGACATGGGTCATTTGGGACCCCGTTGGCGCAATCCCAAATTAAATACGACAAACCCACTGATTGGTGGATGCATTATAGAGGTGATGGTCCGATATTGAGGTGGGCAGCAATGAGGGTATTGTCGCAAACGTGTTCCTCGTCCAACTGCGAGCGAAATTGGAGCACTTTCTCTCTCATTCATACTAAGACAAGGAATAGACTAACTATGGACCGATTGGAAAAGTTAGTCTACTGTCACTACAACATGCGATTAAAGGTCAGGAATATACAGAGGACCAATCATGGTAAGCAATTACATGAAGTCTTAGATCCTCAATTATATGAAGTCTTACTTACATATTATACTAATTCATCTATCATATTCTACCTTACAGACAGTGAATATTTTGATCCCATCGAGTTAGATTATATATTCGAGGAGGATGACCCTTTGAATCAATGGATCGAAGAGAGAGAAGAGCCAGTCTTGGATACTGAGAACACTGAATGGCTGGACAATGCTGAAAGAGTAGCGGAGCAGTAGGCTTCCCAACTAGCGCTGCAGAAAAGAAGATTGAATCGTCATTCAGTGGTTGGATCTGATGACGAAACGCAACCCGGTAGTGATGATGGGAGTGGTGAGGATGTTGGTGGAGGGCATGATGGTGGAGGGGACGTTGGCACTAGTGGTGGAGGGGAGGATGCTGGTACCTCTGATCCTTATAGAGATATGGCGGCATGGGACGATGACTCAACACCGTTAACACAGTTCGACCCTCCTACATTTAGAATGGGAGGGGTTGAAGGAAGAGGAGTGTCAGAATCATATCAAACACCACCACCACCACAAGGTCCACAAGATGATACGGATATGGGTTATATGACTTCTAGCTTCGGGGGATTCAGTTTACAAAATACCGAAGATTCAGCAACTAGTAACCCATACTACCAACCACAACAAACCTACCCGGTGCCATATGACTTCGTTGGTCAGATTTTTGGAGGACAGGCCTTTACGTACTACACTAAGCCATATTCGTTGCTACAGCCTCAGTTTCAAGGGGGCACATATGATCATGGCTATCAATATGGCCAACATTATAGGCAAAGGCCGGAAAGCTTGCACACCGATGACGATGATGATCATGAGGGTCAAGAACCATCACGAAATTCAATGTGGCTCTAAAGTAAGTTTTTCATATACAATTAAATTTATTTTTATCAACATAGCTATTAATTTTGACAATATATAATTTATTTTTGTCAATATACATTGTAATTTAGTTTATGCGTGGCTACGTCGATCAAATTATGAAATATTGTTAATAAAATAGGCATGTGATCAGTTGGTCAAAAATAATGTTAGAAAATAAGTAAAAAATAAGTCACAAAATAGGCATGTGACTTGGGTTAAGTCGCAAAATAGGCATGTAACTTATATATTCATCTAAATAATGCATCAAATAAGTCAAAAATAAAAGCAAAAATAGTTGAAATAAATACGAAATAAATAAATATAATTTTTCAGATTTTTTTGGTATTTTTTGAGATTTTTTTGAGATTTTTTTTTTTGAATGTATCAAACCGATACATTCAATGTATCGCCGATACATTGAATGTATCGGACGATACCCGATACGTATCGTCCTGGAGGTCAGGACGATATGTATCGGATTTTCGATATTTTGACCCATGCTCCTACCACATGTGTCCAAATAGGGATTGGTTCATGTCTTATAAAGAGGTGGATGGTGGAACGGTTTCGATGGGTACCAATATGACCCCTAAAATAGTTATAAATGAGAGTATCAAAATAAAGATGTACGATGTGGTTGTGAGAATATTGACCAATGTATTCCATATTTCAGAACTAAAGAAAAATCTCATAGCGCTTGGTACATTAGACTTCAATGGGATCAAGTTTACAGCTAAAGGTGCAATTTTAAAGGTGATAAAGGGATCTCTGGTTGTGATGAAAGCGGGAAAGGTTATGACCCTCTACTTTCTATCAGGGAGTACAGTGATAGGTGGAATAACGATATCTAAGTCAGATGATAGCAGTTTGTCTTCTACACAGTTATGGCACATGCGTCTGGGGCACAAGTTAGAAAGAGGGATAACACAGTTGAGCAAGTAGTGCTTGTTGAAAGGTGTAAAGGTCAACAAAGTTAACTTTTGTGAGTATTGTGTCTTCGATAAATAGTGTAGGGTTAAGTTCAACACAATAGTTCACACTATAAAAGACACACTGGGTTATATCCATTCAAATGTATGGGGGCCTTCAAAGGTCCCTTCTAAAGGTGGTGTCAGGTACTTCGTCTCCTTCATCGATGATTACTTTCAATAAGTATGAATCTACATGATGAAGAGTAGGGATAAAGTGTTGGAAATCTTCAAGAGGTGAAAAGTACTATTTAAGAACCAGACTGGAAGAAAGGTCAAGCAATTGAGAACCGATAATGGTGGTGAGTACACCAATGGACAATTTTAGGAGTTCTATGAAGAGAATGGTAATGTTAGACACTTTACAGTGAATAATATATCGTAACAAAATGAAGTAGTAGAACGTATGAACAATACTCTATTTGAAAAGGTAAGATGTATGTTATCCAATGTGGGATTGGATTGAGAGTTCTGGGCCGAGATAGTCAGTACAACTTGCTATCTAGTAAATAGACCACCGTCTACAGCAATAGAGCAAGGCTCCGATTGAGATGCGCTCAGGAAAGCTTGCATATTACAGTGCATTAAGGGTCCTTGGGTGCACAACTTACTATCATGTCAGAGATAGTAAAATTGACCCAAGAGCTAAGAAAGCGATTTTCTTAGGTTATGCAAATGGTGTGAAAGGTTACAGATTATGGTGTCCTGAGAAGAATAAGGTAGTGATCAGCAGAGATGTAACCTATGATGATTCTGTTATGTGAACTTTGATCGGTTTAAAAATGTACCCTTACAAGTACACAAGATCTACTGTAGCATGGTGAAATCAAAGGTGTCGCACCCACAGGGAAGCGTGTAATTTAATTAATTTCTAAAGAGAAAAGACGCCTAAGAAAGTACCAAGGGAGAGAAAGCTAATTTACTAAATAATTATCACACAATTCTAGATGCAATGAAGGTAAATTAATCTAAAAAAGATCTAAATATGGGAAGAAGATGATGATTTAAGACTGATCAAGGAGTTAGATAACTATCGATTCTTAACTTTTCTACCATTAAACTCACAATTTCATATTATATCAAAACACTATCATTTATTAAGAAAATAAATGAATCGAGAAGAACATGACTATTGATCCGGTATACCCTATCTAAAAACTATGACTCAACCTATCATTGTGGTATGAATCATGTAAAAAGCATAGCGTATCTCAAGATTCTAAGTCACGACAATGATAAATCAATCATTCTGCAACCTAGATCGGCTTGCAGAAACAAATCTAGATGGAGTGCCTCTTTTATGGTCATTGATAACCACGATCAACGATTGTAAACGAGTACTCAATAATATTCAATTAAGTACACACTTTTGACATAATGATTCAATGAAAAATTATGAAATTATAGAATCAATAATAGAACAGTTACTTATCTAAGGTTCGCTTCCTCCTTGAGCAAGTGGTTTTAGCCGCTCATCCTCTGTGTACAAGCCCGTTGTAGATCCGAAGACATCATCTTAATAATGCTCTTTTATTTATCACAATATTTTTTCTTACAATGCTTTTGTTCCTAGGTACAATCTATGCTTTTAAAGTTGTAAAGAAGAAGAAGAAGTATCAAAACCTAAGACAATCTACTAAGAGAAGAAGAAAGACCTAAAAATAAAAGAGAGAATAAGAGCCAAGAGCCCGCAACTCTTCTTCTCTTAGTAGATTGTCTTAGGTTTTGATACTTCTTCTTCTTTACAACTTTAAAAGCATAGAGAAGAAGAAAGACCTAAAAACAAAAGAGAGAATAAGAGCCAAGAGCCCCCAAACCCTAAGCCGTAGCTTTGTTTATATAGGGAGCGGGCAAAATATTTTCCCTAATAGGCTCAATCGATTGAGATTAAAATCTCAATCGATTAAATTCAAATTCGAAATAAGGAGGGGAAAACTGTCTTTCTTGTCAATCGATTGAGATTTGGTTCTCAATCGATTGGCACATAAGGGCAAGATTTTCATTCTCCTGGTGAATGCTGGGCTAATTCACGAATTTCGATGCTTCTTTTGACCTCTTGATCCACAATTCTTGTGTAACCTTTAATTATCCTCTTTTAGGCTCTTTGACGATCCAACGATTAGAAACACCTGTAATCACTAAAACTATATAATAGTCATCAGAAGCTCTCATCGGATAACTAAATATAGGAATTAAGGTGTGAAATATGGTTATATTTCAGCACCGATCACACCCCCAAACCTACAGTTTGCTAGCCCTTGAGTAAAAAGAATGAAAAATAGCTAACAATTAACAATTAAAATGAATGCCACTTTTTTAGGGAACACGATTGCATTTAGCATATGTAATAAGCTTTTAAACCCCTAGGTGATCCCTAGTGGAGGAGTTGTGTTTCCTGAAGGTTTCCAATGAAGATACCTACAAACTTCATAAACTAATAAATTCCAAAAATTGTAATCATGCTCTTAGGTAGTCAAATGTCCATAAAATTTTTATAAAATGATCCCTACCATGCTAATTTTATTAATACTCATTCAATTCAATCTATTTTTTTTTTCAATAACTCATGATTCATGCCCTAAAGTATAATGCACTTACCACTGCTATAATTTCTTCATCAGATAATAAATTCAACTAGAAGTCTTTAGATCCCATGTCCTGACTCAATCCTCACAGTAGGTATACACTCAAAGCAAAATCACTCCGATGAATGATTTATATTTTCATCCACATGTGAGATGAAATTACAATGCAAATTAGAAAAATCTCACATGATATAAGAAAGACGATGTATAAAAGAATTTCAATAGTAATCTCATGAGGGTTGATGTTTGTATCATAAGCATGTTATACCAAGTACCGTAGTCATTGCATCATCACTCTCCACAAGGCATTTACCAATCGAAATCGGATCACGAAGGTCTTTTCTATGGTTGTAATGGGGCTCGGGTGAAGGTTATGAAAGAAAGGAAAATCGAGAATCAAATTTCTTTGAGAAACTGGAAAAAGAAATATACTTTGATTTTCTAACTTTGCACTTTTTCTTTCTCGGATTTTTCAGAATTTCTCTTTTTCTTTTCATCAACTTTTCTCCTTCTTTTCATTCCTTCCTTTTTTTTTTCTTTTTTTTTAATACCACCTTCTATTTTTTTACTTATTTCTCTCTTGCACATATTTATATTTTCCATTTTCTTTTTCTTTTTCTCTCCCCTTTTTCAAGTATATTTATGCCATTCCCTGCAAGCATTACTATCATACCTCTATTTTTTCTCTCTTACTCTCATCCCTCTTTCCTAATTTCTCAGAGATTGAAGGGTAAGATTATATATATATATATATATATATATATATATATATTTCAAACTTGTGTGGGGTATGGTTAATATAGTTTAATAAGGAATATTTAGGATAATAATTTTTTTCAATCAAGGCTCAAAGGGGGTGCAAAAAGGTAAATCAATATAAGGTGGGGCATTTTTGGCACAAATGATCCAAAGATGACCTTTGATTATTTCCTTTCAAGATGATAATAATGCATGTTTGTCTTGAGTTTAAACACAATGAGTTCTTGTGACAGCCCAGATTTCGGCACCCCGAAACCCGTGCCATCAGCACGATCATCTTGACCGTGCCCCTTAACTATGCACGGAACACTGGTATATCAAGCATAAAAAGAAGTAAGAACAACTTGCGGAATTTAAATCTAATTAGAAATACTTTTCAAAAGACAGTTCTACCCTCATGCCCCTACATGAAGGGAGAACCGATCCGAACCATCGATGATATAAATCATCACAGATGGTTCGCCCCAAAGGAATAATCCAAACTCTATACATATACATGTTTTCACAAAATAAAGGCTTGACATACCAAGCCGTACAATCTCTACTCAGAACTCCTCAAAGTAGCACAACGGAGTCCTCTAGAAGAAGTCCTCTGGAGGTGGCTCCAACTCCTCGCAAAGAAAGTCCAGGCTACGGATCGTCATCGTCCCCCAAACCTCTGCTACTAATGGACCTGCGACGTATAGTCTATAGGGTGAGCTACATCTAGCCCAATAGGGAACAAACATGCGAACATATAAGTTATAACTCACATATATTCTATGATATACCATGCATGATGTAACTATGGGCTTGTTGATAAAACAAAAAAGCATTCGCATCGTTGATTTCTTATGTTTTCATTTACTCATGAAAATGCTTAAAAGGCCTAAAGCAAAACTTAAACTTTCAACTTAAGTAATCCCCAGCAATATAGCATCGAGCCCCGATGAGCTACCCTTCATCGTCATCTATATAGATGCTTTAATGTATTCCCCGAATACCATATAGTACCCAAGCCCCTTTCCCCCGGGATTGGTGGCGGGTTTCACTTATCTCAATCAACACCCCGGTGTCCTTACTATGTACGCGTAAGCCACCGCACTGGCCTCGGGTTTCCCCGCGGTATCGGTCACGCATATCCTGCCGTGTGAGTGGTGGATATCCCGCGACGTCGTTGGGGTAACCTAACAAACCTCAAATAACAAAAATATTTGCCTTACATAGTTATTCACCGTAAGTGTGCTATCTTATATCGCTTAGGCCCTATCAAACATCCCTCAATCTCTGGATACATCCCTGGGCTGTATCCATTAACTTGCATCACACCTGCTGCTCTTATCTCTTTACTTCTCCTTCCCCTGGGGTTGGCCCATTCGCTTACTCTTATGAATGCCACACACACACACTTTTCACAATTCTTTGAGCAACAAAATAATTGAATTGAAATTTATATCACTACATACATGCTCTTGTAAAATAAAGTACATGTTCAAGGTGTTCCCTACCTCAAGTCTTTACTTGTTCAATGCATCAAGGTCCCACGTGGCTCCTTGTGCACTAGCTTACACGCACTCACCTATGTTACCACATAACGTGAAACACATCACAAAGGATGTAATAAAGAAGGTATAAGACCCTCCAAGAATCTTGAAGTCAAACTTAAAAGTCAACAAAATTCATCCCAGTCGATTAATCGAAATCCCAAATCGATTAATCGAACCTGGTTCGATTAATCGATTTCCAAAATCGATTAATCGAAGGTCAATATCGATTAATCGAAGTAATTTCGATTAATCGAAATTCTCCTAGAAAGTAAACTCACTTTAAGCGAAGTTTCCGTTCGATTAATCGAATCCAGTTTCGATTAATCGAAATCTTCTTTTCGCAAAGAACACTTACTATTCGAACAGTTCGAGTTTCCATTCGATTAATCGAATTCTGTTTCGATTAATCGAATTCTTCTGTTCGCAAAGTTCTCTTACAATTCGAACAGTTCGAGTTTCTATTCGATTAATCGAATTCAGTTTCGATTAATCGAATCTCTCCTTTTCGCAAAGTACACTTACTGTTCGAACAGTTGACTTTCACAAGTCGATTAATCGATCCCAATTCGATTAATCGAAAACTAAATCGATTAATCGAAATCCCATTTCGATTAGTCGATTTTCCTTAAATCATTTCCTCCAACCCTTGGGGTCCACTGGAGGTTCCCAGTCGATTAATCGATTTTCAAATCGATTAATCGAAATCCAAATTCGATTAATCGAAATCCAACTCGATTAATCGAAATCGTGTCTTCTGACCTTTCAACTTCCTGGCCAATTTCGACATCAAACCCAATTTCGATTAATCGAAATTGTCGTTCAAATTTCTTTTCGAGCTTTTCCCATACTTTTCCTCTATTTTCTAAACCATTATCCTATGATTTAACCCACATTTAACCACAACTTAACCCCTATGATCTATGCATCTTATTTACAAGAATTTACCTTGGATAGATCTCAAGTTGATTTCTATCGATAGTTGGAAGGCTAGGGTTTCTAGCTTTGGCTCTAACGGATCCCTTGCGTCGAATCCGGCCTCCTTAATGCTTGACTCTTCTTCCAAACAGTTGCAATAACTCTTCTCTCACTCCTCTCTCTTTCTCTCTCTTCTTTACTTCTCTCAACCACAAAAACATGAAAGTTAGGGTTTTCACCCTTTTTATCTTATTTCTTTTCTCAGTGTGGAACACATACACACCCCTCGGTGTATGTTACTCTACACACTCCTCTATCTCTCCATTCTTCTATACTGGTTCACACATCACATCCGCTCATCTCACTTTAAGTTCATCTTTGAACTATCTTATGGTCAAACCTAAGACCAATCGGGCACGGATCCCGAGGTCATAGTTTAACGTGATTTTTAGGGCTATTACAGTTCTAGTGCAATAATATAAAGCGTGCGAAATAAACAAACCGAGATGAAATGTATGAGATTTGAACAATTAAGCATAAATTTCAAAGATCTCTGAATTTATTTTAACACTTATCAAGAACGAGGAAAATTTTTTAAAGCTCACAGGGTTTAGTCTTTCTTAGGATCCTAGAATTTAAAGTTCTAGACTTAATTCTTAAACTTTGGAATTAAAGCATGATAACAACGTAAGATTCTTCGGACAAAGATCATGAAAATCATTATTCGACACATATTGAAATTAATGAGCATTTGTAAAATAAACCTGGTACTAAGATAATTTCTTTGTGAATTTTCGATTATTAACATCTCAAGGTCATGATATTACAATTCGGATTTTATAGGTTGACTAGAGATCAGTCAATCGATTGACTTATTGGCCTCAATCGATCGACTAATGCATGACTCCAATAGGTATAATATTGACAATTCTGCTGTCAATCGATCGATATTTTCAAATCAACCTTTAACCTGCTGGAAGTTTCTAGGCTAATGGCATTCAGTCGATTGATTGAGAAAATGGTCTCATTCGATTGACTGCTACGCTTTCAACTCCGAAAATATCCCTTGAAAAATATATATAAATATATATTTTTCTTAATGATTTTTTTTTTTTTTTTTTTTTAATAATGAATCTAATACACCACAACACTCCCAAACCTGAATCTTTCAATGTCCTCATTGGATGGATTTTTGGAAAGTGTATGAGACCCCCAAACCTGTTAAATGCAATTGAGGACTAAGAAGGCTGACCAGGTGAAAGGTATTGGGATTTGACATTAAAACTTAAAATAGAGACATTTAACTAAAATAAACTTTATTAAAATTGTAAATTACTACAATTATTGAAAACATAAAGAATTAATTAAAATAACCTAATCTAAAAAAAACAAACAAACAAAAGAAAATAAATTCTAAAAGATTAAAAATCTAAATCCTAAACTACTCCTATCCCTTAGTCATCATTGGAGGCCATCCCTTGCTTCGGCTTCGGGAATGCATAATGCCATATCTCCTCAGTGATTCTGACCTCGCCGGGTGGTGGTATGGGGGCTTGTGGTGGTGATGTTGGTGGGGTAGGAGGCGGCGGTACGAGTGTTGATTGCGAATTCAATTCCGCCCATAAGTAGGTCGGAATCAAATTCATTGTCGGGTTATTTTCGGCTTCGACGGAGTGAGCAAAATGTGGATGGGTGCGTGGGAGCGAAGTCGGGTGTGGAGATACCAAGTCAAGATCAATGATTTCTCGATTTGATAAATTGAGAGGTTGCTGTGGCGAATCTCGACGCAACCTCTTCCTTGCTGGTTCAGCGAGGCGTTTGGCTGCGGAACAGGTGCGGTATCGGATTGAAGCTATGGCGCGAAGTTTAGGGAAGATGGTTGATCTTCTTGACTGAAGGGATAATTTAAAAGCCTAACCTAAGGGGGTTTTAAATAGAGAAAAATTTCCTAAACACGGACCTCTAAGGACTCCTCAAATCTGGATTTTCGGGATTGAAAGACGTGTTCTTTTTGGAAACTTCATCAGTCAATCGATTGAGTCGGTGGCCTTAATTGATTAAGAAACCAAAAGTTGCTTTTCGCGGAGAGTTTCTGATTACAATCAATCAAAGTAGTTTTGGAAACTTCTATTCCTCAGAATCTATCGATTGAGATTTTTATTTCGATCGATTGATCTTATCCCACGTATACTGCAAAAATTAAGTCAACATGCCTCGAATTTTGAGAAATATATGTAGTCTTAGTGACTTTCTGGCCAAAGTTGATCGATTGAAGGCAATTTATCAATCGATCAACAGTCTGGACTTTCCATGCAAGATTTCAGAACTAAAAATTTTCAATCGATTGAAAAGTTCATGTCAAACGATTGACAGATGAATTTGTTCACCAATCCGAAATTTCACAGAAAAAATAACACTCCAAATCTACCGATCATCATTCATTCAAGCTTGATTTGATTGCAAAATGTGGCCCCACCATTACAAAATCCAGAATACTAAAAAGAAGTCCTACATACCTTCAATTCATCGATCACACAATAAAAACAACACAAACAGACTACCACACATAAAACACTAAAACATCATAAATAAACACTAAAACAACCACTAAACACTAAACAGCCAAACTACGCATCATCATCATCATCCTTAGGATCTCCCTCTCCATCCATCGCCACTCGCGCTCTTGCGATGAAGGCGTCAGCTTGTCTCGGGAATGATTCTTGGGCAATCCGCATGAGAAGGAAACTCTGAAATCGGGATTGTCGATCAATACCTCCAACCGTTGCACTCAACCCATCCATCCACGCCTTGAGGCGAGCAACTGCTGCCTTGGCATTAAAATCATGGACCTATTCAGGACGAGGTCATCGAATACTGTCACAATGGCGTTGTTCAAGGTTTGGTCGGGGAGGAGGAGGAGGAATCTCATCAATATCGAGAGGTGGTGGCGTAACCCTCAAAATGGCCTTAATGCTTTTTTCCCACACATTTGGGCCATAATGATAGAACTGCATGTCACCCATTTCTTCATCATCATAAATCGGGCACCCAACCTAGTCCAACATATGCATGGAATAGTATGGAAAGTAGAGTAGGATAGCGTCCCGCTTGTGTGGTGCAGCGGTGGTAGCGATGTCAATGTGACGTCTCCACATTGATGAGTAGTGAAATATGATATTATTTCACCCCTAAATACCTATATTTAGCCGTCTGATGAAGGCTACCTAATGAGATTTACTAGATTTGAAGTGTTTCAGGTAAATACAATCCAAGTTTCTAAAACCTAAAATTCGATAATGTCAAAACACGCAATTTTTTCTAGATCAAGAACTTGGTGCAATGATGCTCCATTTGGACCTTGAAACGTGGGTTTTAATTCAGGAAATTACAAAACAATAAAACCTACAGCTTTTATTAAAGCATCATTCACACCATCATTCGCCTAGAAAATGATTCAAATATAAAATATAACTCATCAATCCGCATACCCTATCTAAAAATAATGACTTAGCCTATCATCGCTATGAGTCAATGTAAGAAATTAGTGTATCTCAATCGATTGATCACATGAACATAATCCCTACTTAGATCATCATCATTCCAAATTGAGATTTAAGTCTCAATCGATTGAGGAATCAAGGTTAACAAGTGTTCAACATATTTTATAAAGGGAAACTTTGAGTTTTAAGAGGGATTCCATGATGACAATTAATTAGACTATAGTATTTTTTTTTTTGGATCGATCTTTTTTTTACTTTAGAATTTGGAGAACTTCTTTTCATTCAAGGGTTTTCTTTTCATTTCTTCTAGGGTTTCATCTTTTTACAATTTGCATTGTTTTTTTTCTAAATACAATCTATGATTTTTAGAAAAAAACAATTGTAAAGATCTTTGGAATAAATGAAAAGTGGAATGACTAGAATGAACAAGGAGATCATACAGAAGTTCTAAATTCCTACAAAGCCAAATTGCATAAAATCCCATATTTATGATTAATACCATAGTCTAATTATTGTCATCATGGAAACCGTTTTGCTCAAAGTTTGTGTTATTGAAAATATGTTGAATGCTTGTTAATGACCTATTGACCTATCCGATGAGATTTAAACTCAATCGATTGAATTTAAGTAGGCGATTATGTGTTCTGTATCTAAACATCTTGAGACCTAATTCTCAATACATGACTCATCCAAGAGCAATGAGTCATTTACATTAGATACAGGTCTCGATTTTGATGATCATAACTTTCTATCCCGAATTCGGATTGAAGCGATTCTTACGGCGTTGGAAAGATGACGATGAGCTATACAACATTTATGTTTTGGAAATGTCCTGAATCTGACGTCTTGAAGGTCCAAATGGAGCTGCAAGTCGCACCAAGTTCTTGATGACCCAAAATTGGAGTGTTTTAACATTATTTTCGGAATTCTTGGGCTGTTTTAGAAACTTGGATTGTATTTACCTGAAACACTTCAAATCTAGTAAATCTCATCAGATAGCCTTCATCGGACGGCTAAATATAGGTATTTAGGGGTGAAATAACATCATATTTCACTACTCATCACACCCCCAAACCTACACTTTGCTAGTCCTCGAGCAAAGCAAACTAAAGAAAATAAATGCCACTTTCATAGGGAGCACGATTGCACTTAGCATGTGCAACAAGCCTTTAAACCCCTACGTGATCCCTAGTGGAGGAGTTGTGTCTCCTGAGGTTTTACAGTGAAGTTACCCACAAACTTCAATACATTTTTGAAACCATCGATAAAATTGAGTTTTCAAAATATGATTTTGATAATATATATATTATTCAAAAATAAAAACATTAATTGTTTCAATATGTGAATCATCAATCTTAAATATTAATGTCATGTCAATCATGCTAGTATCCATTCAAATTAACCTAATGCTCAAATTGTTAGATAACTCATCCATTCATGCCTAAACGTAAAGTGTGTGCATACCAAAACCAAGATTCATCCATCTCGGAACTAGTCCAAACGGAAAATCGTCGGATCTGTTGTCTCGACTCAATCCTCACTTTAGGTATACTCTCGAAATAAAATCACTCCGATGATGGGTAATCTTTCGCACACATGTGAGAGATCAATACAAAACAAGCAAAAAGGTCTCACATGAAAAATAAAACACGATGTAATCAATGAACAAAAATAAATCTCCTAAGAACAGATACTTGTATATCCTAAGCATGTCATATCAAGTGTCATAAGTATCATATATTTACTCTCCACAAGGCAGTTACCAATGCAAGATTAGATCATGAAGGTCTTTTGTATGGTTGTAATGGGGCTCAGAAAATGGTAAGAAAGAAAGGGAATTGAGATTCGAAATTTCTGAGAAATTGGAAAAGAAACAAACTTCTGATTTTTCTATTTATCTTTTTTTTCTTTTCTAATCTCTCACTATTTTTCTCACTATTTTTCTATTTTTCTCAACTTTCTTTTTCTTTTGAATTTCCTTTTCTTGAAGCACCTCCTATTTTTCATTATTTTTCACAATTTTCTTTTTCTTTTTCTCTCCCCTTTTTCTCCCCTCTTTTTCTCCCCCCTTTTTCTTTTATATTTTTGCCATACACTCTCAGTAAACACCACAACTCAGTATCTCTCCACTTACTCTTTTTTCGTTCATTTTCATCCCTCGTTCCTAATTTCTCAGAAACAAGAAGGGTAAAACTGAATTTTCATAAATGGTGAAGGGTTAAAGGTTAACGTGGTTTATCAAAGAATGTATAAAGGTAAATTTTTTCAATAGGCTCAAAGGGGTACTAGAAGGATAAATTTATATGAGGTGGGGCATTTAAGTACAAATGAGCCAAAGATGGCCTTCAATCATTTCCTTAAAAGATGGTAACCTTGCCTATTTGTCTTGAGTAGATATACAGTACGTTCTAACACAATAATATGAATTTGATATCATGCAAAGTCACAAGTCAAAATAAAATATATGAGATTATGCAAAATAATTCGTATTCAAAGAAAACTCCGAGTTTATGTATTCACTCATCAACAACGGATATTTGGCTCTAAAGCTTCCTGGGTTTAGTCTCCACTAAGAACCTAAGATTCACCGTTCAAAACAGTTCATCGATTTCTAAGTCTTAGCTTGGTATAAGTGCAAAAATTCTAAGCATGAATATCAAAATTACCCACAAAATATCACATTAAGCTTCATTATTTTAGATACAAGCATTCAAAATCTGACATTGATATTATCAAAATTAAATTCACATGCATCATCAACTAAAGTTTGAAAACTATCGAAAAATAATTCATGTATGATGGTTCAAATTTTTTTTTTTTTTTTTCATATAAAAAAAAAATAAGAAAGTGATGTAAGATAGAGAATCATACCCCCAAACCTAAAAATGACAATGTCCTCATTGATTGAAATAAGTTGCGCACCCCCAAACCTATTGAAAAGTACCTCAACACAAAGATCAGGTGCAGAGAATATGTGCATCAAATTAGAACATGACCAAAAATAGATTGAAGGTAATGTGGCTACACTAATTTGGAAATTAAAAACAACCTAACTAAACTAAAAACTAATATTCTAGAACAAAACATACGAAAAGAGAAATCCTAAATCCTAAACTAAACCTGAGTCCAACTCCTTTAATCTGGGTCACTGAGGTGCATCGCCTCAATTTCGAACTGGGTCATCGGCTCAAACATTGGTTTAAGACGTTGCCCATTGACTTTGAAGACTTGATTGTCCTTGAGATTTCGGATCTCAATCGCACCATGTGCACTAATAGAAATAACTTGAAACGGGCCTTCCCATCGAGATTTCAGTTTCCCCGGGTGGAGCTTAAGTCTGGAGTTGAACAGCCAAACCTTTTGTCTAATGTGAAACTCTTTCCGAGAAATGGGCTCATCATGTAGCTTTTTGTACCTTTCTTTATACATCTTAGAGTTTTCATACGCATCATAGCGTAGCTCTTCCAATTCACTCAGCTGTAGCCTTTGATTTGATCCTGCCACTTGCATGTCAAAGTTAAATCTTTTGATAGCCCAAAATGCCTTATGCTTTAATTCAACAGGAAGATGGTATACTTTCCCGTAGATAATTCTGAACGGAGACATTCCAATTGGTGTCTTGAAGGCGGTACGATAGGCCCAAAGAGCATCAAATAGCCGGTTAGACCAATCTCTTCTATCCGGTCGCATCGTCTTTTCGAGAATTCGTTTAATCTCTCGGTTTGACACTTCCACTTGACTACTAGTTTGCGGGTGATATGGCATTGCCACCTTGTGGGTAACGCCATATTTCTTCATTAAAGTAGCAAAATGGCTGTTGCAGAAATGTGAACCGCCATCACTAATGATTGCTCTCGGGATCCCAAATCGGTTAAACACATTTTCTCTCAGGAATTTGACAACGACCTTGTGATCATTCGATCGGGTTGCCACAGCTTCTAACCATTTGGAGACATAGTCAACAGCTACAAGAATATATGAGTATCCGAATGATGGGGGGAAAGGACCCATGAAGTCGATCCCCCAAACATAAAAAATTTTAACAATTAAAATCGGATTAAGGGGCATCATATTTCATCGTGAAATATTTCCCACCTGTTGACATCGTTGGCATTCTTTGTAAAATCAAGCAGCGTCACGAAAGATGGAGGGCCAGTAGAATCCG
This sequence comes from Chloranthus sessilifolius, assembly GCA_021018995.1. Taxonomy (NCBI): domain Eukaryota; kingdom Viridiplantae; phylum Streptophyta; class Magnoliopsida; order Chloranthales; family Chloranthaceae; genus Chloranthus; species Chloranthus sessilifolius. Next base: position 140,055,777 of record CM037588.1, on the reverse strand, counting down.
CTTTGAAGGATTTTTTGTGCGGCCTTCTGTCCTTCGAAATGGCCTCCACAGGCTCCAGCATGGTAGAAATTGAAGACGCTTAGTTGCTCTTCTTCCGGTACACATCTCCTGATGATTTGATCTGAACAAATTTTGAACAAATGTGGTTCATCCCAAAAATAGTATTTTATCTGGGAGAAAAAGAGATTCTTATCATTCTTGCCCCACTGAGTAGGGATTCTGCCCGTGACTAAATAATTCACGATATTGGCAAACCAAGGGGCTTTCGTAGCCGTCGCATCAATTGTCATTAATTGCTCATCCGAAAAAGTGTCCTGGATAGGTTTAGGTGCAGAAGATTCTTCAGGCAAAATGCGAGATAGGTGATCAGCCACAACATTCTCTACTCCCTTTTTATCTTTGATTTCGAAATTGAACTCTTGAAGGAGCAAGATCCAGCGGATCAATCTTGGTTTGGCATCCTTCTTTGCTAACAAATATTTCAATGCAGAGTGGTCTGAAAAGACCACTATTTTTGATCCAAGCAGATGAGAGCGGAACTTATCCAGAGCATACACCACAGCTAATAATTCTTTCTCAGTGGTAGTGTAATTAAGTTGGGCATCGATTAATGTCTTACTGGCATAGTAAATTACGTGAGGTAATTTGTTCACCCTTTGCCCTAAGACAACTTCGATAGCATAATCAGATGCATCACACATGAGTTCGAATGGTAAAGAATAATCCGGTGGTTGGATTATCGGTGCATTTGATAAGAGCTCACGCAATTTCAGAAATGCTTTCATGCAATTCTCGTCGAAGTCAAAAGGAATATCTTTGCCAAGCAAGGTGCACAATGGTTTGGCCACCTTGCTAAAATCTTTAATGAATCTTCTATAAAATCCGGCATGACCCAAAAATGATCGAATTTGTCGAACACTCTTCGGTGGGGGCAAATTAGCAATTAGGTCAACTTTGGCCTTATCAACTTCGATTCCTTTCTTGGAAACAATATGCCCGAGAACAATTCCTTGTTGAACCATAAAATGGCTCTTCTCCCAGCTAAGAACAAGTTTGGAGTCCACACAACGTTGCAACACTTGTGCAAGGTGATTCAAACATGAACCAAATGTCTTCCCAAAAACAGAGAAATCGTCCATGAATACCTCGATGAACTTGTCAATCATATCCAAAAATATGGCCAACATGCATCGTTGGAAAGTAGCAGGTGCATTACATAAGCCGAACGGCATTCTACGATATGTAAAAGTACCGTAAGGACACGTGAATGTCGTTTTCTCTTGATCAGGTAGAAAAATGGGCACTTGATTGTATCCCGAATAACCATCAAGAAAGCAATAAAACTCCTATCCTGCTAACTTCTCGAGAATTTGATCAATGAACGGAAGGGGAAAATGATCTTTTCTGGTAGCTGTGTTCAATTTTCTATAATCAATGCAGACACGCCACCCAGTAGTTTCGCGAGTAGAGACCAATTCTCCTTCAGTAGTTTCTTTCACAGTGATTCCGGACTTTTTCGGAACGATTTGGACTGGACTTACCCATTCACTATCAGAGAACGGATAGATGATTCCAGCATCGAGTAATTTAATGATTTCCTTTAAAACGACTTCTTGCATGTTCGGATTAAGTCGCCTTTACGGTTCCCTCGATGGTTTACTCTCATCTTCCAGATGTATTTTGTGCATACATACTGATGGGTCAATCCCTTTTAAATCAGCTAGGGTCCACCCAATAGCCTCCTTGTGATCTTTAAGCACTTTTAACAAGTCATGCTCTTGTTCTTCCGACAACGTGCATAAAATTATCACCGAAAACGTTTCTCGTGGCCCCAGAAAAGCGTATTTGAGCGATTCAGGCAACTGTTTCAATTCCACAGTTGGTGGCTCCTTAATTGATGGAGTCGGTTCAGCTTTTACCCCAATGGGTAACGGTTCTATTTAGTCACAACTTCACATAAGTTATTATCTGGACATGATAAACTTGACTTATTCTCTTCTTGTTGCTTCCTTTCATATCGCTTTTCCTCATAGATGGCTAAGAAAGCAGTTTCAAGTTCTTCTTTGGTGAGCATTGATGGTAATGCTTCATCCACTACTTCGTCCATTTGATCGATGTAAAAACATTCGACCTCATCCTCGTTAGGGAAATGGTTCATCGCATGAAATATGTTCAATCTAACCTTCATGTTTTCAAAAGAAACGTCCATGACTCCCGTGCGACAATTAATGCAAGCATTGGCAGTGGCGAGAAACGGACGTCCAAGGATGATGGGGACTTGATTAATTGATTTAACAGGTGGTTCTATATCTAAAGCAGAGAAGTCCACTGGAAAGACAAACTTGTCTATTCCAACCAAAACATCCTCGATAATACCCCTAGGTCTTCTTTCTGACCTATCAACCAGTTGGAGTGTGACCGTCGTGGATTTCAATTCACCCAATTCGAGTTTCTCGTACATTGAGTATGGGATTAGATTAACACTTGCTCCTAAATCCAATAACGCTTTTCCAATTGGTTGCCCGGCAATGACACATGGAACAGTTGGGACTCCAGGGTCTTTCAATTTCTGTGGGGTTTCCAATTGCAATATCGAACTGACTTGATTAGTCAGGAACACTTTCTTTTAAACATGAGTACGTGCCTTTCTCTTACGAGTGCACAAATCTTTGAAAAACTTGGCATACTTAGGAACTTGTTTGATTATTTCAAGTGATGGAAGATTTATCTTTACTTGCTTGAATGTTTCAAAAATTTCTTCCATTTTTGCCGGTCCCTTTCCCATTCTAGATGGAGGAGGAGTTAGGCATTGAGGGAATGGTGCCTTTGGGACATAAGGTGCAGATTCAAATTCCGATTCTTTTTCACGTCCTTGTTGGACAGTTGGAAGTGACACTTCCTCTATTTCTTTTTCTTTTCCCTTCTCTCTTCCTTGCTCTTTTTCTTTCTCCTTTTCGTTCTCTTTTCCTTTTCCTTTATCTCTTCTTATCTCTAATTCTTTCTCTTTCGCTGCTTCTCTTTCTGCATCAACTTCCACAGGCATTTTCACTTGGTTATCAACTTCTCACCCACTTCTCAGCACCGTAACAGCTTTCAACTGTTGACTATTTGATGGTCCTTCATCAGGTGGTGCTTGACCTCGAGGATTGTTGACGGGTGGTTGGGAAGCCTACCTTCCTCTCGTTGACTCAATTGATTGGCCAATTGACTGACTTGGTCCATTATCATCTGCTGAAAAGATTGCATGCTTCGCATCACCTTTTCTTCCAGATCAAAATCTTTCGAAGTGCTGGTATGAGATTGATTAAGATTCTGATTGAAATTCTAATTTTTTCGGTATTCAGCATTTGGATGATAATACGGAGCATTCTGCTGGAAATTGGAATTCTGTTGGAAATTAGGATTATGTTGTGGACGAAAATTCTGCTGAAAATTTTATTGAAAATTTTGTTGTCCACTCATTGGATTAGATCTGAACTGTTGATTCACCCGTCCAGTTTGGTTTGATCCTCCCCATCCTAAGTTGGGGTGATTTTTCCATTTCGGATTGTATGTGTTTGAGTACATGTTCCTACCTTGTCGCTGATATGATTGAGTCAGATTCACTTGCTCTTGAGGAGTAGGTTCATCAGGAAGAAATGACAAGGTAGTAGGGCACTCGTTAGCCATGTGACCAGGGTGGTCACAAATTAAACAAGCAGCGGGATTGATGGGACTCTTAGCTTGCTTAGTTGCAGCTAACAACATGTTCATTTGCTTGGACAACATATCAACCTTTGTTGACAGATCTGACGTGTTGTTATTGACATCAAATAATCCATTTCTGGTCAACACATGTGATTTTGTTGCCACATCCAAATTAGTTCGCTCCATTGTCGCATTTTGGATTGAAGTTTGATATAACTTCTCAAACAATGCCCACAGCTCATTAGCCTCTTTCGTGGCACACGATCCTCCACAAGATGCATCAACCATGCGTCTCTCTTCTGGAATCAGTCCATTGTAAAAACTTTGGACTTGTTGCCACCTTGGAACTTGATGATTTGGACAACTCTTAATCAATTCCTTAAAGCGTTCCCAACATTCATGAAATGTTTTTGTAGGTTGTTGGGAAAAGAACTGGATCTTCTGACGCAACTCAATGGTTTTGGTCATGGGAAAATATTTTTTAAGAAACTGACGGTGTAGCTCTGCCCAACTCTGAATAGATTGCGGTTCTAAGGAATAGAACCACGTTTTTACTTTATCTCTTAAAGAGAAAGGAAAGAGTCGAAGCTTAGCTATCTCATCAGTGACATTGTGGACTCTGAATATTTTGCAGACCCCAGTGAATTCATTTAGATGAACGTGCGGATTTTCATTTGCCAAACCATGGAAAATTGGTAGCATTTGAATCATTGCTAATTTGAATTCATAGTGGTTCCTGGAATGGGATCATGCATGATACTATCCTGATCCTCGTAAAAATCAGGATCATTATAATATTCGAGTGTTCTAGGGCCCTCATTGTAATTGTTATTCCCATTATTTCCATTATTTTCATTATTGCCATTATTGACATTCTGGTTGTTCCCATTCATTTCTTGACTTTGATCAGCCATGGTATCAGTATGATGATACAAATTCCTTTAGATTCTGCGATTCTCTCTACAAGATCGTTCGATCTCAAGATTAAACGGTAGCAGATGTGGGTGATGAGAACGAGTAAAGCTCATGCACCACGCTCACAAATAGGGATCGAAGAATCCACAACAAACCCACAAAATTCAGCTTCAATCGATTGAAACAAGGATTTTCAATCGATTGACAGAAGCGCACACAAATTTCAAACAAATGACTTTATCAGTCAATCGATTGAAGAACTGTTCTCAATCGATTGAGATTCAAAGGTCAAAGCAAGTCAACACAGGAATTTCAGCCAAAATGGCAAGCTCAGAATTTTTGTCAATCGATTGACAGAGGAATGTCAATCGATTGAGAGAAACCAAAAAAATCACAACGAATGATATCCCAGTCTCAATCGATTGACAGAGAATGTTCAATCGATTGAGGCTATGATAAACAGTAGCCAAAATCAGAAGAAAAGAAATATATATATATATTTTTAAAATTAAAATTAAAATTTGAATTTAAATTAATTTCTTTTTTTAAATTCAAATTTCAAAAATAAAAATAAAAATAAAATTCAAAAATTAAAAATTAAAATTAAAATTTTAAAACCTAAAGTTAATCCTATAAAATCCTATAAAATCTCACCTAAAAGAGAAAAAGAAGGAAAAGAATAAAAGGTTCCTAAATTTCCTAAGGAAGGTGTCCTAAAAATCTAAACTTCCTAAAAGAGTCCTACAAAATCTAAAATAAAGAAGGTATCCTAAAAATCTAAACTTCCTAAAAGACTCCTACAAAAACTTACCTAAGAGAGAAAAATAAGGGAAAGAAGATTTTGCAAATAAAAAATCCAAATATTATTTCCATTTTCGTCTTTATTTTTTTGTCTTCATTTTTGTTTGTGTGAGAATTGAGTGTTTCTCAATCGATTGACTTCCATATAGTCAATTGATTGACCTTTGTCTCTCAATCGATTGAGATTTCCCTCTCAATCGATTGAGAATTCAAGCATCATCATCATTTTCATCCTTCTGTTTCAATCGATTGACAATCTTGTGTCAATCGATTGAATATTCCTTTGCTTTTGTGCATTTTCAGAATTTGAAGCGCCATCCGACACATCTTGTCATGGCAGCTAACTTTCAGGGCACGAATTGTGTCAATTGATTGAGTATGACCCCTCAATCGATTGACTTGATTGGTTATTAAAGGCTCCCGTTTCCAAGGGCACCTAACCAGTGCGCCTTTTCGTAAAAAGTGCGTCCTCAATCGATTGAGACAGAAGTCTCAATCGATTGACATTCAATGTGGATTAATGGACTAAGCCATGTCTCCTACGGATCTGCCAGATGTCGCTCCAACTTCGCGACGTGGGCATCCCAACCATTCTCAATCGATTGAGAATTCATTCTCAATCGATTGAGGCTCAATTCATATAAGTGGTGTCCCAAACCCGTGGAGCCCTCACCCGATTCCAAACCAATCCAATCCCAGCCAAGCTCGTATAATCTCCTCGTACGCGATCGAATGGCAGCGCCTGGCCCACCGCTCTTCCGTTCACTGCGTCCCGCCAACAATCCGATGCGCATTCCCAACGAGCACTATGTCGGTCGCTAGTTCCAAACGGAAAATTTCTTCGATCTAGTCAAGTACCGTCGCATCGCGGAATGTGCCCGCTCGATCGAATTCATTGAGGCCTTGCGATTGGAAATGTTGCTTGCCCCGCCACCCATCGATGTTTCTCCGCACATCATTCGGCTGTTTTATCAGAAAATGGTTTGGATACCAGAGACCCTATCACCAACCGGAATGCCCTTCATCACCATTGAGATTGATAATTGGCAATATAATTTGCATGCTGCTGATCTCGCGCGAGCCTTCAATTTCTACGAAGTTCGCCCTATGGACCACCATATTGATCCGGCCATTGTGCTTAGTCAGGACGACATGATCAATGACATGTGTGGCGGACGTCGTGGTATCGGTCAGTCCACAAAACGAGTCGTCTTACCAGTAGACATCTTGTTTTGGGACATTGTCATGGCGAACAATCTCTTACCACATGGCATGAAGACCGAGAGGACAAGAATTGGGTAATTGTACTTTACACTGCACATACAAACGCTTGATTCGATGCGCCAGGTCTGATGCTCGAGGAGATGTATCGATGCCACAGTGATATCGCCGGCACCGCCGTACCCGCAAAGCGTGCAGCGATTCTCCTCCATTTCCCACACTATGTGATGCACCTTTTGGATCACCTCAGCTGTCCCATTTACGATGATGAGGAGTTAGGCGACATGCAATTTTATCAGTATGGCGTCAATGTATGGGATAAGAGCATCAAAGCGATTCTTCGTGTGCAGCCACCCCCGATTGCCGTTGACGATGTACCTCCTCCTCCCCGTCCAAACCCCGCACAACGCCAACGTGGCAGTGTAAGACGACCTCATCCCGAAGAGGTCCTTGATTTTGATGCCGAGGCAGCTGTTGCTCGCCTCGAGGTGCGGATGGATGGGCTGAATGCGAGGCTTGGTGGTGTTGATCAACGGTCAAGGTTTCAAACTTCTCTCCTCATGTGGATGGCCCGGGAATCGTTCCCTGGGCGTGCCGACGAGTTCATCGAAGGAGCGCGAGCGGCGATGAACGAGGAGAGGGCCCCTGAATATGATGATGATGATGATGATGTTTAGTTTGTTTTTGTGTAGTTTTCTTTATTTTTATGTTTAGTGTTTAGTGTCTGGTGCTATGTTTTGTTTAGTGTTTTCAGTTGTTTAGGGTGCTTTTAATTTTTGTTTTTCGTTAAAATCTACTAGTGGTGTAGGGATCGATGGTGTAATCAATCAAGACCAATCAATGGAATTAGCGTTTCTTTTTGTGTTCATTTTTATGGTACTTCTCGGTTTTGTGCAAAAGTGCATCGGTTAATCGATTGAGGCTTCACTCTCAATCGATTGAGCACTTTACTTATGATATTCTGAAAAGCAATTCCTCTGAGTCAATCGATTGAGACACTTTTCTCAATCGATTAATTCCTAAATCCGAAAAGATAAACAAATTGCAAATTTCAGTCAATCGATTGACACTACATTGTCAATCGATTGATTTCTACATGGTCAAACTTTCAACCTGACACGTTTCTGAAAATCACTCGTGTTGAGAGTGGATTTTGTGTCGTGCACCGTCATCCTATGTTTACATGTGTGTCAATCGATTGACACTAAACTGTCAATCGATTGACTGATGCTTAATTCCTGAAATTCACACCGACCCATCCGAAATAAAAATTTTTCTTTAGAGTCCGTTTGTAGAAGGTTTCTTAGAGTCCATCTTTTAGGAGGTTTTTCTCTATTTATGGGTTTATTAGTGTTCTTTTAAGTCATACTATTCCTCCTCCTTCCCAAAAGTTTCCGCCATGTCTTCCATCCGGTATCGTACCCGATCTGCCGTGAAAAAGCTGACGGAGCCCATGCGCAAACGTGCACGTTATCACACTCCGCAGCCACCACTTGTTTTGTCCAATCATGCCGTCATCAATCTTGATGATGAATTCCCAATTGAAGTCAACTCTATTTTCACGCGCTCCGCCGAGGCCGCCTACGCCCCCTTTCCGCCTCTCGTACCACCACCTCCTACCCCACCATTATCACCACCCCATGCACCAGTACCACCTGCTGGCGAGGTTGGAATCACCGAGGAGATGCGGCGCTACGCGTTTCCAAAGCCGCGGGAAGACAGTTCCCCCATGGAAGACTAGAGGATTAGGATTTTCTGTTTTAGGGTCTAGTTTTCAGAGTCTTTAGGTTATATTTGCTTTTTATGTTTTAGTTTAGGTTTGATTTTGATTAATTTTAAGGTAGAATTTTAATTTTGCACTATTTGTGAGAGTTTTTCTTTATTCAATACAAATTTGTTTAGGTAAATATTTGTGTTTTTATTTTTGAACACCTTCTCTTTCACTTGATGTAGTTCTTTTTGGTCCTCTAGTGCATCAAACAGGTTTGGGGGGGGTAACCCCTCCTATTTCAACATCATCACCAATGAGGACATTGGACAGTTAAGGTTTGGGGGGTAAATTCGGTAATTTTCATGAATTTTCAATTTTTATGAATAAAAATAAAAATAAAAAATTCTTTTCTTCTGATTTTGGCTACTATTTATCATAGCCTCAATCGATTGAACATTCTCTGTCAATCGATTGAGACTGGGATATATTTTTTTGTGGAATTTTTGGATTTCTTTCAATCGATTGACACTTCTCTGTCAATCGATTGACAAGAGCTTCTGTGCTTGCCATTTTGGCTAAAATTCCTGTGTTGACTTGCTTTGACTTTTGAACCTCAATCAATTGAGAAATTTTTTTCAATCGATTGACTGATAAAGTCATTTGTTTGAACTTTGTGTGTGCCTGTGTCAATCGATTGAGACACTTGTTTCAATCGATTGAAGCTGAATTTTTTTAGGTTTGTTCTGGATTTGTCAATCCTTGTTTGTGAGCGTGGAGCATGAGCTTTACTCGTTCTCATCACCCACATATGCTACCGTTTAATCTTGAGATCGAATGATCTTGTAGAGAGAATCGTAGAATTCAAAGGAATCTGTATCATCATACTGATACCATGGCTGATCAAAGGCAAGAAATGAATGGGAACAACCAGAATGTCAATAATGGAAATAATGGGAATAACAATTACAATGAGGGCCCTAGAACACTCGAATATTATAATGATCCTGGTTTTTACGAGGATCAGGATAGTATCATGCATGATCCCATTCCAGGGAACCACTATGAATTCAAATCAGCAATGATCCAAATGCTATCAATTTTCCATGGGTTAGCAAATGAAAATCCGCACGTTCATCTAAATGAATTCACTGGGGTCTGCAAAATATTCAGAGTCCACAATGTCACTGATGAGATAGCTAAGCTCCGACTCTTTCCTTTCTCTTTAAGAGATAAAGCAAAAACTTGGTTCTACTCTTGAGAACCGCAATCTATTCAGAGTTGGGCAGAGCTACACCGTCAGTTTCTTAAAAAATATTTTCCCATGACCAAAACCATTGAGTTGCGTAAGAAGATCCAGTTCTTTTCCCAACAACCTACAGAAACATTTCATGAATGTTGGGAACACTTTAAGGAATTGATTAAGAGTTGTCCAAATCATCAAGTTCCAAGGTGGAAACAAGTCCAAAGTTTTTACAATGGACTGATTCCAGAAGAGAGACGCATGGTTGATGCATCTTGTGGTGGATCGTGTGCCACGAAAGAGGCTGATGAGTTGTGGGCATTGTTTGAGAAGTTATATCAAACTTCAATCCAAAAAGCGACAATGGAGCGAACTAATTTGGATGTGGCAACAAAATCACATGTCTTGACCAGAAATGGATTATTTGATATCAATAACAACACGTCAGATCTGTCAACAAAGGTTGATATGTTGTCCAAGCAAATGAACATGTTGTTAGCTGCAACTAAGCAAGCTAAGAGTCCCATCAATCCCGCTGTGTGTTCAATTTGTGACCACCCTGGTCACATGGCTAACGAGTGCCCTACTATCTTGTCATTTCTTCCTGATGAACCTATTCCTCAAGAGCAGGTGAATCTGACTCAATCATATCAGCGACAAGGTAGGAACATGTACTCAAACACATACAATCCGGAATGGAAAAATCACCCCAACTTAGGATGGAGAGGATCAAACCAAACTGGATAGGTGAATCAGCAGTTCAGATCTAATCCAATGAGTGGACAATAAAATTTTTAACCAAAAATTTAGCAGAATTTTCGTCCACAACAGAATCCTAATTTCCAACAGAATTCCAATTTCCAGCAGAATGCTCCGTATTATCATCCAAATACTGAATACCAAAAAAATCAGAATTTCAATCAGAATCTTAATCAATCTCATACCAGCACTTCGAAAGATTCTGATCTGGAAGAAAAGGTGATGCGAAGCATGCAATATTTTCAGCAGATGATAATGGACCAAGTCAGTCAATTGGCCAATCAACTGAGTCAACGAGAGGAAGGTAGGCTTCCCAGCCAACTCGTCAACAATCCTCGAGGCCAAGCACCACCTGATGAAGGACCATCGAATAGTCAACAGTTAAAAGCTATTACGGTGCTGAGAAGTGGGCGAGAAGTTGATAATCAAGTGGAAATGCCTGAGGAAGCTGATGAAGGAAGAGAAGCAGCGAAAGAGAAAGAATCAGAGATAAGAAAAGATAAAGAAAAAGGAAAAGAGAAAGAGAAAGGGCAAGGAAGAGAGAAGGGAAAAGAAAAAAAAATAGAGGAAGTGTCTCCCTCAACTGTCCAACAAGGACGTGAAAAAGAATCGGAACTTGAATCTGCACCTTATGTTCCAAAGGCACTATTCCCTCAATGCCTAACTCCTCCATCTAGAATGGGAAATGGACCGACAAAAATGGAAGAAAATTTTGAAACATTCAAGCAAGTAAAGATAAATCTTCCATTATTTGAAACAATCAAACAAGTTCCTGAGTATGCCATATTTTTTAAAGATTTATGCACGCGTAAGAGAAAGGCACGTACTCATGTTTCAAAGAAAGTGTTCCTGACTAATCAAGTCAGTTCGATGTTGTAATTGGAAACCCCACAGAAACTGAAAGACCCTGGAGTCCCAACTGTTCCCTGTGTCATTGGTGGGCAATCAATTGGAAAAGCGTTATTGGATTTAGGAGCAAGTGTTAATTTAATCCCTTACTCAATGTACGAGAAACTAGGATTGGGTGAATTGAAACCCACGATGGTCACACTCCAACTGGCCGATAGGTCAGAAAGAAGACCTAAGGGTATTATCGAGGATGTTTTGGTTGGAATAGACAAGTTTGTCTTTCAAGTGGACTTCGTTGTTTTAGACATGGAACCACCTGTTAAATCAATTAATCAAGTCCCCATCATCCTTGGACGTCCATTTCTCGCCACTGCTAACGCTTGCATTAATTGTCGAACGGGAGTCATGGACGTTTCTTTTGGGAACATGAAGGTCAGATTGAACATATTTCATGCGATGAACCATTTTCCTAACGAGGATGAGGTCGAATATTTTTACATCGATCAGATGGACGAAGTGGTGGATGAAGCATTACCATCAATGCTCACCAAAGAAGAATTTGAAACTGCTTTGTTGGCCATCTATGAAGAAAAAGGAACTGAAAGGAAGCAGTCAGAAGAGACAAAGTCGAGTTTATCATGTCCAGATGATAACTTATGTGAAAATGTGACTAAGGTAGAACCATTACCTATTGAGGTAAAGGATGTGCTGACTCCATCAATTGAGCAGCCACCAACTGTCGAATTAAAACAATTACCTGAGTCGCTGAAGTACGCTTTTCTGGGACCTCGTGAGACGTTTCCAGTAATAATTTCATCCACGTTGTCGGAAGAACAAGAGCATGAATTGTTGAAAGTGCTTAAAGATCATAAGGAGGCCATTGGATGGACCCTAGCTGATTTAAAAGGGATTGACCCATCAGTATGTATGCATAAAATACATCTGGAAGACGAGAGTAAACCATCGAGGGAACTACAAAGGCGACTTAATCCGAACATGCAAGAAGTCGTGTTAAAGGAAATCATTAAATTACTCGATGCTGGAATCATCTATCCGATCTTTGATAGTAAATGGGTAAGTCCAGTCCAAATCGTTTCGAAAAAGTTCGGAATCACTGTGAAAGAAACTACTGAAGGAGAATTGGTCCCTACTCCCGAAACTACTGGGTGGCGTGTCTGCATTGATTATAGAAAATTGAACACAGCTACCAGAAAGGATCATTTTCCCCTTCCATTCATTGATCAAATCCTTGAGAAGTTAGTAGGACAGGAGTTTTATTATTTTCTTGATAGTTATTCGGGATACAATCAAGTGCCCGTTTTTTCACCTGATCAGGAGAAAACGACATTCACGTGTCCCTACGGTATGTTCGCCTACCGAAGAATGCCTTTTGGCTTATGTAATGTACCTGCCCATATTTTCGGATATGATTGACAAGTTCATCGAGGTATTCATGGACGACTTCTCGGTTTTTGGGAAAACATTTGGTTCATGCTTGAATCACCTTGCACAAGTGATGCAATGTTGTGTGGATTCCAAACTTATTCTTAGCTGGGAAAAGAGTCATTTTATGGTTCAACAAGGAATCGTGTTGGGACATATTGTTTCAAAGAAAGGAATTGAAGTTGATAGGGCCAAAGTCGACTTAATTGCCAATCTGCCACCACCGAAGGGTGTTCGACAAATTCGATCATTTTTGGGTCATGCTGGATTTTATAGAAGATTCATCAAAGATTTTAGCAAAGTGGCTAAACCATTGTGTACCTTGCTTGGCAAAGATGTTCCTTTTACCTTCGACGAGGATTGCATGAAAGCATTTTAGAAATTGCGCGAGCTCTTATCAAATGCACCAATAATCCAACCAACAGATTATTCTTTACCATTCGAACTCATGTGTGATGCATCTGATTACGCTATCGGAGCTATCTTAGGGCAGAGGGCGAACAAATTACCTCACGTAATTTATTATGCCAGTAAGACATTAATCGATGTACAACTTAATTACACCACCACCGAGAAAGGATTGTTAGCTGTGGTGTATGCTCTCGATAAATTTCGATCTTATCTGCTTGGATAAAAAATAGTGGTCTTTTCAGACCACTCTGCATTGAAATATTTGTTGGCAAAGAAGGATGCCAAACCAAGATTGATCCGCTGGATCTTGCTCCTTCAAGAGTTCAATTTCGAAATCAAAGATAAAAAGGGAGTAGAGAAGGTTGTGGCTGATCACCTGTCTCGCATTTTGCCTGAAGAATCTTCTGCACTTGAACCTATCCGGGACACTTTTTCGGATGAGCAATTGATGGTAATTGATGCGACTGCTACGAAAGCTCCTTGGTTTGCCAATATCGTAAATTATCTGGTCACTGGCAGAATCCCTACTGAATGGGGTAAGAATGATAAGCATCTCTTTTTCTCCCAAATCAAATACTATTTTTGGGATGAACCATAATTGTTCAAAATCTGTTCGGATCAAATCATCAGGAGATGTGTACCGGAAGAAGAGCAATTAAGCGTCATCAATTTCTGTCATGCTGGAGCCCGTGGAGGCCATTTCAGAGGACAGAAGACCGCACAAAAAATCCTTCAAAGCGGATTCTACTAGCACTCCATTTTTCGTGACGCCGCTCAATTTTGTAAAGAATGCCGACGATGTCAACAGCTGGGAAATATTTCACGACGAAATATGATGCCCCTTAATCCGATTTTAATTGTTGAAATTTTTTATGTTTGGGGGATTGACTTCATGGGTCCTTTTCCCCCATCTTTTGGGTATTCATACATTCTTGTGGCTGTTGACTACGTTTCCAAATGGATTGAAGCTGTGGCAACCCGATCGAATGATCACAAGGTCGTTGTCAAATTTCTGAAGGAAAATGTCTTTAACAGATTCGGGTTTCCACGGGCGATCATTAGTGATGGCGGCTCGCACTTCTGCAACCGCCATTTTGCTATTTTAATGAAGAAATATGGTGTTACTCACAAGGTGGCAACGCCATATCACCCGCAAACTAGTGGTCAAGTGGAAGTGTCGAACCGAGAGATTAAACGAATTCTCGAAAAGACGGTGCGATCGGATAGAAGAGATTGGTCTAAACGGCTATCTAATGCTCTTTGGGCCTATCATACCGCCTTCAAGACACCAATTGGAATGTCTCCGTTCAGAATTATCTACGGGAAAGCATGCCATCTTCCTGTTGAATTAGAGCATAAGGCATTTTGGGCTATCAAAAGATTTAACTTTGACATGCAAGTGGCAGGATCAAATCGAAGGCTACAGCTGAGTGAATTGGAAGAGCTACGCTATGATGCGTATGAAAACTCCAAGATGTACAAAGAAAGGTACAAAAAGCTACATGATGAGTCCATTTCTCGGCAAGAGTTCCACATTGGACAAAAGGTTTGGCTGTTCAACTCCAGACTTAAGCTCCACCCGGGGAAACTGAAATCTCGATGGGAAGGCCGGTTTCAGGTTGTTTCTATTAGTGCACATGGTGCGATTGAGATCCGAAATCTTAAGGACAATCAAGTCTTCAAAGTCAATGGGCAACGTCTTAAACCAATGTTTGAGCCAATGACCCAGTTCGAAATTGAGGCGATGCACCTCAGTGACCCAGATTAAAGGAGTTGGACTCAGGTTTAGTTTAGGATTTAGGATTTCTCTTTTCGCATGTTTAGTTCTAGAATATTAGTTTTTAGTTTAGTTTAGGTTGTTTTTAATTTTCAAATTAGTGTAGCCACATTACCTTCAATCTATTTTTGGTCATGTTCTAATTTGATGCACATATTCTCTGCACCTGATCTTTGTGTTGAGGTACTTTTCAACAGGTTTGGGGGTGCGCTACTTATTTCAATCAATAAGGACATTGTCATTTTTAGGTTTGGGGGTATGATTCTCTATCTTGCGTCACTTTTTTTTTTTTTTTTTATATGAAAAAAATTTTTTTTTTTTTTTTTTGAACCATCATAGATGAATTATTTTTTGATAGTTTTCAAACTTTAGTTGATGATGCATGTGAATTTAATTTTGATAATATCAATGCCAGATTTTGAATGCTTGTATCTAAAATAATGAAGCTTAATGTGATATTTTGTGGATAATTTTGATATTCATGCTTAGAATTTTTGCACTTATACCAAGCTAAGACTTAAAAATCGATGAACTGTTTTGAACGATGAATCTTAGGTTCTTAGTGGAGACTAAACCCAGGAAGCTTTAGAGCCAAATATCCGTTGTTGATGAGTGAATACATAAACTCGGAGTTTCTTTGAATACGAATTATTTTGCATAATCTCATATATTTTATTTTGAGTTGTGACTTTGCATGATATCAAATTCATATTATTGTGTTAGAACGTACTATATATCTACTCAAGACAAATAGGCGAGGTTACCATCTTTTAAGGAAATGATTGAAGGCCATCTTAGGCTCGTTTGTGCTTAAATGCCCCACCTTATATAAATTTATCCTTCTAGTACGCCTTTGAGCCTATTGAAAAAATTTACCTTTATACATTCTTTGATAAGCCACGTTAACCTTTAACCCTTCACCATTTATGAAAATTCAGCTTTACCCTTCTTATTTATGAGAAATTAGGAACGAGAGATGAAAATGAACGAAAAGAGAGTAAGTGGAGAGATACTGAGTTGTGGTGTTTACTGAGAGTGTATGGCAAAAATATAAAAGAAAAAGGGGGGAGAAAAAGAGGGGAGAAAAGGGGGGGAGAAAAAGAAAAAGAAAATTGTAAAAAATAATGAAAAATATGAGGTGCTTCAAGAAAAGGAAATTCAAAAGAAAAAGAAAGTTGAGAAAAATAAAAAAATAGTGAGAAAAATAGTGAGAGATTAGAAAAGAAAAAGAAGAGAAATAGAAAAATAAGAAGTTTGTTTCTTTTCCAATTTCTCAGAAATTTCGAATCTCAATTCCCTTTCTTTCTTACCCTTTCTTGAGCCCCATTACAACCCTACAAAAGACCTTCATGATCTAATCTTGCATTGATAACTGCCTTGTGGAGAGTAAATATGTGATACTTATGACACTTGATATGACATGCTTAGGATATACAAGTATCTGTTCTTAGGAGATTTGTTTTTGTTCATTGATTACATCGTGTTTCATTTATCATGTGAGACCTTTTTGCTTGTTTTGTGTTGATCTCTCACATGTGTACGAAAGATTACCCATAATCAGAGTGATTTTATTTTGAGAGTATACCTAAAGTGAGGATTGAGTCGAGACAACAAATCCGACGATTTTTGGTTTGGACTAGTTCCGAGATGGATGAATCTTGGTTTTGGTATGCACACGCTTCACGTTTAGGCATGAATGGATGAGTTATCTAACAATTTGAGCATTAGGTTAATTTGAATGGATACTAGCATGATTGACATGACATTAATATTTAAGATTGATGATTCACATATTGAAACAATTAATATTTTTTTTTTTGAATAATATATATGTTATCAAAATCATATTTTGAAAACTCAATTTTATCGATGGTTTCAAAAATGTATTGAAGTTTCTGGGTAACTTCACTGTAAAACCTCAGGAGACACAACTCCTCCACTAGGGATCACCTAGGGGTTTAAAGGCTTGTTGCACATGCTAAGTGCAATCGTGTTCCCTAAGAAAGTGTCATTTATTTTCTTTAGTTTGCTTTGCTCGAAGACTAACAAAGTGTAGGTTTGGGGGTGTGATGAGTAGTGAAATATGATGTTATTTCACTCCTAAATACCTACATTTAGCCGTCCGATGAAGGCTATCTGATGAGATTTACTAGATTTGAAGTGTTTCAGGTAAATACAATCCAAGTTTCTAAAACAGCCCAAGAATTCCGAAAATAATGTCAAAACACTGCAATTTTGGGTCATTAAGAATTTGGTGCGACTTGCAGCTCCATTTGAAACTTCAAGAAGTCCGATTCAGAAAATTGCCAAAACATAAAAGTTGTAGAGCTCGTCGTCCGCTTTCCAACTCCATATGAATCGCTTCAATCCGAATTCAGGATAGAAAGTTATGGCTAAAAGACCGAGGTAGTGTCTGATGTAAAGTTGGACGGGAGTTCACGAAAATTGCTCTTGGATGTCAATCGATTGAGAATTAGGTCTCAATCGATTGACACATGAATACAACTTTTTCCCTACTTAAAATTCAATCGATTGAGATTTAAGTCTCAATCGATTGAGGTTATTAGGGTTAGAGGTGTTCGGCCATTATAAAAGGGAGGCTACGGTTTTAGAAGAGGGGATTAACTAGAGAGGAATTAATTAGGATTTTATTTTTTGCAATTTTAGGCTTTGTACTTTGGGAATTTGGAGAACTTCTTTTCACCTTTTCAAGGGTTTTTCTTTTCTCCTTCTTCTAGGGTTTCATCTGGGTAGATTGTACCTAGGATTTGCATTGTTTTTCTTTGAGAAAATCATAGATTGTATTTAGAAAAAAAAATAATTGTAAAAAGATCTTTGGAAGAAATGAAAAGTGGAATGGCTCTGAATGAACAAGGAGATCATACACCAAAGATGTGCGACTAAATCAGTAGATCGGCGAAGATGCGATCCCCAGATAAGTACCCATATTTATGATTAATACTATAGTCTAATTATTGTCATCATGGAATCGTTTTGCTCAAAGTTTGTGTTATTGAAAATATGTTGAATGCTTGTTATGACCGTTGATTGCGTGTATCAACGGCCGTAATCGCTAGATCTGGACCTGCAGACTGATCTAGGCTGCGGTGCGATTATGTGTTTACTGTTATGATCTAAACATCTTGAGATACGCTATGCTTCTTACATGGCTCATATCGCGATGATAGGCTGAGTCATTGTTTTTAGATAGGGTATACCGGATTGATGATCATATTTTATTTCGAATCATTTTTCTAGATGAATGATGGTGTGAATGATGCTTTAATGAAACTGTGGGTTTTTAATGGTAGGAAAGGGGTACAAATCTGGGGTAGCATGTTCCTTGATCTCATTTTAATATTGTTCTTAGATTAATCAGTACTTAGTTATTTAAATCAATTTATTTTTCTTGCATTTAGGAAAAGTGTGATAAATTTTGATAAAATTGAATCTGCCCTTTGGTACTTCCTTGGGGATGTTTTTAAGTCTCTAAAAGAATTAATTAAAAATTCACGTTTCCCTGTGGGTTCGACACCTTTGTTCTTGCCATACTGCAATAGATCTTATGCACTTGCAAGGGTTACACTTAAAATCGATCACACATCTCCTTAAGCATCAAACCAGCTGCGTCAAACCACGTGTTAATATGGGCCGCATAGAGTGCCGCCACCATGCTCTTTGTCCTCTCACTTTTTGTACCGTGTGGGAGCAAGTTGTTGGACATAACAATGTCCTAGAATAGAATATCCATAGGTAGGGTGCGCACTTAGTTGACATTCCCGAGCCGTGTCTTCCACCACACATGTTGTTGATCATGAGCTCCTGACTGAGATCAATGGCCGGATCGATATGGTGGTTCAATGGGCGAACCACATAGAAGTTGAATGCATGGGCGAGATCAGCGGAGTGCAAATTATACGACTAGTTATCGATTCGTAGGCGGATGAATGCAACTCCCGTCGGCGATTGTGTTTCCGGCACCCACTCCATATTTTGGTAGAATAAGCGTATGATACGCAACGAGACATCGATGGGTGGAGGTGCAAGCAAGATTTCTAGGTGCAATGCCTCAATGAGTTCGATGGACCGCGTAGCTTCGACGATACGACGATACTTTGAGAGATCGAAGAAGTTCTCCGTCTGACATTGTCGGTTCACGTAGTCATCATTCGGGATGCGTATCGAATTGTTGTCAAGACGTGGTGGTCGGTAAACCATTGGTCCAAGCGCCGCCATTTCGATCGTACGAGGAGAATGAAAGGGAATGTGGAAGGCTCAGATTGCAGGAGGCTTTTGCAGAAGGGGACCGCGGGTGATCCCTTTTTATATATATCTCGTCAATTGATTGAGAGCTTGAGTTCAATCGATTGACATAGCCCACTTCGCGGGGAATGCCAATAGGCAAGGGACGTGGGTGCGACGTGGAGCAACTTCCCATGCAATTTTAATGCCGATCAATTGAATTGTTACTGTCAATCGATTGACACAGAGCTTTTTGCAAAAAGTCATGACGTTTGACATCTTGGGAACCGGCGGCCCTAAGTGTCATGTCAGGTCAATCGATTGAGGGGTTAGTTTCAATCGATTGACATTATAATGCCCCTTGACCTAGCCGCCATCGAAAAGACACGTCGATTGACGCTTTGATTTTTGAAAACCTCCCATTAATTTGAAGTGAGTTCAATCGATTGAGATACCAGTTTCAATCGATTGACATTAATAATGTGCCGATTGGTTTGGCACAAGATTAAAGAGGTGAGATGATGATGACTTGAGACATCAATCGATTGAAAATGACAATTATCAATCGATTGAGCATTATACAAGGTCAATAGATTGACTTTTCTCAAGTCAATCGATTGAGAAAGACTCTCTACTTCTAACCCAAAAAATTAAAACACACTGGGTTGCCTCCTAGGAAGCACTGAGTTTATGTGTTGACAGCTCGACCATTTCTCTTTCACATTGTCAGCTCAATGAGATCTGTTACTTCAACCATCATTTGGAGTCTCGGCTCAAACATCAGTTTAAGACATTGACCATTTACTTTTAGGATTTGATCATCTTTCAAGTCTCTAATCTCTACGGCACCAAATTCGGATGAGGAAATGACCTGAAAAGGTCCCTCCCATCTTGAGCGCAACTTTCCTGGATGAAATTTTAGCCTTGAATTGAACAGCCAAACTTTTTTCCCTAGATGAAATTCCTTTTTGGATATTAACTTATCGTGAAGCCTTTTGGATCTTTCCTTGTAAAGTCTAGCATTCTCATATGCTTCATAGCGTAACTCATCAAGTTCGTTTAGTTGCAAATGAAGATTTGATCCAGTGGATTGCATGTCAAAATTAAATCATTTAATCGCCCACAAAGCTTTATGTTCATTCTCAACTGGAAGGTGGCAAGCCTTCCCAAAAATAAGCCGAAATGGAGACATTCCGAGTGGTGTCTTGAATGTTGTCCTGTATGCCCAAAGAGAATCCGATAGACGTTAAGACCAATCTTTTCGGTCTGTTCTGACAGCCTTTTTCAAAATCTGCTTGATTTCACGATTCGACACCTCAACTTGACCACTAGCTTGCGGATGGTAAGGTGTTGCCACTTTGTGAGTGACTCCATATCTTTTCATTAAAGTTGGAAACTGGCGATTGTAAAAGTGTGAACCACCATCACTGATGATAGCTCGGGGTATCCCAAATCGATTGAACACATTTACGTTATGGAACTTCACTACCACCTTGTGGTCATTCGATCTAGTGGCTATAGCTTTCACCCATTTCGAGACGTAGTCTATAGCCACAAAAATGTAGAGGAAACCAAATGACGGGGGAAATGGTCTCATGAAATCGATTCCCCACACATTAAAAATTTCGACAACCAAAATTGGGTTCAATGGCATCATGTCTTGTCTAGAGATATTCCCCAACTTTTGGCAATTTACACACCTCTTGCAATAATTCATTGCATCACGGAAGAGAGTGGGCTAGTATCCACTTTGTAAAATTTTTAATGCCATTTTTCATCCCCCAAAGTGACCTCCACAAGCCCCATTATGACAAAAATTTATCACACTTAATTGTTCTTCTTCGGGCACACATCGTCGGATCACTTGATCAGAGCAAAATTTAAACATGTGTGGTTCATCCTAGAAGTAGTCGTTCACTTGGGAGAAAAATAAAATTTTATCATTTTTGCTCCACTGCAACGGGATTTGGTTCGTAACCAAGTAATTGACAATATTTGCATACCAGGGAGTTCCATTTAGAGCCGCATGGATAACTATCAACTGCTCATTGGGAAAGGTGTCCGGAATGGGTTCTGCAGAAGATGTTGCCTTAGGAAATATACGAGACAGGTGGTCTGCAACTACATTTTTAACTCCTTTTTTGTCTCGTATCTCAAAATTGAATTTTTGCAGCAGCAGAATCCATTGAATCAATCTCGACTTTGTGTACTTTTTTACTAACAACTACTTAAGCGTGGAATGATCTGAGAAGACCACGAACTTCGACCCGAGCAAATATGACCGAAACTTGCCCAATGCATAAACTACAACCAATAATTCTTTCTCTGTGGTGGTATAGTTTATTTGTGCATCGATCAGTATTTTACTTGTGTAATAAATTACATGAGGTAATTTATCCACTCTTTGGCCTAGAACCACTCCAATGGCATAGTCTGATGTGTCACACATGAGTTTAAAAGGAAGCGAATAATCCGGTGTTTGGATTATTGGAGCATTTGACAATAACTCACACAGTTTCAGAAAGGCTTTTATGTAATCCTCATCAAATTCAAACAGAACATATTTTCCAAGCAAGTTGCATAATGGCTTAGCAACCTTGCTAAAATCTTTGATGAATCGGTAGAATCCCGCATGACCCAAAAATGATCGAATTTGACGAACACTTTTTGGTGGGGACAGATTAGTGATTAAGTCGACCTTTGCCTTATCGACTTTAATTCCTTTTCTTGATATGATATGCCCCAAAACTATTCCTTGTCGAACCATAAAATGGCTCTTCTCCTAGCTTAGAATAAGATTGGATTCTATACAGTATTACAATACCTGTGAAAGGTGATTCAAGCACAATTCAAAGGCCTTCCCGAAAATAGAGAAGTCATCCATGCATACCTCGATGAATTTGTCAATCATATCCGAAAATATGGCTAACATACAACGCTGAAAAGTGGTCAGTGCATTGTAAAGTCTGAAAGGCATCCTTCTATATGCAAAGGTGCCATAAGGGCACGTAAATATTATCTTTTTTTGATCTGATGGAAATACAGGCACTTGATTGTATCCTGAGTAACCATCAAGAAAATAATAATATTCTTGCCCTGCCAACTTTTCTAGAATCTGATTAATAAATGACAAGGAAAATAGTCCTTTTTGGTGGTAGTGTTCAATTTTCGATAATCGATACATACACGCTACCCAGTGGTCTCACATGTAGGCACCAATTCCCCTTCAGTGGTCTCTTTCACCGTAGTTCTTGACTTTTTAGAAATAATTTGAACTGGACTTACCCATTCACTATCAGAGATCACATAGATGATTCCAGTATCGAGTAACTTGATAATCTCTTTTAAAATGACTTCTTTCATATTTGGATTAAGTTGTCTTTGTGATTCCCTTGATAGTGTACTATCATCTTTCAGATATATTTTATACATACATACTGATGGATCAATCCCTTCAAAATTGGCTAGGGTCCATCCGAGAGCCTCTTTGTGATCCTTAAGCACTTTCAACAATTCATGCTCTTACTTTTCCGATAATGTAGATGAAATTATTATCGAGGGAATTTCTTGAGGTCCTAGGAAAGTATATTTAAGTGACGTAGGCAGTTGCTTTAATTCAATAGTTGGTGGCTGCTTGATTGATGGTGTTAGCTCATCCTTTACCTTAATGGGTAATGGTTCCACCGTAGCCTTAGTCTCACATGACTTATCATGTTGACTTGATGAATTCGTCCTCTTCTCTTCTGGTTGCTTCTTTTTAATTCTTTTTTCCTCATAGATGGCCAACAAAGGAGTTTTGAATTCTTCTTTGGTCAGCATTGATGGTAAAGCTTCGTCCACTACTTCATCCACCTGATCGATGTAGAAACAGTCAACCTCATCCTCATTGGGAAAATGATTCATTGTATGAAATATATTGAGCCTGATTTTCATGTTTCCGAAAGAAACATCCATGACTCCCGTCCGACAATTGATGCAAGCATTTGCAGTTGTAAGAAACGAACGTCCAAGAATGATTGAGACTTAATCTGTAGATCTAACAGGCAGTTCCATATCCAAGACACGAAGTCCACTTGAAAGATAAATTTATCTATTCCAACCAAAACATCTTCAATGATACCCCTAGGTCGTCTTTCTGACCTATCAGCAAGTTAAAGTGTAACTGTCGTGGGTTTCAATTCACCTAGTCTTAATTTCTCATATACTGAGTATGGGATCAGGTTGACACTCGCACTCAGATCCAGTAATACCTTACCAATTGGTTGCCCACCAATAACACATAGAGTAGTTGGAACTACAGGGTCCTTCAGTTTCTATGGTGCATCCAATCGCAATATCGAATTGACTTAATTAGTCAGGAACACCTTCTTAGACACTTGAGTACGTGCCTTTCTCTTACGGGTGTATAGATCCTTAAAAAATTTGGCGTACTCAGGAACTTGCTTGATTGTTTCAGGCAATGGAAGATTTATCTTTGCTTGCTTGAATATTTCAAAGATTTCCTCCATTTTTTACGGTCACTTCCCCATTTTAGAAGGAGTTGTCAGGCACTCAGGGAATGGTGCCTTTGGGGTATGGGGAGTGGATTCAAGTTCTGGGTCTTCTTCTTTTGATTCTTTTTCGGTAACTTCAGGAGATTGCACCTTTTCTTCCGTCTCAGACTCTTTTTCTTTTCTTTTTCAGCTGCTTTTTCTCCTTTTTCTAATTTCATTGGCATTACCACTTGATTATCAATCACTCGTCCACTCCTCAACACAGTAACAACTTTCAATTGTTGACTATTCGATGGCCCTTCATCAGGTGGTGCTTGACCTCGAGGATTATTGAGGGGTTGGCTAGGAAGCCTACCTTCCCCTCTTTGACTCAATTGATTGGTCAATTGACTAAATTGGTCTATCATCATCTATTGAAAAGCATGCATGTTTCGTATAATCTTCTCTTCCAAATCAGAATCTTTCGAAGTGAGGATCTAAGACTGATTGAAAATTTGATTTTTCTGGTACTCGAAATTTAGGTGATGACAATAAGAATTATGTTGAAAGTTAGAATTCTGTTATGGATGAAAGTTCTGTTGTCCACTCGTTGTGTTCGATTTATACTACTGGTTCACCTATCCAGTTTGGTATGATCCTCCCCATCCTAAGTTGGGGTAATTTTTCCATTCCGGACTGTAGGTGTTGGAGTATATGTTTCTAGCCTGTCGCTGATAAGATTGAATCACATTCACCTGCTCTTGAGGAGTAGGGTCATCAGGAAAGAATGATAGGATAGTTGGACATTCATTGGCCATGTGACCTGAGTATTCACAAATTATACAAGCAGTGGGGGTGATGGGAGTTTTAGCTTGGTTGGTTGAAACTAACAACATATTCATCTATTTGGATAACATATCAACTTTTGTTGATAGATCTGAACTATTATTGTTGACATCGTAAAGCCCACCTTTTGTCAACACATGAGATTTAGTTGTCATATCTAGATTAGCTCGCCCCAATGTCTCATTTTGAATTGAAGTTTGGTATAATTTTTCAAACAATACCCATATTTCATCAGTCTTTTTTATGGCACATGATTTACCACAGGATGCATCAATCATGCGTCTCTCTTCTGGAATCAGTCCATTGTAAAAACTTTGGACCTATTGCCACCTTGGAATATGATGATTAGGGCAACTTCTGATTAATTCTTTACAATGTTCCCAACATTCATGATATGTTTTTATAGGTTGTTGGGCGTAGAACTGAATTTTCTGATGCAACTCATTGATTTTGCTCATGGAAAAATATTTTTTTAGAAATTGATGGTATAGCTCTACCCAACTCTGAATTGATCTTGATTCTAAGAAGTAAAACAAAGTTTTCGCCTTATCTCTTAAAGAGAGAGGAAAGAGTCGTAACTTAGTTATCTCGTCGAAGACATTATGAACTCTGAACATTTTAAACACCAGCTCATTTAAGTGAATATGTGGATTTTCATTGGTCAATCAGTAGAAAATCGGTAGCATTTGAATAATTGCTGATTTAAATTTATAATGATTTCCTGGGATGGGGGCATGCATGATACTATCCTGATCCTCGTAAAAACTAGGATCATTGTAATGTTCCAATATTCTTGGGCCTTCATCATGATTCTTATTTTCATTTCCATGGTTATCATGATTATTCTCATGTCATTCTTGTCTTTGATCTGCCATGGTTTCAGTATAATGATATTGACTCCTTTAGGTTCTACGATTCTCTCTGCAAGACCTTTCAATCTCATGATTCAACACCCAAGATAAAAATTAATAAGTCCACAATAAATTCACAAAGAAAGTACTCCAGATTCGGTCGATTGAAGTAGTTGTCTCAATCGATTGAATAAGAACAGTGATTCACAAAGAACTTATCAGTCAATCGATTGATGTATCAAAATCGATCGATTGAACTTCAAAATTCAGGCTGGTCAGAACAGGAATTTCAACTGAATGACAATCAACAGAGGTATAGTCAATCGATTGAAACAGAATGGTCAATCGATTGACGGAATCCCAAAAGAAATTCACAATGATAAGCAAACACCAAAAATCCCAAAACTCAATCCATTGATAGAAAAATATCAATCGATTGATAACAGAAATTAGAATTCGAACAAATAAAATTTAGAATTAAAATTCGAATTTCAAATTAAAATTTAAAATTCAAAATTCAAATTTTAATTAAAATTTTCAAATTCAAAATCAAAAAAAAGATTTGAAATTTAAATTTAAATTTCAAAATTTAAAATTTTAATTTTCCTATATTAATTCAAATTCAAAATTCAAAATTTAAAATCTAAAAGAAGTCCCACAAAATCCTACAAAATCTTACCTAAGAGAAGAAAGGAAAGAAAAGAGAATCCTATACATCCTAAACAAGAAATTCTATAAAAGGCAATAACTAGAATTGAAAGATCCTACAAATCTTAAAATTTGTATAAATCTTAAAAGGCAATAAACTAAAGATCCTAAAAAAAAAAATCTTAAAGATCCTAAACTTGAAATCTTAAAAATAATTCAAAAACTCAAAATCAAAAATCAAACTTCAAATTTCAAATTTTAAAATTCAAAATTCAAATTTCAAGTTTCGAAAATCACAATTCCAAATTTCTAAAATTTAGACATTCAAATTTTAAAAATCCAAAATTCAAAATTTCAAAATTCAAAATTCAGGTTTTAACTTGTTGGAAATTTAAAATTTAAAATACAGAATAATCGATCGATTGATACTTTCGAATCAATCGATTGACACTTTCAAATCAATCGATTGACAAACCAGCAAGCAGCAATCACAGAACCCAGTCGATTGATTGAAAAAAAGAACTCAATTGATTGACTGTCAAACAAAATACAAAATCTATTTATAAATTGATAAAATTGCGTCGCCTCTTTGGCAGCGGTGCCAAAAACATGATCGATTTTAAAATATACCCTTGCAAGTACACAAGATCTATTATAGCACGATGAAATCAAGGGTGTTGTACCCATAGGGAAGTGCGTAATTTAATTAATTTCTAAAGAGAAAAGGAGCCCAAGAAAGTACCGAGGGAGAGGAAGCTAATTTACCAAATAATTACTACATAATTCTAGATGCAATGAGAGTAAATTAATCTAAACAAGATCTAAATATGGCAAGAAGATGATGATTTAAGACTGATCAAGGAGTTAGCTAACCATCGATTCGTAACTTTTCTATCATTAAACTCACAATTTCATATTACGTTAAAACACCATCATTTATTAAGAAAATCAAGGAGTCGAGAAGAACATGACTATTGATCCGGCATACCCTATCTAAAAACTATGACTCAGCCTATCATTGCGGTATGAATCATATAAAAAGCATAACATATCTTAAGATTCTAAGTCACGACAATGATAAATCAATCAGTGCCAAAGACGGCCTTCAAAGTGCCGGGTTCCTTACGAAACATTGGTATATACAAGCCTCTTTATTTCAAATGTTTTAAATACCGTTACTTGACAAGACGTCTAGGATGAACTGTTATCACTAATGGTTTGGGAAAGTTCTTATGTCCACGATTTGGCATGGGACAAGGACTGCCTTGCAATACCTTGATTATTTTTGAGATTTTATTTAGAGTAGCTACGTGTGCCTCAATTACAGTTTTGGCTTGTATATACCAATGTTTTGTAAGGAACTCGGCACCCTTGAAGGTCTCTTGATGGCCTGATTTGAGGTTTCAAATTGGTATCTGATTGGTATCGAGCATTTTCTTCGTGTTACGACTATCATATCGTCAGAATCTAGGGACTTCTGTTAACGAGATTATGGATTCTCATGCAGACCGTTATGTTTCCTAGAGGGAGAGGCCGACCCAGGGGTGGTCATGATAGGAATTTGCGCAGTAGAGATGGGTTCATCTCACCTACAAACAGAGTGCCATTGGGAAACAGGGAGATTCAGGAAGCGTGGGAGGAGAAACCAAACTCAAGCGAGGAGCAAGATCTAGATAGACAGGATCGAGATCGGAGGAACAAGATAGGGTGAGAGAGAAAATGAAGAAAGAGAAGAGCGTAGGATGATGCACACAATGAAAACCATGGCATCGCCATGGCACAATAACGGCGTCCTTGGCGGTCTGCAAGATACGAGAACCACAACGAACACCTACCCCTCCAATAGGACTTACACCTTCAGTGGCTTCAGCATTTACCGAGTTTAGAAGAATGAGACCTCCAAATTTTTCAGGACAAGCAGACACAATGGTTGCCGAAAACTGGTTGGGGGAAATGGAGAAGGTGTTTAGCGTACTGACATGCACAGAGGATGAGAGCGTCCGTTGGGCGGCATATATGTTAGATGGAGAAGCTGGACCTTGGTGGAAATTCGTTTCGCGAACAAGAGCACAAGAAACTCCAGATGTGCCGTGGACTTGGGACGAATTTGTAGAAGAATTCAATAAACAATATTTTCCTGAAGTTGTGAGAAATCAGATGGAGACCCAATTTTTACAACTAGCGCAGGGAAGAATGACCGTGAGAGAGTATGGAGTGGAATTCATGAGACTGGCTCGCTTGCCCAGGACTCGTAATTTCAGACGTGATGAAAACGAAAAGGTTCCAACAGGGCTTAAGGTCAGAAATCCGAGGAGGGGTTGCGCCCTTCCAGCTGAAAACCTATGGAGAAGTAATGAGTAAGGCATTGGTAGTCGAAGAAGAAAACAATAACCGATACCGTCAAAGGGAACCACAAGGTAGAGAAAGCATTGATCCAAGCAGGACGGGGAGTTATGAATCGGTATACAAGAAACCGAGGTTCGTAGCACCGAATCAGAGACAATCGTTCCAGACAGGGTATGGGAGAGCTGCACAGCAACCTACTCATCAAAGTTATCCGTTCTTTGGCATCGGGAAGACCGATGAGGTATCAAGGTCTGCTTTTTCAGAGGGCTACAACTACACAAGGTTTTTCGAGAGCTGCTACTTCATCACCAAGGGAAACTTGTGCTAAATGTGGCAAGTCCCACAAAACAACAGATTGTAGGCAGGGAATGCGAGGTTGTTTCAGGTGTGGCAAGATAGGCCACATGATTAGAGATTGCCCTGAGGCAGTTAAAGAAAAGACGGCCCCAACTTCCATGCCACAACCTATTCAATCTCGAAAGCCTGTTATTCGAGGGAGAGCCCTCTGTGATTCTTGTGAGGCGAGAGTGTACACGACATTATTCAAGGTGAGATCTCCTTTAAATTAGAGAATTTCGGTTGTAATACAACTCTAGATAAAGAATGGGCTTCCATTAGGATAAATATATAAATATCCATTATTAAACCTAAGAGTGAAAATTTTTCTTAGGTATATGTTATATACGTATATGCATGTATTGTAGGTGCACGTTCTGATTTATGAGAAGGGTGCTACGTAGCACATGACGACAGTCCGATAGACCGTGGTCTACCACTCTTTCATCACCCTAGATTTGCAAAGAAGATGAAGATTGTTAGAACCCGGACTTTGTGTTATCAGTGTCCATTCCAACAAGAGAATTAGTGGACACGGAGTTAGTCTGCAAATCGGTAGTAGTAAGCATTCGGGATCACGTTGTCCACCAAGTAGTCGCCAATTTAATATGGTTGGACATGCAAGGATTGATGTAATCCTTGGCATGGATTCCCCATCAACTGCGCCTTGATGGATTGCAAGGATAAAGTTATTGTTTTCTGTCCTAACACGAGGAGATCGTTTCGATTTCAAGGGGAGAGATCGACTCAGGTACCACTCATATCTGCAGTCAGAGCAGAACGTTTAATCAGAAAGGGGTGTAGCGGTTATTTGGCATTTTTGAAAGGAGATAAAGAAGAAAAGAATATTATCTCGAGATAGCGATGGTGCGAGAATTCGAGATGTATTCGGAAGAATTGCCGGGATTATCTCGAGAAGAGAAGTAGAATTTGCAATCGACTTAGCACCGAGAACGGAACTGTTTCAAAAGGCACCCTATAGGATGGCCCTATGAGTTGAAAGAGTTGAAAGAACAATTGCAAGAGCTCATGGACAAGGGATTCATACGACCAAGCGTGTCTCCATGGGGAGCACCAGTGTTGTTCGTGAAAAAGAAAGATGGGTCGATACGGTTGTGCATCGACTACCACCAATTGAACAAAGTCACGGTGAAGAATCGATATCCGTTGTCAAGAATAGATGACTTATTCGACCGATTGCGAGGAGCAAAACATTTTTTCCAAGATCGACCTAAGATCTGGTTACCATCGATTAAGAGTCGGGGCGAGGACATTGAAACGGCTTTTAGGACACGGTATGGACACTATGAATTTTAGTGATGCCATTGGATGTGCGAATGCACCGGCGTCGTTTATGGACTTGATGAATCGAGTGTTTAAACCATACCTAGACTCCTGCGTGGTGGTGTTTGTTGATGACATCCTAATCTACTCAAAATAAAAAACGGAGCATGAAGAACACTTACGTGTCGCTCTATGAACCTTGCGTGAACATCAAGTCATGCAAGCTGGCAATGTGAGTTTTGGCTAGAAGAGGTTAGCTTTTGGGACATGTCGTCTCCAAGCATGGTGTCACTTTGTAGATCTGCTAAGATCGAGGCGGTAGTGAGCTGAACGAGCAAAAAATCGTGAAGACATCCGATGTTTCCTCGGTTGGCGGAGTTGTGTCGACGTTTAAAGGGTTTTCAAAAATATCGGGACCTCTTCACAGGCTTACGAAAGGACTCAAGATTTGAGTGGAGTGAGGCGTGTGAGAAGAGTTTTCAAGAACTCAGAAGAGACTCACCTCGGCTCCGATGTTAGCCATTCCATCGAGCGGTGGAGGATTCGCGGTTTATAGTGATGCTTCATTATAAGGGTTGGGTTGTGTACTAAATCAATATAAAAGGTAATAGCTTACGGCTCGAGGAGAGTTGAAAAACACGAAAGAACTACCCAACACACGATCTAGAACTAGCGGCATCATATTAGCATTAAAGATATGGCAACATTATTTATCACGGAGAAACATTTGAAATTTTCATGACCATAAGAGCCTCGGATACTGTTTACGAAGGCGAATATGAGGCAGCGTAGGTGGATGGAATTCCTCAAAGATTACGACTGTTCTATACAGTACCATCCAGGCAAAGCTAACGTAGTGGCCGACGCCTTGAGTCGGAAAAGTTCGACCCAGTTGGCTAGTCTAATTTCGAGTATACATCGATGGAAGTTGTTGGAGGATCTAGCGTTATGTGGCGTAGACATACAGCCACAAGCTACAGGAGCCTTCTTAGCCAACATATCAGTAAAACCAGTGATATTTGAACACATACGAGAACTACAGATGAAGGACCCGATTCTAACAAAGATACACCAAAATGTAACCGAAGGTACTACATCTGAGTTTTCAATCAAGGAAGACGGTTCCTTAATATTCAAGGGGCGACTTTGCATTCCGGACAATGCCGATTTGCGGCGAACGATTCTTGATGAATCTCACAAGTCAAGCTATGCTATCCACCCGGGAAGCACGAAGATGTATCAAGATCTGAAAAATTCTTTGGTGGAGAGGTTTGAAACAAGATGTGGCAGAGTACGTGTCACGATGTTTGACGTGCCAACAAGTGAAAATCGATCATAGACACCCCGCAGGCCTATTACAGCCTTTACCCATACCGGAATGGAAGTGGGAATCTATCTCAATGGATTTCATAGTCGGTCTACCGCGAACTGCAAGGAGGCATTACGCCATTTGGGTAGTAGTTGATCGATTGACTAAGTCGGCACACTTCTTGCCGTACAATACGATGTACACGGTGGGAAGATTAGCAGAACTATATATGAAAGAGATCGTCCGGTTACATGGGATTCCAAGTAGCATTGTTTTAGACCGAGACCCATTATATACATCAAATTTTTGGAGGAAATTCCAAGAAGGAATGGGAACTAAGTTAGATTTTAGCACGGCGTTTCACCCACAAACAGACGGACAGACTGAGAGGGTCAACCAAGTCATTGAAGACATGCTTAGGGCATGTATGTTAGAATTGCAAGGATCATGGGATCAACACCTACCATTGATTGAGTTCGCTTATAATAATAGTTTTCAGACGAGCATCGGAATGGCACCGTATGAAGCCTTATGTACGGAAGATTTATGTAAGTCGCCAATCAATTGGGAGGAAATTGGCGAGAAATTTGTTTTGGGACCGAGCTACTTGAAGATACTGCTATTGTCCGCATGATCGGGGAAAGATTAAAAGGCGGCTCAGCGAGCTTGACATCAAGCGGACTAGTGTAGACTTTAAAGTGGGTGAGCATGTGTTCGTGAAAGTATCACCGATGAAGGGAGTGATGAGATTTGGGAAGAGAGGGAAACTAAGTCCCCGCTATC
Source organism: Chloranthus sessilifolius (assembly GCA_021018995.1). NCBI lineage: Eukaryota > Viridiplantae > Streptophyta > Magnoliopsida > Chloranthales > Chloranthaceae > Chloranthus > Chloranthus sessilifolius. Next base: position 140,023,846 of record CM037588.1, on the reverse strand, counting down.
TCGGACCATTTGAAGTTTTGGGTCGAGTGGGAGAAGTAGCCTACCGCATTGGTTTGCCACCATTGTTTGATCAGGTACACAATGTATTCCACGTATCGATGCTTAGGAAATATCTCAATGACCCTGATCACGTGCTGAGCGGCCAATCATTTGAAATGCATGAAGATATGACCATGATTGAAGAGCCAGTAGAAATCTTAGATCGAAAGGAACAGGTGTTGCGAACAAAAGTTATTCCCTTAGTGCTTGTTCGATGGAGGAACCATACGGCCGAAGAGGCAACATGGGAACGCGAGGCGGATGTTAGAGAACAATATCCCAAATTGTTCGAAATTGCCAACTGAATGGTTTCATTCTTTTGAGAATATGTGATTTCGGGTACTATGAAGGCTAGGTATATTTTCTTTTTAAAGATAGGTTGACTCCAAACAAGGATTGAACCACGTTGTCGTTGAACTCTTATTTAAATGGAACTAGTGATGAGAATCGAAACCGAAAACGAGCAAAGGGTACCAGAGAAATGTTTCTGGTCTCGCTCGAGCGACCCCTTATGTTCGCTTGAGCGAACTACATAAAAGCACATTTCCCTCTCGCTCGAGTGATAACTATTCCTCGCTCGAGCGAGGCATTTTGACCGCTCGAGCGACGCATTATAACCGCTCGAGCGAGGTTATAACATGTAATAGAACTATCTCTGTTCTCGCTCGAGCGAGAACTAATGACCGCTCGAGCGGGGCGGAACTATAAATATGGCAGAGGCTGCGCTGCTCATCTTCGCGAAAGGGAGAAGAAACGAGCGAGGGGTTAGGGCAAACGATTTTTGACATTTTCCGTCCGATTCCAACCAGATTCGAACAATCCGATCCGTTAAGACGACTCTCCTAGGTAAAATCTACCTATTCCTGAAATCTTTCCTTCCTTTTTAAGCCTTATTTATACTAAATGGCCTCGAGCCCGAACCCCCAACCTAAGAAACGGATGGCGATTCGATCACACCGGCGCAACAACAAAGCGCCCCAAACCTCTCAACCATCATCAAACCCGCCTCCACTCCAATCGCCGGATGATTGGTGGGGAGCAAAGACTTTGAAGCCGAATGGGAAATACATCCCTCATGCGGAGATCCGGCGTCTACCCGGTGGACATCGGACTTTCTCACCAACAACCATCTCAAGACCTTGCTTACGCCGTTAGGGATCGGTATTACGAGGCTAGTAAAATTTTTTACCAAATCCTAAACATGAAGCGTCGATGAGGACGCATTACTGGTTACCATCGATGGTAATAAGCTAATTTTCGGATGTCCGACATTTCCTCAATCATGAAATGTCCCACATCTACACCCCTAACCACTCATCCTACCACCTTTTACGGGAACGTAGATTTCCCAGCGATCATCTCCGACATCATCCTTTGGCGGCATGTCATATCGGGACAATCTATTACCCGATCACAACTACCGCCGCCCATGAGGCTTATAGATATTATCTTTAAAAAGAATCTACACCCAACCGGCCATGATCAAGAACGCCGAGATGCGTTTCTGCGAGCCCTACACACCGCATTTCACAATAGGTGGATCAACGCCCCTATGGTCATCATAAAGGGCATGGCGCATGCCTACAAAAGAAATGTAAGGGGTGCTGTCCCTCCACCAATCAACCGATTACCATATGCTCGGTTGATTTCCCGACTCTTGGACTCACGGAATGGGAAGGGAGGATTTAGGATCCGGGAGGACGAGTTGTTCCTCACTGATAACGTCGTCCCATACCTCGCCCAAGACTGGAGCCGAAACCTTAAGAGCCTGCAAACGAGCGTCAACAAGAAGAGAGACCGACAAGTCTCCCGATCAACCACCCATCAAGCACCGGTAGGACCGACCACTCCCTCTGCCTCAGTTCCGCAGCCCATACCCACTACCGACGCGGGCATGATGAGGGAGATCCTTCAGCAAGGGCGGGAGATCAGGTTACATCAGAGGTTCCAGGAAGCGCTACTTATCGACCTCATGGGCCAGACATACCCGCAGTCTTACATGCAGCGCGTGGGTGCCATGAGGGACGCTATTTTTGGAGCGTCAAGCTCCGGCCCGGCTACGAGGAGTGCCACAGCGGGTACCACAGCCGTCACGGTGGACGATGAGGATGAGGATGGCGAGGCGGACACGGCGGCGATACGGCAGAGGAGGACGAGGACTAGATAGTAAAAAAAAAAAAAAAAAAAAAAAAAAAAAACTTTGAGCACATTACATATAACATTTTGAGACTTTTGGTAAGGAGGTCGAAATTTTCTTCCAACTATCGTGACATGAATGTCACAAAGTTTTTTTGTGTAAATGATAAATATGTATGGAATGAGATGGCGATAATGTTTTACTGTTTGTTTTTTTTTGTTATGTGGAAATTTGCTGGCATGGCCAACACTTTGTTGTCATAAATGCGCAATTAAAAATCTTGTTTGGATATCGTCGAGTGGTACCTGTTTAAGAGAATAACATCGATTTTCGAGGACGAAAATCTTATAAGTTGGGGTGATTGTCACAACCCCAGATTTTTGAGATGAGTGCACGGCATGCTTTACACATAGATACATGTGTTTCACAAGGAGACCAAAACGAACCAAAGACACTAAGTGTGTATGTGGGAAACACACTAGCATATCCCTAACTTATAGATATAAAAGTGAAAGAGAGAGAGAGGAACCCTTACGTAATTCTATTCTAACCTAAATAGAGAGAAGGAGAATATAGAGAGAAAGAAGAGAAGAGCCTAGTAGAGAACTAGGGTTCGTTGGGACCCAAGTCAGCAAAGGAGATTAGAGGAAGAGACTGGAAGAAAGAACCTTAGAGGCCTATTGGCCTAGTAAAATTTCGAGTCGTGAACCGAACTTGCGCGTGAATCATCGTCAGAGGTACGTTAAGACATGATAGATGCCTAGGAATGTTTTAAATAGTAGGAAGAATGTTGGCTGAATATTTCTTTTTATGAGATTAAGGTAACAAGAAAGAAGGAAGCATGTTCTCGATCTGATCGAGGAACAAAATCATCGTTCCTCGCTCGAGCGGTCTAAAAGGCTCGCTCGAGCGAGGATGAATAGAAGAAAATATAACTCTGGGCTCGCTCGAGCGGTCCCCAAAACTAAAGGGAAGCTCGCTCGAGCGAGGGTCCACAATAATAATTTAAAAGCTCGATTTAACCGCTCGAGCGAGGTCAAGAGACCGCTCGAGCGAGGTCAAGTGACCGCTTGAGCGAGGTCAAGTGGCCGCTCGAGCGAGGTCTGGTGACCACTCGGATCTTGGTTTTCGAATACAAGAAACTTGGGGGTCATACACCCCAATAATGCTAGTGATTGTTCTAAACCTATTTTTGAAATGTAGGTTGATGCATTATAACCCTCTACGAGCAGGCGTGTCTTGAGATTCGTCGAGGTAGGGAATATTCTTAAAACATGTGCATTATCCCGTGAACTCATATGCGTAGTATAATCATTTTAAATAGTCATATATATATTTCATGAACCCTTATGATAGGGGTGTGTGTGTGTGTTACAACGTGAAAATCTTGAAGTCCCCAGGGGACGAAAAATCATGTAGTTCCATCAAAGAAGGGTGCAACAGCAGTATGGGGCATCCCAAGGATGCGGATAAAAACTAACAGAGAAACGAAGGTAATGTGATAAGGCCTAATGTAATATAATTAGCACAATCACGGTGAATAACTATATGTAAAGCACATTGATATTTTTATCATTTAAGGTTGATTAGAATACCCCACCGACGTGGCGGGATACCCACGACTGACTCGGCAAGATATTCGTGACCGGTACGGCGGCCAATCCGTATATTTATAACACATCCCAGGGATGTAGATTGAGAATAGACCCCGCCACCTATGAGAAAGGGGCTCGGCCAGTATTCCCAGGGAATACATATAACAACTGTCTAGTTAGACGACGATGGCGGGTATTCCATCGGGGCTCGATGCTATATTGCTCGAGGATTACTTAAGTTAAGATTTAAGTGATTAGGCTAAATTCACAACTAAACTAATAAGGAGATTAAACAAAACCATGCTAAGTAACGACCATAATCATTGGGTTATTCCCTGTTATTCAAATTGTTGTCCATAAGCGATTACCTTATAATTTCATGCTTGTTAAATTACTGACATATGTGTGAAGGTTGATCTATATGTTCTTTTTGTTTTCCCTACGGAGCTAGGATGTAGCTCACCCCCCTTAGACTATACGTCGCAGGTCCAGGACTAGCGGCAGCAAAGACTTCTGGAGAAGCTGATCCAAGGGCTTCGGTTTACGTGCCCACAGAAGAGTCAGAACCTCCCCCTGAGGAATTCTTCTAGGAAACCCGCTGCATACTTTGAGAGTGAGTTGAGAGTTTTATGTATGGCTTGGTATATCAAGCCTCTTTATTTCAAATGTTTTAAATACCGTTGCTTGACAAGACGTCTAGGATGAACTGTTATCACTAATGGTTTGGGTAAGTTCTTATGTCCACGATTTGGCATGGGACAAGGACTGCCTTGCAATACCTTGATTATTTTTGAGATTTTATTTAGAGTAGCTACGTGTGCCTCAATTACAGTTTTGGCTTGTATATACCAATGTTTCGTAAGGAACCCGGGGCACGGCCTTGAAGGCCGTGCTGATGGCACGGATTTCGGGATTCCAAAATTTGGGCTGTCACAAGATCGGCCTGCAGGAACATATCTAGATGGAGTGCCTCTTTTACGGTTGTTGATAACTACGATCTACAGTTGTAAATGAGCACTCGATAATATTCAATTAAGCACACACTTTTGACAGAATGATTCAATGACAAAACTATGAAATTGTAGAATCAATAATAGAACAATTACTTATCTAAGGTTCGCTTCCTCCTTGAGTAAGTAGTTTTAGTCGCTCACCCTCGGTGTCCAAGTCCGTTGTAGATCCGAAGACATTATCTTAATGATGCTCCTTTATTTATCACAATATTTCTCCTTACAATACTTTTGTTCTTAGGTACAATCTATGCTTTAAAAGTTGTAAAGAAGAAGAAATATCAAAACCTAATACAATCAACTAAGAGAAGAAGAAAGACCTAAAAACAAAAGAGAGAATAAGAGCCAAGAGCCTCCAAACCCTAAGCCGTAGCTTTGTTTATATAGGGGGCGGGCAAAATATTTTTCCTAATAGGCTTAATCGATTGAATTCAAATTCGAAATAAGGAGGGCAAAACTGTCTTTCTTGTCAATCGATTGAGATTTAGTTCTTAATCGATTGACACATATGGGCAAGATTTTCATTCTCCTGGTGGATGTTGGGCCAATTCACGAATTTCGATTCTTCTTTTGACCTCTTGGTCTATAGTTCTTGTGTAGCCTTTAATTATCGTCTTTTACGCTCTTTGACGATCCAATGGTTAGAAACACCTCCAATCATTAAAACTATATAACAGCCATTAAATGCTCTCATCGGATAACTAAATATAGGAATTAAGGTATAAAATATGGTCATATTTTAGCACCGATTAAACTTCTAATAAGCAAATCATGAAAATTAGAGAAGAAGTGGCGGAAGATCAGTTTGAAACTCCTACAATTATTACATTAGAGGAAAGTGTAGAAATAGTTAAGAGAGAGATAGAACAATCCTTAGCAGGTGCAAGATCCAAAAGGAATGTTAGAACACCAATTCCTTACGATTATAGGACTGTGGTCGCCTATGCATTGACGTTGAATGACAATGAGCCGTCTTCATTCAAGGATGCAATCAGTAGTAGATGTGCACGGGAATGGAAGACTGAAATGGGTGAAGAGATGAATTCTCTTTACAAAAATCAAACTTGATAACTGATAGAGTTACCTAAGGGAAATAGAGCAATTGGGTGTAAGTGAGTTTATAAGAAGAAAGAGGGTTCTCCGAAAAGTAGTTGTGTAAGGTACAAAGCATGGTTGGTAGCAAAAGGTTATGTGTAAAAGGAAGACATTAATTACACTGAGGTGTTCTCACGGGTTGTGAAACACACTTTAATCCGAGTTTTGTTCTCAATTGTAGCACATTTGGACTTAGAGTTAGAGCAATTCGATGCGAAAATAATGTTTCTACATAGTGATATGAAGGATGAGATCTATATGAACCAACCTCAAGGGTTCAAGTATTCTAGAGAAAGGAAGTTAGTGTGAAAACTGAAGAAGTCCTTATATGGGTTGAAGTAGTCGCCGAGACCGTGGTACAAGTGGTTTGACACGTTCATGGTAGGTCAAAATTATATTCGAAGTGAATACAACAACTATGTTTACTTCAGGAGGCTAGCGGGTGAATCATTTATTTACCTTCTCTTGTGTGTTGATGACATGCTTATAGCTGCAAAGAGCATGGTAGAGATCAACAAGTTGAAATCTCAACTTATCATAAAGTTTGAAATGAAGGATCTTCACACGGCGAGAAATTTTTTTGGGATAGAGATTCAGAGAGACAGAAAGAAATGACAGTTATGTCTAACGCAGAAGAGTTATCTGGAGAAGGTACTCTCACGATTTGGGATGGAGAACTCAAAAGCTATGAGTATTTCATTAGTAGCTCACTTCCGTCTTTGGCCTAGCATGTCTTCTATTATAGATGAGGAGTGTGATAGATGAGGAGTGTGAGTCCATGACTTGTGTTCCTTATGCGAGTGCGGTTGGTAGCTTAATATATGCTATGGTATGTACTCGATCAGATATTTCACAGGTCATTAGCGTGGTTAGCAGGTATATGACTAATCTGAACAAGTGGTGAAATTGATTATAAGGTACATACATGGTACCAAGGATGTCGGTTTAGTTTTTCGTAATAGTACATGTCATCAGTTATGCGGCTTCGTAGATTCATATTACGTGGGTGAATTGGATAAGCGTCGGTCTATAACAGGATGTGTGTTTACACTACCAAGAGGTCCGATTAGCTAGAAGCCGATGTTACAGGATACAATGGCTTTATCTACTACAAAGACATATTATATGACAGTAACAGAGGCAGTGAAAGAAGCATTGTGGCTTCAGGGCTTAGTTGGTGATTTTGGGATCGTACATGACAGTGTCGATATATTCTGCGATAGCTAGAATGCTATTTACTTAGTAAAGAATTACGTATATCATGCTCGTACTAAACACATTGATATACGATATCACTTCGTACGAGAAGTAATCGAAGATGGCAATATATCTTTGAAGAAGATGAGTACGAAGGACAATCTTGCGGTTTAGTTACTTGCCTCCTTCACCATCTTTTATTGTATAGGGTTGAGATCTGGGGTTGACCTACATACTAGTTGTCCTTTTTCAACTGCTTGGAGAGATTTCTAGCGAAAGAGGGTGTGACCCAAGAACCCTTCTGATGGTATGCTATGATCACCAAGGTTGCAGCACCTATTTTTCTGTATGTAAAAAGAAAGACCTTGTCATTTTTCCATAAGCAAAAGTATGAGAAGTTCTTAGGGGTCCAGTAGTAGATTATACTATGTCGGCATACCTGCAGCTGCGGGTGGATCCACCAGAAGGTAGGTCTTGTATGTCATTTGAGAGGAAACTGCAAAGGGGGAGGAAATGGTGGAGATATCAGCTAGATAGCCCCCTTCTTCTTTCCCTTATCCCGGAACTGGGGAGGAGGAAAGAAAGAAGCGATTCAAGAATTTTGTGGACGTATGGAGTTGGCAATTACATGGCAAGGTGTCATCATGATCCCCTGCGCACCGCCATTGAACTGGGGAGGAGGAAAGAAAGAAGCGATTCAAGAATAAGCGCCATCATGATCCCCTGTGCACCGCCATTGAACAAGCTCCATCAAAATCCATGCTCTAGCACCCACCAATACCAGGCAAGCTTATGATCTTGTATTTTAAATTTAATCAATGAAAACCACAATTTCAATGGCATTAGGATATAGTTAGTAATCTGTTATTGTTGTTTTCCACAATTTCAATGGCATTTGTTGGTAATGCTTTGTTAAGAGTGAGTAATTGATAACTAGGGTTTATTCTTATGTGCTTTTCCTTGTGCATTGCATAAATTTTAGGGACATGCTTCTAATCCCCCACGAAACACTAAATATCCACTACTAATCACTGCTGAAAATCATTGACTCTTTAAATCAGACTATGGAGATCCATTTTTGTCTACACAATGGATCTTGAGATCATGAGGACAACATCAGACGATTCGGTTTTCATCCATATTGCACATATCCACGAAAAATGATCATCTCATAATTGCGTTTGAGGTTTTCCATGATCATATTAATTTTTTGAAATGTGTGCAACATTGAATCAATATCTGATCGTCAGATGATACTCTCATGATCTCAAGATCCATTTTATGGAAGATTTGAATGAATGCTACTTCCATTGTCTAATTCAGAGGAGTCGGCATTTTTCAGCTCCGATTACTGGGAGTATTAAGTATTTCATGATGGTTAGTAGAAGCCCCAACTTTAACGTGTTATAAATAGAAATCGGATTAAATTTAGCCCCCAAACTCAACTCAGATTTGATACCCTAACATATATATATATATATATATATATATATATATATATATATATATATATATATATTCTATTTTTTTATGCCAATAAGTATTTTTTGAATATTTTATATTATACTTTTTTACAATAACTACTTACGAATGCTGGTTTTCGGATTTAATCATTTTTTTTTTTATGATATGTCTTTTGATTATTTGATCGATCTAATCAAGCTTGGCTGCTCGATTGACAATCAAATCTAATTTTTATAAAATGCTACTAATCTTACATGGATTTTGATTTGCAGATTATTTCTTCTAAGAGACCAGCAAGATTTTTGGCGCATCAAACTAGACATTAGAGATATCTGAGTCTCGAAGCCCGTGAAAAAAGTGATACTAGGTAAAAATAATTCTCATCGCTAGATTTCTGTTTATGTGGTATTGCAGTCTAAGGTGCTAGTTAATGACATTTTTGGGTTTTGCATTTTGTATATATTGGTAATTTGAAACTAACTCAATGGATTTGAACCGTCCAATCACTGCATTTTTAACTTCTATCATTAAAAATATATGAATTACTGTCCAAGTTAGAGTGCACAGATCAGATGGTTCAGATCAATATATGAATCACCATCTTCATAACTTGAATTCCTAAAGAACTTGTGCTACTTGGCATAATAAGTGGGCCATCATAGAATAATCTGTGAAGAGGCAGTCATCTGCAACAATTCTTTTATTAAAGCCAACTTAAATTTTCTGTAGCCTTCCAACTGCTCTATGTGCTGCTTGTAATACCTCTTTTGATAGCTCCCTTAGCATCTTAATGGTAGTCTTTGTGAAGCCCTTCACCTCTATGTGACTTTATTTATTTATTTTTTCTATGGCTCTTTCCCAGCCATCTTATAGACTGTTATAACAGTTATAACAGGTCCTTACCGTTAACCAGCCCTGAATTAGTGTGTTGTTAGCCTCCCTATGAAAAGATAAAATTATTATCCCTTCCCCTAAACTTTACCTCATGCTTCAAAGTAGGGACACAATGTAACCGATCCATCATTACCAGGAGAACTGTTATTTTTTAAACAAAAAGGGCATTTAGAATGGTTATAAAAATTGATTATATTCTTTTTCCAAAAATTATGTATGGCAACTTTTGGGTTTTCTATCTTCAATGACATTACTTAAATGCGACTTCTAGAATTTTTCTAAAGTTTAATCAAGGAGGTTTGGGACTATAAATCTGATATTCGACATGACGGATATGAGTTGGATTGAAAAGAATGTATATAATTCTTTAATGATTAGATGCATTAATTATGAGTAAATTTTAACTAAGGTGTGGATTACATAAATAAATTATTTACTATATTTATGAAATAGGGTTTCTGGAGAGTACGGTAGAGGTGTGAAAGAATTCATCAACCTAGCTATAGCTCGTGGAGCCTCTGTTAATGGGAGGTTGAAGTGTCCATGCGTTAAATGCCAAAATGGACGATTTCACGATACAAAGACAATAGAAGACCATTTGATATGCCCCGAGATTGCTCGAACTTAAATCAACTGGTTTTACCATGGGTGGGGAGGAACCACCTCAATCAAGTTCTGCAAGGGATAATATTCTTGATAGTGAAGCTGAAGAGCCTGATACGGGTGATGACGTTGCATGATGCGTTTGGGGTACAACTCCCAGATGTAGCTTCAGATGGTATTGAACCTTAAATAGATCATTTACCTGAAATCAATGCTGTCAAATTTTACAAATTGGCACATGATGTTGATCAAGACCTCTACTCGGGATGTAAATCACACTCAACGTTGTCTTTCCTTGTTAGGCTATGGCATGTCAAATGCCTTGGAGGATGGAGCAACAAATTATTTACTATGCTCCTTGATTTATTAATAGAGGTACTCCCTGAGGGATCGACGTTACCTGAAAGTTTTCACAAGGTAAGAAGATTATTTCGAACTTAGGATTAATAAGTTATAATAAAATTAATGCTTGCCCTAATGATTGCATATTGTATTGGAAAGAGTCTGTGTACAAACAAGTATGTGATGTTTGTGGTACCTCAAGATGGAAGTATCAAGACGAGCATTTAGAAGGCAACAAGAAGAAGAGTCCGACAAAAATCTTGTGTCACTTTTCAATCAAACCGTGTCTTCAAAGGTTGTACATGTCCTCGAAAATTGCATCTAACATGAGATGGCATGATGAAGGTTGCACGAAAGATGGGATGTTATGACATCCTGCAGATTCTCCGGCTTGAAAACATTTTGACCTTGTCAACCTAGCATTCACAACAGACTCACGTAGGTTAGACTTGGGTTAGAAAATGATGGTTTTAATTATTTTAGGACAATGAGTATTGTGCATAGTACTTGGCCTGTGATATTGATTTCATACAACTTGCCACCATGGATGTGCATGAAGCAATCAAACATGATACTTTCGTTACTTATACCTGGACCATCTAGGCCTAACAGTGACATCGACATTACTTAAAGCCATTGATAGAGGAGCTGAAAGAATTATGAGAGTTTTGGGTTGAGACATATGATGCTTCAAGGAGGGAGACATTTAAATTGCATGCAGCCTTGCTATGGACTATTGACAACTCTATGAATTATGATGTCCTAACCTATTACAAGTGAATAATGAAAATTACAGCACTAGTATAGAATCATTCCCACCAGGAAGTCTGATATAAAGACTTTTTATTTGCCTTTAAAAATATAAAGAATAATTTTTTAAACTAAAGTGCAGGAAAATAAATTGCAAGAAAATAAATCTAATCCTCCTCCTTCCAGATTTTGGTCGTCAATCACAATCCTTCAGATTTCGGATGCTTATGAAATTAAAAATACCATTATACCATGTCTCAATCTCTCAGATCTTAGGCGTTAATTAAAATCTAAAATCCTTCAATATAGACTTATACTAATCTGCAAAGCTTCTAGAATTTAGGTGTCAATTAAAAACTAGAAGAATGCAGATGAAAAAGAAAATACCATTACACTAATCCTCAAATTCTCAACTGTAATCATCAATTAAAATCAAGAAAATTTGGATGTTTTCAAAGCAGGAAAAATGTATAAAAATAAATCTAAACTAGAAAGAAATAAAATTAATCTTTCATCTTCCATTCACAGTCGTCAATTGTTCCTAAGAAACTATGGATACTTTACTCTAAACTACTCTAATTAAGGGTGATCTTCTAGAATCTCAACCTTAGTCTTCAATTGCTATTGGGAATTCCTTGGATGATTATTCTGGGTGTCAAACTCTCTTATTTATAGATCATAAGGAGTCAGTTTACATTATTCAAATCCTAATTATAGTAAATTACTAAAATAAATGATTCCTAAAATTTTAAAACTTCTAATCCTAATTTTCCTTACTTAAAATAGTAGATGCACACATGACTCTTGTCCTTATTTTCAGCAGCAAAGATCTTAGCCAATCTTTTCAAATCCGTAGAATGCAAGACTTATATTTTAAGAGTTCTTTCTATTCTGTGTATGGCAGTGCAACTCTCACGTGATCAACATTGTTGTATGAGCTTATAGTCCAACATTGTGAATACGATTTCATTTTCCTTTAGTACAATTCCTCGCTCTTCGATCAATCATAATTCAGCACATTCTCTTCATTCTGTGAGCTTTCATTCTGTGGAATTGTAAGTACGATTCTCTGTTCTTCTAACTTTCGCTCATCGTGTTTATGATTTCTTCTTTTATCAGTTGCTTCTACTACGATTTAGATCGTAGTTACGTACAATCGTCTTTTTACTACTTTTTGAGTTCATTTTGGCTTTTATTAACAGTTTTGCTCTATTCTGCTTACTGTTTTAAATATCTGCTTATTAACATCTCATTAGTAGCAAACTAAGGTCTAGGATCACAAAGTTAAGGGTGATAAAATAGTAAATTTTATGACTGATCAATCAGCAATGATTTTCCAAGGTATGCTATGTTATTAGGTTGGAGTACAAAAGTGAAGTTGGCATGTCCTTCCTACAACAAAGACACATGTAACTAGTACTTGCGAAATGGTAGAAAGCAATGTTATATGGTCCATCGTCGATTCTTACCTTCAAATCTTATATTTCGAAAGCCGAAACAATCTTTTAACAGAACGATAGAAGTCAGACCAACTCTAATTCCAATGACTAGGTCAGATATATTGATTGAGTTTGATAATGTTACTCATAATTACGGAAAGTAACCTATGAGAAAAAGATTAAGAACTACGGAGCATGTCAACATGCCATAAAATTTGAATGTCATGCATATTGAAAAGAATGTTTGTGATAATTTTCTTGGAACTCTCCTTGATATTGATGGGAAAATGAAAGATAATTTAAAGTTGCCTGAAAGAAATGAATGTGAGACATGCTGTACACCATCGAATAGATGCAGAAAAAATTGAGCGTATCTACCAACTACGTGTTACTTAATGAATAAAAATGAGAAAGAGAGGTTCTGTAAAATTTTGAAGAGTGAAAATTCTAGATGATTACTCTTCTAATATAGGAAGATGCGTTAATGTTAGAGAACACAAAATATCTGGATTAAAATGTCACGATTCACATGTCATAATGCAATTATTTTTACCTATAGCTATCTAAAAGACATTGCCCAAGAATGTAGCTTCTACAATAATAGAGTTGAGCACATTCTTTCGTGAACTATGCTCCAAAGAATGTCGGATTGATGTTTTGTAATGTCTTGAAGAGCGGATTGCTTTAGTCCTTTTCCATTTAGAGTGAATTTTTTCACCTACATTCTTTGACATTATGATGCACTTGCCCATACACTTGGCATCAGAGGCATTACTAGGCGGACTCATTCATTATTGTTGGATGTATCCCATTGAAAGGTATGATGTTGCAATAGTATATGTTATTTAATTATTTATCAAACATTTTAAGATTTCACTCACGTAAGTCAATTTTGTTTTAGTATTTAGGTATTTGTATACATTGAAATCATATGGGTGTAATAGAGCTCAACCCGAGGGGTCTATTGCAGAAGGGTACCTCGCAGGTGAATGTCTAACATTTTGTTCTCGCTACTTTAACAATGTTGAAATGAGGTTCAACCGACCCCCAAAGAACCCTGATGTTGTTGTGATTGGGAATGCCACACAATTCAAACTTAGTGCTATAGACTGGACACAAGCACAACGCTATTTGGTATTTAACCATGAGAATAGCGCAACCTATTTAAAGTAAGACTCCACACATTCATAAATGTCTTTTATATACCCACTCAATGCCTGATGCTCACACAACATTCATTTCATGCAGGCATCATGATGGAGAGTTTATAATGTCATATCCAAGAGCAAGTCCCCATGAAAGGAAAAAAATTTAGAATGCGCAATTTGTTGATTGGTTTAAGAAACAAGTGAGTTCAAATTATTTTAATAAATCAAGAGACACATTATTTTAATAAATTTGCTAGTATTTTGACCTACTTACTCACTTCTAACAAATTCAAAGGTTACAAAAAAATCAAAATAATTCAATATCGGAAGAGATTCATTTGCACGGTGAAGGACCACTTTTTGAAGAGAGAAGACTCACCAGTAACACTATTAATGGATATAAATTTTGAACTGTTGATAAGGAGAGGAGGGCTAAAACCCAGAATAGTGGTGTTGCAGTCACTGTAACTACTACGAGTTATGCAAGTACAAAGGATATAAGGCCCATCATAGGAGAGATAACTTATTATGGATGTCTAACGGTGTAGAAACCCAAAATTGGACCAAGGCTCGATTGACCCATACTTCAAAAACGGCGTACTTTTGAGGTTCCAAAAGCACTCCCGAACCCTTAGAACTTAACCCAAACCTTTAAAACCCTTTTCGGACCCTTAGAACCCTTCCTGGGCCCACAAGTCATCCCACGGAGGCTCGAGACCCCAAAAGATTGCATTTCACGGATTCATGATGTTGTGCAGCCCTTGAACTTTCAATGGCCATAGCTTTTGATAGAAAACTCCGATTGACAATTATGATATATATTTTTGGCGTAGCTCAAGCCAATACATCCATTAGGAATGAGTAAAAAAATATTTTTTTACATAGAACCGGCCCCTAGCGCGGGCCCTAACTTCTCAAGTTGAAAAATCCCATTTTTTTTTACAAAATGGTTGATTTGAAAATTGAGGGTTTGACCTGCTGACCTTCCAAAATTTTGGGATTTATTTCTTTAGGACCCATATTCCCCTTTAGACCCTAGAATTCACCCTTTTGTCATTTACGTCATCACCCCATCATGCACCATTAAAATCCAACTCCCTCTTCTCCAAGTCCTTAAAAACCCAAAAAACCTTAGATCCCAACATTATCTAATTCTTCTTAACCTCCATTAGGGCCTTAATAGCTTCCCTAATCCCCTCCAACTCTATAAATAGAGACCCTCCTTCCTTGTTTAGGACACCTTTTTCAAAACTTAATGCAAAAACTCTAGAGAAATAGCTCCTCATCTCTAAGTTTTAAACCTTCCAAGCTTTCAAACCCTAGCCTAGATAATCATCATGCCATCATTCCATACTTTCCAAGCCTCCAAACCTTAGAAGTTAGTACCCTTCCCTAACCCATAGTGCTACTAGAAGCTCACTGGTGTTGCTCTCACGCGAAGATCTGACAACGGTGCTACAAGGATTCGAGAGCTCCGGCTCTCCCCTCTATTCCTCTCCCTTTTTTTTTACTTTTCCTCTATCCTATGATTTGAGCCGTTACGCCGTCAAAATTTCGTTGATTGAATTATATATATATATATATATATATATATATATATATATATATATATATATATATATACATTTGGTCATAATAGAGACTGCCTACAAACGGGTCGATCGGGTGCCTAACACGTTCCCGATTGATAACCGAAGTCCTTACCCAAGAGGTTTTGGCATTGACAGGTAATTCAAAGTCATATCTTGCACTTCGGTGCTCACGGTATTGATTTTGGGTATCCCGGGACGTCAAAAGCTCTGGGTGTTGGCTCTATTTTTTTAGTGAGCGCATCATCGAAACCAACCCGCAAAATCCACGATTGAATAGATGGCGACTCCGCTGGGGATATTGTTTAGAGCTTCTACTTAAAGTTTGCATGTGTTTTATCATTTTTTACTAATTTTTGTCTCTTTTGGCCTAGTCATTTGACTGACACCCTTTTATGTTTGCTTGCTATTTACCCCTACGATTTCGCATTTTTTTACTTACCTCTACGATTCCACATTTTTTACTTACCCCTACGATTCCGAATATTTTTACTTACCCTTACAATTCTCGTCGTTTACCGCCTAAGTCGTTTAGCGGGCCTACTTGATAAATTAGATTTAAATTTTCATCATTTACCGCCCAAGCCATTTGGTGAGCCTACTCAATAACTTAAATTTAAATTCTTGTCATTTACTGCCCAAGCCGTTTGGCGGGCCTACTTGATAATTAGATTTAAAATTATTGCTATTTACGTTTCGACACTTTATATTTTTCGCTTAGTCACTTGACTGGCCCCGTCTTTTCTCTTACTACTTGTCATATTTCACCTTTGAACACTGGCGCGCAGTGGCGACACAGGACTCTCACAACCCGAATTGAGAACAGTGGTGAAAGCCCCACTTTTGGACTTAAGCGAACATCCCTTAAAATTTAAAGCTAAAATAAACCAAGACGGGAGATAATAATTTTGTTTATCACGGGTAGCTTTTTCAAAGGGTTGAAAAATTAGGCAACGATACACCCAACCCGGTTCCAAGTAGAGTGACAGCTCTCATGGTGATGATCTTGAAAAGAACCACCCCATCCAGTATCTGAGAAGGCGCTCGCACTGGAGTTATATCGGTTGGGTAACTGAACTTGTTACGAAGTCTTAAAACCCTGGGGAGAGCGTTAGAGGAATCGAAAAAGCCTTGTATCCTCTAAGCAATAAAGGAGGGACTCGATAAAAGTTAAGAGAAAAGTCCCTCGTATGTTGGTTTCGAGATCCCTAATATTTCCTACATTCTAAAGTGCCCAGACACTCTCGTTGGCCAAGAGAGGTCACCCCCTTATTGGCTCTTATGAGAGCTCGGGTCACCGCGTGGAAATCCGTGCCCTTAAAGATCAAGAGATTTCTCTTTGATTCTTAAGGAGGGCATCCGGGTCCTGCCATAGGAAACTTTGGGCTTTGGGGGTGTTAAAGCCATCTAAGAAGGGAGTTTCAAAAAGAACCAAGAAGAGGTAAAGAGAAAGAAATCCTAAAACAAAATTTGTTCAAAAAATTTTTTTCCAATAAAAACCATCATAATATATATATATATATATATATAATAAACAAAGGGCTTGTGGTGCCATAACCATGGCATCACCGAACCCGCCATCATCCCGTAGGGGAAGAAGAAGGAAAATTTTTAGTCCTCGCCCTAGAAATCCATACCACACCCTCTTCCGAAATATGTCTTGGGCAGTCGACCCGGCTTACGTCAACCCAGATTCATCCCCACCACATTCCCACATAGAGGACATTCTCATCCCCACTCCCTCCACCCAATCTCAATTTAACATCACCGGACCCTTCGGTGCACCCATTTTCACGTCCGTATCTACCCAATATACACCCCATTTTCCACCTGACTTTCCTTCCACAACAAACTAAGAAATACCCCATTTTCCCACATCAACCCAACCTACACCTCATTTTGCTATATCAAACCAACATACACCCCATTTTCCTCCTCATCAACCCAACGTACACCCAAATTTTCCCCCACATCAACCCAAGTCATGCCCAATTTTCCCATATAGAAGCTCGGGGATATGTGCCTGGGCATAGAGATATCTCTAGCTAATTGATATGAGCGCTGCACGTAGTGCCCTTTTTGTGAAGTGATGGGTGGCATGGGGCCCACTTTACTAACTAGGGTTATACTTTTAAAAGTTAAATACCTTACAACCATCATTCTTGACCTTTTTAAAGTCTCTTTCTTTTCTTTATTTTTTCAAAAAAGTGTCAAACTTACTTTTTCATATATATTTTACTCAAAAAAAGTGGCGCCCGATAGCGAAGCGCTAGCACCTCGGGTAGCGAAGCGCCAACACTCCGAAACGAAGCGTCGACGCTTTGTTTATGGGCGCCGGCTATTCGAAAAACATAAAATAAAATTGATCGAAGCGCCGACACCCTAAAACGAAGCGCCGACGCTTCGTTTAGGGGCACTGACGCTTCCATCAAATATATATATATATATATATATATATATATTCCGAAGCGTCGACGCCCCTAAACTAAGCACTGGCGCTTTGTTCTAGGGGCGCTGGAGCTTCCATAAAAGGAAAAAAAAAAAAATTTAAATCAAAGTGTCGACGCCCCTAAACGAAGCGTCGTCGCTTCTCTGTAGAGGTGCTAGCACTTCACTACCGGGCGGCAGTCGCTCATTATTTTTATGTAAAATATACCTGAAAAAGTAAGAACGACACTTTCTTAGAAAAAGAGATAAGAGAGAAAAAAGAAAGAGAGTTTAAAAAGACTTGTAAAAAAGTCAAGAATGACGGCTGAAAAGGAATATAACTTTTAAAATATTTTAAAAGTTTAACTCTGATTAGTAAAGTGGGCCCCATACCACCTATCACTCACAAAAGAGGTGCTACGTGTCGCGCCCATATCAATTGGGGTAGACATATCTACGTCCAAACGCATTTTCACATTTTTCATATATATATATATATATATATATATATATATATATATATATATATATATATATATATATATATCCCAAACAAATCAACAAAGAGCTTGTGGTGCCATAACCACGGCATCACCGAACCTGCCATCATCCCGTAGGGGAAGAAGAAGGAAAATTTTTTGTCCTCACCCTAGAAATCCATACCACACTCTTGGGCAGTCGACCCAGATTCATCCCCACCACATTCCCACATAGAGAAGATTTCCATCTCCAATCCCTCCACCCAATCCCAATTTAACATTACCGGACCCTTCGGTGCACCCATTTTTCCTCCGTATTAACCCAATATTCACCCCATTTTCCACGCGGCTTTCCTTCCACATCAAACCAAGAAATACCCTATTTTCCCACATTAACCCAACCTACACCTCATTTTCCTATATCAAACCAACATACATCACATTTTCCTTCCTCATCAACCCAACATACACCCAATTTTCCCCCCACATCAACCCAAGTCATGCCTAATTTTCCCCTTACCTCAACTCAAGATACACCCAATTTCCCCCTCACATCAACCCAAGTCATGTCCAATTTTCCCCCTCCATCTACCCAAGTTATGCCCAACTTTTCCCCCATGTCAAACCAAGTGCCACCACCACCCTATACATTTCCTCCATCAAGAGAACACTCCGCATCCCAATTTCCCCCTCACATCAACCCAAGTCATGTCCAATTTCTCCCCTACATCTACCCGAGTTATGCCCAACTTTTCCCCCATGTCAAACCAAGTGCCACCACCACCCTATACATTTCCTCCATCAAGAGAACACTTCGCATCCCCTCCCATAACCGACCCCCTAGTCATGATGGAAGAGATGATGAGGGCGTTCACCACATAAAAGGCTTCTCAAAACATTCCTAACCCACCCCAAACATCTTCAAACCTCCAACAAAATTTCCAAAATCTCCATACCCCATTCACCCAAATTACCAATCCTAACTAACCCCCCATAATCTATACCACCCAAGGCTCCCATCATCAACTATGGAGTCATCCAAGTGGCCCACACAACCCACATGTCCAAACCCAAGCCCATTCTGGCTCGAAACCAAGGGCCACATTGCCAAACCTCTCACAATTCCCCCAATTCCCCACCTACAATCATGCCCAACAAACATATCCCATCTCCTCCCAAATAGCAAACTTGTCCCATTCAAACCACCAATCTGGCATGAATCCTACCCATCCACATTCTTCATACCCAACCCAACATGGGAGCCCATCCCAAGCCATCAACCATCCCCAATTCACACATCCTCTCACCCCCCAACCAAATCCTCAAAATATCCACCAAGCCCAATGGCCTCACCAGGCACCCACCTAAAATCCACAATTTACACATGCTCTCACTCCACAAACCAATCACCAAAGCTTCCCCTACCTATAATGGCCCAATCTGACACCCATTCAAACCCTCCAAAATCCCGCAAACCTTACCCTTCCACCACCACTTATTGATGCGGGTCATCAATATGAAGAAGATGAGGCCCGAAATAGTGAGGCCTACATGGGGGCATTCATTGGCTTCAATCCCCCACCACCCACACCCGCCAACCAACAGACAACCCAAAATGAATGGAGGCAACCTAGTGGGAGACCAGTCCCAACACTACCATCTAGGGAGTCTGAGCTGCTGAGAGAGCAGATGGATAAAATGCAGAAATAGATCATGAAGCTAGGAAGGGCCGAGATCTATGCCGCGAATTTCCCGAATCTTTACTTTATTGCTACGATGCCTTTGCCAACTAAATTCAAAGTGCAGTAGTTTGATAAATATAACGACACTGCAACCCGATCGCCCACCTCAAATCATATTGTGGGGGCATATGTCAGTATGACGGAGATGAGCGTCTCCTCATCAAGGTGTTTCAGAAAAGTCTCATTGACTCGACATTAAGGTGGTTCACTTCTATTGAATCGTCCATGATAAAAACATGGAGAGACCTCACCTACCTGTTTCAAGAGTAATATGTCTATAATATAGACATCGAACCACGCAAGTCTGACTTAGCTTGATTGAAACAGAAATCCAATGAAATTTTCAATGAGTATCTCAGAAGGTGGAGGGCCCTAGCAGCTCAGGTAAGAAACCGCATACCAGACGAGGAACAAATCGAGATGATCTCGAAAACCACTCTTCCAGTCCTCTCAAATTTCCTGGTATACAATAGCAATCCAACTTCGTTGACCTGATAAGAAATGCCAACCGCTATGAGGATGCAGTAAGAGAGGGTCATCTAAATAAGATAGTGGCTAGTGGGGTCCGCAAATTTACCGAGCAGAGAAATGAGAGAAGAACAGGGCAAAGGTCCAAGCAATAATGACCTCGACACCCACCACGAGCATAACACCTTTCCAATTTGGGGCAGCACAACCAAACCCTGCCCAGGCAAAACCAGCAGAGCGCCCGAGCAATGGCCTAATGGCACAGATGACCCCCGAACAGAGAAGGGCTCAATTTAACTGAGTATTCACTCGCTTGGGACAATCCCTAAATGTCCTTTTACCATTGTTAATAGAGAAAGGTGTGGTTACCCCATTCCAGTCAGGACCTCTACCAAATCCTCTTCGAGAAATTATGATCCCAATGTACATTGCAGCTTCCACCAGGGGCCGGGTCACCTAATCGATCGATGCTTTCCATTAAAGCAGGCGATATAAGACTTGATTGAGGTGGGAAAAATATCCCTCCGGCATCTCCCCTAGCAAATCTGCACACCAATATACACTAAGCAGTGTTGCCACCTCACCCGCAAGGATGAATGGGCCCGATGGCCACCATTAATATGTTAGAGAAAGATGTGGAAGAGTTTGATCCCTCAGAACACATTGACACATGAGAAAGCATCATGCTGCCAAGGTAGTGGAATTGGGAGAGCAAGACAATAAGGGTGGTCGAACTTCTCAACTTAGCCGATTATTTTCCAAACCCAACACCACAAGCAACACCTCTCGATTTGAGCTTGTATTTCCCGGCACCAGCTTCCATTAATCATGTCCAACCCAGTTTTGCCTCGCCCCCACTATACCATCCATTTCCGACACAAACACCCATCAATCATATGGTGCCCAATTTTACCTCACCCCCATTATTCCATCCACCTCCAGAATTAGCCCCCATCCACCACATCTGGCCCAACTTTGCCGCTTCGCCATTAGTCCATCCACCTACAGCACCAATCAACTATGCCTGGCCCAACTTTGCCACACCACCAACCCCGTCATCCCCGATACCTTTATCCACCCCATTTCAAATTCTCGAGCTAACCTATGATCCTCACCAGGTCTCGCTCAACTACAATTAAACAGATGTTAATGCTGACAACAGTAGCGAAGGAACAATTGAGTGTATCACACGGTCAGGTAGGATGTCAAAGCAACTCGAAGTGTCAGCGCCGCTCCAACCCGAGGGAATAAGGGAACTAGCAGCAGTGCACCCCATGGAGAGAATGAGCTGGGAGTATGCATTAGAAACACAACTAAGGAGAACTCCGGCCCACATTACCATCTGAGACTTATTAATGACGTCTCTGCCACACTTCAAAGCTTTGATAGTGGCCCTGAAAGACGCCCATGTCTCTGATAAAGTCTCCCCAGATGAGGTGGGGCAAATGATTGGGAAAGTGTTGGCCCTAACGCCATCTCATTTTTCGACACCGACCTTCTGATTGAAGGAGGGGGCTATTCCAGATCCTTAAATATCACCGCAAAAATTGGGAATTTGGTGATATTGTTGGTATTGATAAACAACAGATCTACGTTAAATGTATGCCCTCTAAGAACTGTGTCCAAGGTAGGGGTTGATCCATCTATGTTCTGACTGGTTAGAACAGGAGTCCGAGGGTTTGATAACACCCAGAGGGAAGTGATGGGAGAAGTCGATCTTGAGCTCACCATTGGGCCAATAACCTTCTCTATCCCCTTTCAAGTTATGGTTATCAAGTTCATATTCAATCTACTGCTAGAGTGCCCGTGGCTATATAAAATTAGAGCAGTGCCCTCGACCCTGCACCAAAAACTCAAGCTCATCTTAGAAGAGAAAGTTATAGCCATCCTGGGAGAGGGCAAGAAGTAGGAGTAAAAGCGGCACACATTATAGTAAACCTCAAGATGCCGAAAGTACCGCACACGATAGAAGACACAGAGGAGGAATAGTTACAATGGTAGCGACGCTCTAGAAATGGGGTTACCAGAAAGGTAAAGGATTGGGTCCTTGCCTGCAAGGTCGAAGGGACCCTGTCAGGGAAATAGGCGGTCAGTAGATCAAATTCGACCTGGGGTATAAACTTATCGATGAAGAGATTCAATAAGCCAAGGAAAATACCCGCATTATCGCTGTCGTCAAAGCTAGGGGGATAGACCTGGAGGATGAACCTCGTCCGCGTCCACACATCCGAATCACATTCGGGTCATCAAAATCGACCTAAATGGGGCAACACTGCTGACCCCACATAAACAAGTAGCTGTCCACAAGGTCAACTCCCAAATCATCCCCCCGAGAAATCGAAATAGACCTTGGCTCTTTATCACTTTTTGAGGAAGAAATACCCCTGCCAGCACAACCACCTATCTTAGCCCACCCCAAGCCTGTGTTAACATTCAAGGACCAGGTTCAAGATGAATTGGTGGTAAACTTTATGGAGGCTAACCTTGGGAAACCATCTCACTCCACCTCCACTGAACATGGTAAGGGTGCAGCCCCAAGGTAAGGAACTGGGTGCTAATTCCCCTAACTCTGGAAGCTTCTAGTGGCCTGAAATTTGGCACCAACTTTTAAAAAAAAAACCTGTAAAAAGTGAGGTTTGTCCTTGGAAAACAATGTCATGTGTATATAGAGACCCGCCTTGCCTAGGGCCCATCTCCGAAGAAAAGAAAAATTCTAAAAATAGAGAAAATACAAAAAAATACAAAAATATTGTCCTTCAAAATTCCTTTAAAAAATAGGAAAATTGATTCCTTAAAAGAAACACCCATCCCACGTGAAGTCGACCTCTTTCCTATAGAAGTACATGAAGGGGTAGGAGTCTCGGATCTGGATGAGGAGGTCCCAATTAAAGAGCTTCCCAATGAGCTCCTCGAACAATATGCCTATTTTGAGCATGACCCTACCCCAATCATTGATGAAATTGAGGACGTCAATCTGGGGACCAAGGAGGTTCCTAAAATCACCAAGATCGGAACAACCCTGTCTCCCGAGGAAAGAAAAGACATGATTGATTTTCTTCGGTCATACCAAGATATCTTCGCATGGTCATACGAGGATATTCCTGATTTGGACACCAATTTGGTCGAGCATGAGTTGTCGTTATATCTCGACGTTAAGCTAGTCAAGCAGAAATTGAGGCGTCTCTAGCCAGAATGGATGCTAAAAGTAAAAGATGAAGTCATCAAGCAATATAATACAGGTTTCCTCATGGTCTCCAAATACATGCAATGACTAGCCAATATTGTGCCAGTACCAAAGAAAGACGGAAAGGTTGGCATGTGCATCAATTTCAGAAATCTCAACAAGGTGAGCCCAAAAGATGACTTTTCGTTGCCACATATCAACATCCTAGTCGATAACAATGCCAAGCATGAGATGCTCTCGTTCATGGATGAGTTTTTCGATTATAATCAGATCACCATGGTAGAGGCGAATCAAGAGAAGACAACCTTCATCACTCCATGGGGAACTTTTTGGTATCGAGTTATGCCGTTTAGGTTGAAAAATGTCAAGGCAACATATCAAAGGGCAATGAATGCACTGTTCCACGACATGATGCACCAAGAAATTGAGGTATACGTGGATGACATGATCGCCAAGTCACCAGATTGGAAGAATTTGGATGACATTTGTACAAATTTCAAACCGGCCACCAGGTGTGGCGGGGTATACAATACATGATGGGGTATTTGTAGTGATTGGAAAAAATAGTTCTCTCAATGTTGGTTCTTCCTCCTGTTCGAGTTGTCCATTCATGTTGTCAGTCATATTGACTTCAGTGGATGATTCACTAGAGAATTTTTGCCTTGATCTAGCATCCTTATGATTTGACCGGCAAGCACGTTCGATCTCAGAATTTAAAGGCTCTAAAGTTCTTTCTTTAGAAGACCTAGTGTGCATGTAAATGACGCACAGAGTGGAGGTTTCAGGCAGGAAAACCTGAAGAGAAATTTTTTTTTAAAGGACAAAATTTATTTATTTATATATATATTTTTTTGTGCAGAGAAACTGTTTTAATCCACGAAAATTCCCATAATTAACTGTCTATTTCTCAAAAATTCAGATTTCCTTAATTTAGTCCCCGGCAACGGCGCCAAAAACTTGATGTGGTATTTTAATTGTGATGTTTTAGTCACAAGCGCATGAATCAGATGGGTGCAGAGTACGAGATCGTTCCCACAAGGACTATTTTGGAAGATCTAAAAAGACGAGACAGTAACTCCAAAAATCTACTAAAATTCAACAGTACCCTACCAATATTACTATTTAAGCAGTTTTATGAGATGGTAATTACTGACTATAAACTAAAATTTAATTGATAATTCAAAAATAAAGGTAAAGATGAAAAAGATGAAGATACTAAATCCTCTCATCTTTGGTTTGTTCTTCCCATAATACAAATCTAAGGATTAAACTATGAGATATATCAATGAAAAGCATCTTTTATGGAAGATATATGATCAAAACCCGGATAGGTTCCACATTGCATCCCTGCAATCAGAACTTAATTTCAGAGATGATTTCCATATATAGATCTGGGATCAAGGGCATGGCTCGGCACACTTGATCTCAGATTTTAAATAAAAATCATCCCCAAAGTGGGTAAAAATTCCAACAAGAATACCACCATAGATCTGAGAGCAAGGGCATGGCTTGGCACACTTGATTTCAGATTAGGGAGTAATTAAGATAAAATTACTATTACAGACTCAAGATCCAGGGCATGGCTCGGCACACTCGATCCCGGATCATAATCGTAAGTAGATCCACACGATGAAAGCAAAAAGATCATATAACAATGATTGGAGTAAAATTACCGTCACAGATCTAAGATCCAGGGCATGGCTCGGCACACTCGATCCCAGTTAGTTGCGGGAATTTCATCCGTTCGTGATAACATTACAACCATAAAATAAGATCTCATATTTTAATCCTAGATTTATATTATTAGAAGTACATCCCTCTGATGGGAATCATTAGATCCCCATCTCTAAGAAATTAGCCACACATGTTGTAATTAAATGACATAAATAAATAATAATTGAGAAATAATATTAATCTAATTAATTAAAAATACCTCAACCTTTAATAGAAATTCTTTGATCCGAGCTTAATCCACAAGTAAGATGATCTTTAGAAACGAAATTAGAAATGCTCTCTACTAATCTCTAAATTTAAACTAGGAATTGCTTGAACAAAAATAAATCTTGAAGAAAAGAATGCTAAAAAGGTTAAAAGAACAAAGCTCTCCAAAAAAGAATAAAACTCTCTATCTCTATGTCTCTCTAAAAATCTCTTCTAAAATTCCCTCTTTCAAAACTCGTAGCTTCCTTTTTATATGGTCGAACAAACCCTATCCCTAATAACCTCAATCGATTGAGAATTAAATCTCAATCGATTGACTTTTAAGTAGGGACAAAGTTATCTTCTCCTGTCAATCGATTGACACTTAGTCCTTAATCGATTGACATCTAAAAGCAATTTCTGTGAACTCCCACCCAACTTTGCATCAGACACTACTTCGATATTTTGGCCATAACTTTCTGTCCTAAATTCGGATTGAGGCGATTCTTACGGCGTTGGAAAGAAGACGACGAGCTCTACAACTTTTGTGGTTAACAATTTCATAAATCTAACGTCTTGAGGGTCCAAATAGAGTTGCAAGTCACACTAAGTTCTCGATGACCCAAAATTGCAGTGTTTTGACATTATTTTCGAAATTCTTGGGCTATTTTATACACTTGGATTGTATTTACCTTAAACACTTCAAATCTAGTAATTCTCATCAGATAGCCTTCATCAGACGGCTAAATATAGGTATTTAGGGGTGAAATATCATCATATTTCACTACTCATCAAGCCCCTCCATGTATCTGCAACTCATCGCTCATAGAGCTGGTATGCTGTGCGAGCTCCTGGATCTACTGGCTCACAACAGTCATCTGTCGAGTGAACTCCAAGAGTGTGAGTATGTCACTATGTGGGGGCTGAGTGGGTGCAGGAGCAGCAGTCTCTGGGGCAACATGTGTCGGGTCCTCGTCCTCATCTTCCTCATTAGGAACTACCGCTTCTTTGGGAGTCTTAACAAGTCTACCATAGGTCTGACCCCAATTGACGAGGTTATACAGTTTAAGACCATCAGTAGATTTCGGTTCTGTAGGGGGAATCTCATACGCAGGGCCCGCTCGATAAATCTCGATCATAACGGAAATCAAACGAACATAGGGAATGCCCTTTTTCGGCTTCTTGACTTGCTTCCCCATTTTCTCCCGGGCTTTAATAATTTCCTTCAAAATAATTTCAGGGGCACTAAACCAACGCTCCTTGTAAGCGACAAAGAGGATCTGTTGGAGGGGACCGACACGCTCAGATTTGTGACCAAACGGGTAGAGGGTTGCCTTAAAAATTTTATCCAAAAGCCACATGGAGTCGGGCATGTGTGTACGGACAATAGATTTACCCGACCCATGACGACCCTAGGTCATTTGGGTAATAACCTCTTGAAAAGGGGTAGGTTTAGGGAAAGGAGGACCCAATCCCATTGTAATAACTCAAAAAAATTATGTTAAACGGTGACCTCGGGATCCGTGCCCGACGGGTCATAGGTTGACCAAGTAGGAGTCCACTAGTTGACTCGAGGAGTGATGAACGGATGTGATGTGAAATAAATGCATGCGTGTGGAGTGTGAGGTGAAATCTGGAACCACATACACCCATCTGGGGTGTATGTGCTCAACATATGGAAATGAGTATAAAAGGGTTAAAGAACCCTAAATTACTCTTGTTTGGTTGTTGAAGAGAGTTAAGAGGAGAGAGAGAGGGAGAGAAGTAAAGAGGGGCTGTTGAGCAAGGAGTGAATGCAAGCCAAGAGGGGATTCGAGCATTTAAAATCGGATTCGACGTGTGGGATCCGCTAGAGACAAAGCTAGAACCCTAGCCTTTCCAACCTCTTGATCCAATCAAATTGAGAATTAATTGAGGTAAACTTTATTGAATTAAAGGCATAGATTGTAGAAGTTTAATGGTGGTCAAGAACATATAAAATCATAGGATAAAGGCTTAGAAAAAAAGAAAGAAAATTGTTTGAGAAGGATTTGGAAGAACAGCCCGAAAAAGGGGTTGAGTCTGACCAAATCAATTAATCGATTTGGGATTTCAATTAATCGATTTGGTCTGAGAAGTTGAAAAGTCATGAAGGCCCGATTTCGATTAGTCGATTTGGATTTCGATTAGTCGATTTGGAAATCGACTAATCGACTGAGAAGCTCCAGCCACTGGAGGAAAGTAACCTGGTGAAATCGACTAATCGAATTGGAATTTCGATTAATCGATTTGGGATCGATTAATTGATTTTGTGATATCGATTACTCGATTTGAGAATCGACTCCATTATGCTAGAGACTTCGATTAGTCGATTTGGGATCGACTAATTGAATTTGAATTTCGATTAATCGATTTTGATAATCAATTAATCGATTTAGATTTTGATTAATCGATTTCGAGAATCGATTAATCGAATGTCATTTCGATTAATCGATTTTGGGAATCGATTAATCGACTTTGACAGTTTTGCTTAAACTTTATAGTTGACTTTGAGATTCAGGGAGGGTATTGGACCTTCTTTGTTGCATCTTTAGTGATGAGTTACATGTGTTATGTTGTACCATAGGTGGTACGTATGATCATGAGCACAAGGAGCCACGTGGGACCTTGATGCTAGGAATTTCAAAGACTTGAGGTAGGGAACACCTTGAACATGTACTTTAATTTTAAGAGCATATATGTTGTGATATAATTATCAAATTGAAGTTGTTTTTAAATTGTGAAAAGCTTTGTGAAAATGGGTGCGTGTGTGACACCAAAAATGTGATAAAGGCATCTGTGTGATGCAAGTAACTAAGAACAAGTAATCTAATAAGATTGAGACATCCCTAGGGGATGAGGAAGTAATAAAGGCATCAGGTGTGATGTGGGTATGTATACATCCTAGGGATGTATACATAGGATTGAATAATTACTGTTGAGGCCTAACTGATATAAGATAGCACACTTACACGGTGAACAACTATATGTAATGCACATAATATTTTTGTTATTTGAGGTTTGGAGGATACCCCACCGACGTAGCAGGATACCCACGACTGACGCGGCAGGATATCTGTGACCGGTACGGCGGCGAATCCGTACACTAGCACGGAGGTTTATCCGTGACCGTAAGTACATCCCAAGGATGTTGTGTAATATTTAACCCCGCCGCCTAGTGAGAAAGGGGCTTGGGTCGTATTCTCAGGGAATACATGTTTTTACAACTGTCTAATTAGATGACGATGAAAGGTATCTCATTGGGGCTCGATGCTATATTGCTCGGGGATTACTTAAGTTGAAGATTTAAGTTTTGCTTTAGGCCTGTTCAGTGTCATTCATGATTAAATCAACAGTAATGTAATACATGCAACTTACCAGTAAATTGAGTGTAAATCATCTGCTTTTAATTGGTTTTCTAGCAAATGCATAGATTTTTCATGCTTTGAATATAATGGAATATATGTGAGTTTTGATTTATATGTTCATTGTGTTGTTCCCTATTGAGCTAGAATGTAGCTCACCTCTTTAGACTATACGTTGCAGGTCCTCTGTTAGCAGCAGCGGAGGCTTCGGGGGACGTGGATCCGGGTGATTCGGATTACGTACCAGGAGACGAGTTGGAGCCTCCTCCTGAGGACTTCTTCTAGGTCACTCTGTTGTGCACTTTGATAGAGAGTTAGTTTTGTGAGCATATTAGTACGGCTTGGTATGTCAAGCCTTTATTTTTGAAACAATATAATTAAACTAGATTATTCTTTTGGCGAACCATTTGGGGTGATCTGATTATCACCGATAGTTCGAGTCGGTTCTCTGTCCATGAAGTGGCATGAAAGTAGAATTGTCTTTTGCATATGTCAGTTGGACATATTAACGTTTTTCCGCTTTAATAAGATTAATTGCCTTATTTGTTAAATTGTGCTTGTTATACCAATGTTTCGTGCTAAGTTTTGGGGCACGGTCTGGAGGATTGTGCTGATGGCACGGATTTTGGGGTGCCGAAATCCGGGCTGTCACACCCATTGTCTTAGAATGTGCCATAGGGCAACGCATTGCCACGGCAATGTCCTCTAGGTCAAATGTATAATTTTGTCCGTCAATCGAAGTATATATTTTCTTCCCATCCGCTCGGCACATGTGTTGATAAAATAGGCGCACCAAACGAGGGTAAAAATGGTCACTAAAGACTGTACAAAGCGAAGTCAATTGGGCTTTTTCTAAATATTCCGCCGCCGACTGAGTGGTTGTTTGTTGATCAAACAACTCAGGGTGGAATACATACTCAGTGGCGAAGCCCTTTATGCCCCAAAATTCATTGGGTTGCTCTCGGATTGGAGGGGACACAGGTGGTGGAATTGGCTGTGGGGGTGGTGGAGCCGACTGAGAAGGTGGCTGATCGGCCTGTGGGGCTGGCTGTTTAGATCGGCTTGAAGACGCAGCCTTGAGCTGGTCGTTTAGAGGTAGGATTCCGGATATGAGCTTGCTTTTTAGGTCCCATAGTAAAGAAAACAAGAGAAAACAAAAATATGCAAAAATATGTATTGTAATCCACAAAATAGAGGGTTTACCTCTGGAGAAAAGTCCTAAATCCTATTCCAATGGGTAAAATCCAAGGCCCTTGTACTTTGCAGTCAATTCCCCCTCTGATTTCGGCCAAAAATTTGGAAAAGAAGCCTCAAAAATCCAAAACCCTTAAGAACCCGAAGCCCTAACCTCTGTTTTCAAAGCACGAAATGGCAAACCCAAAACAGAACCCCCACTTAAATCGAGAAAATCGACCCTCGATTTCAAATTCGTGGGTCGAATTTCAAATCGACCCTTGATTTCTCCAAAAATTTCTCATGCCACTTTTTGGCCTAATTGCCTAAGTACTGTTCATCCAAAATCGACCCTCGATTTGGATTTTCGACCCTCGAATTTCTTCATACCTGTGGCCTTCAAAAATGTCCAAAAATTTGACATTTTAAAGCATTCCTTTGGGTCCAAATGGACCGCCATTGAGCCCATTTCACTCCGATCACCGTATCTGACTATGACAGCAGTATCACAACCGAAATTTGCGTATAAAATTTAAAGAAAAAGCTTAAAAATTGCCCGAATTATTTCACATAGCCATTTGGAAATAACAAGTAGGGACATTGAAACAGGCATAAATTTAACATACTTTGGACTGCCAAAATTACTCGCCAAAATTTACATAGATATATAAAACAACTAAGTACATAAACATTTAAAGTATCATACAGTCAACACACAATTTCTCAAAAATTAAGCGAATACGCTCAGAAATTGGTCTCAGAGCTCAACTTCTCACTCCCAGGTGGCTTCCTCTGGTGTATGATTCCGCCATCGAACGAGAACCAAAGGAATCCGCTTAGTACGTAGGATCTGCTCCTTGCGGTCCAAGATCTGAACCGGGTCCTCAATCACCGTCAAACCATCCTGAAGCTCGATGGGTTGGTAATCAAGTACGTGAGTCGGGTCACGTATGTATCGACGCAGCATCAACACATGGAAGACGTTGTGCAAGCTTGACAATTGCGGCGGAGCGCCACGCGGTATGCAACCTCTCCGACTCGGCCTAATATCTCAAAAGGCCCAACATACCGAGGACTCAGCTTCCCTCGTTTTCCGAATCGCATAACGCCCTTCGTAGGCAAAATTCGAACGAAAACATTCTCGTCGACCTAAAAAATCAAGTATTAGCAACAACTTTGACGTGGAATACTTATAAAGTGATTAAATACACATTAATGTATTCAAGGCTACCTTAAAATCCACGGGTCGCCTTTTGAGATCGGCGTAGCTCTTCTAACGACTCTGAGCTACTCGTAGTCGCTCGTGAATCAACCGAACCATCTTGATCGTGCGCTCGACTATCTTAGGGCCAATAATGAGCTTCTCACCTACTTCTTCCCAATTCAACGGCGATCTGCACCGTCGTCCATATAAAGCCTCGAATGGAGCCATACCGATGCTAGCTTGAAAGCTATTGTTGTAGGCGAACTCGATCAAAGGTAAGTGTTGGTTCCATGACCCGTGAAAATCCAACATGCAAGCTCTCAGCATGTCCTCTATGATCTGATTCACTCGCTTAGTCTGGTTGTCCGTCTGTGGGTGAAATACTGAACTAAAGTCAAGACGAGAACCCATTCCTTCCTGAAACCGCTGCCAAAAGTGTGAAGTACACAATGGGTCTCTGTCTGACACAATACTAGCTGGTATCCCATGCAGTCTAACAAGAACTTTCAGGTATAACTCTGCAAGTCTACTGGTTGTATACGTAGTATTGTAGGGTAGGAAATGAGCAGACTTGGTTAGCCGATCGACAATGACCCAAATGGCATTGTTCTTTCTCAGTGTTTTCGGCAACCCGAGAATGAAGTCCATTGAAATAGCTTCCCATTTCCACTCAGGCACAGGTAAAGGTTGCAATAGGCCTGCAGGATTCAGATGATCAACCTTAACCTGTTGACAAACCAAGCACCGCGATACGTACTCAGCGACGTCGCGTTTCAAACCTCGCCACCAAAAACTCTTCATCAAGTCCTGATACATCTTGGTGCTATCAGGATGTATGGCATACATGGATTTGTGAGCCTCTTCCAGAATGGTGTCCCGAAGCTCAGTACTCGACGGTATGCATACACGGTCGTGAAACAACAAGGTCTCATCTGCTCGAATGGAGAAATCCTTCTTATTGCCACTCTCCACATCTCGTCTGATCGTCATCAACTCATCATCGGTCATCTGAAGCTTCCTGATATTCTTGAAGAGCGTAGGGCGCAATACGAGTGTAGCCATCAATGCTCCCGAGCCTTTTACATCAAACCGTGAGCTACCTAAAGCCATGTCTTCCAAAAGCTTCCATCTCTGAATCCGGCTGACAAGATGTGACAATTGCGCTGAAGACCTTCTACTAAGAGCATCAACAACGATGTTCACCTTTCTCGGATGGTACTGAATCGAGCAATTGTAGTCCTTCAAGAACTCCATCCATCGTCGCTGCCTCATATTTAAGTCCTTTTGAGTGAATAGGTACTTGAGACTCTTGTGATCGGTGAATATATCAAATATCTCACCGTAGAGGTAATGTCTCAAGATCTTCAAGGCGAATATAACTGCTGCTAACTCTAAGTCATGTGTCGGATAGTTTCTTTCATGGTCCTTTAGTTGCCTAGAATCATATGCAATGACCCGCTTGTGTTGATTAAGCACACAGCCTAATCCGTCATAAGAAGCATCACTGTACACTGCGAAGCCTCCGCTACCGGAAGGTATAGCAAGTACTGGTGTTGTAGTCAATTGACGCTTCAACTCCTGAAAGCTCTGCTCGCACTGCTCTGTCCAATCGAACTTCGCATTCTTTCTCGTGATCTGCGTAAGTGGACCCGATATCTTCTAGAAACCCTCAACAAATCTCTGATTGTACCCTGCCAAACCAAGGAAACTTCGGACCTCTGCAATTGTCGTAGGCTGTTCCCAGTTCACCATAGAATCTATCTTTGTAGGATCCACTGAGATACCCGCTTCAGAGACGGCGTGCCCCAAGAAACTAACCTGATCAAGCCAAAACTCACACTTACTGAGTTTGGCATACAACTGATGATCCTGGAGTGTTTGAAGAGCCATTTTCAGATGCTACACATGCTCCTCTCGGGTTTTCGAATAGATGAGGATGTCATCTACGAAAACTACCACAGATTTATCAAAGTGTTGTTTGAACACTCGGTTCATCAGGTCCATGAAAGATGCAGGCGCATTCGTCAATCCAAACAGCATCACTAAAAACTCATAGTGGCCATAACGCGTCCGAAACGCAGTTTTGGATATATCTTCCGCCTTAATCTTGAGTTGGTGATAGCCTGACCTCATATCAATCTTTGAGAAGAACTTTGCACCTTGTAATTGATCAAACAAGTCATCTATCCGCGAAAGAGGATAACGATTCTTAATCGTCATCTTGTTGAGCTGCCGATAATTGATACATAGACGCATCGATCCATCCTTTTTCACAAAAAGAACCAGTGCACCCCAAGGAGAAACACTCGGTCGAATAAAGCCTTTGTCTAATAGCTCTTGAAGCTGTTCCTTGAGTTCTTTCAACTCAGCAGGCGCCATCCGATATGGAGCTTTGGATAATGGTTCTGTACCCGGCGCTAGCTCGATCGCGAACTCAATCTCTCTATCAGGTGGTAATCCAGGTATGTTATCTGGAAAGACATCAGGATACTTGCAGACCACCGTGATAAGAGCCAAGTCATTCTTCTTTTCTGTAGAGTCTTGCAAGTAAGCCAGATACCCGCTGCAATCATTCTTCATCATGCGCTCGGCCTTAATGGCTGAAATCAATGGCGCAACCTTTAATTTGACTCCACAAAATCGGAAGGATTTTCGCTTTGGCGGTCGGAAGGTCATGATCTTCCGTAGACAGTCCATGCTCGCGTGATAAGCTGCCAACCAATCCATTCCGAGAATGACGTCGAACCCTTCCATGCTCAACGTAATCATGTCAGTCACTGTCTCATGCTCATCGATCATCACGATAACTGACTGACATGCTATATCCGTGCTCACCGAACTTCCCGTAGGAATCTTCACGTCCAAAATGAAGGCAAGGGGTTCGGGAGTGATACCCAACTTCTCTGAGAAAAGAGGAGTAATAAACGAGTGTGTAGACCCGAGCTCTATAAGTACGAGTGCTTCAATTTTACTCAAGTCGCCTCTACGACTCATCATAAGGGTACCTTTATTAAAAAGTTTGTTAATTATATGCAATGATTCCAATGTTATTTAGAATTTACTTAAATGAATTGAAACTTTAAATAATAGAATCAATGCAGAATTGAAATCTCAACTTTAATGATACCTTGGATTACGTCATTTGACGTTTGGGCATCCTGTGCAGTCACCGCATAAGCTCGACCTTGAACTGTAGGTCGTGTCGACTTCTGCGTAGAGACTGACATAGTTCGTCCTTTTTCAGCTGTAGGACAATCCTTGATCATGTGACCAATCTGTCCACACCTGAAGCATCCTCCAGTGTTCCGTTGGTAATCCTCCGTCTTATGTGGTTTCCCACATCTTGCACAAGCTGGAGTAGAAACAGGAGTAACAACTGATCCCCGCACTGAACCCTGAGCCACAGAAGCTCCACTCGCAGTAGTGCTCCCGGTTCTGAAAGGTCTCCCTGGTGAAGAACTCTGCGGTCTCTGATAGGAAGACAACACTGGTCCTGAAGCAACAGCCGGTCTGGAATACGATGGCTGACTAGGATAGGGAGGAGGTTTAGAGAACCTCAGCTTTTTGTTCACCTGCTCTGAAGCACTCAACTGTCCCTGACCAAACCGATTTTTATTTCCCTGCTCTCACCTCAGATACTATTTTTGAATGTCTTCCTCTCCAATGAGAGCCTTTGACATGACGCCCGCATACGTCTCCATCTCCCACATCGACACCCTCTCCTGAATATTTGGCCTCAACCCTCTCTGAAATTTCTGAGCCCTCATCAGCTCAGTGACCACGTGTAGGGGTGCAAATCGAGAAAGTCTATCAAACTCTGGGCCATACTCGCGCACCGACTTCTCATTCTGTTTCAGCTCAATAAACTGGGCTTCCCACTGGTTGCGTATGATCTTTGGAAAATACTGATCGTTGAACGTCTCCACGAACTATGCCCAAGTCCATGGAGTATTGGGTAGTCCTGCTTTCTCATCCTGGAAACAGACTTCCACCACGGACTGGCCTCGCCAAAAAGTTTGAAGGATGCCCAGCGTACCTTCTCAACTTCTGTACACTGTAACACCTCAAAAATATTTTCTATCTCATCAAGCCATGCCTCGGCTTCCATCAGATCCGTCTGCCCTGAGAATGTAGGAGGTCTCATCCTCCTAAACTCGGCGAATCCTCCTGGCGGATGTCTGGCTACCAGCATCTTAGTCTGTCAGTCTATGGCAGCGGTCTGTTGAGCCATGTTGTTGGCCAAGGCTGCCAACACCTGGTCAACATTTCCCCCTTCAGGCCTAGCAGCTCCCAAAGGATCTGCATTAGGACCAGATGCGACTCTCCCTCTGCCATGTGAGGTGCCTACGCCCTCATCAATCTCATCAATACG
Organism: Chloranthus sessilifolius; assembly: GCA_021018995.1. Lineage (NCBI taxonomy): Eukaryota > Viridiplantae > Streptophyta > Magnoliopsida > Chloranthales > Chloranthaceae > Chloranthus > Chloranthus sessilifolius. Next base: position 139,988,192 of record CM037588.1, on the reverse strand, counting down.
AGCCATGCGAGGTCCTTCTCTACCTCGGCCTCTGCCTCTAAACCGCGGAGGCATGCTGATCTGTCATTGTTGAAAAACAATAACAATTTATCAGTATTGATTGTTAAAACAATTCAACCCTTAGTCCTAAGACTCTGAACCTAGAGCCTTGCTCTAATACCAACTGTGACGATCCGACTTTTCCAATCCCTAAGGTATAGGAAAGGCATGTTCATCAACTTATTGATTTCTCAATAAGTCGTAACAAACAGAAGCCGACAACATAACAATGATCTAAAGACAGAGGCAAAGCATAGAATAATAAAAAACAAAAGCTTTTAACAACAAAAAATATATCACTCTGAGGAACCAGGAAGAACCACCGGTGATGGCCAATCCAACACCTAAAATAGTGGCTCACAATAATGGTTCCCGTGTGATATCAAAAGGACAAAACAATGGCCTAAGGCCCAATATTCAAAGAATATTCTAACAAAAGTACCAAAAGAAGTTATCTAGAATCAAGAGAAAAACTCCTCAGCATGTGTATCCAATTCCTCCTCAGGAATGTAATCAGAGTCCTCCAGATCCTCTGACCCTAGGTCAGTCCCAACACCTGTGACGTATAGTCGAGGGTGAGCTAACAACAAAGCCCAATAGAGGAAACAGATCTATTTGCATTTCATTATAAGTAAAGGTTTTCAAAAGACAGAAATCGAATCAAATATGGTTTTCAAATGATGCTTTGCAAACTAAATCTCCAATTCTAATCCTGAGTCAAAACTGATAACATAAATCTGATGTGTTCAAAAACTTCTGAATTAGCATGCTTCTTGTCTTAAAATTATAACTTAATTTTATCTCCCAAATTTCCTATAGCATGAGAGCGGACTACGTGACCGATGGGAAAACCCTACTGACCATCGTCGTTCATGAACCTATTTTTCTAAATAGCAACAAGCCCCTACGCTATGAGGGAAACTTGTGGCAAAACAAACACCGTCCACACGGCTGGTAGAATCTACGGCATCGTTCGTATGTACATCAAATCGAATGCAAATGCTAACTTATATTAAAGCTTATTATTCATAACATATTACTGATTTTTCAGAATTCTGATTCGAAATTCTCATTCAAAAATTAACTGAGGTTCTGAGGTTCAAATTTCAAAGTTCTTAGTCATAACAAAGTTTCCAAATTTCTGATTTGTATCATATTTTCAGATTCTTATTCATGCTGTTTTCAAACAATTTTTCTTAAAATTTATGCTTCTTATCAAGCAGTCAAAACAGTCCCTACTTATAATAGAATACAAATAATGTGTAGGGTTCCCCTACTTCAACAAAGACGCTCAAAAACAAGCATAAGCAGTCCTCACAAAGGACTCTCAATATTCAAAACCTACAAGGATTAACACTCTCAGTGTTAATATAGGACCAAAAGTCAAACCAAAAGCTTGCCTATAAAATTCTTAACCAAAAATTCGAAGGACAAAAATAGAACAAAAATCGACCCTCGAATTTGAATTCGATGGTCGAATTTAAAATTCGATGGTCGATTTCAAATTCGACCCTCGAATTTCAAAAATTGCAACAGGCATAAAAATTAGAAAATCGACCCTCGATTTTCAATTCGATGGTCGAATTCCAAATTCGACCTCGAATTGGAAATCGATCCTCGAATTTCAAAAACTGCATCAGGCCTTAAAAATCAAATTTCGACCCTCGAATTTCAAATCGATGGTCGAATTCCAAATTCGACCCTCGAATTCCTTCAGGTTTGTGTTTGTCAAATTTTTCATCTCCGGACTCTTTTCTTTCTAATTCAACCACAGCCTGTGTAACTAAAATTTACACCAGTTTTCTACTCTAATCAAAACATGAATTCAAATAACATAAGGAGGTTTAAAAGCCTACCTCTTGTCGCTTAATCTTTTGATCCCGTTGCACCAAATTTACGCACCGGAATCAATCTCCAAAGCTTAACGGTTTAGAATCTCCAAATCAGTCCTTCATAAACCTTTCTCTATTGCACAGATAAGAACTACACAGAGACATCCTCTCCCCTATCCTTCTCTTCCAATAGTCCAAACAGATCAGAATTCAAGCACAAGGCTAATCAATGGTTGAGATGGGGAGAGGAACTCTCATGCTCACAAGATCTAAGATCAAAGGCAAAGCCAAAGGTTGCAAACTCTAATTCAAACGGGAGAGAGAGAAGTGTAACTTCTCTTGCAAGTCCCTCTCTTTATAATATTAGTTAACAACCAAAAAATCTAGATTTTTCTATTTACCACTTATCCATTTAACTTGTAAAAAATTTCAGTGCTAAACACAAACACCAACCTTATTGTGTAAGTCATCGTTTACATGACTTGCACACATCTTTAGACAAAACCCTTTGGCCATCATTCTCATCAAACAAATAGCTAACCAAAAATTCAGAAAAATCCCTCAATAATTTTTGGACACACTTATCGAGGTAAACAAAAACAGGCCAAAAATATCAGGGATATTACACATGTTTCTCTAATTACCCCTTAACGTCAAATTTTCCTTGTGTAATAATTTGAAAGAAGCCATCTACAAATCTAACTTTCCTTGTGTAGAAGCCTAACTTATACCGTTTATTTTTGCATTTTAACGATTTTTTTATTTCTTTACTACAAAACTGTGTTTCTATCAATAAATCCCTTTTCTTATATATATATATATATATATATATATATATAATATGAAGGGTTATGCTGGTACAAGTCTCAAAAAATTGCCTAAAAAAATGGATTGCTGCAAATTAGGTAGATGCTTGACAATGAATTTTGTGGAACCTAGTAATCTAACTAACCCAAATGCAAGAAACCTTGTGAAATTATATATTTTATAAGTAAAGAGATGTAATATCGATTTTGTTTTCACTAAGGTTCTGCTTGGGATGTTAAAAATATTAAACTAATAACCATTGATCTAGGCTTGAATCATTTATCAACATATCAAATACAACAATTATTTAGTAAGACAAATCCAACTTATTTAATTAGATGATCGGGAAGACGAGCTTGATCAGCAAATCCTCGCTATAAGGCCAAAGCCCTTAGGACAAACTACCGCTCTTCCTTTCTATCTCTATAAATGGGAATAACATTGAGAATAGCCAAAGAGGGGACGTTGTCCTCCTTATATAGACATTGATTTGTTTCCTAGCCCATCAAGAAAACTAAATCTAGAGGATGTGTCACTTCTATAAAGGGATCACTACAACCCTATAAAATTAGTAAAGAATTTCATCAGATTGCATGGTGATTCCCATTGTGTCAAGTATAGAAAGTCTCACCAATTAGAGTCTTAGCAATTAAAGGAAAAGAGGTTAGTGTGTGGGTCACAAATATCCAACAATCACCCACTTGATCCACCCACTACCAAAATATAGTTTTAAATAATTGCATGAATTGGTCCTTTTGAAAAGCGGATGGCCATCTTTATAATTTTATAAAATCATTGACTTTCAAGGAACTTGGTATAATACAACATCCTCTCAAGTTCAAGAAACAACTATAATAATGGATCATGGATGCCTATAATGTACCATACTTTACAATTAACAATAAGGCAGTTTCATGGTCACAAAAATTATTGTCGTTAATGAACGCAAGAGTATTACTTGTGGTTTTGTGACACCAGTATATACACACTTCAATGCAATCACTTGTATTCATATCTGCATTCGTCCAGCTTCATACCCTAAGGTATGTTATCCTGATATTTTATGGCATACCCCATATAAAAACCATCACCCAACTATCAGGATAAAGGCTATACGACCGTAGTGCCTAATCACAATAGCCCAAGCTTTCTTATTTTAGCACTTATGCTCCCAGGCCAACATTGCATATGTTAATAATGATAATAATGATAAACATTGAGTCGAATGAAAAACATGCATCAAATGATAATCAAAGATGTAAAGAGTGTCGATAATAAAAATGGAATGGAATAAATATTGTGGAAGGAACTCCTACTCAATCAATGTACTCGAGTGTTTCTAACAGTTTCAATCGGATCACGTGCGCTGTAAAATCTTTTGGTTGAAGCCCCTTTGTGAGATAAACCCCACTCAAACAGAGTCCACAAAAGACTCTAGTATTCCCAATCTGGTCACCTTAATTTAAATGAATATTTTGATCATTAGTGAATTTGATGTTGTCCTTTATTCCTGACTCCCACTGATTGTCTCATCCTTAAGAAAGTTGATATAACTAGTCTCAATGGGTGTAATTAAAATAAATTATTCTCTAGAAAATCATATCCAAAATGAACAAGATCCAAAGTAATAGTCAAACTATCATCTAGAGGAGTAAAAAATAAATAAATAAAACAACTCTAATCAGTCTAACATTAGTAATAAAAACTTCGTCTAAAAGACAGAATAAAAGTCTTCAATAAATAGAATTTGTTCAGAAATCCTCCTCATTGCTAAAGAATAGCTTTTCATTCAGCTTGGGGCTCATCGTGCTGCTTCTGCTGATGGCCTCCCCTTGCTGCTTCTTCTTCATAATATTTTTTCATAAGTAGCAATCTTTCTTGATATGACCTTTTTTCTTGCAGAAGTGACAATCATCATTATTATCAATCTTTGCAACATGCAGTTTAGAATCTTCATTTATTCTTTTACTATTGTGGTAGTTCTGCTTCTGACTCTTTCTCTTGAAATTTTTCTTATGAGCAGGGTTATAAGCAAAATGAGCAGACTCGAACTTGTTGCCCCGCAACCGTTCTTCTTCCGTTACACATATTGAGATCAATTGATTAAAGTCTCATTTTTCCTTCTGAGCACTATAATTCACCTTAAAGGTATCAAACTGACTAGGAAGGAATGTAACAGCCAAATGTACTATAGCTGCTTCCTCAATGAGAATACCTTACTCCTTGAGCTTCATCACCAACATAGACATCTTAAGAATGAACTCCCTCACAGAACCCTTGCCATCATAGCACATGTTAACAAACTCCACATGATAATCATATTACAGAGATTTAGTAGACCTGACAAATTGATTCTCGATATTTTTCAACAACTCACTTGCTGTCTCAGTGGTCTTAATATCACAACGGATGACCTCACTCATAGAAGCACGAATAATCATGATAGACATGCGATTTGCTTTCTCCCACTTGGCATGCAGAGATTTTTCAAACTCTGAAGAGGTATCGATAGGGGTCGTAGGTCTGTTCTCCGAGAGAACAAAATCATAATCTAGGTAACCAAGGGTCGAATCCAGACCCATTCGCCAAGTGAAATAATTGGTACTAGTGAGCTTTTCAATGCTCGCCATCTGTTGTTGCAACAGTAATCCGTCCATAGCTACAATGACATAGATCATTGCCAGCACACGTTCATACAGAACTTTACATATTTTTGAGTTCATACCTGGGGTCAAGGTCAAATCAATCAGAGTGTATTAACTATGTGCAAAACCATCCACTCTGAGGAACATGCATGACTCATTGTCTCAGCATCACCTTAGGGCAGAAGCTTTGACCTATTGTATGTCTCCTTAGTTCATATCTGTAGACACGCATAGACTTAGTCATTTATTTTTTGATTTGATATAAGCTAGTCATCAGCTTAGGCTAGAAGTGTCGCTCTTCTCTCACCTAAACACGCATAATTATTCTATCCATTTCCCTCTCATGAGTTTTCTAAGTCAGCTTTTGTCAGAAGTAGTAGCTCACGGAAGAGAATGCTCTGGCAATCTTAATGAGACAATTGTCTCAAATTTCAAGAATAACGTAACCTCCATAGATTGGTCACCTTTGGGCAGACTACACACCTACTTTGGCAATGTCTCCCTGAAAGACTGTTTTACCGGTCTTCCTAAACCCCTTTATAGGAAGAACCTATCTAAAGGCATTCTATCATGTCATTAGTTCAAGGTTTCATACCCTAAGTATGTTCACATACCGAGTTTAGGGAAATTAGATTCAATGAATTAAATCAAGTTGTGATAGCCCGGATTTCGGCACCCCGAAACCCCTGCCATCAGCATGATCATCTTGACCGTGCCCTTTAGCTAAGCACGGAACACTGGTATATCAAGCATCAAAAAAGTAATGTAAACAAAATTTCAGAATTTAAATCTGTATTAATTAACTCCCCAAAAGACAGTTCTACCCTCATACCTCTGCATGAATGGAGAACCAATCCGAACCATCGATGATAGCAATCATCACGGATGGTTCGTCCCAAAAGAGAAATCCCAACTCCTCATATACATGATTTTTAAATAAAATAAAGGCTTGACATACCAAGCCGTACAAAAACCTCTCCAAGAATCTCTCAAAGTGGCACAACGGAGTCCTCTAGAAGAAGTCCTCTAGAGGTGGCTCCAACTCGTCACCGGCCGCAAGGTCCGACTCGCCGGGATCAGCGTCTCCTGAAGCCTCGGCAGCTGCTAGTAGTGGACCTGCGACATATAGTCTATGGGGTGAGCTACATCCTAGCTCAATAGGGAACAAACACAGTTGAACATATAAATTATGACTCACATATATTCCATGATATGCCATGCATGATGTGTCTATGCAATTATTGATGAAACAGTTACAAAGCATTTCATTTTACTGTTAATTACATATGTTTTCATTTACTCATGAATGATGCTGAAAAGGCCTAAAGCAAAACTTAAACTTTCAACTTAAGTAATCCCCGAGCAATATAGCATCGAGCCCCGATGAGATACCCATCATCGTCATCTATATAGACAGTTTTAACCGTATTCCCTGGGAATACAAATAGTACCCAAGCCCCTTTCCCCTGGGGATTGGTGGCGGGGTTTCACTTGTCTCAATCAACACCCCTGGGGTGTGCTTACTATGTACGGATAAGCCTCCGCACTGGCCTACGGTTTCGCCGCCATATCGGTCACGGATATCCTGCCGTGTCAGTCGTGGATATCCCGCCACGTCGGTGGGGTACCCTATCAAACCTCAAATAACAAAAATATCGGTGCCTTACATATAGTTATTCACCGTGTAAATGTGCTATCTTATATCAGTTAGGCCCTATCAAACATGATTCAATCCTTGGATACATCCCTGGGATGTATCCATTTACTTGCATCACACCTGATGCTCTTATCTCTTTACTTCTTCATCCCCTGGGGATGGCTCATTATGATTACTCTTATGGATGTCACACACACACACTTTTCACAAATTCTTAAGAAATAAACATTTGAATTGAATTCTATATCACTACATACATGCTCTTGTAAAATAAAGTACATGTTCAAGGTGTTCCCTACCTCAAGTCTTCATTTGATCATTGCATCAAGGTCCCACGTGGCTCCTTGTGCACTAGTCCACACGTACCACCTATGGTACCACATAACAGGTGAAACACATCACAAAGGATGCAATAAAGAAGGTATAAGATCCTCCAAGAACCTTAAAGCCAAATCTAAAAGTCAACACATTTTAACTCAGTCGATTAATCGAAAACCAAAATCGATTACTCGAATCTGATTCGATTTATCGATTTCCAAAATCGATTAATCGAAAGTCAATATCGATTAATGAAGTAATTTGATTAATCGAAATTCTCCTTCGCATGAGTCGATTCTCGATTGAGCGATCGAGCTTTCATTCGATTAATGAATCCAATTTGATTAATCGAAATTCTCTCTTCATAAAAGTCGATTCTTATTGAGCGATCGAGTTTTCATTCGATTAATCGAATCCAATTTGATTAATCGAAATTCTTCTTTCATAAAGTCGATTCTCGAGTTGAAACGATGAGTTTCACAAGTTGATTAATCGATCCCAAATCGATTAATCGAAAACTTCGATTAATCATCCCATTTCGATTAGTCGATTTTCCTCAACCATTTCCTCCAACCCCACAGGGTCCTTTGGAGTTCTCGATCGATTAATCGATCCCCAAATCGATTAATCAAAATCAAATCGATTAATCGAATTAAAATTCGATTAATCGAAATCGGGTCTTCGACTTTTCAACTTCTTGGCCAATTTCGATTAATCAAACCCAATTCGATTAATCGAAATTGTCGATTCAAATTTTCAATCTTCTTCCATACTTTTTCCTCTATTTTTCTAAGCCACTATCCTATGATTTAACCCACATTCAACCATAACTTAACCCCTATAATCTATGCATTTTATTTACAAAAATTTTACCTTGAATAGATCTCAAGTTGATTTCAATCCAGTGGTTGGAAGGCTAGGGTTCTAGCTTTGCTTTTAGCGGATCCCTCGCGTCGAATCTGGCGTTTATTGCTCGAATCTCTCTTCCTCAACTAGCATTCACTCCTTGCATTAATCACTCTCTTTACTCTCTCTCTCTTCTTTACTCCTCTCCTTCAACAACATCAAACCCTTATTTTTAGGGCTATTAAACCCTTTTATCTATCTCCCTCTTTGTGTGTTGAGCACATACACCGCAGTAGGTGTAAGTGACTTCCTATTTACATCACGCACCACATATTCACTTAAACCATTACATCTCGCCCGTTCATCACATTCTATGCTAACTCTTGATCTCCTGATTAGTCAAACTTGTGACCAATCGGGCACGGATACCGAGGTCATAGTTTAGTGTGATTTTTCGGGCTATTACATCCTCCCCACCTTGGAAATTTTCATCCCCGAAAATAACTTAAAGGTGCGGCGGTCTAGGTCTCCCCCCGCACATTCTCGGTGAGGTGGTCCAGTGAAGTTACACGAATTATAACAAAAACGCAGACGTGGTATAAAAGACAACAGTCGTAGGAGTAACAAAAGATATATATATTGATCAACAGAAATTTATACACTGGTTACATTAATTTAAATGTCATTACAACAATTATTTTCTATACAATCAAGATAAAAAGTAAAGTATGGCTCATGCCATCCCCTCGCCAGGCTGGTCTGGTGCTGGAGCGGGCTGCTCCCTCTGAGCTGGAGGAACTATGGGTGCTGGCAGGTCTGTAGGAGCTGGCTCTGGCTGCGGTGGAAGCGTCTCAGTCGGCGGAGCGGAGGCAGATGTGGAAGGAGCCGCGTCTGTAGTGGTGGGATGGAAGACGGGTCCTCTATGGAAGGCGGTGCGTCCGGCCGTCCACTCCTCCTCCTGGGCGAGGTAGCGGCGGTAGTCGGTAGGGTAGATGTGGCGGAGGGTGTGGAAGAGTAGGAAGTCCATCCGCCGGTTCATCCTCTCGTTGTTGGCCTCCATACGGGCCAACACCTCCTCGATGGTCGGCCCAGATGAAACGGCGCGCCGACGGTAGGATGAGGTGGGTGTCGCGGGCGCGGAGTGGGCAGGTGGCGTCGGTGAGGCTGCGGTGTGGGAGGGAACCCTCTCCACGGATGGCTCTGCGGGAATAGGGTGTGCCCCACCCACGGGTGGGTCCTGCTGAGGTGGTGGGGGTGGTGGCGGTGCTCTGCCTGCAGCTCTTTGGGGCGGGAGCGGGACCCGGAGCTGGTAGGGTCCGCTTTAGAAGGTTGTAGCTACGGGTCCATGAAGACTTTATAAACGTCTTCACGCGATCCGTAGCCCTCACCTCATGAGGTGAGATGGTGTAGGAGGGCTCGTCGGAGTAGCACTCCAACATGCTCGAGATGAGCCGAGCATACGGCATCTTCTCCTTGGGCCGCATGTTGCCCTTCATCAACTTGCCCTTGATGTATTTCATCCCTTCTAGGATGACCATTGTGGCGTCGAACCACCGGCCACAGAAGGCCGCGTAAAGTGCATGTTGCACTTTGTCCACGCGCTCGGTGTCGTGGCGCATCGGGTAGAGGTTACACTTGATTATTGAATCAAGCATCCACATGTAGGGTGGAAGGTCAACCCTCTTAATGGAGGAGCCCGACCCCTTTTTACCCTTGGTCATGCGGGTCATGACCTCCTCGAAACGGGGTTCCTCCTCAAAGGGTGGGAAAAGAGTGGTCTCCGGGGTGAAATCGAGGTAACACTCGAGTACCTCGTGGATGTGGCGACGAGTGATCGTGTATAGACGACCCTCGATCTTGGTTATAATGCAATCGTCGGTAGGGCCATCGGTTAGCCCTTGGTAAAAGAGTCTAACCAATCTAGGGTAGTAAGAACCCCGGATTGGTTTTAGAAGGTTGCCGAGGCCGGCGTTATTTAGGTAGTTTCGAGCCCATTGGGTCTCGCCCGGCACATCGGGATCGGTGAATAGGGTAGGGTCGATAATATACTCGACCTCGAAGGTCTTTGCCGCCCACCATTCATTTGGTTGTTCGACATTGGTGGGTGGTGGTGGCATGGGGGTGGATTCGCGGGAAGACTCGGGCGTAGACGCGCTCGTCGAACCGGAGGTGGTCTCCAATTCCAACGGTGATGGAGTCCTCACCGGCGATGGGGTAGGTGGTGGTGGCGCGGCGTTCTTACGCCTAACCGGCAACTTAGAAGTCGCCTTCTTTGAAGATAGACGGGTTTTGGGCAGCATTTTGAGAAAATCTAGGGTTTTTCTAATTTAAATTGAAGGGAAAAGTGCAAAATTAGGGTTTACCGTAGGTTTTGATGGCGATGCGAGCCGAAAACCGCCGGAAAAAGGAAACCCTAGGGCACCGGATTGTCGGAGAAGAGGAAGAAGGTGAAATGCCCAAAAATCTCACGCAAAAATAATTTCGAATGGGGAATGAAATCCCCAAATCTTTATATATAGGCCTCGGCTCGATTAATCGAAATTCAGAATCGATTAATCGAGATTCAAAACTAGGTTAAGCCGCCTAAAATCGATTAATCGATTTCCCAAATCGATTAATCGAAAGTCAAATTCGATTAATCGAAACCATTTCGATTAATCGAAATCTTATCTATTTAAAATTTTAAATTTTTAAGCTCACTGGCGCGAGCCAGTCGATTAATCGAAATCCATTTCGATTAATCTAAATTCCAAAATCGATTAATCGAATTTAATTTCGATTAATCGAAATCGTGCTGTAACTTCTAATTTTTCCAGAATTTCTTTAAATTATTCGATTAATCGAATCCATTTCGATTAATCGAAATTTCGAAATCGATTAATCGAAATCCACTTCGATTAATCGAAATCGTCCATTAAATTTCAAATTCTCGTAAGTCCTTTTAGTAAATCGATTAGTCGAAATATAATTCGATTAATCAAAATTTCAAAATCGATTAGTCGATTCCAAATCGATTAATCGAGATTCCAATTCGATCAATCGAAATTGGTCTTCTATGTATATTCTAACTCTCCTTTAAATTTCCAGTCACTGGCACATGCCAGTCGACTAATCAAACAAAATCGATTAATCGAAATTTCAAAATCGATTAATCGATTTGAAATTCGATTAATCGGTTTTGTCCAATCTCTGCAGAATTTCAATCTCTTTATTTCTTTAATTTCTTTTGGTAGTTTATGACATCAAGTGGTTCATCCATAGAGTTGTATATACTTGATCATGTATAATAATTCCTCAAATCAGATTGGATCAAATTTTCCATTTAATTACACGTATAGTGGAGATTTCACAAACATGTTTGTGGTTTACACTAAGTTCTCACGTCGTTGGAAACAAGGCTGGATATTGTTCTTTCACATCGGCCTCTCGTTCCCAAGTAGCCTCTTCTTTTGGATGATTATTCCACCGAACAAGCACTAAGGGAATCACTTTAGTGCCCTCTTCTTGTTCCTTTCGATCCAAGATTTCCACTGGTTCCTCTATCATGCTCATGTCCTCACACATCTCTATAGGTTACTTTCCTAATACATGAGACGGATCGTTCACGTACTTCCTGAGCATCGATATGTGGAAAACATTATGCACTCGATCAAATAGTGGTGGTAAACCAATGCGATATGCAACTTCACCTACTCGTCCCAAAATTTCAAATGGTCCAACATAACGTGGACTTAACTTCCCTCTCTTGCCAAATCTCATTACACCTTTCATAGGTGATACTTTCACAAACACGTGCTCGCCCACTTTATAGTCAACACTAGTCCGCTTCATGTCGACGTAACTTTTCTCTACTCAGTCTTTGTCTTCAACCTTTCTCTGATAATTCGGACAACAGTGGCGTTGTCTTCAAGTAGTTTTGGTCCTAACACAAATTTCTCACCTGTTTCCTCCCAATTGAGAGGTGATTTGCATCGTCGTCCATACAGAGCTTCATACGGTGCCATGCCAATGCTCGTTTGAAAACTGTTATTATATGCGAACTCGAGCATCGGTAGATACTCATCCCAGTATCCTTGCATATCAAGCATGCACGCCCTGAGCATGTCTTCTATTACTTGGTTCACTCGCTCTGTCTGTCCATCAGTTTGAGGATGGAAAGCTGAACTAAAGTCTAGTCGTGTTCCCATTCCTTCTTGAAATTTCTTCCAAAACTTGGACGTATATAGTGGATCACGATGCGCAAACTATGCTGCTTGGAATCCCATGTAATCTTACAATCTCCTTCATGTATAAGTCTGCCAGTCTTCCTGCTGTATATGTAGTATTGTACGGCAAAAAGTGCGCTGATTTGGTCAATCGGTCTACGACGACCCAAATGGCATTGTGTCTCTTAGCGATGCAAGACGGGTAATCCAACAATGAAATCCATTGAGATCGATTCCCACTTCCATTCTGGTATTGGTAAAGGTTGCAATAGTCCAGCAGGATGTCTATGATCAACCTTCACCTGCTGACAAGTCAAACACCGTGACACGTACTCGGCCACGTCTTGTTTCAGTCCTCTCCACCAGTAGTTATTTTTCAAATCTTGGTACATTTTGGTGCTACCAGGGTGGATAGCATAATTTGACTTATGGGCCTCATCAAGAATCGTTCGTCTTAGGTCGGCATTGTCCGGAATGCATAGACGGCCTTTAAACAATAAGGAACCGTCTTCTTTTACTGAGAAAGTCCGACCTAATGCCTTCACTCACGTCTTGATGAATCTTTGTTAATGCCGGATCTTTCATTTGTAGATCATGGATATGCTCAAATATCACTGGCTTTACTGATATGTTAGCCAAAAAGGATCCGGTGTCCTTTGACTCAATGTTCGCATCATAAAGTGCCAGGTCTTCCAATAATTTCCATCGGTGCATACCCAAAATTAAAGAAGATAACTGAGTTGAACCTTTCCGACTCAATGCATCGGCTACTACATTCGCCTTGCCTGGATGGTATTGTATGGAGCAATCGTAATCCTTGAGGAATTCCATCCATCTGCGCTGTCTCATGTTGAGCTCTTTCTGTGTAAACGGATACCGGAGGCTCTTATGATCGGTGAAAATTTCAAAGGTCTCACCATACAAGTAATGTCTCCAAATCTTGACAAAATATCGCCCGGTTCAAGTCATGAGTGGTAATTTTCTCATGTTCTTTCAATGTCTTGATCCGTAGCTATCACCTTCTTGTGTTGGTTGTGCACACAACCAAGGCCATTGTATATGACGTGTCAGACACGGCGTATCCTCCACTGCCTGAAGGAATCGCTAATACTGGAGCCGAAGTGAGTCTCGTTTTGAGTTCTTGAAAACTCTTCTCGCATGCCTCACTCCACTCGAACCTTGAATCTTTTCGTGTCAGCTTTGTGAGAGGTCCCGATATCTTTGAAAACCCCTCAACGAAACGTCGATAATAGCCTGCTAAGCCCAGAAAACTTCGGACATCGGTCACTGTTTTTGGTTGCTCCCATTTAACTACTGCTTCTATCTTAGCTGGATCTACCGTGACACCGTGCTTTGAGACGACATGTCCCAAAAAGCTAACTTCTTCCAACCAAAACTCACACTTGCTGAGTTTGGCGTACAATTGGTGTTCACGTAGCGTCTGTAGAGCAATCCTCAAATGTTCTTCGTGTTCCGTCTTGGATTTGGAGTATATCAGTATATCATCAACAAACACTACGACGCAGGAGTCCAAGTGTGGTTTAAACACTCGGTTCATCAGATCCATAAACGACGCCGGAGCATTCGTTAATCCAAACGGCATCACAAGGAATTCATAGTGTCCATACCGTGTCCGGAAAGCTGTCTTCTGAATGTCCTCAGCTTTGACTCGCAACTGATGATACCCAGATCTCAGGTCGATCTTGGAAAAATACTTTGCTCCTTGCAGTTGGTCGAATAGATCGTCAATTCTAGGCAAAGGGTAGCGGTTCTTCACAGTGAGTTTGTTCAATTGTCGATAGTCAATGCATAGCCGCATTGACCCATCCTTCTTCTTGACAAACAAGACCGGTGCTCCCCATGGAGACACGCTCGGTCTAACAAACCCCTTATCCATAAGTTCTTGTAGTTGTTCTTTCAATTCCTTTAACTCAGCAGGAGCCATTCTATAAGGTGCTTTCGAAATAGGCTCCGTTCCTGGTGCTAAGTCAATGGCGAATTCTACTTCTCTTTCTGGAGGTAATCCAGGCAATTCCTCTGGAAACACGTCAGCGAAGTCTCGCACAACTGCTATCTCAGAAATGACATTCTTTTCTTCCTTGTCCTCCTTTAAGAAAGCTAAGTATCCACTGCAACCCTTTCTGATCATTTTCTCGGCCCTTACTGCTGAGATCAGTGGCACAGATGACGACCTCACTCCTTGAAACCGAAATGATCTTCTTGTGTTGGGTCTGAAAATGACTACCTTATTCTTGCAATCGATGGTTACACAATGCTGCGCCAATCAGTCCATGCCAAGGATCACATCAAACCCTTGCATGTCTAACAGTATCAACTTTGCTTCTAGTTCATGCACCTCTAAGTCTCGAACTGCTACAATGATGGATTTGCAAGCTAACTCCGTGTCTACTAACTCTCCAGTCGGAATAGACACAGATAGGACGAAATCCAACGTCTCTGGAACAATCTTCATCTTCTTAGCGAAACGTGGAGTGACGAATGAGTGGGTAGACCCGGGGTCTATCAACACTCGAGCGTCATATCCACCGAAGCATCCTTTTTCATATATATTTAGAGTACCTATAGTATACATACATACATACAATAATTTACACATCAATTTACACTCTTAATTCACATACAGCTTTTTGTATTGAGAAAAGAATCTATATAATTTCTAATGCATGCTCCTTCTCTATCTAAGATTTTAATGAAATGGAAATTTTCTTTAATAAAAAAAAATCTCACCTTGGATGACGTCATGCACGTTCCCTGCTTCCTGAGCAGTGACTGCATAGGCTCTCCCCTGGACGATCGGTTTCCTTGCTTGAATTGGTCGTGGTGCTGCAACTGAAACCGTCTTTCTCTTATCCGTCTCGGGGCAATCCTTGATTAAGTGGCCCACCTTGCCACATCGGAAACAACCCCTAGTTCCCGATCTATGTCCACCCCCCATGAGGCTTGCCACACTTTGTGCAAGTCTCCGAGGTGCGGAAGAAATAAAGACGAGAACCCTGTGTGACAGTGGCGCCAGTAGACATGGCAGGGCTCTCATAGCGAATAGGTCTCCCCGACGCAAGTAATGGAAACCTCTGTTGGTGTTGTTGTTGTTGCGCCGGTCTTCCGAAACCCCCTTGGAACTGTGGTCTCTGATTTTGGGCTACGAACCTCGGCTTTTTGTTCACCGGTTCGTAGGTCCCCGTCCTTCCTTGTTCATTTCCTCCTCTCTGCTGCTCTCTCTGTCGATATCTATTTGTCTCCTCTTCAACCACTAGTGCTTTACTCATGACCTCTTCATAGGTCCTTAGTTGAAATGGAGCTACGCCTCCCCTAACCTCGCTTCAAACCTTCAAACCTCTTGGACTTCATCACTTGATGGCAGCGTGTCCGAGCGAAATGGGCAAGTCGTAAAAACTCTACCCCATATTCTCTCACCGTCATTCTCCCTTGCACTAGCTGTAAAAATTGTATCTCAAGCTGGTTCCTCACCACTTCCGGAAAATATTGTTTGTTGAACTCCTCAACAAACTCCTCCCAAGTCCAAGGCAACTCTGGGGTCTCCTGAGCCCGAGTCCGTATCACGGACTTCCACCAAGGTCCAGCCTCCCCATCCAACATATGGTGCCCATCTCACTCTCATCTTCTCATGCATGTCAAGACGCTAAAGACTTTCTCCATCTCCATCAACCAGTTCTTAGCGGCCATTGTGTGCCGCCCGGAAAATGAAGGAGGTCTCATCCTCCTAAACTCAGAAGGATGAGGGCACAGTGCCGCAGTCCTCTGAGTGGTGTAGGTGGTCGCCTTTGTTCTCTTATGAGCTGCAAAGGATGCGGCCTGTTGTGCCATGGCAGCTGCCATAGTCTCCATAGTGTGCATCATCCTTTATCGCTCCTCTCTATCTTCTTGTCTTTCTCTCAATCTTTCTTGTTCTCTTAGATCTTGGTCTTGATGACCTCGATCTTCTTCATCCCGTTGTCTACTACTCACGCCTCGGGCCTCGAGGCACTCTATTAGTAGGAGAGATGTAACCATCTCCACTACGTAGACTCCTCTGCTGGCCTCCCCTTGGTCGGCCTCTTCCTCTAGATGACATTTGCGGCTGCATTTGAAACTAAAGTTTCGTTAGCAGAAGCCCCTATGTTCTGACGAAAGAACCCTTGTCAGAATTGCTAGAAGAAAAGGCTTTGATACCAACTGTGACAGCCCGGATTTCGGCACCCCGAAACCCGTGCCATCAGCACGATCATCTTGACCATGCCCTTTAGCTAAGCACGGAACACTGGTATATCAAGCATCAAAAAAGTAATGTAAATGAAATTTCAGAATTTAAATCTGTATTAATTAACTCCCCAAAAGACAGTTCTACCCTCATACCTCTGCATGAATGGAGAACCAATCCGAACCATCGATGATAGCAATCATCACGGATGGTTCGTCCCAAAAGAGAAATCCCAACTCCTCATATACATGATTTTAAACAAAATAAAGGCTTGACATACCAAGCCGTACAAAAACCTCTCCAAGAATCTCTCAAAGTGGCACAACGGAGTCCTCTAGAAGAAGTCCTCTGGAGGTGGCTCCAACTCGTCACCGGCCGCAAGGTCCGACTCGCCGGGATCAGCGTCTCCTGAAGCCTCGGCAGCTGCTAGTAGTGAACCTGCGACGTATAGTCTATAGGGTGAGCTACATCCTAGCTCAATAGGGAACAAACACAGTTGAACATATAAATTATGACTCACATATATTCCATGATATGCCATGCATGATGTGTCTATGCAATTATTGATGAAACAGTTAAAAAGCATTTCGTTTTACTGTTGATTACATATGTTTTCATTTACTCATGAATGATGCTGAAAAGGCCTAAAGCAAAACTTAAACTTTCAACTTAAGTAATCCCCGAGCAATATAGCATCGAGCCCCGATGAGATACCCATCATCGTCATCTATATAGACAGTTTTAATCGTATTCCCTGGGAATACAAATAGTACCCAAGCCCCTTTCCCCTAGGGATTGGTGGCGGTGTTTCACTTGTCTCAATCAACACCCCTGGGGTGTGCTTACTATGTACGGATAAGCCTCCGCACTGGCCTACGGTTTCGCCGCCGTATCGGTCACGGATATCCTGCCGTGTCAGTCGTGGATATCCCGCCACGTCGGTGGGGTACCCTATCAAACCTCAAATAACAAAAATATCGGTGCCTTACATATAGTTATTCACCGTGTAAATGTGCTATCTTATATCAGTTAGGCCCTATCAAACATGATTCAATCCTTGGATACATCCCTGGGATGTATCCATTTACTTGCATCACACCTGATGCTCTTATCTCTTTACTTCTTCATCCCCTGGGGATGGCTCATTATGATTACTCTTATGGATGTCACACACACACACTTTTCACAAATTCTTAAGAAATAAACATTTGAATTGTATTCTATATCACTACATACATGCTCTTGTAAAATAAAGTACATGTTCAAGGTGTTCCCTACCTCAAGTCTTCATTTGATCATTGCATCAAGGTCCCACGTGGCTCCTTGTGCACTAGTCCACACGTACCACCTATGGTACCACATAACAGGTGAAACACATCATAAAGGATGAAATAAAGAAGGTATAAGACCCTCAAAGAATCTTAAAGTCAAACCCAAAAGTCAACATAATTTATCTCAGTCGATTAATCGAATTCCAAAATCGATTAATCGAAGGTCAATATCGATTAATCGAAGTAATTTCGATTAATCGAAATTCTCTGTTTCGCAAAGTTGATTCTTAGTTCGAACAGTCGAGTTTTCATTCGATTAATCGAATCCAATTTCGATTAATCGAAATTCTCCTTTTCGCAAAGTTGATTCTCAGTTCGAACAGTCGAGTTTCACAAATTGATTAATCGATCCCAAATCGATTAATCGAAAACTAAAATCGATTAATCGACATCCCATTTCGATTAGTCGATTTTTCCTCAAGCCATTTCCTCCAACCCCTGGGGTCCACTGAAGGTTCTCAGTCGATTAATCGATCCCCAAATCGATTAATCGAAAATCCAAAATCGATTAATTGAATTAAAATTCGATTAATCGAAATCGGGGTCTTCTGACTTTTCAACTTCTTGGCCAATCTCGATTAATCGAAACCCAATTTCGATTAATCGAAATTGTCAGATTCATTTCTTTCGAATCTTCTTCCATACTTTTTCTCTATTTTTCTAAGCCATTATCCTATGATTTAACCTACATTCAACCATAACTTAACCCCTATAATCTATGCATTTTATTTACAAAAATTTTACCTTGAATAGATCTCAAGTTGATTTCAATCCAGTGGTTGGAAGGCTAGGGTTCTAGCTTTGCTTTTAGCGGATCCCTCGCGTCGAATCCAGCGTTTATTGCTCGAATCTCCCTTCCTCAACTAGCATTCACTCCTTGCATTAATCACTCTCTTTACTCTCTCTCTCTCTCTTCTTTACTCCTCTCCTTCAACAACATCAAACCCTTATTTTTAGGGCTATTAAACCCTTTTATCTATCTCCCTCTTTGTGTGTTGAGCACATACACCGCAGTAGGTGTAAGTGACTTCCTATTTACATCACGCATCACATATTCACTCAAACCATCACATCTCGCCCGTTCATCACATTCTATGCTAACTCTTGATCTCCTGATTGGTCAAACTTGTGACCAATCGGGCACGGATACCGAGGTCATAGTTTAGTGTGATTTTTCGGGCTATTACACAAGTGATTTAATATTAATAAAGAGCAATGTTAAAGGTATTAGAGTCATAAAAGGAAGATGCACATGAAGTAACTATGAACAGTGACATGATAGTATAAGAGTATTCATACAAAGTATTCAACAATTTGGTTGAAAAGTAAAACAAATTTGTGACCTTTAACTGGAATTTTCAAGTATGAAATAGTATCAAACAGTCCCATAAACCAGTCCAAAGAGTAGATCTTGTCGAGTAGACCAAAAAAGATAGGTCATATGCGTGAATCAGAGTTGTATATCTCTAGATATCGCGTTTTAAAGTTTGAGCCCGAAAATGATTCAGTCTGGTGGCAGAAATGAGTTCTGAGTTTAAATATTTTATCTACAGCCGGCGGAAGCAGTGCAATATAGTGATTGCATATAATATCTGAATAGGAGTTGGGTTAGATCTTGGACCGGTATTCGGTCGGGTAATGGGTACAAGTGGGACGGGCCATGGGCCTAAGTGGTCTCGATCATGGGCCGAGTGGACCATGCCACATGGACCGAGTGGATCGTGGGCCACATGGGGCGAGTCCGTGGGCCTAAGTGGGCCGGATCATGGGCCGAGTGGACCGGGTGACATGGACCGAGTGGACCGCTCCACATGGGTCGGGGGCCATGGTCGAAGTGGGCCGGGTAAGTGATCTGGGTTAGGCCGAAAGCCGATCGGAACCGGGCCAACCTGGTTCCAGAAAACCCCCACAACCACTCTTCATCTTCTTTGGTTTTTTTTTTTTAATTTTATTTTTATTTATTTATTTATTTATTATGTAGTAGTGCAGAGATGCTGCAACAAGGGTGGAAAACAACCCGATGGGGCCTAATTGCCTCCCCTCTCAGGCCACCGGTGCCGACGGTTCGGTTGGCCGTCAGGTCGGCCCCGGCGGCGAACGTGATCGATGCCAGTCCGCCTGCCAGAAGATGCCCGACAGCGCCGGACCGTCGACCTAAAACATAGAAGAAATTTTTATTTTTATTTTTTTAGTTGCAGGAAGCAACAAAACAGCCCCCAAAGGGCTTAACCCCGTCCCCTCACTGGTCACTAGAGCCGACGGTCCGGTGTGCCGTCCACTCTGCCTCGGCGCCGGCCGTCGACCGGTGCTAGTCCGGTGGCCGGAAGATTCCGGCCGGAGCCGGACCGTCGGCCCAAAACAAAGGGAATTATTTTTATTTTTTTAAAAAGAAAAACTTGCAGAACCTATTTATAAAATACACATCTTTATTTGTATTTATAAAATACAAATAAAATAAACCAAAAGCATGGGTTTTCCATCGAATGGCATGGTTATTTATTTATTATTTTTATTTTTTTTCATATTGAAGCCCACACAGCCATCTTCTTCAATAAAAGCTTTGTGATGGGGCTGCTCTCAACAGCCACTTAGCACCAGTAAAGTGGTCGGTCTCTAACTTTAATCAAGCCAACCAAAAGATTTGATATCAATTGTTAGAAATATTAAACTAATAACCATTGATCTAGACTTGAATCATTTATCAATATATCAAATACAATAATTATTTAGTAAGACAAATCCTACTTGATTAGATGATTGCGAAGACGAGCTTGATCGGTAAATCCTCGCTATAAGACCAAAACCTTTAGGACAAATCACCTTTCTTCTTTTCTATCTTTATAGATGGGAATAACATTGAGAATAATCAAAGAGGGGATGTTGTCTTCCTTATATAGACATTGATTTATTTTCTAGCCTATCAAGAAAACTAAATCTAGAGGATGTGTCACTTTTATAAAGGGATCACCACAACCCTATAAAATTAGTAAGGAATTCCACCAGATTGCATAGTGATTCCTATTGTGCCAAGTATAGAAAGTCCCACAAATTCAAGTTTTAACAATTAAAGGAAAATAGGTTAGTGTGTGGGTAACAAATACCCAACATGGGAATGTGAATTTGGATTTGGGGATTTGGATTTAGATCTCCTAAATCCAAATCCACCGATTGGCTCTACCTTTTACTATTGGGATTTGGATTTGATAAATTCACTGGAATTTAGAAATCCATGTCTATATTGTAAAAAAGTGGATTTGTAAATAACACCTCCTCGGCATTATATGAAAATCCAAATCTTACACCAGTATATAATTGGCTATGTTTAGTGAAAGCTATTACTCCGTGCTATTATAGGTACGATTCGATGTGATATTCGACCCGCTTGAGCCGAGTATTTTTTAACTTGATTGATCTGGTTGGGTTGGGCATGAGGCAACCCGAAATAAATCAAACCGAACAGGGTTGAACCGGTAGTAAATGGATCGAATTGAACCGGTACTAGACCGAACTAGACCCGACCTGACCTGAACTGACCCAACCCAAGTTTAAGTAGTTACTACAACGGCTAGAAAACTAGTTGTTGGGCAACAATGGCTAGTTTTTTACCGTTGCAGCCCACTTTTGTATAATGCACCTTAGGTGCAACCAGGAAATTGCTGGTTGCACCCATTTTCAATTTTATTCAGGAATGGTTTGTGTTAGAGGAATTCGGTGTACCGAAACCGAAATTTTCGATGTTAGATTCAATTCGGTTTGAGTTCAAGAAAAAAAATTTTGCTGGTTGCACTCATTTTCGATTTTTTTTTCCTGAACCCAAACCGAAGCAAACCGAACCGAACACTGAAAAATTCGGTTTCGGTTTGGGAACGGTTTGTGTTGGAGGAATTCGGTGTACAGAAATCGAATTTTTTGGTATTTGTTTCGGTTTGGGTTTAGAAAAAAAAAATATTTCTTGGTTGCATCCATTTTCAATTTTTTTTTCGCCTAAACTCAAACCGAAGCAAATTGAACTGAACACCGAAAAATTCAGTTTCGGTTTGGGAACGGTTTATGTGTTGGAGGAATTCGGTTTACCGAAATTGAATTTTTCGGTATTTGGTTCAGTTTGCTTCAGTTTGGATTTGAAAAAAAAAATTTCGTGGTTGCCCTCATTTTTGATTTTTTTTTCCCTAAACCCAAACCGAATCGAACCGAATTGAACACCGAAAAATTTGGTTTTGGTTTGGGAACGATTTATGTGTTGGAGGAATTCTGTGTACCAAAACTGAAACCGATATATTACAATTCGGTTTCGATTTGTGGTGTACCGAACCGAAAATCAAAAAAATTGGATTCGGTTCGGTTCGGTACACCGAACTTGTATCCCTACTTACATAGAATATATGAGTAGAATATATGAAGGAAACCAATGAACTATAAATTTATTTTATAAAAAAAATAACCAAATGAATTATCTACAAAATTAATGGGCCAAATCTTAAGGCAATACTTAAACATCTAAATAATAGATTTGCAAATCTAAATATTTTAAATTCAATTCAGAATGCTGAATTTGAAATACTTGAATTAAAAATCCCCAAATTCAAATCCACGTTCCCAAACACATAAAGTTTATTTATTGGTTGTTTTGAGCAGATATCAAGATCAATAACTTGCATATGTTAGATGTAAGAGGATACAATGGCTCTCAATTTTCTTCACGTGGAATTTAATCATTCCTTATTTAGGTAAAGAAGCCTCCCCTTCTAGTTTTCTTCTTTTCTTTAATTTTTGTTTACATGGGTGTTCTTATGAGTTGCAGAAGGTAAGAATTTGAATAATATTTATATATAAACCCTTTCTGCCACAGAGTGACTTCAATTTTCAAACTCCCCCAAAACAGAGAGCAAAGTGTAAAAAGAAGCAAACAAAAGAGAGATGGCCAGAAGAACAGTGATCACAGGAAAATGCCAGAGATCTTCTGGCCGTCCGATTCCCAAAAGATGCAGGTTAAATCATCCGGCCAAAAGAAGCAAGCAAAAGAGATCTTCTTGCCGACCATTTCTCAAAAGAAGCGAGCAAAAGAGAGCTACTCTTTTCCTTGTTTAGGAAAATTTGTTTCATAATTATGTGTTTAGTATTTAGTTGTTTCATAATTTCTAGATGTCTCACACTATTATCACTTTTAAATCATCTTCAGGACAGACATCACCAACTCGGCAACTGATTGAAGATGGTGTAAATCGCACCTCTTGAAGATGCCCTCTTTGGCGGACCGAACTTAGTGGACTTGCATTATACTTTTCATCTTTTTTTTTAAAATTATTTTATCCTTCACATGTAATTGATATTTGAAGATGAAACCAATTTTTTAAGGTAAAAATGATAGCTCTATTCACGCCTACAAAGTTACTAAGGTCATGTCGGGTGAAATACAATTTGACTGATTTAAATAAGATGATTGAGATTGGTTTTTTGCTCATTCTTTCATCGGTGGATCTTTAGATCATGACCTTACCATCTAATGATCAATTTTGAATTTTATATGGCGGGCATCTGAAAAAAAATTATTTCAAAAACACGTAGCACACATCATGCTCAAGCATTATCGTATTGTTACCATTTTTAATCTCTGCCATGTGGAAGGATAATCTAACCATTTGATTGCACATACATGGCCTAAAGATTCATTGTATCGAAGATTGGGATGAAAATAAATCTGTCATATGAATCAAGCTAGTCATTTTAGCTTACTAGAGTAGTATATACCTTAGTAAATTGGTGAGTGCGAGTAGAGCTACCCAAAATAACAACCATTTGCCTACTGGAGGTCTTATGACCGCCCTTACCCTTAATGGCAATTCTACGGTAGGACCCACCCACCGATGGCTGCACAATGCCGAAACCAAGGATCAAAATTTCAGCCCAAATGACCGAAATTTCGGTCATATAATATATGAGATTGAAATTTTCGGTCAAATTATCCGCTAAAATTTCGGTTTTTGGCCGAAATTTTGGTCCAAACTTTCGATTTCGGTTCCCTCCGAAGCCAAAACGAAACCGAAATGTGGTCCAAATTTTGGGTTTCGATTCCCTCCGAAACCGAAACAAAACCCGAAATTTTGATCCTTGTCGACCACACCCAAAATAATGTCGCTTGATAAATGGAAGGAGTGGCGGCCTGATATGCTTCCCGGCGGCCACGAACCACCAGTCACAAATTCAGCTCCAGGTGGTTATCCACCGCCGGAACAAGTGATCCTAGCGGCGGTTTCACCTGCCGGCGAAAAAGAAATTAATGCTGGTCTGATGAACAGAAAGCGGCAGTCTGACATGGTTGATGGCGGCTACGAACCGCCGGTACAAAAGTTAGGCGCAGTTTTTGAAACCATAGGTGGCATTTTCGCTGGCAGTTTTTACAGTTACAGCGGCAGATTTTGGCCGCTGGAACAAGTTGGTTTTTTTGTAGTGATCGATGGACATCAATTTGAGAGGTTCTGAATGGAAAGTCTAAGAGAGCTCACATTTCCACCCAATCAATGTGGCTTCACCATCCGAGCCTCAAGGGAGGAAGAAGAGGTTGGTTGAATATCTAGCATCACTTTTTTAGATGTTTGCCATATCAAATCAACATATGACCATCTAATAGGTGGGCAATGATCTCAAGATCTATTGTGTGAAATTTTGGGAAGAAAAAAATAATTTTTATCATCTCGTTCAAAGCAACCAATGGTATTAATGAAAGGACCCTCAATTTTGGATACCAAAGCTTTGGTTGCAAATATTTTATATTAAGAGTTACCACAATACTCAGACAACAACAATACTAACAATAATACAGGGAACAATAATATACAAACAAGATAAGAGGTTGCCTCCGTGACCGGCTTTAATCAGATGAGCCCATGACCATCTACTTTTAGGCCATTCGATTGATGCAGTTTTAATTCAACTATTAATATTGTTCATCTCCGATGAGTGTATTTCTAGTACACTTTAGTTTAATTTATAATTACCATTTTGTTGACTTTAGATTGCTCAAAGCCATTTAGGCCAAGACAGCCTCGAAAACCGGGGAGCAAGACGCGCATACATATATGACATCCAACCTGCACCTTGTAAAGATAAAGGTGAAAAATAACGTAGAGAACAAATATCGAACCCACGACCTCCTCCCTCACATTGGAGGGAGGTTATCAACTGGGCTAATGCCTCTTTGGTCTATATGCCTTTTTTTTTATTTTTTTGTTTTTTGAGAAAAGTAGTCTATATGGCTTATAATTGAATGATCATGACAAGAATCTGTACAAAGGAAATAATGTACCATTAATCTATAACATATACTGTATATTAATACACCTTATACATAGAAGAGGAGAGGTTGAAAACGTTTTGCGACGGACGTGTTTTCTTTTCTTTTCTTTTTGGTCAGAGCCTACATCTTTATATAATGTTTAACTAGTCTGGGGTAATTTTCGGTTCAAATTGTAACATCTTGAAAATTTTGACTTTAAATAGTATACCTCGGTGTGTTTACACTGGTTATGTGCCTGATTTTATGAAATTAATTAAATTATTTCAAGTTAGATCTTAAGTGGAAGATGACCGATTTAGATTGTGTGTTAATCATTTGATGGTTTCATATACATCAGCCTTGATATATTGGCTCAACACTAAGTCCGATTGATAAGTGGGTTGGATGTATAGGCCCCACACCGAACCAAAAGATTATTTATAAAATAACTAATACCTTTCTTTGGTGTATTGTCTCACGTGGAGTCTAGTTCCTTAGATAAGACTAGCACTCAAATGGGTGTATGTGTTACATAGGGGAACTAGCCCTTTTAAGTTATTAAAAAAAAAAAGAGGCAAGCTTCTTTGAGAAGCCTTACCGTTTGCAATCTTGGGGGCTTTAGGAAGAAGAAGAAATCGTTGAGATTCGGGTGCTCTAAAACTTTGAAATCTCATGAAAAATTAGTAAGCTTGAGTGAGGAAGAGATCGTGGTTGTTGCGATGATTGGCGAGTTGAGGAACGTGATTGAAATCAAATGAGGTTTTGAAAACCCATTGTTCTTGGTAAGAGATTCGGGTGCGTTGAGTTGCTAAATCGTGATGAGATTGTACGAGGTGTGTGTGGAAGATCACCCTACGATCGCATCGGCATCGTGGTGATTGTAAAGCTTGGAAAGATCAAAAGGGGTTTGAAAAACCCATTTACTTGCAAGGAAGAAGACGATCCGTTCTTCGGGTAAATCGTCGGTTTAAATGTAAGAAATCGACACTTAAGTATGTAAAATTTCATTAAGAAATGTTTTAATAAGATGTGTGTGAAGTGTGTAAAAGATTAGAATAAAAAGCTTGAGTTTTGATGAAAAATGGGTCTTTAAAAGTCCAAAACGTGCAAAATCGCACACAGTCGTTCGCCTGAGGCTCGCTCGAGCGAGTTTTGAAACTCGCTCGCGCGAGTGGCAGAACCTGTCTTGTTATTTTGGTTGTAACTTTCTACTTCGAACTTCGATTGATGCGATTTTTGAGGCGTTGGAAAGAAGACAGCTAGATCTACAACTCTTATGAATTAACTAACTTATGAATCAAATGTTTTGAGGGTCAAAATAGAGTTGGAAGTTAGGCTAAGTTCTAAGTTGATACGTTTTGACTAGAGTACCGATACAGCTTTGGTATTTTTTTCATAACTTTTCACTCCAAACTGCAATTAATGTGATTCGCATGGCGTTGGAAAGAGAACAACGATATCTACAACCTTTATAAATTAACCAACGCTTGAATCCAAATATTTAAAGGTCAAAATTTAGTGAAAATATAGGTCAAGTTTAAGTTAGTCATGAGCTCGCTCGAACGAGCTATTTCTCGCTCGCGCGAGAGGCCTTTAGTAGGCATATGTAGTATTTGATGTCCTGACCGTTACTCGCGCGAGGATTTAAGTAAAATATATCTCGCTTGCGCGAGGCCTCACGTGATACTCTCCAAATAACTAGATGTTAGATCGGTCGAGCGAGAAATGACCAGTTTTGTGCTCGCGCGCCCGAGCTTCAAAGCTTGCTCGCGCGAGGAACAAAGTACTTAAGTTTGTTCTTTTGCTCTGAATTCTTTAGAAATGTATAACATAAATTCTTTTAAGCATTCCTAAGGAAAAGTTTGGATATTTTGAATATAGGATTAACTTGTTGAAGATACGTAGTGAACTCTCGTAGGAGCTATTTGTGGAACGGTTTAAGCATGACTTGAGGTAGGAAAAACTTAATATCATGTGCATTTAATACATTAGCATGTGTGTGTCATGTATGATGTGTCTTTTATAAAATCATGTGAACTTTGATATGATGCGTCTTTTGATAAAATCATATGAATTTTGATATGAGGTGTTCTTTGATAAAATCCTGTGAGTTTTGTTATGACTTTGAATTGAGAAAGAATATGCATAAGTATGTTTCCGAAAATGTGTGTGGTTATGAGGAATCTTTCAAGATTCAATCCGATTTGATGCGTGTGTTTGAGAAATTGTACGGACTTTCAAACTTAGTTATAATTATCACTTTACACGGCGATAAGCTATATGTATGCACTTCGATTTGAGGTTTATAGTATATAGTATTGTGTTGACTGACGCGGCAGAATATCCGTGACCAGTACGGCGGCCAATCCGTACACCCTTTGTGATATGTGTGATATGTGAATCTTACCGTACAACGGTAATTTGTGTTCGGCCAAGTGTCCAACTCTATAGGACCTTGGATATATGTGAAAATGGTTCATATGAACAACGATGGTGGGTATTCCATCGGGGACTCGAGGCTATAGTTTCTCATGCAATAAATTAAGTAAAGCACTCTTAAGTTTTTGTTTTATGTTAAGACCATAAGGTGAACTTGCGTTTATGTTTCCAAGTGCCATGTATGTGTTTCATGTCATGACATCACAAGTGTGCATCTGTTTTGATAAGCTTTGTGTTCATTCTATCATAAGATATATGTTTGATGTTCGTAATATGCATGCTATGAGTTTTTCCCTACTGAGCTTGGATGAAGCTCATCCCTCGACTATACGTCACAGGTACAAGTGTGGATCAGGAGCGGACTTTGGAGAAAGGGTTGGGATCTCCCGTTTGAAGAATTTTACCCTAGGTGAGGATGGGGCGAGTCATGTATTGGTTTGTATAGTGGATATTTGAAGTCTTTAAATTTGGACTTGGTATGCCCGAAGATTTAATACATTGTAAGAAGTGTAATGTAAGTATATTTTTTGAAGCCACTGTTTAGATGATGGTCAACCATCACCGGTGATTTTCCTATGGCCCATTTTATTTAAATGGTTTAGTATAGAAGAAACATTTTGATTGTTATATATATTTTTGCTCGACTCTACTCTGGTAGGTATGCCAAAAAATTTCTATATTCGAATTATGAAGTGTGATCCGACGGACCGATTTTCCCATATATATATGGTACGAGTTTTTACGACTTGGGAAAAATCGGGCTGTCACACAAATGATGGGGGCTTGTGTGCACCACTCGCCCTATTAGTAACCTGCACCTACAATAGTAGTGTCTTTTTTCCTTGATATCTATCAACTTTTGGCTACTTGACAATTCCCATCATCTAATTCCTCAAACGGATTCTTCCCAATAAGGTGGTTTCAATTGACACACATTTAGGTTAGCGTTCTTCATTTTAACATTTTTTGCTTAACATTCACAGGTTTCCTTGACAAAACAAACTATCAAAAGTTGATTGACAACCTTTCTCTAAGGATTAAGAAAGCCTGGTCTAATTGCAACCGGATGAGAAAGTTCTATTTGTTTACCCCTTATTACTAATTTTCATTTGAAAATCTTCCTTCATGAGTTTGGATAAAAGAGCTCCTTATCATTTAGAAAATATCACCACGTAGAAACGCCTTGGAGCTGGACACCTTCCAACAAATCTTTTTCCTATATTACATCATCAAGTTGAATAATCTTGCATAAATCAAATAACAAACAAAACTAGACATTAATAGGAAACTAAGTGTAATATCCTTGATATTTTAGCCTATTTTTCGTTTACCTCGATAAGCGTATCCGGAAAAGTGAAGGAAAATTCTGGGTTTTTGGATAGCTAAGGGTTTATTGAGAGTGATGACCAAAGGATTTTGTTTCTAGACTTGTGGAAGTCATGTAATCAATGACTTACACTATAAGTTGGATTTTTGTGTTTAACACCGAAAATAAATGCAATTTAAATGGATAGGATTGCAAATAGAAAAATCTAGATATTTGATTCTTTTTATTTTGTATTATAAGAGAGAGGCTTTGAAGAGAAGTTACACTTCTCTCTCTCTCGGTTGAATATAAAAATTGCAACCTTTGCCCCTCACCTTGCTATTAGATCTTAGATCTTGGATGTTTGTAAATTCCCTCCCCATCCCAATCGTTGATAAGCTTTGCTTTAAATTTCTGATCGGTTTAGGTTATTGAAAGAGAAGATTAGGGGAGAGAAAATGTGACAGCCCGGATTTCAGCACCCCAAAACCCGTGCCATCAGCACGATCATCTTGACCGTGCCCTTTAGCTAAGCACGGAACACTGGTACATCACGCATCAAAAGCACTATATATGAAATTGCGGAATTTACATCTATATTAATTTACTTCCCAAAAGACAGTTCTACCCTCATGCCTCTGCATAAATGGAGAACCGATCCGAACCATCGATGATAGAAATCATCACGGGTGGTTCGTCCCAAAAGAATAATCCCAACTCCTTATATACATGGTTTTAAACGACAATCAAGGCTTGACATACCAAGCCGTACAAAACCTCTCCAAGAATCCCTCAAAGTGGCACAACAGAGTCCTCTAGAAGAAGTCCTCTGGAGGTGGCTATCGGCGTCTCAGAAGCCGCATGGCCTGCTAATAGTGGACCTGCGACGTATAGTCTATAGGGTGAGCTACATCCTAGCTCAATAGGGAACAACACGGTTGAACATATAAATTATAACTCACATATATTCCATGATATGCATGCATGATGTGTCTATGCAATTATTGATAAAACAGTTAAAAAACATTTCGTTTTACTGTTGATTACTTATATTTTCATTTACTCATGAATGATGCTGAGAAGGCCTAAAGCAAAACTTAAACTTTCAACTTAAGTAATCCCCGAGCAATATAGCATGATCGAGCCCAGAGATACCCATCATCGCCATCTATATAGACATTTTAACCGTATTCCCCGGAATACAAATAGTACCCAAGCCCTTTCCTCGGGATTGGTGGCGGGTTTCACTTGTCTCACCAACACCCTGGGTGTGCTTACTATGTACTGGATAAGCCTCCGACTGCCTACGGTTTGGCCCAGACGGCCACGGATATCCCGTGTCGTGTGGATATCCCGCCACGTCGGTGGGGTACCCTATCAAACCTCAAATAACAAAAATATCGGTGCCTTACATATAGTTATTCACCGTGTAAATGTGCTATCTTATATCAGTTAGGCCCTATCAAACATGATTCAGTCCTTGGATACATCCCTGGGATGTATCCATTTACTTGCATCACACCTGATGCTCTTATCTCTTTACTTCTTCATCCCCTGGGGATGGCTCATTATGATTACTCTTATGGGTGTCACACACACACACTTTTCACAAACTCTTAAGAAATAAACATTTGAATTGAGTTCTATATCACTACATACATGCTCTTGTAAAATAAAGTACATGTTCAAGGTGTTCCCTACCTCAAGTCTTCGTTTGATCAATGCATCAAGGTCCCACGTGGCTCCTTGTGCATTAGTCCACACGTACCACCTATGGTACCATATAACAGGTAAAACACATCACAAAGGATGCAATAAAGAAGGTATAAGATCCTCCAAAAATCTTAAAGTCAACCCAAAAGTCAACATAATTTATGTCAGTCGATTAATCGAACTCCAAAATCGATTAATCGAATCTGATTCGATTAATCGATTTCCAAAATCGATTAATCGAATGTCAATATCGATTAATCGAAGCAATTTCGATTAATCAAATTCTCCTTTCGCAAAGTCCATTCTCGTCGAATAATGAAGTTTTCGTTCGATTAATCGAATTCAATTTCGATTAATCGAAATTCTTCTTTTCGCAAAGTAATTTTACTGTTCGAACAGTCGAGTTTTCATTCGATTAATCAAATCCAATTTCGATTAATCGAAATTCTTCTTTTCGCAAAGTAGACTCCCGATCAATAAATGAGTTTCACAAGTTGATTAATCGATCCCAAATCGATTAATCGAAATCCCATTTCGATTAGTCGATTTTTCCTCAAGTCATTTCCTCCAACCCCTGGGGTCCACTGAAGGTTCTCAGTCGATTAATCGATTCTCAAATCGATCAATCGAAATCCAAAGTCGATTAATCGAAATTAAATTCGATTAATCAAATCGGTCCTCGACCTTTCAACTTCTCGCCAATTTCGATTAATCGAAACCCAATTCGATTAATCGAAATTGTCGATTCAAATTTCGTGTTTCTTCCCAATCTTCTTCCACACTTTTTCTTCTATTTTTCTAAGTCATTATCCTAAGATTTAAACTATTTTCAACTACCATTTAGCCTCTATAATCTATGCATTTGATTTACAAAATTTTACCTTGAATCAATCTCAAATTGATTTCAAATCTAGGGTTGGAAGGCTAGGGTTCCAGCTTTAGCTTTTTAGCGGATCCCTTGCGTTGAATCGGCCTCTTTAGTACTTGAATCCTTCCTTCCTCAACTAGCCTTTACTCCTTGCATTAATCACTCTTTTTTTTTTTTACTCTCTCTCTCTCTTCTTTACTCTCCTTCAACAACCCAAAATACCCATCTAGGGTTATTAAACCCTTTTATCCCTCTCTTCTCACTTGTGTGTTGAGCACATATACCGCGGTAGGTATATGCGACTTCACATTTACAACGCACACCACATCGACATTAAGTTTATCACATCTCATCCGTTCATCATACCTCATGCTAACTATTGGACTTCCGTTTGGTCAAACCTATGACCGATCGGGCACGGATCCCGAGGTCATAGTTTTAGCGTGATTTTTCGGGCTATTACAGAAAAGTTTTGTGCTGTTTAGACCTGTGCTTGTGAAGCAAGGTTGGAATGGACTGAATGGGAGGCTCTGGTCTAATTAAACCTTGATGCTTGGTTCCGATGCGTATTTTTGGTGCAACGGAAACAACGGATTAAACTTCAAGAGGTAGGCTATTAAACCTCCTCAAATTTAAATACTGTTAGTTTTGCTTAAAATAGGTTTTTATTGATTTTTATGTGAGTTTGAGAAACTGTGGTTGAGGGAATGAAAAAGGGGTCCGGAGATTCAAATTTAACAGCTATAGACCTGGAGAAATTCGAGGGTCGAAATTGAGATTTTAAAGCCTGATGCAATTTTTGAAATTCGAGGGTCGAATTTGAATTCGACCATCAAATTTCAAATTCGACCATTGAATTTGAATTTGAGGGTCGAATTTTGCCCTGTTTCAGGCCTTTGAAATTTTTGTCGAAATTTTTCTTGGCAAGCTTTCGGGTTTGACTTTTTGACCAATGTTAACACTGGGAGTGTTAATCTTTGTAGGTTTTGAAATGGTGAGTCCTGTGTGAGGACTGCCTTACTTATTTTTGAACCGTTGTGAGTTAAGATAGGGGAACCCTATACCTGATTTGCATTCTATTATAAGTATAGGTTGTTTGATATAGAGCATAAATTCTAAAATATTTGTTTAACACAATATGAATGAGAACTTTGAATTGTGACACAAATAAGAATTTGAAAAACTTTGTTATGAATAAGAACTCGGAAATTTGAACTTCATAACCTCATTTATTTTGAATGTGAACTTCGAATCAGAACTCCGAAAAATCAGTAAATGTATTATAAATACAAGCTTTGATATAAGTTAGCATTTGCATTCGATTTGAGAGACATACGAATGAAACCCTAGATTCTATCAACCGTGTTGACGGTATTTATTTGGCGCAAGTTTCCCTCATAGCGTAGGGGCTTGTTGCACTTCAGAAAAAGGGTTCATAGACAACGATGGTCAGTAGGGTTTCCCATCGATGACTTAATCCGCTCTCATGCTCTATGTAATTTGGGAGATAAAATTAAGTTATAATTTTAAGACAAGAAGCATGCTAATTCAGAAATTTTGAACACATAAGATGAATTGTATTAGTTTTTGACTTCATGATTAGAACTGGAGATTTAATTTGCAAGGCATCTTTTGAAAATCATGTTTGATCCGATTTTTGTCTTTGAAAACCTTTACTTATAATGAAATACAAATAGACACGTTTCCTCTATTGGGCTTTGTTGTTAGCTCACCCTCAACTATACGCCACAGGTGCTGAGACTGGCCTAAAATCTAAGGATCTGGATCTGAAGGACTCCGATTATATTCCTGAGGAGGAATTGGAGACGCCTGTAGAGGAGTTTTTCTAGTTTATCTTTTTGGGTAATTTTGTTTAGAATTTATTCTTTGAATATTGGGCCCTAGGCCATTGTTTTGTCTTTTTGATATCACTCGAGAAACCATTATTAGAAATCGCTATTTTAGGTGTTGGATTAGCCATCACCGGTGGTTCTTCTTGGTTCCTCAGGGTGATATATTGTTTTGTTAAGCTTTTGTCCTTGCTTACTTTATGTCTTGCCTCTGTTTTTAGATCTATGTTATGCTGTCGGCTTCTATTTGTTACGGCTTATTGAGAAATCAATAAGTTGATGAACCGGCCTTTCTTATACCTTAGGGATTGGAAAAGTCGGGTCGTCACACTAAGTAGATATAAAGATGGACCTTATTCACTGGTATCTAATCGTTAAATAATATAAACCTTGGAAGTGCTTAAGTTCGGGAAACTAGGCCAAGTACTAAGGGTATCGTAACACAGGGACTATCTGTTTATCAAAATTAAAGTCTCGATTAGAAAAGAGTTTTCAAAAGTAGATCTAATTATGATTATATAGAGAAAGTAATAAAAACAGATTTAAAAAGCAATAGAGAATACAGTTTAGGATCCCGCTTAATCATAGATTCGTAATTAACTCGCAATTCTATTCCTACTCTAATTTGAATTCGGGTAATAACCTTGACTTCGCTATAAGCTAAAGTTAGGGAAAATAATCAGATCCTATTTATAGTCATAGACTGCTCGAGACAATATAATTCATCTAATCTCTAGCGATCTAATCCGTAAGCACCATTGAATGAAACTTATCAAACTAGACTACAAATACTAATTCAATGGTAAATTTTTATCAAATCTAATCCTAATACCTACAAGGTGATTATGATTATAAAAAATAGAAATAAAATAATTTAGAAACATTCAAATCAAATTACAAACAAGAGTGAATCTCAATCATACAATCATTACCATAAGACTATGTTTGGGAACAATCATTTGATTGATTGAATTTGGATTTGGGTGGTGAAATTCAAATCCAGTGTTTGGTTCCTATTTTTGAGCCATGGATTTGGATTTGCCAAATCCCAATTATTTTATAAATTCAATCAAAGAGCTAAAAAATAAGGATTTGAAATAACCTCCCCGAGGCGTTATTTCAAATCCAAATCTCTCTCATTTGGGTCAAGCCCATCTTCGTGAAAAACAAAAAGAAAATCCCAGGTTTCAGATTATCTCTCTCTGTCACTCTCTCTAGGATTTCTGTCGCTCGCTTTCTCCCTCTAGGATTTCTCTCGCTCGCTTTTTCTCTCTAGGATTCTCTCTCTCCATCGCTCTCTCTAAGATTTCTCACTCTCTTTCTTTCTCTAAGATTCTCTCTCTCTAAGATTTCTCTCGCTCTCTTCCTTTCTTTCTCTCTCTAAGATTCTCTCTCTCCCTTCTTTCTCTCTCTAGATTATCTCTCGTGCTCTCTTTCTCTCTCCGTCATTTTCTCTTCTCTGTCTAGGATTTCTCTCTCTCTCTCTCTCTCTCTCTCTCTCTCTCTCGCTCTCCCCAATCTCTCTCTTTTCTCTATCTCTAGTTTTCTCTGTTTAGGATTTTTTTCTCTCCCACTCTCTTTCTCTCTCTAGGCCTCTCTCTCTTTCTCTTTCTCCGTTTCTCTCTCTATAATTTTCTCTCGCTCTCCCTCTCTCTCCGTCTCTCTTTCTAGCTTCCTCTCTCTCTCTCGTGTCTAGATCTATTGGTAGCTTAAGATTCTCTTGACACAATTGATTTACCAACGTTGACTGTCTCGAATTAAATGACGAAGATTGTTTTTAGTCCCAATCTTTAAAAAAATAGATCTTTAGATCACGAATCATCTATCAAACGGTCAGATATTGATTCCACGTGAAACACATTCCCAAAAAATGGCCTGGGAACCCTTCTCACAATATACCATAATACAGGTGTGTCCTATGTGGAATAGATATCTAATTGTCTGCTTGGTGGACCATGTGAAAGCTTGGGACGAAAAACGGCCTTCATCTAGTTCAAGGTAGTCAACGGTGTTAGGGGTTGAACCATCAGTTGGGCTGAAAGAATCTAAATATACTAGATACGCATTCAAACAGTGGATTTGTAAATCCATATATATGAAATGCTTGAATTTCAAATCCTTATCTGAATCCAAATTCTTGTTTCCAAACACACCCTAAAAGAATTCAAAATAGAATAAGAAATAAAACTTTAAATTAATTATTCATCTTTGATATACAAGAGATTTCAAAGTTTGGACACATTATTGCTCTGATCTTCATCATCGAAGTA
The DNA here is from genome assembly GCA_021018995.1 of Chloranthus sessilifolius. Lineage (NCBI taxonomy): Eukaryota > Viridiplantae > Streptophyta > Magnoliopsida > Chloranthales > Chloranthaceae > Chloranthus > Chloranthus sessilifolius. The sequence goes on along the minus strand of CM037588.1, from coordinate 139,952,574 downwards.
CAACTCTCTGATCCGACCATATAATGATGGTTTACAATTCTCTCAATCTTACAAACTCTCAAAATTTGGAAACCTATAAAAACTATGAAACTATCTCTAGAAAACTATAAATTAAAAAGTTATATCTAAACCTAAACCTAGGGTCCTTATTTATAGACCATAAGGCCTACTACAATGAGATAAACTAGGGGAAAAAATCCTAAAATGACTCTAATTACAGGTAGGAAAGAAGGAATTCTCAGATTGTCCGCTCCCAAAATACACACTTAAACTGTTTTTTAAATTCCCATCTCGACAAGTCGGGATCCAATCTCTACCTATCGAGATTAATAGTTTTAACTTTTCCTTGTGGAACTCGACAAGCCAAATTTGGATCCCGACTAGTCGAGTTTTATATTTTTTTCCTTCTCGACAGGTCGAGATTGAACTTAGAGTTGTCGAGTTTAGTGATTCTTTCTCTTTTTTCTTTATTTTCTTTCTTCTCTTTTGGAGCTTGTGTTTTTCTTCTTTCTTTTTTCGATTTTTTAACTCTTTTCTTTCCTTTCTTTCTTTACTGTAAGGTTTTGAAGGTTGATCACACCCCCAACCTTACTAACCCTCGAGCATAGGTAAGATAAAAATTAAAGGAAACTACTCTACAAAATTAAATTGTTGCTTTCGTGGGAACACGATTGCATTTAGCATATGCAACAAACCTTTAAACCCCTAATTAATGGAGGAGTTGTATCTCCTGAGGGTTTACAGTAAAGTTACCCACAAACTTCAAAAAATTTCAAACCATTGGTAAAATTAAGTTTTCAAAACATAGTTTTCATGTATAAAATTTTAAAGCATAAAACGATTAATTGATTCAACATGCATATTCTCAATCTAAAACATCAATGTCATACCAATCATACTCATATCTATTCAAATTAGTCTAATGATCCAATTTTCAAATCATTAATCTATTCGTGCATAGATGCGTAGTGTGTGCATACCAAGACTAAGATCCATCTATCTCGAAACTAATTTAAACAATAGATCGCCGGATCTCATATCTTAACTCAATCCTTACCAAAGATATACTCTCTAAATAAAATTACTCCGATGATGGGTAAATTTTCATACACATATGAGAGATCGATGCATAGCAAATATATATAGTCTCACATAATAAAAGAAACACGATGCAATCAAGAATATATACAAATCATATATGAAAGATACATGTCTATCCTAAACATGTCATATTAAGCACCATAGATGCAATACATCTACTTTCCAAAACGCAATTGCCAAGGGAAAATCGGATCATGAAGGTCATTTCTTGGGTTATAATGGGGCTTTAGGTAAAGGATACAAAAGAATGGAATTGAGATTCAAAGTTTTCTGAGAAATTGGAAAAGGAGCTAAGCTATAATTTTAATTTTCTCTTCTTTTTCTTTTCTCACACATTTTTCTTCTTTGAATTTCATTCCCTCAAAATACCTCATTTTTTCATTCTCTTTCAGATTTTTTTTTCTTTTCTCCATTCTTAATTTAATTTTCACTCTGCTTCTACGTAAACACTGCAACTCAATACCTCATTCACTTACTCTCCTCTCATTTATCTCATCCTTCGTTCTTAATTTCTTAGAAATAAGAAGGGTTAGGCTAAAATTCAGAAATTGTGTAGGGTGTATAGGCTAATGTGGCTTATCAAAGAAATAGGCAAAGTATTTCAATAGGCTCAAAGGGGTATTGGAAAAATAAATTTATATAAGGTATAACATTTTAGCCAAACGGTCCAATGATGGCCTTCAATTATATCCTCAAAAGATAATAATCTTACCTATTTATCTTGAGCAAATATATAACATGTTATAGCACGATAATATGAATTTGATTTCATGCAAAGTCACAAGTCAAAGTCAAAGTATGAGATTTTTAAAACAAGTAGTGGAATATTAAACCATTATCAATTAAAACACCGAATTTGTTTAATCATTCATCAAAGACGGAAATTGTCTCTAAAGCTCACCAGGTTTAATCTCCACTAAAAAATAAGGTATATCATTCAAAAGAGTTCTTTAATTTCCAAATCCTAGCTTGGTACAAGTGCGAAAGAGTTTAAGTATGAATATCAAAACTATAAGAGAGTTATCATATTAGATTTCATTATTCTAGATATGAGCATTCAAGAAATGGTATCATCAATTAAAGTTTGAAAACTATGATAAAATAACTCAAAAATGGCTCAAATTTTTCAAAAAGACTAGTTTTAAGTGAAGGGTGGCATAACAATATGAAACAATGGCCTACAAAAGATAAACATATATATACATAATAGAAACCATAAAATAACCCACAAAATACCCCCAAATTAGAATAGTTTAATGCCCTCATTGTATAAAAACTAAAGCATTAAAGCATTAAAGCATGACAATAGGGCAAGAAAATAAAAGAAACAATCACAAAAATAATATATACAATCACCGCTCCCCTCGCGTACGAAATCGAGTACGGGGAGACGTAGGAGGATCAACCATCATCCATATTTCACGAGTAGGAGTGGCACCTCGCACACGAGCATCGGAATCAAGATCAATAGGTGACAACTAGGCACTTAAATCATTCATCTCAGCCACCTACCGATCCTTCTCCTTTGCATGCTTCCCGGTAACCTCCTCTCGGTAGTGACACTCATAGTTCGACCGGAGGGCTGAAGGGTGACTCAGATGGCTCCGAAGGGTCATTGACTCAAATCGCTTGGCCACTAGCGCGGTGCTCGATTGAGTCAATTCCTCGTCCAAAGTCATCGCATAAAACAAAGTCGCCTCTACAATGACCTGAGATCGAATAAAGTCTCCAACATATGACACAATGGCCCAGCTCGAGGGGTCGAAAGAAACAAGGTCAAGAGGACTCTCGTCTCTCACAACCAAGTCCAAAGAGTGCCCGGCCATTAGTAGGCTCCTCAAAAATATCCCCCCGAACTCGACCTGCGATCCCCAAAAATATCATCCTAGTTCCACAAAATGAGTTCAAGATTCGATTGAAAGGTAACTTAAATTGGAAACGAACTAGGATAACTCGAACCCGATCTGAACATGGGATGGATAAATTTAGTAATATATGTTTCCACACACAACTAAATCTTCAAAGTAGGCTCAGTTAAATGTGACATGACTGCATGTGTGTCTCCCCATACAACAAACATATTTGAGCCAGACTCGAGATGTGTTATTGAAAGATTCAGTCATAGACGTCGAGGTGCACATGTCAAGACCAAAAATTCTACCCTAAAATCGATGGCACAGAATTTCGAATCATGACCCGCACGCATGTTACAGACAGACCGACAGACCGACAGGATGTATTCATTTAAGCATTAATGGTTGGTCTTGCAAAATTATGGGCCAGATTTTTTTTTTCTAAATTGATTTACTTTTGAGTTTACGATTATATAGCTAATTTACTTAACTCATACACCATCAATTCATTCTAATTCTTACTTGATCCATATGACCTGACATTCTCATACACCATTACTTCATTCTAATTCTTACTTGATCCATATGACCTGACGAGATTATTTATGCGAGCTCTTCAATGCATGTCCATGACCTAAATTCCAAATTCAATTAATCAAGTATTAACATAACTAACCATCAATTACACATAAATATTTTTAATTCCCCGTGAAAATGAAAAATAGCAATTAGATAAAAGAAGGAACATTAACTGTCTAAAGTACCATCCCAGGGTGAAACTACTCCCTGGAGCATACTAAATAAAATTCAAGCAGTGCCCTTAACATGATTCATGAGTTCCACTTGTTCCAGAGCCGTTGCTCGAGCCTAACACGTGATAGGAGCATGCTAGATTGTCAATCACCACTCATCGTAGTGTCAAGACCAAGGATCAAAATAGCGGTTCCGTTTTCGGTTTCGGGCATGACCGAAACCAAAAATTTGAACTGAAATTTCGACCGATAACTTCCCCTCCATATATATTTGGACCGAAATATCGGTTCAAATTATTGTTTCGGTGGAGACCGAAACCGAAACGATTCAGTCAATAATTTGAGTTATCGGCCGAAATTTTGAACCAGGGTCAAGACCTATCTCAGGATAGGATAATCCCATTGCAGTCGAATAGGGCCTGCCCAATAGAAACAGGACAGGATATTCCTATAGAGTCAGGAACCACACCTTGATTATAGGTGTTGAACCCTTACATTTACTACGCATAAGATATGACACGTATAGATTACAAGTTTCAATTTTTACAGATTTTGCTGACCTTCATAGCAGTATTTTCAGTTCAAAGTTTTAGGGCTTTCAAAAATAATAGGCTTATCTGTTTTTAGAATCCATGACAAACTAATCAGATTTTTTACGGGTTTTATAGACCTAAGTGTGATTAAGAACTACAAATTGCATTTTTACCGACGCAAAAAAAGAATAAAACTCACACTCACTCAACAGGGCGCCTTGATGGTTGTTTCAATGCCTTCCCGATATATTGTAATCACACCAAGTTAAAGGCATAAAGACAGATCGTAACTACGTGGCAGACGTTGGATGTCCTATGATCTTTACGAGGTGCATGTATAATGACATGCTCATATGAATTCTATAAATACATGTATAAAATAATGTATAGATAGAAATATATTATAGCAGACATAGATCAATGTAGAACACATATGGCAGCATTGAATTGCTAAAAATATGACAGTATCAATCAATCTAACTAGATTAAGGTAACAGATATGTTTGAACAAATATGACTAGTGGCACACATAAAATTTATAGGTAGAGCTTGTTTGATTGCTCGTGTTTCTATCAGAAGACACGTTTCAAAGGACCATTACGGCAAATCAATCTAGTTTTTATTGGTTGTTAGCCGGTTTGACTATACGTGTTTTGTATGACTTTCACTACGGGTAGCTAAAAGTGGATACGAGGTTAGACCCTTCGTATGCAAGATTGACTACACGTTTCACCAAGAGTCGGGGCTTCACTTCTCTTAAAAGCCCTCGTCTCCACGCTGGTCTCTTACAAATAGAGAATCTTTCACAATAAAGGGCGATGATCCCTTTTTAAAGATTATATTTCATGCTACTCTTTTGTACTTAATATCTTTGAATGACGGACTCCAAATCAAACGGTTTAAATGGTGTTTTCGTATAGTAGAGGTCGCCAAACTTATAAGTCTTTATTTTAAACTCGGTGCAAGGGCCAAGTTTCTGAGTGCAAGTAATGACTCCCTTTCCATTTTTATTTCTTATTTTCTCCTACAAGGAAATTGCTAATTGTAAAGCCATTTGAGAAATTGTATCTAATTTTTGCAATGCAACCAATTTCTGGTGAAGAAATTTGCAAAGTTGTTTCTCAAATTTTTTCTCATTTTAAAATTTAAATATATATGTTTTTAATTTAGGAAGCTTGTAGTTTGACATGGCTGAAAATTACACTGTATTTATTCAATTGTTTTAAATTAAGGTATTCACATGGGATATGGAACCCCTCTACTTGGTCTCATATTCGAGTAGGGTTCTTGGAGTGATGATGAGAATTTATAAGCTTCTTTTAATTATATTTTATATTTTGTTAGGGTTAGGGTTCTTGTAAAGATGATGGAGATTGTGTTCCGCTCCAATCTTTCACACAATGCATCTTGAGACCACGACTGTACCATCAGACAATCAATTTTCCAATCCACGTAAGATCCCAAAAATTTTGGCCTAAAAAAAATCACATGATGCTCAAATGTGTCATTAGCGTCATGTTTTTGGGATCTGTACCATGTGGAATTGGAAGTTGATCGTTTGATGGTACAATCATTGCCTCAATATCCCTTGTATGGAAGAATGAAGCGAAACACAATCTCCATCATTTAATTTAAAGCGATCAATGACTTTTAGTGTAGATGATTTTAAAATCGTTAAAAATGGCAATCTTCATTGAAAATGACACTACAAAAAATATAGGGTTCGCCGACGGCTGCCTAATTCCAGCCGTCCAGCCGTTGGCGTAGAGCAATAGTTGGGCCACCACACGAAAGCCAACCCGGCGACCCACTCACTCAATCGGGCTTCTATAAATTTCTCTTCTCAGCCCATTTGCTCGCTAGCCTTCCGGTTCGCGAAAATCCTCGCTCAAACCCTAAATCCCTCTCTCACAACCCAACCTCCTTTAGTGATTTTCTCTCTAGATGGATCGGCGTAACACCATCGAAACGATGAATTTCTTCTCTGAAGATCGAAGACAGTCGAAGCTCCAAGATCCAAAGGCGTTCGCAAAATCAAAGACGAGTCTACGCAAGATTCCAGTGTTAACGTAAGTAACGGAATCTCATATTTTACATTTTTCAATTTGGATTTTGGTGGATTTGTTTATTCGATTACACAAAGAGCTTTTGGAGATCATTTGATTTTACTTTGGTTTTGGCAGATCGGGTTGCATCTTCTAACTGTCGATCCTGGAAGCAGTAGAGCCATAGATAAAGAGAAATCCAATAGCAAAGTCAATTTTTTCCTTCAGATTGATGTAGCTATCTGTTTTTTTCTTTCGATTTTGAATACTCTAATTTGATTTTGCAGTTATTTACTCTTCAAGTTGAGCTAAATCGGATTTCAAGGCATCTACAAATCCCTAATAAACATGGGCGATCTCATAAATAACTTCACCAAATCATTGGCTATATCGGACCACGATGTGCTCGCTGAAATGCCGTTTATAAGCCAGGGCGATCTCAGAAATAACTTCACCAAATTATTGGCTATATCGGACCACGATGTGCTCACGAAATGCCGCTATATAAGGCAAATAATACATCGATACTGCAATGGATGAGGTCTGTATTTACAAATATTTCCTCCGATAATAAAGATAAAATAGATTGACTAGAAATTCGGGTCCTACCATGAGATGGACTTGAAATCCATAATGTTTTTTTTGTGGCTAAATTATTTTATTACTCGGATATATATATACGACCCAATTGGTTTTACTCAATCAAAGCTTTTATTATAGTAGTTGACAATGTTTATGAATCATATATGACCTTTCATTCCCTATTTAACTTTTTCAATTTGTCTTCTACTGTAATTAGTACCCTATAGAGGGTAAGATCACTTCTCTTCCTTGAATTTGGGTTGCATCAGATTCTTTAGAGCTTATGCAAATTGTTTTATTTTTTAAAATTCTCATGATTAGTTTTTTAAATAGATTTCTTTGAACTGGCTTTATACTTGTTGGCATTTCAGCTAGATGATTTTGAATCGACTTTTGTTTGTTGGCATTTGAATTGGATTTTGTAAGTTGATTGATGAATTGGTTTTGATTATTTGATTAAAATTAGAAAGGAGGTATTTTCATTTGAAATTAGTCATACATCCAACTCATGCACTACATTTTTCATAGGAAACATTGGCTTCCCTGCAAGTATGTCTCAAGTAGTTTGACATACCTTTTTTCAAAGAATGCTCATTATATCCTAATCAAGGGTTTTGCCTGATAAAAAGAGTGATTGAGGTGGTCAAACTCCCGACTTTTTTATTCTTTTAGAGCATATCATATGTATTAATATAGATTTTCTTGGTACTTTAATCCAAATTTTATGGATAAGTGTCATTCTTTTCTTTATATTTCTTATGTGCTTGAATGATGGTGGTGAAGACTATGATGGCAATTCTGGGCCTCTGTCCCAATTTCTAAAAGTCTTGACCTTATCGCTTAGATCTCATAGATATTTGAATATCTTATTTGAGGCTTTAATTAGATCTCATATATATTGGGATATCTCATTTTAGGCTGTAATTCAATATTATTTTCTGAACTTCACTATTTCTGTAATTTCTTCATTTATTTGGAAAATTCATCGCATATTTCAGATTTTTTATTAATTTGTAGAGCAGCAAGCATGTATTGAAACAGAATCTTGCTTGGAAGTGGCAAATGACTTAATGGTCGGAACCTGATTTGCCCTCTGGATATATATTCTAATTTCTTTATCTTATGTGTTTGATAGTTAACCATCGGATGTGAATCCCTAACCTCTATGCTACCAAAGCCTATGAAAATAGTCGATGCAATGAAAATGGCTGGCCCAAGTCTCCTACCCAACTGGTAGTTAAGACTTTATGTAAGAGTAACCAACAGGGGTTGGCATAGTGGCTAGGACCAAGCCTCAAGAAGCGGAGGTTCGGACTTCAAAACCCACCTCTTATTGGCCACTCGCAGGGACCTCTCCCTACTAACCAGTAGGTGTGGTGTGATGCGCGGGTGTTGCACGTACTCTTAAGAGGCCAGATAGCAAATATGAATTTTGTGTTGGAAAACAAATAGCAATCAGAGATCAGAAGTTACTTTCCTCTGCACATGTTCAAGTATCTCTAATTGTTGAGTTTAGTCCCACATCCGACAATCAAAGCCTTGTCTCTCATCTAATAAAATTCTGGGTCTTTCTAGTTAGGACCAATCATACCAATTCTTTCTACAATATACACCCTCTAGCCCCACAAATGAGGGAGGATACCAACTGAGCTAAGACTCAATCAATTTTATTTACTATTTGTTAAAGTAAAGAGGAGCATTTCAAGTTCAAGCACTACAAAAATTATAGGATGCGCGGACAGCTGACATTAAGGCGCCGTCGGGGTAGGAAAGATTTGGGCCAACCCCTGAGAACCAACCCGGCGCCGACGACCCAGTCAATCGGGCCACTATATAAGTTACGCCTCCCTTCAAACGAACCCCTTTCTCCCTAACCAACGAACTCCCTTCCCCCTTCTCCCTAACCTTTATCCCTTCTTACGATCGAACTCCCCTCATTCCCTCTCGCTCAAACCCCTCTCGCTCAAACCCTAAATCCCTCTCTCCTTCTCACTTCTCCGTCAATGAGATTAAGAAACCCTAGCTAGCTTCATCGCCGCATCAATCACTCGCGCCCAAAGAATCAGATTCAACTAGTAAGTATCTTATTTATTTATTTTCAATGTTGATTTTTACTCCTTTTTTTCCTCTTATTTATTCATCAATTTCTTCGTTATTTGTTATGTATGTACTCATTCGAGGACGGTGACCGTCCTCCCATGGAGGACGGACACCTTTTCCTATATATATATAGCATTTGAGGGAGTCATATTGTAGGAGTTCATGGAAATCAGGAATGATGATTAGTGAATAAGCGTGAGAGCGAGTTTGGTGTTGATCAAAGACCATTGCAATATGCGTGCACAAGAGGTAGGTGGCCATGTGACTCTCTGTAGTGTTTGAGATACGTAGCAAATGGAATAGAGGCTAAAATAGAGAGGGACGCCATTTTGTGGATATGAAATGAAAAACTATATATTTTCTTCCATTTTTACTACAGTTTGCTTTATATCTCATGCAAGTGAAAAAATAGTAGTTGCTCTGCATACAGGCTCCCTGTTTATATTAACTTATCATACAGGCTCCGTGTATGATAATTTTAACTTATCATACAGGCTCCCTGTTTATATTTACAGTAATTTTAACATATTCACGAAAAATAACTGATCAACAAACACCGATTGCTGATATAAAATCATGTCAAGTATCTGCGTCCCTTCTGCAATTTCCCACGCATGGAAATATATATTCTGTTTTTCAGAAACCTTCCTCTATGTACAACTGTGGTTAGAGTATCTAATTCTTCTCCAAAGAATTTCCTCCCTTTCATATTGTTTGACTGATTACTTCCTTAAGATTTGAGACTAAGTTTAGGTTGGTTCTTAGCCCCAAACGGCAACTTTTCTAATCGTGGCTCTACGTGCATTTGCTTGCATTATTAGGTATGCTATTGTTTTTTATCTGAAAAGCCATTCTGCCATTGAACGTCTTCGTAGGTAACATATTTGTCTTCTTGCTCTGGTGTCTAAGATTTGAATTCTGAAATATCTATCTTAATTAATGGAGAGGTTATAGTTCTATTCATCTATTGCTTGCTGAATTTGGAATTGGTCTACTATTTAAATTTTTCTGTATTTTCTTTTTTGACAATAGTCTTTTGTTTTTGCATTTTCAAAATTAAAGATATAGAAACTTCAAAGGCAAGAAATATTGCTACTCTAGTAAATTATTTAGACTGCATAATTTTTCCAAAAGTGTGCCATGTGATTAGTTGGACTTGGACCCAACCGGATAGAATCTGGCCTAGACCAATAATTTTTTCTATGCATTTCAAGTTTTGGGTGAACTTTTCCCATTCTTTTTCTCTAATTAGGTTTATTGAGATGGGTAATAACTAGATATAGTATTATGGGTACCTCTATTTGTTCCTACAATGTTATTGGTGGGCGCCAACATTGAAATTTTTTATTCGGTTGAATCAAATGATGCTGGTAGTTTTTCATTCTAAATGATGGTGGTAGTTTTTCATTCCAATCTTCCACATAATGAATCTTGAGACCATGGTCGTGGCATTAGATGGTAAAGATTTTAATTCCATGTGGCACAAATCCCAAAAATTTCATGTGTCATTACATAAATCCTCTAGATTAAAATGTTACATTTTGAAGGATTTTAGATAGTTATTTGAATTTTGAGGTTCATTTAGTAGACTTGAGCAGTGCTTTGTAAGTGAATCAATTTGTCTGATGACCAATGTTCTAATTCCCTGGTCTTCGATCCTCGTTAATGGTAACACCAAATGTGTCTTCACCTTTTTTGAAAAATGTACATCTTTACTCAGGTATCTTTTTCGATAGAAATCAAATGTATAGGGATGGATTTTTTGAAATTTTCATGTAGATTTATGATCAAATCAAGTGAATCTTTCAATGCATTTAAAATTTATTGCTATTAACCTTCAATTAATTATGGTTCATTTATTTATGATGAAAAAGAATACTTGATGGGTTTGTTTATAGCAGTTTATTACTGGTTTCTATGGTCTTTGGTCCTAAATATCTAAGTCTCTCAATTTATTGTGTTGTGTAGATGGGGTGCCCACTATTGAAAGATCTTGAAATTTGTAATGATAATGAGGATTTTGAAATTTGTCGTAGGTATTCGCCCACGGAAGTATTGCTGTCGGCTTGAAGCTATCGGGTCGCCATCGACGTAAGAGTACTTACCGACGGCTACCACCGTCGTAGGTTCTTGTTTTTGTAGTGTGATTTTAAACACGATCTCGATCTTCATTGTTTTAAAACCGTTGAAAATGACATACATGGAACGCTGGTTAATTTTGGACAAAGTTAGATCACTGGTCGCTACTGGATCAAAATTAGATACAGAAACGATACAAAATTATTGTGTAAGTGATACGTAAGTTGGAGTGTTACAACCCCGGCAAACAAACAACTTCAAAACGTGTTTTAGGGCAGTACGTGTTTTGTCTTTCACACAATCAAACAACAATCTATTATGTGTAACTCCAATACATACTGAATGGGTATCCGTTACGTGCCGGTGGTTGAAATGCATTTATCGTTGCATGCAATCAAATATGCCTTATATGTGAACCCTCTAGCGTGAGAAAACAAGTGAGGGCCCACATATATAAATGTATATAAGATAATCTGTCACCATTCCGAGTTCGTTTGACCATCGCAAAGGCTCGAGGAGGCTTAAGGGTCCAAAAGTCAATTGTTGACTTTTATTCCACAGACATTATATTACAGGAAACGCTCATGTCTATTGGAAATGTCTAATCAGTACACTCCAACGTGATGGTGTCACGCCTTTGAAGAGTGTCTAGGGCAAGATGCTCCGTTCTCGCCAATTTGGCGAGTGATTTGAAAATTTTGAAACTCTAGATCAGTGTATTAATCTGGTCGATTTGATCAAAATTGACTAGTCATTCACCTGCTCCTGAAAAGAAATGGCTTCCGAATGATCAGTCAAAGTGTTGGTTCAAAAATCAATGATAATAGAATGCCATATAATTCTGGGTCAAAATCAGGCAGATCCGATCCGATATATATTTTCACAACACGGACACGCTATTAGAAACATAACCAATAGCGTGATAGCTGAAATCAGGTGTTACTGAGATTATTAAAATTTTAGAGGTACGAGTCACGGACATTTAAAGTGGGTTCAGGCCGTTTCTCGGCTCCTTTTCCATAGTCTTGTCCATCTCTGATCTCCGAAAATCGAGCGGGACTATTGATTTTAAATAAATTTCTATATTAAATTTCGTGCCGACGATCAGATCAAGTAGAAGTGCGAGAAACTGAATCATGTCAGTACTTGACAGTTTCCCAATCTAAATATGTCTGGATTCCAAGATAACCATATTCCTCGAATAATGCGCCAGTTTGAACCGCAGCAGCCCTATCAAGAGCCATCGAAATTTTATAAAAATTTACGGACGGGTAGATCTTAGGAAATAATGCATTTTTCATTTAATGCGGAGACCTTGAATTGGTACGGAAACCAAGGAAAAACGGATACGCTATTTTTTGACGGCAAGCCTTTCATCAAACTGCTAATAGTATTTCATTAAATGGTGTCTCGAAAAATGAGCATAGATAATTCGACCTTGAATGTTGTGAGTCATATCATACTAAATAATTACAGAGTAAGAGATCGATCTTACGAAGATGTCAGCTAGAACTTCAAAGTGATATAAAATATCAATCTAAGAGTTTACTTGAATTATTATCAATCTTTATCTAGCATACCGAATATGATGAATTGAATGATTAAATGAAACTATATAATATAAAATTATTAAAAAAAAACAAGAGAGATTTAAGATAGTACATCCTCTCATATTTATTAAAATCAATTAATAATCTATGAAAGAAAAAAATAATTGAATCAATATAAAAATATATAGTAATGCTCTTTCAAATCTTCTAAAGAAAAGAATCAAAACATCCAATGTATTAAAATAAATCTAATCGCAATAAATTAATAAGTCTAAATTTTAGTATTAAAAATAATATTATGATTCCTAATCATAGATCTATGATTATTGGAAAAACATGACTAATTTACATATCTCGAATTTATGATTAGATCCTATATAACGATAGGAGCACATGATAAATAATCCACATAAGCATTTAATATAGTTCCAACCACATATCTATTTTATGAGTAAATCCCTCATATAAAATTTATTAGATCTTAAACCCTAGAAATTTAGCCACACATTTTAATACAAAAATTGAAAGAAGATGAAATAAAATAAAAGCAATTTATTAAAAATACCTGATTGAGTCTCCAAATAGATCCACAAAGTAACTTTAATCCACAAAGAATGTTATGATTTAATCAAAACACTACAAAAAAATAAGACTATTAGCAGCAGCCAAAAACTTTCGCTATTAACAAAAAAATTGCTGCTAATAGTCTTAATAGTTTTTTTATTAATAGCGACAATTTCTTGCTATAAAACACTGCCGCTAATAGTCTTATTTTTTATAGTGAAAAAGGCTGATCCCTTTCTAAAAGCTAAAAATGATAGAAAAAGTAGAGAGAAAAATAAATACAATGTGTAAAAGAGAGCTCCCAAACAAGGTATCAAACTTGAAATCGGTATCAGGTATCAGTCCATGGAGGACCGATACGAATTGGCCGATATCGATACTTATCAGCCTATTTTAAAAAAAAAAACTTCATATCTCGGCTCAAACCGATACATATCGGCCGATACCCAGTTCGTATTGACAAATCGAGTTGCAGATTGATACGTATCGATATCGGCCAATTTTTTATATCTTACTCCCAAACCCTAACTCATAACATGGTATTTATAAGGTTACCCTCGTAACCCTAATACTTCAATTTTTGGCTCACTTCAAATCATTTTCAGGCATTAAAAATATGAAAATTTGACTCATTATCGATCGATCAATTTTGGTCCATTTCAATTCATTTTCGAGCTTTAAAAACATAAAAATTTAGATCAGAATCGATCGATCGATTGATCAATTTTCTCAAATTTTCATGAGCACTGACTCTTCAATAGACACTGTTTGGGTATTTGGTCATAACTCTTTACTCCAAACTCGGATTGACGCAATTTATGCAGTGTTTGAAAGAAGACAATGAGCTTTACAATTTTGTGTGAAAAAATAATTTCACGAATTCGATGTTTTAAAAGTCAAAGTAGAACTGCAAGTTAGGATAACTTTTAGATGACCGAAGGTTGCACGGATTTCACATATTTTTTAAACTCTTAAGTTATTTTATGCTCAACTTATATCCAGACTTATAAATCACTAAAATTATACAAAATATATTAAATAATTTTCATCGGACGACAATCTATAGATTTAAGTGATCAAATATTAACACTTTTTAACACTTATCACTTGTGGAGTTGGCCTTGAATACTAAAGATCGCATTTTAAAAAAATTGTTTAGAAATAGTATATACAAGGGCCCAAAGTGGACCCTATAGGCATAAGTCCAAAATCTATTGGTGCAATCCACACAACCTAGTGCTGCAGTTACGGTGTTAGCTCCACTACAAAAAATAAGACTATTAACGGCGCCAAAAATTGTCGCTACTAGTCCTATCACTAATGAAACAAGTTTTTTTCTTAATAGCGACAGTTTTTAGCGCCGCTAATAGTCTTATTTTTTATAGTGTGCTATAGGCACAACAGTCCACGTACATCTATGGGCACTTGCATGAGCGCTATACTCAGGTTTGCGCGGGTGTTGTGAGTACCAACGCGGACACAAGGCTATTGCAACGGCTGGCTGCACAACCTGAGGCCCATCGGGTCTATCTTCGGGGCATTTGCAAGCATAGTTGCTCGCACATGTTCTAAGCCATTTTGTAAGGGGAGACATCACTAGGTTCCACAATGTTGGAAGTCACTGGATCAAAGGGTTAACCATAATGGCCCTCCAAATATATGAAAAGCTATTTTTCATGGTTTTCCTCGTTTTTCACATATTTCATGCGAACCATTGGTGCTTAGGCCCATTTTTGGGCATGCCAGGTATAGTCGAATCAATCAGAGGGTACCCAACTCTTATCAGACGGTTGGGGTCGATCCAAAAGGTCTTTCTCCCTTGCAAGGTCGGGTTCGGGTTAGGGTGCGGGTACGGTTGTGCCTACCGTTCTTCTCCTTCCTTTCTTTTTCTTCTTTCCTTCCTTAGGATAGCAGCAGTAGTCACGGCTGCTGCTACTCTTTTGAGTGAGAGAGGGAGAGAAAGGGGTTGGTTTTCAAGAGGGAGTTAGAGAGAGAGAGAGAGAGAGAGAGACGGAGTCTTGAGGATGGGGTTTCCGGAGTTTTTTGAGAATCCGAGGGAGGGGAAGGAGTTCGAGAAAGAGACTTAGAAATAAAAATGTTCTTTCAGAGGTAAAAGAGTCCTTTTGCGAGATGGATTCTTTAGAGAGTCCTTCTGCCGGATAGAGTTTTAAAGGGGAGTAAAGAATCTTAAGAGTGTTAGATAGGTTTTACTGGAGATTTTTAGAATTCAAATTTTCAATAAATCTTATAAGCATCATTATGTTTATTATTGGGGACCTTAGAAAAAGGACCCTGAAAATGAAACGTTTCAGCACTATATACAGGCGTCAAACGTTTTAGCGAATCAGGCATTTGGTATTTTCCGAACTTCAGATATCCGTGAGATTTCTAAAAGTGGCACACGTGGGATGAATTGCATCCTTATAATTTTACTGAAATGCCCTTCTATAAAGGGCATTTCACAGGCTCACAGTAGGTTTTTCCCCAAGTTTCCTGCGCAGCTCCCACCTCTTCTCCCCTGTGCAGCTCCCACCTCCTCTCCCCTGTGCAGCTCCCAATCTCCAGCGACGCTTGCGGTGGGCTATTTTGGCTTCGATTTTCATGCGCAGCTCTCACCATCTCTTCTCGAGCATCAAGGTCTCGATATAATTAAAGGAGCTAGATCTGCTCCAAGGGACTCGAGAACAAGCTGCAGATCCCAAGTTTCTGCAGCTCCCACCTCTTCTCCCCTGTGCAGCTCCCAATCTCCAGCGACGCTTACGGTGGGCTATTTTGGCTTCAATTTTCATGCACAGCTCTCACCGTCTCTTCTCCGGAGCAGCTCGAAGGTCTGATATAATTAAAGGAGTTAGATCTGTCTCCAAGGGACTCGGAGAACAACTGCGCAGCTTCTTCTCCATCATCTAGGCATTCCATTATTCAGCAGGTATATATATTTGATCTGGGGTTTATATGATGCATTGGTTTTGGGTATTTTTCAAATTTTTTTAATCGTATCAAAGGGGTTGGTGTTTCTTTTCCCTGTTTTGTTCTTGATTTGGTTGTTGTTTTGGCTTTATGGGGTTGACATCTTAGCCTAAATCCACCATTGGTTTCCTTGTCAAATGATCTGCATCAGTCCACTCACATAGACATTTTGTGCTCTTCCGCTCCAATGCTCCTAATTGCTTTATGAAAAGCTAAACACAAATTGCACTACTCTCCCCATTTCTCAGTTTGTGTCCTTTGATTGCTGTCATCTTTTCATCGATTTTCTCTTGTGTTGCACTATGTTTATATTCCTAAGATTTTACAAGATGTTTTCTGAATACTAGCTGGAAAGAGGCTATGACTAAGGAGATATTTGCAGTGCACTAAAATTGCATATGCAAATTCTTGATCTTCCTAGGAGAAAGTGTGATGTTAGGTGTAGACGAGTTTACACAGTTAAGTATTTGCCCATGGCATTGTCGATTCAAAGCTTAGTTAGTGGCTAAGGGATACTCTAAGTTGTATGGCATTGACAACTTATAGACCACGTTTCACATTTCCAAACTCAATTCCATTCGAGTTGTCATTTCTTTATGCCGAATTTATCGTGACCTCTCTACCGAGAATTACAACAGGTCTATACGGGGCAACACTAGGTTTTATTGCTCAAGGGAGTCATCTAAGATATGTCATCTACAGAAAAAGATTTATAATCTTGAGCAATCTGCTAGTGCGTGGCTCGATAAATTTAGCATAGTAGTCTCGTATTGGTTTTGTCGAAGCCAAGCAGACTACTCAGATCTAGTCGATGTAGGGCTTTTATACAATTCTAATCAGCATCTCAAAGTTGAAGGATATTTCGATCGATGGCAAGGTGATCTCCATCGATGGGAGGTCGAGTTGCATCGTACATTTGTTGGAGGTAATCTTATTATGGTGCTTGTGTCAGATGGCACACAAAATATTGACATCATGGTGCATGTGTTAGATGGCACACATGATGATTCCATGTGGCACACAGCCAAAAAGTGACAAGAATACGAAGTTACCCGGCACTCGAGCCACTTACCTAATACTAGTTCATTTTAGCTGCATGAAGCCGGAGTCAAAAAGGAAGAAGAAACATGGTGAACTTCTTGTGTAGATTTTATGGACGAATAAGAAATTTGGAGATTTATAGTTAAATGTTTCTTTGAGCTGATGTGTAAGGTTCACTGCTTGCTTTTTTTTTTGTATTTTACATCACTGGATTGGTATTATCCATCTCTATGGGATAGTAAGAACAAATTAAATTTTTGCTTCCATGATTGGGTATTGATGAAAAATAGTGATAGTGATAGTGATAGTGACACATCATAGAAGACTCAGTGTCTTAGTGTTTGACCTGTTGGAAGAAGAAAAATTGTACAACCTCAAATTGGTATGCTAACCACATTGTTTTGAATGCAAAATTCTAACAATCTGAACTTCGTCACAAGATTGTAAAAGGTGACACATTATAGAAGCACTTAGTTTTGGATGGTCGAGTGTGTAAAAGGTGATGCGTCACAGAAGCTCTTGGTCTTAGTGGAATCTATGCATCGGACTCAATGAGATGACTATTGTCACTAACAAGAAAAATTATTTCCACAAAGCCTAATGACTAAAATTATCTGCGTAACTGTGAAAATGACCAGTACACAACAGATGGGAACCTAGACAATCATAATTCTATAAAAAAAACATTCCATTAGGGGAAAACACCCTTTTCGGTTTTGTTTTTTAGGATGGACCTGATCGTCCTTGTGCAAGTTTCCGTGTCATCCGTTCCCATGGATGGGTGCCACATGGACCCGATCTGATACGAACGCATGGATTCACCATGCATTACCAATATCCCCGGCCCGCATATATATATATATATATATATATATATATATATATATATATATATATATATATATATATATATATATATATAACCAGGTCGGGTCAAGGGCTAAGGTGAGTCTACTTGGATTGTGGCACGACCCGACCCATTGACTTTCCTACATCCAATACTGCAAGCCTTCGAGTTAGCACCTCTGGTAAAAATGACCATCAGTTGCTACCTCTGTTGAACAATGCCACTGATGCATGTTTCCAATTTTGTTTGGTTGACCGTCATTGTATATATTTTGGGAGCAATCATAATTTTGTTAAACTGGGTATCTGATTTAGGGAAGCTAAGGTGAACTCTATGGTAAAGATACTCTAAAACATCCATAGAAATCAAAGTATTTGGTTCCAAATTTTCGCACTTAATTGAGGGAAATGGAAGTGGGTGCTCAAAAGAATAAAATAACAGTAAAGAAAACAAGTAGATGTTGTTGGCTTCGTGTTTTTTTATTCTTTTTTGTTAATGGGAAGCATGGGAATTTCTCTATTTTTGGTTGACTTTGTTTAACTGTTTAACACAGTGTTAGATACAATTCACATCCTCAAAAGACAAAACATGTTTGAAAAGAGTTGTCATTGGAGAAACCCTCTCTCTGCAGATCTAGCATGCAACAATAATATACACAAATAAACAAAATTTAAATAAGAAAAAATAACTGCTTATGAGTCCTCACCTTCATGGTCTCTATATTCT
This sequence comes from Chloranthus sessilifolius, assembly GCA_021018995.1. NCBI lineage: Eukaryota > Viridiplantae > Streptophyta > Magnoliopsida > Chloranthales > Chloranthaceae > Chloranthus > Chloranthus sessilifolius. The sequence continues at coordinate 139,933,834 of CM037588.1, read as the reverse complement.
CATCAGTTGGCAGAGAACCTTCATAATTCAGCATAACATTATTTTCATATGAGGGTACAAGCAAACCAGCTTTTGCAGGTATCCTTCTCAGATTTGTTGTCCTGTTGCTAGGGCTCCACATGGAAGCCAGCTCAGCTCGTAATCGGCAAAAAGTATAAGGCTGCATGAGGGAAATTAATATTTGAATTACATTGACAGTTGAATAGCATATACAAAAAACATTAAGAGGAGAAAGCCTATAGAATAGCAAAAGTTTCATCCGTCAATTCTGACAGATACCATTTTCATCACCTTGAATATAATACAAGTTATAATGCTTTGAATTCCTTTATATATGTTAATCTACATATGCTCAATAACTCAATTTCAGAAAGTATTAGTGTTTAGACCTGAAGAACAGCAAAACATAGATCTTCCAGTTCAACTTTTAAAGCCCAAACACCCAGTCTAGAAGCCAGAGAACACCATACAGCTAATGTCTCTTGTGCAACAACTTGAGCCTTGGCAGAGAAAGAGCATAACTGTAAGAAGAGTCCATCTAGGAGTGTGATCCATATGATAATACGATAAGCTAAAACTTCAGTCAATAAGTCGTAGATTTATGAAATTTAGCATTAAAAAGTTTATAACTGTCAACTGCTTAAACGAAAAGAGGAAGATATCCAAAGGAAAGGTATAACAGTAAAGGTCAAATAAGTGGAAGTTATAGAGTGATTCACCAATTATTTAGTCAGCGTAAGACCAAAGAAGTATCAAATAAGTCGAGAAGTCAGTACATGGTTCGCATGTTATGCAGACGATCTGCAAGCTTGATAAGAACGACACGAGGATCATCAACCATGCCCAAGAGCATCACTCGTAAATTATTTGCCTACAATAAAAAATAAAACCTATGAGAGAAGAAATAACTAGCCAATATTAATGAAGCATGTAAATTATTTGTCTAATTAAACAAAATTCTTTCATCAGTATTTCTTCTCTTGCATGTGTCCAATAGCATATATAAGGTATCATATAAACTGTGGAACAGGATGTCCTAATAGACTCAACAGAATATGTAGTTTAACTAGATTGAGCAACTTTAATATTGATAGTTCTCATATTAATAGAGGAAAACAAGGTGCTGACATCTAGTGAAAGAAAGTGTCTTAAGAATTACTCTTCGTGCTGGGGACTCCTTTTCCCTGCCATAATTTTATGCATCATACTGCTTTTCTAACAAGTAGTGTTCAGCAGGACCAACTTTGATATTGCTGTTATTGAAGCCATTAAGGGCTATACTAACAGAGAGGCAAACAAGGTGCTGACATTTAGTAAAAGAAAGTGTCTTGAGAATTACTCTTCGTGCTGGGGACTCCTTTTCCCTGTTATAATTTTATGCATCATACTGCTTTCTTCACAAGTGAGTGTTCAGCAGGAACAACTCTGATATCACTGTTATTGAAGCAATTGAGGGTTATGTCAAACTTTTCTTTCTTTGCTTCCTGTGGTGAACAACTTTGATATCGCTGTTATTGAAGCAATTGAGGATTGTGTCAAACTTTTCTTTCTTTTCTTCCTTAGATACAAATACGGAGCAAATAATTAAGTGCGACTGATACACATTGAATAATTAGTGTACAGATAGAACTCAGGTGCATCAGAATACCTTCCATAAGGCAAGATGACAAAACTCGGGGATGTTGATCACTAAAGAAATTTACTTAGAGTGGAAGTTTCATTGTTCTACCACTACATTCCTAGAGCTGAAAAAGTACGAAGTCTTGATTATGTTATGTTCTTATGGTGTTTGATATTTATTTTTTTAGATTAATGGCGCATCACTACCATCATAGATCATCAAACTTATGAAAATCCTTTCACCCCATCAACTTGTCAAAAGCTAACTTCCAGCAATGTCGGGCCCCTGCTTCAAAGTAAAATGCTATTCATCTGCTTGATAATCTTATTATGTTCGCAAGGAGAGTCAAATCGTATCTTTCTATTGTATTAAATTTTATTGATTTGAAAGGATATGCAAGAGGCACATAGAGGTTCGAAATAGTTGAGATTTGAAAAAGTCCATATGGTTAATCTTCTAATTTTAGTCCCGTGTCTCACATTTTCAAAGATAAAGAAATCTTTGAAGCGAGAAGAAATAACAAGAGAGCTCCGAATAAAAGGGTTTCTATATAAATTTAGGAGAAACTCAGCTATTGAATTACAAGAGAGTTTAGAATCCCTGTATCGAAATAGTGGGCCATTAAATTACACAATTGATCCGGAGATCATGTATTACAATGAGACAATGAGACATTGATTCCACGTGGCACATATCCCAAAAGAATCATATTTATTGTGGCGCACGTCAAGTATGATTCTTGGATCTCTTTTCATGTGGCGTGCCACGTGGAAAATAATATCTGACCAAAACCATCGCAAGAGCATAATCTCAAGAAATATTATGTCGATGATTTGGACGTAAAATGATATCCGTTAGACAAAAAGAAAAAAAATTTGGTAAATTGCACGATACTAAAGTAGTTAACTTCTGTTAGGACATAGCTAATGAGTAACCCCGCTTATCGATATATTTGATATATGAGCTTCTTTATTTGTGACATGTAATATGTAGGTACAATATAAAGGATGGAAACTGATACAGTATCGATAATTTTTCGTTATGACGGGACACTCACTATTGATCGAGATGTGGCGAACTATCACGAGGGGAAACAAAGAAAAAAATCGATGAGAAGGGACATCTCGTTTCGGAAATTCTTACAAGAGATGTATGTCATGAGAAATTGGATGGGCGATAAGTCTCTTATAACCCTCAAATATTCATATTACAATGTAGCTAAGTTGTCACTAGTCTTCGACTTAGTCGATGAAGGAGATCTTCAGGAGATGTTTACTAGTTTTGGAAAGGAATATGAATATATTATCATATATATAAATAAACCTGTAATCGACCTCCCATTCGGCCATGGTGTAAACCACAAAGGTAGTTCATCAAAAGTAGATTATAAACCGAAGGAGTGCGTCAGTACCTGTAATAGGTACGAATCTGTTATTGTTGATTGTATCTGTACTATCTTTGATAGGGCCTATACTAAAAATTGTAGGGAATTGATATGGCAATGGTACTAACTATGAGAATGATGTTTTCAGGGTGGTAAATCGCCCTAGATTTGCACCAATAAACTCCGACTACAGTAGCTATGATACGAATCATCCAGTTGACAGGTGATGTAAAAACTATGATAAACACACAATCGTTCTACTTATTCATATATCATAATAGCTAATGGGCGTATACTCAAAATCATAGGGAACTGACATAGCGGGTACTAACAACGTGAATGATGTTTGCAGGAGGGTAAACCGCCCTAGATTTGCACCAATAAACTCTAGCTACAGTAGCTATGATACAAACCACCCAGTTGACAGGTGATGTAAAAACTACGATAAACATATAATCATTCTACTTATTCATACATCATAATAGCTATTAGGCATATACTCAAAATCGTAGGGAATTGATATGACAATGGTACTAACAACGAGAATGATGTTTGCAGGGGGGTAAATCGCCCTAGATTCGCACCAATAAACTCTGACTACAGTAGTTATGATACGAATCATCCAGTTAACAGGTTAGTGAAAAACGGACAAAATTTATAATCTTGAGATGTGTCTGTACTAGTGGACACATGTGTTCTTTAGTTTTACAATAAACACCAATTTGATGTCGATTTACAATTTATTAAAGTTATTGAAGTTCAAATTGAAATGATGACTGAGAAATGTATTCTCTAATTTTATTCCCTAAAGTATATATCCGATTAAACTTGATATCACTTTAATGATTGTTCATCGCAGGGTAGAATTACCAAATTATGAATCAGATAATGTCTCCAGAGATGGTCAAAGTATTTCTTTCGACGAGGACGAAACAAGCACAGATGGTGTTGATGATGCTATAGGGGTCGATGAGGTATTTGAAGAATGCAACTTTGAAAGATGTAAGGTGAAGGAAGGGGTGAAGCGGAATGAAGGGTTAAACGAGAACCCATCATATAATTGGGCGGAGCCGATGGAGGAGTGTAATGAAGCGATATCCTCGAAACGTAAGAAGAATGAAAGGGAGGATGGGATAAAGCCGAACGAGGGTCTGAACGAAAGGGTATCCCCAAAATGCACGAAGGGCAAATGTCCTACCGGGGCGAAGCCGAATAAGGAGCCGAATGAAAGAGCATCTCCAAAAGGTCAAAAGAATGGGCAGTTTAATCACGACCAAGGCTTCTTTTCCCGGCGGACTCCGACCGATTCGATGGGTTCCCAAGATTCGGAGTCTCGATTCTTTTTCGATGACGAAAGCGAGGATGACTCTAATAACTTGAGCGTTGGGGCGATATTCCGTTCGAAAGAAGTATTTCATACTTTTCTGAGGGAGTATGCTATAAGAAAGAATTTTATGTTGAAGCCCATAAAGACATGTAATACACTTATTACAGCAGGGTGTGCAGGTCCCTCTTGCCCTTGGCGTATACATGCTTCAAAGCAACAGGACGCCTTGGCATTCCAAGTAAGAAGTTATGTGCCGCATCATACATGTTTATTTTCGGGGGTTGGTTCAGGTCATCAACAGGCATCAAGTAAATGGATTGCTAGTCAGATTAGTAATCGGGTCCGCAAACATCCTAATATGAGACCCAATGAGATTGTATTCGATTTGAAGGAAAAATTTGGTGTAGAAGTTAGCTACTTTAAAGCGTGGAAGGGAAAGGAAATCGCTTTCGAACATGCTTTTGGTGGATGGGATGAATCGTATAATTTACTACCACCTTATTGCATCGAGTTAAAGCGAGTAGATCCGGGAGCCGTGACTATTTTACTCCGGCATCCTGACAATGCTTTCTTCCGATTTTTCTGGGCATTTGGGCCATCGATCCGCAGTTATCGGGAAAAAAAATTACGACGAATTATCTCAATTGATGGGGCTCATCTAAGAGGCAAATATATGTAAACTCTTAATTGGCAACAATTGATGGTAACAACGGATTGTTCCCTTGGCATTTTGCGGAGTTGAGGAAGAAACAAAGGAAGCATGGAGTTGGTTTTTAACTATAGTACGTAAGCAGATCATTGTTGATGATGAAACTCCTCTTGTTCTCATTAGTGATCGTAACAAAGCGTTGATGGAAGTTTTGAATGTGATTTTTCCGCATGCATACCAAAGTTATTGTTTTATGCACTTGTGTGATAACTTTGGTAAGAAATTCAAGCGCAAGTTTATCCAAAGCTGGTTATGGAAAATTGCCCGCAGCTTTACGGTACAGGATTTTGAGGCATAAATGGATGGGTTGAAGGAAAGCAACCTTGACTGCTGGGAATGGTTAAACGGTGTTGATAAACATCTATGGCCTAGGGCCTATTTTCCGGGAAAGCGATATCATTTGTTGACAGCAAATATATCTGAATCTTTGAACTCTGTGTTGAAGTTCGATAGAGCTTTGCCTATCACGTCCATTGTTGAAAAGACGTGTGAAAAGGTAACCGAATATTTCTACCGAAGGAAGCTTGATGGTGCAGCCTTGGGGACGGGTTTGACAAAGTACGCAGAAAAATATTTGTGTCGTCAATCCCATTATGCATCGCATATGTGGCCTACTCCGTCCAGCTTGAATGAGTTTACAGTCAGGACTACTACTCGAAAATTCAATGTTAACTTAGAGTTGAAGACATGTTCTTGCCGCCGATTTGACGTGTTGGGTCTCCCGTGCTCCCATGCATTGGCAGTAATAAAATATCGGCGGGCTGTAGTGTTAGATTATTGTGAAGATTGGTTTAAGGCTGATAGATATCGTGCTACGTACGAGGAAGTTATGCTCCCCACTGCCGATGTTAGTGAGTGGGGTGGTAAATATGAGGGCGCTAAAGTTCTACCGCCACATCCTAGAAACCCTTCTGGTCGCCCCAAAAAAAATCGGTATAGGTCAGCACACGAGACCGATAGGAAAGGTACTTGCAGTGTGTGTAGCGTCAAAGGACACAATCGGAGGGGTTGTCCACAAAAAAAGAGTGGAGCTGCACAAGAGGAATGCTTTTAGAGGCTGGAGGTACCCCTAAAGTAGTATTTGTCGCATCATTATTTAATTCTCACAGTTTATTTATAAATATATATGAAGAGATTTGCTCCATGATTATTTATTTCTCTAAATTATTTTTTTTGCTTCCATGATTATTTAATTCTCTCATAAAGAAAAACTAAATTTGGGTACGCAAAGGCAGTAAGCCTTTGGGAGGATTCAATATCTATAAAAATTTAGATATTTTTTTTCCTTATCTGATAATTTCATACAAATTTTAGCTTGTCTGATTTGACATTTCTACAAACTTCATCATTGGCATCACTGACCTCATTTCCAATGCATGGCCCATTTTATATTATAAAGATATGTGCGCGAGAGCTTTGAAAACAAGCATCGTGGAGGCACTCCTAGATGAAAAGCAACAGTCGAGCGACACCTCGTTAGCATTAGTGACGCATCAATGCATAAAGTTTTGGTCAACGGATGACAAAAATTTTGACTTTTCCATGAACTAGACACCACAATTAGAGCTAGGACTTTTCCTAAAACTAAAACTCAGTTTAAAACTTCTACTAAACTCAAATGCCAATTCGTAACAAATTTAACTTCTTACTGTAATTTAAAACTATTTTATCTGAACAAAATTCTCCAATTCAGTTTCTATTATCTTCTAAAATAGAAGTTTTCCAAAACTTTCTCAAATACCAGCTTACGTAAACAAAATTAACTCTTTCTGAAAGAAGAAAATTGATTGGATTTATCAGACTTTAATCACCTACCCGTAGTGAGAAAAAACATAGCTCTTGCAAGTGTGTCAGTTTGGGAAGTCCTCTACACCTTGTTTGGCTTATACTCCTTGTTTTCCTCACTCTCTTTTCTCCTTTCAATCCCTTCTGCTCATCAGATTTTTCTAAGTTCTGCTCTTCAACTTGACTTTTTATGGATCAAAGGTCTCTAATTTTGATCATTTTTTATCAGACACGTATCAATTGTTGAAAGGTAGACACTACCTTTTCAATCTTTTCAAAAGGCATCATTATTCTTCTCTTTGTCGTTGACGGTCTTCTGGTTGAACTACAAGGATATCCTCAACAGTAGATGGAAAGTGTCCATCACTACTTCATGTAATCCAAACAAGGTCTAAAATATCATTATCCAAGCCATTTTTGTTTGTCTCCATTACCGAGAAAATATACAATATGAATTTATGTTAAACAATACCCCGTGAAGAAGATTTTTCGTTGTTTGTATCATCCAATACAAATGACATCTTCCGATAGATTAGGCATCTTCTGAGACTTTGATCTACGATACCAAATCAAGTTTATGGGGGTATTTGTAATGAAAACTATGATGGGACACCTCTGATTTGTGGGGACTTCATTCCCCCTTTTGATCCACTTGTTCTTGTAGGGATGTGGATTCCTCTTGCAGTCATCCCAAGTTTGTTCTCGCAACTCTCTCCAAATTCATTACACAGTTAGGCACTTTTCTAGAGATGCTCTATGTCCTAAGATCTTGGACTGCACCCTATCCGCATCACACTTTGGGTGAGACCAGGGTTCATTTGATAACTGAATTTTTGCTGTCATCAGCCACGACCTCTTCCTCCTGATTTGTTATGTCTGTTTATCCTTGGGTGCCTTTTCTTCTATGACCACTTCTCCATCCTTCTTGATGATGTTTACTTGAGTCATCGAGGAGTGGTTGTAAGATGATGCCCTTTTCATGATAAAAGACACATTGGGTAGTTTATTTTCTCCTTTGTCCGCTACATTGGCCTTCTTGGTTAAGAACTCAGTTGTTTAGTCATCCTTCTATCACTAGTTATGTAAGTTTATAGCATATAGTATAGGTTTCAAAATTGGTCACCATATAATATTTAGGTCCATTCCATATGCATCTAAGATTTATGGTCCCAAAAGTTGAACTACTACTTCCCCTAAAACTCGAACTCAGAAACTCTCAACATTGCAAATGGCAATTTGAAACTAGATAATTTCCTCTTGCACTCTAAACTATTCTATAAAGGCAACAATATCCAATCAAAATTTCATCCTCCAATATATAAGTTCTCTCTGAAAAACTTTCTGGTTGCAATTTACAAATGTTGTATATTATATATATTTTTTTGGTGAGTTTTTCTTATGTATAACATCCTCCTAACAAATTTTGCATCCTTGTGATCTATAGGTTTGGGAAACAAATACGATATGCTTCTCGTAAAGCTAGAGCAGATACTAGAAAACGTGTGAAAGGGAGGTTTGTGAAGGCTGGTGAGGCTTATGACTATGATCCTCTGGGTTAGAGGTTGCTGACTCATTTGTTAGATTTACTTTCCATCATAGTGCAAGGCCTACTTAGCTACAGTATCAAAGAATCTCGGATTCAAATGTTGATTGACAGATACACATATCCTGTCAGCTCTATTTGAAGAGATAGATTGTAAAGCGGCTGAAATTGTAGAAGCAAAGAGTAATCTCCTCAAAAGTTCTTCCTAACTCAGTTTAAATCATAGAAATTGCCGAGGTAGAAAAGAAAAAAAGATGATTTTTCAATTAGGTGGTCTACATTAAAATAGGTTTGCTGGACGGAGTCGAGCTTCTTTTTGTCCTTCTTGTTTTTTTAAATTCATTTGCCAAGAGTTGCTGCTAGACAGGTTATTTTTGCTTCCTTGTAAAGTTGCAAGCTGATTTTGCTTAATCTTTTGCCTTTTTTTAAATTTGTCAGAACTTCATCAGAAGCTTTTGGCTCTACTTCATTCTCAATTGCATGGGTATTAAATGCAGCCAATTGTTAATGGATGTTTTCGCCAAAGGATTGAGAAACTGTTTCATAAATACATCTCATTCATGGCAAGATGGTTAAAAGATGACATATATAAGGTCGTTAAGCATATAGCCATCTAACCATCGAATCATGTCAAAAGCTATTTTTACAGATTTCAAGGCCCCTGATATCAGTCAAAGTCAGTATCTGACAGTATTGATGGGTGCAAAATTAAAGGGATAATTAGAGAAACATGCCTCAAAAACAAACTTTTTGGCAAAAAATACCAAAACTTCAAACGTTTTAGAAATACAATGCTTTCACGGATTTTGAAACTTCAAAATACTGTGAAAGCATTGTTTTTTTTAGAAACTTTTTAGAAAAAACATGTTTTCACGGTATTTTGAAGTCTCAAAATCCGTGAAAGCATTGTTTTTCCTAAACATTTGAATTTGGGTATTTTTTGCTAAAAAGTTTGTTTTTGAGGCATTATTTTCTAAAGTGCCCTTATTCAGAAAATAAAAAATATCTCTTAGTTTTTTGTTCTTTTGACGTGATTCTTAGTTGTCGCGGGGAACTCCTCATTACACCTTAAATGGGTACTTTATCTCACACGACCACTTTAAATGATCACATGAAATGCTTAGTCACTAATTCAATGAAGGCTGACTTAAGTTTAATGGCTCATTTGTGGGTCTTGATAGAGCGGAGAAAGAGATTATTCGATTGGAATAAGATTAATTTTATAATTTTCTTTCCAAAATTCTTATGGGTTTTTACCTTTTGTGGCTATCATGACTTATCATTCACCAGACCTGAAAATTTGAGACTTTTAAGTCCCTAATCTCTGTTGCGATCAAGGTCTTTTAAGACTTATTATGGCTGCTGTTTAGTGCTATTCTAGGATTTGATCTTGGAGTTGCTGATTGACTTTTCAAAATACTGTTGTTGCTGTCATACTGCTAATGAGGTGTGTTGAATTCCTAATTTCTGTACTTGAGATACATCCCTACAGCAATTACAAGTCAGATCTGATAGTCAAGTTCATGTATGAGTGGATATAAGTCGGCACAGATTTCTCGTTGACAGTGGTTTCATCATTCCCAAATTCTCCCAATCTGCCATGTTACAATGCTTACTTAGAAATCTATTGAATTTGGGTATTTTTCGCTAAAAAGTTTGTTTTTGAGGCATTATTTTCTAAAGTGCCCTAAAGCCTCTGAAGCTTCATATGCCGGTGGGGCACCCACCCCATTAATCCTTCTTCCTATGCTTTCAATGAAAAGAGCTGTTATGTTTGCAAACTTGGTATGTTATGAGGATTTAATATTGTTGCTACCAATATTCCAAAGGTGCATCTTCATTGTTTTGTCTAATCAATCGAAAATACACGTTGCATTAGAAGAAAAATATAAGGGAAAACGGATTAAGATCTGGGTGTATCCTTAGTTGTCGCCGTCATCGCTACCAACGCCATTCTCTTCATCATCGTTTTCCTCGGTGTCTCCGTTATTGTCGTTAATGTGCTCATCATTTGCCCTGTGTGGCATAAGTTCTCTGCCAAGGGCAACCATACCGCTCATTGCCTGCAACCATTAATAATACGATTAGGAGTTGCATTTACAAATAAATATATGTAAAACCTAACAAAAAATTATTATTTATGTGCTTACAATCCAATCACTATAATCGAATTGCAACACGAATGATGAGTTCACGGCTTCGCCGATACGATAATCCTTAGCGGTCGGAGGTTTCGCCGGACTAACAGTCATGACGTTCCTAGCATTCACCGTCAGCGCGGCTCGACCCTGATGAACTAGGCACGAAAGCGATTGAATATTTTCGACCGTTTGCCCAAAAGAAAGTCGATTAAGAACTAAGACTTCGAATCTTACGGCTCTCCTCTCTCTCAAAATGTTTACCATGATAGCCATGCGTGCCTCATTGTGTGGATCAACACTAGCCATCCGATCGATGATGAAAAAATAGAAAGATTTGCAACTAAATTACGCTTACAAATTGATTGCAAAAATTGGGCTTAACAACAAAACACACAACTTTGCCTGATTTTCTTTTGTTGTAAAGCTCTCTATAAATAGTAGAGTGATGTACTATTGAAGCACAACATTGCCCAATTTATGGTTTGATCTAACATGTAATAACCTTTGAAAAGACACAGGTCGATGTGATAGGGTACCTCTATTATTAGATTTAAAACCTTTAATTTGAACACCCGATTTTCTTAAGGTACCTCTAATTGCATCCTTACAATGAAATTGTAAGGGTACCTCTAATTGCACCCATGACTATGTTGTAACACCCACATTTCATACCTATTAAAACAATTGATTGCATCTGATCAATAGATCGAGGTAATGTTTCATCCAGATATTTTCGAAAAAATAGATCTTCAGATCATGGCACATGTATCGGATGGTTAATTTATGAGTACACATGTCACGAATTTCAAAAAGAAGGCCACAAACTCACGTTTGAGAGTGAAACGTGCCATATGAGTGGAGGGGTATTTTTTAGGGATATTTAGCACATATAATAATAATTAATCGTCGAAATGAAAAACCAGCCATATGATAGGTGCGGCATGATCTTATGATCCATTGTGTGAAAGATCGGAGAAAAACAGATCTCCACCATCTGATCCAAGGCAGTCAATTGTTTTCAAGGGGTTTCCAATGAAGGTGCTTCCAGAGATTTCGTGCGCACTAATAGAGGTATCCATTTAAGTAGGGGTGACAATTGGCCGAGCTCGGGCCTCTAAATATACTATAAACGGGGCCATATCTGCTATGCGATGGCACACATCAGACGGTCCATATCTGCTATGTGATTATTGCATGGCACACATCAGTTGGCCCATATTGCTATGCGATGGCACACATGAGACAAAGTCCATATTTCATTTTTACATATCACATGTCCCTAAAACACCAAGTCTTTTCTTTACATTAGACGAATCACACATTAGACGGCCCATATTGCATGGCACATATCGACAAATTTATACTTAAATGCGATGGCGCACATGAGACGGCCCATATTCCATTTTTATCTAAGCGAGGGGTTTTCAATTTGATACCATGGTCGCGAGCCTCTTTTAAAAATACATTTTTAACATGTTACCTATCTTAGCGTGCGCACGAAGGGACACATCAGAGTAATCGGTCCTCACGCTGCAGTTTGCAAAACGTCCCCAAAACTCTCACATGCCACTGTTGCCCTCTCTTTGATCACGGGCCTACAATGGTTGAAATAGACATCTGGAGGACAAATAAAAAAATTGTTTTATGAATGCTAGTCTAGTGGTACCTACTAGTACAACCTATTACTAACACCTCCTACCTAGTAGTAGGTCTACTGACACCTATTATTACCCCTAGAAACCTATCAAATATCTATTGGAATTGAAGTGCACCAGCTCGTTTGCAAAGCACCAACATTTCAAACCTTATTTGTTGAAAGGCACCATTTGGTAATAGGCATCAACTCGTTTGCAAAGCACTAACATCTCAAACCTTGTTTACTCTTGGACTGCTTAAAATCATATGATGGAGATCATGTTTCACCATGAACTTCTACTTAAATTTGATGATGGAGATCGTTTATCATCACAACCATGCACACGATGGATCTTGAGATCATGGGCCTACCATCAGACGATCGATGTTTCATTTCTAGTGCTACACATCCAAGAAAGTTGACATGCCTTAAAATCAATTTTGAGTTTCGCATCATAATGTTAGGCCGTTTAGGTCACTAGCAGTCACACGGTTTACGATCGCTTTCGGGGGATGTGTCCTACGTATACTAGAAAGATGACCCTACGACATGACTAGAGATCAATTGTCAGAAATATAGGGACGAAAAACGATCTCTACCATCTTCTTAAAGTCGGTCAATTCACACCGAGGTGGGGTGAGAAGACACATTCACTCCATTAAATTTGATGATGGAGATCGTTTATCATCACAACCATGCACACGATGGATCTTGAGATCATGGGCCTACCATCAGACGGTCGATGTTTCATTTCTAGTGCTACACATCAGACGGCTAGTGACCTGCCTTAAAATCAATCCACAAGCACTGAATTTTAAGGTAACTTTTTTGGATGTGTACCGCATGAAATAAAAAAGTAACTGAATTATTGTACGATCATGTACTTAACATCCATTGTATTAAAGATTGAGACAATGAACAAGCTCCATCGTCCGATTCAATATAATGAAGGTATTAATTCAAGTGAGGCGTCTATTTAAAGAGAAGTGGGTAGAAATTCAAGTGAGGCATACTTCTTCATTCCTTGTTCACTTTCTCCCTACAACTCTGTCGACAATAGAACGCCTCCGAAGCCTTTTTCAATATTCAGATGGTGGACGCTACCAGGGCAAACATGAAAATAATGTTAGATATTTTAGCAGAGGAGGATCGACTACTTAGAGTTTGGTTTTGAACCGTATCTCCTATGATCAAACAAATGAGAACATGCATGCTTTTTTACTATTTATTTTCCAAAGGAAAATTGTAATCCACGGGCGAAGGAAAGAATTTATCGCTTTGTATGTATCTTTATAACCCATTTAGTTTAGATATTCACAGAAAACTAAAATTGCTTTCGCCTCTCGTAGTCTTATATGGCTAGTATGCAATGATCATGTGGACGCCACAACGCCTCGATAAAAGATGCCCCGGTTCACACAGTTCATGCGATTAAACCAGACTTTGACGGTAATCGACTCTCATAATGATCGGATCGCTATATGAACATCTTCTTGTCCATTATTGCACGTGGATTGCAATAGTAAATTTTGTGAAATTGTCTTCTCTTTGTGCGGAGATGAAAAATAAAGTTCCATCGTGGTGCGAATTGATGCCGCATCGGTGCATGACATCTTTAGTACAAACTTCGCAATGCATTCGTAGCTTAAGGGGATACTTTATTTTCGTAGATCGGGCATGAGACTATTATAATGGTCGTCACTTTCTATATCAGATGGAATTGGACGCCTTTCTCTTTAATAAGAGTGTCATCTGTATTAATACCTTCAAATGTGTCTGGTGTGTTAGAATTTACGACATTTTAAAGATAACTCTCTTGAACCACATGAGCATGGTGTGTGTCATTCACTGTATTCACCCAAATGAGCATGATGTGTGCCATGTGATTTTACGGTCACGAGAGGTCCATTAAGGACGGCGTTTTTATGTGTAACCGGTCTCCATTGCTTCAGATTAGCTGATATAGATAGTATTTAGGGTACCTACACCTAAAATCATTGATTGCTTCAGATTGGATGATAGTGATCAGATGAAATAGATTTTGTTTAGGGTACCTAAACGTAAAACCATTGATTGCTTCAGATCGGATAGCACACATCATGCTAGAACGTGACTACAGGGCTACATCGATGGGAGCGAAAAGCGATTTTCATCACTTGAGAAACGGCTCATATTGCATGACACACATCGGACGGCCCATATCTGATCATGGGTCAAAAGCTCGGTTTTGATTTCAGTTTCGTTCATGACCCGAACCGTAAATTAGTCAAATTTGCGGTAAATTTTGGATTTTTTTCAAAATATGCTCTGAACTTTACCGAACTTTGCTGAACTTTATATTATTGATTTTTTTTTTAACTCTTTAATATTATGAGAAGCAAAATAAATCAGATCTGGGTTTTTTAAAGTAGAAAAGCATTTCCAAAATGCAGAGATGAACTCTCGGCCGATAATTTGAAATTATCGACCGATATTTTAGAAAATCAAATTTTTGGCCGATAATTTCTTTTCCTGGGGTATTTTTATTATTTTCAGGCTCGGTCTTGACCGAAATCAAGACGTCTCAACTGAAAATTTGAATTTTCGGCCGAGATTTTGATCCATGTATCTGATGTGCGATGGCACACATGGGACGACCCATATCTGCTATGCGATTATTGCATGACACACATTAGACGGCCCATATTGCTATTCATTCCATTTTTACGTATCACACGTCCCTAAAATTATAAGTCTTTCTTTATATTCGATGCAATCACTTCAAAAACGTGTGCAAGTAATGGCTCCCGTTATTAATTTATTTTTTAATTCTTTGCTTCACTGATTTTTACCGTCCCAAAAGTGAGGCCTCTATTTCGATTCCCGCCCAACCAATAACAAAAACAAGGTTTGAAATTTGAATTAAAAACCTCATGGGTCTCTTCGGTTGGCTACAAGTTATAAACCGCTCTCTCTCTCTCTCTCTCTCTCTCCTATAATCAACTAGGACGCCCTACTTCCCCTACTCTTACACCAATCTCTCTCCTATAATCCATCAGGACGCTCTACTCCCCCTACTCTTACACCAAACCAGCTGTAACCAGTACGGCCTAGTCCCTACTCCTACTCCTACACCAACCAAGAATCTTACCTCCCCGCCTTCCCCATCACAATCTCATGATGCAGTTGCTAGCGAGAAACCTGCACCTCCTCCCCCTCTCTCTCTCTCTCTCTCCTCCCTACCAGATACCAACGCCTTTATCTAGATTGATTGATTCCTCTCTCTCTCTCTCTCTCTCTCTCTTTGTCACTCTGTCATCATGCGGTTCGGTCTTCAATCTCAGATTACACGGAGCTTCGCCATCTAGGGTGAATTTTATTCCATAAAATTTTTGTATATTCTTTTGGCTTTGAGCCATGTTAATATTTTTCTACTTTTTAATCAGAAATTTCTGACTCTGCAAATTTTTATCATTGTAGTATATCTTTACTCATACTTCCTTTTATTTTTTTATGATTATAAATTGTTAATGCACGATTAAAGACATAATTTTTAACTTTAAATAAGTTAACTTATACTTTTATATATTTCAGTAATTTATTACTAGTTTTATAATTTCAATTTTTTCTTAATTTTTCTCTGAACCTTTACTGAAATCATCCAAATTGTACAGGACAAAATATCTTTTGTGCAAAGATAAACGGCACAATATATTAATTCTGTTATATGATTCAATGTAGTCAATGAAGGACTTTTGGTGTATTAAATCATATGATAGAGATCATGTTTCATGTCAATCTCTATGGCCTGATTCATTGAATTTGGCGAGGCGATAGAGATCGATTTTCACATGGTTGATCTTGAGACCTGAGCATACCATCAAATGGATAGTTTTTGATTTTGTCTGGAAAGGATCTCAAAAATAAAGCTCTTAATATCATAGTTGAGCATGATGTACGCTACATGATTTTTGAGTCACTTTTTTTGAAACTGATAAAGAAACTGACAGTTTAATGGTATTCCCATGATTTTAAGATCAATTCTAAAAAATCGATCTCCATTGCATAATTCAATGCAATGACCGGATTTTAGCATAGGCATTCTCAATAATTGGGTGGGTGCAAATAGGGTTACCCTTTGTTAACTGAAGGAAGTTGATGAAGAGATAAAGTTGGATTTTAAGGGTTGACTGTCCAATTGGAACCCACTTTATGTCTATCATACATGCCCCTCTATTTTATTTTATTTTTTTGTGTTGTCCACAAGGATCAAAATTTCTGCCAAAATGACCAAAATTTCGATCCCCATGGAAACCGAAACAAAATCCCAAAATTTTGGGATTTAAGCATAGAGATGAAAATCTGCCAAAATTTCACTTTCGGTTCCCACAAAAATCGAAACCAAATCCAGAATTTTGATCCTTGGTTAAAACTGATTTAATGTCTTCGTTTGCTGTATTTTGTCATACTTTTGAACTATGAACCATCCTACAACTGATTAATTAATTAAACGGTCAGGATTGAAGATCAGAAGCACTAATTGATAGGATAGATGGAAGGAAGATTAGTTTTAAACTCACCCACCAAATCTTTAACCTCTCATCACACTGAAATACATTGACTACATTGAATGAGGCGATGGAGATCATTTACCCTTCCAATATTGAGATCATCAGTGTACCATTAGACGGCTAGTGATTTATTTCACGTGACACCCATCTCAGAAAAGTGACCATGATTTCAAGATCCTTTCTGTGAAATATGAATCAGTTTCTTTCATGTACTGCCTAATGCTAGGACTCATGGGTTTGTTGTGTTATTTCTTTTAGGTGGTGCGTACATAATCCTTTTCCAAAACCATAAGAGAAGCTAAAGGTTTTGAGTAGAGAGCAATGACAAAGTATTGTCGCTTAAAAGAGTTTATTGAAGGATTGGATTTTCCGCTGTAAGTGATGGCAGACTCTTTTGAACCTCCCATTAAAGATTTCTCATATTTGCACTCATGTCAATTGCTTTAGTTGATTCACCTTAATTTGTTACAGCTAAATGGTATTGCACGAATTTCATTGGACTCTTTGGATGTGAATGCCGAGAAAATTAGAAAAAAATTTGTCCATTTGTAATATCATGAATTTATATAGGGTTGTATATGCATAGAATTTAAATATTGATTTATTTTCGATAATTATAAATGATGCTTTACATTTCTCATAGAAACAGAATAGGATTCTTCGTAAATTTGGGTAGAAAATTTGAATTTTGGAATAATTATTGAAGTTTTCGGAACTCATTGTTGATGGATTTTTGGTCTAATCAGTTTCCTGTTTTCAATTTTTTGGCAAGCTTCTCATTACACCTCCTTGATCCATTGTTTCTTTACTAATAACCCCTCATATCCTACTGCCAATTGGCCATTTTTTATCTGAGTTTCTAATTTAAAAAACAAGTCCCTCCTCTCATGGTGCAAATCAACCCAGCCATCACTTCCATGTTAAACCCACCACACACAATTGCCTTCCTTTTGATCTGATTTTTGTGAGGTTTATTTTGTACGCATAATTTTTCTTTGCTAGGAATATTTCACTTTGCTGACCTCTGATTTGTTTGAAGTGTTTTGCGTGAGTTAGCCCTCCCCAATTAAAATCGGGCTTTTAAAATACCGGCATCAGGCCGCCCTGCAATTCCCTTTTCCAATTTTCAGAATTTTCATGCGGATATGATAAATTAACTTCTAAATAATATTCTTTTTTGTAGATATTTCAGCATGGCAACATGGAAGTACTATGTTGTTTTTTCCGGGCGACGGCCTGGGATATATGACCGGTGGTGTGACTGTCACTATCAAGTTAATAGTTTTCGAGGAGCTAGTTATAAAGGATACACCACACTCTCGGAGGCGGAAATGGACTTCCAAATGTCGACAATGGCTTTAGGAGACTCGGGAAATAGACATTTGGAGGCAGAAATGAACCAAATTCGTCGGTCACATTTTCTTGCCATATCCGTTGCGATCGGATTACTCTCGATCTTTATTTTTCTAATTTTGGTATTAAATAATTTCAATAGTCTTCTTTAATTACCAAAATGTACTTGATATATATTTTATAGTGGGGCAGCTTCAAAAATCTGAATGGTCCATTTTAATCATATATTTTAATGACACTTGATGATGGACTACTCAATGGGATCCTTTCCTCTCCTGGCTTCAGCTTGAGTGCACCATCGGGTAGGGTCAAGTGCACCAAATGGTCGAGCATTTGCGAGTTTCTTATTGGGCAGCCAAATTTTGGACACAACCCAACCCATTGGCACCCTACAATTTTTTACAAGAACCCAAAAGCACTCTCACTAGTGCATTCGTTTTAGGTTTTATCGATTTTATGCAAAAAACCATGTCCATGGAATCGATCTGAAAAAACCTTTCCAAATTCGTTCTTGGAGGCCTGAATATTGACAAATGCCTGCAGCTCAACCAGGCTATATGCTTGGTCAATTGACATTGATATGACCAAACTAAGCATATGACCAAGAGGTAGGTCATTTACAATAGGCAGGTAGTGCAATATCATAGTTCTGAACTTGTTCAACAATAGAAGGGCGGGTCATCTTCCATTTACAGATGAACCACTTCCATTTACAGATGAACCACAAATAATGCGGTTCATTTGTGATATATATCAAAGCTCGGAAGTTTTGAAATATACATGCACAAATTAGAATTGTGCATGTCCTTTCAGGTTTTTACTGTGGTTACCCAGAGATTGGTGTAGAAATATTGGTACAAGCTCCATATCCATGCAATTGAGACACTCCTAATACAAACCAAAGAGAAATTAAGGCTGAATCATTTGGATTTAAAATCCTGTCCTAGATTTGAGACCCCCATTTCCAAATCCACCGTTTGGATAAGCACTGATTGAGAGGGATTTAGATTTCGCCAAATCTTGTGTAATTTGAGACGTGTGCCGTGTGGAATCGACAACATATGTGACGACCCGACTTTTCCAATCCCTAAGGTATAGGAAAGGCCGGTTCATCAACTTATTGATTTCTCAATAAGCCGTAACAAACAGAAGCCGGCAACATAAACAAAGGTCTAAAGACAGAGGCAACATTCTTAATCCAAAAACAAAAGCTTCATATAACTAAATTAAATATATCACTGTGAGGAACCAAAAGGAACCACCGGTGATGGCCAATCCGATCACCTAAAATAGAGGTTCACAATAATGGTTCCTCGAGTGATATCAGAAGATCAAAATAATAGCCTAAGGCTCATCAATCCAAAAATAATATCCAGACAAAATACCAAAAAATAGAAAATCTAAGATCACGGAAAGAACTCCTCAGCTGGTATATCCAAATCCTCCTCGGGAATATAATCGGAGTCCTCCGGATCCTCTGACCCAAGTCGGTCCTCAAAGACTTGTGACGTATAGTCGAGGGTGAGCTAACAGCCAAGCTCAATAGAGGAAGACAGATCTATTTGCATTTCTTATAAGTAAAGGTTTTCAAAAGACGGAATCAGATCAAATATGGTTTTTCAATGATGCTTTTCAAATTAAATCTCCAGTTCTAATCCTGAGTCAAAACTGATAATAAAATCTAAAGTGTTCAAATGTTCTGATTTAGCATGCTTCTTGTCTTAAATTTATAACTTAATTTTATCTCCCAAATTTCCTATAGCATGAGAGCAGACTACGTGACCAATGGGAAGACCCTACTGACCATCGTCGTTCATGAACCCATTTCGAAAATGCAACAAGCCCCTACGCTATGAGGGAAACTTGCGCCAAAGTTTTACCGTCAACACGGTTGGTGAAATCTAGGGCATCGTACTTATGAACCCAAAATCAAATGCAAATGCTAACACATATCAAAGCTTATTATTCATATCATATACTGATTTTTTTCAAAGTTCTGATTCGAAGTTCTGATTCAAAAGTTAACTGAGGTTCTGATTCAAATTTAGCTGAGGTTCTGATTTCTAATGATTCTTATTTATGATAAGGTTTACAAATTTTCGGATTGTATCATATGTTCAAAGTTTTTAATTTCACTGTGTGTAATGAAATTTCTATATTTCATGATTCTAAAAATAACATGATTTATGACAATTTATGCTTATAATTCATGCAAATAATAATTAGGATTCCCCTACCTTAACCAAGACAATTCAAAAGCATGAACAAGTAGTCCTCTCCAAGGACTCCCAATTGTCAAAACCTACATATATTAACACCCTCAGTGTTAATATAGAACCCAAAAATTAACCCCAAAAGCTCAAAAAATAAAAATCCAATCAAATATGTAAAAGCCAAAAGCTGGACAGAATTCGACCATCGATTTCAAATTCGATGGTCGAATTTGAAATTCGATGGTCGATTTTAAATTCGACCATCGAATTTCAGAACTCTGTTTCAAGCTTAAATCTCATTTTCGACTGTCGATTTCCAATTCGACAGTCGATTTCCAATTTCGACAGTCGATTTTGAAATCGACAGTCGAATTTCCCAGGCTCTGTGGCTGTTAATTTAACATGCCCGGATTCTTTTTCATCATTTTCTACACAGCCATTCCATCCTTTCTATTGAATCCAAATCTTAATTTCTTAACAAAACCCAACAAATTTACATAAGGAGGTTTCAAGGCATACCTCTTGTAGCTAAATCTGTTGATCCCCTTGTACCGATTCACGCACCGGAACAAGCTTCTATGATTGAAGGTTTTAAGTTTCAAGTCAGCCCATATAACCCTTCTTCCATTGCACAGATCCTAACAACACAGTGATATCCTCTCCTCTAACCTTCTCTTCCAATATCTCAAACTGATCCAATTTCAAATACCAATTAAACCAATGGTTGAGATGGGAAGAGGAGCTCTCACTATCTCAAGATCTAAAGATCAAAAGCAGCCCAATTAGTTTGCAATTTACTTTCAACCGAAAGAGAGAAGTGTAAATTCTCTCAAATCTCTCTCTCTTTATAATATAAAACAAAACCTACTAAAAATCTAGATATTTATAATTAATACTTATCTACTTAAGTTTAAACATTATCCGGTGTTAAACACAAGCACCAATGCTATTGTGTGAGTCATAGATTACATGACTTGCACACCTCTTAAAACGAAATCCATATGCCAAAAGTCTTATCATAGACTTAGATTACCAAAAATCTAAAATAGTCCACAATATTTTTCGGACACGCTTTTCGAGGTAAACGAAAATAGGTCAAAAATATCAGGGATATTACATTCACCCCTCCTTAGGAATTTTCGTCCGCGAAAATTGAACATAACACACACCAGACAATAAAAGAAGAGAAAACATGGGGCACCATGTTTCGGATGGGATCCGTAGTAACATGGATGTACTGCATGTGGCATTAAAAGACCATAGTGGATTGCATCCGTACATGGATGCCCACACCCCAAGTGTCACGTGCCGGGAGACCGATGCACAGTGACGCATGAAAGCCATCAAAGAAACAGGAAGTACAAAAGTGACATAAGAGTAAATCCACACAAGCATCGAACGGAATCATATACCAAAATGACAGCAAAAGCAACGCACATAAGATCCAACACGCATATCAAAAGATGAAAACAAGTATCTAACTGAACTATATACAAACCAAGATAAGCAAAGTATCCAGAGCAAAGCAAAAGACAGAAAAGATAAAAGATAACAAAAGAAGGACCACCAGGTCCAAAATAATCCAAGCTGTAAATAAATACAGACCCATAACAACCATAAATTAAAGCAGTACCCCCTCCCCCAAGTATACTAACAATCCCCGGCAGAAGATGGACCCGCCCGATTCGAAGTACCATCACCCGCAGTAGCATCATCATCACCCGTATCCTCTCTGGCCGTAGAAGGCATGCTAGTACCAGCGCCCGATGTCGAAGGGCGATATACTGAAGCACGGATATCGGCCATATACGTCGTGTAATCCTCTGAAAACGCGTGCTGCATCAAATAAGAGAGGGCGCCGCCATGGACATCCAACTCCTGACGCATAGAGCTGGTGTGGTGGGTGAGCTCTTGAATCTGATGACTCATGGCGGTCATCTGTCGGGTGAACTCGGAGAGTGTAAGAACGTCACTCTGTGGGGGCTGAGGAGGTGCAGCGGTAGTAGTGTCAGGGATAGAATGAGTGGGGTCATCATCGTCCTCACTAGCTGTATCAGGTGCCTCTGCATCCTTTGGAGTCTTTACCAACCTACTGTAGGTTTGACCCCAATTGACCAAGTTATAAATTTTTCGACCCGCTGTGGATTTGGGTTCAGTAGGAGGGATATCATAAGCAGGGCCCGCTCGGTAGTTCTCAATCATTACTGAAATTCGGCGAGCATAGGGCATAGTCTTCAATGGTTTCTTCACATGTTTGCCCATTTTCTCTCGGGCTTTGATAATCCCTTTAAAAAGGACTTTAGCAGCACTAAACCATCGCTCCTTATAGGCCGCAAAAAGAATTTGTTGAAGGGGACCGGTGCGCTTAGATTGATGACCAAAAGGGTAAAGGGTGGCCTTTAAAATTTTATCCAAGATCCACATGGTCTCTGGCATATGGACCGTGACGATGGATTTACCGGACCCATGACGGCCTTGCGTCATTTGCGTGATTACATCCTCGAAACGGACAGGTTTGGGGAAGGGAGAACCTAGACCCATGGTTTGTGAGTGATTTAAAGGGCATCGCAATGCCACAGCCATGTCCTCTAGATCAAACGTATAATCGCGGCCATCAATCTCCGTATAGATTCTTTTCCCATCTTCGCGGCTCATGTGCTGATAAAATAGGCGCACGAGTCGGGGATAGAAATGGTCGCTAAAGGATGTGCACAGGGAGGTCAATTTGGCCTTTTCAAGGTATTCACCCGCCCATTGTGTGGTCGTTTGCTGGTCAAACAACTCCGGGTGAAACAAATATTCCGAAGTGAAGCCTTTAATGCTCCAAAATTCGTTGGGTTGCTCAGGTAAAGGAGAGACAGTGGGTGGTGGAGCCGACTGTGGTTCTGTGGGCTGTTTTGTGCGGCTTGTAGACGCAGCTTTAGAAGCCGGTCGCTTTGAGGTGGGATTCCTAATGGGTGTCTGCTTCTTAGGGCCCATTCAAACAAAATTTAAGAGAAAACCCACAAAAATGCAAGAAAACAGGGATGTACAGAGAATATAGCAAGGGTTACCTTGTGAAAAAGCCCCAAATCGGTTTTGCAAGGATTGAAATATGCTCCCCTTGTGAAATGTAGTGAAATCCCCTTTGGAATGCGGCCAAAAATTGAAGAGGAAGCTCTAAAATCCCCAAATCGTCCGAAACCCCTCAAAACCCTAAGCTCAAAACCCCCACAACTGGCAACCGAAATGCCAAAATGTTTTAAACCCCCCAAACTTAAATCGAGAAAATCGATGGTCGATTTCAAAATCGATGGTCGATTTTGAAAATCGATGGTCGATTTCCTCAGAACTTCTCAGGTTCTGTTTTTGGCCGAAAACTGGCTTGAAAACTCATAGAAATTCGATGGTCGATTTGGCATTTTGACGATAATTTTTTTATCATATCTTTAAAAATTTTCAAAATTTTTGGAATTCCAAGCATGCCCTTGGGTCTAAATATACCTTGTTTGATCCCAATTCATGCCCTTCACCTCATCAGACTATGATTGTATTATCACAGCCGGAATTGGCATAGACAATTTTAAGAATAGGCCAAGTAATCTTTTGGCCAATTTATTTCACATAACCATTCAGAAAATAATAAGTCCGGTTTAGGTCGGGCTCGTAAAAGTTTTAGGATTTCTACAACATAACGCAATTAAAAGCTATAAATATGGACAAAATATAGGTATATATATATAGAGCCATGACATCAGTATCAAGGCCAAATTTATGTCACATGGCCAGTAGTGTGTAAGATACCAAGTGTAGGCCCGATAGTATTGAATTTTCTATAATGTAGAGTCTTCGAAACATGCACCAAGTAATCTGTATATTGGACCGACAAAATTTTCTCGCCAAATCATCTGTATAAAATTAATAATTACATATAAATTCAAGAAATTATACATTCCACACATAATGTCTCAAAATTCAATCAAAAAGGTTTGGAAATTGGTCGCGGAGCTCAGCTTCACGCTCCCAGGTAGCTTCCTCGGGTGTATGATTCCGCCATTGCACGAGGACCAAAGGAATACTTTTAGTGCGTAGGATCTGCTCCTTGCGATCCAAAATGTGAATAGGGTCTTCGACCACCTTCAAACCATCCTGAAGCTCGATGGGTTGGTAATCAAGTACGTGAGTCGGGTCACGGATGTATCGACGCAGCATCGACACATGAAAAACGTTGTGCATACCAGATAATTTCGGCGGTAACGCCACACGATATGCAACCTCTCCGACTTGGCCTAATATCTCGAAAGGCCCAACGTACCGAGGACTCAGTTTCCCTCGTTTTCCGAACCGCATAACGCCCTTGGTAGGCAAAATCCGAACAAAGACATTCTCACCGACCTGAAAAATCGAGCATTAGTGCCAATTTCACATGGAATGAATACCAAGTGAAGAAATACACATTGACATATCAAAACTACCTGAAAATCCACGTGTCTCCATTTGAGATCGGCGTAGCTCTTCTGACGACTCTGAGCTACTCGTAGTCGCTCGCGTATCAACCGAACCGTCTCTCTCAGGTCCAATAATGAGCTTCTCACCCACTTCTTCCCAGTTCAACGGTGATCGACACCGCCGTCCATATAAAGCCTCGAACGGAGCCATACCAATGCTAGACTGAAAGCTATTATTGTAGGCGAACTCTATCAGAGGCAAGTGTTGGTCCCATGACCCGTGAAAATCCAACATACATGCTCTCAACATGTCCTCAATGATCTGGTTCACGCGCTCGGTCTGGCCATCCGTCTGTGGGTGAAATACCAAACTAAAGTCAAGACGAGAACCCATGCCCTCCTGAAATCTCTGCCAAAAATGTGAAGTAAACAACGGGTCTCGATCAGACACAATACTAGTCGGTATTCCATGCAGTCTAACAATCTCCTTCAGGTATAACTCTGCAAGTCTACTGGCTGTATAGGTGGTATTATATGGCAAGAAATGAGCAACCTTGGATTTGACTCCACAGAATCGGAAGGATTTTCGCTTTGGCGGTCGGAAGGTCACTATCTTCCGAAGACAGTCCACGCTCGCGTGATAAGCTGCCAACCAATCCATTCCGAGAATGACGTCGAACCCTTCCATGCTCAACGTAATCATGTCGGTCAATGTCTCGTGCTCATCAATCATCACGATGACTGACTGACATGCTGTATCAGTGCATACCGAACTCCCCGTAGGAATCTTGACATCTAGAATGAAAGCGAGGGGTTCGGGAGTAATACCCAACTTCTCTGAGAAGGAAGGAGTAATAAACGAGTGTGTAGACCCAGGGTCTATAAGTACTCGTGCTTCAATTTTATCCACGTCGTCTCGACTACTCATCATAAGTGTACCTTTAGTTAAAAAGTTTGTTAATTATATGCAATGATTCCTATGTGTTTTAACATAATTGACTTGTATGTAGATTTAAACAATAATAATTGAATCAATGCATAATTGACGTCTCAACTTTAATGATACCTTGAATGACGTCATTCGACGTTTGGGCATCCTGTGCAGTCACCGCATAAGCCCGACCTTGAACTGTAGGTCGTGTCGATTTTTTGCGTAGAGACCGTCAGTGGTCGCCCTTTCTCAATAGTAGGACAATCCTTGATCATGTGACCAACTTTGTCCACACTCAAGCATCCTCCAGGTTCCGTCGCAATCCTCTGCCTTATGTGATTTCCACATCTTGCACACTGGGGTAGAAACAGAGTAACGGTGATCCTCTCGTCGAGCCCTCGAGCCACGTAAGCTCCACTCGCAGAGTGCTCCCGGCTCAAAGGTCGCCCCGGTGACGACTCGAGGTCTCTCGATAGGAAGACGCCATCGTCCCAAGCAACAAATGTCTAGAATATGATGGTGACTAGGGTAGGGAGGAGGTTTAGAGAACCTCGGCTTTTTGTTCACCTTTCTGAAGCACTCTGCATCCTGACCAAACCTATTTTATTACCCTGCTCTCGCCTCAAATCTTTTGAATATCTTCCTCTCGCAATGAGGGCCTTGGACATCACGCCAAGATATCGTCTCCATTTCCCACATCGACACCCTCTCACGAATGTTCGCCTCAAACCTCTCTAAAATTTCGAGCTCTCATCACCGGTGGCCACATGTAGTGCAAATCGAAAGTCTATCAAATTCTGCGCCATACTCAAGACCGACATCTCATTCTGCTTCAATTCGATAAATTGGACCTCCCAATCGACACGTATGATCTTGGAAAGTATCGATCGTTAAATGTCTCCAACTCTACCCAAGTCCATGGAGTATTGGGGTAGTCCCGCTCTCATCCCTGAACAGACTTCCACCACGGGTGGCCTCACCCAAAAGTTTGAAAGATGCCCAGTACTTTCTCGATATATTCTGACACCGCAACACTTCAAATATTTTCTCTATCTCATCCAGCCATGCCTCGGCTTCCATAGGATCCGTCAGCTTCGAGAATGTAGGAGGTCTCATCCTCCTAAACTCTCGAATCCTCCCGGCGATGTCTAGTCAGATCTCTCTGTCGGTCAATGGTCAGTCTCATTGGCCATGTTAGTAGCCAAGGCTGCCAACACCTCGTCCACATTCCTCTGTCTTGCCTAGCAGCTCCCAAAGGCTCGATTAGGGCCAAGCAACTCGCCTCTCGCCATATGAGGTGCCTCGCCTCATCAATCTCCTCAATGCGAAACAGACGAGGTCCCTCTATACCTCGGCCTCTGCCTCTAAACCGTGGAGGCATGCTGATCTGTCATTGTTAAACAAATAATAACAATTGATCAGTAATAAATTGTTAGAAATAATCTAACCCCTAGTCCAAAGACTCTGAACCTAGAGCCGTTCTCTGATACCAACTGTGACGACCCGACTTTTCCAATCCCTAAGGTATAGGAAAGGCCGGTTCATCAACTTATTGATTTCTCAATAAGCCGTAACAAACAGAAGCCGGCAACATAAACAAAGGTCTAAAGACAGAGGCAACATTCTTAATCCAAAAACAAAAGCTTCATATAACTAAATTAGATATATCACTGTGAGGAACCAAAAGGAACCACCGGTGATGGCCAATCCGATCACCTAAAATAGAGGTTCACAATAATGGTTCCTCGAGTGATATCAGAAGATCAAAATAATAGTCTAAGGCTCATCAATCCAAAAATAATATCCAGACAAAATACCAAAAAATAGAAAATCTAAGATCACGGGAAGAACTCCTCAGCTGGTATATCCAAATCCTCCTCGGGAATATAATCGGAGTCCTCCGGATCCTCTGACCCAAGGTCAGGCTCAGCACCTGTAACTATTGGACTTCCATTTGGTCAAACCTATGACCGATCGGGCACGAATCCCGAGGTCATAGTTTAGCGTGATTTTTCGGGCTATTACATCCTCCCCACCTTGGGAATTTTCATCCTCGAAAATAACCCAAGGTATGGCTATCGGGGTCTCTCTCTCTCCCCCCTCACATTTTCAGGTGAGGTGGTCTAATTGATTCAGACGTATTTAGGTATCCACACATACAAGCACGGAAGTAAAATTTAACAAAATTGAACAATTGACACAAAAAGTTTGATGAATTTTTTACAAGGCCAGTTAAGTTGGCGTACAAAACAATTTACAGGTATACAATCATAACTCAAAAATAAATACAAGACTCAAACAGGCTGGTCGGGTGCTACAGGAGCGGGTGTGTCTGCTGGAGCTGACGGTGGTCACTGGCTGGGTGGTGGCGATCACACTGCCGGGTGGTCGGCGAAGGAAGATGTGGAAGGAACCACGTCTGTAGTGGTGGGATGGAAGACGGGTCCTCGGTGGAAGGCGGTGCGTCCGGCTGTCCACTCCTCCTCCTGGGCGAGGTAGCGGCGGTAGTCGGTAGGATAGATGTGGCGGAGGGTGTGAAAGAGTAGGAAGTCCATCCTCCGGTTCATCCTCTCGTTGTTGGCCTCCATGTGAGCCAACACGTCCTCGATGGTAGGACCGGATGGAGCGGCACGCCGGCGGTAAGATGAGGTGGGTGTCGCGCGGCGCGTGAGTGGGCGGTGGCGTCGTGGTGGGAGGAACCTCTCCACGGATGGCTCGGCGGGGATAGGTGTGCTCCACCCACGGGTGGGTCCCGCCGAGGTGGTGGGGTGGTGGCGGTGCTACGCTGCTCCGCCTTCTTCATGAGCGGGACCCGGAGCTGGTAGGGTCCGCTTTAGTAAATTATAGCTACGGGTCCATGAAGACTTCATAAACGTCTTCACGCGATCCGTAGCCCTCACCTCGTGAGGCGAGATGCTGTAGGAGGGCTCGTCGGAGTAGCACTCCAACATGCTCGAGATGAGCCGAGCATATGGCATCTTCTCCTTGGGCCGCATGTTGCCCTTCATCAATTTTCCCTTGATGTACTTCATCCCTTCTAGGATGACCATAGTAGCATCAAACCATCGGCCACAGAAGGCCGCATAAAGTGCATGTTGCACTTTGTCCACGCGCTCTGTGTCATGGCGCATTGGGTAGAGGTTGCACTTGATTATTGAATCAAGCATCCACATGTAGTGTGGAAGGTCAACCCTCTTGATGGAGGAGCCCGACCCCTTCTTGCCATTTGTCATGCGGGTCATGACCTCCTCAAATCGAGGGTCCTCCTCGAAGGGTGGGAATAGGGTGGTCTCTGGGGTGAAATCGAGGTAACACTCGAGTACCTCGTGTATGTGACGGCAGTGATCGTGGCATGCACGACCCTCGATCTTGGTCAAAATGCAATCATCGGTAGGGCCATCCGTTAGCCCTTGGTAAAACAGTCTAACCAATCTAGGGTAGTAAGAACCCCGGATTGGTTTGAGAAGGTTGCCGAGACCGGCGTTGGTGAGGTAATTTCGAGCCCATTGGGTCTCGCCCGGCAAATCGGGATTTGTGAATAGGGTAGGGTCGATAATATATTCGACCTCAAAGGTCTTTGCCGCCCACCATTCATTTGGTTGCTCGACATTGGTGGGTGGTGGTGGCATGGGGGTGGACTCGCGGGAAGACTCGCGCGTAGACGCGCTCGTCGAACCGGAGGTGGTCTCCGATGCCGACGGTGATGGAGTCCTCAACGGCGATGGGGTAGGTGGTGGTGGCGCGGCGTTCTTACGCCTAACCGGGACTTTAGAAGTTGCCTTCTTTGAAGATAAACGGGTTTTAGGCGGCATTTTGACAAAATTTCCGGTAAAAACTAGGGTTTTCGACTTGAAATTGAAGAATATACTCGAGCCTAGGGTTTACCTTAGGCTTCGGAGGCGAATGCGGGCGATTTCGGATGCGAATCAGCGGAGAATCCAAACCCTAGATCGCTCGGTTGGTTGGAGAAGAAAAAGAAGACAAAGCGCCAACACTCGAGAGCTCAAGAGATTTCGAATGGCAAGGAAAATCCCTAATTTCCAATATATAGGCCCCGGCTCGATTAATCGAAATCCAGAATCGATTAATCGAGATTTCAATCTAGGTTAAGCTGCGTAAAATCGATTAATCGATTTCCCAAATCGATCAATCGAAATCGTATTCGTTTAAAAATTTAAGTTTTTGAGCTCACTGGCATGAGCCAGTCGATTAATCGAAATCCATGTCGATTAATCAAAATTTTAAAATCGATTAATCGAATTTCACTTCGATTAATCGAAATCGTGTAGTAACTTCTAAATTTTTAGAAATCTTTAAGTTATTCGATTAATCGAATTCATTTTGATTAATCGAAATTTCAAAATCGATTAATCGAAATTCACTTCGATTAATCGAAATCGTCTATCTGACTTCAATTTCTTCGAGGTCCCTTTAGTAAATCGATTAATCAAGATCCAGTTCGATTAATCGAAATCCAAAATCGATTAATCGACACTGCTTCGGTTAATCAAACTTTCATAATTGACTCCCAATTCTTCTAACATTCTCAGTTTGTTCAATTAATCGAACTTGCCATTCGATTAATCGAATTCTAATTCGATTAATCGAAATTCTCAAAATCGATTAGTCGATCCCAAATCGATTAATCGAGATTCTAACTCGATCAATCGAAATTTGTCTTCTATGTATATTCTAACTCTCCTTTCAATTTCCAGTCACTGGTACATGCCAGTCGACTAATCGAACAAAATCGATTAATCAAAATTCCAAATTGATTAATCGATTTGAAATTCGATTAATCGGTTTTGCCCAATTTCTGCAGATTTTCAATTTCTTTGGTTCTTTGATTATTTTTGGTAGTTTATGACATCAAGTGGTTCTTCCATAGAGTTGTATATACTTGATCATGTACATATAATTCTGTTCCTCAAATCAGATTGGATCAAATTTTTTTTCCATTGAATTACAAGTATAGTGGAGATTTCACAAACATGTTTGTGGTTTACATTAAGCTCTCACGTCGTTGGAAATAAGGCTGGATATTGTTCTTTCACATCGGCCTCTCGTTCCCAAGTAGCCTCTTCTTTTGGATGATTGTTCCACCGAATAAGCACTAAGGGAATCACTTTAGTGCGCAGTACTTGTTCCTTTCGATCCAAGATTTCCACTGGTTCCTCTATCATGCTCATGTCCTCACACATCTCTATAGGTTGCTTTCCTAACACATGAGACGGGTCATTCACGTATTTCCTGAGCATCGATATGTGGAAAACATTATGTACTCGATCAAACAGCGGTGGTAAACCAATGCGATATGCAACTTCACCTACACGTCCCAAAATTTCGAATGGTCCAACATAACGTGGACTTAATTTCCCTCTCTTGCCAAATATCATTACACCTTTCATAGGTGACACCTTCACAAACACATGCTCGCCCACTTTATAGTCAACACTAGTCCGCTTCATATCGGCGTAACTTTTCTGTCTACTCTGTGCTGTCTTCAACCTTTCTCTGATAATTCGGACAACGGTGGCGTTGTCTTCAAGTAGTTTTGGTCCTAACACAAATTTCTCACCTGTTTCCTCCCAATTGAGGGTGACTTGCATCGTCGTCCATCTGAGCTTCATACGGTGCCATGCCAATGCTCGTTTGAAAACTGTTATTGTATGCGAACTTCGAGCATCGGTAGATACTCATCCCAAAGATCCTTGCATATCAAGCATGCACGCCCTGAGCATGTCTTCTATTACTTGGTTCACTCGCTCTGTTTGTCCATCAGTTTGAGGATGGAAAGCTGAACTAAAGTCTAGTCGTGTTCCCATTCCTTCTTGAAATTTCTTCCAAAACTTGGACGTATATAGTGGATCACGATCTCAAACTATGTCGCTTGCATGTAATCTTTGATCTCCTTCATATATAAATCTGCTAGTCTTCTGTTGTATAGTATTGTATTACGGCAAAAGTCTTGTTGATTTGGGTCAATCTCTGACGACCAAATTCATTGTGTCTCTTGGCAGTACGGGGTAATGCAACAATGAAGTCCATTGAGATCGATTCTCACTTCCATTCTGGGATCGGTAATGGTTGCAATAGTCCAGCAGGATGTCTATGATCAACCTTCACTTGCTGACAAGGCAACACCGTGACACGCTTGCCACTGATCCTCTCCACCAGTAGTTCTTTTTCAAATCTTGGTACATTTTGGTGCTACCAGGGTGGATAGCATAATTTGACTTATGGGCTTCATCAAGAATCGTTCGTCTTAGATCGGCATTGTTCGAAATGCAGAGACGGCCTTTAAACAACAAGGAACCATCTTCTTTTACTGAGAAGTCCGACCTGATGCCTTCACTCACGGCTTGATGAATCTTTGTTAATGTCGGATCTTTCATCTGTAGATCGTGGATATGCTCAAATATCACTGGCTTTACTGATATGTTAGCCAAAAAGGATCCGGTGTCCTTTGACTCAATGTTCGCATCATAGAATGCCAGGTCTTCCAATAATTTCCATCGGTGCATACCCAAAATCAAAGAAGCTAAATGAGCTGAACCTTTCCGACTCAATGCATCGGCTACTACATTCGCCTTGCCTGGATGGTATTGTATGGAGCAATCATAATCCTTAAGGAATTCCATCCACCTGCGCGGTCTCATGTTGAGCTCTTTCTGTGTAAACAGATATCGGAGGCTCTTATGATCGGTGAAAATTTCAAAAGTCTCACCATACAAGTAATGTCTCCAAATCTTCAACGCAAAAATGACTGCTGCCAGTTCCAAGTCATGAGTCGGGTAATTTTTCTCGTGTTCTTTCAGCTGTCTTGATCCGTAAGCTATCACCTTCTTGTGTTGGTTGAGCACACAACCAAGGCCATTGTATGACGCGTCGCTGTACACGGCGTATCCTCCACTGCCTGAAGGAATCGCTAGCACGGGAGCCGAAGTGAGTCTCGTTTTGAGTTCTTGAAAACTCTTCTCGCATGCCTCACTCCACTCAAACCTCGAATCTTTTCGTGTCAGCTTTGTGAGAGGTCCCGATATCTTTGAAAACCCCTCGACGAAACGTCGATAATAGCCTCAAGCCCGTAAAACTTGGACATGCCTTTGGTCCTCCCATTTAACTCGCTTCTATCTTTCTTTGGATCCACGGTGACACCATGCTTTGAGACAACATGTCCCAAAAAGCTAACCTCTTCCAACCAAAACTCACACTTGCTGAGTTTGGCGTACAATTGGTGTTCACGTAGCGTCTGTAGAGCAATCCTCAAATGTTCTTCGTGTTCCGTCTTGGATTTGGAGTATATCAGTATATCATTAACAAACACTACGACACAGGAGTCCAAGTGTGGTTTAAACACTCGGTTCATCAGATCCATAAACGACGCCGGAGCATTCGTCAATCCAAACGGCATCACAAGGAATTCATAGTGTCCATACCGTGTCCGAAAAGCTGTCTTCTGAATGTCCTCAGCCTTGACTCGCAACTGATGATACCCAGATCTCAGGTCGATCTTGGAAAAATACCTTGCTCCTTGCAGTTGGTCGAATAGATCGTCAATTCTAGGCAAAGGGTAGCGGTTCTTCACAGTGAGTTTGTTCAATTGTCGATAGTCAATGCATAGCCGCATTGACCCATCCTTTTTCTGACAAACAAAACCGGTGCTCCCCATGGAGACACACTTGGTCTAACAAACCCCTTGTCCATAAGTTCTTGTAGTTGTTCTTTCAACTCCTTTAATTCAGCAGGAGCCATTCTATAAGGTGCTTTCGAAATAAGCTCCGTTCCTGGTGCTAAGTTAATGGCGAATTCTACTTCTCTTTCTGGAGGTAATCCAGGCAATTCCTTTAGAAACACGTCAGCGAAGTCTCGCACAACTGCTATCTCAGAAATGACGTTCTTTTCTTCCTTGTCCTCCTTTAAGAAAGCTAAGTATCCACTACAACCCTTTCTGATCATTTTCTCGGCCCTTCTTCTTTGAGATCGATTAGCACTGAGATGGCGACCTCACTCCTTGAAACGAAATGATCTTCTTGTGTTGGAAAAAAACCTTGTTCTTGCAATCGACGGTTGCACAATGCTGCGCCAACCAGTCCATGCCAAGGATCACATCAAACCCCTGCATGTCTAACAGTATCAACTTTGCTTCTAATTCATGCACCTCTAAGTCTCGAATTGCTACAATGATGGATTTTCAAGCTAACTCCGTGTCTACTAACTCTCCAGTCGGAATAGACCACGATAGGCGAAATCAATGTCTGGAACAATCTTCATCTTCTTGGCAAAACGTGGAGTGACGAATGAGTGGGTAGACCCTGGGTTATCAACACTCGAGCGTCATAACCACCGAAACATCCTTTTTCATATATATTTAAAGTACCTATAGCATACATACATACATACATACATACAATAATTTACACATCAATTTACACTCTTAATTCACATACAACTTTTTGTATTGAGAAAGAATCCATACAATTCCTAATGCATGCTCCCTCTCTATTTAAAATTTTAATGAAAAGAAAAATTTTCTTTAATTTTAACGAGTCTCACCTTGGATGACGTCATGCACGTTCCCTGCTTCCTGAGCAGTGACTGCATAGGCTCTCCCTTGAACGATCGGTTTCCCTGCTTGAATTGGTCGTGGTGCTGCAACTGAAATCGTCTTTCTCTTATCCGTCTCGGGGCAATCCTTGATCAAGTGGCCCACCTTGCCACATCGGAAACAACCCCTAGTTCCCATTCTACAATCCACCGTCCTATGAGGCTTGCCACACTTTGCGCAAGTCTCCCGAGGTGCGAGAAAAGCAATCTGAGAACCACTGTGTTAGTGGCGCCAGTAGACATAGTAGGGTTCTCATAGCGAATAGGTCTCCCCGACGCAAGTAATGGAAACCTCTGTTGCTGTTGTTATTGCGTCGGTCTTTCGAAACTCCCTTGGAACTGTGGTCTCTGATTTTGGGCTACGAACCTCGGCTTTTTGTTCACCGGTTCGTAGGTCCCCGTCCTTCCTTGTTCATTTCTTCCTCTCTGCTGCTCCCTCTGTCTATATCTATTTGTATTTTCCTCTTCGACCACCAGTGCTTTACTCATGACCTCTTCATAGGTCCTCAGTTGAAATGGAGCTACGCCTCCCCTAACCTCAGGCTTCAAACCTTGCTGAAACCTCTTGGATTTCATCACTTGATGGCAGCGTGTCCAGCAAAACGGGCAAGTCGTAGAAACTCCACCCCATATTCTCTCACTGTCATTCTCCCTTGCACCAATTGTAAAAATTGTATCTCTAATTGGTTCCTCACCACTTCCGGGAAATATTGTTTGTTGAACTCCTCAACAAACTCCTCCCAAGTCCGTATCACGGACTTCCACCAAGGCCCAGCCTCCCCATCTAACATATAAGCTGCCCATCTCACACTCTCATCTTCCGTGCAAGTCAGCACGCTAAAGACTTTCTCCATCTCCATCAGCCAGTTCTCAGCGGCCATTGTGTCGCACCTTGAGAAATGAAAGAGGTCTCATCCTCCTAAACTCGTAAAAGATGAGGGCACGAACGCAGTCCCAGTGGTGTAGGTGGCTGCTGTTCTCTTGATGCATGAGCTGCAAAGGATGCGGCTTGCTGTGCCATGGCAGCTGCGATAGTCTCCATGGTGTGCATCATCCTTTGTCGCTCTTCTCTGTCTTCTTGTCTTTCTCTCACTCTTTCTTGCTCTCTCAGATCTTGATCCTGATGATCTCGATCTTCTTCATCACATCTACTACTCTACTACAGGGCCTCGGTGCCTCCTAAAGGCACTCTATTAGTAGGAGAGATGTAACCATATCCACTACGTAGACTCCTCTGTTGGCCTCCCCTTGGTCGACCTCTTCCTCTAGATGACATTTGCGGCTGCATTTGAAACTAAAGTTTCGTTAGCAGAAGCCCCTATGTTCTGACGAAAGAACCCTTGTCAGAATTGCTAAAAGAAAAGGCTCTGATACCAACTGTGATGCTCAATTTCGCACTTCAAACCCGTGCCATCACACGATTTATCATCTTGACCGTGCTCTTTAGCTAAGCACCTAACACCGGTATATCAAGCATCAAAAGTATAATAAACTAAATTGCGTAATTTAAATCTATATTAATTAACTCCCAAAAGATGCTTCTACCTCATGCCTCGCATGAATGGAGAATCGATCCAACCATCGATGATAGAAATCATCACGATGGTTCATCCCAAAAGAATAATCCCAACTCCTTATATACATGGTTTTAAATAAAATCAAGGCTTGATACCAAGCCGCATAAAATCTCTAAAAGCCCTCAAAGCGGCACAATGGAGTCCTCTAGAAGAAGTCCTCGAGGTGGCTCCACCGCAAGGTCCGACTCACGGATCGCCTCTCAAGCTCCCCAAGTAACTGCTAGTAGTGGACCTGCGACGTATAGTCTATAGGGTGAGCTACATCCTAGCTCAATAGGGAACAAACACGGTTGAACATATAAATTATAACTCACATATATTCCATGATATGCCATGCATGATGTGTCTATGCAGTTATTGATGAAAACAGTTAAAAGCATTTCATTTTACTGTTAATTACTTATGTTTTCATTTATTCCTGAATGATGCTGAAAAGGCCTAAAGCAAAACTTAAACTTTCAACTTAAGTAATCCCCGAGCAATATAGCATTGAGCCCCGATGAGATACCCTTCATCATCATCTATATAGACAGTTTTAACGTATTCCCTGGGAATACAAATATAGTACCCAAGCCCCTTTCCCCTGGGGATTGGTGGCGGGGTTTCACTTATCTCAAATCAACACCCCTGGGGTGTGCTTACTATGTACGGATAAGCCTCCGCACTGGCCTACGGTTTCGCCGCTGTATCGGTCACGGATATCCTGCCGTGTCAGTCGTGGATATCCCGCCACGTCGGTGGGGTAACCTATCAAACCTCAAATAACAAAAATATCGGTGCCTTACATATAGTTATTCACCGTGTAAGTGTGCTATCTTATATCAGTTAGGGCCTATCAAACATGATTCAATCATTGGATACATCCCTGGGATGTATCCATTTACTTGCATCACACCTGATGCTCTCATCTCTTTACTTCTTCATCCCCTGGGGATGGCTCATTCTCATTACTCTTATGGGTGTCACACGCACACACACTTTTCACAATCTTTAAGCAAATAAACATTTGAATTGAACTCTATATCATTACATACATGCTCTTGTAAAATAAAGTACATGTTCAAGGTGTTCCCTACCTCAAGTCTTTGTTTGCTCAACGCATCAAGGTCCCACGTGGCTCCTTGTGCATTAGTTCACACGTACCACCTATGGTACCACATAACAGGTGAAACACATCACTAAGGATGCAATAAAGAAGGTCCAAGACTCTCCAAGAATCTTAAAGTCAAACCCAAAAGTCAACATAATTTATCTCAGTCGATTAATCGAATTCCAAAATCGATTAATCGAATCTGATTCGATTAATCGATTTCCAAAATCGATTAATCGAAAGTCAATATCGATTAATCGATTCTCAAATCGATTAATCGAGATTTTCATTCGATTAATCGAATCCTAATTCGATTAATCGAAATTCTCTGTTTCGCAAAGTCGATTCTCAATTCGAGTAG
Source organism: Chloranthus sessilifolius (assembly GCA_021018995.1). Lineage (NCBI taxonomy): Eukaryota > Viridiplantae > Streptophyta > Magnoliopsida > Chloranthales > Chloranthaceae > Chloranthus > Chloranthus sessilifolius. The sequence continues at coordinate 139,896,579 of CM037588.1, read as the reverse complement.
TCGAGTTCCTAAAATCGATTAATCGATCCCAAATCGATTAGTCGAAAACTGAAATCGATTAATCGAAATCTCATTTCGATTAGTCGATTTTTCCTCAAGCCATTTCCTCCAACCCCTGGGGTCCACTGGAGGTTCCCAGTCGATTAATCGATACCCAAATCGATTAATCGAAATCCAAAGTCGATTAATCGAATTCCCATTCGATTAATCGAAATCGGGGTCCTCTGACTTTTCAACTTCCTGGCCAATTTCGATTAATTGAAACCCAATTTCGATTAATCGAAATTGTCAGATTCAAATTTCTTCATTTGTTCTTCCCAATCTTCTTCCATACTTTTTCCTCTATTTTTCTAAACCATTATCCTATGATTTAACCCACTTTCAACCACAACCTAGCCTCTACGATCTATGCATTTTATTCACAAAAATTTTACCTTGAATCAATCTCAAATTGATTTCAAATCAAATGGTTGGAAGGCTAGGGTTTCCAGCTTTGGCTCTAACAGATCCAAACCGTGTTGAATCCGGCTTTTATCGCTTGAATCCCCCTTCCAAATCAGTTGCAATAACTCCTCTCTTTACTTCCTCTCTCTCTCTCTCTTCTTTACTTCTCTCTCAACCACCAAAAACACACATTTAGGGTTATTAAACCCTTTTATCCCTTTCCTCACGTGTGTGTTGAGCACATACACCGTGATAGGTGTATGCGACTTCACATTTACAACACACACCACATAGACATTCAATTTATCACATCTCATCCGTTCATCACACCTCATGCTAACTATTGGACTTCCATTTGGTCAAACCTATGACCGATCGGGCACGGATCCCGAGGTCATAGTTTAGCATAATTTTTCGGGCTATTACACCCTTGTACCGATTCACGCACTGGAACAAGCTTCTATGATTGAAGGTTTTAAGTTTCAAGTCAGCCCATATAACCCTTCTTCCATTGCACAGATCCTAACAACACAGTGATATCCTCTCCTCTAACCTTCTCTTCCAATATCTCAAACTGATCCAATTTCAAATACCAATTAAACCAATGGTTGAGATGGGAAGAGGAGCTCTCACTATCTCAAGATCTAAAGATCAAAAGCAGCCCAATTAGTTTGCAATTTACTTTCAACCGAAAGAGAGAAGTGTAAATTCTCTCAAATCTCTCTCTCTTTATAATATAAAACAAAACCTACTAAAAATCTAGATATTTATAATTACTACTTATCTACTTAAGTTTAAACATTATCCGGTGTTAAACACAAACACCAATGCTATTGTGTGAGTCATAGATTACATGACTTGCACACCTCTTAAAACGAAATCCATATGCCAAAAGTCTTATCATAGACTTAGATTACCAAAAATCTAAAATAGTCCACAATATTTTTTGGACACGCTTTTCGAGGTAAACGAAAATAGCTCAAAAAATATCAGGGATATTACAACATACTATCCGATAGGTGGTCCATGATCTAGCATGCAAAAGATAGAGTTGAAAAAATAATGATCTCCATCACTTAAACAAGGCAATCAATAATTTTATTGCGGCACCATCATATGTGCTAAAAGAATCTTCAATTGTGAATAATGCTTTCTTCCTTTGAAATTTATAAAGCAGTGTTACACATCCATTTTTTTTACTGCCACACCACCTCCAATCAGATGAGGGTGATCAATTTTTGTTCCAATCTTTCACACAATGTAGTTGTGATCATGGGCTTACAATCGAATGGTCCGGCGTTGACATGGGCTTACAATCAAATGGTCCGGCATTGATTCCACTTGGCACACATCCTAAAAAAATGAGACGGTTGCTTCATTCCATAAAAATTGATTCATGCTATTTTGGTCTCTCGTATTTACGTTATGATGCAATCGTCTCCTTTTTGGGATGTGTGCCACATGGCATCAACAAATGACCGTCTGATGGTAGGCCCATGCTCTCAAGATCTATTGTGTGCAAGATTGAGACTAAAGACAATCTTCATCTTATTCAGAGTAGTCAACAAAATGTTCTTTATTTAAGTGGTGTGGCAGTAACCATGTTCGATTTATATTATGCTGGCTAGCTGTCTATCCAATGGGGCATAGGGTGGACACTATAGCTGTCTATCCAAGGTAATCTTGATTGCGCGCCATTTTTGGGAAGTATCATGCGGAGTCACCATATGCACCGTTTGATGGCACTCATGATCTAACCATTTTTCCCGGTTTCCAATTTAACCTGCATGAAATTCTCATATCTATTCCTTACAATCAATGTCCAAAAAGTGCACGATTATGCCTAAACGTACCAACACTTCAAATGGCACCAACACATTTTAGAGGAAACCCATTTCACAAATATCAGAACCCTTGATTAGAAGTGAAATCAGCTTGTTAGCAAAGACAAGGGGATTTAAATCTGTTTGTTAAGATAGATGTCTAAAATAAAGTATCATCCCAAGTTTTAACCAAATAAAACAAGTAAAATCAAACAAGCAAAATCCATAGGAGAGGTTTAAAGAGTGTACTAAGATGCGGCAGCAAAACCACTCATGCCACTAGTAGGAAGAAGCAAAACTAAAATTATGAACCCCATCTTTTCTTCCATCTCACCGCCTTGCCTATGCCTTCCTTGTAGGAAAATCAGATCACCTTCTTAACCGTACTGAAAACAAATTAAACAACATTTTCAAAAACAATATTTGGAGGATTTAACAGCAGAATAAATGAAATAATAGTAATAATATTAATAAAAATACTAACAAATAGCAAATACTACAAACAGTGATTTACCTTGACAAAGCCAATCTCCTTGGCGTTGCTGCGGAAGCACTACCTACAACACATAAGTCCGTACTTTCTGATCAACCATTGTGGGTTACCGCAAACTCGGCTGAAATAACCAACACATTAATGGAAAGCAGAATTAGTAATAATGAACTTTAAACTATTACCCTTTCAAGTTCATTATATTAATCGATATATGATAGGAAATAGAGGGACAGTGGAATTTCTACCAACTTCGGCTTCATCACCCAGGCATGCCAATAGCTGGGTGCTCTGGTTATGAATTGCCAACAGCCAAGGGAAAGCCTCCACTTCCCAAATCTGAAACAACTTATAATTGAGGGGTTTGATTTCAGCTCACTAACATGCAACTGTACCCCATGCTTTCTTATACACATGGTTTTGAAATATCGGATTTCTGAGTTGTCCTGTATAGCCCCGAGACCAAGACGTCTAGAATCATGGTGTGACACGAAAATAGCCCTTTTAATGATCTTATACCATTAAAATAGGTGTTTAATCTAACACCATTGAATAATATTTTACTATTATGTCACATGGAAAATGTCTTTGATCAATCTAAATACCCAAGTGGTCATGCATGATTGGAACATCAGTTAAAAGAATCACACCCATAAATCAATTGCATACAGTCGGATAAATTATCTTCAATATTAATCATTAGAAATTAAGAATAATAACGTATATTAGGGTGTACAGATTTCGACACACTGTGATAGCCATTCATGAGTTCATCACATATACAGAATTAGAGTACAACAAAATAGGGCAATGTGTAAAAAATTTATGATTAGTACTTCCTATAAAAATTAAAATATAAAATAATTATTTTCTATATTGCATCTGAGAGCGAAACACACACCAATCTCATTTCTCTGACCCCCAAGACTTCTTGTCTTGGACGATATTTCAAGCCATGCTAATAAGACATCCCCGCAATTCTTTATCCAACCATAGTTATATGGGTGTTACTACTACGCGTCCCAACCTTGCAGCCAGCTAGGGTGTCTCCATGTGACGACCCGACTTTTCCAATCCTTCAGGTATAGGAAAGGCCGGTTCGCCAACCTATCGAATAAACGATAAGCCGGATAAACAGGGCACATATCAGAGTAAAGTGCAATAATTATCCATAGCTAAAATAAATGCGAAAGCAATTAAAAGTAAAGAACCACCGATGATGGCTGACCATCATCGAAACATGGCTCATAACAGAAATCAACGTCAAGTATAAAACTATGATATCCAACTAAAATGGGCCCACAAATTCAAGTCTAACTCTCACCACAAATAAGAAAATCAGTAAGTTCTATACTGGGAAAAACTCCTCAGGAGGAACCTCAAGCTCTTCCTCGAACGCGTAGTCGAGGATCGGTCTCACGATACGAATAGCCACGTCGATTAAGAACACTGTGACGTATAGTCGGAGTGAGCTAACCAACAAAGCTCAGTAGAAGAAAGACATCTACGGCATTTTACTTTAACTAGCATGGTTTCAAAACAAATATCGGAATATAGCTTGTCAAACATATAAGCAGATAATAAACTGAATTTAGGTGCGGAAACCATATATAAGATTTATTTCTAAATGTGTGAAAACAGTTTCAAGAACAGATACAGTGTTTCAGTGTCTTAGTTTCTCTAACTTTTATATGCAAAGTTCAGCAATTCATGACTTAATCCTCAACTTAAAATACCTCCCGAGTAAACTATATCTCGAGAGCAGGAATATAGCCGATGGGAACCCCTACCTACCATCGTCGTTCATGAACCCTTTTTCAGGATGCAACAAGCCCCTGCGTAATGAGGGAAACTTGTGCCAGGAAGTTGTTCAGGAATTTTTGAGGGGTCGTTCAGGTCAATCATAAAACAAATGCAGATACTAATATAAATCAGATGCAAGTCTCTTATACATAGTTCAGGTTCTTGATTTCAGATTTTCAGAGCTTAAGCAGATTCAGGTTTCAGGATTCAGGTAGATTTAGATTTTCAGTCATTCATATCAATTTCAGTTTACAGATGTGATTTCAATGGCATATGTAAGTTCAAAGATTTTAATTCAAAATATCTATGCGAATTAAAATAAAATACTGTAAAGATGAGATTCTCCTACCAAAACTCGGAGTAATGCGAAGTCAAGCAAAGTCCTATTGATGGCCTCTCGCCCTCAATCTACATCACAATATACGTTCATGCATTAAGATAAACTCTAATTACTAATAATATAGACCTATTTAAGCGTTTCCTCAAAAACAAGTCAAAACAGGCAAGTTGCGCCAATCCTAGAATTTGACGTAACATTCTTATATATTTTTTACTATCAAGAAGATTGATCCATGCATTGGTCAAAACATGAAAGTTGTATATTTTTCTATTAGCTTTCCAACGCAAAAGGAATCGTCTCAATCGGAGTTCGGGATAAAACGTTATGACTAAAATACTAAGGCAATATCGGAGTTCGGTGATACCTCGCTCGAGCGATGATAATAGCTCGTTCGAGCGAGCTACAGCGACGCGATTTCGCTGGTTTTCACCCGAATCGAAACCCATACATCCCAAAGCAAAACCCATGGCTAATCTAATGATTTAATCAAAAAGTTTAATTAAAACATACCTTTAATCTAAGGATTCCTAGATTAGAGTCACGCGAATGGAGCTTCGGAACGAAACCGACGGGTTTCCTCAACGATTCGCGCCGCGATCGATCCCACGAGTTCACAGAGACAACTCCAACACGCCCCCAATGATCTCAACCTCTCCCAATAGCCAACTACGAATCCAAGGTTGATTCAAGTTCTTTCTAAGGCTTAAGTGCTTTCAACAAAGAGGGTTCTAGAGAAGGAGGTTTTCTAAACCGATCTCCTACGATGATTGAAGAAGAGAGAAGAAGGAGTTTCACACGGTTGGGTAACTATCCTCTCTTAACAAAACTTAGTATAATACGGGAATGCAATTCCTTCTTATAATAGGATTGCTCACAAAGTAAAACACACACACACATCTTATGTATTATACACTTCTAATTTTAAAACTCAAGTCCGGTGTTGAGCGGCTACACCGAGGTCGGTGCACAACTTTCGCACGAGGGTCCAAATGGGCTCTAAATTAAAATCTGTCCGCACAATCACATCTAGATGAAAATCCAAAACAAATGGTGACGTCGGTTGCCGAGCCGAATACACACACAGGGTCAGTCTAACTCGGGTTCAAAATACGGGTCTTTACATTCTACCCTCCTTAGGAATTTTCGTCCTTGAAAATGTACGGATAGCTAAACCGAATTGCGGTAAGTCCTTATCCTAACACCAGTATAAAGCAGAATCGAAACAGTCTAAAGTCAAAGAACTTTGGTCGCGATGCGGTAGGCTTCACTAAGCACGCTTTCAAGGGTCGGGATCCGTAGTAACCTGGATGTACTGTGTGTGGCATCCCATACTGCCATAGAGGATTGCATCCGTACATGGATGCATACCTTCCCAAGTGTCACGTGCCTGGAAATATACTTCACCATGACACAAACCTAGCACACACACCTACCTCACCCTTTTGGTAATTATTTGAGCAGAAATTTCAGATGTCAAAATCGAACACTTATTTAAAAGCATGATCATGTGCCTGGTAACATGTTCTAACTGATGACACGGGTTCCAACAGACATACGGTTCTAACCGAGAATGAATAAATATGACATTTAAGATTTTATTGTGTGATCGTTATAGATATATATGTAAAGCATCGATGTTATGAACCAATTTAACATTGAAGATTTTGAAGAAATTCTCCCCTTTTTTTTTTTTTTTTTTTTAAAGAAGCAAATTCAAGAATTTAAAGGTACGTATGGTTTTCTTACATAACTATAGTTTACAATATACCTTCACTCGAAAAGTTGTGAAAATTGCTCGCGAATCTCCGCTTCACGCTCCCATGTGGCTTCCTCTGAAGAATGGTTCCGCCACTTCACGAGTACTAAGGGAATGCTCTTTGTCCGTAAGATTTGTTCTTTACGATCCAAGATTCGTATCGGTTCCTCAACCAAGGATAGGTCTTCTTGGAGCTCAATGGGCTGGTAGTCTAATACATGTGTCGGGTCCTTAACATATCTTCGTAACATGGACACATGAAACACGTTGTGTATTTCCGATAGCTGCGGTGGCAAGGCTACTCGATGGGCAACCTCGCCGACTCGGCCTAATACCTCGAAAGGTCCAACATAGCACGAACTCAGCTTCCCACGCTTCCCAAAACGCATCACGCCTTTTGTAGGAGAGATTTTGACAAATACGTTATCTCCCACCTTAAACTCAATATGGTTTCTTTTCAGATCAGCGTAGCTCTTCTGACGACTTTGAGCAATGCGTAGTCTCTCACGGATTAACCGAACTGTCTCGGTTGTATTCTCCATGATCTCGGGACCTAAAATGAGTTTCTCACCCACTTCTTCCCAATTAAGCGGAGACCTGCACCGTCGTCCATACAAAGCTTCGTAGGGCGCCATGCCGATGCTAGCCTGGTAACTGTTATTGTAGGCGAACTCGATCAGCGGTAAATGTTGGTCCCATGACCCCTGGAAATCCAACATGCAAGCACGTAACATATCTTCTATAATCTGATTCACCCTCTCAGTCTGCCCATCAGTCTGAGGATGGAATGCTATACTATAATCGAGCCTAGAGCCCATTCCTCCAAAGGAGATGTGTACATCGGGTCTCTATCGGATACGATACTGACCGGTATACCATGCTACCTAACTATCTCCTTGATGTATAATTCTGCGAGCTTGTTGGCGGTATACGGCGTATTATAAGGAAGGAAGTGTGCGGACTTAGTCAATCGATCTATAATGACCCAGATGGCATTATATTTTCTTAATGTTCTTGGCAATCCCAAAATAAAGTCCATAGAAATGGCCTCCCATTTCCACTCAGGTATCGGTAGTGGTTGCAACAGTCCTACCGGATTTCGATGATCCACCTTTACTTGCTGACACACAAGACATCTCGAGACATACACAGCGACATCTTTATTTAAACCTCTCCACCAGAAGCTTTTCTTTAAGTCCTGGTACATCTTGGTACTGCCAGGGTGAATAGCGTACATAGACTTATGAGCCTCTTCCAAAATAGTGTCCCGAAGCTAAGTACTAGTTGGTACGCATACCTGGTTTCTAAACAACAAAGTGTCATCATCTTTGATAGAAAAATCTATTTTGCTTCCCCCAATCACATCCCGTCTGATAGCCATAAGTTCATCATCCGTCATCTGAAGTCTGCGAATGTTCTCATAGAGGGTGGAACGAATCACCGCAGTAGCCATTAACGATTGAACCTTTTACGTCAAATCTCATGCTACTTAGAGCCATATCTTCCAATAGATGCCATCTTTGCACCCTTGCGGTGAGATGTGATAACTGAGCAGAGAACTTCTGACTTAACGCATCTGCCACTACGTTTGCTTTCCCGGGGTGGTACTGGATGGTACAATCATAATCTTTCAAAAACTCCATCCATCGACGCTGTCTCATATTCAACTCCTTTTGTGAGAGGAGATACTTTAGGCTCTTATGATCGGTAAATATATCGAAGGTCTCCCCATAAAGGTAATGCCTCCAGATCTTCAGAGCAAAAATCACTGCTGCCAACTCAAGATCATGCGTCGGGTAATTCTTGTCATGGTCTTTTAGCTGTCTAGACCCATAAGCAATGACTCTCTCATTCTGGTTAAACACACAGCCTAAAACCCCATATGATGCATCATCAGATATCTGCAAGGCCTCCCCGCTCGATGGTATAGCAATCTTGGCTGATGAGTCAATCGTTTCTTGAGTTCCTAAAAACTTTGCTCACACTGCTCTGTCCAATCAAATTTAGTATTCTTCTTCGTAAGTTGTGTAAGAGGACCTGATATCTTGGAGAAGCCCTCCACAAACCTTCTGCAGTATCCTGCCAAACCGAGGAAACTACGAACCTCCGTAACGGTCTTTGGATGTTCCCAATTCATCATTGACTCAATCTTTGCTGGGTCAACTGTAATACCGGTCTCAGAGATAACATGGCCTAGGAAACTGACCTGCTCAAGCCAAAACTCACACTTACTAAGTTTTGCGTATAACTGATGGTCTCTAAGGGTTTGTAGAGCCACTCACAGATGTTGCTCATGTTCTTCTCACGTCTTTGAATAGATGAGGATGTCATCTACAAAAACTACTACAGACTTGTCCAAATGTGACTTGAATATCCGGTTCATCAAGTCCATAAATGACGCGGGTGCGTTTGTCAACCCAAATGGCATGACCAAGAACTCGTAGTGCCCATATCGGGTTCAACGCATCTTCTGAATGTCTTGGACTTAACTTTCAACCGATGGTAGCGACCTCAAGTCGATCTTGAGAAGAACCTTGCTCCTTATGGCGATCGAACAGATCATCAATTCTTGGAAGTGGATAACGGTTCTTAATTGTCAACTTATTTAGCTGGCGGTAATCGATGCAAAGCCGCATTGAACCGTCTTTCTTCTTTACGAATAGAACCGGTGCTCCCCAGGGTGACACACTCGGTCTAATAAAGCCCTTATCTAGCAGTTCCTGAAGCTGTTCCTTCAACTCTTTCAATTCTGCAGGCGCCATTCGATACGGAGCTTTTGATTCTGGTTCAGTACCCGGCGCTAACTCAATTGCAAACTCAATCTCCCTGTCAGGTGGTAATCCCGGTAGATCTTCAGGAAAAACATCTGAATACTTGCAAGCAATCGTAATATCTGCAATATTTTTCTTCTCCTCCTTATGTTCTTGCAAGTAGGCCAGATAACCACAACACCCGTTCCTCATCATATGGTCTGCTCGAATGGCAGAGATAAACGGTATCACACAAGATTTGACTCTGCAAAATCGAAAAGATTTTCTCTTCGGCGGGCGGAATGTTACAATCTTTCGAAGACAATCCACCCTCGCATGGTAAGTAGATAACCAATCCATCCCTAGTATCACGTCGAACCCTTCCATGCTCAAAATGATCAAATCAGCCACTGTCTCGTGGTCTTCGATCATCACAATAACTGATTGACACATGGTATCGGTGCTCACTGAGTTGCCCGTAGGAATTGACACTGCCAAGATGAAATCAAGGGCCTTGAGAATGATTCCCAACTTCTCAGCGAACAATGGAGTAACAAAAGAATGTGTAGACCCAGGGTCTATTAACACTCGCGCTTCGGTTTTGCTTACATCGCTCCCCCGATGCATAAAAAGGGTACCTTAGTTTAGGCAAACGTTTCAATTAAAAGTTTCTAAGCATGTGTGTTCATCCATAACTTATTAACAAAATTTATTAAATATCAAGCAATTATATATAACACATAAAATAAGAAGACATCTCAACTTTTAATAATACCTTGGATCACGTCGTTCGATGTTTCAGCTTCTTGAGCCATCACGGCATAAGCTCGACCTTGAACAGTAGGTCGGGTCGATCTTTGAGTAGAAGCCGAACTAGTTCTTCCCTTGTCCTCCTGAGGACAATCCTTAACCATGTGTCCTATTGTGCCACACTGAAAACACGCTCCAGTGTTCCTCCTACAATCCTCGGTCTTGTATGGTTTCCCGCACCTTAGGCACATAGTGACCGAAACAAAAGATGGTGCACGAGAGGATCCCTGTGCCACTGAAGCTCCACTAGCGTTAGAACCCGCTGGTCGTACGGATTGCACAGGTGATGATGCTGCCAATCTCTGATAAGGGGTCGGTCCAGAAGAAAATGTTGGTCTAGAAAATGCAGGTTGAGTAAGGTTCACTGGCGGCTTTGTAAACTTGGCCCTCTTATTTTCATAAGTACCTGACTGCCCTTGTACAACCCAGTCCTTGTTTGGCTGACTGCTTCTCAAAAACTGCTTTTGAATTTCTTCCTCTGCTATGAGGGCCTTTGACAGTACTCCTCCATATGTTTCCATTTCCCACATAGCCACGCTCTCTTGTATACTCGGCCTAAGACCCAGCTGAAATTTTCTGGCCTTCATCATATCGGTGGCCACATGTTGAGGTGCAAACCTTGAAAGTCGCGTGAACTCATCTCCATACTCACGCACTGACATTGTCCCCTACTTCAGCTCGATGAACTGAACTTCCATCTGATGCCTAACGATCTTGGGAAAGTACTGATCGTTGAACGCTTCGATAAACTCAGCCCATGTCCAAGGAGTATTGGGAAACTCCTGCTCCCGGTGTCTAGCCACGGACTTCCACCATGGTCCAAATTTGTCCATCCAGTTTGAAGGTTGCCCATCTAACCTTTCTCGACATCTGCAATCGAAGCACCTCAAGATCTTTTCCATCTCATCCAACCAACCTTCGGTCCGTTTGCAGAAAATTTGGAGGTCTCATCCTCGAATTGACAAATCGATGATTGTTGTTGTTGTCTAGCGTAAATCAGCTCGCTTCTTTGGCGATTCGCGATCTTGAGCCATAGATGCGGTCTCGAGCAATGTTGGTGGCCGACTTTCCAACACTTGTTCCATTCTTTCACCGACCTCTATCAACTCCGGCTCCTATAGGGATGTGCATTAGAACCGGATGCGAAGGCAACTCCCTTGATGTACCGACAACCGTGAATGTCCTCTAAAGGCACCGTCCTACCTGCCTCTGCCTCTAAATCTTAGGGCCATCCGATCATCATTGTGAACACCACAACATCAGTCAACATTGATTGTAAAGATAATCACAAACAGTACTAGTGATTCTGGACCTAACGACATGACTCTGATGCGAACTGTACCGGGTCACGGTTGGTTCTCATGGGTCCTTAGAGAATCTAAAAACCATGGCTCTGATACCAACTGTGACGACCCGACTTTTCCAATCCTTCAGGTATAGGAAAGGCCGGTTCGCCAACCTATCGAATAAACGATAAGTCGGACAAACAGGGCACATATCAGAGTAAAGCGCAATAATTATCCATAGCTAAAATAAATGCGGAGGCAATTAAAAGTAAAGAACCACCGATGATGGCCGACCATCATCGAAATATGGCTCATAACAAAAATCAACGTCAAGTATAAAACTATGATATCCAACTAAAATGGGCCCACAAATTCAAGTCTAACTCTCACCACAAATAAGAAAATCAGTAAGTTCTATACTGGGAAAAACTCCTCAGGAGGAACCTCAAGCTCTTCCTCAAGCACGTAATGGATCGATCTCCACGATACGAATAGCCACGTCGATTACGAACTCGGACGTATAGTCGGAGTGAGCTAACCAACAAAGCTCAGTAGAAGAAAGACATCTACGGCATTTTACTTTAACTAACATGGTTTCAAAACAAATATCGAAATATAGCTTGTCAAACATATAAGCAGATAATAAACTGAATTTAGGTGCGGAAACCATATATAAGATTTATTTCTAAATGTGTGAAAACAGTTTCAAGAATGAATCTGATGTTTGATGTCTTAGTTTCTCTAACTTTTATATGCAAAGTTCAGCAATTCATGACTTAATCCTTAACTTAAAATACCTCCCGAGTAAACTATATCTCGAGAGCAGGAATATAGCCGATGGGAACCCCTACCTACCATCGTCGTTCATGAACCCTTTTTCAGGATGCAACAAGCCCCATGCGTAATGAGGGAAACCTGTGCCAGGAAGTTGTTCAGGAATTTTTGAGGGGTCGTTCAGGTCAATCATAAAACAAATGCAGATACTAATATAAATCAGATGCAAGTCTCTTATACATAGTTCAGGTTCTTGATTTCAGATTTTCGTAGCTTAAGGTATTCGTGTTTCGTGATTCGTAGATTTAGATTTTCTCATTCATATCAATTTATGATGTGATTTCAATGGCATATGTAAGTTCAAAGATTTTAATTCAAAATATCTATGCGAATTAAAATAAAATACTGTAAAGATGAGATTCTCCTACCAAAACTCGGAGTAATGCGAAGTCAAGCAAAGTCCTATTGATGGCCTCTCGCCCTCAATCTACATCACAATATGCGTTCATGCATTAAGATAAACTCTAATTACTAATAATATAGACCTATTTAAGCGTTTCCTCAAAAACAAGTCAAAACAGGCAAGTTGTGCCAATCCTAGAATTTGACGTAACATTCTTATATATTTTTGACTATCAAGATGATTGATCCATGCGTTGGTCAAAACATAAAAGTTGTAGATTTTTCTATTAGCTTTCCAACGCAAAAAGAATCGTCGCAATCGGAGTTCGGGATAAAATGTTATGACTAAAATAATAAGGCAATGTCGGAGTTCGGTGATACCTCGCTCGAGCGATGATAATAGCTCGTTCGAGCGAGCTACAACGACACGATTTCGCTGGTTTTCACCCGAATCGAAACCCATACATCCCAAAGAAAAACCCATGGCTAATCTAATGATTTAATCAAAAAGTTTAATTAAAACGTACCTTTAATCTAAGGATTCCTAGATTAGAGTCACGCGAATGGAGCTTCGAAACGAAACCGACGGGTTTCCTCAACGATTCGCGCCGCGATCGATCCCACGAGTTCACAGAGACAACTCCAACACGCCCCCAATGATCTCAACCTCTCCCAATAGCCAACTACGAATCCAAGGTTGATTCAAGTTCTTTCTAAGGTTTAAGTGCTTTCAACAAAGAGGGTTCTAGAGAAGGAGGTTTTCTAAACCGATCTCCTACGATGATTGAAGAAGAGAGAAGAAGGAGTTTCACACGGTTGGGTAACTATCCTCTCTTAACAAAACCTAGTATAATACGGGAATGCAATTCCTTCTTATAATAGGATTGCTCACAAAGTAAAACACACACACACATCTTATGTATTATACACTTCTAATTTTAAAACTCAAGTCCGGTGTTGAGCGGCTACACCGAGGTCGGTGCACAACTTTCGCACGAGGGTCCAAATGGGCTCTAAATTAAAATCTGTCCGCACAATCACATCTAGATGAAAATCCAAAACAAATGGTGACGTCGGTTGCCGAGCCGAATACACACACAGGGTCAGTCTAACTCGGGTTCAAAATACGGGTCTTTACACTCCAGGTCATACCCTCTCCAAACTGGTTAGACCTTGCAAGAAGTAGTCATTTATGGATATGTCCAACTAGGGTGTCTCCCAGGTCAAACTTGCACCAAACTTGTTACGCACCACGTTTTAATTCCTCTTCTAGAATTCCCTTTGATGAAACAAGCCTGTCCAATAAAACCCATCATGATAGAATCGTTCAATGGGCAAAAAATATGAAGAAATTGCAAGAATAAAAATACCCAATAAGTTCTTATTTTCTCTTCAATTCTGTAACTAGTAAGTAATAAAAATGCCCCTCCAACAAAAATACCTATGGTAACTAGTACCTATGGTAACAAAAGAACCTATGGTAACGAGTAATGGTTTCAATGCCCCTCCACCAAAAGTAAGATTTCGAGTAATAAAATATGTTGATCTTAAAGTACCTATGGTAAGGCCTTCTTACGTAGGATTTCCAACGCTATCGTCCTCCTAAACGAATCCATGTCATCCTAAACACACATGGAGCGATTAACACTATTGCGGAAGTGTGTACAAAAAAAGTGCGGATCAATTTTACCATAGGAAGTACCTTAGTGAAGTTATATGGAAAACCACGAGAGGAATGATCGACATATTTCATCACAAATACACCACAATCGAAACCATTGACTTGTTTCGGAATATCTCTACATTCTTGTATTGGGCAATTAGCGATATCATAAATGTCGAGCCCTAATCAGCATGAAAATGAGGGAGAAAATTCCTCTGTAAAAGTAAAGAAAGTTATAGTTCAAATATCGTTGATTTGAGGAATAAATCAATTGGAAAACATCTACTACCTCAAAATTTGATGGCTCGAGAACATATCAAGAATAAAATTTGTGACTCATAAAATTGAAGGCTTTGGGAACATACCAAGAATAAAAATCTCGCTGGTACCTCGCCATGAGATCGCTTGTAGAACGAGTCCAAAATCTCTACTCTCTTCTCTAAAGTATATAAGATAAACAAAGCCCAATGGCCCTCCTTGAATATTGGTAAAAAAACCTGTGACAACCTCATAATAAATAATTACAGGGTTGGGGACCTTGCACAATTATTGATAACAGACTATTCATTAACACCTCTACATAAGAATTTGAAGTAAATATACCTTGACAACCATCGAACTTTTTTGAGGTCGCAAATGCAGTCGAGCCATATTTTCAGATCACCATTAGGAATATTAAATTGCTTAGGTAGGGGACCATCAGGAACGTAGTACTTTTTGTATTTTCTATTTTCTCTCCACTTCATCAGAGCGTTCGATAATTGCGTCAACAATTCCTACCATGTATCAACAATAGATTATATAGGAAACATATGGGAATCATGACTCGTATTGTCAGGTACAAATAATGGAACTCGATTTTAGACTTGCCAAATAATGCGCAGGGAAGAAATGACATCTAGGAAACACATCTGCATTCCGATCCTCTCGTTTCATTAACAAATGAAAATATGCTGTCATCGTCTGTGCCCACATAGATTAAGATGGTATTAAAATTGATAACCGAGTGATAAATATTTAAGGTGACGAATTGAATTTTAGAGCACATTACCACTCCATCTACCCAGTTTGGCGGTTTAAGCGACTGCAACTGATCAAGGAAGAAAATGCGTACACCATCTACATTTATCTTTTTACTTCGATATATATCCCGACAAAATAAGGGTATTTAAGTTACAAAAATATATGCGATAAATTTAAATGTGAAGTGGATAAAAGAATTCGCATACCTATTGTCTGGATCTTCCCAATGCGAGTCCACTAATTCATTGTCTTCCTCTGAGAGTGGGTGATTAACTTAATGGCAAGCCTAATCAATAGACAAAAGCATTAAGCCTAAACCAACTCCGTATTCCTACCTCACATGCAGTCCTTAAGCAAGAATAACTATGAATGTGAATAAAGGGTGAAGGGTTTGCTATTACCAGGTCAACGGGCTTTCTAATATTGTACTTTTGATGTTTCTTTGACAAAGGGTAAGGATGCTTTAAGTAAGTCATTAGCTTATTAAGATTTTCACCAAAAATCTTTTCCCTAGGATCCTAAACAGAAAATTCATAATTGTGAGTATTACCAAATCAGGTGCATTTTAACATGTAATTTTTGGGATGATGAATAATACCTCGTCATCATCCGCCAAATTACTCTCCTCTACATGCACCTACTTAAACCGTTAAACAAATAAGAAATTGGTGATATTTTATTATACTCATAATCTCATATAATACATTAAAATAATGTTACAAATTACCTTATCGGTCATATTCTTCCCTTCGCATGGCTCGATCTCCTTTTTAGCTTTTCTCTTTACCCTAATATCACTCGTGTACGGCGACCTCAAGGACGTCGAAGGATATTTCTTTCTCTGTGGCTTACCAGTAATATTTGTCACCTATATAAAATAAAATAAAATTGTCAGAAAGCAGGATGGAGATTCACTTATTAATTAGATTTCAATATTGTCACCTTTGGCTCTCTTTGATTTCTTCCAAAACCTTCTCTTAAAAGCTCATCTAAATGAATAATCGGATGTTTTCCCTTCATGAGCTTCCATTCCTTCGCTTTCCGTTGTACGCTTATGACTTTTGTAACAAGACTCCTTAGGGGAATGCACTCTTTCTTCTCCCACTTTCATTGATGTGCTCTTCGGTGGCATATTCTTACACATGGGATGCCCCTCTTTCTTGTCCTTATTGAGTACAGATCGATAAAATAAGATTAGAGAAGTTGAAGATTTATTCTAGGTAAAATATATTGAAACTCGTTACACTAGAAAAATCAATGCTCTTACTTTAAGGTTTGCAACTTCACGCTCTATCACTTTAACGCGTTCTCTTAGAGCCTCACAAGAATTACATTTAATACCAGACTTTTGGCCCACACTCGATCGCATATTGTAATCTTCTTTCCCGTGTGACGTGGATGAGATATCGAAAATGATCTGCGAATATTATCAAAAGCTTTTAGTGCATCATGTAAACAATACATGTAACATGACGAGAACTACGCCTCATACCTTGGGATTTATAAAAGCGGCCTCGTAAAATGAGCGATTTTGCCTTTGAATCTTTGGATACCTCAAGTATCTTGGGACAATCATTGTAGCTTGCGGCGAAGCTAAGTTTGGGAAATGCTCATAAGCCCATATCTGCGATGATGTCACGAACAATATTATGCTCTTTTTACAATATTGAATTTAAACTATTTGAATTGGATGAAAAACTAGTCATGAGGAAGCTACCTGGAGCGCAAATGCGCACCCTTCGACAGCAGTGTGAGTCTTCGTCAACTTATAGTTCGAAGCACATTTATTCAAAGACCCCATTAAGAAGTCATACACTAACTTCCCCCATGCAAATTTATTGAATTTCTGAATGTCCCAAACCATTTCGAAATAAATAATATCAACTTTCTTGTCATGGTTGGGAAGCAAAAAGCACGCAATAAAGTACAAAAGTGACAATCGTATAAAATCTTTTGACTCTGTTATCGAATCTGATTTAGAAAGTGCCGCCAGGATTTCGTCTCTACCAATATCGGATGCTTTCGCAAAGTGTCTAATAATGAACGTCTTTATCTCGGAGTCATTTGTATTTGAATTTGGTTGATCACCACCGCTCCAACCCTCAAGTTTTAGACCTATAACTAATTCAATCTCAAACTCTTCAAATCTTATTCTCCTATCCCCGACTACTAAGACCCCGCTCTCAATTTCAATGTTTTCAATAATCCAAAAAATTAAATTGGGACAAATAGGCACTCTAAACAATGCAAGGAGAGGTGAGAATGCTGTGCATTTGATTCCTTCCCTCTCTTGGGTGGATAAGTCACCGAGGAAGTAACTCATCTTCTTCATATTGCATCTCAGGAGATCCTGAAAAGCGGTGAAGAATTTTTAACGTACAATGTCATATTTTTACATTATTACACCAAAGATAGTAATTCAAACATTATTGACGGAGACCATACCATTTTCTCCACCTCCAAATTTAAATAGGTGCAGGATGACAATTGGTGATAATATGTTGTAGCCTACAACAACTGTAACTTGCAAAATCGAAGCACATAAGAGAATCTAAGAGATCATACGAGTTGCACAAACAGAATTGTTAAAGAGAGAATGCGGATACATGACTGATATTGAAAACAACATATACCTACACTGAGCATAGACTAGTAAAAAGGCACGTGCAAATGCACGTGTATATTAGGACCTTTAAATGATTAAACTTGGTTTTTAGGCATCTATCGGGTGATTTGAATATAAAACAAATATAGTATTTCAAGTGTTCGTTACTATATTTTATAATTTATTATAGACAAAAAAAAGCACACACTTATTATTGTGTTTCATATGTCTTCATTATGTATAATTTAAAATTATCAAAAAATATAATAAAAAATACAAAAATATAACTTATATTGTAAACTATAGAACATGAAGAAAAAATTGTTTGTCTGATGGTACGCTTATGGTATCAAGATCCTTTGTGTGGAAGATCGGGGTGCAAAGCAATTTCCATTTTCTGATTCGAAGCAATCAATGGGTTTGAAGGAGTTTCTGATTTGGTGCTTTCATTAAACCTGTTGGCGCGAATTGAGGTACCCTACCTGCACTTGGGAAAGTATCCTCTTGCACCAAATTTAAAAGACTTGCAAGTTTGGCTACCTATGCTACGATGAAGACACTATTTAAGCCGTTTAATTTGAAGGGCAATGATTTAAATATATTAAGTGCAAAATCTTATGATCTATAGATCAAAAAACCTTGAAATCAGTCTTAAAAAAGGACTAGGTATTTTAGCGTGGGACACGTTGCTAAAATACCAAGGCTTTTTTTAAACTTGGTGCAAGGGCCATCTTTCACGGGTGCAAGAAAAGGCTGGTGTTACCTTCTATGTTATAGTGACTCGTCTTAAAACAGAGGAAAAATCAGTTACCTTTTTTTAATATGATGATTGAGATTGTTTTTCGGCCCAATCTTTCACATCATACATCCTAGATAAGATATTGATTACACGTTCTAGACATTCCAAAAAATGAATATGAACCATATTTGATGGTTCATCATGGTCATGCTCACTTTTTGGGATGTGTACCATGAGGAAATAACATCTGATCATATGTCCCAAACCAATTTTTTGTATGTAATTTTAATGAGAATTATGTTTCATAAATAAATAAATTAAATTATTTTATATTTATATGATATGTAAAAAAATTAAATTTGATTTCATCATTGGAAAATGGACTGATGATCTTTGTGTGGTACCCAAAACATGGAGCATTATTTCGGTACCCGATCTAGCTAACTAGTACTGATTTGAATTGAAATCTATGGATCGAGGGGCGGAGCTAAAATTTTCTTCATGGCGACAAGTGATGGTCGCCAGATACTCTCAATAGTTGATTTACGACACTTTTTGGTGCAAAAATTTGAGTTAAAAAATTATCTCATCAAGCAGTCAAACAATCTAAAAGTAATGGCTACCATGTAAATTCAATATAAAAAGTCAAAAGATGCTAGGTGCCACCATATAATAGCACATACAGTTTTTTTGTGTTCCAATATTATCGACCTGGCGACATACAGGCCCAATCCTATGATAGGATATACTAATAATTTATGTTTTCAAAAACATCATTGAGTGATAAAAGGGTAGAAATTATAGGGGTAGATAAAGAGTCAAAGTTGAATAAATATAAAGAATTGATTGAGACAAGAGAGGAGAGTATGCCAGGGGAGCTGGTTTATTAGGGGTATTTTGAACCAAAATTGACCCAAATTTTAAACATCTCATTCTTCACTTTTAGTAGTAGTTATTGCATCAATATATGTAAGGAAGTTAAAATAAGATATAAATTCAATTTAATTTACTTTAATTTTGGATAGTCAAACTAGCATAGCACAACAATGTAGAGATTCCCTGCCAGGCTTAGTCTGAGTTAATGGTCTTCTTTGATTCTTAATTATTTGCATTGGTAATAGATGAATCAACAATAACAAAAATATAAATGAGGACCCATGAAATTTGTTATTTGCAGATAATATGGTACTGATTGGGGGGATGAGAAAAAAAAAAATTGACAAATTAGAACTTAAAGTCGAGAAGTAATGAAATTAACATTAAAAAAAAATAGAAAAATAGTAAACTTTAGGATATATAAGAACCTAAAGGATGATTTGGTAAAAACAGAAAACTACTTGGTGTTGCAATATCATAAATTTCAGCATTTTGGGTTTTATGATACAACTTGATGATAGGCTAGAGGATATCTCAAATAAGATCAATGTAGAGTGAAAGAAGTGGAGACAGTCAAGTTGAATGTTTTGTGATCAACGAGTGCCACTATATTTGAAGGGACGTTTTTTCATAAAATGGTGATATGACTTGACATATCATATAGTCTAAAATGTTATGGAAAAGGACTAAATGAACATTTATGTTGCTGAGATGTCTATACTACGGTGGATCTGCAGAAAAACAAGAAATGCTTTACTTGAAATGAATACATGAAAGGAAGCTTAGGAGTTGCCCCAATAAAAGAGATAATTAAAGAAGGCCACTTGAGATGGTTTGGGCACGTCCAACGGACACCTGCGACTACTAATATACAAAAGATTGAAATAATGGAAGCACAAGGAAGGAGAAAAAGATGAAAATTAAGACTTAAAAGTATTGAGAAACAACATCAAACAGAATTAAGTAGATAAATACGAGTGAACCCCAAATATATGCAACAAGGCATCGATGATGAGAATGATGATGATGAACTAGCGTTGCTCATGCAATTACTCATTTCACTTTAAAACTGACGATCCCATAATTTCCATCATGTCAAACAAAAGATTCTAACCCTCCCTTTAATGAACTTCACATCAATCAAATTTTAGATTTTTTTTGTCTGAAAGGTATCAAATTTAGATTGTTGTTCATGATAATAGTCACCATACACTTGCTTGATAAACCGGACCATTGTGATTATCTGATTCGTGTGAATTTTGGACTTTGTCCCATCTCATTGATGGCGATGGCCGGCCAAAAGGATAGTTTAGGGCATCAATACAACCAGATCTCCATTCTTGGAGCTTGGATTATACTTCTTACGTTCAAAATACTTATCCTTCCTTAAAAGTTTCCTATTCCTAAAAAATCTATTTATTGATTCCTCTTTTAATCGAAGAAGGCTCATCTTTATTTCAAATTGGTCTTTAATACCATTTTGAAAATTTTAATAGTAGGTTTTTAATACCATTAACTTTACTGGGAAAATGTTGTGAATGTTCTCTTTTAATTCATTAACTAATGTATAGCTTGTATTCTCTTATGATATAAATCTTGCTGTCGACATTTATTAATTTTTATTTAAAAGAAGAACACATTGAACTGAAAAATTGAGAAAGTTAGGCACCTACGGATCCCAAATGTTTCAAGGTTCTACATTTAAGCTGAGCTTGATTGTTCTTAACACTTTGGGTTGGGCCTAGGCTTAGTAATGTAGGGCCGAACTAATAAACACTATGGTCAAAGTAGCATCATTTGAGGTTTAGTCGAGTTCACCCATTTACGAGGCCATATAGCGAGATCTCAAGACAATTTCTATTGGGTTAAAACCCAGAATCTTATATGGCGTTCAACCAATTTTAGAACCCTTGAATTTACGTGAGCAACAGTGTCAGACTTTGGAAGTGCCCAATTATTAATAAGCACATAGACACACTTTTGATATGTGTGTCTTGTATAGTAAAAAATCGACCGTCTGAGGATATCCCCACGATCCATAGATCCATTGTGAAGAAGATGGGGACGAAAAATGACCTTCACCATCAGATTCAAGGGCAGCCAATGATTACCAGCTGAAGAAGGTGGGGTGAGAAAGCAACTAAGGGAGTGAGTATAATGGTACCCATTGCTGTTTTTTACGATCCATATAGTCCCACATTGTTGAGGGGAAAAAACCTCCACACTCTACCCGCTGATATAATAGGTTCCATTCACAGTTAAGCATCCCACGCCGTTTTGTGAGTGCCTCTTTTGGCTAAATTATCAATTTATTCAGGAAATAAATAATTTCATGAAAAAAAATGCTGAAATTTTTTTAATTTATCAAAATATTTGGCTAAGTTATCAATTTATTTGGGAAAAAAAAAATTCATGATAAAATATCTTTGAAATTTCGAATTTACCATAATATCATAAATTTCGTTTGAAAAATATCAAATTACCGAAAACGTCAAAATTTCTTTGAAATTTTGTTTGACTAATTCGACTATTTTCACGAAATTCGCGAAATTTGTGTAGGTCCCAGCTTTTACATGCACGCAAGAAAACCCCATACCGCTTAGAAACTTTCTACTCTCATATTCCTACCAAATTTGGCTAAACAAACGAGGCCTTAGGGTTCAATCTAAAGACCCGGGACCAAGCCTCCTCTTTCCTATCTATTAAGGTGACAAAAACGGTCTCCGTCTCTATCTCTCTCTTCTAATTTGTATTAGATACTCGCATATTATCCAGAGCTATGACCTCATCCACTCTCCCCATCTCTCCCCATCCATCTCAAAAAAATATTATTCCCACAAATTTGGTAAACCGTCAAACTAGCACTTTAATTGATTTGGGTCTTCAAATACGCATGTGCATCCCCTAAGATTTGACCAACGTCTTGGCGAGATTGACCAAAGACACCAACCTTATTGCGAGACAAAATACATAACAAAACCTTGGGAGATGAAGAGGTATAATTTACGTGGAAGAGGATCTCGAATTGGAAAAGAAGCTTGCCAAGAAGCTCAAGGTGAAGGATGGGAAATTGCGTGGTTTTGATTATGGGATGAATATATTTTTCTATGGCATCACCTCAGCCGTTGATTATGTAATGAGCAGTGAGACCTTAGCTGAAGGAGCTTCTAGAAAGGGACTGAGCAAGTCTCTTCATCTATCCTGAAATTGTGTTCTATGAGGGATTTCATCAAACAAAAAGTAGGCAACTTAGATAGCCTAAATTAATAACAACTAAATAACATAAGGTATGACTTGGTATCCTAAAATTTAGCTTCAATTCTATGAGGCATTCTATCAAACATAAGGTATGCAAAACTCAAAATTGATTTTACCTAAGCAATGACTCAAGCGACCAAATGAACGGCGTCGACAAACGGCAGAGAATGTTGTTTGTGCGAGATGTCGAGGTGAGGTCCAGAGCCTTTAGATCTGTGCAGGAGAACTGGAGAAGGGAGCTCAAAATTGATTTTACCTAAACGGCAGCTCCGGCGACCAAATGAACGGCGTCGTCTTCTTCAATAACCACGAGCATAGCACATGTTCAATAACCAATAACCACGAGCACCGTCTTCTTCTTCAATAACCATGAGCACAGCACGAGCACCGTCTTCTTCTTCAATCTCCGGCGACCAAATGAACGGCGTCGTCTTCTTCAATAACCAATAACCACGAACACCGTCTTCTTCTTCAATAACCACGAGCACAGCACATGTTCTTCGAACCAACCGGCAGAGAAGGGAGCTGCGCAGGAAACTCAGCTTCTATTTTACCCTTTATAGAAGGGCATTTCAATAAATTTGTAGGGATTTAATTAGTCGCACGTGTGCCTCTTTTAACAATCTCACGGAAATTTAGAGTACGGCAAATAGCAAATGCCTGATCCTCTAAAACGTTTGCAGCCTGGATAATAGGCTAAAACGTTTCTTTCTCAGGGTTGTTCTTCTAATTTTCTCTTTATTATTATTATAACAAAAAGGGTAGAGCTCTAGTATGTGTGGTTAGTCCATCCACACACCGCGCCTCTCAATTTCTAAGGGCACCCCATCTGGCCCACGTGCGTTTAGTAGTTGCTTAGGTGTGGGTACACTTACTGACTTACATATACATCTACACCTGATTATGTGATGTTCATCGTAGTGGTAGATAGGGTCACCTATGCAGATCAAATTTTGATCCTTCAACAGTTAAAGTCAAACAGGTAAAAAGTTTTGATAAAGGTCAAATAGTTAAAGGTTTTAAAAAGCAAGGTTACTATCTACAAATTCAGAGTTGCCTTCCAAAGTCATGCAGTACTTTGGTCGCCGAATTCTGCCCAACCAGTTGAAGTCTCACCCTCAACATTATCCTAGTTATCACCTTTTGGGCCATCTCGAGGGAAAGAAATTTGCGTCTATTTTTATGGGAAGCTCCTCACTTCGGTCATGGTAATTACTAATGAGCTTGGAAGGTGGTTTTATGACTGAGCCACTCTCAAAGGCTCACTTTCGGGCTCTGAGCGACATTGGGTGGCCCTGTTTTTCCCTCCTTAGGACTCTATGTCTAGGGTAGGGGGTTCCTCCCTTCATTTTTGTTTTACCAAACCATGTTTTTTTTTTTTTTTTTTTTCATTTTTCATCTTGGTTAAGCACCTCACTCTTTAGACCTGTGATCCCAAGTGATACCTTTTTCTACTAATGGAAACTCAACTACTAATATAGAAAAAAGTAGGGTCACTACAGAACATCACGCTTTTGTTTTCTCTTTTACCTATCTTGGGTCTTGGGGAGAGACCTGTTTACTTCCAATTAAGGATGTACTATATCACGGACGATTGTCTTGAATCCATCTGACCACATGGGATTTTTTTTTTTTTTTTTTTTTTTATAACTTGGGTATTCAGGCCTCTTAGAGCACCCGCCTAATTTCAAGGGCATATGCGCACTCCAAATTCATCACAAAATATACATCTCTAAGGTGGCTTCAAGGGGGGGAGGAGATTTGAACTCAGGTCTCCTGCTTTTAGAAGCAGGTACCTGGCCAGCTCACCTAACCCCTTGAAATTTCATGAGATCATTTCATCAAGAACGACCAATCATCTCCATACAAAATTATTTCTCAGCATTCGTGGTAGTCTGACCATCCACGATTTCTCTTCTTTTGGGAACCATCATTTTCAAAAAGAGGAATCTCATCTCCACGATTTTCTAAATCAGCAATTTATCATCTTGAGATTCATGCATTTATTACATGCTCGAGTCTAATGTATTCATAAAGTAAAAGGTGCATCATATTAATTCACAAGTATGTTCAATAATTGACATAGACTCATGCTCACTTGAAAATCGTGAATCCTATGATGGCAATACAAACGAATTATTCTATATAGCCTTAAAAGAGATTTACTAGCGCATTCACCACATGAATAGTTTGTTGAATAAGGTTTAATCCCAATGCACTGGTGGAAATTGATCAATCAAACCTGGGAAGTCGATCAATCGAGTTGAGCATTTAATGTTTGGCTGCTCACGAACTGAACGAGATCGATTGAAGTGTTAAAATCGATCGATTGTTTCTTGGCAGGTTCAGTTTCGCAATTTGAATACTTCGCTATTTTAGAAGATTTTCTAGATCAAGTTTCCAAAAGGGTTTTGATGCCTATTAGCAAAAGGTTTTCTCTAAGGTTCCAGAAATTACTTTGAGAGAGTTTTCAAGAGAGAAAACTGTGAGAATACTTTGAGATGCAAGATATTGAAGAATTACTTGGGGATTAAAAATTCGATTTGAAGTCGTTCTTGTGTCGGGATCGTTACCATATTCTGGCAGATCTCTTCTCTATTATTTGAAGGACATTATCATTGGTTTAACAGTAGTTTTACTGTTGAAGATCATGTTTGATCTTGATTGAGTTTGCACTGGTGCCTATTAGCAGAAGGTTCTCTCAAGGGTTTCAGAAATTACTTTGAGAGAGTTTTTAAGAGAGAAAACTGTGAGAATACTTTGAGATGCAAGATATTGAAGAATTACTTGGGGATTAAAAATCTGATTGAAGTCGTTCTTGTGTCAGGATCGTTACTATATTCTGGCAGATCTCTTCTCTATTATTTGAAGGACATCATCCTTGGTTTAACAGTAGTTTTATTGTTGAAGATCGTGTTTGATCTTGATTGAGTTTGCACTGGTGCCTATTAGCAGAAGGTTTTCTCTAGGGTTCCAGAAATTACTTTGAGAGAGTTTTCAAGAGAGAAAATTGTGAGAATACTTTGAGATGCAAGATATTGAAGAATTACTTGGGGATTAAAAATCCGATTGAAGTCGTTCTTGTGTCGGGATCGTTACTATATTCTGACAGATCTCTTCTCTATTATTTGAATGACATCGTCCTTGGTTTAACAGTAGTTTTACTGTTGAAGATCGTGTTTGATCTTGATTGAGTTTGCACTAGAGAGAAGAGAGTGTGTGCGTTGTAAATGCTCATAAATAGTGCATATACTCTCGTGGACGTAGACCTCGATTGGGTGAACCATGTAAATCTTTGTGTTGTGTGTGATTATTTTTTTGTATTTTCTCATTTTTTCGCATTCATCGCGATCGGGAGTTCGGTAGAGTGGGTAAAATTCCTAACAAGTGGTATCAGAGAGAGGTTTACGCTATAATGGCGATAAAGATCTCGAACGCACGATTCGAGGTGGAGAAGTTTGTGAGAAAGAATAACTTCACTTTGTGGCAAGTCAAGGTCACAAATCTCCTTGTCTAACACGGCATTGATGATGCCCTACTTGAAAAAGAGATAGGGAAGAAGGCAGAGACGTCCGATGAAGAGTGAATATCTATTGATAAGAGAGTCATAAGTACTATCCGATTGTGCTTGTCCGATGAAGTTCTGTACAATATTCTTCATGAGAAGATGACCGTTGATCTATGAAAGAAGATGGAATATCTCTACATGACAAAGTCGTTGTGAAACAGACTCTTCGTGAATAAGCCACTCTACACCCTTCGTATGAAGGCTGGTACGCGTATTCATGACCATTTGAATTCGTTGAATAAAATAGTTAGTGAACTATTGAGTATTGAGGTGAAACTTGAAGAAGATCTTACACTTCTCTTTCTCACCTCATTGTCTGCATCTTATGAATACCTTGTTACCATATTAATTTATAGTAAAAATATGATTATCATCGAAGAAGTGATTGCTATACTTCTTTCCGACGAATTGAGAAAACAATTTGAATCTAACTTCCAAGGGATTAGTCTCTTGAGCGAAAGTGGTCGAAACCATGATCGCAAAAAGGACAAGTCCAGAGGAGATAATAAATCAACGAAAGGAAACAACAGGTCCATATCTAGGGGTGACAGAAAGGATATTACCTGTTACTTCTGTAAGCAGTCTGGACATATTCGTAAATATTGCAAGCAAAGATTGAATAAAAATAAGGGTGATGAAGGGATTTTGCAACAAGCTAATATTACTAAGTCGGATTTCGGTGAAGACCTATTGTGTGCATTATTAAACTCCAGTCAGTTTGATAGTAGATGGATCTTAAATTTAGGGACATCATATCACATGTCTCCTTATAGGGATTGGTTTGACCAAGGTAGCCAATGGTGAGTCGATTTTGATTATGAATGATAGTATATGTGAAGTAGTGAGCATCGGTTCTATCAAAATCAAGATCTTTGATGATTGTGTTTGCATTCTTACTAAGGTTAGGCATGTGCCTAATCTGAAGAAAAATCTGATCTCGTTGGGGGCATTGGATGAGATACGATGTCGAGTCATCCTAGAATCTGAGAAACTAAAGGTCGTACGTGATGCTATAACTTTAATGAAAGGTGAAAAGATGAGAAATCTGTATACTTTAGTAAGCAACATAATCAGCGACAGTGGTATTACGGCTACAAAAGATTTGGATGACCTCTCAGATTTATGGCATAGAAGGCTTGGTCACATAAGTGACGAGGACTAACAGAGCTCATAAAAAATAATATAATTTCTGACATTCAAACTTGTAAGCTGAATTTTTGTGAAAATTATACCTTCGAAAAGTAGAAGAAAGTGAGTTTCTCCATAGGAAAGCCTACTTCAAAGGGGCTAATTGATTACATATATTCAGATGTATGTGGACTGGCTAAAGTCACTTTAGTAAGTGGAGTCAACTACTTTGTGTATCCGATTAAAAATAAGTTGGATGTGTTTCAGAAATTCAGGTAATGACAGAGTATGATTAAAAAGTAGACAAACAGAAAGGTAAAAATTCTCAGATCAGATAATGGAAGAGAATATTTGTCATCAAAGTTCAAGGCTTACTATAAAAATCAAGGGATTGTTAAGCATTTAATAGTTCATGAAAATTCTCAACAAAACGGCATGACAGAGATGATGAATAGAACACTGCTAGAAGAAATGCGGTGTATGTTGAATCATTTCGACTTGAGTCATAGGTTCTGGGCAAAGGCAGCGAACACGACATGTTACTTGGTCAATATGTCTCCTTCAGTGACATTAAACTTAAAAACTACAGATGAGGTTTGGTATAAAAGATACAGGAGCTACTCTCACTTGAGGGTGCTTGGATGTGCGGCATATGCATTACTTCAGGGAAGTGAACAATCCAAGTTGGATCCAAAATCTAAAAATGTGTCTTGATTGGCTATGGTGAAGGAGTCAAGGGTTATCGTTTGTGAGATACACAATCTCAGAAAGTGATAGTTGAAAGAGATGCTACTCTCAACGAAGATGAGTTTTCGATGAAAACTCAGTCATCTGGCGAAAGATAAATCTCAGTCATCTGATGAAAGATAAATCTCAGTCATCTGGTGAACTTTAGGTACAAGTTGATGTTAAAAGGTATGAGCAAGATGAGAAAGATAATAAAGACTCTGAGATAGAGCATGATGACACAATTTCTCAAGACTTGTAGCCTCAGGTACCAGTTCAGACTACCTTAAAAAGGTTAAAAGGACTAAGAAACGTTCTGAAAAGTTAAAGGCATGATCCCTTTAACACTTGCACTTATCAAAGAGAATGCAGTGAACATGTTGATTAAATCGGTTACACGGAGGAAGTTTGGGCATTGCCTAAACTTGATTAACGCTTGTCGAAGATGTTAATGTCCATTAGGGCGGTGGTGTAGTTGTGGATGAAACCTTGGTGGAGATTGTTGAATGAGGTTTAATCCCAACTCACTGATGGAAATTGATCGATCGAGTCTGGGAAGTCGATCAATCGATCTGAGCATTTAATGTTTGGTTGCTTATGGACTAAACTCAATTGATCAAGGTACTAAAATCGATCGATCGATTCTGGGCGAATTCAGTTTCGCAATTTGAATACTTGGCTATTTTAGAAGATTTTATGGGTCAAGTTTCCAAACGGGTTTTAGTGCCTATTAGCATAAGGTTTTCTCTAGGGTTCCTGTGACAGCCCGGATTTCGGCACCCCGAAACCCGTGCCATCAACACGATCATCTTGACCGTGCCCCTTAGCTGAGCACGGAACATTGGTATATCAAGCAACATGAAGTAGTAAATGAAACTGCGGAATTTAAATCTATATAAAAGCATTTCTCAAAAGACAGTTCTACCCTCATGCCTCTGCATGAATGGAGAACCGATCCGAACCATCGATGATAGCAATCATCACGGATGGTTCGCCCAAAAGAATAATCCCCAAAACCCAATATATACATTGTTCAACCAAAACAAGGCTTGACATACCAAGCCGTACAAATCTCTATCAAAAAGCCCTCAAAGCGGCACAACGGAGTCCTCTAGAAGAAGTCCTCAGGAGGTGGCTCCAACTCTTCGCCGGCCGCAAGGTCCGACTCACCGGGGTTAGCGTCTCCTGAAGCCTCGGCAACTGCTAGTAGTGGACCTGCGACGTATAGTCTATAGGGTGAGCTACATCCTAGCTCAATAGGGAACAAAACACAGTTGAACATATAATTTATCACTCACATATATTCCATGATATGCCATGCATGATGTATCTATGCAGTTATTGATGAAAACAGTTAAAAAGTATTTCATTTTACTGGTAATTACAATGTTTTCATTTATTCATGAATGATGCTGAAAAGGCCTAAAGCAAAACTTAAACTTTCAACTTAAGTAATCCCCGAGCAATATAGCATCGAGCCCCGATGAGATACCCATCATCGTCATCTATATAGACACTTTTAACATATTCCCTGGGAATACAATATAGTACCTAAGCCCCTTTCCCCTGGGGATTGGTGGCGGGGTTTCACTTGTCTCAAATCAACACCCCTGGGGTGTGCTTACTGTGTACGGATAAGCCTCCGCACTGGCCTACGGTTTCGTCGCCGTATCGGTCACGGATATCCTGCCGTGTCAGTCGTGGATATCCCGCCACGTCGGTGGGGTACCCTATCAAACCTCAAATAACAAAAATATCGGTGTCTTACATATAGTTATTCACCGTGTAAGTGTGCTATCTTATATCAGTTAGGCCCTATCAAACATGATTCAATATTGGATACATCCCTGGGATGTATCCATTCACTTGCATCACACCTGATGCCCTTATCTCTTCATTTCCTCATCCCCTGGGGATGGTTCATTATGTTTACTCTTATGGATGTCACACGTACACACTCTTCATAATTCTTAAGCAATAAAAGCAATTTGAATTGAATTCTATATCACTACATACATGCTCTTGTAAAATAAAGTACATGTTCAAGGTGTTCCCTACCTCAAGTCTTTGTTTGATCAACGCATCAAGGTCCCACATGGCTCCTTGTGCACTAGCTCACACGTACCACCTATGGTACCACATATCAGGTGAAACACATCACTAAGGATGCAATAAAGGAGGTCCAAGACCCTCCATGAAGCTTAAAGTCAAACTCAAAAGTCAACAAAATTTAGCCCAGTCGATTAATCGAACACCAAAATCGATTAATCGATTCTCAAATCGATTAATCGAGATTTTCATTGGATTAGTCGAATCCCAATTCGATTAATCGAAATTCTCTACTCTGCCAAGTCGATTCTCAATTCGAGTAATCGAGTTCCCAAAATCGATTAATCGATCCCAAATCGATTAATCGAAATTTGAAATCGAATAATCGAAATCCCATTTCGATTAGTCGATTTTCCCCAAGTCATTTCCTCCAGCCCCTGGGGTCCACTAGAGGTCCACAGTCGATTAATCGATATACAAATCGATTAATCGAAATCCAAAGTCGATTAATCGAAACTCAATTCGATTAATCGAACTCGGGTTCCTTGACTTTTCAACTTCTTGGCGAATTTCGATTAATCGAATCTCAATTTCGATTAATCGAAATTACCAGATTCAGCCCCCTTTGAGCTGTTCTTCCCAACCTTTTTCCACTCTTTTTCCTCTATTTTTCTAAACCATCATCCTACAATCTAAACCATTTTTCAACTACAATTAACCTCCACAATCTATGCATTTTATTCATAAAAATTTACCTTTAATCAATCTCAACTTGATTTCAAATCGAGTGGTTGGAAGGCTAGGGTTCCAGCTTTGGCTTGAACGGATTCTTTGCGCAGAATCGGCCTCTTTAATGCTTGAATCCCCCTTCCAATCACCCACAATAACTCATTGCTTGATCACTCTCTTTACTCCTCTCTCTCTCTTCTTTACTTCCCTCTCAACCACCAAAACTATTGATTTTAGGGTTTATTAAACCCTTTTATCTCCCCCCTTAGCTTGTGTGTTGAGCACATGCACCTCGATAGGTGTATGTGACTTTAGATTTACAACACACACCACATAGCCACACAACCCATCACATCTCGTCCATTCATCACACCCCATGCTAACTATTTGACTTCTATTTGGTCAAACCTATGACTGATCGGACACGAATCCCGAGGTCATAGTTTAGTGTGATTTTTCGGGCTATTACAGTTCCAGAGATTGCTGTGAGAGAGTTCTCAAGAGAGAAAACTGTGAGAATTTTTTGAGAGGCAAGATATTGAAGAATTGTTTAGAGATTGAAGATCTGATTGAAGTCGTTCTTGTGCTGAGATCGTTACTATATTTCGGCAGATCTCTTCTCTGTTCTCTGAAGGATATCGTCCTTGGTTTAACAGTGATTTTATTGTTGAAGATTATGTTTGATCTTGATTGGATTTGCACTAGAGAGAAGAAGTGTGTGCATTGTAAACATTCATAAATAATGTATATACTCCCGTGAACGTAGCCCTCGATAGGGTGAACTACATAAATCTTTGTGTTGTGTGTGATTGTTCTTTTGCATCTTTTTATTTTTCCGCATTCATCGCGATCGGGAGTTCGGTAGAGTAGGTAGAATTTCTAACACAGTTTGGAAAATTTGTTTAGGATTATAGTTTGTGTGTGTGTCTATGTTCGTCTATGTTGATATATATATATAGGTAAGCCATGCCTTTCCCAAGGTCAATATCTTTCATTGATTCAAAAATTAAAGAAAATATTTTATAGAAATCAAAATTATTACCGATTCAAGCTAGGATTGACGTTGTTAGTCAGCTTCACAGCGAAACTTTTGATACCGCTGGTAATCGTTTCATGTGTGACATCAATCCAGCAAAAAAAAAATCACACACGTTGGCTCTTGAACCTGATCAAGAACAACCAACCAATCAAGGATCAAAATTTTGGTTTTTGTTTTGATTGGTTGGAATTTTGAAACTTTGGCCGATTTTTTTTTCTTTTTTTCGAAGAAGCAAAATATCGGCCTAAATTTCAGTCAAAATTTCAGTTTTAGACAAATTATCGGCAGATAATATGCTACCGGCATACTGAAATCAAAATTTTTTATATTTCATTTCAGGATTTAGGCTGAAATTTTGAACCATGCAACCAATCATTGATAATGTATATTGATGTGTACCTTTCGCCCTTAGGGAGATGTTGAAGCTTGAATCGACTCCTTCCTCATCTTTCATCAACAGAATGCCACTTGCATTAGTATTATATTTTTATTAAAAAATATATAGTAGGCTAGAATAATAAATGGACCATGCTTTTGGCGTCGATAAAAATTGGACCATTTTAAGCCTAGCCTGTTATATTTTTATCCTTGAGCCCTTTCAAAAAAAAAAGAATATCCTCATAAGCTCTTGGGACTATATATCAATGGACTAGGTCGGGTTTAGATCATTTAATTTATATAGTTTTATAGTTGCTATAAATGAATGACCCAATGACCAACCTTATCTACTTCCAACCAAGAGGTAACGACAACTGAAGAAGTATGTAATTGAGATGTGATCCAAATGAGATGTGTGAACAAATGAGTAATTATATTAAACAAAATACCAAAGAGATGCTTGGGAATCCAATGGAAAGAGATATACATGCACATTAAAAAAGACAGTATAAAATGCAAAAGTTCGTAATTCTATTGCAAAAAAAAGACTAGCAAATAACAAAAAGACATGAAACATTTTTTTATTGGTAACTTGTAATTCCATTCAAACAATTAAAATTATAGAAGCAAGAAGCTCGGCAGAGACGTTCTAGCGAGCTACTGACTAAAGGAAGGGAATAGAAATAAAAACAAAAGGAAAAAAAAAAATAAAGCACTCAAGGGACTACAACCGAAGAGCAAATGGGTTATGCTGGGGAGCCAATATGGTCATCCCAACATCACCCCACCTAACAGCCCAACTAACCCGGATCAAGGAGATCAGCCAATCCCGCAATACATACGATCTGGAGTGATTGTGAAACAAAGGCAACATCAAAGCCAATTGGATCGCCATCTCAGTCCTCTTGGATTGAATCATGGTCACCGGCCTTCTTTTACGCCGAAAGATTTTAAAACTTTGCCCCATCCATATAGCTGGAAACACTGCATGAGGCATAGCAACAAATTTCTCTGAAATTTACCGAAACAGGGGTCGGGCGAAACTTTCAACGAAATTTCGATAATTTCTCCAAAATCGTTGAAATTTTATTAATTTCGGCAAAATTAACAAAATTAATAATTTTTTTCTAATTTTTTTTATTTTTAAAATAATAAATAAAAATTTTATGAAGTTTAAATATAATTTATATTTAATATTTTTTGTACTCCCCAAAATTTTCTCGAAACTTTTCAAAATTTTCTCGAAATGACTCCCTACTTACTAAGATTTTGCCGAAAACGAAATTTGTCACTAGGCTGGAAGAGAGAGTTTTCACAGGATGCATCCCAAAGGGCCGTAAGGACAGGCCCCCCACGAGTCAATGAAAGCTACAACAGAAAGGAGCATGCAGCAATGCACCCCGAACGTTTCGAAGATCTTAGCCCAGATCAGGCCCGTGAATGTGCAGTAGAATAGAAGGTGCCCTGCTATCTCATGTGAATCAAAGCACAAGACGCGAAGAGATGGAACCGCGTGCAAAGCACCTGCTCCTGAAGAAATCTCTAGTCTTAATCCCATTCCATGTTGCTGCCCAATGAAAAACGAACTCCTTAGGAGGTACGGGGATCTTCTAGAGTTTCTTCCATTAGCAAATCGGGATAGTAGGTGACTTGAGCCAATTGTAGACTTCTTTGACAGAGATTGAGGCTGGGTATGACATAACTCTTTGTTAGCCCTTGCCGTGGTAGAGTTCAGTCACTTTAGTTGATTCTCATTCTCTTTTCTAACTCCCTGCAACGGAGGACTTACCTGCACTGGAAGCGATCTCTCTTTACTCTCTACTAGCTCCCTATCAGAGCAAATAAAATCAGCTCTGACAAGGAGTGAGTAGAGAGGAGGGTAGAACTGCTAAACAAGTAAATCATGCATAAAATTTTGCTATGCAAAGAGTTATCAATGAGAAGGGATACCTGCTAAAGCAGGTAGCAGGATGCTGACAAAGAGGATGATAACTTACTAAAGCAGGTGAGCTCTGCTATTGCAAGGGCTACCAAAGAGCAATGCCATAAGCAACCTGCATATTCTTGTTGTTGACTTGTTACCTTAGATCTTACACACCCTGCCTAAGAACCGACACTGGAATGGAGGTGTTTGGATCAACTAGCATGGCGGTTATAACGACATTAAGCGGGCCAACAAGGCTACTATTCCACACCTAAAGTGACCACAGTCATTGTAACAGCCCGAATTTCCGTCTCCAGAAATCCGTGCCGTTAGGATCATACTCTGGATGATCCCGGATCGATCACACGTGTCCGCGCATATAGCGGAAGCTAGGTGGACACATCCGAGCAGCTGTAGTCGGAGTCAACCAATTTCTACACTAAATACACGTCAACAATATTTAAATGTAAGGAAGAACATACACATTCCCAAAAAGGAACCAGGAAGAACCATCGGTGATGGACGTACATCACCCAAACAATGGTTCCCGATAGTGGTTCCGAAATGGAATGTGGACTAACATAAAATAAATAAATGTAGAACTACATATGTTTATACAAAGGTGGCCACCAGGCACACAGTAAATCCAAAAGATCAAAAGTACAAAATGTCGGGCATCAATACCCAGGCTAAGGATAGAACTCGTCGCTGAACGTCTGTCTCCTCGTCCTTCCGCCGCCTCGGGATCCGGCCGATAATCCGGATCGCTCTCGAAAGACGGGAACCTCGCAACCTCGTAAAAAAAGATTTCAGAAAGCAGGGTGAGCTACATCCTAGCTCAGTAGAAGAATTTCAATTAATTTACATCTAAATTATTAAACATGATTGCAGAACATATCTTAGATCGACAAGTGAAACGAAACTGAACAGATATAGATTGATGCTCAAACATGCAGGAAATCAGAATGCATAACTGGCAAAAGTAAACTGAACTCCGGAATTAGCAAGATGCTGTGCTTATTAGATTTAAATGACTTAAATCATACATATCTCTAACTTAAGTAACTCCCGTGTATATATATCACGTGGTAGCCAGATTTGTGCCGATAGGAAACCCCAACCAATCGTCGTTCAATGAACAATTTTCAGGAATGCAATAATGCCCCACACATGGAGTGCATATTTTGCCGAGGATTTTCAAGCAACTGCACATTGTGCAAGAAACGGATATACCGCCGAGTCGGTGGGGATCGTCTGAATATTAAACCTCAAATCAAAT
The DNA here is from genome assembly GCA_021018995.1 of Chloranthus sessilifolius. Taxonomy (NCBI): domain Eukaryota; kingdom Viridiplantae; phylum Streptophyta; class Magnoliopsida; order Chloranthales; family Chloranthaceae; genus Chloranthus; species Chloranthus sessilifolius. The sequence goes on along the minus strand of CM037588.1, from coordinate 139,860,917 downwards.
ACATACTTATTACCTCATGAATCAGATTATCATAGCAGATTATCAGAGCAGATTATCAGAGCATATGCAAAGAAGCAGTATATCGAGATATACGGAATCGAGTTTAATGCATATGCGTGCATGCTTTCAAAATCGAGAGATAGAATACGATGTTAAGATATCATGCAATTAAATTTAGATACACTTTAAGTTGAATTTTCCCTACCTCGGATCGGTTTATCTTCTAAGCAAATCCAAAGCTTTTTCGACGTCGGTTTATCCTATACCATATGCACAAAGACATTAAGTGTTAGAATGTCGAGAACTACCAAGACAATATCCGGTGTCTACTTCATGAATTCAAGACAGTAAAGTAGGGTGAGTGATCGATCACCACCCATCAGAGATCGATCAGACCTTTGTAGATCGATCACCTTTTGTAGATCGATCAGGCCTTTGTAGATCGATCACCACCGGTGATCGATCACCACAAGAAGCTTCAAAACTCCTCTCGTCCACATAAATTTTATACAAATTGATCGATCACCACCTTGGTGATCGATCACCAACATTTTGTAGATCGATCACCACCTTGGTGATCGATCACGACTCATTGTAGATCGATCACCACCTTGGTGATCGATCACCACCTCGCCTCAACTTCTCAACTCTACATTTCCTATAAACTTATCTGATTGATCGATCACCAGCCCTTGGTGATCGATCCTAACTCAGAGATCGATCACCACCTTGGTGATCGATCACCCAACTGACAAAGTGTCATTAATGGAGTTCACCTTTCCTTCCATTTTGCTCTCTCTCCATTAATGGTTGTGCAATCACCATTAATACATCATAAACCTACCCTTTAAACTACTCATTTAACCTTATTTAACACACAACTCACCTTGTTCGTGGGTTTCTTGGGGTTCCGCAATGACCGAAAAGAGGGTTTCCAAAACCTAGATCTCGGAGCTCCTCTTCGATGCGGATTCGAGAAATTCCTCGGCTCTCAGTTCAACAGATCAGGGTCTCTCACAACAATCTCAAACCCTAGGTAACTCAAACCCTTAGGTCTAGCTCCTCTAGCTTAGAATCTCTCCTCTTCTCTCTTGCTAACCCTTCTTCTTCTCTCTCTCAATGATTTCTTTCACACTTCTTAGCATCAATCTCCAATCTATGGAGCACACAGGGCAAGGTGATGAAGGAGAAGAAGGAATGAAGTCTCTCTTCTCTTGTCTCCCCATCCTTCCTCTATAAGCTACTTCTCTCAAGCAAAATTTCTATTTTGCCCTTGGTGTCTATTCCGGTGTGAAGTATGAACACAGTTGCTTCTGCGCAACGTGTTCCATCTACCCTCTACGCGTCTCAGATCTAAACGAAATTTCACACGTGATCTCATCTCATCACGGTGCCACATTATTTAAATTAATATAACCTTAAAGTTTTTAAATTAACCTCGGTTTCCGCGCCGGGCACGCGGATCAAAGCAGTCAGGCACGTGTTCTAATTTTCGGGGTCGTTACATTATCCCCCCCTTAGGAATTTTCGTCCTCGAAAATGTCTAAGAGGCGTACGTAGGGATTTTGTAGTTTTAAGACTCACATGCTAAACTAATACAGGAAATTGATCTAAGTGTCATGCATGGTAACTAAAAGATTTACGGAGTTTATATATTGCAGGCAGAATAATTAAAGTATGAACAGAATATATGCAATATGCAACGAAATATAACTAGAGAGATCGTGTACATATAAATGGCTAATAAGCAATAGTAGTTCCGTAATACTGCGGGAGCATCGGATGGGCAGCGTGATCGCGTCGATCTGGGACCCGGCGGTGAATGATAGTCGCGTGGATCCACCTTGCAAAGGCGGCGCGAGCATGCATCGTGGACGTGTGGCATAGAGGTGCCGCATGACTAGCCCATGCATCCCCGCCTGATAGTCCAGACGACCATGCATCTGTCCCTGGGACGCCTCACCGCGATCCAGGCTCACGTGGATGCGGCGATTGCTCTCACCAACTCGCTAAGCATCGCAGTTGACGCGTGTCGGAGGAAGACGGTGGGGAGGGGCAAGCGTGACGATCGACGGGGGTGGAGCAGGGCTGGTGGACAGATGGCTCGGGCCGTGGTAGGTCTCTGTGGTGTCTCGCCCTCGTGGTCGCGGCACATCGTGGGATCAACTGCTCATAAAGAGGGTGAACCTCCCTCGGGGGGACGGCTCGCCGCCTCTTCCTCCTCGGGAAGACGCAACCAACAAGTTGTAGCTCTTTGTCCAGTCTTTCAGGTGAAAGACCCTAGTGTTGTTTTCCAAACGGGGCTCGTGAGGAGCCAAGACGTAGGCCTCGCGTAGGGCAGCATACTGCTCTACGAGCTTGGTGACGAGGCGTGCATAGGGGATCTGTTTCTTCGCTCCAGATCGCCCCTTCGCAGACATCAGGTCATTGGCATTTATGATGCCATCAATGACCAGATCTGCCATAGAGAACCAGCGGTTCTCATAGGCGGAGAATAGTGCCTGTTGCACTACCCCGGTCCGTGAGGACTTGTGCAGGAAAGGGTTGAGGGCACACTTGATGTAGGTATCAAGCATCCACAACCGATCAGGTAGTTGGGCCCTAGAAATGGCTTGGCCCCTACCGTGTTGGCCTTGGGTCATCTTGGTGACCACATCGGCATAGGGTACCTCCTTGACGTAAGGAGGCTCGAGGCCACTGGTCTCAATGCGCGACGGGCATTGAAGTGCCGCGACGTGGAAATGGTTGAATTTATATTCAAGGCCATCGATGGTTGTGACGAGTCGATGGCGACTATCACCCCATTTGAGGTTTTGAAAGAAAAGCCGCACGATACGTGGGCAGTAATGGTCATGGAAGGGCGCGAGTAAGGGTTTAAGCCCTAGCTTTTGTATGTAACCCTTGGCCCAAGCCATTTCGGGTCGGTCCTCATATAGTGAGGACACAAAAACGTATTCCGGCAGGAAGGTTTTGGAAGCCCACCGGGGGTTGGGGATTTCACGCTCAATAGTGAGCGGTGGGGATGCGAGAACGGGCGGGGGAGAGGTCGAAGCCGGTGCCATGGGTGGCACGGACGGCGGGGGATTTGGAATAGAAGGCGGTACCGGAGTACGAGCCCGGGATGTGGGTACCTTACGCGAAGGATTCTTCGTGCGTGGTCCCATGGTCTAGATTTGGGCGAAATGCAAGAAAAAGGAATCGAAAGTTAAGGAAACGGAAGATTTACCGGTGAATGTGGCGACGCACACTCAAATCGCGCCGGAGAACGAACGAAATAGCCGGAGAACGAACGAAAATGGTTGAGGAAGGCCGAAAATCGAAAACCCCTTTGGTCTCTTGCGGTTAGAATGTTGCAAATGACCCCTCGGGTTCCCCCCTCTTTTATAACTCAACGTCCATTGGTGATCGATCACGGCCTCTTGGTGATCGATCACCAAGGAATCTTTAAGTTCCAACCCGATTCATTGATCGATCACCAAGCTGGTGTAGATCGATCACGGGTCCCTTGTAGATCGATCACCAACTGGTGTAGATCGATCACGGGTGCCAGTAACACTGCATTTCATCTGGTCAATCTCCTTAATTTGATGGTCCGGATTTTAAAACTACTAATTCATACACGCCACATAGAGTATTCCAAAAGATAAATTCGTCAAGCATATGCTCACACCAATTTATAATTATGGCAATTCGGGATGAAAACGAGACTTACCTTTTCATCGGTGAGCAGATCACGGATCTGTTCACGGATTTGATTACTCTCTCCCAAGTAGCCCGTCAGAATGATTCCTCCACTTCACTAGTCACAGTGGAATTAATTTGGTCGATAGGACTTGATGTCGACGATCCAAAATAGCGATCGGTTCCTCAATCGTCGTCATATCCTCCTGAAGCTCTATCGGTTGGAAATCCAAGACGTGAGGCGGATCGCGTACGTAATGGCGCAGCATGGATACGTGGAATCGTTATGCATGCTTGCTAAGCTATGATGGTAAAGCGATCCGATATGCTACCTCGCCAACCCGTCCAAGTACTTCAAATGGTCAATGTCTGAGGACTTAGCTTCCGCTTCCCCAAAGCATGGCGCGCCCTTGATTGGCGAAATTTTCACAAACACCTTGTCTCCAACACGAAAACAAGGGTCAATTCCTTTGTAGTTTAATTTTAACCATGGTCATATCATTAATGTAATTGATTATACGAAATTCCACTTGTGTTCGGTGAAGATCGGCATAGCTCTTTTGGCGACTTTGGGCCATCTTCAACCTATCACGTATTACTCTTCTTGTTTAGTGGTACTATCTATCATTTACGGTCCCAAGACAAGCTTCTCGCCGATTTCTTCCCGATTCAATGGAGATTTGCATCGGCGTCCATATAAGGCTTCATAAGGTGCCATCCCAATGCTCGTGATAGTCAAGTTATTATTGCGAACTCGATTAGAGGTAAGTGTTGATCCCATGAGCCATGAAAGTCTAACATACATGCTCGCAACATATCCTCTATTATCCGGTTCACTCTCTCGCGCCCATCTCGAGGATGAAAGCCGAAATGAACTCCAATTTGTACCCATGCCTTCTTGGAACCGTCGCCAAAATCACGGCGTATCTGAGAGGATCTCTATCACACACGATCTTGTGCGTGTATTCCATGTAATCGAACTATTTCGTTCAAATATAACTCGGCTAGTTTATTGGTCATGTGATTGTAGTCCGATCTGATGAGAAAAGTGCGGATTCGTCAAGCGATCAACAATAACCCAAATTGCATTGTTCTTTCTCGGTGTACTCGGTAATCCTAAAATAAAGTCCATCGAGATGGCTTCCCATTTCCACTCTGCACTTGGCAAGGGTTGTAATAAACTCTTTGAGTTCCGATGGTCTACTTTCACCTGTGCGGACCAAACACCGAGAAATATACTCATACATCCTTCTTTAATCCTCTCCACCAAAAACTTCGTTTGAGATCTTGGTACATCTTGGTGCTACCCGGATGTATAGCATACGTAGATTTGTGCGCTTCTTCCAAAATTGTGTCTTTTAGATCTTTGGTATCCGGTATGCACGTCCGATCTCGAAATAGCAAGGTGCCATCATCCTTAATAGAAAAATCAGGCCTTATCCCATTGATCACATCTCTTCTAATTGTCATAAGCTCGTCATCGACCATTTGGAGCTTACGTATATTATCAAACAATGTGGGCCGTATCACAATGGTGGCCATCAAAGAACCTGAACCCTTAACATCAATCAACGTATCACATAAGGCCAGGTCTTCCAGTAAATGCCACCTTTGCACTCTGGTGATCAAATGTGCCAACTGAGCTGAAGACTTCCTGCTCAAAGCATCCGCCACCACATTGGCTTTTCCAGGGTGATACTGGATGGAACAATCGTAGTCTTTTAAGAACTCCATCCACCTGCGCTGTCGCATGTTCAAGTCCTTTTGTGTAAACAAGTACTTTAGGCTTTTGTGGTCAGTGTAGATGTCAAATGTCTCACCGTATAAGTAGTGCCTCCAAATTTTCAGAGCAAAGATCACCGCTGCTAACTCCAAGTCATGAGTCGGGTAGTTCTTCTCATGTTCCTTCAGTTGTCTAGAGCCATATGCGATAACCTTTTTATGCTGATTGAGGACACAACCTAACCCACTATATGATGCGTCACTATAGATAGCAAAGCCTCCTCTGCCAGAAGGTATAGCTAGCACTGGGGCTGTAGTTAGACGCGTCTTTAATTCTGAAACTCTTCTCGCATTGTTCGTCAATCAAACTTAGCGTTTTTCTTTGTGAGCTGAGTGAGTGGACTCGATAGCTTAGAGAATCCTTCTACAAACCGCCTGTAGTACCCTGCCAAACCAAGAAAACTACGAACTTCTGTCACTGTCTTAGGCTGTTCCCAATTCACAACTGCCTCGATCTTTGTTGGATCTACCGTTATACCTTTTATGAGACGATATGGCCTAAGAAACTCACTTGGTTCAACCAAAACTCACACTTTCCGAGCTTTGCGTACAATTTGTGTTCTCTAAGGGTCCGCAAAACCACATGTAGATGTTCTTCGTGCTCCTCCTTTGTCTTGGAATAGACAAGAATGTCGTCTACGAAAACAACCACCGACTTGTCCAAGTGTGGTTTAAATATACGGATTCATCGTGTCCATAAATGATGCGGTGCGTTCGTCAATCCAAATGGCATAACTAAGAACTCATAGTGCCCATATCTAGTTACGACGTCTTCTCCACATCTTGACCTTGACCCGTAATTGATGGTAACTTTGATCTCAAGTCAATCTTCGTAAGAACCTCGCTCCTTGCAATTGATCAAATAGATCATCGATCCTAGAAGCGGTAACGATTCTTAATCGTCACTTATTCAATCGCCGATAATCAATGCATAAGCGCATTGAACCGTCTTTCTTTCCGACAAACAACAGGTGCTCCCCAAGGAGACACACTTGGCGGATAAATCCTTTGTCAAGCCTCACGAAGTTGCTCTCTCAACTGTTGCAGTTCTGTTGGAGCCATCCTATACGGTGCCTTAGAATCTTGGTTAGGTGTCGAGTCAAATTGATTGCAAACTCAACCTCTCTAATCGGTGGTAATCTGCAATTCTTCGAAAATACATCGGAATACTCACACACGACGTGAATATCGGATAGCACATTGGTTTCTTCCCGTTGTTCTTGTAGAAAAGCCAGATATCCGCTGCATCCATTCTTCATCATCTTTTCCACTCAATCATGGATATCAACGGAGCCACCTTAGATTTCTCTCCAAGGAATCTAAATGACCGCCGCTAGGTGGACGAAAACCACTATCTTCCAAGGCAATCCACACTTGCGCTATGCGATAGCCAATTCCCATAATGACATCAAATCCTTTCATATCCAATGTAATCAAAGTGTTCTTCCACCGCCACTATCATCGACTTGCACACGGTGAGCTGCTTCACAAGATTACCTGTGGGAACCGACTAATCACAAAATAAAGTCTAACTGTTCTGGAGTGGCACCCAATTTCTTAGTAAATTGAGGTCGGATGAAAGAGTGCGTAGAGCCTGGATCTATCTAGGCTCGTGCTCTGTGAAAGCAAATGTCGCAACTCCTATACAATTTCATTCACCTATACGCCAATTTCAATGTTATCTCAACGCCTTAACTATGCATGCATACATATACTATTTACATCATAATTACTCAACAATTTCCATATTTTTCAAAATTCTTAATTCGTTATATCACTAAACCACATTCATTGAATCTCAAATCATACCTTGATGACATCGTCGATGTCGCATGGGTGGATTTGCATAAGCTCGACTCGTGGACTATTGGTCGAGATGATCTCGTGTTGATACCGATCATGTCCGCCCTTACTCTCCTCGTGGCAATTCCTAACCAAGTGGCCCATCTTGCCACACTGAAACATGCCCCAGATCTCTCCTACAATCCTCCGCCTTGTGTTGTTTCCCACACTTTGCACAAACCACTACCGGAGTAAAGGATGAGATCCTAGGTCACCGAGGCCCCGCTACCGTAAGATCCAAATGGGTCCGAATGATCTAGAAGAAGTAGGTGCCGCCGCCTCGGTAGGAACTAGGACCAAGATATCACCGAGAGTGTGTAGGGTATCTCGGAGGTCTAGCAAACCTAGCCCTCTTGTTTTGTTCCGTGTCCTGAGATTGCCCTTGAAATGGTCTCTCTCTCGTCTGCTTGTCCCTCCAAGAAAATTGTTTTTGGTTCTCCTCTTCAGCTATGAGAGCCTTGGCCATGACTCCCTCATACGTCTCCATTTCCCACATGGCGACGTCCTTTTGTAGATTCTGTCTAAGGCCAAGTTGAAACTTTCTGGCCCTCATCAATTCTGTGGCTACATGCTGAGGAGCAAACTCACAAATTCTGCTCCATAGTCTCTCACCGACATGGCGCTTGTCTCAATTCTATAAACTTCACTTCCCATGATGCCTCACAATTTTCGGAAGTATTTGTGGTAAAACACCTCCGTGAACTCCTCCCATGTCCAAGGAGTGTGAGGGAATTCTCTTTGTCGATTTTGTGACACCGACTTCCACCATGGTCCGGCGTCACCATCAAGTTTGAAAGTGGCCCAACGCACTTTCTCCTCATCACTACATTGTAGCACCTCGAAGAGCTTTTCCATCTCTTCAATCCATCCTTCCGCTTCAATGGGATCCGTTTGACCCGAGAAGTTAGGAGGTCTCATTCTCCTAAACTCCGCAAACCCACTAGGCTGATGGGGTGGTCTAGCTGCCTGTTGAGCCAACGCAGCTGTTTGTTGAGCGACGTTGGTAGCTAATGCTTCCAACACCTGCTCCATCCTCTCCTCATTTCTTCTTCTTCCTCCTCTTGGTCCCACCGGAACCACATTTGGTTGGGGAGAAACTCTAAGCCCATGACGTGACCTCGGCACATCCCTCGGGGAATCTCTCTACTGTCTGCTCTACCTCCACTATGCCCTCCTCGAACTTAGGGCCCATCGGTCTCATTGTAAAAACAACAACATTGATCAAGACATAGATTGTGAAAACAATTTTCTAAACCCGAATTTCAAATCTCCAGAAATCCGTAACTGCGTTAGGATCATACTGGATGATCCCGGATCGATCACACGTGTCCGCTGCACATAGCGGCTAGGTGGACACATCCGGCAAAGCATGTAGTGAGTCAACCAATTTCTACACTAAATACACGTCAACAATATTTAAATGTAAGGAAGAACATACACATTCCCAAAAAGGAACCAGGAAGAACCATCGGTGATGGGCGTACATCAGCCAAACAATGGTTCCCGATAGTGGTTCCGAAATGGAATGTGGACTAACATAAAATAAATAAATGTAGAACTACATATGTTTATACAAAGGTGGCCACCAGGCACACAGTAAATCCAAAAGATCAAAAGTACAATGCCAAAGCTTAAGGATAGAACTCGTCACTTTGATCAACGTCTCCTCGTCTCCGCCTTCGCCTCGATCCGGCCGATAATCCGGATCGCTCAAGATCTGGACCGCCTCGTAACCTAAAAGATTTCAGAAAGCAGGGTGAGCTACATCCTAGCTCAGTAGAAGAATTTCAATTAATTTACATCTAAATTATTAAACATGATTACAGAACATATCTTAGATCGACAAGTGAAACGAAACTGAACAGATATAGATTGATGCTCAAACATGCAGGAAATCAGAATGCATAATCGCAAAAGTAAATCAACTCCTAATTAGCAAGATGTCAGTGCTTATTAGATTTAAATGACTTAAATCATACATATCTCTAACTTAAGTAACTCCGTGTATATATATATCACGTGGTAGTTGCCGATAGGAAACCCCAACCAATCGTCGTTCAATGAACAATTTTCAGAATGCAATAATGCCCCACACATGGAGTGCATATTTTGAGGATTTTCAAGCAAGCGCACATTGTGCAAGAACGGATATACCGCCCGAGTCGGTGGGGGATCGTCGAATATTAAACCTCAAATCAAATACATACTTATTACCTGATTATCATAGCAGATTATCGGAAGCTGATTATCGAGCATATGCAAAGAAATGCAAAAGCAGATATCGTAATACGAATCGTAGTTTAATGCATATGCATGCTTCAAAAATCGAGATAGAATACGATGTTAAGATATCATGCAATTAAATTTAGATACACTTTAAGTTGAATTTTCCCTACCTCGAGATCGGTTTATCTTCTAAGCAAATCCAAAGCTTTTTCGACGTGTCGGGGTTTATCCTATACCATATGCACAAAGACATTAAGTGTTAGGAATGTGGAGAACTACCCAAGGCACATATCCGGTGTCTACTTCATGAATTCAAGGCAAAAGCGGGGGTGAGTGATCGATCACCACCCAATCGTAGATCGATCACCCTTTGTAGATCGATCACCGCCTTTGTAGATCGATCACACCTTTGTAGATCGATCACAGTTTTTGTAGATCGATCACCACTGGTGATCGATCACCACATAAGCTTCAAAACTCCTCTCTCATGTCCACATAAATTTTATACAAATTGATCGATCACCACCTTGGAGATCGACCGCCAACACCTTTGTAGATCGATCACCACCTTGGTGATCGATCACCAGACCCATTGTAGATCCATCACCACCTTGGTTAACGATCACCACCTCGGGGCTCAACTTCTCAACTCTGTTCCTATAAACTTATCTGATTGATCGATCACAGCCCTTGGTGATCGATCACCAACCCACTGTAGATCGATCACCACCTTGGTGATCGATCACCAATGACAGCAAAGCTGTCATTAATGGAGTTCACCTTTCCTTCCATTTTTGCTCTCTCTCCATTAATGGTTGTGCAATCACCATTAATACATCATAAACCTACCCTTTAAACTACTCATTTAACCTTATTTAACACACACAACTCACCTTGTTCGTGGGTTTCTTCGGGTCCTCGCAATGACCAAAAGAGGGTTTCCAAAACCTAGATCTGAGCTCCTCTTCGATGCGGATTCAGCGAGAAATTCCTCGGCTCTGGTTCAACAGATCAGGGTCTCTCACAACAATCTCAAACCCTAGGTAACTCAAACCCTTAGGTCTAGCTCCTCTAGCTTAGAATCTCTCCTCTTCTCTCTTGCTAACCCTTCTTCTTCTCTCTCTCAATGATTTCTTTCACACTTCTTAGCATCAATCTCCAATCTATGGAGCACACAGGGCAAGGTGATGAAGGAGAAGAAGGAATGAAGTCTCTCTTCTCTTGTCTCCCCATCCTTCCTCTATAAGCTACTTCTCTCAAGCAAAATTTCTATTTTGCCCTTGGTGTCTATTCCTGTGAAGTATGAACAGCTTCGTAACGTGTTCCTCTACCCTCTACGCGTCTCAGATCTAAACGAAATTTCACACGTGATCTCATCTCATCACGGTGCCACATTATTTAAATTAATATAACCTTAAAGTTTTTAAATTAACCTCGGTTTCCGCGCCGGGCACGCGGATCAAAGCAGTCAGGCACGTGTTCTAATTTTCGGGGTCGTTACATTATCCCCCCCTTAGGAATTTTCGTCCTAAAATGTCTAAGAGGCGTACGTAGGGATTTTGTAGTTTTAAGACTCACATGCTAAACTAATACAGGAAATTGATCTAAGTGTCATGCATGGTAACTAAAAGATTTACGAAGTTTATATATTGCAGGCAGAATAATTAAAGTATGAACAGAATATATGCAATATGCAACGAAATATAACTAGAGAGATACGTGTACATATAAATGGCTAATAAGCAATAGTAGTTCTGCAATACTGCGGAGCATCGGATGGGCCGGCGTGATCAGCGCCGGTTCATTGGGACGCACTGCCGTGGTGAATGATAGTCGCGTGGATCCACCCTATGCAGGCGGGCGTGCGCGAGCATCGGCGTGGACGTCGTGGCATAGAGGTGCTGCATGACTAGCTCATGCATACCCGCGTGATAGTCCAGACGACGATGCATCTGTCTCTGGAACGCCTCAACGTCATCCAGTCTCACGTGGATGCGGCGATTGCTTTCCACCAACTCGCGGCATCGCAGGACGCTGCCGGAGGAAGACGGTGGGGAGGGGCGCGTGACGAATCGATCGGGCGGGGTGGAACAGGGCTGGCCTGACAGATGGCTCGCCGGGGTGGTAGGTCTGTGGTGTCTCGCCCTCGTGGTCGCGGCACATCGTGGATCAACCGTCACACAAGAGGGATCGAACCTCGGCTACGTAGGGGGACGGCTCACCGCCCTCTTCCTCCTCGTGAAGACGCTTAACCAACAAGTTGTAGCTCTTTGTCCAGCCTTACAGGTGAAAGACCCTAGTGTTGTTTGCCAAACGGGGCTCGTGAGGAGCCAAGACGAGGCCTCGTGAGGGCGATATCGCTCTACGAGCCAGGACGAGGCGTGCATAGGGATCTGCTTCTTCGCTCCAGATCGCTTCTTCCAGACATCGTCATTGGCATTTATGATGCCATCAATGACCAGATTCGCCATAGAGAACCAGTTCTCATAGGCGGAGAATAGTGCCTTGCACTACCCGGTCCGTGAGGACTTCATGCAGAAAGGGTTGAGGGCACACTTGATGTAGGTATCAAGCATCCACAACCGATCGTAGTTGGGCCCTAGAAATGGCTTGGCCCCTCACCGTGTTGGCCTTGGGTCATCTTGGTGACCACATCGGCATAGGGTACCTCCTTGACGTAAGGAGGCTCGAGGCCATCGGTCTCAATGTACGCCGGACGGCATTGAAGTGCCGCCATGACGTGGAAATGGTTGAATTTATATTCAAGGCCATCGATGGTTGTGACGAGTCGATGGCACTATCACCCCATTTGAGGTTTTGAAAGAAAAGCCGCGAATGGTCATGGAAGGGCGCGAGTAAGGGTTTAAGCCCTAGCTTTTGTATGTAACCCTTGGCCCAAGCCATTTCGGTCGGTCCTCATATAGTGAGGACACAAAACGTATTCTAGGAAGGTTTTGGAAGCCCACCAGCGTTAGATTTCACGCTCAATAGTGAGCGATGCGGATGCGAACGGGCGGGTAGAGGTCGGTGCCATGGGTGGCACGGACGGCGTGATTTGGAATAGAAGGCGCGAGTACGAGCTCGGATGTGGGTACCTTCGTAAGGATTCTTCGTGCGTGGTCCCATGGTCTAGATTTGGGCGAAATGCAAGAAAAAGGAATCGAAAGTTAAGGAAACGGAAGATTTACCGGTGAATGTGGCGACGCACACTCAAATCGCGCCGGAGAACGAACGAAATAGCCGGAGAATCTAAACGAAATGGTTGAGGAAGGCAAAATCGAAAACCCCTTTGGTCTCTTGCGGTTAGAATGTTGCAAATGACCCTCGTTCCCCTCTTTTATAACTCAACGTCCATTGGTGATCGATCACGGCCTCTTGGTGATCGATCACCAAGGAATCTTTAAGTTCCAACCCGATTCATTGATCGATCACCAAGCTGGTGTAGATCGATCACGGGTCCCTTGTAGATCGATCACCAACTGGTGTAGATCGATCACGGGTGCCAACACTGCATTTCATCTGGTCAATCTCCTTAATTTGATGGTCCGGATTTTAAAACTACTAATTCATACACGCCACATAGAGTATTCCAAAAGATAAATTCGTCAAGCATATGCTCACACCAATTTATAATTATGGCAACGAATTCCAGGATGAAGTACTGAGACTTACCTTTTTCATCAGGTGAACAGATGCGGATACTGTTCACGGATTTCGGTTGCTCTCTCCCAAGTAGCTTCGGCGTCCGAATGATTCCTCCACTTCACTAGTACCAGTGGAATTAATTTGGTCCGTAGGACTTGATGTCGACGATCCAAAATAGCGATCGGTTCCTCAATCGTCGCCATATCCTCCTGAAGCTCTATCGGTTGGAAATCCAAGACGTGAGTCGGATCGCGTACGTAATGGCGCAGCATGGATACGTGGAATACGTTATGCATGCTTGCTAACTGCGGTGGTAAGGCGATCCGATATGCTACTTCGCCAACCCGTCCAAGTACTTCAAATGGTCCAATGTACCGAGGACTTAGCTTCCCGCGCTTCCCAAAACGCATGACGCCCTTGATTGGCGAAATTTTCACAAACACCTTGTCTCCAACCTGAAAACAAGGGTCAATTCCTTTGTAGTTTAATTTTAACCATGGTCATATCATTAATGTAATTGATTATACCTGAAATTCCACTTGTGTTCGGTGAAGATCGGCATAGCTCTTTTGGCGACTTTGGGCCATCTTCAACCTATCACGTATTACTCTTACTGTTTTAGTGGTACTATCTACCATTTCTGGTCCCAAGACAAGCTTCTCACGATTTCTTCCCAGCTTCAATGGAGATTTGCATCGACGTCCATATAAGGCTTCATAAGGTGCCATCCCAATGCTCCGATCGATAGTCATTATTATCGCTAACTCGATGAGAGCTAAGTGCTGATCCCATGGGCCATGAAAGTCTAACATACATGCTCGCAACACATCCTCTATTATCTGGTTCACTCGCTCAGTCTCCCCATGTGTCTGAGGATGAAACGCTGAGCTGAACTCCAATTTCGTACTCCATGCCTTCTTGGAACCGCGCCAAAATCGCGACGATACAGAGGATCTCTATCACACACGATAATCGACAGTGTATTCCATGTAATCGAACTATTTCGCTCAAATATAACTCGCTAGTTTATTGGTCGTGATTGTAGTCCGACACGGTAGAAAAGTGTCGGATTTCACAAACGATCAACAATAACCCAAATTGCATTGTTCTTTCTCGGTACTCGGTAATCCTAAAATAAAGTCCATCGAGATGGCTTCCCATTTCCACTCTGGTACTGGCAAGGGTTGTAATAAACCTGCTGGGTTCCGATGGTCTACTTTCACCTGCTGGCAGACCAAACACCGAGAAATATACTCCGCCACATCCTTCTTTAATCCTCTCCACCAAAAACTTCGCTTTGAGATCTTGGTACATCTTGGTGCTACCCGGATGTATAGCATACGAGATTTGTGCGCTTCTTCCAAAATTGTGTCTTTTAGATCTTTGGTATCCCAGATGCACGTCCGATCTCGAAATAGCAAGGTGCCATCATCCTTAATAGAAAAATCGGGCCTTATCCCATTGATCACATCTCTTCTAATTGTCATAAGCTCGCCATCGACCATTTGGAGCTTACGATATTATCAAACAATGTGGGCCGATTACACAATGGTGGCCATCAAAGAACTGAACCCTTAACATCAATCAACGTATCACATAAGGCCGGTCTTCCAAGAATGCCACCTTTGCACTCTGGTGATCAAATGTGCCAACCGAGTCAAGACTTCGCCAAAGCATCCGCCACCACATTGGCTTTTCCGTGGTGATCCGGATGGAACAATCGTAGTCTTTAAGAACTCCATCCACTGTGTCGCATGTTCAAGTCCTTTGTGTAAACAAGTACTTTAGGCTTTTGTGGTCTGTAGATGTCAAATGTCTCACCGTATAAGTAGTGCCTCCAAATTTTCGGAGCAAAGATCACCGCTAACTCCAAGTCATGAGTCGGGTAGTTCTTCTCATGTTCCTTCAGTTGTCTAGAGCCATATGCGATAACCTTTTTATGCTGATTGAGGACACAACCTAACCCACTATATGATGCGTCACTATAGATAGCAAAGCCTCCTCTGCCAGAAGGTATAGCTAGCACTGGGGCTGTAGTTAGACGCCTCTTTAATTCCTGGAAACTCTTCTCGCATTGTTCCGTCCAATCAAACTTAGCGTTTTTCTTTGTGAGCTGAGTGAGTGGACTCGATAGCTTAGAGAATCCTTCTACAAACCGCTCAGTACTGCCAAACCAAGAAAACTACGAACTTCACATCGTAGTCTGTTCCCAATTGACAACCGCCTCGATCTTTGTTGGATCTACCGTTATACCTTTTGCGGAGACGATATGGCCTAAGAAACTCACTTGGTTCAACCAAAACTCACACTTTCCGAGCTTTGCGTACAATTTGTGTTCTCTAAGGGTCCGCAAAACCACATGTAGATGTTCTTCGTGCTCCTCCTTTGTCTTGGAATAGACAAGAATGTCGTCTACGAAAACAACCACCGACTTGTCCAAGTGTGGTTTAAATATACGGTTCATCAGGTCCATAAATGATGCGGGTGCGTTCGTCAATCCAAATGGCATAACTAAGAACTCATAGTGCCCATATCTAGTTCTGAACGCCGTCTTCTCCACATCTTCAGCCTTGACCCGTAATTGATGGTAACCTGATCTCAAGTCAATCTTCAGAAGAACCTCGCTCCTTACAATTGATCAAATAGATCATCGATCCTAGGAAGCGGGTAACGATTCTTAATCGTCAGCTTATTCAACTGCCGATAATCAATGCATAAGCGCATTGAACCGTCTTTCTTTCTGACAAACAACACCGGTGCTCCCCAAGGAGACACACTTGGCCGGATAAATCCTTTGTCAAGCAGTTCCTGAAGTTGCTCTTTCAACTCTTGCAATTCTGTTGGAGCCATCCTATACGGAGCCTTAGATACTGGTTCGGTGCCTGGAGTCAAATTGATTGCAAACTCAACCTCTCTAACTGGTGGTAATCCAGGCAATTCTTCCGGAAATACATCGGAATACTCACACACGACGTGAATATCGGATAGCACATTTGTTTCTTCCCGTTGTTCTTGTAGAAAAGCCACATATCCGCTGCATCCATTCTTCATCATCTTTTCCGCCTGAATCGCGGATATCAACGGAGCCACCTTAGATTTCTCTCCAAGGAATCTAAATGACCGTCGCTTAGGTGGACGAAAAACCACTATCTTCCGAAGGCAATCCACACTTGCGCGGTATGCGGATAGCCAGTCCATTCCCATAATGACATCAAATCCTTTCATATCCAATGAATCAACCGCGGTGTTTCGTGTTCTTCCACCGCCACTATCATCGACTTGCACACGGTGGCAGCGTTCACAGATACCGTGGAACCGACCGTCAAAATAAAGTCTAACTGATTGGGTGGCACCCAATTTCTTAGTAAATTGAGGTCGGATGAAAGAGTGCGAGAGCTGGATCTATCAAGGCTCGTGCTCTGTGAAAGCAAATGTCGCAACTCCTATACAATTTCAGTTCACCTATACGCCAATTTCAATGTTATCTCAACGTCTTAACTATGCATGCATACATATACTATTTACATCATAATTACTCAACAATTTCCATATTTTTCAAAATTCTTAATTCGTTATATCACTAAACCACATTCCATGAATCTCAAATCATACCTTGATGACATCGTCGATGTCGAGCATCGTCATGATGACGCATAAGCTCGACCGTGGACTATTGGTCGAGATGATCTCTGTGTTGATACCGATCATGTCCGCTCCTTACTCTCCTCAGGGCAATTCCTAACCAAGTGGCCCATCTTGCCACACCTGAAACATGCCCCGGTATCTCTCCTACAATCCTCCGTCTTGTGTTGTTTCCCACACTTTGCACAAACCACGGCCGGAGTAAAGGATGAGATCCTTGAAGGTCCCTGTGTCACTGAGGCCCCGCTACCAGAAGATCCAGCTGGTCTGAATGATCTAGAAGAAGTAGGTGCTGCCGCCCTCTGGTAGGAACTAGGACCCGAAGATATCGCCGGTCGAGAGTGTGTAGGGTATCTCGGAGGTCTAGCAAACCTAGCCCTCTTGTTTTGTTCCGTGTCCTGAGATTGCCCTTGAAATGGTCTCTCTCTCGTCTGCTTGTCCCTCCAAGAAAATTGTTTTTGGTTCTCCTCTTCAGCTATGAGAGCCTTGGCCATGACTCCCTCATACGTCTCCATTTCCCACATGGCGACGTCCTTTTGTAGATTCTGTCTAAGGCCAAGTTGAAACTTTCTGGCCCTCATCAATTCTGTGGCTACATGCTGAGGAGCAAACCTAGCCAACCTGTCAAATTCTGCTCCATAGTCTCTCACCGACATGGCGCCTTGTCTCAATTCTATAAACTTCACTTCCCACTGATGCCTCACAATTTTCGGGAAGTATTTGTGGTAAAACACCTCCGTGAACTCCTCCCATGTCCAAGGAGTGTGAGGGAATTCTCTTTGTCGATTTTGTGACACCGACTTCCACCATGGTCCGGCGTCACCATCAAGTTTGAAAGTGGCCCAACGCACTTTCTCCTCATCACTACATTGTAGCACCTCGAAGAGCTTTTCCATCTCTTCAATCCATCCTTCCGCTTCAATGGGATCCGTTTGACCCGAGAAGTTAGGAGGTCTCATTCTCCTAAACTCCGCAAAACCCACTAGGGTCGATGGGTGGTCTAGTGCCTGCTGAGCCAACGCAATTGCTTTGTTGAGCGACGCTTGGTAGCTAATGCTTCCAACACCGCTCCATCCTCTCCTCATTTCTTCTTCTTCCTCCTCTTGGTCCCACCGAACCACATTTGGTTATGGGAGAAACTCTAAGCCCGCGACGTGACCTCCGCACATCCTCGTGAATCTCTCCTCTGCTCTACCTCCACTATGCCCTCCTCGAACTTAGGGCCCATACCGGTCTCATCATTGTAAAACAACAACATTGATCAAGACATAGATTGTGAAAACAATCCTTTCTAAACCCGTAGTTCAACCTATCCTAGGCTCGATACCATCGTAATGCCCGAATTTCCGTCTCAATCCGTAACTGCCGTTAGGATCATACTGGATGATCCGGATCGATCACACGTGTCACAAGATATAGCGAAGCTAGGTGGACACATCCGAGCAAATGTAGTCGAGTCAACCAATTTCTACACTAAATACACGCCAACAATATTTAAATGTAAGGAAGAACATACACATTCCCAAAAGGAACCGAAGAACCATCGGTGATGGACGGACATCACCCAAACAATGGTTCCCGATAGTGGTTCCGAAATGGAATGTGGACTAACATAAAATAAATAAATGTAGAACTACATATGTTTATACAAAGGTGGCCACCAGGCACACAGTAAATCCAAAAGATCAAAAGTACAAAATGTCGGGCATCAATACCCAGGCTAAGGATAGAACTCTCGTCTTTGAACGTCCGTCTCTCGTCCTCCTCGGCCTCGGGATCCGGCTGATAATCCGGATCGCTCTCAGTACCGGGCACTGCAGCCTCAGAACCTAAAAGATTTCAGAAAGCAGGGTGAGCTACATCCTAGCTCAGTAGAAGAATTTCAATTAATTTACATCTAAATTATTAAACATGATTGCAGAACATATCTTAGATCGACAAGTGAAACGAAACTGAACAGATATAGATTGATGCTCAAACATGCAGGAAATCAGAATGCATAACTGGCAAAAGTAAACTGAACTCCGGAATTAGCAAGATGCTGTGCTTATTAGATTTAAATGACTTAAATCATACATATCTCTAACTTAAGTAACTCCCGTGTATATATATCACGTGGTAGCCAGATTTGTGCCGATAGGAACCCCAACCAATCGTCGTTCAATGAACAATTTTCAGGAATGCAATAATGCCCCACACATGGAGTGCATATTTTGCCGAGGATTTTCAAGCAACTGCACATTGTGCAAGAAACGGATATACCGCCGAGTCGGTGGGGATCGTCACGAATATTAAACCTCAAATCAAATACATACTTATTACCTCATGAATCAGATTATCAGAGCAGATTATCAGAGCAGATTATCAGAGCATATGCAAAGAACAGAAACAGATATCAGAATACGGGAATCAGAGTTTAATGCATATGCAGGCATGCTTTCGAAAATCAGAGATAGAATACGATGTTAAGATATCATGCAATTAAATTTAGATACACTTTAAGTTGAATTTTCCCTACCTCGCATCGCTTTATCTTCTAAGCAAATCCAAAGCTTTTTCGACGTGGTTTATCCTATACCATATGCACAAAGACATTAAGTGTTAGGAATGTCGAGAACTACCCGGCACAATATCCGGGGTGTCTACTTCATGAATTCAAGACAGGCAAAAGCAGGGGTGAGTGATCGATCACCACCCACTGTAGATCGATCACCAGCCTTTGTAGTTCGATCACCAGCCTTTGTAGATCGATCACCAGCTTTGTAGATCGATCACCACGTGATCGATCACCACGAAGCTTCAAAAACTCCTCTCTATCCACATAAATTTTATACAAATTGATCGATCACCACCTTGGTGATCGATCACTGCTTTTTGTAGATCGACCCCCACCTTGGTGATCGATCACCAGACTCATTGTAGATCGATCACCACCTTGGTGATCGATCCCCAACTCTCTGTTCCCTATAAACTTATACAGATTGATCGATCACCAGCCCTTGGTGATCGATCATAACTTAATAGATCGATCACCACCTTGGTGATCGATCACAATGATTCGTCATTAATGGAGTTCACCTTTCCTTCCATTTTTGCTCTCTCCATTAATGGTTGTGCAATCACCATTAATACATCATAAACCTACCCTTTAAACTACTCATTTAACCTTATTTAACACACACAACTCACCTTGTTCGTGGGTTTCTTGGGGTTCTGCAATGACCAAAAGAGGGTTTCCAAAACCTAGATCTGGAGCTCCTCTTCGATGCGGATTCTGAGAAATTCCTCGGCTCGGTTCAACAGATCGTGGTCTCTCACAACAATCTCAAACCCTAGGTAACTCAAACCCTTAGGTCTAGCTCCTAGCTTAGAATCTCTCCTCTTCTCTTGCTAACCCTTCTTCTTCTCTCTCTCAATGATTTCTTTCACACTTCTTAGCATCAATCTCCAATCTATGGAGCACACAGGGCAAGGTGATGAAGGAGAAGAAGGAATGAAGTCTCTCTTCTCTTGTCTCCCCATCCTTCCTCTATAAGCTACTTCTCTCAAGCAAAATTTCTATTTTGCCCTTGGTGTCTATTCCGGTGTGAAGTATGAACACAGTTGCTTCTGCGCAACGTGTTCCTCTACCCTCTACGCGTCTCAGATCTAAACGAAATTTCACACGTGATCTCATCTCATCACGGTGCCACATTATTTAAATTAATATAACCTTAAAGTTTTTAAATTAACCTCGGTTTCCGCGCCGGGCACGCGGATCAAAGCAGTCAGGCACGTGTTCTAATTTTCGGGGTCGTTACATTATCCCCCCCTTAGGAATTTTCGTCCTCGAAAATGTCTAAGAGGCGTACGTAGGGATTTTGTAGTTTTAAGACTCACATGCTAAACTAATACAGGAAATTGATCTAAGTGTCATGCATGGTAACTAAAAGATTTACGGAGTTTATATATTGCAGGCAGAATAATTAAAGTATGAGCGAGAATATATGCAATGTAGCGAAATATAACTAGAGATACGTGTACATATAAATGGCTAATAAGCTATAGTAGTCTGGTAATACCTGCGGGAGCATCGGATGGGCGGCGTGATCGGCGTCGATGCTGGCAGGGGCCATGCCGGCGGTGAATGATAGTCGCGTGGATCCACCCTGTGCAGGCGGGCGTGCGCGAGCATCGGCGTGGACGTCGTGGCATAGAGGTGCTGCATGACTAGCTCATGCATACCCCGTTGAGTCCGAACGGCGATGCATCACATCCTCTAGAGCGCCTCCGGCCATCCGGTCTCACGTGGATCGGCGGTTGCTCTCCACCAACTTCATGAACATCGCGGTGGCGTCGTCGGAGGAAGGCGGTGGGGAGGCGGTGCGTGTGGCCGTCGTGAGGTGGAGCGAGGGCTGGTCGGACGGATGGCTCTGGTGGGGTGGTAGGTCTGTGGTGTCTCGCCCCTCTGTGGTGGCAGGCACATCGGGGTGACGTCTGCCTCTGATGGGGTGAACCCTCGGCTCTGGAGGCTCGAGCGCCCTCTTCCTCCTCGGGAAGGCGGCAACCAACAAGTTGTAGCTCTTTGTCCGGTCTTTGGTGAAAGACCCTAGTGTTGTTTTCCAAGCGGGGCTCGTGAGGAGCCAAGGCGTGGGCCTCGCGTGGGGCGACATCTTGCTCTCTGAGCTTGGTGACGGCGTGCATAGGGGATCTGTTTCTTCGCTCCGAGATCGCCCTTGACTGTCGGTCATTGGCATTTATGATGCCATCAATGACCGAGATCTGCCATAGAGAACCAATGTTCTCATAGGCGGAGAATAGTGCCTGTTGCACTACCGGTCCGTGAGGACTTTGCGAGAAAGGGTTGAGGCACACTTGATGTAGGTATCAAGCATCCACAACCGATCAGGTAGTTGGGCCCTAGAAATGGCTTGGCCCCTACCGTGTTGGCCTTGGGTCATCTTGGTGACCACATCGGCATAGGGTACCTCCTTGTCGTAAGGAGGCTCGAGGCCACTGGTCTCAATGTCTGTGACGGGCATTGAAGTGCCGCCATGACGTGGAAATGGTTGAATTTATATTCAAGGCCATCGATGGTTGTGAGTCGATGGCGACTATCACCATTTGAGGTTTTGAAAGAAAAGCCGCTGTCGTGGCGATAATGGTCATGGAAGGGCGCGAGTAGGGGTTTAAGCCCTAGCTTTTGTATGTAACCCTTGGCCCAAGCCATTTCGGGTCGGTCCTCATATAGTGAGGACACAAAAACGTATTCCGGTAGGAAGGTTTTGGAAGCCCACCAGGCGTTGGGGATTTCACGCTCAATAGTGAGCGATGCGGATCTTGAGGCAGGCGGGGAGAGAGGTCGGCCGGTGCCATGGGTGGCTACGGCGGGGATTTGGAATAGAAGGCGATGACCGATCTGAGCCGGGATGTGGGTACCTTACGCCAAGGATTCTTCGTCGTGGTCCCATGGTCTAGATTTGGGTGAAATGCAAGAAAAGGAATCGAAAGTTAAGGAAAGCGGAAGATTTCTGGGTGAATGTGGCGGCCGACACTCAAATCATGGGAGAACGAAGCGAAATAGCCGAGAAGCGAGCGAAAATGGTTGAGGAAGGCCGAAAATCGAAAACCCCTTTGGTCTCTTGCGGTTAGAATGTTGCAAATGACCCCTCGGGTTCCCCCCTCTTTTATAACTCAACGTCCATTGGTGATCGATCACGGCCTCTTGGTGATCGATCACCAAGGAATCTTTAAGTTCCAACCCGATTCATTGATCGATCACCAAGCTGGTGTAGATCGATCACGGGTCCCTTGTAGATCGATCACCAACTGGTGTAGATCGATCACGGTGCCGATAATCGCATTTCATCTCGGTCAATCTCCTTAATTTGATGGGGATTTTAAAACTACTAATTCATACACGCCACATAGAGTATTCCAAAAGATAAATTAAATCAAGCATATGCTCACACCAATTTATAATTATGGCAACGAATTCCGGGATGAAATCGAGACTTACCTTTTCATCGGTGAGCGAGATCACGGATCTTTGTTCACGCAGTTTGTTTCTCTCTCCCAAGTAGCTTGGCGTAATGATTCCTCCACTTCACTAGTACCAGTGGAATTAATTTGGTCCGTAGGACTTGATGTCGACGATCCAAAATAGCGATCGGTTCCTCAATCGTCGTCATATCCTCCTGAAGCTCTATCGGTTGGAAATCCAAGACGTGAGTCGGATCGCGTACGTAATGGCGCAGCATGGATACGTGGAATACGTTATGCATGCTTGCTAAGCTATGATGGTAAGCGATCCGATATGCTACTTCGCCAACCCGTCAAGTACTTCAAATGGTCCAATGTCTGAGGACTTAGCTTCCCGCGCTTCCCAAAACGCATGACGCCCTTGATTGGCGAAATTTTCACAAACACCTTGTCTCCAACCTGAAAACAAGGGTCAATTCCTTTGTAGTTTAATTTTAACCATGGTCATATCATTAATGTAATTGATTATACCTGAAATTCCACTTGTGTTCGGTGAAGATCGGCATAGCTCTTTTGGCGACTTTGGGCCATCTTCAACCTATCACGTATTACTCTTACTGTTTTAGTGGTACTATCTATCATTTCTGGTCCCAAGACAAGCTTCTCGCCGATTTCTTCCCAGTTCAATGGAGATTTGCATCGACGTCCATATAAGGCTTCATAAGGTGCCATCCCAATGCTCGACTGATAGCTGTTATTATACGCGAACTCGATTAGAGGTAAGTGTTGATCCCATGAGCCATGAAAGTCTAACATACATGCTCGCAACATATCCTCTATTATCTGGTTCACTCTCTCAGTCTGCCCATCTGTCTGAGGATGAAACGCTGAGCTGAACTCCAATTTCGTACCCATGCCTTCTTGGAACCGTCGCCAAAACTGCGACGTATACAGAGGATCTCTATCACACACGATACTGACAGGTATTCCATGTAATCGAACTATTTCGTTCAAATATAACTCGGCTAGTTTATTGGCTGTGATTGTAGTCCGATACGGTAGAAAGTGTGCGGATTTCGTCAAACGATCAACAATAACCCAAATTGCATTGTTCTTTCTCAGTGTACTCGGTAATCCTAAAATAAAGTCCATCGAGATGGCTTCCCATTTCCACTCTGGTACTGGCAAGGGTTGTAATAAACCTGCTGGGTTCCGATGGTCTACTTTCACCTGCTGGCAGACCAAACACCGAGAAATATACTCCGCCACATCCTTCTTTAATCCTCTCCACCAAAAACTTCGTTTGAGATCTTGGTACATCTTGGTGCTACCCGGATGTATAGCATACGTAGATTTGTGCGCTTCTTCCAAAATTGTGTCTTTTAGATCTTTGGTATCCGGTATGCACGTCCGATCTCGAAATAGCAAGGTGCCATCATCCTTAATAGAAAAATCAGGCCTTATCCCATTGATCACATCTCTTCTAATTGTCATAAGCTCGTCATCGACCATTTGGAGCTTACGTATATTATCAAACAATGTGGGCCGTATCACAATGGTGGCCATCAAAGAACCTGAACCCTTAACATCAATCAACGTATCACATAAGGCCAGGTCTTCCAGTAAATGCCACCTTTGCACTCTGGTGATCAAATGTGCCAACTGAGCTGAAGACTTCCTGCTCAAAGCATCCGCCACCACATTGGCTTTTCCAGGGTGATACTGGATGGAACAATCGTAGTCTTTTAAGAACTCCATCCACCTGCGCTGTCGCATGTTCAAGTCCTTTTGTGTAAACAAGTACTTTAGGCTTTTGTGGTCGGTGTAGATGTCAAATGTCTCACCGTATAAGTAGTGCCTCCAAATTTTCAGAGCAAAGATCACCGCTGCTAACTCCAAGTCATGAGTCGGGTAGTTCTTCTCATGTTCCTTCAGTTGTCTAGAGCCATATGCGATAACCTTTTTATGCTGATTGAGGACACAACCTAACCCACTATATGATGCGTCACTATAGATAGCAAAGCCTCCTCTGCCAGAAGGTATAGCTAGCACTGGGGCTGTAGTTAGACGCCTCTTTAATTCCTGGAAACTCTTCTCGCATTGTTCCGTCCAATCAAACTTAGCGTTTTTCTTTGTGAGCTGAGTGAGTGGACTCGATAGAATCCTTCTACAAACCGCCTGTAGTACCCTGCCAAACCAAGAAAACTACGAACTTCTGTCACTGTCTTAGGCTGTTCCCAATTCACAACTGCCTCGATCTTTGTTGGATCTACCGTTATACCTTTTGCGGAGACGATATGGCCTAAGAAACTCACTTGGTTCAACCAAAACTCACACTTTCCGAGCTTTGCATAATTTGTGTTCTCTAAGGGTCCGCAAAACCACATGTAGATGTTCTTCGTGCTCCTCCTTTGTCTTGGAATAGACAAGAATGTCGTCTACGAAAACAACCACCGACTTGTCCAAGTGTGGTTTAAATATACGGTTCATCAGGTCCATAAATGATGCGGGTGCGTTCGTCAATCAAATGGCATAACTAAGAACTCATAGTGCCCATATCTAGTTAACGTCTTCTCCACATCTTCACCTTGACCCGTAATTGATGGTAACTCGATCTCAAGTCAATCTTCAGAAAGAACCTCGCTCCTTGCAATTGATCAAATAGATCATCGATCCTAGGAAGCGGGTAACGATTCTTAATCGTCAGCTTATTCAACTGCCGATAATCAATGCATAAGCGCATTGAACCGTCTTTCTTTCTGACAAACAACACCGGTGCTCCCCAAGGAGACACACTTGGCCGGATAAATCCTTTGTCAAGCTTCTCAAGTTGCTCTTTCAACTCTTGCAATCTTTGGAGCCATCCTATACGGAGCCTTAGATATCGTTGGTGATTCGGAGTCAAATTGATTGCAAACTCAACCTCTCTAACTGGTGGTAATCCAGGCAATTCTTCCGGAAATACATCGGAATACTCACACACGACGTGAATATCGGATAGCACATTTGTTTCTTCCCGTTGTTCTTGTAGAAAAGCCACATATCCGCTGCATCCATTCTTCATCATCTTTTCCGCCTGAATCGCGGATATCAACGGAGCCACCTTAGATTTCTCTCCAAGGAATCTAAATGACCGTCGCTTAGGTGGACGAAAAACCACTATCTTCCGAAGGCAATCCACACTTGCGCGGTATGCGGATAGCCAGTCCATTCCCATAATGACATCAAATCCTTTCATATCCAACAGAATCAAATCGCCAAGAGCCAGTGTTCTTCCACTGCCACTATCACTGACTTGCACACGGTGAGCGCGTTCACAGTATTACCCGTGGGAACTGACACCGTCAAAATAAAGTCTAACTGTTCTGGAGTGGCACCCAATTTCTTAGTAAATTGAGGTCGGATGAAAGAGTGCGTAGAGCCTGGATCTATCAAGGCTCGTGCTCTGTGAAAGCAAATGTCGCAACTCCTATACAATTTCGCCACCTATACGCCAATTTCAATGTTATCTCAACGCTTAACTATGCATGCATACATATACTATTTACATCATAATTACTCAACAATTTCCATATTTTTCAAAATTCTTAATTCGTTATATCACTAAACCACATTCATTGAATCTCAAATCATACCTTGGATGACATCGTTCGATGTCAGAGCATCGGTCGCGGTGACGGCATAAGCTCGACCGTGGACTATTGGTCGAGATGATCTCTGTGTTGATACCGATCCTGTCCGCTCCTTACTCTCCTCAGGGCAATTCCTAACCAAGTGGCCCATCTTGCCACACCTGAAACATGCCCCGGTATCTCTCCTACAATCCTCCGTCTTGTGTTGTTTCCCACACTTTGCACAAACCACGGCCGAGTAAAGGATGAGATCCTTGAAGGTCCCTCAGGTCACCGAGGCCCCGCTACTGTAAGATCCAAATTGTCCGAATGATCTAGAAGAAGTAGGTGTCCGCCCCTCGGTAGGAACTAGGACCAAGATATCGCCGAGAGTGTGTAGGGTATCTCGGAGGTCTAGCAAACCTAGCCCTCTTGTTTTGTTCCGTGTCCTGAGATTGCCCTTGAAATGGTCTCTCTCTCGTCTGCTTGTCCCTCCAAGAAAATTGTTTTTGGTTCTCCTCTTCAGCTATGAGAGCCTTGGCCATGACTCCCTCATTCGTCTCCATTTCCCACATGGCGGCGTCCTTTTAGAGATTCTGTCTAAGGCCAAGTTGAAACTTTCTGCCCTCATCAATTGTGGCTACATGCCGAGGAGCAAACCTAGCCAACTGTCAAATTCGCTCCATAGTCTCTCACCGACATGGCGCCTTGTCTCAATTCTATAAACTTCACTTCCCAGATGCCTCACAATTTTGGGAAGTATTTGTGGTAAAACACTCGTGAACTCCTCCCATGTCCAAGGAGTGTGAGGGAATTCTCTTTGTCGATTTTGTGACACCGACTTCCACCATGGTCCGGCATCACCATCAAGTTTGAAAGTGGCCCAACGCACTTTCTCCTCATCACTACATTGTAGCACCTCGAAGAGCTTTTCCATCTCTTCAATCCATCCTTCCGCTTCAATGGGATCCGTTTGACCCGAGAAGTTAGGAGGTCTCATTCTCCTAAACTCCGCAAACCCACTAGGCTGATGGGGTGGTCTAGCTGCCTGTTGAGCCAACGCAGCTGTTTGTTGAGCGACGTTGGTAGCTAATGCTTCCAACACCTGCTCCATCCTCTCCTCATTTCTTCTTCTTCCTCCTCTTGGTCCCACCGGAACCACATTTGGTTGCGGGAGAAACTCTAAGCCCCGCGACGTGACCTCTGGCACATCCCTCAGGGGAATCTCTCTCTGTCCTGCTCTACCTCCACTATGCCCTCCTCTGAACTTAGGGCCCATACTGGTCTGTCATTGTAAAAACAACAACATTGATCAGTACATAGATTGTGAAAACAATCCTTTCTAAACCCGTAGTTCAAAGCCTAGGCTCGATACCAATCGTAATGTACCAATTTCCGCCTCCGTAAACTGCGTTAGGATCATACTCTGGATGATCCCGGATCGATCACACGTGTCCGCGCATATAGCGGAAGCTAGGTGGACACATCCGAGCAGCTGTAGTCGGAGTCAACCAATTTCTACACTAAATACACGTCAACAATATTTAAATGTAAGGAAGAACATACACATTCCCAAAAAGGAACCAGGAAGAACCATCGGTGATGGACGTACATCACCCAAACAATGGTTCCCGATAGTGGTTCCGAAATGGAATGTGGACTAACATAAAATAAATAAATGTAGAACTACATATGTTTATACAAAGGTGGCCACCAGGCACACAGTAAATCCAAAAGATCAAAAGTACAAAATGTCGGGCATCAATGCTCAAAGCTAAGATAGAACTCGTCCCGTCAACGTCTCCTCGTCTCTCGCTTCGCCGGGATCCGGCCGATAATCCGGATCGCTCTCAAGGGAATCGCAATGACCTCGTAACCTAAAAGATTTCAGAAAGCAGGGTGAGCTACATCCTAGCTCAGTAGAAGAATTTCAATTAATTTACATCTAAATTATTAAACATGATTGCAGAACATATCTTAGATCGACAAGTGAAACGAAACTGAACAGATATAGATTGATGCTCAAACATGCAGGAAATCAGAATGCATAACTGGCAAAAGTAAACTGAACACCGGAACTAGCAAGATGCTGTGCTTATTAGATTTAAATGACTTAAATCATACATATCTCTAACTTAAGTAACTCCGTGTATATATCACGTGGTAGCGATTGTGCCGATAGGAAACCCCAACCAATCGTCTGCTTCAATGAACAATTTTCAGAATGCAATAATGCCCCACACATGGAGTGCATATTTTGCCGAGGATTTTCAAGCAAATCGCACATTGTGCAAGAAAGCGGATATACCGCCGAGTGGGGATCGCAATATTAAACCTCAAATCAAATACATACTTATTACCTCATGAATCAGATTATCAGAGCAGATTATCATGGCAGATTATCAGAGCAGATTATCAGAGCATATGCAAAGAATGTAAGCAGATATCGAATACGGAATCGAGTTTAATGCATATGCGTGCATGCTTTCAAAAATCGTAGATAGAATACGATGTTAAGATATCATGCAATTAAATTTAGATACACTTTAAGTTGAATTTTCCCTACCTCAGATCGGTTTATCTTCTAAGCAAATCCAAAGCTTTTTCGGCGTGTCGTGGTTTATCCTATACCATATGCACAAAGACATTAAGTGTTAGGAATGTCGAGAACTACGGCACAATATCCGGTGTCTACTTCATGAATTCAAGACAGTAAAAGCGAGGGTGAGTGATCGATCACCACCCATAGATCGATCACCGACCTTTGTAGATCGATCACCACTTTGTAGATCGATCACTGACCTTTGTAGATCGATCAGGTGATCGATCACCACGAAGCTTCAAAACTCCTCTCGTCACATAAATTTTATACAAATTGATCGATCACCACCTTGGTGATCGATCACCAACATTTTTGTAGATCGATCACCACCTTGGTGATCGATCACAGACTTCATTGTAGATCGATCACCACCTTGGTGATCGATCACCCTCGGCCTCAACTTCTCAACTCTCTGTTCCTATAAACTTATACGATTGATCGATCACCACCCCTTGGTGATCGATCACTAACTCTTATCAGAGATCGATCACCACCTTGGTGATCGATCACCAATGACAAAAGTCATTAATGGAGTTCACCTTTCCTTCCATTTTGCTCTCTCTCCATTAATGGTTGTGCAATCACCATTAATACATCATAAACCTACCCTTTAAACTACTCATTTAACCTTATTTAACACACAACTCACCTTGTTCGTGGGTTTCTTGGGGTTCCGCAATGACCAAAAGAGGGTTTCCAAAACCTAGATCTGAGCTCCTCTTCGATGGATTCGGCGAGAAATTCCTCTCTCGTTCAGATCGTGGTCTCTCACAACAATCTCAAACCCTAGGTAACTCAAACCCTTAGGTCTAGCTCCTCTAGCTTAGAATCTCTCCTCTTCTCTTGCTAACCCTTCTTCTTCTCTCTCTCAATGATTTCTTTCACACTTAGCATCAATCTCCAATCTATGGAGCACACAGGGCAAGGTGATGAAGGAGAAGAAGGAATGAAGTCTCTCTTCTCTTGTCTCCCCATCCTTCCTCTATAAGCTACTTCTCTCAAGCAAAATTTCTATTTTGCCCTTGGTGTCTATTCCGGTGTGAAGTATGAACACAGTTGCTTCTGCGCAACGTGTTCCTCTACCCTCTACGCGTCTCAGATCTAAACGAAATTTCACACGTGATCTCATCTCATCACGGTGCCACATTATTTAAATTAATATAACCTTAAAGTTTTTAAATTAACCTCGGTTTCCGCGCCGGGCACGCGGATCAAAGCAGTCAGGCACGTGTTCTAATTTTCGGGGTCGTTACAGTCATGGTCACTAATACACACCTCCCTGTTACTTTCTTTAGAGAATAAAGTTAAAAGTGGTGATTTTTTTTACTACTATACATGACAGTGATTTATGAACTTCAAAAACGACTGCTCTCACCAGTTACAGAAAAAACACTACTGTTTTTGGTAGTAAATTTTTTATGCAAATTTAAAAATTTAAAAAAAATATTGTTTTTAAAATTATATATTTAAAAAAAAATAACAAAAAATTTATGTTGACAATTTTTTATGTAATTTTTTTTTAAAATAATATTTTTTTAATATTTTTTTTAATACAATTTTTTTAATGCTTTTTTAATGCAATTTTTTTAAAAAAATTTTAAAAATAATTTCTTTAATGCTTTTTTTTTTAATGCTTTAAAAAATATTATATAAAAAAAAAGCTATTGATCTCATATTTCAATACATTCGTTCAACTCAAATGCAAATCATTTAATGTCATTAATAAAAAAAATTGATGCCCAATTCTTTTATTTAAACAAAAGGTTGTATCTCAACCTATGATCCAACCTTTTAAATCAGTCAAATATTTTAAACTCTACATGCTCAATCCTTTTATTCAAGCAAAAGGAAGAAGAAAATAAAGAGAGTTAACAATCTAAAGGCCCTATGGCCCATTTCCAAAATAAAAGGAAGAAAAATTAAATTTGTTTCGCCTCTCCTGTCAAGTGTCCCCCCTAGTGATCCGTTTGAGATGAGCTTGAAATCGGAAAGTTTCACCTGAAATCAAAAGGAAAACATTATTAAATTGAAAATATTATTTCAGAATCCCGACTAGCTACACAAATAAGAGTAAGCAATTTTATAGCACCGAAAATATTATTTCAGAATAAATTACGCATATTTTCCATTTAAAAAAAAAGACTATGCAAACTCATTGGATGCAAAAGACTGCCTAGTTTAATCAATAGAATACTGCCTACTTATCAAATTATGGAGATCGAGTCTTTTTTTTTTATTGGCCATGGATGAAAAATCACAGAAATCCGAAATGAAATACAAGAAGCAACAAGCCATAATTAATGCAATAAAAATAAGAAAAAGTCTAACCTAGATGAAAATCAAGCACCCAAATGAGATACTCTAATCACTTTTTCTGGACAATAATCCAAATCTCATTTGTGAATAGAAAGAATCAAATTCAAGCACCTCAAAAAGGAGACTGTAGATCCTAGTTTAAATGCCATAATGACTAAATTTACACAGGAAATAGCAGCAGCTTCAACCTTTGGAGCAGTATGAACTGATTATCACTGAGATTCAACCATATTTTGATTTT
The DNA here is from genome assembly GCA_021018995.1 of Chloranthus sessilifolius. Taxonomy (NCBI): domain Eukaryota; kingdom Viridiplantae; phylum Streptophyta; class Magnoliopsida; order Chloranthales; family Chloranthaceae; genus Chloranthus; species Chloranthus sessilifolius. Next base: position 139,829,368 of record CM037588.1, on the reverse strand, counting down.
AAAATACAGGGTGCGGAAGGAATTAACGCTTATGGTATTGATAAGTTGAACCAAGTAGTGGCATCGCAACTAAGCGATCAACTTCGTAGTACATGACTAACAAAATAGAAAGCAGAATAATTCATGCACCCAACATAAAAAGATTTTTATTTTTTTCAACTAGTGTCAAATTTTTATTTTTTTCGACCCTTAATTATAAGCCATGCCCCTAGGCTACACCTAGGGATGTCAACTGGATGGGTCAAGTTGGCTCGGGCAAAAATTTTGGTTTGCCAACCCTTTGGGCACTCAAACCAACTTGTCCCGTCCCTAGCTTGAGCCCCGACTTGATGAGTCAAAATATATTCCCAAACCGACCTGACCTAAGGTCAGTCGAATGCTTCAAGCCCACCCAACTGGATGGGTCAAATATATGTGCCTGCTGCCCTAGGTTCAAAAAATCAGGTTGGATGGGTCAGGTAATAGGCTGACCTAGCCAATTGACAGCCCTAGCTACATGCACACTGACATCACCATTATTCCAAGTCTAAACTAAAACTAACTACATAAAACACGAGGTTTGTAATAATTCGTAAAATTAGACCCAAACTCGACTGACCTCGTGTGTGTGGTCGACACGAAAATCGATGTCATTATAAATTTTTATATAATAATAAATATTTAAATACTATTAGGATAACTTTGTGTGGAACGGATTAAGGTTTAAAGGTTTGTTTGGGCCTTAGTGGTTAAGTTGTGCACCGACCCATCATGTGCTGCTTAACACCGAAACCGAACTTAGGATAAGAGGATAGAACTTGGGGGCAAATATCAAAGATATTTGAGTTGGGTTTCGTGGGTTATAAGAGAGAGGAGGTGGGTTGCTTAGAGGCTAAGTGTAGCCTTTTGAAATTGAGAAGAAGAGGGAGAGCCGTGCACCTTGTGAAAACTCGTCACCCGTGAACCCCCTTCTCGTGAGATTCCGACCGCGAGATCGCCATCGCGCAGAAAACTCCGCACTCTTCGCAAAGCACGTGACGTCGGTATCGATGGCGTTCCGCCATTTGTAAATTTTGACAGTTCAAACCCCTTTTTGTTAGAAACCCCTGTTTCTTTAAAAACCCCATTTTCAATGAGCCGATCACTTTGGAATCGTCCCCCGCACTTGGAAGAGGTTAAGATCGACGTGTAAGGATGAACGACATCATCTTCAAGTCCTTGTGATCAATCTCTGTGGATTCACCGTGGAAATCTGAAAGTTTCATTCCGAAACCCTCTTCGGCAACGATCCTTAAAGCCACGAAGTCGATCGAAGAAAGGTTAGTTTTCTTTGATTTTAATGGTTTAGATTGTAGAATAAATCATTATTTTAGTTTAGTGTGGATGTGTGTGTGATTTGATGAAGATCGTAGAAGATTTGGATGAAAATAGATAAAAAATGATAAAACCTTATGGCTGTGCATTTCTGAAGGTTTTGATCGATCAATTGGTTGATTGATCGATCAATCTAGGTGATTGATCGATCAAATTTGGTATTGATCGATCAATTTGAGTGATTGATCGATCAAATTATATATACAATTAGAAAAACAGCAAGTTTAGTTGCTGGATGTTCATTCCTGATAGCATTGATCGATCAATGTGAAGATTGATCGATCAATGTGATGGTTGATCGATCAATGGTGAAATTGATCAATCAATGTGGGATTGATCGATCAACATAATGTATTGATCGATCAATTTGACTGTGCCGACACTGCTTCAGTGTTTTGGCCATAACTTTTTACTCCGAACTCTGATTGATGCGATTCTTATGACATTGGAAAGAGGACAACTAAATCTACAACTCTTATGAATTAACTAACTGATGAGTAAATTATTTTGATGATAAAAATTGAGCTGGAAGTTTGGCCAAGTTCTAAATTAGCACGTTTTGACTGAAGTATCGATATAGCTTCAATATTTTGGCCATAACTCTTTGTCCCGAACTCTGAATGACGCGATTCTTGATGCGTTGGAAAGAGTACAACGAGATATAACTCTTTTATGAATTAATAAAATCTTTAATCAAATGTTTTGAGGGTCAAAATGAAGTGGGAAGTTGGGTCAAGTTTCGAGTCAACACGAAATTACCCATTTCTATCTCGATTATGAGAAAACACTTAAATACGCCAACATTATTAATAATTAAGATCAATTTTTATATATCATCATGTGTGTGATGTAAACTAAGAGTGGAGGCCGTGGATAAGAACTTTTGAATTGCTTTGGGACGGCATTGGATTTGCTTAGAAAGATCTGTTAAGGTAGGGAAAATCCAACCTAAAATATATCTGACTATGATTTCATGATTCTTTCATATCAGTACCCTGATTTCTGTTTTAAAAAGCATGTTTGTATATTGATAAAGCTCTGTCATCTCTGATTCCTGCATTCTGATTTCTGTATGCTAAAATTTGTTCCTGATTTCTGTTATCTGATTCTCGAGGTTATATGTGTGTATGTGATTTAAGGATTTAACCATATGATCCCCACCGACTCGGTGGTATATCCGTGCCCTGACACAATCGTTCATCTGCTTTGTTAATCTCTCGGCACAATTGCACTCCATAGATGAGGCATTGTTGCATCTTTAAATTATTCATATGAACGACGATTGGTTGGGGTTTCTTATCGGCTTACTCCTGATTATTCCGTGCTATATAGTCACGGGAGTTTCTTAAGTTAAAAATATTCATAATTTAAGTCACAAATGATATATATGCATAACATCTGTTCTTGTTTGAAAACTCAATACATGTCATCTGATTTACCTTGTCTGCATATTCTGATTTGATTTCCTGCTTTAAAATACTACCGGCAAATCATGTCTTACATTTTCAGTAAAATTTTAGTTGGGATTCTTCTACTGAGCTTAGATGTAGCTCACCCTATTTTTTATAACATTAATAGGTTCTGAGGCTAGAACTCTCAGCACTGAGAGCGAAGCTGACTACTAACCTGATCCGGAGGCTGAGGCTGAGGTTGAGGAGGAGAATACCAATCCTCCTGCTGACGAGCACCACCCGTAGCAAGGGTATTTGATTAGACTGGATATTTTAGAATCTGTATATGTTTTGAGTTATTGTGGTTCTGGTGGCCACGATTTTATACTTAAAACTTTGTAGATACTTTATTTTCTTTTGTGTACATCTTATAGGAACCACTACTTGGAACCATTGTTTTCGTGTGACGGATGTCCATCACTAGTGGTTCTTCTTGGTTCCTTTTTGTGGATGTATTTTCTTTTATTTATTTTTATATATGCATTATTAAATTCTTCTCTCTTTTAAAGCCTTCTATGATGACTCGATCTGCTACTACTGGACAATGTCTGCTCTGATTTCAGCTAAACGAGCAGACACTTTGTGATTTTTCCTGGGGATCATCCAGAGCATGATCGTGATGGCATGGATTTTCGGACGCGAAAATTCGGGCTGTCACAGTTGGTATCAGAGCTTAGGCTTTAGGTCGTGTTAGGACTTCAGACTAGGCTATGGATGTAGGTATGGTCGGGAAGTAAGTTTTCTATGACCCAATTAGGACTTTAGCAAAGTTAGTGGAGTTTTGGTTTTAGCTTCTATAGGGAACTCGCAGCTGTGGCTGGAGATTTAGAACTTGAGATTCGATTTAAGACTTAAATTGTGGATCTCATAATCACTTTTAAGGGAAATATTGGATGATTTGACAAATGTACGACTATTAGATAAAATATGTTTTAAGATGTTGTTGGAACTTTGGGCCATTGTGACTATGACAATTATTGATTGGAATTTTGTGTCATGTTAACAGATCGAAATGGCACCACGAAAGAAGGCTAAGATTGTATACACTGGAGGAGGTGAGCCGAATAGGCAGTTGCTTGAAGCGATGCTTAGCACTATGACTCAGCAGACTACGTTACTTACGGCAATGTTGAGAAGGACGACTCACACCTCTCCATCGACATTAAATGAACCATGTTCTAGGTGTGACGGGCGACACCTAGCGAGAGACTGTAGAAGATCTATTGGGGCTTGTTTTAGGTGTGAACGAATGGGACACTTGATAAGACATTATCCTGCTTTGACAAAGGAAGCGATGGCCTCGACAACCACTCAAGGTAGTTCTCGCTCTTTACATCCGGCGACGACTAGAGTTACTCCGGTACGGCAGGCCTTACCTGTCTCCTCATCTACACCATTTGTAATATGTGCGTGGTGTGGAAAACCTCATAAAACGGAGGCATGTAGGCTAATCTCGGGTGCTTGTTTTAGATGTGGTGAGCAAGGACACCGAGTCAAGAACTGCCCAGATAAGCGACAGAAGCAGGAGACCTCGACGTCTACTTCAAAGCCGATTCTTCCTGCGACTCAAGATGCCCAAGGTATAAGTTCAATATCAATTGTCAAGATTTTGTTTTAATGTTCAGATGATTTAGGAATTTTGTTGGTTTTGACACGTGCGGAATATCATAATATTATTGCTTGTGTATCAACTTAAATCACTTGCATGACATAAACGAATTCTAAATTCAGAAGATTACCTACGTAAGTGATAGTTATATTGGCAGACTTAATAAATCTTGACAGTTACAATAAATATTTTTAAGGACAATTGTTTAGTGAATTTGAAATTTCCTTAATACTTATGAGAAATGAAGTTGAATTAGCGGACTTAATCCTAGTATTCTTCTTCCTGACTAATGAGTCATGATTATGGTGTATTTAAATACATTCCTTCTAAACGTGAGTTCGGTTGTTAATCGCTGTAGTTTATTCTGGAAGTTTTCCGAGAATTGGAAAAGTCTAAGATAATCATGTTGGTAATTGATAGAGGATAAGAAAAGTTAATTATGGATATCATGGGAGAAAAAAAAAATTGGATGTCGCTACGGTGGATTGTGTTGTTTTCACCTAAGCCATGATGAATGGCTATGGATTCTCAAGGACCTATATGGAGATTTCGTTAGTATGGGGATTGTATTAGGAGTTATGTATATGAGAGATGATTAATCATGACTGGATAATTATGTACAACCTTACCCTGGTGCACTTAAATTGTATAATGTTGAGAGAAACCATTTAAAATCATATCCTTGATTTGAAAGTTGAGATGTGTCACACTCCTTTGCCCTTCCGTATGATCAGAATTATATTCATGTATCAGAAAGTTATTTAAGGGCATAAAAGTTAAAGATTTCACGATCGTTGTGGTAGATTTTAGAGGTTCTCATGTTGGTGATAGTTGTATCTCATTTTGCTGATAACTTTACCTCATGTTGGCGATGGCTTTATCTCATTTTGTTGATGGCTTTACCTCATTTTGGTAATAGTTTTATCTCATTTTGGTGATGGTTGTACCTCATATTGGTGATGACTTTATCTCATCTTGGTGATGACTTTATCTCATTTTAGTGATATCTCTTACCACCGTTGCGTATTAGAAAGTGGGTGAGTATGAATATTTGTTCGTAGACAGATGAGACCTATTCCGAGTCATGAGTTGATTTGTTCTGATAACAATAGCATCAATTTGGTGAATCAAATTTTTTTCGGATGAATGATATGTTTTAAAATTGGTCCACTGTGCTCCATGAGTATTTTTATAATCGTAAGGGGACACTGTGATTAATACAATGACAATGATGCATGATCCCTAATGATTAACATCATTGAAGTGAAGATTTGTTGAATGGACAACACATTATATGTCCTTCAAAGTTTGGTCGATCCTATTTATATATACATTCTGGTTAAGTAGTCTTAATCTCACGATCAATATATCTTTGTGGAATGAACACCAGTCAAGTAAATAAGGGGGGGGGGGGCATCATTAATGAAAAGCCCAACAGCTAGTTTTTGCCTATGTATGAATTTTGCGGGCATTATGGTCGTTTTCTTTTGACTAATGGTTAACTTAATGGTGACATACTACTGCATATAATTGCTTATGGAGGTGTGATATGAGATACCCGGTGCATGGGAAGATTGTCACACTTTTTTAGTAGATTTGGGATGAGCTTAGTGACCTGTACGTTAACCCGACAATTTTACCTATAGGGGTCGTGTGGATAAACTGATTTTGGGGGAAACTATTTCGAGTCTGGATGCGAGTGAGTCCATTGTGGATGTATGGACTCAGGGAGAGGGGTTGCGCATATATGAGTGGCAACTGTATGGTTGTGACTATTTCACATATAATACCTCTGCGTATGTGCATTGACGCTACGAACAATTGAGTTTTCTCAGGATATCTTTAGGGTATTTTCGAGGACGATAATTCCTTCCAGATGGGAAGATTATGATAACCCTAGTTTGGAGGACGTTGAAATTATGATGGGGACTTCTAAATTATATGGCTTCCTGCAAGTAGACTGCCAATCTGTGGATTATAGATGTGCGTACGTATGGATGGTGGACGGCCTCTTGATGTGTCTTCTTTACCCACATGTTGCTACTTAGGGAGACGTGCTCGTTTGGTCACTGGTTCGGCTATGTGGAAGCCAAATATAATAAGGTGCGTTAGATTACGTATGGGTGTACAGTGTACATGTGTGTAGGGTGTGGACCATTGATGTGATCTTGCACACCTATGGGGGGTGTGTATGCTTTACATACTAGCGGTTAGAAGTTTAAAGGCTTGGCTAGGAATGGGGATTATTCCTTTTGCTTCAACTCTTGCAATTATGTTGAGTGGTGGAATTTAAGAAGAAAGAGAAGGAGATTTGGTGAGGGCGTTATTGCTCGTGAATGTGGAGCATGGACGCCATGAGATTGTGTCGAAGCTAGCAAGGATCGCCACTAGTTTTGGAGATTGTTAAACCATTGAAACCCTGGAGCTTGTCGAGCTCGTGGGTTGAGAAATCGGCCGACCCAAGGTAAGATACTTTAGCCGTATGTTCTTTTGGTTATTGGTGTTCAATGGTGTGAAAATCATGAGATGAGATGGAGAATAGAAGCCTAAACCATGGAATTCGCGAGTAAATCACTCAGCTACAGAGGCAAACTGGGAACGCGAAGCCAAAATTCGTGAGTAATACCCGCATTTGTTCACCGAATGCGAGGGTAATTTTTATGATTTTAAATTCTAACCCATTATTGCTTTATGTACGTGACAATTACAATTCCATACAGTTGGAGTTGTCTAGATAGCATATACCGATACCCTATACGTGGTGTACAGTTGGAGTTGTCTAGATAGCATATACTGATACCCTATACGTGGTGAAATAGGGACTGGGTAATGCCTCCATTAATGAGGTGTGTTTAAAGAAACAGGTTGGCTGTAATGATTAATCGATCAATTTCGTGAATTGATCGATCAACTACGCATTTGATCGATCAAATAAGAAGGTTGATCGATCAAACCAATGTATACTATGTTCTATGAAAAAGGACTGTCTGATCACTCAAAATCCCTACATCCCGGGCTCGTACATCGATGCCAATCGTTGAATCGGTCGCACAACCCTTTGTGCAACCCGTGACACCAATCGAACAAGATGTGCCACCCGTTCAAAACCCACAGCCACCACTAATTCAATAAGAACTTCCAAAAGAGTGGTGGGCTTCTAAAACATTGTTGCCTGAATGTGCTTTCGACTCTACGCTATTTGAGGATTGGCTCGAAATGGAATGGGCGATCGACTATATTGCTTCACTAGGGTTGAGAACATTGCATGAGTCATTTTACATCCATTTTTGTCCTCGTATAGTGAGGCTCTTTTATCAACATATTCGCCGAGGTGACAACCATCACCAATTGGTCACCAAAATTGACGATTTTGACTATAAATTTAACTAATTTTATGTCGCCGCCGCTTTACAGTGTTCTTCACGGTATGTGGCGACTTGTTGTTGCCACCATATGTCAAAGATGTCCCATACCATGATAGACTTGTGGTCAGTATAGTTCAGGTCATGTTCTTACTGGGCCCAACTCCCTGATAGACTATGGATGCATGATACTTTTATCAAGAGTGTCATAAACTCGTTTTTGTATAAGTCCGTGAGATCAATGAAAGAGATTTGCTATTTGAGAAACAGAAGACTGCTTCAAAGAAAGAGCTGCCATATGCTCAATTGATAACAAGAATGGTCGAGCAGTATATCGCATTGAGAGAGGAGTATAGCCTGGTTCCTGGCGAGCCTCGCTTGACCAAGAACATTAAAGTTTTCAAGCTCAAGGACTGGACCAAGAGCTATAATCTATTGGTCAAGAGGTTACCTGATGAGGGGAGTGTACCACTAGCTCCGGTTGCGGGGGTGCCTGACGGGCAAGCACCAGATGATGGGGGGGCATAGCCTCACATTGCACATGAGGGGGATGCATCTGATGTCCCTTTAACCAAATATTCATTCTGATTTTATGTGCACATTTGCTAGGGTTCAAACTGTTAGTATCTGTTAGACATTTTCGGGGGCGAAAATTCCTAAGGGGGGGATAATGCAATGACCCTAAAATTCTAAACAGAATTTGATTGCTTTGATATGCGTGCCTGACATGGAAATCGAAAAAAAATAAAAATAAATTTATAATAATATTATTGGTGATAATAATTTAGAACTTAGCTATTCTATCTTTATCTATTACTATTATACAATAAAATTTTATGACATAATTATCGCTGCTTTGTTTAAACCTGTGTGGATAATAGACCTGTTTAGGTATGTTTTACAGTTTTGAGGGCGAAAATTCCTTGCTGAGGGGTAAATGTAATGACCCTAATTTATGGGCATATTGAATTATACTCATACCTTTTTGAAATTGGCATGTCGATTTTTGAGGACGAAAATTCTTTAAGGTGGGAAGAATGTAATAACTTGTAAAATTAGACCCAAACTCGACTGACCTCGTGTGTGTAGTCGGCATGAAAACCGATGTCATTATAAATTTTTATATAGTAATAAATATTTAAATACTATTAGGATAACTTTGTGTGGAACGGATTAAGGTTTAAAGGTTTGTTTGGGTCTTAGTGGTTAAGCTGTGCACCAACCCATCATGTGCCGCTTAAAACCGAAACCGAACTTAGGATAAGAGGATAGAACTTGGGGGCAAATATCAAAGATATTTGAGTTGGGTTTCGTGGGTTGTAAGAAAGAGGAGGTGGGTTGCTTAGAGGCTAAGTGTAGCCTTTTGAAATTGAGAAGAAGAGGGAGAGTCATGCAGCTTGTGAAAACTCGTCACCCGTGAACCCCCTTCTCGTGAGATTCCGACTGCGAGATCGCCATCGTGTAGAAAACTCCGCACTCTTCGTAAAGCACGTGACGTCGGTATCGATGGCGTTCCGCTGTTTGTAAATTTTGATAGTTCAAACCTCTTTTCGTTAGAAACCCCTGTTTCTTTAGAAACCCCATTTTCAAAGAGCCGATCACTTTGGAATCATCCCCCGCGCTTGGAAAAGGTTAAGATCGACGCGTAAGGATGAACGGCATCATCTTCAAGTCCTTGTGATCAATCTCTGTAGATTCACCGTGGAAATCCGAAAGTTTCATTCTGAAACCCTCTTTGGCAACGATCCTTAAAGCCGCGAAGTCGATCGAAGAAAGGTTAGTTTTCTTTGATTTTAATGGTTTAGATTGTAGAATAAATCATTGTTTTAGTTTAGTGTGGACGTGTGTGTGATTCGATGAAGATCGTAGAAGATTTGGATGAAAATAGATAAAAAAATGACAAAACCTTATGGATGTGCATTTCTGAAGGTTTTGATCGATCAATTAGGTGATTGATTGATCAAAATTGGGTATTGATTGATCAATCTAGGTGATTGATCGATCAAATTTGGTATTGATCGATCAATTTGAGTGATTGATCGATCAAATTATATATACAATTAGAAAAACAGTAAGTTTAGTTGCTGGAAGTTCATTCCCGACAGCATTGATCGATCAATGTGAAGATTGATCGATCAATGTGATGGTTGATTGATCAATGTGATGGTTGATCGATCAATGGTGAAATTCATCGATCAATGTGGGATTGATCGATCAACATGATGTATTGATCGATCAATTTGACTACGCCGACACTACTTCAGTGTTTTGGCTATAACTTTTTACTCCGAACTCCGATTGATGTAATTCTTGTGGCATTGGAAAGAGGACAACTAAATCTACAAATTTTATGAATTAACTAATTGATGAGTAAATTGTTTTGATGATCAAAATTGAGCTGGAAGTTTGGCCAAGTTCTAAATTATTATCACCAATAATATTATTATAAATTTTTTAATTTTTTATTTTTATTTTCGTGTCAGGCACGCATATCAAAGCAGTCGAGTTCTGTTTAGAATTTTAGGGTCATTGCAAGGTTAGGCCTGTAGCAGCACCAAAGTAAGTTGAGCCCCAACATCTGACAAATTAGGCTTGAAGAATTATCTAGAAAAAGGTAGTATTTATACCTAGTCTGACAAATTAGGCTTGAAGAAAAGAAAAGAAGACGAGGGAATTCAACTTTCACTAATCTAGTCTTTTTTACCTAATTGTAAATCCAACATCTGTATCAACATAAAAGATACATTGATGCCAGCGACAGCAAATGGGTATTCCCATTCAACCCTCCTTCCTTCTTTGCTTAGTAGCTTTTGGAATCCATCCTGCACAAGGAACAGAAGCATTAATTGGAGCCTTTTGGAATCTTAACTAGTTGGGAACAATGTTGGTTTTTAGAAACTAGTCTATATATATAACTTCAAAATGTAATACTGGTTGTCACTTTAAATTCATTTAAGTACTTTAAGACAACTAATTGAACGAAAAATAGTGACATGAAATCCCACAATGAAGATTTTACGAAGAGTGGGCTGGGGTTCGCAATGTTTACGTTCATTTCAACAGGATCGTTGTTTCCACGATCAACGAAGTGACGACGTATGGATCCATGTTTGAAGCAGGCTCCTGTCCTCGAAATAACCTGATCAACAAAAGTAACCAAGGTGTGTACATTTAGTCCCACATATTATAGTTTAATTACTAGGTACATAGATCAAAGTATCGGGATTTAAAAGAAAAACGAGATCGAAATCATGAAAATTTCTGCTTATGTTGAACAATGTAATGGGGATGCATTAAAAGAAAATCTTAGAACTTGTTTGAACGGATCCAGTAATCTGAATAAACTTGAGAACGGAAAATCATGAAATGAGAAGACTTTAGAAGAGGGAAAAAACAAATTTCTACTTGGAATAGAAATTTTAAAAAATTTGTTTATGAAAACAGAGAATGGGAGTGTGCCCAACTCCACCCTTTTTTCAAAATCTTACTCTTTTAAATACAGAAATTTCAAAATTATAAGAATGGAAATTGCAATTTTCAATAGAATATCATACAAACAAGCCGTTAATGTGCAATTCCTTTAATTTTCTAGCAATATATAAATATAGCTTAAATAGCTTTTTATTGTATTTCTACTCTTAATGTCGATAGAGATTTCATACACATGAACTAATATTTTTATAACAGTATATAAGTTGTACAACAAGATCGACTTTTGTCACCAACATCAACGTCCTCATGTTCACTGGGGCTATGTGGCGCACATTTTGTAACTGCCAAATCATACAAGTGGCAAGACATCTCCAGCCCATAAAATACCCATCATAAGATTCGTACCCGCTAATCCGAGTCTTCAATATGGATCCAACGGTAGATATGTACGAAGGTGCATATTAAAATATCTGGATCGAATAATTCCTAACATCAATCCAGCAAACAAAGTTAAAATACATGAAACCCGATATTGACTTGGAAATAGAGAAGACTTAGAAGTAAAATGCTTTATAATTAGTGAAATGGAAACAAAACTCGATAACCAATCTAACCTGGATGGGCTTAGGGTCGAAAGAGAGAACGACCCCAGCAATCTCTGTAATCCTATGTTACGAAGAAAAACAAAACAACGTTAAAGACTTGAAATCTTAACTCATAACTTTATTTTTTACTCCTGCGACAATAAAAACTCATCCAAATCTCCCAACAGGAAAAAGAAAATGCAAAAAAAAAAACGACTACGGATCTGTAATTACCTCAAGAATGTAACATGCAACCCATAATTCGTCACCAGATGCCCACGGCAGGTCCTACTTGAAATTCCCACTACGCACGTAGTAAGAGTACGTTGAATTCGAAAGAAACACTGAAAATGATCAAAAGCATTAGGAAAGTAGATCCCAAGCTAAAGAACATGACCAGCAACCCACCATTTTCTCCTTTAATTGTCTCCACCATGTTCTAGACCTATGGCTATACCCCATAACAATTTCAAAAAAAAAACAACCATATTCACTGAAGTTGAAGAATTCATATGAGCAAGCCCCATTATTTCTTCTTCAACAATCTACAGTGCTCTAGATCTACGGGTCACCACCCACAACAATATATAGCGCCAATTCTCATCCGTCCAAATATCTACACAACAAAATTTATTAAAAAAAACCACCAATTTCAAACACCCACCAAATAAAAGGTCATAATAAAAGAAAATAAATTTCCCTTCTAATTATCTCTACCTCCTTTAACAAAACACAACCCAGAGAATAAGATTATGCGGCAGAGATCGGAGCTTAGGACATTACCTGTTATGGAGAAATCGTAACACCGAGAAACCAGCATCAAAGTATCAATAAAAAAAAGGGGAAATTAGAAAAACAACCTTGGTTTGGAAACGTTTTAGCCTATTATACATAAACCCAACGTTTTAGAAAAATAGGTCTTTGCGGTTTTTTGTACTTCTAATTTTTGTGAGATGGAAACCCTTCTCACGTGCTAAGTTACCATGTCAATGTCACTTTACTAAACTACCCTTTATAAATAAAGGGTAGTTTAAGGGCAAAAATCTGGGCGTTCTTCCTCTTCTTCCCTGTAGACCCATCTCTCCAACTTCAGAGACCCATCTGTTCTATTTGGGACGAAACATCTGTTCTTGGACCAACAACACTGTTAATGGAGGTGACCAACTTTTTCATAAATGGCAAAAAACATCATTAAGAAACTGTAGAGGGTTTTTTTCATATGAGTTTTTGAATCACCATTAATGGTGGTCAAAACTCAACCCTAAAATTTTTGTCCATCGTCACTATCAGGAAAACCTTTAATGTGGTTATTAATGTAGGAGCTTCATGCTTCCATTGTGGAATTGGGACTCACGAGAGAGTTCGTATTGGGGAGAGGGGGTGTTATAGGAATTTTTGTCCAGCTCAGGTTTCTCATTCCTAACCCTAAGAGATCTAATTCTATGGATTTTGGGGTTGAAAAATCTGGGAGGAGTTGTATATTTCCTAGTGAAGTCCAGATCTGTTTGGACAAATTCCCTGGTTGTTAGTGCTTTTAAGCCCTCTTTTGAAGATCTGATAGTCACCCTGGTTCTGTTTTTTCCAATGATGTACCACCTAAGATTACCTCCGTCCATGGAACCATCAAACCAATTTTTTTGCTAAACAGGGTGATTTATGATGGATCGACATTCAACAGTGGATAAGTTGTTCAAAGGGATTAATGGTGATTTATGATGGTGAAATTAATGGTGATTCAGACCTCCTGTTTTTTAAAAATATTATCCCATAAGAAGAGGAAGAAGAAGACTAGAGAAGCAACTGATAATTTCAATCTCCAATAAGTAATCACCATTTCTTAAATTATATTTCAGAACCCACATCAATGTAGAAAAATAAAATGATAGGCTAAGATGAGGAATAAAGAAATACAACATTGATCTTCAGTAAATAATAGTTAATATTGAATTTGATCCATGCTCTATTTAGTTTCTCCAACATGAACAATTGCTAAGTGAAGAGAGTGACATCCATTAAAAAAGGGTTTTCAAGAAAGTTTCTTCCTTCTAAACTACCCTTTATAGAAGGGTAGTTTAGTAACGTCATATTTACAACCTTACTAATCTCACAGAAATTAGAAGTTAAAAAAAGTGTGAAAACCCTTTTTTCTAAAAAGTTGGGTTTCTATATAATGGGCTAAAATGTTTCCAAACCAAGGTTGTTTTTGTAAAGTGCCCTAAAAAAAAGTACCTGGCATCAATTATCTCAAGTAACTTATTATGGTACTTGCCTCCCAGAACCTGAGAAAAATAGAAACAATTCAAATTATTTTTACTTTTTCAACAATGACTATAAGAGTCAACAAAAATATACATCTGCCAATACTGTGATTCAGATCGTCACAAGAAATATATTAATTCATAAATAATTTTCTTGAGATGCATCTCACATTACATAAGCAAGAAGAATTCAATGAGAAAATGACATCTATCTGTCAATACTATTCAGATCGTCATAAGAAATATATTAATTCATAAATAATTTTCTTAAGATGCAGCTCATGTTACATAAGCAAGAAGAATTCAATAAGAAAATGAAGATGCATCATGGACTGAGGTATTATTACATGAGAAAAGGCCGGTGTGGTCAATGAGATCAATCCTCAGGACACGAGAGAACTAATCAGACCTGAAAAAGCACTCTGAGGAGGATGAGGCATATTAGGATTCGATGTTACAGATGGGGATCCAATCTGTGACGAGGCAGATAGCCCCAGAGGCACTCGAGGTATGGCGCTTCCCTGCAGGTAGAAAGAGGTACTTGGTATACCCTGGCTTGGCTGATTTGGTAGTCTCAATCCAAATAGTGATAAGGCAACTGCAATGGCTTACTTGGGTTAGTCGGGCCATGATTTACTACCGGCTTATTAACATCCGGAAAATTGAACTGACTTTTATCAACTAAATGAGGCATTTTCTGACAAACTAATGAAACAATTTGCTTAGCTAGAAAGGCTGACTATAGAGCCCTTCCTTCTAGTTTTAAGGGAAGGTACTGTTGTGAAGATTGGGGAAACTGGTTTAGTATGTTTGATGGCTTTTGACCATAATGAAATCCCTTAAACTGCTCTAATGGTTCTTTCTGAGGTCCTGTATGACTTTTAGATTTCTCGTCTACAAATCCATCACCCCTCTGCAAGAAACATACGAATTGAGACCAAAACTCTTAAGTGTTGTTCTAAATAAAGAAATTTTAGAAGAAACTCATGAATTTTCAGGATGCTAACACTTTCTAAGTGTCAATAATATGAAATAAATCATTTACAAGGATATGAAAGGTGTTGGTTTCCCAGAATTGTATAAGTATGCATGAACCACAAACCCACACACTGATAAAAGTGAGTGAAACTCGCAATAACAAACAAACATGGCCTCGAAAGATCCAATTATTATTAACAAAAGAAAAAATAAAATCAGAGTTAGATGACTTGGCTTAAAAGAGAATCGAAGGCATCTTGATCATGGTATCAAAACTCGGCCGATATCGATCTTGCCAATGATAGATATTGGTTTCGCAGAGAACAGATACCGATAGCAGCCCGATGTTATCGAGGTGGTACTGGTATCAGTATTGGTATCGTATCGGAGAGATAAGGGTCTGTATCAGCCAATACCGCCTTGGTATCGTCTGATACTAACCGATGCAATCAATTTTTTATTTTGCGTTCTTTTCTTCTTTTTTCTAAAGGAAAAAAGAGTTTCAACATCGGTGATACTGTATCGGTACCGGTTGATATGTATTGGTCCAAGATTGGACCGATACCAGATAAAGAATCCGATTTTGATACCTTAATCTTAACATGATAGAATTAAAAAACAAAGCTGCTACTGCCACACAACATTCATTGATCACTCACCAATTAAATAAAATTACTAACCACACATCAATCAATTCTATGTGCAAGCCAAATAATAAAAATCATATGCACACCTATTAACGAAATTATTGAGGAAACATCAGTTAATGCTATGCAGAGCTCAATTAATACAAGCCTCTTTTTCTAATTGCAATTAGTAGATGAAGTCTAGTAGTAGCAGTTATATAAAAAAACAGATATAGATATCTCAGTAACAACGAAAATTAGAAGTTTCCATTTCCTAAAAATAAGGGGAATATATCATGCTCTGAAAAGTTATTAAGCTATGCAGAAATTAAATCATCATGTATATTTTCCAAAATAATAAAACACAGAACATAAAAGAATAGTTTCCCTTGACTACCATTACTAGATCATAAGATAATCAAATAAGCAATGAGGCTCAGATATAAACACGACAATTGGTATCCCAAATATGCACTAATAATGCTAAACTAACAAAGCGGCATTATACAAAAGAGATAAGGAAAATATCGTGGCCGGGGATAGAAATCCTATCTTCGTTGATATTAAAAGGATAATCAACCAGAGATAGCTTGGTTTGACTAGGCCACTAACCCCTAACAAAATTAGGTTCCAGAAGCGAAAAATCTGTTCTTCTTGAACTAGGCATCTGATGGGAATCGAACGATTTAAAACCATTACTCTTACTACAGTCAACTAAAATTGGTCTCAAATCCTCCCAAACATACTCTTCTTCTTCAGAATTTTGCCATTTTCTCATGGGTACTTTACTGTTTTTACGGTTTTCATCAAGTGGTTCGATCTTCAAATGCTTCCCATGGGAAATATTTTTTCCTCCATTTCCATAAGCATTAATCAATGCCCTCGGGCACTCCTCGTCAAATCCAGTATCAACAGAATAGTGTTTTCCCCAAAAGCCATTCCTCCCCCCATCTCTCTCACTCATTCTGTAATTTTGAGGTGAGAAGAGCAATTGGAGATGGATCCCAAAATTTTGTAAATTTTGTTTCTCTATTTTCAGTGCTGCCCATATCACCTTGCATCACACAGCTACTCTAAGGTGGATCGCATTTTGTAATTTATTCAATTCAAGGAATTACATAATGATGTCACATAGAACCAAGCCATTCAAAATTCTTAGCATGTATCAATGCTACAATGGCTGCAGACAGTAGGTCAATTTTCATCTACTTGAAATTCACGTACTACGAAATGCAATAAATTAAAATGAGAAGAATCCAGCATAACCATAAAAACCATGAGCACTAGTACCAAACAAAACTAGAGTTACTCCTATAACACCAGGACATTGACATACTAACTATAAATTGCCTATGACAAAGAAATAACAAAGCTTTTTTTATCTATCGGTAAAATAAGAAAAGCTTCTATTGTCTAAAGAATATATTACCCATCATCAACGATAGGACACATCTGTGTCAGTTATTATATCAATCTAGTGAACTAACCAAATCTCTCCTTTTGAAATAGTTATATGTCACACTTAAGGCCCCCAGACAAGCTCGTGGCTGGCACTCATGGTTCCACTTTGCCCCCACAGTGAGGCTCATCAAGCCTATTGATGCTCCATGCCGACCAAACATGCATGCCAATGCCTTGCATGATAGATATGGAGCCATGCGGCACTGCCGCTCCTACGCCGCACACCAACACGCCCCACAAGCTGTCGTGCACCAATGTGTTATGAGTGTCACCCAATGACATGATGCTTCCAAACTCAAGTGAGAATGGATGAATATTCTAGATTGAGGCTTTTTTTTTATAAATAAAAATAAAAAGAGGCTTTGTAGAAACAAAGATAAAAGAAATGGTTGTACGAGGGGATAGGAACACTGAGTTCTTCCACTACATGGTAATGGAATAGAGAAAAGGAATATTGAAAAATGAAAACATGAAGACGGTAATAGAATGGAGAAGGCCATCCAAAGTTTCTTTAAAGACCAATACAAATCTAATTGGTTACTAGATGTATGGGTGGATGGATCTTTTCCTCAAATGAAAGAAGCAATAAATTATATTACTAATTGCATGATAAACCCTAGGTAGGGAAAATGAACTTAATCTGCATAAACAACAAACAAGAAAAATAATGGACCCATAATCCGACTATATATAACCAGAACCACAAAAAAGGATTTTCATGTATACCTAAAATAACATGTTGAAACACCCTAGAAAACGAAAATAGAACAAGAACAGTGACACGGCTATGAAATGAGCATGAACAGAGAAATAATACTAAAATGTGCTTCTAAATGCATGCTTTAAATAGCTACAAAGGGGGGAAAAATACATAAAAAGCAACGAACCGACTGCAAAACCCTAAGTTTCTTAACAAATGCAAAGGACAATCCTAGATATTTTCACTGCAAATGTAGTATAAACCCTAAAATCTATCTATTAGTTGAAGAAGCCCAAATGAACTCCATACAAAATCAGGAAAAAAAAAATGGAGGATAAAAAATATGAGTTGATATCATCATGTACACCAGCTGTGTACTACTGTGCGGATCTCAGTCCGTCTGCATAATCAATAACTTCCCTGCACGGATTTCAAAGATGATAGAAATATGCTTGCTACACAAGGTTTACTACTGTTGAGGGGCTGAGATTGGCCCATGTACAGACGGCAGTACACGGCCAGTGTACGTAATTAAAACTCAACACAAAAAACCAGCTTCAAAAAATAGTAAAATGCAGCTTTAAAAAATATTAAAATGCAACTTAAATAGGAAGAAAATCTTAGCAAACCATGTTCAAAAACCTAGATCTCTCTCAGCAACCATGCAAAAGAAACCCTAACTTTCCTAATACAAAACAGACCACATGAAAAGAAGATTGGCTAAAAATCATTAAAAAAATTTCAAAATAAAAACAGGTAGAAACCCCAGAGTTTTCAAAACATAAATGCACTTCAAACCCTAACTTCTCTACACATAAAATGAAGAAACAAAACCCTAAAACATAGCTGAAACGAACAATGAGCTTCAAAATAGCTTTAAATGCGACTAAGGAAGAAAAAAATCTAACAAAAACTGAATCCAAAACCGTAGCGATTTTTAAACATGCATGTACATCAACGAATCAAACAAATATTTAATGAATCAACGAATCAAACAAAAAATCAATTAATCAAACAAAAAAATGGAAAATCGACCCATCAGCGAATCAAACAAAAAATTGAAAAAATTGGAAAATCAACGAATCAACCAATTCATATCAAATCATACTCAAAATCAACCAAAATGTAACAAAAAACCATATAACATACCTAGATCTGCATTCACTAGCTTCTAATCCATCTCAAATCCTCCGCTCCACAAGATCAAAACCATATAACATACCTAGATCAGGATTCACAGGTTCCCGATCCATCAGAAAAATAATTGGTTGATCGAAGCTGCCAAGAGTAGCTCCTGAAGACCACGTAACAAGCAGGAAAACGAGAGAGAGGCTAGGGTTTGTTGAGAGATCGAGAGATCGAGAGAGAGTGTGACGACCTGACTTTTCCAATCCTTAAGGTATAGGAAAGGCCAATTCATCATCTTATTGATTTCTCAATAAGCCGTATTTCAAACAAAGCCGGCAGCATAAGCATAGATCTAAATAGAAGCAAACCTAACAAAACAAGAACAAAAGCTTAAAAGCTTTAACAAAAAATATCACTAAGACGAACCAGAAAGAATCATCAGTGATGGCCAATCTAAACACCTAAACAATGGTTCCTAATGATGATTCCTCAAGTGATATCCAAAAAGACAAAACAATGGCCTGGGGCCCAATATTCAAAAAGATTCTAATCCAAAAGTATCAAAATGACTAATCTCGATCAAGGAAGGAACTCCTCTGCTGGGATCTCCAACTCCTCCTCAGCAATGTAGTCAGAGTCCTCCAAATCACGATCGTCAGATCCTAAGGCAATGTCAGCACCTGTGACGTATAGTCGGGGTGAGCTAACATCGAAGCTCAATAGAGGAAACATGTCTATTTGCATTTCATTATAAGTAAAGGTTTTTCAAAGACAGGAATCGGATCAAATATGGTTTTCAAAAGATGCCTTGCAAACTAAATCTCCAGTTCTAATTCTGAGGTCAAAACTAATATAAATCATCTGATGTGTTCAAAAACTTTTGAATTAGCATGTTTCTTGTCTTAAAATTATAACTTAATTTTATCTCCCAAATTACATATAGAGTGGACTACGTTACCGATGGGAAACCCTACTGACCATCGTCGTTCATGAACCCATTTTCTGAAGTGTAACAAGCCCCTACGTAATGAGGGAAACTTGCACCAAATAGAATTACTGTCAACACGGTTGGTAGGATCTAGGGTATCATTCGTATGTGCCTCAAATCAAATGCAAATGCTAAATATATCACAGTTTGTATATATAATACCTTTTTGGATTTTCTGAGTTCTTATTCAAAGTTCACATTCGAAGATAAGGTTCGGAAGTTTAAATTTTTGAGTTCTTATTTATATCAAATTTTCAAAGTTCTTATTTCTGAATGCTTGCAATTAACAAAATTCATGCTTGAAACAAAACAATCTATACTTACAATAGAATGCAAATTAGGTTTAGGGTTCCCCTACCTTAGCTTAGAGTCGAGCGTATCAGAGGCAAAGCAAATGCCCACTCAACGATCTCCAATCTTTCATCTACATTACAAATATTCATTTATACACATGTTACCAACTAATTATCATATAAGCCAAAGTTCCTAAAATTTTCTCACAACTAGATGAAACAGGCAAGTTTAAGGTAACGTTGACTCATGTGAAAACTTGTCCTTACTTCACCCTAAATTTTGACCTTTATAAAATTCGATTCATGAATTTGTTAATTCATGAAAGTTATAGGTTTCATTGTTTTCTTTCCAACGCCTCAAAAATCGCATCAATCCGACTTCGAAATAAAACGTTATGGCCGAAATACCAAAGCAGTGTCGACACATTAGACCAAATTCGGGCCTCGAATTCAAATTCGACCCTCGAATTTCCCAAAAATGCATCAGGCTTAAAAATCTAAATTCAACCCTCGAATTTATATTCGATGGTCGAATTTGAAATTCGATGGGCGAATTCAAATTCGACCCTCGAATTTCAAAAAATGCATCAGGCCTAAAAATCCAATTTCGACCTTCGATTTTCAATTCGATGGTCGAATTCCACATTCGACCCTCGAATTTCCCAGATCTGTGTTTGTTAAGTTTTTGGATCTTCGGACCCTTTTTGTTCCTTCAACCACAGTTTGTTTATCTATTTAATATTCACTATAATCTACTCTAAGCATAACATAAATTTAATTAACTCGTGGAGGTTAAAAAGCCTACCTCTTGACGTTTAGTCCATTGATCCCGTTGCACCAAATTCAAGCACCAGAACCAAACTTCGAGGTTTAACAGGTCAGAGCCTCCAATCAATTCATTCTAATCTTGCTCTCAAAGTAACAGGTCAGATCCACACATAATTATCCTCTAACCTATCCTTCTCTTTCAATAGCTCAAACTGATCAGAAATTTAATACCAAGCTTATCAACGGTTGGGATGGGGAGAGGAATTTACAATCACACAAGATTTGAGACCAAGGGTAAGGAGCAAGGTTGCAAGGGCTCAAATTCCAGATCAAAACGAGAGGGAGAGAAGTAAAACTTCTCTTCCAAGCCTCTCTTATAAGCTAAAATCTCCTCACCAAAATATCAAGATATTTTACCTAAAATTCTATCCATCTATCCATTGAACTTGAAATTATTTTCGGTGTTAAGCGCTTATAAATTACTCAATGTATATATCAACGAAAATATGACTTACACAAGTTCAAAACAAAAATCCTTTGGTCACTATTCTCATCATACCCTAAGCTATCCAAAAATCCAGAAAAATCTCGTAACTTTTTCGACCATGTTTACCGAGGTAAACAAAAAACAGGTCCAAAATATCAGGGATATTACATTCTCCCCTCCTTAGGAATTTTCGTCATAAAAAATGTAAAACTTAGGCAAAGCAGAAAGCGAAAACGCAACGCACACACAAAACGAAAACCAATGGAAAAATATGGGTCACAGTGCGATGGCCTCACAAGGCACGCAAGTCAAGGGATGGGATCCATAGTAACCTATATGTACTACATGTGGCACCCGAATGGGCCATAGTGGATTGCATCCACACATGGATGCCTACACCCTGAGTGTCACGTGCCGGGAAACAACCTCATCGTGACTCATGGTGTACAAATCAAAACAGAAAGGACACAAAACAGGTGATTTAAGTTATAGGGTCGAGTAAATCGAATCACAAAACCAGATAAATACCAAAACAGAATGCAAAAGAACCAAAGGCACAACCATAAGTGAAGAAAAAGAACAACCATGGATGAAAGCACATGCTCAGATATCGAAGTCCATAAGTCCACAACCAAACAAAGATGGCTTTAAACTACATGAGCATCCATAGATCGAATAGTACATAACGAAACAAAATGGAGCTTAGCGCTCCATACCACAAAACAAAAGTTTATAAGAAATAGCAAAAGATAGAATCATAAGGTTCTAGAGCATCCATAAAAATAAATACAATCTATGAACAGGACAACAAAAACAACATAACAACACACATGCGGATCTAGTCCTCCTCCTCAGCAGCTTGACCAGCCGAAGCCTGGTCATCGTCTCCAATATACGCATCGTCATCATCCGTGCCGTCAGCACTCGCATCTAGAGGTACGCTGGGACCTGCTCCCGATGTAGAAGGGTGGTGAACCGACGCTCGGATGTTTGCCATGTAAGTCGCATAGTCTGCTGGAAATGCGTGCTGCATCAAGTATGTCAAAGCCCCGCCATGAACCTCCAACTCCCGACGCATGGAGCTGGTATGATGTATGAGCTCCTAAATCGGCTGGCTCACAGAAGTCATCTGGCGAGTAAACTCTGACAAGGTGAGTACGTTGGTCTATGGGGGCTGGTCAGGTGCAGGAGCGTCAGGCTCTGCTGCTGCGTGCTCTGCATCCTCCTCTTCATCCTCACCAGGAACGACTGCACCTTTAGGAGCCTTTAGCAATCTATTGTAGGTTCGATCCTAATCGACCAAACCATATAGCCGGAGACTAGCTGTGGCTCGAGGCTCAGTAGGAGGAATCTCATAAGCTGGTCTCACCCCAAAATTCTCAATCATCGCAGAAAGCAAACGAGCATAGGGAATGCCCTTGGCTGATGTCTTAACCCGCTTGCCCATCTTCTCACAAGCCTTGATGATACCCTTAAATACAATTTCGGGGGCATTGAACCACCGTTCTTTAAAAGCCAAAAATAAAAGCTGCTGGATAGGACCCCCCCGCCATTCCGATATATGGCCAAAAGGGTAGAGGGTTGGCTTAAAAACTACATCTAAAAACCACAGTATCCGACATGTGTGAATGGGTGATTGATTTGCCGGAGCCGTGACGTCCTTGGGTCATCTGAGCGATAACCGCATTAGACGGGACAGGTTGAGGGCATGGAGGAGACAAACCCATAGTTGGTGAGTGTGTGGTTGGGCAGCGCATTGCCAATTATGGAACCCGGCTATGACGCAAGTATCAAGCCGAAAGTAACTTGTAAAAGTAAACGAAGTAGCTTACAATGTGGTCGGGTTTAGTTCACATGATTAGTAGAGTAACATCCACTTATAGACGTATCGCCCAAAATTTTCATGTCGCCTTAAAGTAGGAAGTATTAAGTAGCACACCGAAATTCTACAGACAGAGAAAAATCATATTGCACCTCCAAATGTGTATATATATATATGTATATATATATATAGAAGAAGTACATCAAAAAAGGTCCAAAGTTGAAACATCCTATACGCATTTTCTCAACAAGGTCAATCAAAAAGGTGCGAAAATTGTTCTCGGAGCTCAGCTTCGCGCTCCCAGGTGGCTTCCTCTCGTGTATGATTCCTCCATCTGACGAGAACCAAAGGAATCCTCTTAGTGCGTAGGATCTACTCCTTGCGATCCAAGATCTGAATCGGGTCCTCAATCACCGTCAAACCATCCCGAAGCTCGATGGGTTGGTAATCAAGCACGTGAGACGGGTCACGTATGTATCGACGCAGTATTAACACAAGGAAGACATTGTGCATGCTAGACAATTGCGGCGGTAGCGCCACTCGGTATGCAACCTCTCCGACTTGGCCTAATATCTCAAAATGCCTAACGTACCGAGGACTCAACTTCCCCAAATCGCATAACGCCTTTCGTAGGCGAAATTCGAACAAAAACATTATCGCCGACCTGAAAATCAATTGTTAGCGATAATAGCTTTGCAAAAAACGTAAGAAGTGATTAAATGCACAGCAACGTACTCAAGGTTACCTGAAAATCCACGTGTCTCAGCTTGAGATCGGCGTAGCTCTTCTGACGACTTTGAGCACATGTAGTCTTTCACGAATCAACCGAACCGTCTCGGTTGTACGCTCGACTATCTCAGGTCCAATAATTAGCTTCTCACCCACTTCTTCCCAGTTCAACGGCGAGCTGCATCGTCATCCATATAAAGCCTCGAACGGAGCCATACCGATGCTAGCTTGGAAACTATTATTATAAGCGAACTTGATCAAAGGTAAGTGTTGGTCCCATGACCCGTGAAAATCCAACGTGTAAGCTCTCAGCATGTCCTCTATGATCTGATTCACTCGCTAACTCTGGCCATCTGTCTGTGGGTGAAATGCTGAACTGAAGTCAAGACGAGAACTCATTCCTTCTTGAAACCGCTGCCAAAATTGTGAAGTAAACAACGGGTTTTTGTCCGACACAATACTAGCCGGTATCCCATGCAGTCGAACAATCTCTTTAAGGTATAACTCTACAAGTCTACTGGCTGTATACGTAATATTGTACGGTAAGAAATGAGCAGACTTAATTATCGATCAACAATGACCCAAATAGCATTGTTCTTCCTCAGTGTTTTTGGCAACCCTAGAATAAAGTCCATCGAAATAGCTTCCCATTTCCACTCAGGCACAGGTAAAGGTTGCAATAAGCCCGCAGGATTCTGATGATCAACCTTAACCTGCTGACAAACCAAGCATTATGATACGTACTCAGCGACGTCGCATTTCAAACCTCTCCACCAGAAACTCTTCATCAAGTCCTGATATATCTTGGTGCTACCAGGATGTATGGCATACATGGATTTGTGAGCCTCTTTCAGAATGGTGTCCCGAAGATCAGTACTCGTTGGTACGCATACACGGTCTCGAAACAACAAGGTCCCATCTGCTCGAATGGAGAAATCCTTCTTGCTTCCACTCTCCACATCTCATCTGATCGCCATCAGCTCATCGTCGATCATCTGAAGCTTCCTAATATTCTCGAAGAGCATAGGGTGCAGGACAAGTGTAGCCATCAATGCTCCTGAGCCTTTCACATCAAATCGTAAGCTGCCCAAAGTCATATCTTCTAATAACTTCCATCTCTGTATTCGACTGACAAGATGTGATAACTGTGCCGAAGACCTTCTACTGAGAGTATCAGCAACGACATTTGCCTTTCTCGGATGGTACTGGATCGAGCAGTCATAATCCTTTAAAAACTCCATCCATCGTCGCTGCCTCATATTCAAGTCTTTTTGAGTGAATAGGTACATGAGGCTCTTGTGATCGGTGAATATATCAAATATTTCATTGTAGAGGTAATGTCTCCAGATCTTCAGGGCGAAGATAACCGCTGCTAATTCGAGATCATACCTCAGATAATTTCTCTCATGGTCTTTCAACTGCCTAGAACCATAAGCAATGACTCACTCGTTTTGATTAAGCACACAGCCTAATCCCCTTTATTTTGCCCAAGAAGGAAGAAAAACCCAAAGAAACCTTAAAAACCCTATCAGTGACCATACAAAATTCGACCTTCGAATGTTAAATTCGAGGTTCGAATTTTGCAGTAACTGTGTACTTCAAAAATTTTCCAAAATTTAAATTTTTTGAAAGTTGGTCTTTATTCTATATCGACCTTTTCAAAGCCCGAACATATTTAACGCTAATCCCAGGCTCAACCGTAGGGGTAACACCTATAATCTGCTATTATAAGTCATCAACCAAGCTAGACATGGCCCGATTGATCTCATGTCATTTAGCTAAAGTAAACACAAATATGTAGGTACAATTTTCCAAAATTTGCATACCTGTATGAACTAGAAATATATATTGCAAGCCCAAAATCTTTATCAGACATTCAGCTCGAATAGCTGATATAAAAGGTGCTACCCTAGTCTTCACTCCGTAAAATCGAAATGACTTTCCCATAGGAGGACGAAAAGTTACCACTTTCTAAGGCAATCAACGCTTGCATGGTAAGCGGATAGTCAACCCATTCCCAGTATCACGTCACATCAAAACCCACCGTATTCAATAATATCAAATCTACCCTAGTCTCAAGATCCTCCACGCGAATGATGATTGATTTGTTCACGGTGTCGGTCTTCACTGAACTACCCGTAGGAACTGTCACCACTAATATAAAGTCTAACGTCTCAAGCGTAATGCCCATACGTGTTGAGAACATCGGGGTAATAAAGGAGTGAGTAGACCCAGGGTCGATTAATACTCATGCCTCAGTGTCACATATGCCAACACTCTAATACAAGTGTAAAGTATTCAGGTTTTATGCCTATGTTTTCAGTTAAGTGTGTATAAGATAGCATCATGATATTACCCCAAAATGTCACAATAGCATATAACTTCTAAGGACATTCATCATATGAGAATAAGGTAAACTCTCGACGATCAATACTGGATTATACCTTGGATGACTTCATTCGTTGGTTGGGCATCATGTGATGATGATGGTCCCGGAATAGATGTTGAAGCCATATTCCTTTGATTCGGCTCTGGGAAATCCTTCACCAGATGTCCCTTCTGACCACATCTAAAGCATGCGCCCAAGGCGAGCCTGCATTTCTCCGTCCTATGCTTCTTTGCGCATCTTGCGCACATATCAATCGGTATGAATGAATAGATACATAAGGTTTCTCGTACTGCAGATGCTGTAGTTGTTGCCGATGTTGCCGCCTCTCTCTCCAATTCGAGACAGTCTCTTATTAGATGTCCAATGCGTCCACACCTAAAACACGCACCTGTGATCCTTCTACACATCTCTGTCTTGTGCTGCTTACCACACCGTGAGCATAACTCAACCTGTGTGAATGGAGAGGTGTGCGCAGTGTCTCGCAATAACGTCGTGAGCAGAGCAGTCTATCGAGCCTTTGTTTTGACCATTGTCGCTAGCAGTTGCCTAGTTTGCTCATGATCATTATCGTCAATGCATACAGTTTTGGCTCTTTTACGAGGCGCCATATCGATCTGTCAAAATCAAATAAAGGTTTCAATTAACAGATGGTCTCGATGTCCTGACAGAACTCTAACACTCATAGCCTATATTTAGACAGACCTAATGTCATTTCCTACTCAGAGCTATGGCTCACAGTCTCCCATAAGACCTAAAGCCTACGCTCTGATACCAACTGTGACGACCCGACTTTTCCAATCCTTAAGGTATAGGAAAGGCTGGTTCATTATCTTATTGATTTCTCAATAAGCCGTATTTCAAACAAAGCCGACAGCATAAGCATAGATCTAAATAGAAGCAAAGCTAATAAAACAAGAATAAAAACTTAAAAGCTTTAACAAAAAATATCACCAAGAGGAACCAGAAAGAACCACCAGTGATGGCCAATCCAAACACCTAAACAATGGTTCCTAATGATGGTTCCTCAAGTGAAATCCAAAAAGACAAAATAATGGCCTAGGGCCCAATATTCAAAAAGATTCTAATCCAAAAGTACCAAAATGACTAATCTAGATCAAGGAAGGAACTCCTCTGCTGGGGTCTCCAACTCCTCCTCAGCAATGTAGTCAGAGTCCTCCAAATCACGATTGTCAGATCCTAAGGTAGTGTCAGCACCTGTGACGTATAGTCGGGGTGAGCTAACATCGAAGCTCAATAGAGGAAACAGGTCTATTTGCATTTCATTATAAGTAAAGGTTTTTCAAAGACAGAAATCGGATCAAATATGATTTTCAAAAGATATCTTGCAAACTAAATCTCCAGTTCTAATTCTGAGGTCAAAACTAATATAAATCATCTGATGTGTTCAAAAACTTCTGAATTAGCATGCTTCTTGTCTTAAAATTATAACTTAATTTTATCTCCCAAATTACATATAGCATGAGAGTGGACTACGTTACCGATGGGAAACCCTACTGACCATCGTCGTTCATGAACCCATTTTCTGAAGTGTAACAAGCCCCTACGTAATGAGGGAAACTTGCGCCAAATAGAATTATCATTAGCACGGTTGGTAGGATCAAGGTATCGTTCGTATGTATCTCAAATCAAATGCAAATGCTAAATATATCAAAGTTTGTATATATAATACCTTTTCGGATTTTCTGAGTTCTTATTCAAAGTTCACATTCGAAGATAAGGTTTGGAAGTTCAAATTTCTGAGTTCTTATTTATATCAAAGTTTCAAAGTTCTTATTTCTGAATGCTTGCAATTAACAAAATTCATGCTTGAAACAAAACAATCTATACTTATAATAGAATGCAAATTAGGTTTAGGGTTCCCCTACTTTAGTTTAGAGTCGAGAGTATCAGAGGCAAAGCAAATGCTCACTCAACAATCTCCAATCTTTCATCTACATTACAAACATTCATGTATACACATGTTATCAACTAATTATCATATAAGCCAAAGTTCCTGAAATTTGCTCACAACTAGACGAAACAGGCAAGTTTAAGTTAACGTTGACTCATGTGAAAACTTGTTCCTACTTCGTCCTAAATTTTGACCTTTATAACATTCGATTCATGAATTTGTCAATTCATGAAAGTTATAGGTTTCATTGTCTTCTTTCCAACGCCTCAAAAATCGCATCAATCCGAGTTCGGAATAAAATGTTATGACCTAAATACCAAAGCAGTATCGACACATCAGACCAAATTCGACCCTCGAATTCAAATTCGACCCTCGAATTTCCCAAAAATGCATCAGGCTTAAAAATCTAACTTCGACCCTCGAATTTATATTCGATGGTCGAATTCAAATTCGACCCTCGAATTTCAAAAAATGCATCAGGCCTAAAAATCCAATTTCGACCTTCGATTTTCAATTTGATGGTTGAATTCCAAATTCGACCCTCGAATTTCCCAGATCTGTGTTTGTTAAATTTTTGGATCTTCGGACCCTTTTTGTTCCTTCAACCACAATTTGTTTATCTATTTAATATTCACTATAATCTACTCTAAGCATAACATAAATTTAATTAACTCGTGGAGGTTAAAAAGCCTACCTCTTGACGTTTAGTCCATTGATCCCGTTGCACCAAATTCAAGCACCAGAACCAAACTTCGAGGTTTAACAGGTCAGAGCCTCCAATCAATCCATACTAATCTTGCTCCCAGAGTAACAGGTCAGATCCACACATAATTATCCTCTCACCTATCATTCTCTTTCAATAGCTCAAACTGATTAGAAATTTAATACCAAGCTTATCAACGGTTGGGATGGGGAGAGGAATTTACAATTACACAAGATTTGAGACCAAGAGTAAGGAGTAAGGTTGCAAGGGCTCAAATTTCAGATCAAAACGAGAGGGAGAAGTAAAACTTCTCCTCCAAGCCTCTCTTATAAGCTAAAATCTCCTCACCAAAATATCAAGATATTTTACCTAAAATTCTATCCATTGAACTTGAAATTATTTTCGGTGTTAAGTGCTCATAGATTACTCAATGTATATATCAACGAAAATATCACTTACACAAGTCCAAAACAAAAATCCTTGGTCACTATTCTCATCATACCCTAAGCTATCCAAAAATCCAGAAAAATCTGATAACTTTTTCGGACACGTTTATCGAGGTAAACGAAAAATAGGTCCAAAATATCAGAGATATTACAGAGAGGTTAGGGTTTGTCCAGAGAGAGAGGCTAGAGTTTGGAAGAGAAAAAGAAGGGTTGTGAGAAAGGCGTCTTCTGTTTAGTGATAAAGAGTGAAAAGAGATGCCCGGGGGGGTGTTGGGCCCGATGGATTGCACGTGCCCGATGATTTGGATGTGAGGATTAACACGTGATAGGAGGATGATTTTACTAAACCACTTATTTAACTTTAAAAAGGGTGAGGACTGATTTTACTACCTTTGTGATAAGGTTACTTCCTTTTAATAAAAAGTGTGAGGACCCTACAACCTCAATGTTACCTAAAAAAACAAAATAATAATAATAATCCGTGGCCCACCAATCAGGTTAAAATCTTGCTTCCTGCTTTGACTTCTAGAAAAAATCCTTTAGCACGAAAGCCCATGGGCTAGAGGGAACGATGTGAAAGTGACCACGTGGGAGCATGAGAAATCCCCCATATTGTTGTCTACACGTCTCCCCAAAAGATGGCGATACCTCGTACACCGGACGTAGCAAGCCTTGCGCTCCATGCATCTTTATCAGAGCTTCTCTATCGTATCCACATCTTCACCATAAAATGTTGGGAAGACTATCCTTTGAAATGCCTGCAACCTCTCCTTGTTCCGTATAAGAAAAGGTGAAATCTATCGAGTAGGTCTGAAGGTGGTCTTTGTAAGATAGGTGAGAGCCGTCCTTGTGCTGATTAGGGCTGCAGACAGACGAAGTTTCTCTCCCATAGACCTAAATAGACGCGATCCATTAACTTTTGACTTCTCGACAAAGGTTCTACTTTCGTCTTGTCCACCGTGTTAAGATTTGTTGTAGAATTTGGATGGTGCAACCGCCCTTGTGAAACCTCTTCAGTATTGTGACCATCGGTAATAAATGCTATTTCGCCGCCAGAGAAGATTTCAGAGGGAATTGCGCTTTGGCTAGGAGATGCATTCTTCGACACCTTGAGGCCAACTTCTTGACTAGGTATAAACTTGATATATCTTGAAAGATATATGTTGAAAGTTTGAGTACGAAGCATATGAAAATTTGTACATCCGGTGGGATGGAAGGAAAAAAAGGAATATATAAGCTCGATAAAGAAAGAGGTTTTGACTAGGTAAGGCTCATTAAGAATGAAAATCAAAGAGTTTTAGTGAAAAAACACTACAAAAAATAAGATTATTAGGGACAGATTACTATTAATAACAAAACTTATTGTTTCACTAGCGACAGGACTAGTAGCAACAACTTTTTTATTAATAATGACAGTTTTTTGCTACCGCTATTAAAGAAATTCAAATCAAGCCATAATTAACATAGTATGCAATGCATCAATAAGACGCTTACATGACGTTTCACATGGCATATATCTAAAAAAATATCAAGTCGCTCTTTTACGAATTTATTTATTTTCTACGATGTTAACTTCTTAAAATAACCTGCTGGATTTGACCATGGCCCTAAACTTAATGGAGCGTAGTAAAACAAGGGTTTGAACTATTATTTCTATTCTTGGTCTCCCTTGTCTCCCTTCCATTCGAAGACAAGAAAAACTTCAAAGATGCCATGCTATGCCTATGATGCGCCAGCTCAGGCATTATATATAAGTTATATTCTATCTATCTAGAAATCTTATTTAGGTAACCTCGTGCCAAACTTCTAGAGGGGCTGAACTAAGGTCAAAGGAGGGAACTGAGTATGTATTAGGTGTACGTAGATGGTGTATACTTTTGACTCTCTACCTACTACAAACTCTAGTTATCTAATAGGCTACCGTTATTTGCAACCAGAGATTTTTGCTTTGTTAAAAGGTTTTATACGTTAGAAAACTGTTGACTGCTTTGAATCAAGCAATAGAAATCATTTTTTATCTCAATCTTCCGGGGACAGTAGATGTTGAAATCATGGGCTTACCATCAAACAATCAGATGCGATCATGAGTGTGCCATCCAAAGTGGTTCTCAGGTTATATTTTGGGATATGTGCCAATATGGAATCAATATCCGACTGTTTGATGGTAAGCCCGTGAACATAAGATCTATTATGTGGAATATTGAGTCGAAAAACGATCCCCTTCGTCTGATTCAAAGTAATTAATAGTTTTCACACTCGCAAACTCTGGTTACAAAGAAAGAATCTTTCCTTGCAAATAACGATACCCTATCAAATATTATATCATATGAATCGGCATCTAAATTTTCAAAAATACTATTCAACTAGGATAAGTGGGAAGGTGGGACACGCCTCAAATTGGTTCTAGAGTATGAGACCAATTTGCAAAAATACTATCATATGGCATGTGCCCCAACTATTGGTAAGAGGAAGCAGGGGAAGGACCATCTGATTCAAAAAAAATTTTGCACAGTCATTTTCTTTATTTGGAGAGAGAGAAATGACCGAATCTTTAGTGATGTAGTTGCGCAAAAGAGGACGATTATTCATAATATTATTAGAGAAGTCACTTATAGGGTGAATTCTCTAAAACTTTCAGAGGATGATACCGGTATTAGGGAGACAGAATTTTCATTAGGGTGATTGTCGGGTGATGGCGATGCCGAAGTTCCCATTGATCCCTATTATTTGATTTTTTAGATTCTTTATAATATGTTACTTCTTTTAATAAAATAGGTGAGGACCCTACAACCTCAAGCTTACCTATCAAAAAAAAAAAAAAAACTATTCGTAAGAGGATTTCTAACTCTTTTGATTGAGAACCTGTCGAAGAATAATTGAACTAAATAGAGGGATCCTTAGTAAGATTTCTTGTTGGTCGATAACATTTTTAGAGAATATTGACTTGACATTGTGACCAACCATACGTGGAAGATAGGTGACTTGGAAACCATCATCTAAGCTCAGACTTGAGAGCTTAGTATCAACTCATTTACAAAAGTAAAGGATATTATTTTATTTTATTTATTTATTTTATACGTTATTTTATTTTAGTAATTATTTTTGCCTTCTTTGTGACATAAGCAATTAAGCATTGTCAACAAAAATGCCACTTTTTATTTGACATGACAAATTCTAAAAAAAGTGTCCCTAAAATTGTGTGGCACATATCATGCTCAAATGTAACTTTAGGGACACTCTTTTGAAAATTGCAATATGAGGAATCAAAAAGTGACCCTTTGATGATACACACATGGTCTCAAGATCTAGTATGTAAAAAGTGGGATGAAAAATAATCTCTACCATCATATTCAAAGCCATCAATGGATTTCCAGTGTTAAAGCCCACAGTAATGTGGGTGACCTGAATAGAAGTACCCATTGAATTATATCATTAATAGAGCTGTAAAGGTTATCTATCATGTTAGACCGATTCAACAGTAGCTCAATTTGTATATTCTTTCCTTGTGGAAGTAACAAGCTAGTCAGTGAGTTCTAATCTCCATGCCGCTCTCTCTCTTTGCGCATGCCTTCTCCCTTAACGCCAAAAACGGAATTCTTTCTGTGTGCAAGTTTGCATGGACACTATGTGCAAGTTTGCACGGACACTACGTACATCTACGCTTTCTATGCCGTATAGCATCCTCTAAAATAAAAGAAGGAAAAAAGGTTAACATGTTAGTAATTACTTTGCCTTCTCTATTATATCAGCATTGGCAACAAAGTTATCAAAGATAACTAAACTTAAGTAATTTGCATATTTGATATTCTTGTAATTTCTAACGATGAAGTCAGCACTAATTTGGCGACTATAATAAAAGGACCATAACTTTATCAAACTTTATCAAGCACTTCTATTTGCACCAACCAAATCTCTAAAAGCACTCACCTACTATTTTTCACTCACTATATTTTGCTCACTTATTATTTGAAAAGTTACAAACATAATCCTCAGGTTTTATTATTTTTTATAAAATATGTACCCACTTAGGCGTTAGTCGAAGCACGGCCACCTTCTTCTTCTTTAACTTCCGAGAGTGGTAACAACGATGATATCACCGGAGCACCCTCTTCTTGCTCAATTTCAACAAGTTGTAATGCGGATGACAGCATAACCCTTCTTCTTCTACTCCAATCATTGCACCCCCTCCGGGACAATGACGCTTCTACCGTTGAGATTACGACAAATCTAATCGTAGGTATCATAAAGTTTCAAGAGATTCTATTGGTTTGTTGAAGTTTTTTGGTTGATTTCCGATGGGTTTCAGAGTAGATTTCCGATGGAGTTCATGCTGGTGGGTTTTTGAGGGTTTCAAGTAGGTTCCAATGGGTTGATTTCTGATTTTTTTTACGGAGATGACAAAGAAGAACAAATAGAAGTGGGTTCATGGCCGAAGTTAGAGATGAGAAAAGACAAAGAAGAAGTGGGTGCACGAATAAATTAGTGAGGTTGAAAATTTTTTCACCCCTACAACCAACACTACAAAAAATATGTTTATTGTCTCCAATAGTATTGAAGACGGCTTCCATGTAGTCTCTGATAGCCCCGTCTCCAATGTTTTTAGAGACTAAACATTGGAGACGGCTTTTGGCCGTCCCTAATATTTGAGCTCATTGGAGACCGTCATAAGTCGTCTCCATTGCCATATCAATGCATATTGGAGACGGCTTTTGGCTGTCCCCAATAATCTTCTACTATTGGAGACGGCTTACAGCCGTCTCTAATAAATTTTCTTTTGTTATTGGAGACGGCTTTCGGTCGTCTCCAATGAATTTTTTTATTTTGTTTAATGCTGTTTTTTTTCCCCAAGCATCATATTATCCAACAGTACACATCCATAATCTGTAAATAATATAAAAGAAATAATTATTCTATTTTATATTTAGCACATAAAAAATATTCAAAATTTAAGTAAAAATAAAAGTTACATTTAGATAGGAAGCAAAATTATTTATAAAAAAATCAAAAAAATAGTAACAGGTTTTTTGCTTAGCACCACTGGCAACCTCAAATTTTCAACTGTTTTCATAGAAATAAAGGGAAAAAGAAAAAGAAAAACAACAACTACACATTCACATGTTCCAGATATACAGAATAGTTAACTGGTCTCTTCTGGGGTTCAAGCTCATATTTTTCCTTTGGCATGCTAAGTAATGGTCAAACAATAGATCATCTAATTTGATTATAGTTATGCTTCTGAATTTGAACGCAAGCAAAAAAAGGTCGTCATAATTCACTGCCAGGCATTGAGATCCCACCATGCAACATGAGAATCTGCATCATCCGATTCAATATTTTTTGAATTAATACTTGAAATGGGAAAGCAAAAAATCTCAAATGGACATAATACTAGCAAATCATATGATGTGCATGTCAAATATATATTAGTTAAATTTACCTGCCAATCTATTTAAGCTATACCCATTAGCAACATGTAATCGATTCTCTGGAAAACCCAAGTTGTAAGTTAAAATTACCAAGATAAAAATACCCATATAAGAAAACTAAATTAAAATTATCAAGACAATAATAAAAATAAAAAACAGAATTAAAATTTCAGAAAATGCAACCACCTGATCAATA
This sequence comes from Chloranthus sessilifolius, assembly GCA_021018995.1. Classification (NCBI taxonomy): domain Eukaryota; kingdom Viridiplantae; phylum Streptophyta; class Magnoliopsida; order Chloranthales; family Chloranthaceae; genus Chloranthus; species Chloranthus sessilifolius. The sequence continues at coordinate 139,794,267 of CM037588.1, read as the reverse complement.
CTCACTCTAACAAGTATTCAAACTTCTTTATAGAGTATTAGAACTACCTGATCAACAAAAAACGCACAAAAATTATTAGGTAAAATTACAAAATCCTCACTCCAACAACATCAAAATAAGCTGATCAACAGTACAAAATCGAAAAACTATGTTAAAAATACATAGAAAAAAAAATAAAATGAAAATTTTAAATATTATAAAATGTAAATTTTCTCAATCAATACTGCATCAAGACCACCTGATCATCCTAAAAAAGAAAAACATTTTTACAACATGGAGGAAGTGGGTTTGGTATAAATTTGAAATAACGTAATGGAAAATCTAGACTTGGGAAAATGCAAATGGTAGAGCTGAGAACATCCCCGCTGCTCTCTCTTAGTATGAAACTGTTATGCTCTGAATTTTATGACTCTTATACACTTAAAATATGTGTATGTGCTTAATATCGTATTCGCCACATGCCTGGACTTTTCAAAATATTTTATCTAAAAATACATGTTATGATTTTTCAAGCTCTTATATTTAATTTCGTCATTAATGGACACAAGTGTGATAGCCTGCTGGTTAAAGGCTTTAAGTTCTAGATAAGAGGTTTAGGGATCAAACCTTGTTATGTGTGTTCTAAACCTCTATTTTGGACTTTAAGATAAAAGCTTATACACTCTTCCTTGGTGTGTTAGCTTAACACCAAATAATCCCTAAAATATTATAAATAAGTGTCTTACGAAGAACCCTAAATTATAATCTCATTCAGAGCTCTTCTTAAGAATAGAGCCCTCAGAAACCCTAGAGACCTTAGAGGAGAAATTCTAGATCTATCTTCCTAGAACCCTTCTTTTGGAAGAGCGGCGAGACGTTGACGTATATTCTCAAGCGGCTTTCGCCTCCTTCTAGAATCATCATCATTGTGGGGATCTTAATCTAATCATGGTAATACGATCGATCTAGGTATGGAGAAATCATGCTTTTCATTGATTTTAAAATATTATTTTTATTAATAGATTTTTATATAAATTAGTGATTTTATTTCATAGATAATGATGGAATGATTAAATGAATGCATGCTATAATTAATAGATTTTTAATGTTAATGATGTTGGGTTAAAAAGAAGTCCGATTAAATTCCACCATGTGATTTGATGTATTTTGAGATGTGCTTACGGATTGAAATCAATCGATTGAGTCTGAGATAAATAAAATTGTTTGAGAATGCACGGATTGAAGTCAATCGATTGAGTTTGTACAAGAATGCTTTAATTACCCTTTGACAGGATATCAATAGATTGATTTTGGGGAAAATCAATAGAGTGAGTTTGAAAATCAATAGAGTGAGTTTGAGGTGGAATGCATTAATTACCCTCTGACAGATATCAATAGATTGAGTTAAAAATCAATCTATTGATTTCTTAAATCAATCTATTGATTTTGGGAAATCAATAGATTGATTATTTATGTCAATCGATTGATTTAGGAAAATCAATAGATTGAATTAGAAATCAATAGATTGATTCTGAAAAAAATTGACCGATTGAATTTAAGCAGATAAATGTTTTAAAAACTCACCGAACGAAATCAATTGATCGATTATGGGAATTCAATCAATCGATTCTGAACGGTCAGATTTTATATTCAGTTAGTTTCACAAAAAGGTGTGGTTAAATGTTAATGTTTATATGTCATATTTATACTCATATGCTCGTCAATGCTACATGTCATGATTATATTGCACACACTTCAATGTTTATGCACTATGATTGTATACACTTCTATGTTTATGTATCAGGATTAAATGCACTTAAATGCCCATATATTATGAATATATTCTTATGCACTTTACATGTTTCATGATGATCTATACAATGCATAATCAAAACACATAAAATGTCAAGCCATGACCAACTAGCATTAGACCCAACATCTTGTACATGATGAGTCTAAGAAGGTATTAGAGCCAACATCTTATACTTGATGGAGTCTAACTAAGCATGATTAACGAGCATTAGACCCAACATCTTATACATGATGGAGTCTAAGAAGGTATTAGACCCAACATCTTGTGTAAGATGGAGTCTAACTGAACAAGAGTATGATTAGCATGATTAAGCCCAACGTCTTGAGCGGGACAGAGTTTGACATGTAATAAATGATATGATTCATTAGACCCAACATCATGAGCATGACAGGGTCTAACTAAACAAGTGATAAGCATGATTAAGATCCAACGTCTTGAGTGGGACGGAATCTAACGTGCATTAAATAACAAAAAAGATGAAATTAAAAGAAATGATGCATTCATGTGATATTGATATATATATATATATATATATTTATGTTCAGTTCATTTCAGCTTATTGAGATTATGCAAGTCATATGCACACACATATAAAATATATCGAAATATTTATATGGCTATGACTGATATTTTATGCTTTAATAGATTGCATGTCTAGTCCATACAAGTATAAACTTACACCCCTTGTTGATGTGGGTGACCAGATGAGACAGGTGTCACCAATGACAGTGTATGGGTCTATGGCGATGAGACGGCACGTGGTACTCAAGAAACTGGACTGAATGGCGATGATAGCTTTGTGGCCTAATTAGCTATTTTCCTTTCTAGTTATTATTAGTGGTTTTAAATAAATGAGACATTGATCAGTTAGTATTTTATCAAAACTATTTAAGCTTTAATCATGTTGGACTTGTTATTGGAATAAGAACATTATCATGGATTTTATTTTGATTAATTAATGTGTTAAAGAAATTTTATCTTCCGCTGTTTAAGATGTTTTTATTGCCTTATTATATTTCTATGGTTCACGATACGAAGGTATGGTCTAAGATCTTACAATCAAGAGGTTGTGAAATCTTGGGTCGCTACAGTTGGTATCAGAGCCTATGATTGATTCTTACGTCGGGAATATGTGTAATTAGAGTTTAACGTGAGATTGATCGGTTGTAGATGACGAACAAACATATTGATGCATTGACCGAGGCAATTGTGAATGCCATCAATGCAACCAAAACTCCAAATACCCAACCTACTCCTGCTCCTAGGTCGGATTTGGACCAATTCAAGAAGAACCGACCACGATACTTCAATCGGACGGGAGATAGCGCGAAGGCTATGAAATGGGTGCAACAGATGGAAAAGATCTTCGATCTGATGGAGTGTAATAAAATAACTAAAGTGAGATTGGCAACCTATAAATTGAAAGAGGATGCCGAGAACTGGTGGAGACAATTGAAAGAAGCGACTCGTGTCGAAGAGCCTGGTTATGTATGGGACTGGGACGAATTCGTAAAAGTGTTTTATGATAAGTACTATCCCCAGAGCGTCCAAGAATTTTTGAAGAGAGTCGGAGAAACGGCATATCGAGTCAAGCTACCACCAAAGTTTACCGATATGCACAATATTTTTCACATATCCATGTTAAAAAAATACGTGGCAGACCCTACTCACGTTATCGACTAGGAACCTTAGAGGTTTATAAGGATATGTCCGTTGTGGAGGTGCCTATTCAGATTGTTGATCGAAAAGACCAAACCCTGAGGAATAGAGTTATACCACTGGTCCTTGTGATTTGGCAGCACCACTCTCGCGAGGAAGCCACTTGGGATCGCGAGGATGCTATCAGGAGGGACTACCCTCATCTCTTCTAGTGAGGTATGACTCAATTTCAAGGACAAATTTTTTTTTTAAGTAGGGAAGAATGTTATGATCTGAATTTTATAACTCTGATACATCTAAAATATGTGTATGTGCTTAATATCGTATTCGCCGCATGTCTGGACTTTTCAAAATATTTTATCTAAAAATATATTTTATGGTTTTTCAAGCTCTTATATTTAATTCCGTCATTAATGGACACAAGTTATGTGATAGCTTGCTGGTTAAAGGCTTTAAGTTCTAGATAAGAGGTTTAGGGATCAAACCTTGTTATGTGTGTTCTAAACCTCTATTTTGGACTTTGAGATAAAAGCTTATACACTCTTCCTTGGTGTGTTAGCTTAACACCGGATAATCCCTAAAATGTTATAAATAAGTGTCTTACGGAGAACCCTAAATTATAATCTCATTCAGAGTTCTTCTTAAGAATAGAGCCCTCAGAAACTCTAGAGACCTTAGAGGAGAAATTCTAGATCTATCTTCCTAGAACCCTTCTTTTGGAAGAGCGGCGAGACGTTGACGTATATTCTCAAGCGGCCTTCGCCTCCTTCTAGAATCATCATCATTGTGGGGATCTTAATCTAATCGTGGTGATACGATCGATCTAAGTATGGAGAAATCAAGCTTTTCATTGATCTTAAAATATTATTTTTGTTAATAGATTTTTATATAAATTAGTGATTTTATTTCATAGATAATGATGAAATGATTAAATGAATGCATGCTATGATTAATAGATTTTTAATGTTAATGATGTTAGGTTAAAAAGAAGTTCGATTAAATTCCACCATGTGATTTGATGTATTTTGAGGCGTGCTCATGGATTGAAACCAATCGATTGATTCTGGGAAATCAATCGATTGAGTCTGAGATAAATAAAATGGTTTGAGAATGCACGGGTTGAAGTCAATCGATTGATTATGCAAAAATCAATCGATTGAGTTTGTATAAGAATGCTTTAATTACCCTCTGACAGGAAATCAATAGATTGATTTCGGGGAAAATCAATAGATTGAGTTTGAAAATCAATAGATTGAGTTTGAGGTGGAATGCATTAATTACTGTGACGACCCGACTTTTCCAATCCCTCAGGTATAGGAAAGGCCGGTTCGCCAACCTATCGAATAAACGATAAGCCGGACAAACAGGGCACATATCAGAGTAAAGCGCAATAAATATCCATAGCTAAAATAAATACGGAAGCAATTAAAAGTAAAGAACCACCGATGATGGCCGACCATCATCGAAACATGGCTCATAACAGAAATCAACGTCAAATATAAAACTATGGTATCCAACTAAAATGGGCCCACAAATTCAAGTCTAACTCTCACCACAAATAAGAAAATCAGTAAGTTCTATACTGGGAAAAACTCCTCAGGAGGAACCTCAAGCTCTTCCACGTAGTCGATCGATCTCACGTACTACGAATAGCCACGTCAATGCACCGAACTGCGGAATAGTCGGAGTGAGCTAACCAACAAAGCTCAGTAGAAGAAAGACATCTACGGCATTTTACTTTAACTAACATGCTTTCAAAACAAATATCAGAATATAGCTTGTCAAATATATAAGCAGATAATAAACTGAATTTAGGTGCGAAAATCATATGTAAGATTTATTTCTAAATGTGTGAAAACAGTGTCTTAGTTTCTCTAACTTCTATATGCAAAGTTCAGTAATTCATGACTTAATCCTCAACTTAAAATACCTCCCGAGTAAACTATATCTCGAGAGCAGGAATATAGCCGATGGGAACCCCTACCTACCATCGTCGTTCATGAACCCTTTTCAGGATGCAACAAGCCCCTGCGTAATGAGGGAAACTTGTGCCAGGAAGTTGTTCAGGAATTTTTGAGGGGTCGTTCAGGTCAATCATAAAACAAATGCAGATACTAATATAATCAGATGCAAGTCTCTTATACATAGTTCAGGTTCTTGATTTCAGATTTTCAGAGCTTAAGCAGATTCAGGTTTCAGGATTCAGGTAGATTTAGATTTTCAGTCATTCATATCAATTTCAGTTTACAGATGTGATTTCAATGGCATATGCAAGTTTAAAGATTTTAATTCAAAATATCCATGCGAATTAAAATAAAATACTGTAAAGATGAGATTCTCCTACCTAAAACTCGGAGTAATGCGAAGTCAAGCAAGGTCCTATTGATGGCCTCTCGCCCTCAATCTACATCACAATATACGTTCATGCATTAAGATAAACTCTAATTACTAATAATATAGACCTATTTAAGCGTTTCCTCAAAAACAAGTCAAAACAGGCAAGTTGCGCCAATCCTAGAATTTGACGTAACATTCTCATATTTGTTTGACCATCAAGACGATTGATTCATGAGTTGGTCAAAACATGAAAGTTGTAGATTTTTCTATTAGCTTTCCAACGCAAAAAGAATCGTCTTAATCAGAGTTCGGAATAAAAAGTTATGACTAAAATACTAAGGCAATGTCGGAGTTCGGTGATACCTTGCTCGAGCGATGATAAAAACCGACGGGTTTCCTCAACGATTCACGCCGCGATCGATCCCACGAGTTCACAGAGACAACTCCAACACGCCCCCAATGATCTCAACCTCTCCCAATAGCCAACTACGAATCCAAGGTTGATTCAAGTTCTTTCTAAGGTTTAAGTGTTTTCAACAAAGAGGGTTCTAGAGAAGGAGGTTTTCTAAACCGATCTCCTACGATGATTGAAGAAGAGAGAAGAAGGAGTTTCACACGGTTGGGTAACTATCCTCTCAACAAAACCTAGTATAATACGGGAATGCAATTCCTTCTTATAATAGGATTGCTCACAAAGTAAAACACACACACACATCTTATGTATTATACACTTCTAATTTTAAAACTCAAGTCCGGTGTTGAGCGGCTACACCGAGGTCGGTGCACAACTTTCGCACGAGGGTCCTAATGGGCTCTAAATTAAAATCTGTCCGCACAATCACATCTAGATAAAAATTCAAAACAAATGGTGACGTCGGTTGCCGAGCCGAATACACACACAGGGTCAGTCTAACTCGGGTTCAAAATACGGGTCTTTACAATTACCCTCTGACAGATATCAATAGATTGAGTTAGAAATCAATACATTGATTATTTATGTCAATCGATTGATTTAGGAAAATCAATAGATTGATTCAGGAGAATCAATAGATTAATTCTGGAAAAAATTGACCAATTGAATTTAAGCAGATAAATGTTTTAAAAACTCACCGAACGAAATCAATCAATCGATTCTGAACGGTCATATTTTACATTCAGTTAGTTTCACAAAAAGGTGTGGTTAAATGTTAATGTTTATATGTCATATTTATACTCATATGCTTGTCAATGCTACATGTCATGATTATATTACACGCACTTCAATGTTTATGCACCATGATTGTATACACTTATATGTTTATGTATCAGGATTAAATGCACTTAAATGCCCATATATTATGAACATATTCTTATGCGCTTTACATGTTTCATGATGATCTATATATACAATACATAATCAAAACACGTAAAATGTCAAGCCATGACCAACGAGCATTAGACCCAACATCTTGTACATGATGGAGTCTAAGAAAGTATTATACCCAATATCTTATACTTGATGGAGTCTAACTAAACACGAATAATGAGCATTAGACCCAACATCTTATACATGATGAAGTCTAAGAAGGTATTAGACCCAACATCTTGTGTAAGATGGAGTCTAATTGAACAAGAGTATGATGAGCATGATTAAACCCAATGTCTTGAGCGGGACGGAGTTTGACATATAATAAATAATATGATTCATTAGACCCAACGTCTTGAGCATGACGGAGTCTAACTAAACAAGTGATAAACATGATTAAGACCCAACATCTTGAGCGGGACGGAGTCTAACGTGCATTAAATGACAAGAAAGATGAAATTAAAAGAAATGATGCATTCATGTGATATTGATATATATGTTTATGTTCAGTTCATTTCAGCTTATTGAGATTATACAAGTCACATGCACACACACATAAAATATACTGAAATGTTTATATGGCTATGACTGATATTTTATGCTTCAATGGATTGCATGTCTGGTCTATACAAGTGTAAACTTACACCCCTTATTGATGTGAGTGACCAGATGAGACAGGTGTCACCGATGACAATGTATGGGTCTGTGGCGATGAGACGGCACGTGGTGCTTAAGAAACTGGACTGAATGGCGATGATGGCTTCGTGACCTAATTAGCTATTTTCCTTTCTAGTCATTATTAGTGGTTTTAAATAAATGAGACATTGATCAGTTAGTATTTTATCAAAATTATTTAAGCTTTAATCATGTTAGACTTGTTATTGGAATAAGAACATTACCATGGGTTTTATTTTGGTTAATTAATGTGTTAAAAAAAATTTATCTTCCACTGTTTAAGATGCTTTTATCGCCTTATTATATTTCTATGGTTCACGATACGAAAGTACGGTCTAAGATCTTATAATCAAGAGGTTGTGAGATCTCGGGCCGCTACAGAAACAAACCTTTCAACAGACACCACGGGTTGAACAACTGTTGCATTAGTAATTCCAATGAAGAGGACTGCTGCATACAGGGCTCCCATGGCATTAGTTATATTGATCTGGGTCTCCCTGTCATATCGAAAGCAACAGGTTACACAATCAAAAGAATTTGGTAATTTAATCCAACTTTCTACAAGAACGTATATAATCCAAGGATGGAAAACTCGTTTCAATTGAATCATCGATCATGAAAAAATGAATTGAATAAGCCAACCCATCAAAAGTCCTATTTTCTTAATTATAATTTAATAAATATAAAAAACTTAAAAAAAAAAAAAACTTATATTAGAGGGAGAGATGAGGGAAAAAGCTCATCTTTATCCAATCATTCTAGCGATAGTCATTCTGATAAAGCATTTTTTGTATATTAATATGAGCCATTTCCACATCCCAATTAATAATCTATTTGAAGGTTTTAAAAGCTATTGATCAAACAATTAGGATTGCCCAATTGTGTGATTTTTGGGCTGAACCATTTCCACATCATGGCCTGCCACAAGGACATCTCAGATTGGTGACCAAATGTCTCATTGGAGAAACTCTCTCTCTACAGATCTAACATGCAACAATAATATACACGAATAAACAAAATTTAAATAAGAAAAAAAAAATAACTGGCTTAACAGAGTCCTCACCTTCATGGTTTCTATATTCTCATCAGTTGGCAGAGAACCTTCATAATTCGGCATACCATTATTTTCATATGAGGGTATAAGCGAACTAGCTATTGCAGGTATCCTTCTCAGATTTCTTGTCATGTTGCTAGGGTTCCACATGGAAGCTAGCTCAGCTCGTAATCGGCAAAAAGCATGAGGTTTCATGAGGGAAATTAATATTTGAATTACATTGACAATTGAAGAGCATATACAAAAAACATTATGAGGAGAAAGCCTATAGAATAGCAAAATCTTCATCCATCAATTCTAAAAGATACCATTTTCATCACCTTGAATATAATACAAGTTACAATGCTTTGGTTTCCTTTATATATGTTAATCTACATATGCTCAATAGCTCAATTTTAGAAAGTATTAGTGTTCAGACCTGAAGAACAACAAAACATAGATCTTCCAGTTCAACTTTTAAAGCCCAAACACCCAGTCTAGAAGCCAGAGAACACCATACAGCTAATGTCTCTGTGCAACAGCTTGAGCCTTTGGTAGAGAAAGAACATAATTGTAAGAAGAGCCCATCTAGGAGCGTGATCCATATGATAATAGGATATGCTAAATTTTCAGTCAATAAGTCGTAGATTTATGAAATTTAGCATTAAAAAGTTTATAACTGTCAACTGTTTCTCAGAAAGAGAGGAAGATATCCAAAGGAAAGGTATAACAGTAAAGGTCAAAGAAGTGGAAGTTATCTAGTGATTCACTAATTATTTAGTTAGCATAAGACTAAAAAATTATCATATTAGTCGAGAAGTCAGTACACAGTTCGCATGTTATGCAGACGATCCGCAAGCTTGGTAAGAACGACACGAGGATCATCAATCAGGCCCAAGAGCATCACTCGTAAATTATTTGCCTACAATAAAAAATAAAACCTATGAGAAAAGAAAAAAACTAGCCCATATTAATGAAGCATGTAAATTATTTGTGTAATTAAACAAAATTCTGTCATCAGTACTCCTTCTCTTGCATGTGTCCAATAGCATATATAAGGTATCATATAAATTGTGGAACAGGATGTCCTAATAGAGTCAACAAAATATGTAGTTTAACTAGATTGATCAACTTCAATATTGATAGTTCTCATATTAATAAAGAGGCAAACAAGATGTTAACATTTAGTGAAAGAAAGTGTCTTAAGAATTACTCTTCGTGTTGGGGACTCCTTTTCCCTGTCATAATTTTATGCATCATACTGCTTTTCTAACAAGCTAGCGTTTAGCAGGAACAACTTTGATATTGTTGTTATTGATGCCTTTGAGGGCTATATTAACATAGACGCAAACAAGGTGCTGACATTTAGTGAAAGAAAGTGTCTTGAGAATTATTCTTCGTGCTGGGGACTCTTTTTCCCTATTATAATTTTATGCATCATACTGCTTTTCTAACAAGTTAGTGTTCAGTAGGTACACCTCTGATATCATTGTTATTGAAGCAATTGATGGTTATTTCAAACTTTTCTTTCTTTGCTTCCTGTGGTGAACAACTTTGATATCGCTGTTATTGAAGCAATTGAGGATTATGTCAAACTTTTCTTTCTTTGCTTCCGTAGATAGAAATATTAAGCAAATAATTAAGTGCAACTGATACATGTTGAATAATTAGTGTACATATAGAACTCAGGTGCATCAGAATACCTTCCATAAGGCAAGATAACAAAACTTGGGGATGTTGATCATTAAAGAAATTTAGTTTGAGTGGAAGTTTCATTGTTCTGCCACTAAATTTCCAGAGCTGAAAAAGTATATGAAGTCTTGATTATGTTATGTTCTTCTGGTGTTTGATAATATTTTTTTTGGATTAATGGCGCATAATTGCCATCATAGGATCATCAAACTTATGAAAATCCTTTCACCCCATCAACCTGTCAAAAGCGAACTTCCAGCAATGTCGGTCCCCTGCTTCAAAGTAAAATGCTATTCATATGCTTGATAATGTTATTATGTTCGCAAGGAGAGTCAAATCGTATCTTTTCTATTGTATTAAATTTTATTGATTTGAAAGGATACGCATGAGGCACATAGAGGTTCGAAATAGTTGAGATTTGAAAACATCCATGCTGGCCTGATAACAGTAAGAAAGGGAAGAATTAATCCACTTATCAACATTGAATGAAATTTTGCATATATATTGCACAAAGGAATTTTCACTATAAAGATTGGGATTTTATTCCATCAACTATCATTTTGAAATGTACAACTTACAGGCCATTAAAGCATAAAACTGCTAAAAGTGGCATAGATAATAAAGTGACACATGGATTCAAAGAATAGGAAGATATCCTTACTAGAGGGAGAAGGCTACTCTTTCACAATGATCCAGACATTGGAGTCGAGGATTTAAGGTGAAAAATTCTCAATGATCCTCAAGAGGACTACTAACAATGTACACCCCAGAAATATGAATGATTGTAAGCACTCCTCAATAATAGTAGAGAGTTGTTCACTCCCTCATACACTCCTCAACCGGCCCCCAATGTTAGGTATTTATAATAGGCATCAAAGACCTTCGCAGTAAACAAGGTGCATGGTATGGTTTCCCTCATTGGGCATACATGTGCATAGGTTTAATGAGTCTAGGTGCATGGCACAAAGTCACCATCCTCTTCATCATTATCATAGCCCTATCTCATCTATTTTGGGTAGGTTTTGTTAGTCCTATTTTTCCACTCATTTTTATTCAGAGCTAAGCTCTCCGTATTGCAATCCTCCATGTCATTCTCATTGCTTCCCTCCAGGTCTTCATTGGTCTTCCTCTTTTCTTGCTTCCTTGTGCTTGCAACCATAGTCACCAAATCGGGGTACAACAATAGTTAGGCGAGGTCAAAATTTGAAAAAATCTGGTAAATTCGGGAAGTTCGGGGAAATATTTGGAGGAAAAATCGGTGAGAAAAATTTACAAAAAAAAAAAAAGATTTAAAATTATAAAATTTAGTAAGTCACAACTTTTTTGAAAAATTCGAGAATTATTCGGGAATAATTCGTGAATTATTTGCGAAAATTTTTGATTAGGCAAATTTTCGAAAAATTTGCAAATAGTTCGGTATTAACTATGGGGACCTTAAATTCATGAATAATTCACGAATTTTTCAAAAATTCGGCAAATTTTGTGACTAAACTTGTAACGTCTCAATCCTTTGTAGAAGATGAATAGTGCTAAGTGATTCACCTAAGATGAATAGTATGGATTAATTCATTTATTTAGTATGCTCATCTTATTCTTTTTTTTATCAGCTGGGGTGTTCCTTTAATCTGATCAAATGTATCTCAAGCATACACAAATCATTAAGAAAATAAAATCACGAATATAGAAATGAATTTGCGATTATAAAACAGTAATGTGAGGGCAAACATGCTCATTATCCAATAAAAGATTGAGAATATACCTCCTCAGAACCAAAAGAACCCTGCTTCACATTTGTCCAGAAGTCTGCATGTCTCAAAAGGTCCACTCCTAAGAAATAACAAAATAGTTTTTTCCGACAAAAGTCATTACTCGGTGCTCGTAATTACAGGGTCCCGAGGGGGTGGATGGGATACAGACGTACCCTTTGACTTTTTATGCACAAAGTGGCTACAATCAAGACTCGAACCCACATTTTCACGCTCGACAGCCAAAGCCTTTTACAACAATATTATACAAGATTAAATAGATTTGAAATTCTATTTACTAATTTATTTTTGTTAAATAATTTTATTGCTCAAATCATCTCAATAAGAAATATAAAAGCTCAATATATCCAAATAGTTAATATTTTAAATAAAACAATCAAAAATAAATTTCCACAACAAACCAACAAAGGATGCATTCATAAGAAATCAAATTAAAAATTAAAAAATTGACAAAATCAGACCTGAACCTTTTAATGAGTCTGGCAAGAAAAATACTACTAAATATTTTAAGAATTGAGTGATGACATTTTCTCTTCTAATCTATGAAACAAGCAATAAAACACCAAAATAATATGAAAATTGAGGAGTCCGATCCCCAGCCATCAATACTAATACCTCTTTTATTGCAACAGTTCAACAGATTTAATTGAAGAAGATATGAATACAAAATATGAAAATCTATTACAGGATCTGAGCCAAACAACCATTAAAAAAATAAATAATAGATTCAATAGAAGAAGAGTTGTAATAGAAAAAAATTAAAAGTAAAAGAAATATTGGTGAACAACATACCTCTAGTTGAATTCGTGATAGGGTTCTTTGCCGTGGATTTCTTTGTCTGCATTAAAAATAAATAACAAGGGGATCAAATCAAAGCTTCTTTAGCACCTTAAAATCACCATCAGTTTATTACACAATTATTAACATTTCAATCAAGCATTTACATGTTTGAAGCTCTTGATCAGAAAGTAAGATGATTTAATCAAGTTCCTAATAATAAAAAAAATAACAATAATAATAATCAAAAGAGAGTCTGAAAATCAGAAAAACTAAACAATAATAAGATCATAATTCCTAAACTGTTTAGAAATGTTGAAAACACGAAAAATCGATCACTTTACAGTTTAAGAGAGTACAAAAATATGAATTTGGAGTAGAAACGATAGATAATCAAGAGCTCAAAAGAAGAAAATCGTGATTGCTACCTCCTTCCGATCTTCCATGGCTTCAGATACTTGATTCTTTTCACAACAAATTAGGGTTTGTAGCAAGAGAAACTTAACCTAAAGACGAAGCGAGAGAGCAACGGTAGCTAAGGTTTGGCGGAAATTAGAGAGGGAGGGTTGAAGTTTGAGAGGGAGAATGAGATTAATTAGAGATAAAAAGTGACTCAGGCCATTTATATGTACTGCAGGACTTGGCCTCATACTCAAAAGCCGATATACGAAACTATTTTTGGCGCTTGAGTAGATAACAGAGGCTCCTTTGTTTAGAGACGGCTTCAAGCGCGGTCTCCATTAGTGTTAATGAGGCTTTTAGAGACGCCTTTTCATGTAGTCTTTATTAAGTAGAACTTACAGACATGGGCATGGCTGTATCCATATGTTATTGTATTTAGGGAGACGTCTCCAGTAATTACATTATAGACGATTTTTTCAAAAGCCATCTCTAATAAAAGGTTGTTGGACACGGCTTTTCAAAGCCGTCTCTAATGTCTGTCTCCAATAATCCTTTTTTTTGTAGTGCAATGCGGTAGGTCACGAGTAACACTGGTGAGATTGAAAACAAAATTATCCTACACCTAAGAAAAATTAGTGAGGTTAAATATTGGATATTTTTTTGTCGTCTCCCAAATTTTCTTGAAAGTTTTTTGACTTTGATCCGAAATGAATAAAAATGACCCCTTGCCAAAATATTGCCGAAAACTAAATTTCTCACTATGGTGACAACCGAAGAATCTACTCTATGAAATATATGCATTTTGCAAGGGGATTTATGTAAGATGCCTTACCTAACTTTGAGCAGTGCGAGATCCCTGATCTAATTGTTTTAACTGATGCTACTTACCTGTCAAATACTAAAATACAAATATTATCCTTGCCTTTTTGCTTAACAATTAATCACTCATTTCTTGTACAAATATTTATAAAATGATACATAATATTATGAAGTGGTTGAAAATTATTTAACAGTTTGACTTTTGCCGATCAAATTATTTAACGGTTAGGTTATGAGGCGGTGGTCACATGGTGTGAAAGAAAATAGGCAAAAATTCATGTTTGGATTTACCGCTTTAAGAAAAGAAAAAAAAAGGGGGAAGAGAGCGTGTTTTGGATTACGGCTTCGCAAATATAAAATGAGACATTAATTGTTAAATAAAAAGTTAAGGATAGTATTAATATTTGGATATCTGACAGATGATTAGCACCAGTTAAACCGATTGGGTCAGGGTCTCGTCATTTCTTAATAATAGGCAAGGGGGCTTACAAGTGATCATTTGTCTTATTTGTTATATTCTATTTTATTTCAAAAACTAAGTCCGCATTTGACCAACTATCAACGTGAGCCTCATTTGTACTCGTGTTAATGGCGCTATTTAAATATACGTTTATATTTTTTTTCAAGACAGAAAAGCCTCCGAGTTGACCAAAATATCCCTGAAAATAGTAACAATGCACTCAACCGATTTCCCATACATGAAATTGTCTAAAGTAGGGCAATGGTCAGTCCAACTGGTTGAACTATATATTAACGTTCAACCAATGGATGCTGGAGATTTTTCACTGGTCTATAAAAAATGAAAATTGGGGAGGTCAAGATTTTCTTCTATCCAACGCTCAAATTTGATTAAACACAATTTCTGATCCAATTAGCTGGACTTGGCCATTGGCCTGGCTAAATATAGGGAAACTCCATACCAAGCCATGCGTTATCAAGAGGATCTAAGAGCACAACTTTAATGATCTATCCCAACACCACCGTGGAAAGCTTAACGTCTAGTTTTAGGATACAAGTTTACTTTTAAATAAAATAAAATAAAAAATAAAAAATAAAATCCATTATCTCCTTAATAAAAAGGCATAAATGTCATTTTACATATTTTAATGGATTTAATAAATAGAACAAAATTACACGCGTCGTCTCTGACTAACTTTGTGCGCCAGGGAGCAGTTGGATACTTATTCGTTAAACCAGCCGTCATAATTCATAAACCCGCTTCCTTTGCTTCGAGGCACACCAAATCATTTCGAACTCCAACGAAACCATGGCATAACTGAAGAAGAAGCTTCGACTACTATTTAATCTCCAGAAGAATGCCCTCAATCAAATTTCTAAAGTTGTTAAATACCCCTACTTTTTAAATTGGAAAATAAAACATTTCATTTAAATGTTTTATTTTCCAATCTTGTTCAAGAATCAAGAATACGCGCTTCTTCTTCCGCTTTATCTTTCCCAATCTGAGCAAATTAGTCAAGCAAAGTCGGTTAATGTAAGAATCTCTACTCAGAATTCTCTACAGTGTTTGTGAATTCGTATTTTGGTCTCAAATTTTGAGTTTTTTTCCTCGTAATTTTGTGTTGTGAAGATTGGGATTCAATTTTTTTGTTTTTTTTTTGTTCTGTTTGCTGGAGATCGTTTTAGTGCTTTTCTTTCGTTTTTAATTTCTATGATCTGATGAAGATGTTCAATTGAGCTCTTTAAGTTCAAAGATCATCCAAAATGTAGCTTCTGCTTTGGTTGCTGGCAATTCATGGAGAACAGAGCAAGCTAATGCAGTGTTTTGATTTATTAGCCCTAGTGATCTCCAGTGCTTTCATAATCTACAAATATACATGATTTGTTTTGTTTTTTACAATTTGTTCAAGACTCGGTTGCTTTGGCAGTTAGCTGGATTTTCAAACCTGGTGCCGCGGCAGGAAGTATCTAGTTGTAGTTGTTCTCAGGGACCAGAGGGTGACTTGTCATGTCAGCAGTATGTGGCAGTGTTGAAGTCTCTTTATCTCTTCCAAGGGACATTGTTCTCTGCTTATCTGAAAGAAATGATTTTTCAAAAGGTTGTTTCGAAGTTTGTAAATTGGAATTTGAAAAGGTTTCGAAGTTACAGTTTCTTACCCTCTGAGAGTAATAGTTAAATTAAAAGTGTTAGGGCGGTAACACAATACAGCATATTAAACAACTAATTGCTGCATCTAAGCCATGTCCCTTGTATCCTGAAGTCTTCCTCGCCGTAATCCTTTTGCTAGATAGCATGGATACGCTCATTTGACCAAGTTGCTGCAATTTCCTTTTTGCTTTGTTCTCCTATTTTTTCGTTTTTTTGGCCACCAAACACCAACGAATATGTCAGTGTTATAGATGGTGTAATGTATGGTATAAGGAACACATCATTATGTTGATCAGTAACTACACAAGTATATTTACTGTTAGCGTTGGGTGCCTGACCTGGTCATTGGAGCACAGTGTGCGAGTCGGCCACCACGTGAACTGAAGTACACATGGATCTCCATGTTCTTTAAGTCAGCGACTGATTGGACGTTCAATATCACACTGAGCAAGGTTCGCACAAGGTGGACTGGTGCACATTTCAGTTGCTCTCGACCAATTCATTCAATAAAGTTACTTCTGTTGGAGTCATATTTCATGTGAAATATGAATGTCAGTTTGTTTTTACTGAACTGTCCAAGATTACAACTAGTTTCAGTGGGGCTATTGAAGTTAATTGATAGAAATCAGAGAAATGAGTTAATATAAAGGGTGAAACACCCTATACTTTTTTCCTGTTTGACATTTCATTACTTAATAAATGGGTGATTATGAAATATATTTATTATATTATGATTCATCTCTAAAGCACTATATGTTGGAACAGTGCAGTTGGGACATACATAGAAATGGCTGATTGTGGTTCCGAAATTAATGGGTTCTTGAAGGATTTCTATATTCCAGATTACATACTAGTACCTGACTCTGATATCACAAGTCATTCTTATATACCCAAGTGTCCTGTGATTGTGTTCATCAACTCCAAAAGTGGAGGCCAGCTAGGCGGGGAGTTGCTCAAAACATACCAGTCTCTTCTCAATAGAATTCAGGTTTTGTACATGAAGGCCGATCTCCACAGACAGACACACAAACACACACAAAAAAATGCTCCACTGAGATTTGGATCTCTCGAAAATTCACTCAGTTATGAAGGGCTCTCCGTAAAGAATTAAAATGCTGAGTCCATTAACAATTGGCTGTAAGTGATCAATCCTGCAAAATTAAACATAAATTTGGTGGGGTTCTTCATTGACTTGAAAATTGAAAGGCCAATCTCCAAGTTCAATTTGATGTTTATGGATAACGCATCCAGAATTTTATGAGATTATGTAGTTATTGTGGAGACAAATCTGCATAATTGATGAAATTGTTTCTGTACTGTCATGTCATGATTATGCATGTGCTGAGTTTAAACGTTTTGTTATTTTCAGGTGTTTGATTTGGGGGTAGAGGCTCCTGATAAGGTCCTTCACAGGCTGTATGGAAATTTAGAAAAATTGAAGTCCAATGGTGATGTTTTAGCTGCCAACATTCAGAAGAGCTTGAGAATTATAGTGAGTCTAGTTTAAAATGGTATAATAATGTCTGCTTTCTTATATCTTCCAGTGCCAATTAGGAAAGAGTAGTGGATTATCATCATTTTCTATGTATATAACTTGGTAGTTATTTATACATACTAAGTCACATGGGACATGTGTTCGATTAGGTTGCCGGTGGAGATGGTACAGCAGGTTGGCTTCTTGGTGTAATTTGTGATTTAAAACTATCTCAGACACCTCCTATTGCTACTATGCCTATGGGTACTGGAAACAACCTTCCATTTTCATTTGGCTGGGTAGGTCCTTATTTGTCTGTTTTTTTTTTTTTTTTGAATGGTCTTGGATATGATGAGCTTGGAAGTACCAAAACATCAAATACCAATACATGGATTGATATGGCTTGATACGGAGATAATACTGTCCGAAGCTTGCAATTGGATTTTTACCCCAAATGATTTTCTTTTGTTAATATTTTAGCATGCATTAACCAGTATATTAGATACACTATTACTCTTTGGGCGTCTTTACTTATATTTTCAAATCTGGATTATTCGTCTACCATATGTATGATGTGCATTCGACCAAGTAAAAATCCTTCAATTTCTATATTTAGAGACGACATTTGTTAATGCCCTCAACAAGCTCTCATATATCTTAAAACTTATTTACTTCTGATGTGCACATTCTCTATTTCCTCATTTGTTGATCAAACAACACAAAG
This sequence comes from Chloranthus sessilifolius, assembly GCA_021018995.1. Classification (NCBI taxonomy): domain Eukaryota; kingdom Viridiplantae; phylum Streptophyta; class Magnoliopsida; order Chloranthales; family Chloranthaceae; genus Chloranthus; species Chloranthus sessilifolius. Next base: position 139,775,665 of record CM037588.1, on the reverse strand, counting down.
GCGCTTGCGCTTAGGTTGCCTCTTTTCACCTGTCACTGTTCACGGCATGGGTTTCTCACCTATATCGGAGTGTCTAGGTATCAGGATTTCATCATTTGTGTGTGGTATGTGTCTGGATTTTACTGACAATTTTATGTTGTGCATAAGTCCATCTTGTGAGGAATTATGCGTAATGCATCTCTTCAGGTTTCTGAAATCATTTACATGATTCAAAGTGACTCCTAAACATAGTATAATTATGCATCCTCTCCTAGCTATCTAGCTATCCATAACATGCACTTTGCAACTACCATGCAGGGAAAGAAGAACCCTCGCGTGGATGGTTCGTCTGTGAAATCCTTTCTGAATCAAGTGATGCAAGCAACAGAAATGAAAATAGATAGGTAGTGGTATTTTATATGCTCTTTGACTCATCATATTGTATCAATATTTGCTTTCATGCAGTAGCTATTGTGTTATTATCTTCGATAATTATATTCAACTGATCATCTAACCTATGCAATAGCATAGATCACTTCAGATTCTTGAAGAGTGGTGTGTAGATCTTGGGTCAAATTCAAGTTATGTTTAATTGAGGTTAGTGTCGTAGTACACATGATAAGCTGTGCAAAGCTTGTAGTGGTCAATTATCTGTAATTTATATTACTAAAGTATACCTTCTCAAACACACTGGCATACATTTTGTGCAGTGTAGGATACATTTCACTGATCTTTATGAACCAATTGATCTGTTGAAGATATTGAAGACAGTTTTGAAGGTATGAAGCGTATAGTGTCTTAGTATATTTAGCGTAGTGAGGGTTTAGTTCCACATTGGTTAGAAATGTCCTGTCTCTAGTTTTCCCAATATATAAAGGGCTTAGTCTTGTACTTCATTTATCTCAATATATAAAGGACTTAGTCTGAAGACTTAAGTCTTAAGTCTTAAGACCTCTCTCTCTCTCTCTCTCATCTCCCTCTTCATTCTCTCTCTAGTTTAGCAAGTGTAGCATGGCATCATCGTGGTCGCTTAGTAGTTTAATAATCTCCTCATAGTATTAGATTGGGTTTTATTTTATGTGTTTTTTTCTATTACTTCTCTTTTGTCTTGGTTTTGTCTGACGTATGCTCTATGCATTTTCGCTTCGTCTAATCTTTTTGCATCAGAATTGGAAATCATATTTTTCTTCCACAACTTTTTTTTTTCTAGTAGAAATGTTTATATATTTTTGTTGTCAGTGATATCTCTGAAGAAGAAGGAAGTGGCATCAGGAATTGCAGGGTGGCTGGAAGTTTGACCGTAAAGAGAAGTGAATGAAGAGGGTTCAGAAAGCCAATCCCAAATAGAAGCGATAAGGTGGTGATAATGATGATTGGAAACCGATCTTATCCTTGTCCCCATTCTTGCTTCCCCTTGTTTGTAAAGAAGAAGAGGGAGAAGGAGAAGGAGGAGGAAGTGGAAAAAGTGACATCAAGAATTGCAGAGTGGCTGGAAGTTTAGTCATAAAGAGAAGTGGGTGATGAAGAGGGCTCAGAAAGCCAAACCAAAATAGAAGGGATAAGGTGGTGATAATGATGATTGGAAACCGATCTTATCCTTTTCCACATTCTTGCTTCCCCTTGTTTGTAACTATGGGTGGTCTAAAGTCCGAACATGCATCACATCAGAGCAATATTGTAAATATGAAGTAGATCTTTCACACATAGTTGGCTGTTTTTCCTATATCATGACATTTGTGAAGTAGATGCTCACAAGTAGAAGATTATTTTGTTAGCAAAGCACATATTAACAAAAGAATATCCATTACAAGTCTAAAACTTTCAATTTCTCAATCATCATCTTGATTGGGTACTCTGTAAAGGTTTAGCGATAAATATTTAGCAAAAACAATATTTCTTACAGAATTCACTACTATTTGCATCCTGCAGAATGGAATATAATATATATAATACGTAGGGTTGCATGGCATATGAATTTTTGTGGGGCTTAACTTACTTAAAATGGTTAAATTGCGCATATCAGAAAAATCAAGGCAAGGATAGTAAATATGAAGTAGATCTTTCACACAGTTGGCAATTTTTGCTATACCATGATACATGCGAAGTAGATTCTTCTTTAGTGCAGCCTTTATTAACAAAAAAATATCCATTAAAGGTTTACAACTTTCAACTTCTCAATCATGCATCTGGATTGGGTATTCTGTAAGGATTGGCCATAACTCCTTAACATAGGCTGTATCTCTTATAGAATACACTACTATTTCAAGGCACCCTGCAAAAGGGAAGATAAAATATGTTTGGTTGCATGGTGTATGAATATTTGTGGGGTTTAACTTACTTGAAAAGGTCGAATTGTGCATATCAGAAAAAAGATTCAAGTAAAGGAGGTGTGTGATATTCTGAAAATCTGATTGGTAGCGTGACTATTTGACACTATGAATAATTATGGGCATAATAACTTTTTCTTTTAGTTTCTCATAGGTATTTCATTTCCTTGTTGACATCTCAATAAGCTTATCATTATTCCCTTGTCCCTTACCATGTAGGTCTCCTGCTGTCCATCCAGCAAAGGTTTAGACTTTAGAAACTGATGCCCACGAGCATATAAAGGCCACACTTTTCCGAAAATCCGTTCCACCTGTCCTCCCTTACCATTGATATATAGTCACTACTTTCTCTCCAGATGGATCATAGTACTGCTATCAGAGTTAGGCACAAAAGGATGCTTCCTTTGGTTTGCACGGACCCTTTCACCCTTTCCCCATGAAGCCAGAAGAGATGGTAGAGAGGCATACATAATTGGATTCCAAATTTCTGTTTGAAAGCATTCAAAATCCAAACAGGAAAGAGGCTCTGATGAAATAGGTACTCCACTGTCTCTTCTCAGACGTTACACATCACTCACTTATTGAGAATTTTCTAACCCGTTTAATCAGATTGGTCATGGTCAGCATTCTGCTCCACAAAGTACATCAAGTTAAAAATAGGACTTGATACAGATTCTGATGATTCTACAATCATCAGTCTTGCTGTCCAGATTGATCAAGCTCCTCAGCTTGGTATCTCTTAAGCTCCTTCTGATTATTACATTCCAGCACATTCTTCCATTTGAAGAGTAGAAACAATCTGCAACAGAAACCTGTTTATCAGTTGCCTGCTGATGGTGCTTCAGGCTAGAGGTTCTTGACCAATCGAGACATCTGTCCAGAACTTGACTTCGTTTCTGTCCCAATATTGTACCTAATACCATATTTTCCAAGTCTAGGAATGGGAATAAAACAGCTCCAAAAATATGTGGAAAAAAGGGTAAAAGTTGGCAATTTCAGGAAATAAAAAAGGGAAAATTTTAAAATTTTAAAAATATTAATAATTATAAAAATAGAAAATGTACAGGTTGTGACCAAACACGAGTTTTAAATGGGGAAAAAATGTTTTGCTCGGAAAGAATGAGTTTAAAATGCATTTCTTTTGAAAAAACGAGAATTTTTTGAAAAAGACTTTTTCCTGCATTTTTTGTTTCATGTTTTTTTGAAAAATGTTTTTTTCCCAAAATCATCTTTGACTGGCATTACCCCATCCCAATAAGTTGATGCTTTTGATAGACCAGTCATAATTGTAATCCCAACAGATAAGGTGGAACTTCTTCTCATCCCTCCACTCAAAAGGAAATCCCTTTCTAATCATTCAATCCTTTCGACCACCCTTGCTAGGCAGTTAAAAGTGGGCATTAGGTACACTGGCAAGTTTGATAAGGTTACTTAATTAGAGTCAATCTACCACAACCAGAGAGAAGCTTCCCTTTCCAACAGCTAATTTACGCTCCACTCTTTCCACAGTTGGTAACCACAAAGATTTTGATGGGTTTGCAATGCTGAGTGGTAGGCCAAAGTAGGTGGATGGGAGATGACCCCCACCCACAGCCTTGGAAACTGGCCAAAGTTGAGATTATTTCATCCTCTATACTAACTTCCTAACTTGGATTTATGTAAATTGATGTTCTGCCCTGAGACTGCTTCGTACGACTACAGAACCACCCTTACTGATTCCAATTTGCTCGTAGAAGCATCACAGAACAATAAATCTGCAATTCTTCAATATAAAAAGATTGTTTTTCTCTTCTTTGATAACTAATAAATGTCTATATTGTGGAAAGGAATTGATGGATAGAATAAATGCATATTTGCTGCACTATTTTGTGTTTTTGGTGCAGAGATTAATATTTTAGTGCTGTTAATTGATGGATGAGATCCAAGAAGATGTGTGATATTTAGTTACATGATTATACACAAGAAGGATTACGTAAATTTGGGGATAGATTGATATCAACACTAGGCCTGTTGAGAAAACTTGACTTGATTTTAATTTTACCAACTGCTTGGTCGTATAAACCTTACTTATTTTTGTTTCTAATAGGAATTTGATTTTTTGCCTTTATATAACTAGCAACGATAGGATATGTGATGGGGACATCATCATCAAAAGCATCGGACTTGGACCGTAAAAGATTCTCAAGCGCCGGAAGAAGCCAAAAGGGAGCCGGGATGGAAGAACCGAAAAGAAATCGATTGAGCAGTTCAAATTCGGAGAAACTGAAAGTTACTATTGTACCTCGATTGATCGAGCTACAGTGCTACAGTACCTCGATTGGTCGAGCTACAGTGCGATTTCAGACGGAAATTAGTTTTTAGGGTCAAACTTGTCTTTTATTATTTATTTATTTTAGGGTTTTCTTTTGTTTATGACCTACTATATAAGGTCTTTATTACTTTGGAATAAACAGTTGATTATTACATGAAAATTGGAGAGTTTCTTTTATGCAAACCCTAGAGAACTTGTGACGAGTTTTCAATCGAAGGAGCAAATCTTTCGAAAACCTGAGGAGTGTTTACGCATTTCTCGCGCGACTTGGTGCGAAGCCGACGTGCAGCTCTAGTGTGAAGCCTCGGAAATCCTTGGTGTGAATCCTTGGACCTCTATCCTCTTATTCTATCTTTTCTCTGGTAATATCCTATTTGCTTTGATAAAATCTTAACCCAAATCAAAATATTTTTACATCTTTGATCTACCCTCTTGTTAATTTATTTCTTCAATTCTTTATTTTCAAACCCAAGTGGAATCAAGAGACGACACCGTAACTATCGCTTGGTACCCTAAACTAGAGCGAAACTCGAATCCTTCATCGGATCTGTTTTTCTAGATCGGGAAATATTGATGCATGCGAATGCTAAAGTTTAGTTAATCTAATTGTTGTAATTAAATTTAGTAACCTATTTTATGTGGATGGGTGATTAGAATATTTCCGTTGTTCGATCTGATCTAAAAGTTAATCCCAAATCGCATTAGTTAGAGTTTTAGCATTTGTCCCGCATCAGTTTGGTATCAAAGCACAATTTTAGTTTAGGGTTATCAGTGTTTAGAGTCATATAGGTTTTAGGGTTATTTCATTTAGGGTTATTTCTTCATGGATTCTAGTGAACTAGAAGCCTTAATTAAAGACCTTACGTCTAAGATGACCGCGAGCCATACCGCACTTCAAGCCCGGATGGATGAACGCCGTGATCAGGTGCAACAACAGTTGTGTGTTCAACAGGCCCAACATGAGGCTTTAGGAACTTGTGTTGAAGAAGTCCATGAGTTCATCGCTGAAAATCATAACAGAGTCAACACCAATGACCGTATGAGGGATCCTCCTAGGTGTGAAAATTGTCTCGACCCAGATGATAGTCACAAAGTCGGTTAAGGTTGATGCTCTCACTTTCGAAGGAAAGATGAACCCTAAAATCTACATAGATTGGGCATCCACCATGGACCATTATTTTGAATGGTATGAAATGCCGGATGAGCGTAAAGTGCGGTTTGCCAAAATGAAACTCGTGGGGCATGCCAAGCTTTATTGGACTAGTGTGGAACAACTTTGAGAAGCTCTCGATCGCGAGCCCATCGCCACATGGGCAGACATGAAGGAGAAACTTCATGACAAGTATGTTCCCCTATCCTACAATCAACGGCTCATGGATCAATGGCATGGTTTGAAACATGGAGACATGTCAGTTGTTGAGTATATCAATAAGTTTGAGGAATACTTATATCGGGCCAACACTTATGAGAGTCACAAGTCACCTTATCTAGGTTTCGCACTGACCCACGTCCGGAGTTACGAAAAGAACTCATCCCTCACCTTGTGGAGGATCTAGAGGAGTGTTACGCAAGAGTGCAAGAACTAGAGAGGTATCTCGACGCCCCAACTATTGATCGACCTAAATCCTTTAACCCCGGTTTTTGATCTAGTCCCACTGAGAAAACAAACAATGTCTATGGTTAATCCTCTAAACTTGTGAGCCCTCAGATTGACAAGGGTAAAGGATCATTGACCGAGAATTTTCGGCGCGCACCACAACAGTGTTACAAGTCCAAGGTTTTGGTCACTTCGCGTGTCAGTGTCCCAGTAAATCACAAACCTTGATTATTTAGCAGGATAATGAGAAGGAAGACAAAGAGTTAGAGGTAGAAGTTTACAAATCTTTTGGAATGCCAAGTGATGAGGAGGGTGGGATTCCCGTGAGAACCGTAGGTTTTGTTGGGAGGGTGGGTTCGTATTACCGAAGAAAGGGTTGGTAGCGTGTCCGTACCACGAGTCATTAGAGTCGGTAGGGACATATTATCATTCTAATTTGCATGGGATTAACAATCAAATCTTATCGAATAATGAAAATATGCATAATTGAACTGACACATTGAATATATTTATTGAATTTAATAATGACAATTTTGTGTTGATTCACGATGGTCCTAAGCATGTGGAACCTTTTCCAATCCTAAAAAGAGGAAATGATGGAGGCCTAAATCCAAGGTAGTTAAAGCGTTGTGGCGAGGTCATGGCGAAGAGGCTCGCCATGCCATGGCGAGGCCATGACAATGCCATTTATAATTATTTTTTTTAAATATTAATAATTTTTTTATTATTTATTAATCATTAATATTATTAATTTTTAGTTTTTTACTATTTTTTAATACATATATTTTTTCTAGAGGAAGAAAAAAAATCAACTAATTATTAGGCATAGACAAATATCAATAAATAGAGAGCAAATATATATATTATAAGGTAGTTGTGGCAAAAAAATAAATATATATATATAAATATAAATATATATATATATATATATATATATATATATATATATATATACGGCACCTATGGCTAATATAAAGTGAAAAAAAATAAAAAAACCAGATTTTAAGGCACCTGTGGCTTAAAATCTGGTTTTATAAGGCAGCTGTGACAAAAAAAAACAAAACAGATATATATATACACACGGCACCTGTGGCTAATATAAAGTAGAAAAAAATAAAAAAATAAGATTTTAAGGCACCTGTGGCTTAAAATCTGATTTTTTTTTGCCACTTTATATATATATATTGTGACAGCCCGGATTTTCGAACCCAAAAACCCATGTCGTCGGATAACCGATAGGCAATCCCGGAACACACAAACACTTGGTATATCCACACAAAGTAGAACAAAAATAATGTCTCTATCAAGGCAGATAGAGCCATCATATATGCATGGCAAAAGATATTCCAATTTGACTAAGTAACAAAATGACAGTTTTGCCCTTATGTGAACCATGAGCTTGGCAGAACCGAAACAAACCACTGGTGATAAACAATCATCACCCAAACAGTGGTTCAAAATAACCGTTTACATATAATTCTAAATAAAATAAAAAGGCTGGACGCACCAAGCCTTGTACAAAATCTCAAAAATATTCTTAGAGTCCCCTAAGGGAAGCAGTCCTCTGACAGAAGATCCGATTCCCCTTCTGGTATGTATTCGGGATCTTCTCGGCCAGAATCCTCGAAACCTACATCAGCTTCTGTACCTGTGATGTATAGTCGAAAGGTGACCTAACATCGAAACTCAGTAAGGGAATATCACTAACATGCATAACATATTTCAAAGCATAGATCTTATGGCTGAGTTTAAAGCACATATTGCTAAACTGAACCTTTAAGCACTTGAATTTGAAATAACTGAATTTGGAGTGCACACACACACGCATGGCTAGTTTCTTAGTTCTCACGTTCTCACTTAATTTATTTTCATATGCTTTTCATGCTTCAAAATGACTTAGTTTAACTTAAATAATCTCCCAAGCGTGTATAGCATTGGAAGCCACAATAATACCGATGGGAATCCCCGAACAACCGTCATTCAATGAACAATTTACACGAGTGACAAGCCCCTGAGCTAAGTTAACAGGGTTACTTGAACCACAAAGCCAAGCCCCTGAGCTAAGTTAATAGGATCACTTGTGCCACAATAACCGTTGGCCGGTTCACATGTATGGATATCCCGCCGCACCGGATATATATATGGGGATTCATTTCCACAAAAACCTTTAATCATTGTGCGATTCTAACTTATAGTTATTCACTGTGTAGTTAATCAGTGCGATTAATTATAGCTAGGTTTTGAGTTTCACATGCCTGCTCATCACATTCACATACACACTTACTCATCACACATTCCACATTCTTATTACATTCACGTATACACTTGCTTGTCACACTTATCTCATTTAACACATTGCTTAATTTTTTCACACACACACACACACATGCTTGTCACATTCACATCATCTATACAATTCATATAGGAAGTCATGATACTGAATTCCCCTACCTCACACGAAATTTATGTCCAATCACGCAAGGATGGAGCATGGATCCTTATGCGTCATTCCAATTCATGGCCTACATATCAAGGTATTCAAAGGTCATTAACTAATGTCTAAAAGACCACACACGTAAAAGATTCGGAGAGTTCTCGAAGAAAAATCCGAATTTGCCTTAACTTGCTCGGCCTGAAGTTGAAGGCCGACGAAGCGAAGTTATGTATCACCTCATCCGCAAGCTTGCTTGAGCGACTGTGGGTTGTCTGTCTTTCTTGAGCTCACGGACTAAGACAGTCGCACCAGCGAGATTGAAGTCGCGCGAGTGACTGTTCAAACACAATTTCACACCTATTCTGAAGCCTTTCTCGCGCAAGCAACTCTAAGACACGCGGACGAGTCTCAAAGTCGCGCGAGTGACTTTCGGGATTTTTGGGTTTCTTCTTCAAATCGAATTTCCTATCCATTTCCCCTCTTACCTAACCTCCATACATAATTAATGCAACACATTTAGGGCATTAATTGCCCCCTTTTATGCCTATTAATTCACAACAGGCTACTTAAGATCACAAGATCTTACCTCATTTATGTCACATGGATTTGTGGTTTAATGAATGCATCCCTTGATGCCTTCGGATGTGTTTCGGAGTCCACGCTCCCACGACCAGTACCGCAATCCTTTCCTCGATTCCCTTGCGGTATTTGAAGCTTTAATTTAGAGATTGAAAGCGAGATCAACAATCCATCAAAAGGAATGTTCCTCCCCAATACATCTTCCAATCCTCTCACTCTAGGTCACTCCTTGAATCTACGAAAATAACGAGAGTGATTCCTACCATAGCTTGCCTACGATCTCGAGCACCCAACACACACACTCTTTCAAGCTCTCTCTCTCTCTCTCTCTCTCTCTCCTCTCTTCCTCTCCTATCTACGTATTCCAAGCAAAGAAGGGACAGAACTTTACCCCTTCTTATAACTTGGGTAGCTTCCTTGTGAAGCACAAACACCACACTTGGTGTTTCACACCACAACTTGGTTCACTTATGAACTCTATACTCCTAACTTAGGTGTTCTTTCATTCCCACACATACTAAATGATATCACTAAAACCGTGACGGCACCACTCACCGCGCTGGCACCACACACCAAGCCGGCACGTGTACTGAGGTGGTCTACACGCGCTTCTCATTTTGGGGGGTTGTTACATTCTCCCCAACTTATTCAATATTTGTCCTCAAAAATTGACCACACACACACATGTTACCTATAACAGACCACAGCCAAATAATCATATATTTGCTCCGAAGAGACTCCTGTTCAAGTACTTGTACACTCACAAATCAGACAAAACACACACATTCAGGTATCCTGTCACATCCACAACGATTTACATTTCCTGCTAGTACACACATAATCACGCCTACATAGATATACCTGCACACACACATCATTTCACCCGTTCATCCTAACCATCAAAGTCACACCAATCTCGTTATGCTTGACAATCAGGCTATCCACAATAAAACCATTCCCAACAACCCCTTAACCATAAAAATAACACATGAGTCATTCATACTATAATTTATTCACAAATTGTTCACGTCTTCATGAATTAGTCCTTGCCAATTCGACTTGTACCTGCGATGGATATACAGTTTTAACACATAACGAGTCACACATTTAAATCATGACTATTCATGTACATAAAGAGCATAGACAATTAATCATTCATACACTTAATTCACTCCATTTACAATTGATGAGATCCATCACATTCAACATTCATAATTACCCAATAATTTATAACTGGTTAAAGCGCAATCTACATATCCAATTTCACCAATTTACATGTTCCAATTATCCAAAAATTCCCAAAATTACATATCCCCAAAACAAAATATCCTGGCAACCACAGCCTCCCGGCTAAACCTCATCACCACCCGGCTGGTCCTCATTGTCATCATGAGCTGCACCTCTGGCTCCGGAGCTCGACGCCTCAGGTACGTAAGCTTGGGCAGCAGCCATACGTTGGAGGTAGTCAGAAGGGTAGGCGTATCGCATCACATCACTAATCATCGCCTCATGGTAGTAGAGCTAACGAGTATGCAGCTCGTTCTACTGTTGTATCTATTGGAGTGCGATGTCTTGGAGGTCCATCCGCTGGAACAACTTGGCTGTGAAATCGGAACCACCATATGGAGGAATCGGTGGCTGTCCTTGGGCTTGATGTGGTGGCATCGGGTACTGAGCCGATTGGTCTAGCTCAACGCGAGGTTGCTGAGGAGGTGGTTGTTGTTGTTGTTGCAGGACCCCGCTGGGCAAGTTTTTCTGTTTAATGGCGCTTGACACTCTTCTCTAGACTCGTCAGGCTACCCATCAAATCCTCATATTTATACACTTCGAGATTGCCAGCTATACAGGGTTCCTTAAGTGACATTGGAAATTTCTCTCCATCTTCATTTACATGGGTCTCTATCATGTAAGTGATCAATCGGGCGTAAGGTAGCCATTTGAGGGGATTCTTCTGGGAACCCTCCCTAGCATTGTTTCTGGCATATACCATGCCATCTGCTACCACAACAGGAGCAGAGAACCACTTCTCCTGATAGGCCAAGTACAAGGCCTGCAGAAGTGCATCCCTCCCCTCTTGCTCATGCCCCATCAAAAACAAGTTCTTTCTAAAAATGATGTCCAAAGGCCACATATGGGCTGGCAATTGGACACACTTAACTGACAATCCAGACCCTATTAATCCCTTGGTCATGTCGACGACTATTTCTTGATACGGTATCTTAGATGGGTTTGGGGGTTGCAACGATCCACCCTCAACGTATGTTGATGGGCAGCCCATCGCAATCGAAATGTCATCAAAGTCAAATTGAAACTTGTAGCCATCGATCTCGACTACAAATTCTGTTTGGTCTTCATTCATTCGTAGCTTTTGGTAGAATAGGCGTACAAACCTAGGGTAGTAGTGGGTGTGGAATGGTTCCAAAAGTGATTTTAAGTCGGTGGCGGTTAGGTACTCGTAGGTCCATTTGGTTGAGTTATGACCGCCAAATACACTACCGTGTATCACCCAATCGGACTCGATTTTGCTAGAATCCCACCATGTCGTGGGTTGTTCCCTCACAACGGGTGGAGGTCCCGTTTTAGGTCGTTTAGAAGGCGAGGGCTTCGATGCAGAAACCTTCCTTGGTCCCATCCTAGAAGTTTGTAAATAAAAATCGAAAGGAAATTGAATTAAACGGTAAATCTCACCTATTTTCGTGAAAAATGTACTCGAATTAAACCCTTGGCATCGTAGCTTTGGTGAATCCAAGGAGATTCCGAGCGAATCCAAAGTGAAATCGAAGCAAGAATGCCGTTGGAAGGTTGGGGAAACAAAACCCTAGCTTTAAATTTCTTCGTGCCCAAATTTTTTGAAGAAATGAGGTCTGTAGCCCTCATATAGATCGACAGTCGCGTGAGCGACTTTCAATGTCACGCGAGCGACCCTTTAGAAACCTGAATCCCAAAAGACAGTCGTGCGAGCAACTGAAATGGCCAGTTTTCTCGCGTGACCTTTTGAAGCAGTTGCGCGCACGAGTTTAGAAGTTTGGCTTGTTTTTTTCTATTTATGTTCCGATTCTTCTTCCTCGGTTTGCGGACTCTTTTCGTACTTGGCTTACACCCTTTTTAATGCTTTTATCATAGACCTAGGTCTATTTATTTATACCCATTAATCAAATCGTAACAACACACTTGAACAAGATTTCAAACATATCCTTTCATTTCCATTGACACTTACAATTCCAATTACATTTAAAATTATGCAAAAAGGTGTGGATACGCGTCACGGATATCTGACTCGCGTTCCCACATGGCCTCTTCCGGCGTATGATTTTTTCACTTCACAAGTACCAATGGAATGCGTTTGGTACGCAGCATTTGTTCTTTCCTATCTAGAATCTGCACGGGGTCTTCTCTAACAGTCAGATCTTCATAGAGCTCAATCGGTTGCTCATCAATGATGGCAGTCGGATCCTGTACATACTTCCTCAACATAGATAAGTGGAATACTTCGTGCACTCTCTCTAATTGCGGAGGTAGCGCAATCCGATATGCGGGTTCACCAACTCGGCCCAAAATATCGAATGGTCCAAGGTAGCGAGGGCTAAGTTTTCCACGTTTCCCGAAATGCATTACACCTTTCAAAGGTGAAATCTTTAGGAATACATGGTCTCCAACTTGAAATTCCACACTCGTACATTTCAAATCTGCATAACTCTTCTGTCTACTCTAAGTAGTTTTCAACCTCTCACAGATCCAACGTACAACTTCAGTAGCATTCTCAAGAATTTCCAGACCCAATACAAATTTTTCTCTCGTTTCTTCCCAATTTAGAGGAGATTTACATCTTCGCCCTTGCAATGCTTCATAGGGAGCAATACCAATACTTGTCTGGTAGCTATTATTATATGCAAACTTGATCAAAGGTAAATGCTGATCCCATGAACCTCTAAAATCATGCATGCCCTAAGCATGTCTTCAATACTTTGATTTACCCTTTTTGTCTGTCCATCTATCTATGGGTGGAATGTTGAGCTGAAATCTAATCTTGAACCCATTCCCTCTTGGAATTTCTACCAAAAACGTGATGTATACAACGGATCACGATCGGAAACTATACTTGCCGGAATGCCATGCATTCTAACGATCTCCTTTAAATACATCTAGGCAAGTCTACTTGCTGTATATTGGGTATTGTAAGGTAAGAAATTGGCAGACTTAGTCAATCTGTCTACTACGACCCATATTGCATTGTGTCCCTTTGCTATTCTTGGTAACCCTACAATAAAATACATGGAAATGGACTCCCACTTCCATTCTGGTATCGGTAGAGGTTACAACAAACCTGATGGATGTCGGTGATCCACTTTCACTTGCTGACATACTAGATACCTTGAAACGTACTCAGCAACATCCTTTTTCAAACCACTCTACCACAAATTCTTCCTGAGATCTTGGTATATCTTAGTACCACCTGGATGAATTGCATACGTGGACTTATGCGCCTCTTTTAATATATTATGCTATAGGTCGGCATCGGTCGGTATGCAAAGACGTCCCCAGAATAACAATGATCCATCCTCCCTGATGGAGAAATCTGGTCTAATACCATCAACTACACCCTGTCTGTTCCTTACCAGTTCTGCATCTTTCATCTGTACCTCATACACATCATCATACATGATTGATCGGACAACTATGTTTGCTATTAGGGCTCCTGACTTTTGCACTTCTATTTTTGCATCATATAGTGACACGTCTTCCAACAATTTTCATCGGCGTAACCCCATAATAAGATTTGCTAACTGAGCCGAACTCTTTCGACTCAATGCGTCTGCCACTACATTTGCTTTACCTGGGTGATACGAAATAGAGCAATCGTAATCTTTGAGAAATTCGATTCATCTTCGTTGCCTCATATTCAAATCTTTCCGCGTGAACAAGTATTTGAGGCTCTTATGGTCTGTGAATATATCAAAAGTCTCCCCATATAAATAGTGTCTCCATATTGTCAATGCAAAGATTACTACAGCAAGTTCAAGGTCATGTGTAGGATAATTCTTTTCATGATCCTTGAGTTATCTTGATCTATAGGCAATGACCTTCTGATTCTGATTTAGCACACAACCTAACCCACTATGTGACACATCGCTAAACACAACAAACCCTCTGGTGCCGGTTGGAATAGCAAGTACTGGTGTAGAGGTAAGCCTTCTCTTAAGTTCTTGAAAACTTTTATCACATGATTCGGTCCATTCGAACTTTGCATTCTTCCTTGTAAGTTGCATAAGCAGACCTGAAAGTTTAGAAAATCCCTCTACAAACCGTCTGTAGTAACCAGCCAAACCCAGAAAATTTCTCACTTCCGTAACCGTCCTCTGCTGTTCCCACTGTACCACGGCCTCTATCTTAGCTGGATCTACCTTGACACCTGCTTCAGAGACAACGTGTCCTAAGATCACTTGTTTAACCAGAACTCACATTTGTTAAGCTTTGCATACAACTGGTGTTCCTGTACTGTCTGCAAGGCAATTTGTAAATGCTGCTCATGCTCTTGCTTTGTCTTTGAGTAGATCAGGATGTCATCTACAAACACCATCACGCACGTGTCAAGATGTGGCTTGAACACCCTATTCATGAGATCTATGAAAGAAGCTGGCGCATTAGTTAAGCCAAAAGGCATCACTAAGAATTCATAATGCCCATATTTGGTCTTGAACGCTATCTTCTGAATATCCTCTGCTTTGACTTTTAACTGATGATAGCTGGATCTCAAGTCAATCTTTGAAAAGAACCTTACTCTTTGTAATTGATCAAAAAGATCATCGATCCTAGGAAGCGGATATCGATTCTTGATTGTAAATTTATTCAACTGACGATAGTCGATGCACAATCTCATTGACTCGTCCTTCTTCTTGACAAATAAGACCGGTGCTCCCCAAGGAGACACACTTGGCCTTATGAACCTTTTGTCCAAGAATTCTTGTAGCTGCTCTTTCAACTCTTTTAACTCGGCTGGAGCCATCCGGTAAGGTGCTTTCGACACTGGCTCCGTACCTGGAGCTAAATCAATTGCAAATTCCACTTCTCGATCTGGTGGCAATCCTGACAGTTCTTCAGGAAGCACATCAGCATACTCGCAAACCACTGGAATCTTGGTGATGTCGTTCTTCTCATCTCAGTATTCTTTAAAAAATGCAAGATAGCCAATGCAACCGTTTCTCATCATGCGTTCTGCTCGTATTGTGGAGATGAACGGTGCAACATTAGCTTTGTCGCCACGAAATCAGAATGATTTCTCCTTTGGAGGATGGAAAGTAACAACTTTCCGTAGGCAATCAACACTTGCATGGTAAGTAGATAGCCAATCCATGCCAAGGATTACATTGAATCCTTGCATATTTAATAAAATGTGATCTGCTACTGTCTCGCGATCTTCAACTCGTACAATGATTGATCGGCAAAACATATCCGTGTTCACTGAATTTCCTGTAGGAATTGACACGTCCAAAATAAACTCCAATGGCTCGGGAACGACCTTCAATCTTCCTGCAAACTCCTGAGTTACAAACGAGTGAGTAGACGCTGGGTCTATTAAGACTCGTGCCTCATGACAACAATCATTTTCTCTATATAGTTGTAAAGTACCTACGTTGTGACACACACTAAGTAATTAAACATACATGATGAAATTCTAATATTCAAACTTACGTAAAAATTAAAGATCATTTATATCTATGCACCTTCATCTAAAATTCTTAAAGAAATAAATTAACAATTGATAACAAATTTCACCTTGGATTATCTAATTATTTGTCTAGGCATCTTGGGCATTGACCGCGTATGCCCATCCTTGAATTGTAAGCCTTGTGGATCATGTAGGCCTAGGCTTAGCGGCTGACGATACTCCTTTTCTCAACTCTGGGAAATCTCTTATTATGTGCCCCATCTTACCACATTTGAAACATGCCCCTGTACCACGTCGACACTCAGAAGTCTTATGTGACTTCCCACAACGCATACACTTCTTTGTGGGGGTAGATGATGCGGCCCGTGAAAATCCTTGCATATTTGATGCTCCAGATGTGATTGTAGTACCAGGCGGACGATAAGATCTCATAGGTGGAGGCAAAGGCAGCCTAGAATAATTACTCTGATTCGGTTGCCTTGGCACCGATGCCGTAAACCTTGGTTTCTTGTTTGTAGGTTCATATCCACCCGCTCTTCCTTGATTTGCCCTTCCTTTGTTTTGTTGATCCCGCCGCTTGTACATGTCCTCAATATCCTTTTCGGCGACAGTTGCCTTTCCCATCACGGCCCCATAGGTTTCCAATTCCAACACGGAAATCCTATCCCGTATGTTTGGCCTTAGACCACGTTCAAATTTATTTGCTCTCATTAATTTAGTGGCCACATACTCTGAGGCAAACCTTGATAATCTGGTGAACTCCTTACCATAGTCTCATACGGACATTGCACCTTGCTCCAAATTCATAAACTTTAATGCCATTTGACTTCTGACCTGTTTGGGAAAGTATTCTTTGTTGAACACTTCCATGAACTCTTCCCATGTCCACATCCCATTGGGATTCTCCTGTTCTCTGATTCTCAGCACGCTCTTCCACCATAGATCAGCTTCACCTTCCAGTTGAAAGGAAGCCCAACTTACTTTCTCTTCCTCCGTACATGGCAGCTTCTGAAGAAGATTCTCAATCTGGTTTAACCATTTTTTCGCTTCAAGCAGATCATTTTGGCCATAAAAACTCGGAGGTCTCAATCTCCTAAACTCCACGAAGGTTGAGTAGTGGGTAAAATCGGAGGTGGAGGCGGTTGTTGATGATTGTTGGCATTATTCGCTGCCAACAACATAGTTTGTTGGGCCATAGCACTAACCACGACTTCCATGGCCTGAGCCATCCTCTCACTTTCACTTCTTTCTTGACTTTCCTCCTCTTCAGGAGGGTTCCTTTGGCCAACAGGGACACGATTAGAACTCATGGGAATATCCTCCACGTGTCCTACACCTTTTCCCCAACCGCCTCTTTGTCTACCTCTATTTCTTGTAAACATACTACTATGTTAACATGAAACAAACGTTTCATTAACAGACGGTCCCTATACTTTAACATAAACTAAGAATCTAACTCTAAGTCTTATCAGAAATTTCTAAAGCCATTACTTTGATACCAACTGTGACAGCCCGGATTTTTGAACCCGGAAACTTGTTTCGTCGGATCACCGCTAAGTGGTCCCGGAACACAAACACTTGGTACATCCACACAAAGCAGAACAAAACTAATATCTCTATCAAGGCAGATAGAGTCATCATATATGCATGACACAAGATATTCCAATTGACTAAATAACAAAATGACGGTTTTGCCCTTATGTGAACCATAAGCTTGGCAGAACCGAAACGAACCACTGGTGATAAACAATCATCACCCAAACAGTGGTTCAAAATGACCATTTACATATAATTCTAAACAAAATAAAAAGGCTGGATGTACTAAGCCTTGTACAAAATCTCAAAAATATTCTTAGAGTCCCTTAGGGGAAAGCAATCCTCTGGCAGAAGATCCGATCCCCCTTCTGGTATGTAATCGGGATCTTCTTCTCGGCTAGAATCCTCAAAACCTACATCAGCTTCTGTACCTGTGACGTATAGTTGAAAGGTGAGCTAACATCGAAACTCAGTAGGGGAATATCACTAACATGCATAACATATTTCAAAGCATAGATCTTATGACTGAATTTAAAGCATATATTGCTAAATTGAATCTTTAAACACTTGAATTTAAAATAACTGAATTTGGAGTGCACACACATGCATGGCTAGTTTCTTAGTTCTCACGTTCTTACTTAATTTATTTTCATATGCTTTTCATGCTTCAAAATGACTTAAGTTTAACTTAAATAATCTCCCAAGCGTGTATAGCATTGGAAGCCACAATAATACCGATGGGAATCCCCGAACCACCGTCGTTAAATGAACAATTTACACGAGTGACAAGCCCCTGAGCTAAGTTAACAGGGTCACTTGAACCACAAAGCCAAGCCCCTGAGTTAAGTTAATAGGGTCTCTTGTGCCACAATGACCGTTGGCCGGTCCACATGTACGGATATCCTGCCGTACCGGATATATATATATATGGGGATTCATTTCCACAAAAACCTTAAATCATTGTGCGATTTTAACTTATAGTTATTCACCGTGTAGTTAATCAGTGTTATTAATTATAGCTAGGTTTTGAATTTCACATGCCTGCTCATCACATTCACATACACACTTACTTATCACACATTCCACATTCTTATTACATTCACGTATACACTTGCTCATCACACTTATCACATTTAACACATTGCTTAATTTGTTCACACATGCTTGTCACATTCACATCATCTATACAGTTCATATAGGAAGTCATGATATTGAATTCACCTACCTCACACGAAATTCATATCCAATCACGCAAGGATAGAGCACGGATCCTTATGCGTCATTCCAATTATGGCCTACATATCAAGGTATTCAAAGGTCATTAACTAATGTCTAAAAGGCCACACACGTAAAAGATTCGGAGAGTTCTCGAAGAAAAATCCAAATTTGCCTCAACTTGCTCAGTCACGCGCGCGAGTTCCAAGGTCGCGGGAGCGAGTTATATGGCACCTCACAGTCGCATGAGCTCGCTAGAGAAACTGTGACTTGTCTGTCTTTCTTAAGCTCAAAGCCTGAGACAGTTGCGCGAGCGAGATTGAGGTCGCGCGAGCGACTTCTTCAGTTCTTTCTTAGTCGTGCGAGCGACTGTTCAAACACAATTTCACGCCTATCCTGAAGCCTTTCTTGTGCGAGCAACTTTCAATTGCGCGGGTGAGTCTTAAAGTTGCACTAGCGACTTTTGGGATTTTGGGGTTTCTTCTTCAAATCGATTTCCTATCTATTTCCCCTCTTACCTAACCTCCATACATAATTAATGAAACACATTTAGGGCATTAATTGCCCCCTTTTATGCCTATTAATTCACAACAAGCTACTTAAGATTGCAAAATCTTACCTCATTTATGTCACATGGATTTGTGGTTAAATGAATGCATCCCTTGATGCCTTCGGAGGGGTTTCGGAGTCCACGCTCACACGACCACTACCGCGAACCTTTCCTCGATTCCCTTGCGGTATTTGAAGCTTTAATTTAGAGATTGAGAGGGAGATCAACAATCCATCAAAAGGAATGTTCCTCCCCAATACATCCTCCAATCCTCTCACTCTAGGTCACTCCTTGAATCTACGAAAATAACGAGAGTGATTCCTACCGTAGCTTGCTGATGATCTCGAGCACCCAACACACACACTCTTCCAAGCTTTCTCTCTCTCTCTCTCCTCTCTTCCTCTCCTCTCTAGGTTTTCCAAGCAAAGATGGGAAAGAACTTTACCCCTTGCTTAAAACTTGGGTAGCTTCCTTTTGAAGCACAAGCTCCACACTTGGTGTTTCACACCACAACTTGGTTCACTTATGAACTCTATACGCCTAACTTAGGTGTTCTTTCATTCCCACACATATTAAATGATATCACTAAAACCGTGACGGCACCACGCACCGCGTTGGCACGTGTACCGAGGTGGTCTACACGCGCTCTCATTTTGGGGGGTTGTTACATATATATATATATTATAAGGCAGCTGTGGCAAAAAAAAAAACAGATTTCAGGTCTAATTTTAGGGCATCTGTGGTAATAAAGTAGGAAAAAAAACACAAATTTCAGAGAAAATTTTAGGGCAAAAAAAAAAAGAAAACATATTTTAGGGTTTCAGGGTTTACCGGTCTTCGTCTTTTTTCTTTCTTCTTCTTTCTTCTTTTTTCTTCTTTCTTCCTTCAGCTATCTCGTCCTCCAGAAATAAAATGTCGAGGGTTTGTAGTATATAAAGGGGTTAAATGATCCATTTTACAAATATGCCCCTCAAGTATTATAATATAATAACTTGTAAAGTTATTATAAAGTTATAATTAAAAGTATTATAACTTATAAAGTTATAATTAAAAGCTATCTCTAAAAAAAAATAAAAAAATTATAATTATATATTTTTAATATGGCGAATATGACGGCGCCATACCCCCATGGCGTCGCCATTTTCTAACCTCTAGCCATTAGGGCATATATGGCGAGCCAAGGCACCATACCACCATGGCGTTGCCTTGATAACACTGCCTAGATCTTCCTCTAGATAAGGACAGCCATCCGATAGTTACAGTAGCGGATCTTTACACCTATTCCAAGCCTTGCGACTATACCTTTGGATCCCTTCCTTGTTACCTGACCAAACGAGCCCAACTAATTGAACCAATTCATAACCCTTATCCCACTCGAGCCATATGTGAAAAGGTTGAATGAGAAGGGTCTTGATCATCCAAGTTTCACCACCAACGCAGGAAAAAATCAGGAATACCTCACCACATGGAAGGGCAAGCCGAGAGTTGAGCATCCGAAAGGTACCATACGTGAGTTCTACAACTCATCAGAGATGAGTTTTTCTCACCCTGGGAGAGTTGATGGGGACATCATGATCAAAAGCATCGGACTTGGACCGCAAAAGATTCTCAAGCACCGGAAGAAGCCAAAAGGGAGTCGGGACGGAAGAACCGAAAAGAAACCGATTGAGCAGTTCAAATTCGGAGAAACTGAAAGTTTCTACAATACCTTGATTGATTGAGCTACAGTGCTACAGTACCTCGATTGATAGAGCTACAGTGCCTCTATTGATCGAGCTATAGTGCGATTTCAAACGGAAATTAGTTTTTAGGGTCAAACTTATCTTTTATTATTTATTTGTTTTAGGGTTTTCCTTTGTTTATGACCTACTATATATGATCTTTATAACTTTCGAATAAACAGTTGATTATTACATGAAAATTGGAGAGTTGCTTTTGTGCAAACCCTAGAGTACTTGTGACGAAATTTTGATCGAAGGAGCGAATCTTTCGAAACCTGAGGAGTGTTTACGCATTTCTCGCTTGACTTGGTGCGAAGCCAACGTGCAGCCCTGGTGTGAAGCCTCAGAAATCCTTGGTGTGAAGCCTTGGACCTCTATCGTCTTATTCTATCCTTTCTCTAGTAATTTCATATTTGCTTGATAAAATCTTAACCTAAATCAAAATATTTTTACATCTTTGATCTACCCTCTTGTTAATTTATTTCTTCAAGCCTTTATTTTCAAGCCCGAGTAGAATCAAGAGACGACACCGTAATTGTCGCTTGGTACCCTAAACTAGAGCGAAACTCCAATCTTTCATCGGATCCGTTTTTCTAGATCAGGAAATGTTGATGCATGTGAACGCTAAAGTTTAGTTAATCTAATTGTTGTAATTAAATTTAGTAAACTATTTTATGTGGATGGGTGATTTGAATATTTCCGTTGTTCTATCCGATCTAAAAGTTAGTCCCAAATCGCATTAGTTAGAATTTTAGCGTTTGTCTCGCGTCAATATGGGAAGAATCGTTGCATATTTCCTTGTACCTTTATTATATGTACTCGTTAAAAGATATACTTCTTGACTAGGTCTTTTTTCAATTGTGGTACAGCTGGCATATTCTCATGAGGATGAAAACTCCCGAACAAGGCTCTTGTGATCCTATTGCGCCTCTAGAATTACCATATTCTTTGCATGCATTTCATCGTGTGCCTAGCACAGACTCACTTAACAAGGTAAGACGCTAATCCATTCCATTCTATGTCTTACCAAAGTTTAGTTCTGCTGACATGAAGCACACAATCAAGGCACAATACCATTTTTGTTAACCATGAAACTTACTTCTATATATCTATTTTACATTATTCTTGTAAATTTCGTTTTAAATTGAACCAACCATTTCTTATCTGATCTTTTTGTAAAGAAAGCTTTGGCATAAATGAATCTGAAGTGACATGAGAAAATTAGTTATGAATGTCTAGGAATAAAGAATTCATTGAATAAAAATAGAGAAGTATGGAATTGTTAAATAAGAAAATAGCATTGCAAATATTTTGATTCCCACAATTTGTGGCTGAAAGTTATTGCATCATTAAAGATAAACCATCTAAGATATTTTCTATGGATGCCATAATTTCTTGAGAAACTTGGGTATGCCATTATGTACCTTTGGAGACTTTTTGAAGATTTTAAAGAGTATATATCATCAACCTGCAACTTGTTTAGATTTGATACTGAGTTGAGAATGAATCCAATATGACTTGTCTGAGCTGGTGTGATCCTTTTTTTTTGTTTGAAACACTCAATCATACATTTTTTTAAGGATGCTAGATTTTTCTCTCTATAGAAAATTCCAAAGCTTTTGCAAGGGTTATGTCCATATATTCCAGAACATATAGGATGATTTACGGTTTAGTCTACATGGATATCACAATAAAAAGCTCCAAGGATCTGGTTTTACATTCTATAATCAATATTAAAAAATATTCCCTTCTAAAGACTTGAAGCAATTATATATAATGACTTTGGAAACTCTAATGCTAATCTTAAAGAAAGTTCCTAAATCAACCTTCATTAGTGTATTAGTTGATATTGAGGTATTAGGTTTAGATTAGTGAGGTTAGACGAGGTTAGGATTAGCTAGGCTTAGGAAAAGGAAGGAAGGAGAGAGATTTAGGATCAAGTTAGGATTATGGTGTTACAGTGCATGTATTGTTATATGTGGTGTGTACATAGTGGTATTGGTGAGTATGTAATATTTTTTGTTAATATAAAAGCTAGTGAGACACTTCTTAGACCCTAGTCTCTCTCTCGCTCTCGCTCTCTCTCTCTCTCTCTCTCTCCTTTCTCTTCCTCTCTAACCCTAAACCTTAACCTACCTTCCTAACCGGCTAACCTAACCCTAACCTCCTTTCCTACCTACAAGTTAATTTCTCCTACTTGGTATCAGAGCCTTGGCCCATTAGCTTACATCCTCATTGCTGATGTCAGCATGGCATCAGCAACATGAACATCATTGACCTTCGTTTGACCCGATTATGGTACCATTCAAATTCTCTTATCAGTGCTAAATATTTTCTGTTCTTGGGTGGAAATCATACGATGATTGGATCTTGGGTTTTTAATCCCTTCTTTATCTAATTACCACACCATCCGATTCACGGTGTTCAAGTTCCCTGACTGTCATGAGACCTGGATCAGATCTCTAGGCTTCATGGATCTGCAGTGGTTCCTATTAGTGACATTTTGAATCATGTCTCATAAGATTTGGACCAGATTCAAGAAAAATATGATGATTTTAGTGGCTGCCACTGCGCTCGACTAAGGTATCTCTGCATAATTGCTTATGTATCTGTGTTTTGCTCTTTTTGGCCTTGTTTCTCCTCTATACAAGTGATCTGGGATGTACCTCAGGATTCTGTGAGTTGTTTGGGGCATATTTGATTTGTTTTCTGGACCTCTATTGATCTCTGGCTTCAAGAGTGGGAAGATATCTTGTTGGTCTATGATAAGACTATAATGATGTATGTAACCCCTTATTGTAGTGATTTTTTTTAGATAAAGCACTACTTGAGACATTTTCTTGATGAATTAAAATGGGATATAAGTATATTGGTATGAGCACTGAGAATTTACCCTCTAGCATAGCAACCAACAAATTAAATTGTACCATCTCCAATGGAAGGGGCTATCATGTTCAAGGTAGAAAGAAAATGTGTCTTCAATGGGAATGATTCCTAAACCTAGGTCCTAGACAAGGATCTTCTGATTTACATGATTAGGAAGTGGATAATGCTATCATTCTTAGTTGGCTGTTTAATTTGTTGGACCCAAATATTTCACCTGCAAGAGGAGGAAGCGCTGGACGAACACCTGCAAGAGAAGACACTAGAAGAAGAGCTGGAAGGGGCCGGTTATTCAGTTTAAGTAGATGATGGAGGAGTTAGCTGCATATGAGAAGCATTAAAGAAATATGGAACATCCTAAAAAAATAGGGCCCGACTCTCCTGACTGTCATTTACACCAAAATGTTGATTAAATAATTTTACACCATCAATGGTTTAAGATGTGGGTGATCCGTACCGTCGAAGTGATAGAATAAGCATCCGATCTGTGGACTATAATATCAACCGTTGTTCTTAGATTTGAAGGCTAATATTAAAGTTCATCAATTGGATGGTTCACATCCACTTATAGGCATATTTCTTTCGGCTGAGACATGCTGCAATGATATATTGCCACTTGGACAATTTAGATTGATCACAGATGTGCTCAACATAGCATAATGATAAATCACACTTGAACGGTGTGAGATAAAAAGCCTGATTTTAAAAGTGTAAGATCATTTAAACATCGTGTGGTGTTTAAATATCGGTCAAGAGCCATCTCTATTTTGTAATAGCAGTTATGAAATCATGAGTTATACTAGGGAATTCTGTTGAGTTTAAAATTATCTTGGATCTACATTTGGAGCATTTTTATTATACACCTATGGTAATGTAAGTAGAACTGTGGTCATTTGTAATATTGTTGGTGCTCATATCAGTTGACATCTAATGATATACAGATTAGTGTTTACATTAATGCTCAATGCCTCAATGTCCGTACCATTTTAATGATGTTCTATATGTAAAACTTCATATTGCAAATATTACTTTCGTTACCTAGCTACTTTCTTATGAAACTATATGTTTATCACTTCTAATGACTCCCTGTGTTGGACCTCTCTCAGGAAGGATACCACACATTTCGTGGGGGCTTTTGGAACTACTTCAGCATGGGTAAGAGTTGACCCCTGCTACATTTTTCTTGAAGGTTTTTACAGGATCATTTTTCGAGAAGGTTCCTTTTTAAGACTACATTACAAAGCCAAAAATTTTGTGACTATGTTGCTTCATTTGAGCAAATACGATTTTTGTAAACTTGTTTGCTGCCTTTGTTTATGAGAGCTGAAACTTATCTCAACGGTCATAAGTACTAGTACACAACTCATTCTCTAAATGAGAGAGTTGTTTAGGTAGATCAAATATTAATGCTAACATCAGTTTTGTAGATGCTGAGTATAGATGCACCAAAAATGTAGAAAATGTATCCTTTTATAGTGTGGAAACAGTTTCGGATAACTTCGATTACAACTAACAGCAATTCAAATCAAAGATCAAGAGCATTTTGAGCAATGTGACTTGACAATGCTATGGTAAGGATACAAGAGGCAGTAATTTGTCAGGTTATCGTTGTTAGTTGAGTGTTATTGTATATATTTATATGTATAAGGGTTCATTAACCATTTGTAATATTTTGTAATTTTTATTATGAAAGTTGTTAAACCCCAATTGTTAATATGCATATTTCACCACTTCACTTATCTTTCATGGTATCAAAGCCATCTGACTTATCTGTATCATCTGGTGTTAGTCTGTCTCCTGTTGTTTGATCAAGGTCATCATATTTTTTTATAATTTGTTCAAGTTCGTCATAGCTATTTGGATCAAGATTGTTGTTGAATGAAGGTAGGTCTCTGAACCCTCCTCATATGCCAAAAAAAAAAAAAGACAACACAAACTAGGGGAAAGAAATCATCATAAAACCTTGACACCTTCTCTATGCCTCGTATGATCTCAAATCAGCTCCATGTGCCTAGTTTGAAAAATTCACATCTGTCATTCTTACTATCGATTTCATCGGAGTGAACGTGATTTGATCATATTTGTATCCTATTCATCAACAAGCCGCGACATCCTCACCCTTTATATAGGGGATTATCATTAAAGACTATGATTTAACTCATAGTCAATCAAAAGGAAGCTCCAAATTTTGTTTGAGATGAAATACCTTAGGCACTCCTTGCTATCTAGTTTCCTAGTTTAAGTAAACTTTAACTTAATCACTCGTGCTCACCTTACTGATGCTCAAGCCGTCGACACACATATGGAGCTTAACATTAAGCTTCTGTCTACTAATGGAGAGACTTTTCCCTATTCGACACACATATGGAGCTTAACATTAAGTGTCATCTTCCTTCTTGCTGATTTGGGCTTCATTGTATCCTCTTTCACTGCCTTATATTGCAAATCAGAGTGCCATTCATATTGCTGGCAATGCAATCTCCCATGTGAGCACCAAACATATTAAATTTGATCGCCACTTTGTTTGACACCACTACAAGGCCAGGACAGTTCCTTACCATACATTTCCTCTAGATTTTAGCCTGCCGACCTCTTCACGAAGACCTTCACTCTCGTCAGGTTTTGCTTCTTTCTTTGCAAACTCTTTGTACTCTCTTTGAATCCTCATTGAGTTACTTTTGGGCTATGTTTATGTTCAAGGTTAGTTTAATAATTAGATATCATTGTAATCTATATGCTAATTATAAATACACAGATTTTCAGCCTTTTTACTTAGCTTTCAATCATAAGACACATAAATTACAAGTGCATTATAAGGCCCAGACAGTTCCTTACCACCCATTTCCTTCAAATTTTAGCAGGCCAACCTCATCAAAAAGACCTTCACTCATCAAATTTTGCTTCCTACTTTTCAAACTCTTTGTGTTTTCATTGAAGCCACATTGAGTTTTGGGGTATGTGTATCCTTTGAATCATTTAGTAGATATGTAGTTGCGAACATCTTCTTTTTTATTGAAAAAATATGTGAA
This sequence comes from Chloranthus sessilifolius, assembly GCA_021018995.1. Taxonomy (NCBI): domain Eukaryota; kingdom Viridiplantae; phylum Streptophyta; class Magnoliopsida; order Chloranthales; family Chloranthaceae; genus Chloranthus; species Chloranthus sessilifolius. The sequence goes on along the minus strand of CM037588.1, from coordinate 139,748,837 downwards.
GAGCGACAGATCGCCATTTATGTGGTTTTTCAAGAAACTTGAAAGCTTATAATGAATCATGATTTGAACGGTCATTTTTTATTTTAAAGATGTTTCATATAGATTTGGAAATTTCTTATTCAGAAAAACTGAAAATCTGTTGTTTGGTTTTTCATTAGTGCATCTTATTGGTTGGTTGATCTGAGCATGGATCAAAATTCCAGAAAAAACCGATACATATCGTCCATTACGTATTGGTTTTGGACGTCACTGGGTTTATACATTGAATGTATTGGCCCATATATATTTTCATGTATTGGCCGATACATACCAATGCATCGTCCAATGCCGATATGTATTGTCCGATACGTATCAGTTTTGGAGCTGGCTGATATGTACCGGGAAACTGAGATTTTGATCCTTGGATCTGAGCACCTGAATGAGTATTATAAGAACAGATTTTATGTGTCCTATTTCACAAGAAGGTGATTACGGTTTTCATTAGCCATCAAAATCTCTGTCTGCTTGATTAAAAGTATTTGCTCATGGAGTTTAATGTTAAACTTTGTTTGACTGAGGGATAGTTTTTTCCTAATCCAACTTTCTATCGAGTCTATCTAGTGATATCTCGGCTTGACATGTATGAGTAATTAATGAAACCAAATAAGAGTGCCATAAAAATTGCAGATAATCCAGTCTTCCACGAAAAAGCACATTGAAATTGATATCTGTTTTTTCCACCATTACTACAAGGGGAGATGCTATCAGTTACTTCTATATTATCCGAGCTTTAGCTTGTAGATTTCTCCAGAATTATTCATTACAACTTGTTTTTGTTCTTGAGAAATCTTGATGATATAACTTTATACACCTTGGTTTTGTGGGTGTGTCTGATGACAGTTGTATATAATCATATTTGCAATAAAATTTTGGTCCTCTTATGATAGAATTTTGCATATTCTAGTTGTTTTGGGTTAGTATAGTCAGTTATTACTTTGTATGTATTGCCTAATGGTATGATTAGTTGAGCAAATTCGCAAAAGTTTACAGGAATAATGAAATACATCTTTTGTGTATCTATTTAACATTGATGCGAAGATGGCTTGGTAGTAATCACATCAAATGGTTTATTTTAGCAAAAAAAAAACTGAAAAGTTGGAACTGCTGCAGGAATGTTCTGATGCTCGACAACATGTTGAATTAAACTTGCAAGCACCCAAAAGCTTTTAATTATAAAGGGAAAAGGGCATGTGGGTTCGAACGCATGGATCAACCCATGCGTTCGAGCCCCAAATCACGTGCCATGTGGCACATGATCCCCAAACAACACCTGTTTCCAGATCATGGGCCATGTGGAATGAGATCTATATAAAAAAAAATAATAATAAGTTTTTTAGTGGTCAAAATTTTGGTCAAAGTTTGGGTACTGCCCCAAACGTCCTGGTGCATTGATATTTTTTTCCCTTTGACCACATTTTGGATGGTGGATATCCACCCTTTTTAAGTTGGTTTTTTTCTAATGGACCTGATTGTCCTTGGGCAAGTTGCCGTGGCACCCGATCCCCTAGATGGGTGACGCGTGGACCCCACCTGGTTCGAATGCATGGATCCACCATGCATTCTAACCCATATCCCCAGGCCTCAATTATAAAACTGGTAAATTAATGCATATATATATATATATATATATATATATATATATATATCATATGAATTTTTAAATATGACAAGTCGTGTCTTGTCTTATGTTGCTTGGGTTGCAAAGTTGAAAAGATTACATTGTTATTTTTTCCATGCATTAGTATAATTTATTTTATAAGGTCTCTAGATGGATGTCCCTAAATAATTTTAACTGTTAAAAAAATGCAGGAAGGTCTTCCAACAAATAAATATATCTATATAGAATAAAACTACTATATCTGTTTGTACAGGAATGGATGCTCAAGTTTCTTATGCATTTCATTCTCAGCGGAAGTTGCATCCAGAAAAATTCAGAAATCAGATAGCTAATCAGGTAGCTTTTTACCATCATCATGTTCATTAAGAATGCAAGGTGGCCATTCACAGTGATCATAGTTATTCTTACTTTTTTCTGTTTAGTTGACATCAATTTTTATAGAGTACTTTATAGTTTTTATTGCCCAATCAATATTCCCCTTTTTGAGTAAGGGTCTAATATTATTGTTTCCTACAGCAGTCTCTGTTTCATTAAAATATGTATAACTTGCTCTTGTAAGAGTTGTAACAGTTGACTTATGCAAATTATTTAAGGATCATTCAACGTTCGGTTCAATAATATTGATCATTTTACTACAGTTACCAGCACAACTATAGTGCTTGTGTGTGAAGACTTTAAATAAGGTAGGTACAGCACTGGCAAGCGCATAGAAATTCTCATCTTAAATGTTGGGTATGGGTGTGGCATTGGGAACTGTGAAATATACATTGTACGAGATAATTTCATGTCCATATATCCTTTGGATATAGAATCAAGAGAACTTTTAGAAAGTGACATGTATATTATTACTTGTTTTGCCCTGTGTTACCTAGACACGTGGCACGGGTGCCAAGTGTCAAGGTGTCATAGATGTTTGGCACGCGAATATTGAAGATTCCAATACGACGGAACGGTCTTAAGAAAAATAAAATTAAAAACAAAATAGGACGTATATAGAAAAAAATTGATGGGAAATCTTAGAGAGCTAATTGAGAGACCCCTATTGAACAATCGGTGATTTTGTTCAAGGAAATATTTCCTTGGTATACTTTCGTTGGGATAATGAGATGCCCTTCTTAGATCTCGGCACTTTAATGCCAAGGAAATATTTCAAGCTTCTCAAGTCTTTAATTTCAAACACTCTGCCCAAATACTCCTTTAGTTTAAGAATCTCGTGACTATCATCACCAGTAATGATGATATCATGAACATAGACTAGTATGGAAGTCATCTTGATTCCCCTTTTTACAAATAGAGTAAGATCATAGTGGCTTCATCGGTACCCGAATCTCATAATAGCATCACTAAGTTTTTGAAACTAGGCCCTTGGAGATTGTTTTAATCCATAGATAGATTTCTTTAATCTACACACTTTTCCCTTATCCCATTCTTTTACAAATCCAGGAGGAAGGTCCATGCAGATTTCTTCCTTGAGATCAACATGAAGAAATGCATTCTTCACGTCAAGTTGATAAAGTGGTTAGTCTTTGTGGGCATCTAGAGATAACAATACCATGATTGTGTTGGAGTTGGCTATAGGTGCAAAAGTGTCCTGATAATCAACTCCTTGTATTTAAGTGTACCCCTTTGCTACAAGTCTTGTTTTATATCTTTCAACAGTACCATCAGGTCTATACTTAACTGTATACACCCATTTGCAATCAACAGCTCTCTTTCCTTCTGGGAGTTTAATAATTTCCCAAGTTTGATTCTGTTCCAGAACTTTCATCTCCTGAATCATAGCATCCTTCCATTTTGGCTACAATAAGGTATCAGAAATAGTAGAAGGAAGGGTGATAGAATCAAGAGAACAAATAAAACCATAATGAGATGATGAGAGGTAGTGATATGGCAATACTTATTGATGGGATGACGAGTACACAATCTAGGAAGTTTTCTGTGAGCAATGGGTAGATGAAGATCAGAAACAAGAGGACCGTCTTTGAGTAAGGGATCCTGGTCGGGATTCTGAGAAGGTGACTCATCTACATTCTCATGCGAAGTGACTTCAACGATGCTTTTCTTGTTCCTTTGCACATACATCTTTCCCTTTCCATATTTATTAAAGGTGTGTTGTTCGCTTTTCTGTGGCTCAATAGCTTCATCATCCACTTCTTCACAATCTTCATCATCTCCCATAGGTAAAGCTCTAAACATCTCAGAGTACTCTTCATTTTTAAGTTGTTTCTCTCCTTGAAGAGGATTCGGAGGACTGGAAAAATGAATGCCCTCAAAGAATGTGACACCCATGGTGACTATCACACGACGAGTGAGGGTCAAAGCACTTGTATCCTTTCTGAGAAGAGGGATACCCAATAAAAATATACTTGGTAGCCTTGCGATCAAGTTTACTTTGCTGAATATTTGGGATATGTGTAAAACATAAGGAACCAAAGATACGTGGTGGCACCAAGAACAGAGGTTGATGAGGAGACACAAGTTGAAAGGGAAAATGTCCTTCTAGAATAGATGTAGGCATTCGATTGATGAGGTAGGTAGCGGTGAGGACAGCTTCACCTCAGAGATGTTTAGGAACCTTCATATAAAACAACAGAGATCGAACAACCTCAAAAAGATGCCTATTTTTCCTTTCAACAAGCCCATTCTGTTGGGGGGGTATAAGGACAAGTAGTTTGCCACACAATTTCATGAGAGTGGAGATAAGATTGGAGAATTGAGAAGAATATTCCCCACCATTATCCGATCGAAGAACCTTAACATGCCCATGAAATTGTGTGCTAACTAGCCCGTGAAACATAGGAAAAATAGAGGCAACTTCATCTTTGGTGCGCATAAGAAAAAACATAGTGAGTCTAGTACAATCACCAATAAAAGTAACAAAATAACGGTAACTATTCAAAGCAGTAACAAGGGAAGGCCCCCACACATCAGAGTGAATAACCTCAAATGGAATAACACATTTACTACCACTCAAGGGATAAGAATTACGAACATGTTTAGAGAACTGAAAAGTTTCACAATTAAACAAACTACTATCAAATCCATGAAATTTTTCTCAAAATAAAAGTTTCAAACGACTAATATGAGGATGGCCACAGCGGGAGTGCCACAATCTTGCTTTATCAACAGAAACCACCGTAGCTGTAAGAGGAGATGCACCACGTAAATCTTCAAAGAGCTAGAGTCCCTTCTCTTTAGTAGCATGATCAAGGATCTTCCTTGATTTCAGATCCTGAAAAATACAATATGACAGAAAGAATATCACACTATAATGTAAGGAATTGGTAATTTTACTAACAGATAATAGATTCATAGGCATGTTAGGAATCAAAAGAGTAGAGTCATGAGAAGATGCCTAATTGAACACTCCCTTTGCCCTTTATAGGAACAAGGGATTTATCAATAATGCGAATATGAATTGAATCAAAAAGACAAGACACAGATGAAAATTAATTTGTCATACCAGACATGTGATCCGTAGCCCCAGAATCGATGATCCATGGGGACTGAGAGGAGGAGGTCACATGTGCAGACCCATTGGTACCTGACTCAGCTATATGGGAAAAAGATGCTTGTCCCTGTATTACCGTCATGCGCTGAAGGCGGCCATGGAAATCCTGAAGCTTTGAAAATCAGATGGAGGGGGAGACGGAGTTGAAGCAGTAGGGATACTCTGACCGCCAACTGGATTAGAAGTTTCCTCAGTGGAGGACTGGAATGCACGACCAGAAATAATTTCGGTTTCCCATGTAACTCCCAATATCTTTCTCTGGCATGGCCCTTCTTGGCATAATGAGAACACGATAATTTTTCTCTTTCTTCACGTAAGAGGCTCCCACGACCTCCACGACCACCACCTTTACCATCAGATTTGCCTCCACTACGACTAAAAGAAGTGAAGGATGGCAGGGCAAATCTCTCAGATACATCACCACCAGGAATCTGCATAAACTATCACTTGCTCTCCTCATGCTGAAGGAGGACATATACACGGTGCCAAGTCGAGGACACTCCTCTCTGCCTAGAATGTTTGATTTAACATTCTCATATTCAGGTCTAACCCCTTTTAGAAAGTCAAACACTCTCATCCTTTCAGTATTTTTATTAGCCTTGCTGGCACACGAGCTGCACGGTTCTTCTTGATACTGGGCTAATTCATCCTTCAAACTCCTCATTTGAGTGTAATACTCTCCAAAAGTCTTATCACCTTGCTTCATAGTGTTAATTTTGTCACTAACTTGAAACATTTTTGCAAAGTTTTGTTTCTACGAGAACGCACCCCTCACATCCTCCCATAATTGTTTGGCATCACAAGCATACATAAAAGATTCACTACTGTCTGGTTGCATTGAGTGTAGCAGTCATGTCATGACGTTAGATTGTCACTTTCTCAATCAACATACTTAGGGTCATCTTCTTTGGGTTTTGGGATAGTCCCGTAAATGTAACCCAATTTTTTCTTCATCCCTAAGTACATAGCAGCAGACCGTGACTACGAAAGATAATTGGCCTCATTCAATTTCTTCATAGTAATCTGTAAGTTATGAGAAATATCTCCCCCACCAACGATTTCGGATTTATTCTCGTCCATGATTATGAGATACCGAAATCAAAACAATTCAAAAAATAGAAGACCCACATCTTCCAAATAGGGAGAATGTCTACACAGTCCACTAATTAATCCCAAAACAACATTCAAAAACACTGGGCAGCAGTTTTTTTAACAATCATCAAAAAAAGAAATTGACAAAACAGTTTTGTCTTAGATAACCCCTAGCTGCAAGCACAAATTCTGTTGCAAATACTAAAAAATTGTTGCAAGGGTCTGTTGTGGTTGCAGATACTAGAACATCAACAAAGTATGGTTGCAAATAAGGGTTCCAGCTGCAGAAACAACCCCAGGCTACCATGGAAAAGATACCTCAGACAAAATATGATTGTAGAAAAAGACCTGGCTGTAGGGACTGAAAGGAACCACTTTAGATTGTTGTCAGACAATGGCTGCATGTAGCCATACCATTGTACATTCAACCTGCAAGCCCAACGAGGAAAAAAACCTCAAGTGTCCATCACAGAGGCTCCAAAACACATTGATTCTGTAGGGGGAGGATAGTAAATCACATTTCAATCATAACTCAAGAATCTGGGCAAGATTTGTGGCCGATAGAGGATCCTGTGACGAGATTGGTGTTTTGGCTGGAGGAAGAAGACGACTCAGTTGGGTTTCAAAAAACCCTAGTTACAGTCCCCAAATCACTTCGACCCAAGAATGAATGTTATCTAGAATGGGAATCCGATCTCGTAGCACCAACTTCCGATGAGATCTGACACTGAAATGATGACATCACCTTGCTGACTCAGCGATGACATTGGTGACGTCAGCACTAAGAAAGAAAGGCTAGTAAAAAAGGATTTTAGGATTTTTAATGTCTCTCATACCAAGACAAATCTGTAATTTAGGGTTAGGGTTTAGTAATAAGGAGGAAAAAGAAGAAGAGAGAGGAAGAGAAAAGTAGAGATATTAGGGTTGAGTCAATGTGACTCAAATACTAATGCAAAATACTATTTATATCATCTTAGCATGTTCACGTATTACATGGTTCCTGAGTTTAGTGAATTGTACAACTTAAAATTCACTTAACTACACACACACACAAAGTTACTTACTACACACCCATGCAATAGAAATAACATCTCCAACAACCCCATCAAAACAAAAGGGAGGGATGTGCCACTTATCTATTGGATTAGATGAAACATGTATTGGTGATTGAGTGGTGGTGCAGAGGGAATCTAGAAAGGAAACATCCCATTCAATACTGGTGTCACTGTAATTCAATATCCTATCATCATTACAGCCTTATTCCAAAAAGTTGAATGAGTTTTCTTAAAATAGAAGTGGATTTGGTGGATTTAATTAGATGCCAGTGTTTCATAATATATAAAAAATGACAGTTAACAAATCTATTACCAATACTATTCCTCGTTAAATTTAAAATTCAAGATGTTACCACTTCATTCAGTGTATTGGTCGACCATGACCTGTAATTAGAAATCAGGCAATCACTTCTACATACTGATTAGACATTCATTTACGTGCATTTTTAGTTAGACACTATAATAAAATATAATCATCTTAGCTCGTTTTACTGAAGAAAGTCATGGTTAGTAATAAGGTTTTTTGTGCCAAAGTCATATGCTAAGATGGTAGAGATTTTGTTTACTATTCTTATTGGATTAAGATTTTGGTTACCATTCTTATTGGATTAGGGCATGTAATGAATCGTAGACTTTGATAAATCGATTAATTATACGGATGAGCACTTACATCGCTATGATCATGCCATCAAGTGACTTCTAGACTTCAAAGAACTATGCAATGGATGTGGATTTTGCATGAACCTTATAGTACTAAAAATGGTAGATATTCTAATAATCCAATCAACCATGTTTATGAAATCACGTCATCTTGAAAATTAATATTAACAAACAGAAACATTTAATTTATGATTCCTTCAATCCATTCAATTTAGATGTCTCCACGAAGTATGAAGTTGCATGAACTTACATATAATTTGGGTTTTAAAAAATTCCTTTACAAGAATTTTACATGTTACTTTAAAAAGCCATTACTTGATATAGGTTATAGGTGCTGTAACTTTTGTTGTCATACTCATATATTGATGTGCGGTACTAGTCCATTAAAGTACATGGTCTAGACTTGGTTTGGGTATAAGGAGAGGGGTTATACTCTGTAAAAAGTGCTACAAGGTATATGTATTCTAATTTTTTGTTGTCATATTGTTATGTGATACTAGTCCATAAAGTACAAGGTTTAGACTCGGTTAGGGTATTATTTTTCCCAAAATAAATATTCCCTGCATTTATTTTTCTTTGGCTCAGAGTACATATGCTAAACTTGGATGTAAACAAGGATGGTTTTTTCCTTCTCTCTGTCATCCTTCTTCAAGGTAATAAACCAAAATATCCTCCAACTGAATAAACTTTAAAGTTTGTTATACTCATAGAAATACCTCTATCTTTCTTGCTACTGGAGCTTCAGTACGTGCACAATAGACTCATGTTTGAAGGCATTATTTTTTACAGGCAACAATAAATAAATGGATCGTATTAGCTGTTCTGCCAGTATTTTTTTTATGAGTTATATTACAATTGGCACGCACATCGCAAGCAATGAGTCTGCTCGTGTCCGCCACGTATCACACGGACTTGTGACATGCATGGACCTCCATGCACTTTAAAGTCCATACACGCTTCAAAGCTCCACAGGAAGTGCGGTTTCACACGCACATGGCTCACTGTCTGCAATGAGCTCGTTCCTCATTGTAGTCAAAATCATTTTTATTACGTTAGATGAAAAAAATTTCAGAACAAATTCTCTCCTTTTTTGGTGAATTTTAGTTTGTAATCTACAGAATGAATGAATCAGCAATAAACATCACTAAAGGATACCAACAGTGACAAAATTCTTAAATCTGTGTCCTATTTCTTTATTTCCGTATTTCCAGAAGTTAAATTGGTTTAATCCCCCTACAGGAACATAGCTCAACTTGCAAAGGTTAAGATCATGAAAAGGCATGGTCAATGGGAAGACCTTCAGTTACCTCACAGGTGAAGTGGATAGCTATACTTTTACCCTTTGTTGGGCTTGGGCCTGTAGGTCAATAGAAGGTTGACAATGCTGTAATCTTGAGGGCGCAGGTTCAATCTCATACCCGCAAAAAAAAAAAAATTTCACCCTTTATTTAATTATATTCCTTGTCTTACAGCTCCAAAGTCAGTCCTGAAACATGCATAATTCTGATGATAAATTTCATTGTTGTTAAGCTTCAATTTCCACTCAGTACCATTATCTACTTTATCTATTTATATGGTACCCAGTTTATAGACTTAGCTATATATTATGCAATAAAAGCAAGCTGATAAAATATAATATGCTATCAACTGTGAATTTTTTTATTCATCTGATAATGACATCGTTGGAGTTTGCATCACTTTCATTTCTTGAAGCTCGACACATTTTCTCTGACAAAAGGTAGTTCCTGATGCTTCTTGCTTTCCCATGCTCATTATATAAGATTTAATTAGTACAGTTGCGTTCCATTTGAGGTGTATAATGGACCCTTCGAGAGGGCGGGGGAGAGAGAGAGAGAGAGGGAAATAAAGGAAATTTCTATGAATGTTTTAGGCCCTCCTTTCTCATAAAATGACATGTATTTATGATTTCTTCTTTTGTTGTAAGAAGAACTACAGCACAAAGTCGAGGTTAGGCAGTATAGGGAATAAGCAATGAAGCTGATTGGTTTTAGCTGAACTTGTTTATTTTTGCGGCTTCTTCAGAGATACCATTTAATTTCTGCAATAAAAAATTAACCTGGAAATATGGAATGTTTAAATAAAAATACATCCATAGAATGGATGCCTCCTCTTTAATACGATCTTTAATTATGTCCACCATTACCCTAAAGATATTCATCTAGTAAGACTATGGGAAGTAAGAAATGTTTTCAGTAGCATCCTGTGTATTTATGTGAAGAAAAGTTTGATTCTACAGAATATGTTGGGGCATTAAAGGTATATTTTGATTCTACAGAATATGCATCTTAACTTTCTGGACCTTCTTATCCATATAAATTTGGAGAGAAAGTTGGTGTGAAATATGGACTTCAATTTATTTCTACTCATCAGTATTTTAGTTTCATGCCATTTTGAGAAAAATTCTGTGATTTAAATTTCCTTTTTCCTTCGAATATATATATGGGAGCTGGGAAGGTACTCAACTGGACTACCCTCATCGTACTCCAACATCCACATGGAGGTTCACGAAGCAGCCAAAACATATTTTGGGTGCCACATAGAGCAAGGTAGTGTCATTTAGATCATTTTTGACAAAAGAAGATATAAAACTACATTTCCACCATGTATTTATTAGGTCATAAAGTCTAGATCATTGAGTCATAGTCAAAATTTGACTTTCATTTTTAAATCTCAGCTTTAAACTTAATTTTTTTAAAATTGATCTATACAGCCTGTGGAAGCTCCATGTGTCACCAAAACAATATTTGGGTGTCCACGTGGAGCTCAAATGTGATGCTAGAGTACCTATCTAAGGTACTCCGGTGGAGTACCTTCACCTTTCCCTATATATATATATATATGTGTGTGTGTGTGTGTGTGTGTGTGTGTAGGAAAAGTTTCCATGATCCAAAGGACCACCTAGATAGGTGAGGTGCCATGTGGAGCAATCTTGCATTGTGTAGATCATCTTATCTTAAAAAAATAAAAAATGAATTGTCTACCTAGTTGGTCCTTCGGACCATGTAACTGTTTTCCTATATGGATGTCCCATTGTATTGCCACATAGCCTTAGGACCTTAGGACTGTGTTCGGTGCCACATGGCATTGTAAAGGCCATGCGGCACCACTCCCCTTAGGATTCACCCCTATATAAGGGGTTTTAGAAAAAATATAAAGCAGCTTTGATCTAACGGTGTGAAAATGGATGGTGACTCGATTTTTCAAGTCACCATTCATTTTTAATGCATCTACCACCATTGACTACAGTGATTAAACTGTGATTTTTATAATGGTCTTTGATAAACCTTGTGCACATCATGTGGCACCTACACGTGTTTTGGTGCCACGAGGCGTCCAGCTAGCATTGTCCCAAGCTCTCGACGTCATATATATATGGGCGATGCTAACCTCACCCACATCATTGTGAGGTTAGCAATGTCCCTAGAGAATAATACATAGGGCATTATTGTATTTTTAATTGGGACAACTTAGTAAAAAAGCTTATTAAAGAGGTTAGCTATACAAGATTGGCTCTTTCATACCTGACGCGGGACAATGACCCTAAAATGCGGAATATAATGTTTATGCAGATTTTGCTGAAATTAAATAAAATTAAATCAAGCTTAATCTCAAAACTATCTTAAATACCTTAGGGTTCATTGAATTCAGGTTGGTAGATCACATGAGATCCAGGTAGGGTCCAGTCCAATGCGCAAGTACTTTTCGAGTCGAGGCTAGATCGGCCTAGAGAGAGAACTCTAGCTTTTTCCAGGCTTAGGCGCTCGTCTTCGGTCCAATGTAGATTCACGGATTCCAAGTTGGGTTGTGAAAGGGATTTGCGGTTTGCAATAGGCTTATGATTTTCGACTCGGTTTATGGTTTGGAACGGGTGTTGGCTTTGCGTGGTTTAGGGTTTCAAAAGGGTTTAGGGTTTTGGGGATCACAAGGCAGAAATTAGGCTATGGTTTAGAAAGCAAACACAGATCGAAAGTAGTAAATAGAATAGAGAAGATAACAATGGCTTTGGGAATCACTCCCTTGGCCTCACACCAAACCCATATCAGGCAAAGATTATTCAAGCATAAAAGTATTCAAATAATCAATCAACCAATTAAAAGTCTTTAAAAGCCTCTATATATAGGCTACCAATAATTAAGTTCGAAATAAAGAGTTCTAATACTAATAAAACACAAAAAGGGAAGTTTCGCATAAAATCCCGTCTGAAGCCATCGCCGTAGCTCGCTCGAGCGAGGATTATCATCGCTCGAGCGAGTTTAAGTGATCAATCGAGCGAGGGCTCGCTGGGGCATTGTTCTCCTCGCGGTTTATATCCGTTTCTCCTCTAGGGCTACGGTACTTGGGCTTCCTTTACGCTTCTTCCGACGCCGATAGAAACGATGTGGTCCGAATCCAATGTCCATGTATGTGGCATCCCGTCAATTCCCCTGGAGCACAAAGGTTTCATCACCGATGAAACGCGCTCGTGGTAGATGTCTAGCAGGTCGGGGTTCAAGCGGCGAATTTCATTCTCGTGGACCCAAGTGTTTTTGAACTCCGATTTGCCGACCATTTAACCAAGTACTTCTGGAATCCCCCGTCATGTGTAGAGACGGCATGCTCATTAATTATATCCTCTATCTCATCTGTTCTCTGTCTGCTTGGGGAAGGAAGAGGTATAGGTTGCAAGGTTGGATTGGGGCTGGGATTAGGAATTGGCCGGAGTGGGATTTCAGGAGGTGGGGTGAAACCCAAGTAAGGAACCAAGTCCTCCACATTGAATACTGAACTAACCCCCGTACCTGGAGGAAGCTCAAGCACGTATGTATTAGGACCACTCTTAGCCAAAATTCTGAAAGGCCCAGCGCCTCGAGATTGGAGCTTCTTTGCAATTCCCGAAGGGAACCGTTCAGGCCTAACCCGGACTATCACATAATCACCCATGTGAAATTTTTTAGAACGCCTGTGAGCATCTGCAGATAATTTATATTGATTGTTGCTTGAATTAATTTTCTGTTTAATTTCGACATGCAAGCTATGAATATGTTGTGCAAATGCTGACACTCTATGGGATGGAGACATGGGGATCAAATCTAATGGGGTCCTAGGCCTATGACCATGTACTACGTCAAAAGGACTCATGCCTATGGACCTATTGACAGAATTATTATATGCAAACTCAGCTGTGGGTAAGATGGTATCCCAGGTCCTAACATGATCACTGACAAGACTACGAAGGAGATTCCCAAGGCTCCTATTGGTGCTTTCGGTTTGGCCATCTGTTTGAGGGTGGTAAGCTGTAGAGAATTAGAGCAATGTGCCCATCATGTGCCAAAGGGTCTTCCAAAAATAACTCGTAAATTTAACATCCCTATCAGACACAATGGTTTTGGGCAACCCATGAAGACGCACTACCTCCGCGAAAAATAACTTAGCAATATGAGATGCGTAGGAGGTTTTGGAACAAGGAATGAAGTGGGCCATTTTGGAAAATCGGTCCACTACAACATAGATGGAGTCGTGCTTCTTAGGGGTCTTAGGAAGTCTAAGCATGAAATCCATAGAGAGGTCTTGCCACGGTGTGTGTGGCACGGGTAACGGGGTGTACAAGCCGGTATTTTGTTTGGTCTGTTTTGACACTTGGCAAGTACAATAATGCTTAACGACCCAGGCGACATCTCTCATTAAGCTAGACCAAAAGAACCTATCCTCTACGAGCGCAACAGTTTTATTATGCCCGAAATGTCCGGCCATCCCTCCAGCATGTAACTCCCAAATGAGAAAGTCACACAATGAAGTGCGAGGGATGCAAAGGCGATTGCCTTTGAACAAGTACCCATCCTGGATGGTGTACACGGAGTGTGTGCCGGTCGGGTTACTAAGGAAAGTAGTGTACTCAACCCCAAACTCTGGGCACTCGGGATACTTATCCTTTAACTTTTCGAACCCGACGACCTCGGTGCTCATTGTGCGTAAAGTCACCACTCGCCGACTAAGTGCATCAGCGGCCCTATTTTCAGCACCGGCCTTATGCTTTAACACGAATGTGAACCCTTGAAGGTACTCAACCCACTTCGCGTGCCTTGGGTTCAACTTCTTCTGTGAAGCAAGAAAGCTTAAGACTTCATGGTCAGAGAACAGTACAAATTCCTGCGGTCTAAGGTAATGTTTTCGATACCAAAGAGATCGAACGACCGCATAGAACTCCTTGTCATAGGTGGAGTATTTTTGCTTCGCCTCGTTAAGTTTTTCACTAAAATAGGCCACGGGGTGACCCTCTTGGCTAAGCACTCCTATGCCTACACCCGATGCGTCACATGTGACTTTAAAGACTTTAGAAAAGTCCGGCAATCACATGACGGGTGCACTACTCATTCGTTGTTTGATCTCAACAAAGGCTTTCATCGCCGCTTTGCCCCATTTAAAGTCCCCCTTTTTCATGCAATCAGTGATTGGGGCCATGATGGTGCTAAAGCTTCTGATGAAGCGACGATAAAAGGTAGCCAAACCATGGAAGCTACGGACATCGTGTATGTTCTTAGGTTCAGACCACTCCACAATGGCTCTAACCTTTTCGGGGTCGACGACCATTCCATTGGCTGAGATAATAAATCTCAAGAAAACAACAGAACGTTGCATGAAGGTGCATTTCTTGAGATTGACAAGCAACTTCTCGCCCTTGAGGGTTTCACAAACCAGCCTAAGGTGGGTCAAGTGTTGTTCCTTGTCATGACTGTAAATCAGGATGTCATCGAAATAAATAAGGAATTTGCCTAGAAACGACTTCAACACTTGGGTCATGAGTCGCATGAAAGTACTCGGAGCATTAGAGAGCCCAAAAGGCATGACCATCCACTCATAAAGACCATCCTTAGTCTTAAAGGCGGTTTTCCACTCATCACCGGGGCGGATGCGGACTTGATGGTAGCCACTCTTAAGGTCTATCTTTGAAAAGATAGTTGCACCAACCATCATGTCAAGCATGTCATCGAGCCTTGGTATGGGAAACCGATACTTAACCGTAATCTTATTGATTGCACGGCTATCAACACACATGCACCACGTACCATCTTTCTTAGGAGTGAGTAGGGCGGGTCAGGCACACGGGCTCAGACTCTCTTGGATGAACCCCTTCTGAAGGAGCTCATTGACTTGCCGAGTCAACTCGGCGTGCTCAACCGGATTCAACCTATAGTGGGGCAGGTTCGGTAAGGTAGATCCGGGAACTAAGTCTATTGCGTGTTGGATATCACGCAAAGGAGGGAGTTCGTTTGGTAAGTCTTTAGGGAAGACATCCGCAAACTCTTTTAAAATCGGCTCAACCTCCTTGGGACACTCGCTCACTGACTCGGGAGCACTCTCTACGGTGACAACTACGTACACCACACTCTCATCTAACGATGCTTTCTCGAACTCAGAAGGGCTTACAATATTAATGGATTTAAAAGACTCGCCCTTCTTTTCGACGGTGTTGGTCGATGGTGTTTTGGGAGGCAAAGGGTGTAAAGTGATCTTTTTACTTTATGCATGAACGTGCATATGTTTGATCGACCAGAAAGAGTCACGTCCATATCATACAGCCACGGTCTTCCCAAAATGATATGACCCACATCCATTGGCACCACATCACACCATAAGGTGTTCGAATGAGAACCTAACTGAATTGGCACACGACACCTTTTCGACACGGGAATGGATGAAGAACCCATGCGACTTTATAAGGTCTCGGGTGGGCTTCAGGTGTAAGCCCTAAGCGGCGCACAGCATGAGTTGAAATTACGTTAGTACAACTACCGCTATCCGCGATGACCCTACAATTCTTTTCACCGAATCTGGCATAGGTGCGGAAGATGTTCTCCCTACGCCAGTCATCCTTTTCATCCCGTTGAGGCTGTGCAAGGGCACACCTCACAACTAAAGCATGACCAACAGCATAACCCTCCTCATCACTGGGTGTGCTAACTGGTTCAAATACTTCCTCTTCAACCACTCCTCCCATCCCATGACATTTATAGCATTTTACTTGAGAATTAACCCTTGAGGATTCTCCGACTACACCTTTTCCCTTTTCAAACCTAGAATTGGTAGGGGCACGTTGTGTAGGTTTGGGAGGAGGATTAGATCATCCCTCACCGGATCGTTGACCGCTATATTGTGGCTCGGTTCTCTTCACCACCGTAGTTTTCAAATACCATTCAAGATCTTGTACAACGGCATAACATCTTTCAAGAGTTTCTACGGGGTGAGAAATCAACTCTTTTTGCAAATCAACCCGCAATCCGGTGCAGAATCTAGAGAGAGTGATTTCAGGGTCTTCCGATACTTTTTCCCTCATCATGAACTCTTCAAATTTGACAATGTAATCGGTCACGGGCATACCACCTTGACGTAAATTTTTCCACTGGTCGAGGAGGCGTTGGTGGTATGATAAAGGAACATACTTCTCAGTAAGTCGTTCCTTCATGTCGTCCCAACGGGTAATGGGAGGATAACCCGCATTCACCCTAATGCACTCAACATTGAGCCAGAAAAGTCGGGCTTGACCAACCAATTTCATCTTAGCGAGTCTAACGCAATGGTCATCATTCATGGCATACCAATCAAAGTGTTGGTCCATGTCAGAAAGCCAATCGAGGAAGACGGTAGGGTCCATTCTTCCATCGAAAGTCGGAATCTCAACTCGAACGTTCTTAAGGAGTTGAACTTCGGGGTCATAGTCATCTCTACGATGATCCCTATGGTTCCGGTTGTCTTGGCGACCATTATGTTCAAAGTGTGGACACTCCCGCTCTTGGTGTTGATTTTCAAGTTCACCCATTGCTTCTAGCTGGTTGATTCGATCACGTAATCTGTCATTACCAACTCCTAGAGATGTATGGGCTTGCTCAATGGTATTCAGACGTGCACTAATCGCACTCAATTCTTCTCGCATAGCTCTCAGAGTATTAAGAACCTCATCCGAAGCCATGGTGATCACAAAGTCTATTAGGGTTCTAATATGAAATGCAATATGGACTCAAAAGGAAAAATAATGTCATAAAATAAATATGACAAGCAAAGATGCCCTAACCTAGAAAACCTAGGGCTCTGATACCAAAACTGATGCGGGACAACGACCCTAAAATGCGGAATATGATGTTTATGCAGATTTTGCCGAAATTGAATAAAATTAAATCAAGCTTAATCTCAAAACTATCTTAAATACCTTAAGGTTCAGAGAATTCAGGTTGGTAGATCACACAAGATCCAGGTAGGGTCCAGTTCGATGCGCAAGTACTTTTTGAGTCGAGGCTAGATCGGCCTAGAGAGAGAACTCTAGCTTTTTCCAGGCTTAGGCGCTCGTCTTCGGTACGATGTAGATTCACGGATTTCAAGTTGGGTTGTGAAAGGGATTTGCAGTTTGCAATAGGCTTATGGTTTTCGACTCGGTTTATGGTTTGGAACAGGTGTTGGCTTTGTGTGTTTTAGGGTTTCAAAAGGGTTTAGGGTTTTGGGGATCACAAGGCAGAAATTAGGCTATGGTTTAGAAAGCAAACACAGATCGAAAGTAGCAAATAGAATAGAGAAGATAACAATGGCTTTGGGAATCACTCCCTTGGTCTCACACCAAACCCATCTCAAGCAAAGATTATTCAAGCATAAAAGCATTCAAATAATCAATCAACCAATTAAAAGTCTTTACAAGCTGATTTCTAATACTAATAAAACACAAAAAGGGAAGTTTCGCATAAAATCCCGTCTGAAGCTGTCGCCGTAGCTCGTTCGAGCGAGGATTATCATCACTCGAGCGAGGGCTCGCTCGAGTGAGTTTAAGTGATCACTCGAGTGAGAGCTCGCTGCAGCATTGTTCTCCTCGCGGTTTGTATCTATTTCTCCTATGGGGCTATGGTACTCGGGCTTCCTCTACGCTTCTTCTGATGCCGATAGAAACGATGTGGTCCAAATCCATTGTCCATGTATGTGGCGTCCCCGTCAATACCCCTATACCCGTCTTAGTCATTTTCGGTGCATGTTTCAAAGGCTGTTGCTTACTTCTTTCTCTTCTTTCTCACCGTGTCAAATCGGCTCTCATTGCATCATTATAACTTCAATGGTCACTGCATTACCATAAATCCAACACTCTCCATCCAATTGTTTGTCTGGCATCAGTTTCTTCACCCATTCCTTTGGGGGATCCAACACTTTCTGATCGAAGCCGATTGATTTAGCAATCCTCAAAGCGTTGGAATTAAAAAAACTTTCCCACAATATGTGGTTGGAAGGTTACAAAGTCTTCATGCAGAACTCCGTTGCAGTCTTTTCAAATTTAGTGTCCTTTGCTTTAAGACAACTTAAATCTGCATCCACATAATGGGTAGTCACCACTGCTAGATTAGCCCAATCTACAAAATACTGCAAATGTTAGTCGAGAGAGCAACACCTTCTGAAGGGTCAGTGCCATTTTTTATTTCATCAATGAGAGCAAGTGATTCTGCCAAAGCCACTTTGAAGATTTCACATAGACCCAAAATATGCCCACTAAAGGTAGAAATTTAATGTTCCAATGACTTTAATCGAAAACAAAAGTTTCATTCAGAATAAAAATCTTATATGATCCTCAAAACAAGCATATTCTTTTCCGTAAACAAGAGCACTACATGGTGATCTCCAATATCTGCGAGAACATGATCAAACCATGGAAGTTTCAGGCAGTTTTTGGTAGGAAAATACATACCAACGCTTCCCAAGAGGGATGCCAATCCCTGACTTTTCATAGTTGTTTAGTATTAGATCCTGATATCACAGCCACCTTGGTGGAATGTTTTATCTTGATGTCTAATGGCACGGAAAAATCAGTTTTACCTTCAGATACTCTTCCAGTCTCCAATGATCCATTCCCTTTGACCCAACTGAACTGAACTCCATATTTTAAACAATGAAGCATAAGAGAAACTTCTACAAAAGGGTTCAAGGAGCGCTGGATTTGTGAGATGGAGAGTGTTGGATTTATGGTGATGCAGTGAGACACGATTTGACACAGTGAGGAAGGAGAAACAAAAAAGTAACTGCCTTTGAAACCTGCACTGTAAACGAAAATGATGTGTATAGGGAAACCAAACAGCCAATCGTGTGTAGTTAACCTCTTTAATGAGTTTTTTACTAAATTGTCCTTATTAAATTTAGTATTCCTTCACGTAAGGGTATTATTGTCTTGGGAGATTGCTAACCGCAAATGAAGTGGTAAGGTTAGCATTTTCCCTATATATATATATATTAGGCATGATAGAGAGGAGGGCGAGAGCTCTGTTAGGGTTTGTTGCCCTTCTCCCGACCAATATTGCTCTATAGATTCTGTCATTAGGATTTTCCTTCTACTAATGGGGGTTTTCTTCAAGTTTTGTGCAAGATCTATAAGAAATCTCCTAGATTTTTTATAGATTTGTTTGGCATTTGAAGACAAAAATTTAGATCATAAGTTTTAAAGGTTCCTGGGCAAGATGACTACTGTTCTTACAGAAACGATCACATGGGTTTAATTCTCGAGTATTTCAAGCAATGATTTTCTTAGTTTCTTCAAGCTTCTCATCAATTGATTGCAAAAAAATTTGATTTGACTCTGTTTTGCAGAGTTTTCTCAAGATTTTCAACGAATTGGAGTGAGACGACTACAGTTCTTATAAACAATCACATGGGTTTAATTTCTGAGTATTTCTACCGTTGATTGTTTGGGTTTCTTCAAACTTCTCATCAATCGATTGCAGGGTTTTCTTATTTGACTCTGTTTTAAGAGTCTTCTCAGGATTTTCATCTCTCAAGAAACAAATTGAAGGATTTCATCATACGATTTTATTTTCTGAGTTTTTCAAGCTTTTTTCTTAGTTTCTTCAAGCTCTAACAGTATTATCTGGTTTGCTATTGAGGATGTTTCTCCTCTTTGGAGATGGTAGTGACAGTCTGTAGCTCTGAGATTTTGTTTCAGGGTAGGGGATTTCGATTAATAGCAGGGATTTCCTGGCACTCTAATGGGTTTCTTTCGGAAGATGTCATCTCTCATTTCAGACCAAATGTTTTAGGACAATTCAATATTCTTATTAGTTGGATAGGAACAATGGATATGCTGGTTTTGGGAGTTTGTACAATTCCAATTATCTGAAACACATTGCTTTCAATAGGGATTCCAAGGCTTGAAGGTGTTTGTTTTGGGGTTCTCATGCTTCAGATATTCCAAAAAGAAGACAAGTTTTAAGAGAAAGCGGTGAGGTTGAATGGTCTTTTAATGGTGTTTAGTACTCTAGGGTTTCAGATTCAACCTTCTGCAAGGTAAACTTTTGACAGGTTTCCTCTCCTATGATTAGTGATGTCAAAATCTTACGATTTACAACTTGAATCCTATGATTAGGTCGAATCCTAGGCCAAACGATTCAATTTTGGCACAAAATCGTTTTTGGCCCTGAATCCTACGATTCAACTTGTGACTCTTACGATTTGACTTGAGTCTTATGATTCAAGTGAATCGCACGATTCAAAAACTTACGTGACTTTCATTTCACGGTCCATGAAACACAAAACTTAAGAAATTTTTGTTGTATACTTTTTTACCCCTTAAAACTGTAAAAACCTCTTTACAATGTAAGCAATAATTCTCTTATCTATCATGTGGGGTTTTAAAATTGAGTTTTTTCCTCATCTTCGTCTCTAACATGGTAAAACTCCATATTTTTTCTTTTCTTCATAACTTTCTGGTATGGAATCAGAATTCAATTTTGTTTGTTGCAATGACTACAACAATGAAATAACTCTTAAATGCACCTGAAGATTTCGATTAATATTTTGAGGATTGGTCTTCGTTTTTAAAGATTCATTTCAGGCCATCAGCCATGAATTGATGACGTTCAATCAAACGTATTTGAATATATTTTAATTTTTTGTATTTCTTGGATATTATTTTTCAGATTATTTTTCTTATTAAAAATATAGTTGTGAATCTTACGATTTAACAATTTAATGATTCAATTTGATTCACAATTTTCGAAATGATTCTGCGATCCAATTAGATTTCAACAGCATTGTCTATGATCTTTTGCTTGGAGAGTTTTACTCATCCCAATTAGATTCTATTAAAAGCCTTAATTCGTGGTATTCAGTAAATTTGTTTTCTCATTGTTTTTTTAGAGGAGACGCCTCTCAATCTATTTTTAGATTGCTTTGTCCTCATATTTTTACATGATTGAGCCGAAGAATATGCAAGGTTTCTTTAGATCAAGTTTCAAAAGGAAATTTGGCTATGATAGAATTCTATGATCATAATTTAAGGAGGCCTTTTAATTTCGATTTCTACATTTAAGGTGCTAAACCATTTATATGAGTAGTAGAGGAAATTAGTTAATGAAATTAGCATTATTTGATTTTGTATGAAGCTCGTTCTATTTTGGGTAAAAAGATGTCCTATTAAGTTTGGCTTAGGAAAAGCACTCTTCCTTTGTTGTGCAACTTAATGTTGCTATTCATGGCCCTAGGGCTATTTTTGTCTGATGGATTGGGTTAGGAAGATTTTCAGATGAGCAGCTAATGCAAGAACTAACACTAACCCTAATATGATTTGGCTGAGATTAATATGTGAATTAATGCAAATAATAAAGTACGAATTTTCTATCAAATTAACAAAGAAAATAAATAGAATTCCAATTAAATAATTTTGTAAAAGTCCAAAATAGTGTTACTTCTGCAGTACATTCCCTAGAGGATCAGTAGGGTTCTTGCGAACAACTAGATCTTCAACAGTTTAGGGTATCGAACAAACTCACATGGGGCTCTTTCGATTCCGTCAACAACAAAATAGGGATTCTAGACATATAAAAATTGTAGGGCTTAAAGAGAAGAAATTTTGTGTTTAGGACGGTTGATTGATCTCGAGCTTAGGTTGCGGAGAATCGAACAAGCAGAAACACAAAATAAATTTTGGATTTTAGGAATTAAAATAAACAAATTAACCACGCATTTACACGATAAAAGGCATAAGAGGAGATAAGAAGGATAGAAAAGTTTGTCTTGCACCAAACCGCACGCGGAAAGAAGAATCGCTCTTCCAAGTTTGAGAGAATCTTACCCTCGAAGAAACTTTCAAATATGCATAAGAAATTTTCATAAACCAATTAATTCCCTTAATGTTGTTTACAAACCTCTCTATATAGGCTAAAAACCTTAAAACGAAAATTAGAAAGTTTGGAACAACTAAAACTCTAAAATCTTTAAAAAATAAACAAATTAACCACGCATTTACACGATAAAAGGCATAAGAGGAGATAAGAAGGATAGAAAAGTTTGTCTTGCACCAAACCGCACGCGGAAAGAAGAATCGCTCTTCCAAGTTTGAGAGAATCTTACCCTCGAAGAAACTTTCAAATATGCATAAGAAATTTTCATAAACCAATTAATTCCCTTAATGTTGTTTACAAACCTCTCTATATAGGCTAAAAACCTTAAAACGAAAATTAGAAAGTTTGGAACAACTAAAACTCTAAAATCTTTAAAAAAAAAATTTCGCAAATTAGAAAATTTGTGTTCGCTCTTCCTCATGGACGTCCTTGGTGGATGTTCGGACGTCCGTTGTGGATGTGCGGGCATCTCTCCTTCGATAGAGTGAAAGACACCAAAGAGCTCTCAAATCGCAGGCGTCCATGCTGGCGATGTGATTTTGGCGAAAGTCCGTGTTGGACGTTGTTGCTATGCCTTCAATTCTCGATCCGGAGGTTGCGGGGTGTCTTTGCACGCTTCTTCCACCTTTGATATACAATGGGCGGAACTTTGAATCGGATGTCCCCATCAATTCCCCCGGGGCTGGAAGAATTCATCCCTGATGAATAATGTCCATGATAATGCTTGAGGAGGTCTGGATCACTTTGTTGAAACTCCTCTTTTGTTATCCGAGTATTCTCAAACTCCGGCTTATTCTTCCACTTGACTAGATATTTTTGGTACCCACCTTGGTTCGTAGACACAATCTAATCTTCCAACATATCCTAAATTGTCTCCCGAGAAGGGCATACAAGTAGAGGCAATGGAGTGAGGAGAGGAACAGAGATAAGGTAATGTAGAAGGTTCAAAAGGATTAGGTGGAATAACTGTTGGGCCATAGGACGTAACGAGATCCTCCATATTGAATGTTGTAACCCAATTCTAATTGTAAATCTAATACATAAGCATTAGGACCGACATGCTTCAAAATCCGATAGGGTCCAACACTTCGAGCCTATAACTTCTTAGCAATCCCTTGGGAACATCGCTCAAGTTTAATTCAAACCATCACAAATCACCCTCTTGAAACTCTTTGAACCTTTTGAAAACTTATACTTTTCATTATTCACATTAGTTCTTTTAATCTAAACATGCAATTCATGAATTTAATGTGTAAATGTAGATGTAAACTCTGACGTCCTATGACTTGTTGACATCGGAATAAGATCTATTGATGTCCTAGGCTTGTTAACGTTGACAACTTGAAACAGACTCATCCCTGCGGTTTTATTAACCAAATTGTTATATGCAAACTCCGCAACAAGTAAGATGTAATCCCAACTTCGAGCATGTTCACCTACTAGACACTTCAAGAGATTTCCTAAACTTTGATTAACAACCTTAGTTTGCCCATCAGTTTGTGGATGATATGCAAATGAAAACTGAAGCCTAGTCCCCATTTTATGTCACAATGTTTTCCAGAAATAGCTCACAAACTTAACATCTCTATCCCACACAATGGCTTTGCGCAAAGCATGCAAACGAACAACCTCGTTAAAGAAAAGTGTGGCAATATGACTAGCATCCGAGGATTTAGAATAAGCAATGAAATGGGTCATTTTCAAAAAATGATCCACAACGACGAACACCAAATCATGCTTACGAAGGGTCATAGAAAGCCCTAACACAAAGGTCATAAAAAGATCTTGCCATGGGGTGTGTGACACAGGTAAAGGTGTATATAACCCGGTGTTTTACTTTGTTTTGCCAACTGGAAAACGTGACATTGACTCACAATTTTGGCAACATCTCGGGTGAGCTTGGGCCAATAAAATCTATCTTCTACTAATGCAACAGTCTTGTCGTGGTCAAAATGTCCGGCGACACCTACGGTGTGTAATTCCCAAATGAGAAAATCTCATAAACAAGTGTGGGGAATACACAAACGGTGCTTTAAGAACAAATACCCATCATGTAGGGTACGCTTACACTCTCTATCTTCCCGTTCACTCACGAGTAAGGTGTACACTTCTCCGAAATCTGGACACGTAAGATAATCATCCACTAAACGTTCAAATCCAATCACCTCAACACTCATGGAGTGCAACGTTGCTACTCTACAACTAAGCATGTCAGCAACCCTATTATCTACTCTAGCCCTATGTTTCAGCACAAAGGTGAACCTTTGAAATTGTTCAACCCATTTTGCATGACTTGGGTTAATTTCTTTTGGGAACTCAAAAATCGTAGGGTCTCCTGATTTGAGAATAAGACGAATTCTTGCTATAATAAGCAATGCTTCCAATAATTGAAGATTGTACTACTGCATAGAATTCCTTATATTTTTGTCTGGCCTCATTTAGCTTTTCACTAAAGTAAGCTATAGGGTAACCATCTTGGCTCCATACCCCACCAATTCCTACGTCTGATGCGTCACACTCCACTTCAAAGACTTTGGAAAAGTCTGCAGGTTGCATAACAGGAGCTTCACTCATGCAAGATTTAGCCTCCTTAAATGCCTTAATTGTAACACGTGTCTATTTCAACTCTCATTTTCGGATACAATCTGTGAAAGGAGGCCATGATGGTATTGAAACCACGAATGAACCGCCTATAAAATGTGGCTCGCCCATGGAAACTATGGACATCATGAATGCTCTTAGGTTCAGACCACTCCACAATAGCCTTAACCTTTTCAGAGTCTGCAATTATCCCTTCAGAGGTTACGACAAACCCTAAGAAGACAACACTACTTGTCATGAAGGTACACTTCTTCGGGTTTGCGGATAACTTCTCTCCTTTGAGAGTCAAACAAACTTGCCTTAAGTGTTGTTCTTTGTCACGACTATAAATGTAATAGCCCGAAATATTTGAACGAGAATCCGACTGTTTCGATAAGCGTGCTCGGCACGGGAATCGAGACAGATTTAAAAGTTTGAGAATTATATTATTATAAATAATATTAGCCTATGATTAGATGAATTCACTTGTGAATTCTCACCTAGGTCCGAGTCGTGTAGGACTTCGATGCGGCATGTTACGCCGTAGCGATCATGTTCGCGCTTCACACCAGAGTCTAACTTAGGGTTTAAAGTGAAATATCAGAGATATTTCATTTTGGTAGCTTATAAAGGAAGGAAGAGACCTGGAAAGATCTCCTTTCTTCTTCTTCCTCTTGTTTTTGAACTAGAATCCTGTAGCTAGGTTGGGTTCTGAGTGTGTTCTTCGAGGAAATAGGGTTAGGGATACCAAGATCATGCGTTAATTTGAATTAGGGTATGTTGAGTTCAATAAAACGAGCTCAAGTATAGCCTATGTGTGTGTGAGACCTCTGCGTGCTAAATCGGAGTCAATAATTTCCTTGTCGGAGTCACACCGGCTATAAAGCCCAAGTTTCGAATCTGAAACCCTCTTCCGAATCGTTTTGTCGGAACCCCGAAAGGACCCAAATTAAGGTGTGCCTGTGCATTTAAATTGGGCAAGTTTAAAGCCCCTTATTATATGTTTATGCGTGTGAGTAAATGGTTGGAAACCATTAATGAATGAAAAGTGGGAAACAGGTCAAAGAAGTGACCTCCATTAATGACAGAGGAACTGTCATTATTGATCGATCAATACTAGATTGATCGATCAATGAGAGGTATTGATCGATCAATGCGGGCATTGATCGATCAATGCGGGCATTGATCGATCAATTCGTATAAGCTTTAAAGAGAGAACAGTGGACTTGAATTTCTTGAAGTTCAGGGCTCGAGGGGTATTGATCGATCAATTAGTGAATTGATAGATCAATTCTGAGTGTTGATCGATCACAGAGAGAGTGATCGATCAATGGCTGGTATTGATCGATCACTTGGGTGTATTGATCGATCAATAAGGAGATTGATTGATCAATCTGTATAAGTGACAAAGGGAACAGAAAGAGGGAAATTTAAAATTTTAAGGTATTGATCGATTAATGAGGTCATTGATCGATCAATGAGACAGATTGATCGATCAACTGAGCTGGTAATCGATCAATTTTCCTCTGTCAAATTGTGAAGAGAAATGAGCTATTGATCGATCAATTTGGGTATTGATCGATCAATGAAGGGTGTTGATCGATCAATAAAGGCTATTGATTGATCAATTACCTCTGTTGCTTGTGAAGTAATTTGAGGGTATTGATCGATCAATGGGGACATTGATCGTTCAAAGAGGAGGATTGATCAATCAATAAAGGTGTTGATCGATCAATCACCCCTGTTTTTGACCTGTTTTGTTTTAGTAAGTTGAACACTACTGGACACCGCGCTAGTTGACATTCTAGCATCCCTGACACTTAGTGTACTGTATTTATGGTCTAGGATCAGACCATGACGCTCTGAAAAGCTTTGGATTTGCTTAGAAAGAGGTCTGACCTGAGGTAGGGGAAAACCAACCTAAACTGTTTTTCACTATGATTTCATGATTCTTTCATATCTGCACCCTGATTTCTGTTTTTAACAAGCATGTTAGCATATCATAAATTCCTGTTATCTCTAATTCCTGTTTTCTAATTTGGTATTCTGAAACCTGCTCCTAATTTCTGTTATCTGATTTGTGAGGTCTATGTGTGTATGCGATTTTGATGATTTAACCAGATGATCCCCACCTACTTGGCGGTATATCCGTGCCTGACACACTTGTGCATTTGCTTTGTTAATCCCTCGGCACAATTGCACTCCATAGATGAGGCATTGTTGCACCCTGAAATTGTTCATGTGAACGACGATTGGTTGGGGTTTCCTATCGGTAGATTCCTGTTTACTCCGTGTTATATATTCACGGGAGTTTCTTAAGTTAGAAAACATATACAATTTAAGTCACTGATTATATACTCGCATAACATCTGTTTATTGTTTAAAAGCTCAGTATTTGATCTAATTTTGCCCTGTTTGCATGTTCTGATTTGATTTCCTGCTTTGAGATATCATGTCTTGCATATTAAATACATTTTTAGTTGAGATTCTTCTATTGAGCTAGGATGAAGCTCACCCTGTTTTCTATAATAATTATAAGTTCTGAGGCTAGAGCTCCGACGCAAGAGCGACCTCGACTACCGACTGATCTGAGTGAAATTTGAGGACGAGAGCCAGCGTCGTGAGACGACTTTTATCCTTAGTCTGGGTATACGAGTATTTTATTTTTGGGATTTTGTATAAAACTTTGGATTATTGTGTTCCTGGTGGCCACTTTCTGTATTTATTTTCTGTAGATAATTTTCTTTTCTTGTATTATTATACATTATATAGGAACCACTATCAGGAACCATTGTTTGGGTGATGGATGTCCATCACCAGTGGTTCTTCTTGGTTCCTTTTTGAGAATGTATATTCTTTTGAGATATATATATACATGTTGTGTTTATTGCTTCTTTCTTTTTATAAAGCCTTATGTGATGACCGCTTGATTCCGCTCTGACGAGACACTTATGATTTGTCTGGGGATCATCCAGTATGATCTTGATGTACGGAATTAAATTTGTCTCGATTGGTATCAGAACCTAGGCTTTAGGTTGAACTGCGAGTTCATGTTGGATTGTTTTCACAATCTAAATCTTGTCGATGTTATTGTTTTCCTGATACGAGACGATATAGGGCCCTAGGTTCAGAGGCGGATGTAACGGAGGTAGGGAAGGTCAGAGAGAGGTTCCTCTGAGAGAGATTCCTGATGTTGTTGGTACGTCACGGGGATTAGAGTTTCTCTCGCAGGCTAATGCGGTTCCAGTAAGACCGAGAAGAGGTAGGAGAGGCAATGAGGAGAGAATGGAGCAGGTGTTGGAAGCCTTGGCTACCAACGTCGCTCAGCAGACAGTTGCTCTGACTCAGCAGGCAGCTAGACCACCTCATCAGCCAAGCGGGTTCACGGAGTTTAGGAGAATGAGACCTCCTAACTTCTCGGGTCAGACAGATCCCATAGAGGCCGAGGGATGGATAGAGGAGATGGAGAAACTTTTTGAAGTGCTCCAGTGCAATGATGTGGAGAAAGTGCACTGGGCCACTTTCAAATTAGATGGTGATGTCGGACCTTGGTGGAAGTCGGTGTCACAGAATCGAGCTAGAGAGTTTCCTGACACTCCTTGGACATGGGAGGAGTTCACGGAAGTATTTTACAATAAATATTTTCCTAAAATTGTGAGGCATCAGTGGGAGGTGAAATTCATAGAGCTCAAGTAGGGTGCGATGTCAGTGAGAGAGTACGATGCCGAGTTTGATCGACTGGCGAGGTTCGCACCCCAGCATGTAGCCACTGAGCTGATGAGAGCACGGAAATTTCAGCTTGGCCTGAGGCAGAACCTACAGAAGGATGTCGCCATGTGGGAAATGGAGACATATGAGAGAGTTATGGCCAAGGCTCTCATAGCATTGGCCTTCCCAGGGTGATACTGGATGGAACAATCGTAATCTTTTAAGAACTCCATCCATCTGCGCTGTCGTATGTTCAAATCCTTCTGGGTAAACAAGTACTTGAGACTTTTGTGATCGGTGAAGATATCAAATGTCTCACCGTATAAGTAGTGCCTCAAGATCTTTAAAGCAAAGATCACCGCCGCTAACTCTGGATCATGAGTCAGGTAATTCTTCTCATGTTCTTTAAGCTGTCTAGAGCCGTACGCGATAACCTTCTTGTGTTGGTTGAGGATACAACCCAAACCACTGTAAGATGCGTCACTGTAGATAGCGAAACCTCCTATGCCAGAAGGTATAGCTAACACCGGTGCTGTAGTCAGACGCGTCTTCAGTTCTTGGAAACTCTTCTCACATTGATCAGTCCAATCAAACTTAGCATTTTTCTTTGTGAGCTGAGTAAGCGGACTTGATAGTTTGGAGAACCCCTCTACAAATCGTCGGTAGTATCCTGCTAACCCAAGAAAACTACGGACCTTTGTTACCGTTCTCGGCTGTTCCCAATTCACGACTGCCTCGATCTTTGTCGGGTCGACGGTTATACCCTTAGCAGAGACAATGTGGCCCAAGAAACTAACTTGGTCCAGCCAAAACGCACACTTACTGAGCTTCGCATACAATTTGTGATCTCTGAGGGTCTGTAGAGCCACGTGCAGATGTCCTTCATGTTCCTCCTTTGTCTTGGAATAGATAAGGATGTCATCTACAAAGACAACCACTGACTTGTCCAAGTGTGGTTTAAACACTCGGTTCATCAGGTCCATCAAAGACGCAGGTGCGTTCGTCAATCCAAATGGCATAACCAAGAATTCATAGTGCCCATATCTGGTTCAAAACGCCGTCTTCTCAACATCTTCTGCTTAAACTCGTAGCTGATGATAACCTGACCTCAAGTCAATTTTCGTAAAGAACCTTGCTCCTTGTAACTGATCAAACAGATCATCGATCCTAGGGAGCGGGTAACGATTCTTAATCGTCAACTTGTTCAACTGCCGATAGTCAATGCATAGACGTATTGAACCATCCTTCTTTCTGACAAATAACACTGGTGCTCCCCAAGGAGACACACTAGGTCTAATGAACCCTTTGTCAAGCAGTTCTTGCAGTTGCTCCTTTAACTCTTGTAATTCTGCCGGAGACATCCGATAAGGAGCCTTAGACACTGGTTCAGTGCCCGGAACCAGACTTATTGCAAACTCAATCTCCCGAGCTGGTGGTAGTCCTGGTTAATCCTCAAGAAACACATCGGGATACTCGCACGCAACGTGAATATCATATCTCACATTCGTCTCTTCCCGTTGCTCTTGCAGAAAGGCCATATATCCACTGCATCCACTCTTCATCATCCTTTCGGCTCTAATAGCTGATATCAATGGAGCTACCTTAGACTTCACCCCGAAGAATCTGAATGATCGCTCCTTTGGAGGTCGAAAAACTACCATCTTCCGAAGGCAATCAACGCTCGCATGGTAAGCGGATAGCCAGTCCATTCCCAGAATGATGTCAAATCCTTTCATATCTAACAAAATTAAATCTGTCCGCGTCTTGTGATCATCCACTGACACAATCACCGATTTACACACTGTGAGTGCATTCAATGCACTTCCCGTAGGAATAGACACTGTCAATATGAACTCTAAGTGCTCAGGAGTGACGCTCAATTCTTTCGTAAATTGAGGCCTGATAAATGAGTGCGTAGAGCCTGGGTCTACCAAAACTCGTGCTCGATGAAAACAAATATCACAACTTTGATATACTTTCAGTTCACCTATAATTCCGTCATATAATTAGATCAAGTGCTTAAGATGTGTATGTGTAATTTGTACTATCATCCTAAACATTTAATCAAAACAACTCTACCTTTCTAAGCTCCAGTCCATCCTACTAGATAAATAATCTCACTTGAAATTTAATCATACCTTGAATGACATCATTCGATGTCAGAGCATCGGTCGCGGTAACAGCATATGCTTGACCTTGAACTACAAGTCGAGAAGATTTTTGTGTAGATACTGATCCTGACCGCTCTTTGTCGTCTTTGCTCTCCTCTGGGCAGTTCCTAACCAAGTGGCCCATCTTGCCACACCTGAAGCACGACCCTGTCTCCCTTCTGCACTCCTCTGTCTTGTGTGGCTTCCCACACTTTGCACATGACACAGCTGGAGTGAACGAAGAGACCCTTGAAGATCCCTGGGTTACTGAGGCCCCGCTACCAGAAGAACCAGACGATCGAAATGGTATGGAAAATGTAGGCATTGCTGCTCTCTGGTACGAACTCGGCCTCGAAGAAATCGCCGGTCAGGAGTGTGTAGGGTATCTCGGAGGTCTGGAGAATCTAGCCCTCTTATTTTGCTCAGGGTCCTGAGATTGTCCCTGAAGTGACCTCTCTCTGGTCTGCTTATCTCTCCAAGCAAACTGCTTCTGGTTTTCCTCCTCTGCTATGAGAGCCTTGGCCATAACTCTCTCATATGTCTCCATTTCCCACATGGCGACATCCTTCTGTAGGTTCTGCCTCAGGCCAAGCTGAAATTTCCGTGCTCTCATCAGCTCAGTGACTACATGCTGGGGTGCGAACCTAGCCAGTTGATTAAAGTCGGCACCGTACTCTCTCATTGACATCGCACCCTACTTAAGCTCTATGAATTTCACCTCCCACTGATGCCTCATAATTTTAGGAAAATATTTATTGTAAAATACTTCCGTGAACTCCTCTCATGTCCAAGGAGTGTCAGGAAACTCTCTAGCTCGATTCTGTGACACCGACTTCCACCAAGGTCCGGCATCGCCATCTAATTTGAAAGTGGCCCAACGCACTTTCTCCACATCATTGCACTGGAGCACTTCAAAAAGTTTCTCCATCTCCTCTATCCATCCCTCGGCCTCTATGGGATCTGTCTGACCCGAGAAGTTAGGAGGTCTCATTCTCCTAAAATCCGCGAACCTGCTTGGCTGATGAGGTGGTCTAGCTGCCTGTTGAGTCAGAGCAGCTGTCTGCTGAGCGACGTTGGTAGCCAAGGCTTCCAACACCTGCTCCATTCTCTCCTCATTGCCTCTCCTACCTCTTCTCGGTCCTACTGGAACCGCATTAGCCTGCGAGAGAAACTCTAATCCCCGTGACGTACCAACAACATCAGGAATCTCTCTCAGAGGAACCTCTCTCTGACCTTCCCTACCTCCGTCACGTCTGCCTCTGAACCTAGGGCCCATACTGGTCTGTCATTGTGAAAACAATAACACTGATCAGTACTAGATTGTGAGAACAATCCAACATGAACTCGCAGTTCAACCTAAAGCTTAGGCTCTGATACCAACTGAGATAGCCCGGAATTCCGCACCCGGAAATCCGTGCCATCAGGATCATACTCTGGATGATCCCCAGGACAAATCACGAAGTGTCTGCTCATATAGCGGAAATCAAGCAGACACTGTCCAGCAGTGGTAGATCAAGTCATCACATAAGGCTTTATAAAAAGAAAGAAGCAATAAACACAACATGTATATATATATATATATATCTCAAAAGAATATACATTCCCAATAAGGAATCAAGAAGAACCACTGGTGATGGACATCCATCACCCAAACAATAGTTCCTGATAGTGGTTCCTATAGAATGTATAATAATACAAGAAAAGAAAATTATCTACAGAAAATAAATACAGAAAGTGGCCACCGGGCACACACTAATCCAAAGTTTTATACAAAATTACAAAAAATAAAAGACTCGTATACCCAGACTAAGGATAAAAGTCATCCGCCTGGATGTCAGTCTCCTCGTCCTCAGCCTCTAGATCAGGCTGGTAGTCAGGGTCGCTCTCGGTGCCGGGAGCTCTAGCCTCAGAACTTATAATTATTATAGAAAACAGGGTGAGCTACATCCTAGCTCAATAGAAGAATCCCAACTAAAAATGTATTGAATATGCAAGACATGATATCTCAAAGCAGGAAATCAAATCAGAACATGCAAACAGGGCAAAATTAGATCAAATACTGAGCTTTTAAACAATAAACAGATGCTATGCGAGTATATAATCAGTGACTTAAATTGTATATGTTTTCTAACTTGAGAAACTCCCGTGAATATATAACACGGAGTAAACAGGAATCTACCGATAGGAAACCCCAACCAATCGTTGTTCACATGAACAATTTCAGGGTGCAACAATGCCTCATCTATGGAGTGCAATTGTGCCGAGGGATTAACAAAGCAGATGCACAAGTGTGTCAGGCACGGATATACCGCCATGTCGGTGGGGATCATCTGGTTATATCATCAAAATCACATACACACATAAACCTCACAAATCAGATAGCAGAAATCAGGAGCAGGTTTCAGAATAAAAAATCAAAAAACAGGAATCAGAGATAACAGGAATTTATGATATGCTGACATGCTTGTTAAAAACAGAAATCAGGGTGCAGATATGAAAGAATCATGAAATCATAGTAAAAAACAGTTTAGGTTGGTTTTCCCCTACCTCAGGTCAGACCTCTTTCTAAGCAAATCCAAAGCTTTTTAGAGCGTCATGGTCTGATCCTAGACCATAAATACAGTACACTAAGTGTCAGGGATGTTAGAATGTCAACTGGCGCAGTGTCCAGTAGTGTTCAACTTACTAAAACAAAACAGGTCAAAAACAGGGGTGATTGATCGATCAACACCTTTATTGATCGATCAATCCTCCTCTTTGATCGATCAATGTCCCCATTGATCGATCAATACCCTCAAATTACTTCACAAGCAACAGAGGTAATTGATTGATCAATAGCCTTTATTGATCGATCAACACCCTTCATTGATCGATCAATAGCTCCTTTCTCTTCACAATTTCACAGAGGAAAATTGATCGATCACCAGCTCAGTTGATCAATCAATCTGTCTCATTGATCGATCAATACCTTAAAATTTTAAATTTCCCTCTTTCTGTTCCCTTTGTCACTTATACAGATTGATCGATCAATACACACAAGTGATCGATCAATACCAGCCATTGATCGATCACTCTCTCTGTGATCGATCAACACTCAAAATTGGTCGATTAATTCACTAATTGATCGATCAATACCCCTCGAGCCCTGAACTTCCAGAAATTCAAGTCCATTGTTCTCTCTTTAAAGCTTATACGAATTGATCGATCAATCTAGTATTGATCGATCAATAATGACAGTTCCTCTGTCATTAATGGAGGTCACTTCTTTGACCTATTTCCCACCCTTCATTCATTAATGGTTTCCAACCATTTACTCACACACATAAACATATAATAAGGGGCTTTAAACTTGCCCAATTTAAATGCACAGGCACACCTTAATTTGAGCCCTTTCGGGGTTCCGGCAAAACGATCCGGAAGATGGTTTCAGATCCAGAACATGGGCTTTATGTTCTGGGCTTTATCGCCGGTATGACTCCGACAAGGAAATTATCGACTCCAATTCAGCACGCAAAGGTCTCACACACACATAGGCTATACTTGAGCTCGTTTTATTAAACTCAACATACCCTAACTCAAATTAACGCATGATCTTGGTATCCCTAACCCTATTTCCTCGAAGAACACACTCAGAACCCAACCTAGCTACAAGATTCTAGTTCAAAAACAAGAGGAAGAAGAAGAAAGGAGATCTTTCTAGGTCTCTTCCTTCCTTTATAAGCTACCAAAATGAAATATCTCTGATATTTCACTTTAAACCCTAAGTTAGACTCTGGTGTGAAGCGCGAACACGATCGCTACGGCGTAACATGCCGCATCGACATCCTACACGACTCGGACCTAAGCGAGAATTCACACGTGAATTCATCTAATCATAGGCTAATATTATTTATATTAATATAATTTTCAAACTTTTAAATTTGTCTCGATTCCCGTGCCGGGCACGCTTATCGAAACAGTCGGATTCTCGTTCAAATATTTCGGGCTATTACAATAAATAAGGATATTATCAAAGTAAACCACAAGGAACTTGTCTATAAAAGGCCTCAACCTTGTGTCATGATTCGCATAAATGTGTTTGGGGCATTGGAAGACCTGAAGGGCATGACAAGCCATTCATATAAATCATCCTTGGTCTCAAAGGCAATTTTCCATTCATTCCTAAGATGAACTCAAACTTGATGGTATTCACTTTCCAGGTCGATCTTCGAAAATATTGTTGCACCAACCATCATGTCCAACATGTCATCCAGTCTTGGTATAAGGAACCGATGTTTGACTGTGATTTTGTTAATAGCGACTATCGGCCATGGATTGAAATCTCGGAAATCCGGGACGTATCGGTCTGGTACATGTTTTAAAAAAAACAAATCTAAAAAAATATCCAAAAAATTCGAAAAAATATTTTAGTGGTTTCTTACTTGATTTCAAACTATATTAAAGCATCTGTGATATTTTTGAATGTGTTATTGGCGATTCGGCCGCATAGAACATAGACTATGAACATTATACATCATAATGACATTAAATTCTACTGATCACAGAACATAGTATCTGAAAATAGGAGACCTAAAGCCACATTGAATTCCTTGGTGGTTCATCGTTGTCATCATCATCATCATCATGCCGGCTTTGCCTATAGTATTTGCCATATTGATACCCATGATCATGTCTCCCCTTCAACCTGAGGCATAGGGAATGGGTTAGTGTAATATGGATATGCTGGTCCTCCAAAATTTGACCAACGAACTCTTCATGTTGGGGGTAGATCGGTTGAGGGATTGGGTATGGGTAATATTGATCTTCGTTGTTTTGCAAACTAAATCCCCCAAAGCTAGAAATAGTACAACCCATATCATCTTGTGGGGTTTGGTAAGATTTTGAAGCTCCTCTTCCTTCAACCCCTCTAGCTCTAAATGTAGGAGTGTCCATCATTGTCAACGGTTCATTGTCCCAATCAGCAATAGCTCCATAGGAGGTACCCGGCTCATCGCCTCCACCACCAGTACCAGCATATGTTTCATCGCCTCCACCACCACCACCCCCATCATCATCATCATCATTATTATCACTACCGGTCCGTGTGCCTTCCTCAGGTTCCGAAGGGGATTTGTGTTGAAGTCTTCTTTTTCTACTACGCAATTGAGAAGGCTCATCCTTCGCCCTTCTTTTTGCATTGTCTAACCATACAGTGCTCTCACTATCCAACACTGGAGCTTCTCTCTCTTCAATCCACTCATTCAAATGATCATCCTCCGTGAAATACAACTCAATGGGATTGAAGTATTCACTATTCGTTGGCCAAAATAGGATAAACTAATTAGTAAGCAAGACACATGATAAATAAAATATTGAATGTATGAACTAAGAAGCTAAATAATTGCTTACCCCGGTCGTTTCTCTCCATGTTCCGAACTCTTAGCCACATATTATAATGATAGTAGACTAATTTTTCCAATCACCCCACAGTTAGCCTATTCCTTGTCTTTGTGTGGATCAGAGAAAAGGTACTCCAATTTCATTCACAATTGGACGAGGAACTTGTTTGGGATAAAACCCGCATAGCAATTCGTCTAAGTATGGATCCATCCTTCCCATAGTGCATCCACCAATTCGTCGATCTGTCATTATGAATTTGAGATTGTGCTAATCTCGTTTCAAATGACCCATGTTTCTTCTAGAACATATCAATCTAGAAATGAGCATACGATAATGGCTTAGATTGGGTGGAATATGATTATATGATATTACACTTTAATATGATAATAATATAACGAAAACTTACATCTCTTTTGGCTTGTCCTTGGTCCGCCAACTTCGGCCACAATCGTTGGATGACATTGAGCCATGGATCAAAATCTCGATTTCGGTTTTGTTCACCACCCAAACGTTAAATTGGTCAAATTTCGGTTAAATTTTCAGTAATTTTAGGTAACTTTCAGAAATTTGCTCCGAACTTTATTTTTTAACTCTTTCACATTATTAGAAGACGTATTTGAACTATGGAGACTAAATCCGGCAAGATATTTGCAATATTTGACTAAATCTGGCAAGATATTGGCAATATTTGACGAAATTCAACAAGATTTGACAAGATCCGGCTAAATCTAGGAATGTTCGGCGAGATACGACAAGATACGGTGAAACCCGACGATATTCGGTAAGTTATAATAACTTTGGGAGAGAATCCATCAAAGTCTGGCAAGAATCCATCAAAATCTAGCAACTTTTGGCGAAATCCGTCGAGATTCGATAAGTTACGGTATGATATGACAAGATTTCGTCATGATTCGACAATATCTAGCGAAATTTCGTCAAGTTATGGAAGGTGAGAAGAGAGGAGAAAAATAAAAAATAAACAAAGTGTAAATGAATGAAACTCAGGTAAATGTATGGGAATAAAAAAAATTCAAATCAAAAGACCTTTAAAGGAAAATTAAAAGTGACATTCCAAAATCCCGGCCGATAATTTCAAATTATCGGCCGAGAAATTGATAGTTCAATTAATTAGTCGATAATTTGAAATTATCGGTCGATAAATTGACTTTTAGGCCGATAATTTCAAATTTCCAGCCCATACCCGAAATTTGGGTAATTTTTGTTTCAGTAAGGGCCGACACTGAGTCAACTCGGCCAAGATTTTGATCCATGCATTGAGCCAACCATTGTACACTTCATCACTCTCATTTAGGCCAAAGCGATGAGTATATTGGAAGACGAGGTTCAAGTAATATGCTATGCATAAAATATGATCAATGATATTAGTATATTAAAATAATGTCACCTCAACATTATGAAATTAATGTATTAAAGTGTAATGAGTAAATAAGTAAAATGATTACCTGCAGCATGCAAGTACTGGTGGAATTGTTTGTACCACCTCTTGTTGATAATCGACCAATAACGCTTGTTATTTTCGGGCTTTTGGTTTTGATGGCCAATTTGACTTTGTCCATTACCTCATAAACATACCCCATGGTTGGTTTATCATCACCATCTACCAACCTTAGCACCTGTACCAGTGGGGTAGTGACGTCGACAATGTGCTCAACCTTCGATCAAAAGAGGTTGTTGAAGATCAAATCAGACACTTGAGTGCAAGTAGGTCTTTTTGCCTTGGGTAATTCTAATTCATACTTTGCCCACTCTTCAGATGACACCATATTTTTCAGCTCTCGCCTATATCTCAATAAGCTTTGGAGGGCTAGAAACTGGATGGCAAACAGTGTAATCTCGAGTCAGAGGAGCTCATTATTAGTAAACTTCCTCATCAAATTAACCAACTTATCACTCTTGTATAGGAAGCCGGTAATCACTCTTCCCTTTTGAATGATTGCATATGCCTTCTTCTCCTTTCCCAAGTCCTCTAGAATGAGGTCCACGTAATGAGCGGTACATAGAGTCCAATATAGGTGACGTCTCTTCAACATTAACTTTATACCAGTCGCTTTATAATTAAAGGCGTTATCCATCACAACTTGCACAACCCTCTTCTCCCCAATGTCCTCAACTATCTTATCCATCAACTAAAACAAGTAATCAGACGTCTTTGTGGGGTTGGATGCATCCACGGTTTTCAAGATGATGGTGCGCGCATAGCTATACACTAAGAAATTGATCAAACTTTTTCTCGTAGGCCTGGTCCACCCATCGCACATAATTGTGCAACCTCTCTCATCCCACACTTCCTCGAAGTTTTTCACATAAGCTTCGATCTCCTTGTATTCATAATCAAGGAGGGGCCCATATACCTCATATGCAGAAGGCTTTTTAACCCCTGGCCCAACTTCTGCACTTGTATCAATCATACTTTTAAAGTATGGGAACTTCACCACTTGGCTTGGAATATGGTTGAATGCTACAAATTTGGTAATTGCCTTACCAAGTTTCTTCCCCCATGTCTTTAGCAAGGTTGCGCTCAACTTCGTTTGTTTTGAACTTTCAGTCCTATACATGTAAGTATCCATAGGACCTGTAGTACGTCTCGTGGTCTCCCTCTTGGTAGCTGACTTACGTAACACCACAGTACACTCATCAACATCATGTGGTTATTGGCTAGACCCACTACCGCCAGTATGCATAGATGGCCCCCTCAAGCTGGCCTTAAGCCTATACTTTGCCTCTACCTGATCTTGCTTCAATCTTGCTTCTCTAGCACTCTCTCATGACTCGTTACTACTTCGACATCGTCATCATCTTCATCTGCGAGTCCCTCAGGTGCTGATTGAAGAGTCTCAGGCTCTCCCCTCCTTATTCTCTCATACATATCTCAATCTCTTTCCGCTTCTGCTTTCTTTTTTCTCTTTGTTGCTTTCATTGTGAATCTCATGGCCACCATTACCTCATTTGGAACCTTCTCACAACCTATAGTCTCTCCCTTGATGTGAGCCAAATGCTCCTTCAACCATGTTATGCCACATCCTTGCAATTTCTTTTCACACAACGAACATTCAATTCAGTGTCAATCGCCCCCTATAGCTCTGCCATATTGCCAGGCCGAGTCTTGCCCATGTACCATGCTGACCTAATTCACCTACAATTAGAAACGATTTAACATGAATTAAAAGCAACTAAAGAAATTAAAAATTATTACATGTGATATATCATTAACGATATGTCACATAAAATTAATTACATGTGACATATATCAATGATATGTCATATGTTGCTAATTACATGTGACATGTCATTAATGATATGTCGCATATAATTAATTACATGTGGCATATCATTGAACATGTGACATATCATCAATGATATGCCACATGTTGCTAATTTCATGTGACATGTCATTAATGATATGTCATGTGTTGCTAATTATATGTAACATATTATTAATATATGTCTCATATAATTAATTAATGTGATATATCATCAATGATACGTTACATGTTGCTAATTACATGTGATATATCATCAATGATATGTCATGTGCTGCTAATTACATGTGACATATCATTAATATATGTTGCATATAATTAATTACATGTGACATATCATCAATGATATGTCACATGTTGATAATTACATGTGACATATCATTAATGATATGTCACATATAACATATGATAAATTGATAATTAATAGTAATTAATAAATATATATTTTTTGAATTAGTAATTAATATAATTTTTTTCAAATAATAGTTAATATATGATTATATAAAAAATATTTATTCAAATAATAATTAATCTAGGTTAGGAATAAAGTACCAAAAAAAAATAACCTAGATTTGTAGATCTAGGTTAGAAACCCTAAAAAAAAATCATATTTGATTCAAATTTGAGACATTTAGCCCCTCAACTTTTGGGGTTTAATCACAAAATCCACAAATTTGGGGATAGAAAATATAGATCTACCATATTTATGGATAGATCTAGTAAAAAGAAATGGTAAAATATAAGAAAATAGGGAAAAAGCACCCTATAATATGAAACACATACCTTTTGTACGATCTTCGGTGAAACGGTGACAATCCCGACCAATGCCAGGTGTGGAAGTTGAAGAGGAGGCCTCTTCGGTGCTTAGAAGGGAAGAGGAGAAGAGAAGAGAAGAGAAAAGGAGAGGAAAGAGAAAGAAAAAGAAGAAAAAAAGGAAAATAAGAAGGGTTTCCCGAGCTAGCAAGTAGTTGGGCCCCACAAACAAAAAAACTGAAATATTGGGCAATAGTTTGAATATCTCGGCAATATGAGCGATAGATTGCTTGTATCGTCTAATAAATTGGGCTCTTTTTGGGGTGCCCGCCCGATAATATACCTTATTATCGTACCAGGCACCCCTGGAACCGATACGTATCAGATGATATGTATCGGTTCTTGATGATATTTTGATCCATGTTGTCGACACACATCTGCCAAGACCCATCTTTCTTAGGGGTGAGTAGCACTGGCACGACATATGGACTCATACTCTCTCTAATGAATTCCTTATGGAGAAGTTTATCAACTTGTCTTTTCAATTTTGAATGCTCGGATGGATTCATACAATAATGGGGCAAGTTAGGTAAAGTAGAACCGGGAACTAAATCAATGGTGTGTTGAATATCACTTAAGGGCAGTAATTCGTTTGGAAGGTCTTTGGGGAAGACATCCTAAAACTCTCTCAGTGTAGGCCCGACCTCTTTGCGAAAATCCACACTTTGACTCCTTCGGCAACTTAACCGTGATGAGAACATAGATGACATTCTCTTCCTTAGCACCTTGTTCAAACTCTAACTGGCCAACAATGTTGATGACCTTAGTTTTCTTCTCTCTCTGAACTAGGCCTTTATCACATGACTTGCCTGTCTTCACACTAGGTGCTTTAGGAGGGAGAGAATTTATTTTAATCAAAATTTCCTTGTGCAAGAAGGAACACACATTCGATCTCCTGAACAGTGTAACGTCTTATTGTGCAATCAAGGCCTCCCAAGGATGACATGCCCAACATCCATAGGCCCAACATCGCACCATAAGGTGTCCTTATACGAGCCAAACCGTATAGGAACCTATCACCTTTGTGAAATTTGGATTGACAAGGAATCGACCCGTGCTACTTTATAGGGTCGTGGGTGAACAACGAGTGTAAGGCCTAAGCGAGGAATTGTGCTTTCCGACACAACATTTGTACAACTCTCGCTATCAACTATGACTTTGCAATCCTTTTCACCACATCTGGCAAAGTTATAAAAGATTTTTTCTCTACGCCAATCCTCGCTCACCTTTGGTTGGGCTAGAGCACATCTAACGACAAGTGCCCATGAGGTATTACCCTCTTCAATAGGGTAGGAGACTTCCCTAAGACAAACTAATTTCCGCTCATGATCCTCCTCATCACTAGGGAACGTTTTAGGCTCATAAACCTCATCTTCTCATTCTCCCTGTTCATCTTCACTTTCCTCTATGAACAAGTTCTGGGAAGGATCACGGGTGGGGCATTGTGCTGCTAAATGCCCATAGCCATGACACTTACAACACTTACTCTGGCCACCGCTCTTGGGGCCTTCTATCATCTCACTCTTACCTTGCCAGCCTTAATCACTTGTGGGGTAACTAAATTGGACTTAGCCGATTGGGGATTAACATTTGTCTTGGACTCAGAATAGTTAGATTTGTAACCAGACCCACTAGCATCAAAGTGTTTCGTATCGCTCTAACTCTTCTACTCTAGAATAGCACTCCTCCAAGTCGGCAACAGGATGTCGAATAAGTTCCCTTCGCAATTTTGGGTGAAGGTCCATTCAGAATCGTGATACGGTAACTTTCTCATGTTCCACCACGTCAACTTGCAACATATAATCCTCAAATTTATCAATGCACTCTTCAACCGATATATTTCCCTATCGAAGTGTCTGTCACTGGTCAAGAAGACGTTCATCATAGGAAAAGGGAACATACTTCTCATTCAATTGGTCCTTCATGTCCATCCATGTGGCGATGGGGGCGAGACCCTGGGATTGTCTACGACTGTCCACACCAGTCCAGTAAAGCCTAGCTTGGCTAGTAAGTCTGATTTTGGCAAACTGGACTTTGCGCTTCTCTTACATGGCATACAAATCAAAATTGGTTTTCATGCTAGTCACTCACTCTAGATAGACTTTAGGTTGCCTCTTTCCATCGAAGGTAGGGGCATCAATCTGACGGACTTCATGATTTTGTCGTCCTGATTGGGTTGGGCATCGCATTAGTTAGGACCCTCTCTTTTACAGATGTTGACATGGACTTGAAAATGGTCATCAGTGATAACCCTGTTCATGTCCTCAACGCGGTTCACTAAAGCTTCATGCTGGGTTTGTTGCTCACACAATTGATTTTGTAGATGGGTATGGTGATCATGCATTTGGGCTTATAGTTCAGTCTGAATCGTGGTCAACTTAGTTACAAGTTCCCTAGTGAGAGCGTCCATCTTAGCGGAATCCATGGTAACGTAGGACTCGATCTAACAACACTACTAGTATGCTAACAATGAATTATGAGTAGGGCTGTCAACGGGCTGGGTTTTAGCCCGGACCCGGCCCGGATAAGAAATCAGGTCAGGTTTGGTTTGCGGCTGCAAAGTGTAAGGATTGGCCTGGCCCGGAAAAATTAGGTCTTTTAAAAAAAAACTCTTAAAAAATTATTAGGAACCCGGCCCGGATAGCTAATCAGGCCGGGTTCGGGCCGCAATATTTCAAAACCGGGCTAGGCCCGGCCCGGACTAGTTAGCTATCGGGCCAGGCCCGGGCCCAAAATTTATCTTTTAAAAAAAAGTGCCTGGTGGAAAACCTGGCCCGACCTATTGACAGCCCTAATTATAAGACCTAGAACCTAATATGGATACTGACAACCCTAAACTGACTATTCTCTGATACCAAATTTGATGCATGAACTAACACAAACCCTAATATAATTTGGCTTAGATTAATTTGTAAATTAATTCAAATAATAAAGTATGATTATTCTATCAAATTAACAAAGAAATAAATAGAATTCCAATTAAATAATTTTGTTAAGTCCAAAATAGTGTTACTTCGGCAGTATGTTCCCTAGAGGATCTAGAAGAGTAGGGTTCTTGCAAACAACTAGATCTTCAATAATTTAGGGTTTTGAAGGAACTCACAAGGGGCTCTTTCAATTTCGTTAACAACAAATACGAATTCTAGATATATGAAAATTGTAAGGCTCAAAGAGAAGAAATTCTGTGTTTAGGACGGTTGATCGATCTCAGGCTTAGGTTACGGAGAAATCGAACAAGCAGAAACACAAAATTAATTCTGGATTTTAGGAATTAAAATAAAAAAATTAACCACGCACTTACACGATAAAAGAGATAAGAGTAGATAAGAATGATAGAAAAAGTGGCCTCGCACCAAACCGCACTTGGAAAGAAGAATCGCTCTTCCAAGTTTAAGAGAATTGCACGGCACTTTCGAAGAATCTTTTAATAAAAGCTCTCAAATATGCATAAGCAATTTTCATAAACCAGTTACTTCCCTTACAAGCCTCTTTATATAGGCTAAAAATACAAAAAAGAAAATAAAAAGTTTGGAACAACTAAAACTCTAAAATCCTTAAAAAAACAAAATCCCGCGAACTAGAAAATTTGTGTCCGTGCTTCGTCACGGACGTCCATGGTTGATATGCAGGCATCCATCCTTCGACGGAGTGAAAGACACCCGAGAGTTCTCAAATCGTTGACGTCCATGTTGGCGATGTGATTTTGGCAGATGTCTGTGCTGATTCTCACGGACGTCCGTGCTGGCCATGGCGGATGTCTATGGTGGAAGTTGTTGCTTTGCCTTCAACTCTCGATCTGGAGGTTTCGGGGAGTCTTTGCACGCTTCTTCTTCTTTCGATATACCATGGGCAGAGCTTTAAATCAGATGCCCCCATCAGCAGCTTTGCTTATCTGATGGAGATTGCAAGGTTCATTATGAACCTAATTTAAAGAAGAAATTCTCCTTCAAGGCGTTCTGTCGTTGTAGAAGATTCAGTAATTCTCTTTGGGGATCTTTTTCTTGATTTAGGAGTCTTTTCATTAAGGAGCTTTGAGGATTTTCCCATTATCTTAGGAATAATTTTCTTTGGGGTCTTCCAAATTTCAATTCGTTTTCAGTAGTTAGTTTTGAGGGATTATGCCCTCAGATAGCCTTGTTATTTTTTCTTATTTTAATGAAACCTCTCTTAATTAAAAATAAATAAATAAATATGCTTTTGTAATTTTTAAAAATTAAAAAAAAAATGTAGGCATGATAGTTGGCTTCCCACATGGTTCTTATGCAATGATATGTAGATTGGCAACTCGTGAGACTTCGCTTCTCTTTGAGCATTTTGTATTGAAATGAAGTTATCCAATTATCAATCTCCATGGTCTTTGATGGGTCATCCTACTGAGTATATCTGTTTTTATTCCACAGCATT
Organism: Chloranthus sessilifolius; assembly: GCA_021018995.1. NCBI lineage: Eukaryota > Viridiplantae > Streptophyta > Magnoliopsida > Chloranthales > Chloranthaceae > Chloranthus > Chloranthus sessilifolius. Next base: position 139,704,415 of record CM037588.1, on the reverse strand, counting down.
AGGTCCATCATTTGTCTCAACTTGCCAAGCTTTTCTGGTGGATTAAATCCTTGGGGAACGCCAAGTATGATGAAAAGGCGAGATGTGAGTTCTAATTTTTGAGTTATGCCTTCTGCATATAATTTTAAAAAATAAGAAAAGTTCTTTCTGCTGATATATCTTAGAAATATTTTGTATTTTGTACTGGATTGTGGTATTCTACAGAGAGATTTGACAGAACCATTTGTAGATGATGGTCTACTCGAGGTTGTGGGCTTTCGCGATGCATGGCATGGGCTTGTTTTGCTTTCTCCTAAAGGCCATGGGACTCGTCTTGCACAGGTGAAAAAAATTTCTCTAATATTTAAGGAAGAGTTACATTTAGTTGGATTATAGATTCATTGATGGTGCAACAGTGCTTCTTAACCTGATGCAACATTCACTATATTTAAAAAGATCCAAAGCTACGTAACAAGAATACTCCATGTTTTTTTAAAATGGTTGTCTGATCACTGATGTGCATGTCAGGCATATGGTAACATGGAAGACTGTTCTCAGCATGGTTCATAATTTCGGTAAACCGGTAAGTATCAGTCCCAATCGATGCATATCGGTGTATCGGCTGATACATTCAGTGTATTGGTCGTATCGGATGATACTGTCATATTACCGAAACTATGAGCTGATAATTTTGATAATTTGAAAATAAGTGTATGAAGCGGGTAGTTTCGATAATTTAAAAGTTCTCGGCCGATAATTTGGCTTATACATAGAGGGGTCGATACATTTAAATGTTTCGACCGTTGATGTCCCAAAATGATACCTATAGGATTATAGTACCGGTTTCGTTCGAGACTCTGAATCATTCTTCTCAATCTTTTTCCTTTTGAAGAAACAGTGTAACCACATCTTGCCACAAGATTCCATGAAAAAAAAGGACTCGTACTGATATCAAGGCTGAACAAATTATTCATTCAGTCCCGTGAGATTTAACATTTTCTATCTAAAAAGTACATAATCTGTATTTGCAATGGAACACATCTCTGAATGCCCAATTATCCCATACTACACACCAAACTGTCATCTAGGCATTTTATTTTGGTTGTAGCAACAAATATGTAACACCATATCACCTATTATTTTCTACCTGTCTAGACATGTCTGGTGTATGTACTTAACATTTCACATTTCGCAAATTTGGAATAAGTATCCCTTTGTTTTTTAACCTGAAAGGGTGCTGATCAATTTTTGTGGCAAAGATTTAAAAGAACCAGTGACTAATTTTTTCCTTAACAAACATCCAAAAATGCTTGTTGATTTAATTGGCATGGTAAGAATACATCACAGCCTATTTTTTCTGTTTTCAGACCACAGTGACCTCTATGCCTTCATCATCTTTGGGACGAATAGTAGTGGCACACTCCATTTTACCACGGATGCCCAAGCCTTGACTGAGTGAACGTTGGAGAAAGGCTTATTTGGCAATCCTTGATTTCTCAAAATTCTTTGGAAATTTTAGAAGTTTAGAGTCAGAAGTAAAATATTTTCAATGTTCGAAAGTCTTATTTTCCAAAAGGTGGTTTGTTAAATTTTCATAAAAGTCAAATTTTTTAGGGTCCAAAGGTTAAAGTCTATGTGCCCTTGTCATAGCTTAAATGGGTTGAATTTTGAAAAGATGTGTGCAATGGAACAAGTTTCATCCAATTTGGGCTGAGTCAGTGACGGGGACGCCGACATTGTAGACATTAGATACGGATCGTTTCGTGTGTACCGGTGTCGGAAGAAGCGGAACGGAAACGGAGGTCAAAACCCGAAATAAAGAATTGGACGTGCTGGAGCAATGCCATTCAATCGATTGGCACTTGGGTTTCAATCGATTGACTGGGCCTGTGAGGAATTAATTCTGACGATATATACGTATGTTAATTGATTGAATACTATATGTCAATCGATTGACTGAGGAGCTAATTTTGACGATATACATGTACGTCGATCGATTGAATACTATGTCAATCGATTGATTGCGTCAGAATTCAAATTTGAATTTTGAAGGGCATACTTGTCTTTGTTTATTTTTGTTTTAGGGTTTTATTTTTGTTTTATGGGGCCTCCTATATAAGGTCTCTAAATAAAGATTGTAAGGGATGATGATTGATTATGAATGAAAGCTATTGCTTATGTTCTTGAGATGAGCCATTGTTGAAGAGTGATTCTTTTTCGCTTCCCGAGAAGGGTTTGGTGTGAAGCCAAGGGTGTGAAGCCCAAAATCTATCTTCTACCTATTTCTTCAATTTTCATTTTTCTTTCTCTGCTTGTTTTGGATCCCACAAACCACAAATCCAACCATTATCCTTTTTCCAAAACCCTCAAAATCAGGGCCATTGATTCCAACCCTAGATCTTATACGAGCCATTAAACCAACCAAATCAGAACCCTTAGAAGACTCGTGATTCCACCATTAAATCTCGAGCGGTGCCCTAATATGAAAAAACTAGAGTTCTACCTCTAGACCGATCTACACCGCGAATCTAAAGGATCTAGCGCACGGACCGGACCCTACTCGAATCTAGCGCGATCTCCCCATGGAAAACTACAAAATCCTAAGGTATTCGCATTAATCTCATGGTTTATTGTTTAATTAATTTAATTTAATTTCGGCAATTAATCCAATCATGACATTCACGTAGTTTAGGGTCCTTGTCCCGCATCAATTTTGGTATCAAAGCTTAAGTTATAGGTTAGGGCATATTGTGTGGCATATTCACTGTTTTCGGTGTCAATCGATTGAGCGCTCTTATTCAATCGATTGATTCTGATTGAATTTATTTGTTTATCTCGACAGAGTATTCAATATCAATCAATTGACTTATTAATATCGATCGATCGACTGATATTCAACGGTCTATTGCATTCATAGAGCATTCAATATCAATCGATTGACTTCGCCATATCAATCAATCAACTGCTATTCATTGGTTTTTTGCATTCCAATTTTTTCTTTGCATATTATTTCTATTTTGTTCAAAAGTGTGTGCACATCTTGTGCTCGATAAAATCCCTCTTTCATTGTGGTCCATATTTGCATGGTTATTTAGAACCCGTCTTAGTAGTTGTGATCACCATGGACATGAATGGGATTGCCAATGCTCTTAATGGCATGAGATCCGAATTGAAACCAATCACTGATTGAATGGCTGCCATGGAGTAAGCCCAAAGGAACCTCGAAACCTCCAATGAAAGGTTATTAGACCGAGTCAATCAGTTAGATGGAGATGTCGAATACATTGAGCAGCGTCGTGAACGTGATGGCCCACATTTCAAATGCAATGGTTACCAACGTGATCGGATCCGGAATCATAGGATGGATCATTGTGGAGATGACCACGACCCGGATAGGAAACTCCTTAAAAACGTCCGAGTTGAGTGCCCAACTTTCGATGGAAGACTGGACCCTCAAGTCTTCCTCGATTGGTTATCCGATATGGACCAACACTTTGAGTGGTTTGGCATGAGTGATGAGCGATGCATCAGGCTCGCCAAAATGAAACTCATTGGTCAAGCTCGACTCTTTTGGGTCAACATTGAGCGCATCAGAATGAATGCAGGTTGTACTCCCATTATCCGTTTGGAGGACATGAAGGAGCGAGTTACAGAGAAGTATGCTCCTTCCTCATACTACCATCGTTTCCTCGATCAATGGCAAAATTTACGCCAAGGTAGTATGCCCGTAGCAGATTACATTAGCAAATTTGAAGAATTCATTATGAGAGCTAAAGTGTTCGAAGATTCCCAAGTCACTCTATCCAGATTTCGCACTGGATTGAGATTTGACTTGCAAAAAGAGTTAGCCTCTCACCCGGTTGAGACTCTTGCCGAATGTTACACCATCATTCAAGAACTTGAACGATATTTGAAAATGATGGTGGTAAGGCGATCTGAGTCTCATATCGGTCAACCTCGTACTGGCGAGGTGAGGAGTAGTGCTGGAAACCCACCCCCCAAGCCCACACAATCCACATCCGATGTGCAGTTTGACAAAGGAAAAGTTGTGATAAGAGAATCTTCGAAGGGCGGTTCTCACATTAAGTGTTACAACTGTCAAGGGTTGGGACACTTTACCGCCCAATGTCCTAAGAAAAACCCGCAAAGGAACCTCTACGCCAAGAGAGAAGGCAGCGAGGATGTCGGAGTTTTTGAAGAAGAGGTCTTTGAGCCGAATGCCACACCTAGTGATGAGAAAGGTGATGACATGGGGCATGCTCTAGTTGTGAGGTGTGCCTTTGCGCAGCCTCAACGGGATGAAAAGGAGGGTTGGCGAAGGGATAACATCTTCCACACCTTCGCTACATGTGGGACAAAGAGTTGTAGGGTTATCGTGGATAGCAGAAGCTGCACCAATATGGTGTTAGAACATTCCGTCACCCACTTAGGGCTTACACTCGAAGCCCACCCGAGACCTTATAAAGTCACATGAGTAGACTCCTCATCCATTCCCGTGTCTCAAAGGTGTTGTGTACTAATACAATTGGGTTCGTATTCTGACACTTTATGGTGCGATGTGGTGCCGATGGATGTGGGCCATATCATTTTGGGAAGACTGGCTCTACGACTTGAACGTGACCATTTTTGGCCGAACTAACATTTGTACGTTCAATTATAAGGGCAAGAAAATCACTCTTAACCCTTTGACTCCCAAAACACCATCGACCAACAAAGTCAAGAAGAAGGGCGGTCAGTCTAAGACCATTAACATTGTGAGTCCTTCGGAGTTTGAGAAGGCATCGTTAGATGAGAGCGTGGTGTATGTCGTAGTCACCATTGAGAGTGCTCCTGAGTCAGTAACTGAGTACCCCAAGGAGGTTGAGCCAATAATGACAGAATTTGTGGATGTCTTTCCCGAAGATTTACCCAATGAGCTTCCTCCCATGCGTGACATTCAACACGCAATCGATTTAGTTCTCGGATCTACCCTACCAAACTTACCCCATTACAGGTTAAACCCGGTTTAGCATGCCAAATTGACTCGGCAAGTCAATGAACTCCTTCAGAAGGGGGTTCATCCAAGAAAGTTTGAGCCCGTGTGCCGTACCCGCCCTACTCACTCTTAAGAAAGATGGTACATGGCGCATGTGTGTGGATAGTCGTGCAATCAACAAGATTACGGTTAAATAATGATTTCCCATACCAAGGCTCGACGATATGCTTGATATGATGGTTGGCGCCACTATCTTTTCCAAGATAGACCTTAAAAGTGGCTACCATCAAGTTCACATTCATCCTGGCAATGAGTGGAAATCCGCCTTAAAGATCAAGGATGGCTTTTATGAGTGGATGGTCATGCCTTTTGGGCTATCGAATGCCCCGAGCACATTCATGAGGCTCATGACCTAAGTGTTGAGGCTGTTTCTTGGCAAATTCCTTATCATATATTTTGACGACATCTTGATTTACAGTCATGACAAAAAACAATACATTATCTACCTAAGGTGGGTTTGTGAAACCTTGAGGGGAGAGAGATTATATGCGAATCTCAAGAAATGCACATTCATGCAACAATCCATTGTATTCTTAGGATTCATTGTCTCGGCTGATGGGATGGTTGTAGACCCCGAGAAGGTTAAGGCCATTGTGGAGTGGCCCGAGCCTAGGAATATTCATGATATCCGTAGCTTCCATGGATTGGCCACATTCTATCATCACTTCATCCTAAACTTTAGCACTATTATGGCTCTTATTACCGATTGTATGCGAAAAGGGGAGTTTCAATGGGGCAGAGCCTCGACGAAGGCCTTTGCCGAAATAAAAGAGAATAAGTATTGCACCCATCATGCGCCTACTTGACTTTTCTAAAGTCTTTGAAGTAGCATGTGACGTGTCGGGTGTGGGAATAGGCGGAGTGCTTAGCCAAAAAGGCCACCTAGTGCCCCATTTTAGCGAGAAGCTTAATGAGGCGAAGCAAAAATACTCAACCTATGACAAGGAGTTCTATGCGGTCGTCCGATCTCTTTGGTATTGGAAGCACTACCTTAGACCGCAGGAATTTGTATTGTTTTCTGATCATGAAGCCTCACGCTTCCTTGCTTCACAGAAAAAGCTGAACCCGAAACACGCCAAGTGGATTGAGTACCTTCGAGGACTCACATTCGTGTTAAAGACTTAGTCGGGTGTTGACTTTCATACACTATGAGCACCAAGTCGCTTTGACGGCGATTAAAGAAGATTACCCTGAGTGCCTAGATTTTGGGCCAGATTACACTGCTCTCCTTGATAACCCGAACAACATTAACTCCAAGTATACCCTATAGGACGGGTATCTATTCAAAGGGACTCGCCTATGCATCCCTCGCACCTCATTGCATGACTTTCTCATTTGGGAGTTACATGCCGGCGGGATTACAGGACATTTCGAGTGCAACAAGACCATTATTCTCTTTGAGGATGGGTTTTATTGGCCTACCCTTATGAGAGGTGTTTCACGGGTCGTGAAACAATGTCGTATATGCCAAGTGGCCAAACAAACTAAACAAAATACTGGTTTCTACACCCCATTGCCCATGCCACACACCCCGTGGCAAGACATTTCTATGGATTTTGTGCTCGGACTTCCCAAGACTCAACGGAGGCACGATTCTATTTTTGTGGTGGTGGATCGCTTCTCTAAGATGACCCACTTCATACCTTGCTCTAAAACCTCCGATGTGGCTCACATAACCAAATTATTTTTCGGGGAGGTTGTACATCTCCATGGGTTACCCAAAACTATTGTGTTGGATCGAGACGCGAAGTTCACCAGTTACTTCTGAAAAATTTTATGGTACATGATGGGTACCATGCTTTAATTTTCTTCGGCCTATCATCCTCAAACCGATAGCCAAACGGAAGTTACCAATAGTTGCTCAGGTAATCTCCTTCGTTGTTTAGTCGATGATCATATCAGGACCTGGGATTCTACGTTACCAATTGCCAAGTTTGCATACAACAATTCTGTCAATAGGTCCCTAGGCATGAGTCTGTTTGAGGTCGTACATGGGCATAGGCCAAGAACACCATTAGATTTAATCCCCATGTCTACATCATATCGAGTGTCTGAGTCCGCAGACGCATTTACACAACACATTCATAGCTTGCATGTCGAAATTAAACAAAAGATTAATTCAAGCAATAAACATTATAAGATAACTGCAGATGTGCATAGGCGCTTTAAAGAATTCCAAGTGGGGGATTATGTGATGGTTAGGGTTAGGCCTGAACGATTCCCATCAGGAGTCACGAAGAAGCTCCAAGCCCGCAGCGCTCGGCCTTTTAGAATTGTGGCAAGGAGCAGGCCTAATGCGTATGTTCTCGAACATTCGCCAGATATTGGGGTCAGCTCTACGTTCAATGTGGAGGACCTAGTCCCTTCTTTGGGTTCAACCCCACCCCCAACCAACCCTTTCCAAGCAACCCCGAGACCAAATCCCAGCCCCACCCCACAACCTCTACCATTCCCTTCCCCACGCAGGCAGAGGAGAGATGAAATTGAAGGGATACTTGATGATTTTGTGGTATCCACCCATGGTGGAGGGTTTCAGCAATACTTGGTTAAGTGGATGGGAAAGCCGAATTCCATGAACACGTGGTTAAATGAAGACGAGGTGCGACGCTTGGACCCCAACGTGCTCAATGGCTATCACCACGCCGCTTCATCGGTGATCAAGCCTTTTCGGCCCAAGAGAATGGACAGGGACGCTGACATTGTAGACATTGGATACAGACCATTTCGTGTATACCGGCGTCAAAAAAAGCGGAACGGAAACGGAGATCAAAACCCGAAATAAAGAATTGGACGTACTAGAGCAATGCTAGTCAATCGATTGACACTTGGGTTTCAATCGATTGACTGGGCCTGTGAGGAATTAATTCTAACGATATATACGTATGTCAATCGATTGACTGAGGAGCTAATTCTGACGATATACATGTACGTCGATCGATTGACTGCGTCAGAATTCGGGATTGAATTTTGAAGGGCATACTTGTCTTTGTTTATTTTTGTTTTAGGGTTTTATTTTTCTTTTTGTGGGGCCTCCTATATAAGATCTCTAAATAAACTTTGTAAGGGATGATGATTGATTATGAATGAAAGCTATTGTGCTTGAGATGAGCCATTGTTGAAGAGTGATTCTTCTTCGCTTCCCGAGAAGGGTTTGGTGTGAAGCCCAAAATCTATCTTCTACCTATTTTTTCAATTTTCATTTTTCTTTCTCTGCTTGTTTTGGATCCCACAAAGCACAAATCCAACCATTATCCTTTTTCCAAAACCCTCAAAATCAGGGCCATTGATTCCAATCCTAGATCTTATACGAGCCATTAAAATAACCAAATCAGAACCCTTAGAAGACTCGTGATTCCACCATTAAATCTCAAGCGGCGCCCTAATATGAAAAAACTAGAGTTCTACCTCTAGACCGATCTACACCTCGAATCTAACGGATCTAGCGCACGGACCAGACCCTACTCGAATCTAGCGCGATCTCCCCATGGAAAACTACGAAACCTTAAGGTATCCGCATTAATCTCATGGTTTATTGTTTAATTTATTTAATTTAATTTTGGCAATTAATCCAATCATGGCATTCACGTAGTTTATGGTCTTTGTCCCACATCAGTCGGTTAAACTTTTGGTCTTTTTTTTTTTTTTTTGGGGGGGGGAGGGGGGGTTTCTTTCAAATCTCTTTCTAGAAAACATGGAAAATGTGTGGTTCGGAGTTGAAATGGATCATGGCCAAAATACGCAAATTGTCCTTAAGTTTGACATATATATGAAACTACCATATATATATATATATATATATATATATATATATATATATATATATATATATAATTGATTGTTTGTTGTAGCTCTCAGAATTCTCTTTCAACGAAAAAAAGGAAAACATGCAGTTTGGAGTTGAAATGGGTTTAAGATCAACATACCCAAAGTCTCATTAAGTTTGACACATTTATAAAACGACCACTTCACCCAAAAAAAGTTCCAACTATCAACAAAATTACAATTATCATCATAATAATTGTAAAAATCCAATTATAAAATGTTTAAGCATACCTAAACAAATTTTGAATTTCTTTAAAGCAAAAGAAGTTTATTTTCACCTAATATAACTCTTCAAACATTTTAACTTGCTAAATTGTCTGTTTAATTCCAAAATCAAATGACCTTCACTTATAAATAAGAGTGCTTCTCTTCTTGCAAAGAGCCCAAAATTTTTGTAAAGGTATTATGTTGGAATTCTTCTAAAGCTTAAAGAGAGCAATCAAGTTAAAAAGTCTTCAAGGTTCATCTTCTCTCTTTTATAAGTACACTCTTCTATATTTCTCTTATTCAAGCAAACATTCTAAATCCTTATAGATTAGTTGAAACCTTTTTCTAGTTGCAAAAATTGCCTAGAGTAGGTTATATTTGTAGCATGAGGTAGACAACAGTCTTCCAAAAGGATTCCATAGAAAGAGAAGTGCTCGCTAGATTATTAAGAACCATTTTATTATGTTCAGATATTGCAAAACTAAGTTTGCCTACACACTTTTTCCAGTACCCAAGATTCATCACACTTATGGCATTGTATTCACTGAACGATGGGGCAGAGTTGAAGCAGTTTTGAAGGTTATATCTGAGCTTAGAGGGGGAGGAAGTCCAGATTCCATTCTATTTTAGGGCCTGACATTAAGGCTACAAATACAGTTTTAAAGGAGCTGGACCTAGGTTCCACTCTAGTCAAGATACACTAGAGTCCTAGAAAGTAGAAAATAAGTTTAGAGAAGTTTCTTTACTTCTATTTGGAGTTCAAGAAATGTTTAGTCCTAGGCTGTGTTTGTTTGGGTTAGCTCTTTTGGGTCAAAGAGCAGCTCTTTAGGATTTTGGCTCAGGCAGAGAACTGCTTTCACATTTGGTAACACAGCTCCTCCCCCCATTTGCTCTGGCGAGGAGCTATGTTAAGTGATAAAACTGCTCTTGGCCTGTTCTCTGCCATAGCAGGAAGAGAGTTGTGCCTGCTCTTATAATAGCTAACCCAAACACAGGCCTATTTTCTTTAGAATTCTAAGAATAGAACGTTTGCTTTATTATATGTGTAAAGATTGCTGAGAAGAATGATTGGGGTGGATTATTTGGGGTGAATATTTTTGCGAAGGGAAAAAAGGGACAAGCCCTATTTCCTACACAGGCTTTTGAGCCTCTCTCTTGTTGTCTTTGTCTTCTGGCAGATGGAATGCTGCTGATTTTTGTTTAGTCTTTTTGGACCTTACCTTCTGCTGATCTGGGTTCAGGTTGGCTGCTGTTTTTAGTCTTTTTAGAATTGCTGATTATTGCTATTTTATCATATATTGTTACTGATCCCAACTTCATATTTCTGCGACAGGGAATGTTGCATTATTATAAATTTGGATTTATTGGATACCCATAGATATAGCAGTTTATATACGGATTCTTCAGTGATATTGTGGGAAGATCAGATCTGTGTTTCGACACAGATCAGTGATCATTATTGCTGGTAATATATTATATGTTTACACAGATTTGTTGGGCAGAAATCTGAACTTAAATACTATAAATTCGAGGACAGTTTAGTCGTGTTTTTACTCACTAAGTCTGACTTCCAAGTAGGCTTGCATCTTGTAATCTGAATTTAGTGGGCTGTGGTATGCATTACATGGAGTCAAAGAACATCTTCCAAACGGGATTCCAGGGAAAGAGAAGGGCCAACTAGAGTATAGAAACTCATTTATTTTATTTCTCTTACAATTATAACAATTAATCGTTATGGACTGAGAATATGAGCCAAACGTTGTTTGAAGCCTTAGTTAGGCATAGACCCTTTCTTGATCTTGGATATCTGGGAGTAGAATCTGGTGAAGCTTTAGCAGACTACAGCTATGACAATATATGATAACTCGCTCAGATGGAATCCTTGAAAGGAGGAAGTTCCTTAGTTTTAGGAAACATTTTCGTTTTTGAAAAATTCTCTCTTTTAAAATTGTTTTACTTGAAAAGAATTAACATTTATAGGTAAAAGTAGAGATTGGACGGCATAGGTGCCTAAAACCTTCCTAACCCATAACTAAAGCATGAACTAATCTATTTAGATTTTCGTCACCACAAAAATGGAAGAAAATCATTTTCACAAATTATTCAGCTAATCTAAGACAACCCATGTCCAATAGTTTCTTCATGGTGACTCCAAAATTTTCGAGTTCTGAGTGAATACTACAATAACAAAACCATGTGTCACAAATCGAAGTATTCTCCACTCGCAGGCACATCAAATCCGCTTCGAGTTTCACAAGGGTAGAGCTAAACATGCATACATGAGAATTGATGGAGAACCATGGAAACAACCTCTTCCTAAAGATGATGACACTGTGGTCATCGAGATCTCTCATCTTGGTCAAGTTAGCATGCTCACCACCCCAAAATGCAGATCTAAAAGCATCCACAACTCCCCATTACTTACGCCAATCAGCCATTACGAAGAAAGTAATGATGTTTCTAAAGAAGACTATGAAGAGAGGAGGAAGGTTGGTGCAGCCGATACATTCAGACTCCCGGACAATGTTGATGTTACACATCTCAATTAATTTTTCCAGAAGTTCTCCTCAACTCACCTTTTGTAAGTTCGTGTACTTTTTTTTTTCTTCTGTAATATTGTTGAGATGCTCTACCATCTCTTTTTCACGTTGATTCCTTTAGGGCCTGATTGGCAATTTTCCGAAAAACATAGGAAAATGATTTTGATTTTCCACTGGATTCTTATGGGGCTAGAATCCAAAGGAAATTTAATTTTTCGATGTTTTCTAGTGTTGGGGTACTCTTTTTTCAGTCCGAAAATCTTATTCAAAATCCATTTCATGTGTTTGGATAGTAAGAAAACGAAAGAAAAAATTTTATATCTTGTTTCTGGGTTGATTGCATCAACAATCCTTTCATAAAAATATATTTTGTTACACCGCTCATATTATATATAAAAAAATGCTATAATCAGGTGATTTGAATCATCTTATGAAGATGAATTTTGACTAATTTTCATCTTTTCACTTGGAACTATTATATTTTGTTACACGGTTCAAATTGCCGAGAAAGTAGCCGTCGCAGATTGCACCGCCGACGGTTTTGCTAGCGGTTTCTACCCGCCAGTGATTTTTAATATACCCTAGCGGTTTTAACCAATGGGAATATGCTCTAATCTTTTTGTTTAATTTAACTAGCCGGCAGTTTAAAACCGCCGACAAATTGGTATACCTTCGTCGGTAGTTAAGAACTGCGGGCATATGCTGTAATCTTTTTGTTTAATTTTACTTGCTGGCAGTTTAAAATCACCGACAAATTGGTATACCTTCATCGGTAGTTAAGAATTGCGGGCAAAGTATCACTTCCCCGACAGTTCAAAACCGTCTACAATAATATTTAAAAAAAAAAAAAAAAATCATTCGCCATATAAACTTGTAGGTTTTTTAGGGGAGCTACAAGTTGCACACGAGATTTGTACTATGGCACATGAGTTAAAAGGAAGGTCCTAATAATTTTGAGACTTGTGCCACATGGAACACCATCTAACCATTTGATTTGAATGACATGATATAAGATCTTTGACACCAAAGATTGACACCAAATACGAGTTCTATGTTGAATAAGATTATAGAGATCATATTCCGTGCCAATTCTTGGCATCAAAGATCTTTACATCATGGTCATCAAATCATACGGCTTAGATGGTGTTCCATGTGGCACGGGTCTGAAAATTATCAGGGCCTTCCTTTTAACTCATGTGCCACAGTACAAATCTTTGAGATGATATAATAAGCGAAACTTTAGACTCTATCGATTAAAATTACTATTTGAGATCAAAAAAGAAATCTCTCAATTAAAATTACCCCAAATCTCAATCCAAACAATCAACTAATTAAATCTACGATTTGACAAATCCTTCATCTTCCAATCAAAAGAAAAAAATTATTATAATCATTTTACAAGAACTTCCAGTTATCCGAGAATAAATTTTCAAAACCCTTTCTTTATAAACGAGCCCTCAAATCTCCTTTTGCATCGAAGCTACAACCTGAGATTTCCCATTGGAGGCAATGACACAAGCTGCCCTACACATGTTGTCAAATCACAAAGGACCTGAAACAATGTACCTAAATGAAGAGCATATACATGAAAAATGGTTATAGCAAAGTATAAGCCCGCAGTATTTGTTTGATATGTGAACTGTCAAAAAGTATAAACCCTAAGCATGGTTGATGCCCTGCATTTTTTAAACATCTACAAAAATATCGTTGGAATTAAGCAAAAACATGATTATCTCATCAATATTATAACAAAAAGTTAATGTAGCTGTTGTAAATTGGTTGTCGAGATAGAGGGGACTCACATTAGATGAGTTGAACCCAAGACAATGAGCCAACTGTGCACCCTTGTCTCAAAATGGGGCTCACACTTTAATCAGGTTGTCTAGCTCTTTGAGCTATCCAACATAAGAACTAGAAGTGAGATCTTGTGCAATAGCACACACTTTAAGAATAAAAAGTTAAGTTTGGATCCGATTGTCAGAGATGAAAATTTTCAACTTTTCTCAAAAAATGATCCATTGTGGAAGATTGGGACAAATCAATGTCTTAACACCAAATACACCTTGCCAAGAAGAAATTGTACTCACATAGCTTGCCTTGAAGGTTAATGATTTATCCTCCTCTCAACAGCTAGCAGTTATGCTTACTAAGGTTGTTGAGCTTACACTTCTTCAAGACATCTCTGTCAAGTTTCCCACACAATATCTATGACATTTGTGCTCCAGGAAGACAGAGTACACCATAAGAGATAACTGAATCGCCTAACAAAGGCATGTCTTGTTTTCAGATAACTAGCACTTCAAGTGCAAATGAGCATTGCAACAAAAATTGATCTACCACCCAAGACATTGTCCTATAGTTCTATGACAACAAAATTAGCAATCCTTTTTTATATAAACTAAGATGCTAATTAGCTGTCTCCATGACAGAACCAAGACTGGCATACATATATATATATATAATAATAAAAATAAATTATTACAGCGACCATGTATAATATAAAGTTTGCAGGTTTATTAAGAAAAAATGCACTTCATAAACTAAATAATCTATAGAAGTTGGTAATGCCCCATCACTTGTAAAAACAGATATAAAATTCTTATCAAATAGAGACTCAAATCTGATAAAAATCTCACCAAATCCAGCCTCAAATTTCTCTCCAAACTGTGATAAATCTCCGATCCATATCACCCCCCCACCCTCTGGAAAAAAAATGCTACCAAGATGAGTAAATCTGTCAAAACCACAAAACTAGATTTTTTTAAAATCATAAACCAGTAGAGCAAGAGAAAATTCTAAAAAATAGTAAAAACAGAAAATTCAAGCTTAAATGTAATTTATTCTATTGATAAAAAGATATGCTCCATCGGATTTAGATCCATACAAGCAATAAAAATTAAGCTAACACAAAAATAACTCTACAATACCATATAATATCAAAACAGCTCTCGATTGGCTTCCGATAAAAATAAAATAAGCAATAAATAAATACAACAAATCAGCAAAACACCCTACTTATTTAATACCCTAAAAAATAAAAAATAAATCTCATACGAAACCTTACCAAAACAACTCAAGTCCCTAAAGTGCAAGAGAGAGAGAGAGATTAGAAAGTAAAACCCTAACCTTGGCAGGACAACAAATCCGATTCTCCAATGGGTGCTTCTCATTTTCTATATCTATGAAGGCCTCTCATACCTATTATATCTAGAAACAAATATAAAAATAATGGTTAATACAAGCTGATACTATTTGATGGCTCTGATGCTTGATTAGAAACAAGGTCTGGCTTCATAGCCATGTTAGATTGAAAAACTCACCTCATAACTTTATCTGTCATTAAGAAGGCATCCACATATGCTCACAAACTTATTTAAGTTATGGTACTCTGGACCTTTGACAGCCTCATCTGAAAAATTCCAGCTTCATAAGACATGTAATTGGTAATTCCTCCACTCCTTCCATTATAATACTTGACACCACTACAAGAGGATCCCAACAAGTCCAATATCATCACAAATCATCAAAGATAGCAATAGCTACTTGAAAAAATAGACAATCAGATAGCTATTAAAAAACCCATTTGATTCTAGAGACGATTTCGCTGTATCACAAGAATTACGATTGGTGTGCTGATTCAGGGTTCTCTTCAAAAGAAAAAAAAAATGGACTAAAAAACGCACTAGCAAAAAAGGTAGAAATTTTAAATTTGATGATTTTTACCTAAGTTAACGAAAGCAAATCGCATATCAATGGAACTAGACCTAAGGAAGAACAAGGGTGCCAGCACTAAGGAAGAGCTCTAGGTGCCACAAAAGTAAAAATAATGACTAAGGAAGAGCTCCAGCACCTAGAAAATAAAAATGATGGCTAAGGAAGAGCTCTAGCTGCCACAAAATAAATAAGAATAAACACACAAACAATTGGAGAGAGAGAGAGGCTACTTGAACCATGTTCTTACTAGTCCTTGAATTGTGGTGCTATCTTCATATCTTTCAATTGTTGCTGCTGCTGCAGCATTAGCTGCTGATTTGGCTTACTAGTCCTTGAATTCATCATTTGCTCAACATACCGAGGGATCGCTTTGGTAATATTAGAATTCCTTGATACCCTACACCACATAATCAAATTATTAATTATTTACTTGAATAACACTGGCATGTCAGAAATTTCTACTCTAAAGAAGCATTTAACTCAGAGTGTCTCCATTGTCGCCTGATTTGGCAATGGTGGGAAACCTGATTTGGCATTTAACATAGAAACGAATGCTATACCCAAACATAAACTGATTAATACTTATTGGCTGTGCATATGATGATATCAGAAACAGTAACATAATGATATATAGAATAATTTATCAAGAAAAAAGGAAACTACAATACAATCCAAGTTGTGTCACTAAAGAAGTGGAGGGACCGGTATGAAAAATGGGGAGATCAACGTTTAGCCATGCTATCCACCTTGGAAGTGCTTACATGCAAGTGTGGATAATCTGAACCAACAAATTCTGCAATGCAAAGAATTTATGCCAGTTGGTCATTTAAATGGATGAGCTGAGTAATATATGAGCATCCACACTGCATAAACTTCGTTACTAAGAAAAAGCTTTGGTAAGCATGAATTGTGTGGGCTCTACATGTTGATTGCAGCATAGAAGTCTCAATTGATGAGCCAGATGTGCCTCCTATATATAGAATGTGATGACCCATGCACCAATGTTGGGCACATTTCGTTCACCTATATAAATTCCTATAAAAAATAATAAAGTAGCTTTGTTCTAACCAACATCCCTATGTTAATTTAGTAAATCTTGCCCATATATTTTCAATGAACTATTTGGGGCTCTACATGTTGATTGCTCTTATATTCCATATATTGTAATATGGTATATGCATAATTGTCGGCGTAGTGTTGATATGGATAGGGGCAGAGGCACATATAGCATTGTGGGGTTGAAGCCCTATTTAAGTTTTGAAAATGCACGTACCTTGAGAAACTAATAAATAAACTAACAAGAGAAGCTCTGTGATAAGCTTGTATCCTCTCCGCCTCACAATGTTTACAATGGGGAGAAGGAACAGCAGAATTCCAATAAGATGGATGTCGATTCGAAATTTACTGCAGGAAAAAGCCAAGCACGGATTGCGAAATTTACTGCAGGAAAAAGCCAAGCACGGATTGTATTGCTGGAAGATTGAGGAAGAGGCACAACAGTTGTGATTTTTAAAGACCAGAGAGCCTAATGTTCTTTTACGTATTAAAGGGAGGAGCTATTTTGTGTCTATCGCTTCTGGACTTGGTACTGATTCAAAAGTGAGTAGGGGGCGATGGCACTGTTTCAAAATTTGGCCTCGGTTCGGTATTTGGCACCGATTCAGGACTTGGTAAGGATTCAGTATTTGGAACCAGTTCAGGATTTATCACAAGCCCAGGATAATACAATGCATGAATTTGTACTGGATTTGGTGCAGCTTCAGTATTTAACACTGGTTCAGGAGAAATTGAGTTCAGGACTTTTGTGTAGGTTTGATAGAGTGTTGTAGTGGATAACATTAGTGCAATATGACCAGTATTAGAAGTTATTGGAGGTGAAGCAGGGACACTAGTTCTCGACACCGAGGAATCATTGGTGGAGGTGAAGCAGGGACACTAGTTCTCGACACCGAGGAATCATACCGAGGAATCATTGGTGGAGGTGAAGCAGGGACACTAGTTCTCGACACCGAGGAATCATTGGTGGAGGTGATGAAAATCTCCCTGCAAGGTGTTGCTGTCATACAATAAGTAGACGAATTAACATAAGGGTTGCTAAAAAAAATTACATGACGTGAAATACAAACTCTCCGAATTAGAGGATATAGACAACGATATCCTTTGTGTTGTGGATTGTATCCCAAAATAAGCACAGATAGGATTTGAGGCTGAATTTTTTAGAGGTGTGGTCCCTCAGATAAGGGAAACACCGACATCCTAAAGTATGGATTATGGAATAATCAGGCAGACGGCCATATAAGGCAGATTCTGGTGATTCCGTTTGTAACACGGATGAAGGGACGCAATTAACAGCAGCGGTGAAAGCCTCAACCAATAAAAATTTCAGCATGCCGCTCGCCGCAACGAAACATAAGGTTCATCTCTATGATATGCCTGTGTTTACGTTTGACGGACCATTCTACTAATGGGTACCGGGACTAGACATTCACTGATGAGTCCCCTGTTTTTAAAGATGTACAACAAATTTGGTTGGAAGCAAACTCTCCACCCCCCTCACATTGAAAGATTTTCATTTCAGTTAAAAGCACGCAATTGTGAGCATAATTGCCCCCATCCAATGCATACAAACCTCCTTTTCTCCTCGCCATCGTCACACATTGGAAGTCTATGCACATCATACCGTCACACAGACGTGTGGACTGCCGTGCCCACCGATGATGGGTGGATGACACTCATTGCATTTTGAAGTCTGTGGACATCACGCAGTCACACAGACATGTGGACTGCTGTGTCCACCAATGATGGGTGGACGCTCATTGTAGACTAACTCTTTGTATTCATGTGGATCCCAGTTCTTCACTTTTCTGTCATTTTTCTGCACTTAGATTTGCAACATGACTATTGAGATTGTTCAGTTGAATACCAACTGAATTTTAAACTGCATTAGGCAGGGAAGGTTTGGGATTGTTTGACTGATTTTAATCATAAGATGAAGATTATTATTTTTTTATATGTAAGTTGGGATCTTGAGCTCAAGGTTTTTTCCGGATATAATCTTTGACCTGCCGCTTAGTTAAAAATAAATATAAAATAAAAGGAAAATACTGCATTCGTTAATGGGGATTAAGATCACCACACTCAAAATATTGAAAATAAAATATAAATACCCACAGATCTGTATAAACAGAGAGAAATACATCCATAGAAAGCAAATCAGTATGAAACCCACAATTATTATTATTATTATTATTATTATTATTATTATTATATAATTAAAATAAAATGAAAACGTTGCATTTGGTGATGGGGGATAAGACCAAGACAACCAAAATTTAGAACATAAAATAAAATTAATTAAAATAAATAAATGCCCATATATCTATAAAAACAGAGAGAATGTAGCAGAGAAAAACTCACGAGAATCAGGTGGTACTATTACCGATGGGCTTAAGGTCAACGACTTGAACAACGATCTCTGGGATTTGAGATTGGCTATCTAGAGATAGTTTGAAAGGAGAGTTGAAGCAATCACCAATAAACCCTAGATCGATAAAAAAAATCCCAATTGATCATTAATAAACCCTAGAATTGATTAGAAAAATCCTAAACAATCATCAAAGAGACCCTAAAATCAAACATCAAACCTAGAAATGATCTTTAAAGGCCATAATCACTCATCAAAAATCCCTGATCGATCATTGAAAACCGTAATCGATCATCAAAAACAAAAATTGATCACTGAAAAACCCTAAATCGACCATAAAAAACCTTAATCTAGGCCAAATGAGAGAAAGAGAGACGCGGGGGGGGGGGAGGAGGGAGAGATTTTGGAAGAGAAGCTTACCAAGAGGCAGCGCCTTTCTCCCAACCAACGAGGCCGGCATTCTTTTCCGAGCCATAGGAAAAAGAAGAAATCCTACAAATATAAATGGATTTTACATTTTCTTAAGGGTTGGAAAATATATTTATTTTCCGCTCATTTCCGGCACCTTATTTTCATTACCAAACAGCAGATTTTATCTCGTTTCCAGTCTTTTCCCACTGTTTCTTTTCCTTTCCCCCTATCCAAACAGACCCTTAGTGTCTTTACAAGATCAGCAGAGTTACATTCCGATTTACAATGCAGTAACTCTGTTCATTTCACTTCTCTAATTTGAATTTGACTACTACAGTTTCTAGTTGGCTTTGTCTTGCTTATAATACTTGCATTGTTTCTTCCTATTTCATTGCATAGCCTCCACTCTAATTAGGCTCTAATCAACTTTGAATCATCTATGAAAAAATATTTGTAGCAACTTAGCTTTCATCCAGTTGTATACTAGCTCATTGATCTGGAACATTCCCCTAATGTGCTGCCTCTTACGTAGTCATGGACCAGAGCCCCAAGATCACTCCAATCGGATGATATGGTGAATGGACACTTCCTCAAAACTTTTTTGACTTCCAAAAAACAGGATATTGATCAAATGTTAGGAAAATTTGATTGTCCAAGTGGTGGACAATTTTTAAACAGTCAGCATTGATGAATACGTATGCTGATTGTGGGTAGCATGGCTTGTGCATATGATCTATCCATAGGTTACAAAGTAAATTTGCAAAAAAATTAGTTAATCGAACAAGAAAAAAAAGGCACACATTTAATATAGCCAACCATCAACAGTCATGTACATCTGAAAATATAGCTTCATGTGAAGACTGCCGATCCATATATGTGTTTTATATTGCAAATAAGATACAGCAATACAAATATGAAATAAATAAAAATTAAAGAAGGGAAATTAAACAAAAAACACCTATGAACTATGTATCTGGATCCCCATACTTCTCAACAATACACTTGAAATGTGTAACTGTAACCAAACAGGTGACATGGGTGACTTAGGCTAAAGTGACATGGGTGACTTAGGCTAATCGCTGGCTCAAAGACGGGAATTCAGTCAGTCAAAGCATATACAGTACTTTGTACTGTGGGAGCTATTAGCTTCTTTGCAGATTTATTGGCCTGCATATCGGAATTCTCCTATGCAGCTTGTAACAGCTTCGCTCGCTTTTTGAGATTCTGCTCTCTCGTCTTGTTTCTTCTTTTCTCTGCAAGCCAAGAATGTTAAATGGTTTCTTAGCATCTAGAAATATAAGAGCTTCAAATTTATAATTACAAATTTTAGCATATTAATTCACTGTTCATTAATGGAAATAACATATCAGATAATTAATTCACTGGACTTGTAGATTTTATGGCCCAAAATGTGGCATGATCATGGCTGTTTCACTTGACATGGAAGCATCTAACCTCCCCCCATATATACGTAGCATTATAACAGAAATCCCCAAAGGAAATTCCTATAGAAATTCATCCTTTATGTTTTCTAAATGTTCCAGTGGTTTGAAATATTCAGCCAAACCCAAACATTCAAATTATGTCTATTGGTCATTTAGAAAATTTCTGTGAATCTTTATGGGGTTACAACTATTTGATGACCTCATAAAATATTTTCTAACGCTAAAATTTAAACTTTAGAAACCAATTCTTGTTCACCAAAATGCCTTTCCATTCCTTATGACATGTAACTAGGGAATCTCTGGAATGGAATCCTTTATAAGATATTTAATTGTGAAGATAGACAAAAATAACTTAAATAAAACTAAGATATTTAAGCATTAACAGAGGTTTTCGGTACCTGTCTATGTATTCCTTTAAAAGCTCCTTAGCTTGAACCAACTTGGAGAGAAGGTTCCGATACACGTCAAGGTCCCTGTCCACGCTTCGCTTGCTTACATTTAACACTGCACAAAGCTGTTAATAAGAAGTGATCAGGAGGACGACAAAGAATGGCTTAGAAGCAACTGCCAATATGGTAGTGCTGCAAACGGATCAGGTTGACCTGATAGGTTGAGTAACTCGACCCACCATGGGTTGGGTTTGGGTTCAAAGCCCCAATCCATCTAGTCCGGTAGAGTCAGAAATCTTTACCTGTTTATTAAACAGGTCTGGTTTGGATCCTCGTTTCTGGGCCTGAACTCAACGTGACTAACCCAACCCAACCCAATCTGACCTGACTCCCTACCATATATTTTAACCTGAGATGGCCCAAACTGACCCGCCAGACCCAATCCGAGTTTTTGCTAATCGGGGGTCGGGCTCAAGTTGCAAGTATAATTGTATAAATCACCGGCCGATCTGTGTCCAGGTTGAGGGGTTACACAAAAGAGTGCTAACCAGCACAAATAAAACCTCATATGCGTAAGAGGAACAAAATTCCATGTGTTGGTTTTCATTGGACAAGGTGAGAAAAGGCTAACCTTTTCTAAGATAGATGGCTCCATTGAATTCACTAGCTCGAGAAGACGGAAGAGCCCTATTGCAAAGAACCTGCTGTAGCTGAAACTCCCCTTACCTCCAGCCCTTTCAGATATGTTTTTCAGAATCCCCTCAACTTCTCCATCTCTAGATGCAAACTCTATTAACGAATTGGCATTTTGAGTGCGCGCCCAATCTTCCAACTTTTGAGCATCATTTCTGTAGAAAATACAACTTAAGATGGTACTTTGAAATGATAAAATATTGATAAAATTATAATTCATGTTAAGATACTGATAGCCTCAATAAGAAATTTACAAGTTTGCAGCCCTACTTTCCAACATTTTAGTGGGAATGGAACCTGTGACCTTAATGTTTAGACCCTCATGTGCTCCAACTGCTAGAGCATAAGATTCAACCTGATCTATCTATAAGAAAAGATAAGTGGAATTTAAACATGGTAGCCTAATTTTTTTTATTGCAGTATTACTGAAGTTTTATGATTTATCATAAAAACCCTATGATACAAATAAGCTTTATCAGATGGAGTAGCAGCAATGGGTTGGCTAGTAGGTAACATACTAAGACAGAATTCTTTCTGATGTCTGGTTGGAAATTGACAATGGAATATGATTTTGATGTTATGTTATCCTTGGGTTGGCCATTTATTTATTTAATTATTTGGATTTAAATGATTTCTATCTATTTTTATTTATTTAAAAAAAAATCATATAAGAATCTTTTGAAATTCAATTTGTCCTTTCAAACACAGTTTCTCACTAAACCTCAAACACACCATAGATCTACTTCCCATTTATAGCAGTTCATAATCAATCTAAAGTGTTGAAAAAAGATTACTATATGGTTAAGACCTGTATTGTTCGGGATCCTCGCTTAGTGCTTGAATGTACGCTTTAAAAATCGCATCACGGTCCTCGTCGCTCGGGTAACCTTCCATAAGCTGATCGAATACAGTGACGAAACCCAAAGCAAATACTGCATCATACTGATACGTCCTTTTATACCTCATCAGATGTTGTTGCACAATTAGTTCTTGCAATACCGTATTGTATATGCTAGGTATGGGCCGCTTGTAGGCCTTGAGAAAATTCAACTTTGTTTCCGAGACAGTGGGCACGTCTGAAAACATTCAACAAATAATGATGTTTCTTCCAGGGATTTTGATATTTTAATGTTTCACCATTCAAATCTACAAAGAAAACATGTACTTTTCTTATTAATTTTCTACATATATGTATGGATCCCGGGAAGGTACTACAATGGAGTAACTTTACATTACTCCAAGGTCTACATGGAGTTTCATGTCGCAGAAAAACACTTTTTGGTTGCCACAAGGAGCTTCATGTTGCAGAAAAATACTTTTTGGGTGCCACATGGACCAAGGTAGTGTTGTTTAGATCATTTTTGAAGAAAAATAAAATAAAACACATTCACCGCATATTTTTTAGCCTTTAAATTTGGACTGAATCACAAGCAAAATTTTACTTTCAACTTTCAAATTCAGTCTTGAATTTCTTTTTAAATTGATCTATACAACCTTTTGATAGCATACCTATCTAGGGTACTCCATGGGAGTACCCATATAATAAATTTTATATATATATATATATATATATATATATATATATATATATATATATATATATATATATATATATATATATAATTTATTATATTTTTGGGAGTTGGGACTATGGCATTATTGTAAATATAGTTACCACTCTGAATCTGTAAAATTCCTGTTATATGAAATTCTTTAGAAAATTTGGGTTAATGTAGATTTTTTTTATTATTTTTTTTAGCATAATTGGGTGTGGGAGGGAAGGGGGACCGAGGTTCAAAATTGAAAATATAATTAATTAAATAGATTCCATGACTCAAACGAATAAAATTATTTTCAAAAATAGAATTAAGTTGGTACTCACAATTTGATTTAAACGGTTTCCACTGAGTAATTTCTTAATGAAAGAAACAAACAAAAACAAAACCAACGAATGCTATAAACCACACATTATGAAATTCAATACGAACTAAATCGAAAGTCAGAGCCTTTAAAAAAACTCAAAAAGAAGAAATAACATGCATATAATTCGAGCAGAAAATCAGTTGTAAGTAGAAGGAATTACACTGTAACTCACCTGATACAGTTGCCATACACTGTATAACCGATCTAGGGCTTGAAATCGAAGTTCGAAGTCCGGAGCTCGTTCGGGACCGAAACCCATCAAAATTGGTAACAAATGAGCGAATCGCCGAAACCGATACTTTCCGATCGGAAACTTGCCCTAATGCGGTGAAAGATACTGAAGAAATCGCCGCCATTGAAGAGTTTTTTGGTGTGAAATCGAAGGAGAGATTAGGGTTTAGTGATGTTGGAATTAAATAAAGGGTTTATTGCTGGGATGTCTCATCGTCGAGGAGAAAAGCCGGAGAGGGAGTTTGCATTTTCGAAAGAAGAAGAGAAGAGATGAGAGGTCAGAAAAGAGTCTTATCTGGTACACGAGATTCCCCGTAATCTTAATAACAGTCCAGTCAGATTTTGAAACGTGTCGACATTGAGAACGACCGTTGTTTTTTTGCGTTCAGTTTGGGATTTGGTACACGGGCTAATCTCATTCCACAAGAACGGTCAAACTTTGAAACTCCAAAAGATTGTGCAATCCGTGTAAGAATACTTTCTATTTTTTCAAAGCATACTTTTTAGGGTTTTTTCAAATACCCCCTATGTTATGCTAAAATTGCATAAAATTTCCTAATTTATGCCTATTTACACTGCACCCCCTACTTTTATGTTTCCTTTACAAATACCATTGTCATTAAATGACAGTTAACTAAGCATCATTTCTTCAATTAAATGATGCATTTGTCATTACTTAATATTATATATACATGGCCATTGTATTTTTCCCAACTTTGATCGTATTTTAAACGGTGGATAAGTATTGGATCCTGCCCAAATTTTTTTGGTGGAACATGATTGATCTCCTCTAAGTTGTCGTGTTACCCAATTTTCGATTTGGGTGTCCATGATGCTCAATTCGTTCGTAACGATGGTAGGGTCAGGATGGTATCAACGGGGGTAGCATTTTAGCGCTACCCACGAGTCAAGTGAGCGTCATAGACACCCAAATCAAAAATCGGGTAACACAATAACTTATAGGCGATCAATCATGTTCCACCCAAAAAATTTGGGTAGGATCCGATGTTTATCCACCGTTTAAAATGCTGTCAAAGTTGAGAAAAATACAATGACCATTTTGTATATAATGTTAAGTAAGGGCAACCACGTTATTTAATTGAAGAAATGACGCCTAGTTAACTATCATTTAACGGCAGGGGGTATTTATAAAGTAAACATAAAAGTATGGGGTGCAATGTCAATAAGCATAACTCAGGGGGGTTTTATGCAATTTCAGCATAACTCAAGGAGGATATTTGTAAAAAACCCTACTTTCTTTTGGTCAACTAGCGGACTTAACACCAAAACTGTATTTTAGGTTGCGTATAGCATAGCTCTCTACTAGCCACTGCCATACCAGAGTTCACCTGCTTTAGCAGGTTCTCATCTTCTTTGCTAATATCCTGCTACCTGTTTTAGCAGATACCCCTTTTCTTTGATAACTCCTTGCATAACAAGATTTTATGTCAAATTTACTTGTTGAGTAATTTTATCCTCTTCTACTCACTCTTTGTCTAAGCAAATTTTATTTGTTCTGGTAGGAAGTTAATGGAGAGCAAGGAGGTTGCTGCTAGAGTAGGGAAATCCTCCTATGGAGGGAGTTAGAAAAAGATTGGGAACCACCTAAAACAAATGAACTCTACTGTAGCGAGGGTTAGTAGAGAGCTATGTCATATGCTGTTTTAGGTGTTAGGTGCTCCACATGAGTGCCCTCTAATAGAGAACACTTAACCTTATATATGAGGTGGGGTGGTCTTACATATGAAGTGGGGTGGGTATGTAAGACAATGGAAGGTAGACAATATCGCAACCTCACAGTAGCAAGTTCAAATCTAAAAAGGATATGTATTCATTCATGCGCTCGAAAACAGCTAGGCTCAAGGGGGCATCGAATCAAGAGATCGGAGAGCATGGCAACTTGCCCAAGGTCAATGAGATACCATAAAAAAATTTAAGGTATTTATCCGTCATTAAAAGTTGGTCAAAGATACAAAATTTCAATGCCTAGGTCAATTAGGTACCATCAAAAGAAGATTAAAAGGGTGTTTATCGGCTGTTAAAAAATTGGTCAAAGGTGTAAAATTTTAATGCAATAGGTTCAAGTGGCAGATGATAAACGTTGACCTAAAATTTGAAGGGAAAATAGTCTAGAAAATATATTTTTTTAACACCTTAAGGAATGGGTAAATTTCAATGCACTAGGTTCAATCGTGCGTTCGAACCCATAGTCCTCTCTCTCTCTCTCTCTCTCTCTCTCTCTCTCTATATATATATATATATATATAATATGAGGCTTAAAACATAAGGTATAAAATCCATATCATTGACTCGTGTTGAAAATATAAGTTCGTTGCAAACAAAATAGAGAATATATGAAGAAGCTCATAAAAAAAACTACATATTGTGGTGATTAATTTAGGGAAGGCTTATGATAGAGTGAGGCTTTAGGGGCTCAGGCAGGACGATCTTATTTCCCCGCTTCTTTTTAATATGGTTAGTGAGGCGTTAGGGGCTCTTTTCTATAAGGCGAGAGAGCTGGAGATCATTAAGGGCATTCAGATTTCTCCCATTGGCAGATCGATGACGTGTCTTTAGCATGTCCACGATAATATAGTGTTCTGTAGAGTTGTGCCAGTGGAGGTCAAAGAGATCAAGGATATTCTGGCCATTTATGAGGCTGTTTCTAATCAACGAGTTAACTTGAGGAAGTCGTCTATTGTTGGTTTGCATACTGATGCCCCAGTTCTAGATGCTCTGATTGCAGAGATTGAGTGTGAGGTGGTCTCGTTTCTAATCAAGTATTTAGGTCTTTTTTGGGTGTTTATTCCCCCAACACGAGGGATTGAGATCCGGTAGTGCATCGTTTCCAAGGCAAGTTGGTGACATGGAAATGGAAGCTTCTCAGCAATGGGGGTAGGTTGTGCCTCGTCAAAGCTGTGTTGAGTAGCCTGTCGGTGTTTTATATGTCAATATACCCCTGTCCTAAATCTGTCATTTGGTGCTTAAAAAGATTCAAAGGAATTTTTTATGGGAAGGTGTGGCTGCGGACAAGGAATATCACTTGGTTAATTGAGAGATTTGCCAATTTCTTCATCATTTTGGAGGTTTGGGCATTAGGAGCTTTGATATGTTCAACAAGGCTTTAATGGAGAAATGGCTGTGGAGAGCGGGGGATAAGGGAGAGAAGGATAATTTATGGTTCATTATTCTTGTCGAGATATATGATTTGTCGGAGGGGCAAGGGAGTATCAACATGAATGTTTTCGTTTCTAGGAGAACGTCTAAATTGGTGGAAAGGGATTTGCTCTATCATGCCCAATTTTCGGAAGTTCATTCATTTCAGTTGGGGTTAAGGTAATCGGATCAAATTTTGGAACGATGTGTGGTTAGGCATTCGGTGCTTTAGAGATACCTTTCCTCTTATCTGTAATGTTGTGTTTCCAAATGTGGGTTCGGTAGATTAGTTCTTCGTGGAGATCAATGGGTTGTGCATGTGGTCTTTACAAATCAAATGAAATCTTAGGGATGTTAAGATAGCGTAATTTGCGGAGCTGATGTCTCTCCTTCATGCTGCTGAGCGGAATAAAAATCTTAGAGACTTGAGATCCTTGTCTTTGAATTCTTAAGGAGTATTCTCGGTAAGCTCATTTTATCGCGCGCTGGTATCTAGGCCACTGATCTTCCATGTATGGACCTCTCTTTTGGAAAGTGTTTATTCCACGTTCTTCAGTTAGTGTCTCGCATGGGACCGTATTCTTTCCGTGGATCAACTAATCAAATGTGATCGCAATATGTCGAATGTATGCGTTTTTTACTTTCAGCATGAAGAAAATGCATGTCACATTTTCTTACATTGCGAGATTGCACACCGAATTTGAGCGATTCTTCTCAGCTCTTTTGGGGTGTCGTGGGTGTTTCTTGATAACATTCCTCTGTTGATAGCTAGCTAGTCTGGCTATAGGTTGAGAGTTGCTAGAGATGCTTTTTGGAGAATGAGCCTTTATATGTTGTTTTGGGGCTTATGGAGAGAACGAAACAAAAGGATTTTTCAGAAGAGGTGCAAACCGATGGGTTTGATCATGAAAGCTATTAAGGACCTGATGGTCGATTAGGTGTCACTGGTCAAGGATGGCAGGGAGGGATTCAATTCTGATTGGCTTGAGTCCTATTCTTCCTGATTGTAGTCTTCTTTTTTATTTTTTCTTTCATTGTTGCGATTTATTTTTTTTTCTTTTTGTTCGCTAAGCTTTCTTGTTTCTATCCTCTATTTATATACTGCCATTTACCAATATAAAAAAATGATAGAGTGACAAGATAGATAATCCGGTAAATGTTGAAAAAGAAATGCATCCCAAATTTATATATAAGGATTATCCAAGCCATATATAAGAGGACGATATACGAACAACATGTGGACAAACAAGTGAGTTCCCTATAGAAGTTGGGTTGCATTAAGGATCTACCCTCATTTGTTTGATTATTTCATAAATGCATCAACCATAGAACATACAAGAAAAATCTCTTAGTTCATCTTATTTGTGCATGACACAGTTTTAATTGCCCATACAAAGAAGAAAAGAAATGATAAACTAAAATTATGGAGAAAAGCTTCAAAATCAAGGAATTTGAAAGTTAGCAAAACAAATATAAAATATACAAGTGCAAATTTAGTGAATATGATATGATGGAGGATTTACTTAAAATATAAAATCATTTAGTATCACATTATCATAAATTTTGTTAGTTAGGCTCTACTTTACAATTAGATGATAGATTTGAAGATGATATCTCAAATAAGATTAATGCAGCCTGGATAAAATGAAAGCAAGCTAGCATAGTAGTGCGACCCAATAGTTCTACTTAGATTGAAGGAACATTCTAATAAGACGGTTGTTAGACCTACTATATTATATGATGTGAAATGTTGGGATCAATGGCGAAAGTAATAACCCCAAATTCCGTAAATCGTGTAAACCAAATGATGTTGTGTGTAAGGTGCGGTGTATGTGGTTCACAAGGGAACCCATGCACAAATTCATACCTTATGTGTATGTGTCTAACACATTGGGGTGTTAGAGGTTAATGTAACTCCTATCTATGATATTTGTGTTTGGTATGTTAACAACTTAACATAAGAGATAAGGGGGTCTCACACGGGATTCTCTTTTATCTTATTTGAGTTGTTGAGAAATAGAGAGAGAGAGAGAGAGGAGAAGGAAAAGGGGTTTGAAGAGAAAGATAATAAGGATTGTTAGATTTAGGTGATTAGATCTAATAGAAGGTAGGAGAAGTGGTGTAAGTGTGCATGGGGATTCGAGCTACACGATTGTGACGACCTCGTGTGAATCCGGGAGCTTGGTGTGAAGGTGTGGAGCAAATTTGAGTTTTTGAAACCTTTTTGATTTTCTAAGAGAGAAAGATCTGATCCATGGAGGATTCAATGCATGAAAGGTATGTATTTAATGTTCTTTATATTATAAAAGTAGCATTTAATGTTCCTTAGAAAGGGTGTTTAAAAGGGTTAAGATTTGGTGGGGAACGAGTTTGGAAAAAGACTCAGATCTGAACATCTCTTATCATTGCACGCACAAGCTTAAGAGTTCGCTCAAGCGAGAATCAGAGAGATGACTTATGGAACCTCGCGAGAACTTAAGTAAAGCTGTGAGGATCCTGTGTATCGCTCGCGCGAGGACTTAAGTGTAATAGGTCTCGCTCAAGTGAGGCCTCGCGTGACACTCTCCATACAACTGAATGTCAGTTCGATCGTGCGAGAAATGTGTCAATTTTGCTCGCGCGCCTGAACCTCAGGGGCTCGCTCAAGCGAGGAACAGGGTACTTCAGTTTGTTCTTTTCTTCTGAATTCTTCAATGGTTTATGCCCTTTGCTCTTTTAGGCGTTCTCATGAAATGTTTGGACATGTTTGAATATAAGGTCGACGTGTGGAGATATATGTGAGCTCGTGCGGGGTGCAATTGGTTTAATCTTCGTGTGACTTTTTTTGAGGTAGAGAAAACTCTGTAGCATGTGTATTTACTTTCAGCTAGTATGCGTGTAGTGATATGATAGAAATAAGTGTGTTTTCTTAGTTTTATCTTCAAATAACATGTATTCATTATGTTGCTTTTAAACATGCGAAATAGAAAATGTGATCACTAAGAGGAAAATATGTGTGGGTGTGTGCTATGTGTGTGAGTTCTAAATCCTCATTAGTGTGATATGTGACAGATATGTGTGTGACATTAATAGTGATGAAATTAAGTACGTGTGAAACATGTGACAACCTTGAATTATTATAATTAGCACAAACTCACGGTGATAAACTATATATAAACTTGCATGTTTGATTTAAGATTTAATTGTGAATACCCAACCGACGCGGCGGGATATCTGTGACCGACGCGATAGGATATCCGTGACCGGTACGGCGAGATATTCGTATAAATCGTGCATCGGTTCGGTGGGATATCCATTCTTTGATTTTCACAGTGAAAATACTTCGTTCGGTACAAGTTACCTCATGTAAAGGGACTCGAGCATTTTACAATGGTTCATGTGAACGACGATGGTGGGTACTTTCATCGAGGGTTCGATGCTATATTGCTCAATCAATTATTTAAGTAGTTGATTTAAGTGTGTGCGTTATAAGGGTGGTCCGTTATGAGAAAACAATGAGTAATGTGTTTTGAAACTATACATCAAATATTCCTTTTTAGTCATAATAAATGCTTCAGATTTTGTTCATATGCTTTGAAATATGTCATGAAAGATATGTGAGATGTAAGATGATATACAGTTTTCCTTATTGAGCTATGATGTAGCTCACCTTTAGACTATACATCACAAGTTCGGAGATTACTGAGAATACTGAGAACCTGGACTTGGAGGATTCGGATTACATGCCTTTGGAGGAGTTAGAGCCCCCTCAAGAGGTTAGTAGACGTGTGTTGTGGCACTTTGATATTTTTGTGAAATCATTGTAAGGCTTGGTATACCCGGCCACCTATGTTTTGTAAGAAATCATTTACTTTGAAATACTTTATTCTTTTTGCGAGCCATCCCTTTGTGACTTTTGTTGTGTTACTGATGGTTCGGTTCGGCTCTTTTGTTCACACAATTGGCATGAGAATTGAACTGTCTTTTGTAATTGGAGTTATCTTATATAGAAATGAAGGTTTAATTACTTTATGATGACTCTATCTGCTTGGTTAGATGTGTTTTGTTTCTGATTTTGGTGTGGATGTACCAAGTGTTCTATGTGATATATGGGGTACGACCTTGAGGGTTGTACTGACAGTGCGAATTTCGGGGTGTCAAAATCTGGGCTGTCATAGCATGTGTACCAATGGGGGATCCTGAGACCCCTCAAATATCAGTAAATATTTTAAGATTTCATTGAACAATGCACGATTTGGTGATAATATTCCTTTAGAGAGACTCCATAACCGGACCTCCAATTAGTAACTTGCAGTGAATTAGGAAGACTTTTATTTTTATTTTTATTAACTCTTATATTCTTTCTCTAAAATTTATCGCCTATTTTCTTTCTCTAAAGACTCCTTATTTTTTTATTATTGCCTATTTTCTCTCTCACAAGACTTGTTATTTATAATTATCACCTATTTTTCTCTCTCTAAGCATTTTTTTCCCCCTTTATT
Source organism: Chloranthus sessilifolius (assembly GCA_021018995.1). Lineage (NCBI taxonomy): Eukaryota > Viridiplantae > Streptophyta > Magnoliopsida > Chloranthales > Chloranthaceae > Chloranthus > Chloranthus sessilifolius. The sequence continues at coordinate 139,672,965 of CM037588.1, read as the reverse complement.
ACCATCTCTTTCTATGGTAAAAGAAGTGCACAAGCCCCTTTTAAAAAAATTATCCTCTCTACAATGACTCAAGAGAATCGCATATTAATCTCACTATGGGTGGCGTTATTTGTAGCAAAATTTCTTGGGAAGAAAAAATAGTTCCCCTCCATAAAAAATCGTTGATGGTTGTGAATCAAATGATAGAGATTGTTTTTCCTCCCAACCTTCCACACAATAGATCTTAAGATAATGGCCACCTATCCGACGGTCAAATGTTGATTCCATGAGGCACACATCCACAAAAGTGACTTGAGAACCCTTTAATGTGAAAAAATCGCACGCTAACTCTAAAATAGCGTAAATCCTGCAAGATAGGGGTTAGGATTCTCTCTCGTCAATTATAACAAAAATAAAAAGAAAAATAGGGGCAGAAGAAGATTCAAAGAATCATTCCAAGAAAGAAAAGTTGGCCTCACACCAAACCTCATGCAGAACGAAGAATCACTCTTCAAATTTGTGAGAATTAAGGTATCAAAATCGGTATCGATCTTAGGTATCGAGGCCGATACCGATACCTATCAGCCTATACCGCCAGTTCGTCGTTAAGTTTTGAAATTTAAAGAGCCTTTTCAGTTTTCACTGCAGCTCTGCTCAACTCTTCGGAAAATGTGTCGTTGTTTCTCCTCAAATCTCTCTCTCTCTCTCCTCTGTTCTTTCTCTCTCCTCTCTGACATTCCACAGTTTCCTCGAAGAAGCAATTTAAAAGGCTTATATTTTATAAGGAAAGCACAATAAGCAATGCAGCAGCCAACTAGCAGTGGTGCATTAATTGGATTTGACAATTGACATTGGATATAATGAAAGGGAAAATAGTCTCGACGGTTAGACCTTTTATAAAGCGCCTGATAAACCAATTTGACTAGAGATAGTCTTGTTTGCACCCATCTAAAGTGCCCGATAAACCGATACGTATCGGTATCAGCCGATTTTTGATACCATTGTGAGAATCACACCCTTACAAAAAACATTATTAAAGCTCTCAAGTTTGCAAAGTAAATTTCATTCATCATCAATAATTCTTTTCTCATAAGAGATTACAATGTGTATTTAAAAAGAAAGAAATTCTAGGAATACTACTTAAAATTAAATTCTTAATCAACCATTAAAACTTTTTAATCTAACGGTCATAATTAATCTCATCATCAATCCCGTTTTTTTGTTTTGTGACCACTTTTAAAGGGTCAAACGAAGTCCGATTAACGTGACATTGATCTTATTTGAAAGCTTATCGAAGTAGTTTTCTAACAAGACAAGAATCATACAATTTCGACACATTGATAGACTTATAATCACTTCTCCAATGATTTCACAGAAAGTGATGAAATTAACAGTCGCATATCACACATACACACACGCATATATATATATATATATATATATATATATATATATATATATATATATATGACCCCTAAATAGTTCAAATATGAAAATTAATTATAAAACAAACCACTTAAATAATCCTAATAAAAAAATGAAACTAAACCTAGATAAAATGCATAAAACAACGTGCACACAGGTCTTTAACGAGTCTTTTAAAAACTCATTCGCGGGTCCACTTTCTCTTTCGATGTCTCCTCTTTATCCAATCATGATCTCAGCATGCAGGCTTCAAATCCACATTGTTCCCATACTTTGAAGAAGTTCGATCTCAAACTTTGGATGACATGGATTTTCACGACCACGATCACAGACAATATATAGGGAACCTCAATCGAAAGCAACTTGGACAAGTAAACCGGATTTAACTCGGGCAAGATCCAATTTACCTTTCATATGTCAATGAGAATCGACGTCAATACACAACCAACATGATCAACCATTAAAATAAAACTCTTAATCAACCATTAAAACTTTCGAATCTAACGGTCATAACTAATCTCACCATTAATCTCATTTTTTTATTACACAGCCACTTTTGAAGGGTCAAACGATATCCGATTAACATGAAATTGATCTTATTTGAAAACTTATCGAAGTAGTTTTTCAACAAGACAAAGATCACACAATTCCGACACATATTGATAGACTTAAGACAACTTATCCGATAGTTGCAGAAAAAGTGACGAAATTAATAGTCACATATGGCATATATGTTCCCCTGACCCATAATAGTTCAAATAAGGAAACTAATCCTAAAAAAAAATACTTATTGAAAGAATTTTATTTAAAAAAAAAGAAACTAAACCTAGATTAAATGCCTAAAACAACGTGCACACGGATTTATAACAGGCCTTTTGAAAACTCATTCGCGAGTCCACTTTCTCTTTCAATGTCTCCTCTTTATCCGCATTACCCTTCCTCATGGTATGCCTGTGATCATCATCACTTTTGAGGCTGTATGGCACCTAGAATATATATGTAGCCATCTGATAGGTGCGCATCATCTCAAGATCTATTGTGTGGTATATTGGGACGGAAAATATTTTTCATCTTCTGATTCACAGCAGTCAACGATTTTTTATGGTGGGGAACGGTGTATTCTTCTCAAGAAAAACGAGTGCAAATAGTGCCACCCCACCTTTCTATCTTTTTATATAAGTGAGAACCGGTTTGGTCCTCCAATGGATGACGGTGACTATCCTCCAAAATACACGTGGAGCTCGACGTGGCATTCAAAACACATTCTGAGAAGAGGAATTGCCTGCTATGGGCCACTAACGGGGCCTCCCATCAAAAAAATCTTGCCTCCGCCACTGGTTGGGATACAAAAAAAATGATAAGAAGTTAGAGTACATGTGATCAAGTGTGTGTTGAGAAGGATGTATCGATTAATAAGAAATTATAAAATTTAGAATGAGTACAAAAGAAAAAAAAATTGAGAGTGGCACATGTAAAGGAAAAAATTACGAAATAACTTTTGAAGGGGTTTGTACATGTTCATCAGAGGCACAAAACAAATTATGTGCGAAGGGTTGAGAATCTACAAGCACAAGGGAGTAGGAAAAGAGAAGGCTAGCAAAGACCTAGAGGGAAGTTGTGAGAAGAGATATGAAGTATTGTGAAGTTGCAGAGAATTTAGTCCAACTTCGTACCCAGCTTACCCATAAAAATTATTATAAAAGATAAACAATGCTTAGAAATGATCAGAAATGAATGGAGAAATATGATTGACAAAGCCAATCCCAAATAGATGGAATTATAGAATCCCATGAGTAGTGCTCTCAATGGGACGGATTAGGGTCGGGTTGGGGTTCAACCCGGCCGTAAGCTACCCGAAATTTTTTTAGCTCAAAACTCGATGCGATGTACTCATTGCTTGAAGCCCCTCTTGGGCAGGGCGGGGCTTGGGCATTTTTCCAAGCTTTTTTCAACTTTTTTTTTTTAATAAAATTTGGTTGGGCTATTTTTTAGGGGCTATGTTTTTGGGCTATTTTTTCTAATAAAATTTGATTGGTCTTGGATTATTTTTTTTCTAATAAAAAGTTAAAATTTTAATTAAATAATTATATTAACATTATAAAGGCTCACGTATATGCTTTTATTCAAATATTTCATTTTAGTTTGTTGCAAATGGTTATAACGGACAATGGTTTTACAATGGTTATAACAGACAACGGTTAATCTCAGGACATTTAATTTAATTATATTTAATTAAAAGAAATATTTTTTTATAACTTTAAAAGGATAAGTATAATATATATATATATATATAGGAAAAGGCCTCCGTCCTCCCATGGAGGACGGTCACTGTCCTCCAAGCTTCCACATGGAGCTCCATGTGGCAGCCAACATATTTTTTCGATGCCACGTGGAGCTCGGGTGCATTGCTTAGATCATCTTTGAAAAAAAAAATTGAAAACTCATCTCCATCGTGTGTTTTTTGAACCCTGAAATGTGGACGAATGAAACCTGTCAAACTTTGACTTGTGGGTTTAAAAAGTTTTTTTCAATTTTTTTTTTAATATTGATCTATACCGTCCACTTGTGCTCCACGTGGCACCCAAACTGTGTTTTGGATGCCACATGGAGCTCCATGTGTATCTTGGAGGACGGTGACCGTCCTCCATTGGAGGACCTAACCGGCTCCCTATATATATATATATATATATATATATATATATATATATATATATATATATATATATATATATATATATATATATTATCCGAGCCGGGTGCCGGTTGGGTGTTGGAACACTCACTCAAGCCTTGCCTGGATTGATCCAGGTTGCAACATGTTTATCCCGCTCTGGATAGCGGCTTGGGTTTGCTTGATAGAAAGTACCACTTTTTTTGGGCCGGGTGCAGGCCAAAATCCGAGCTTTGTCAACCCATTGAGAGCCCTACCCATGAGCCTAACTCAATCTCACAAAACCGGCTTGTAAGATGAGGATTGCCCCAAGTTTCTATATAGCCCAAGCCCATGATACATAGGTGATGTGGGACTATCTCTCTATATCTTGTGATTATCAGCTCTAATATCATGTAAATTTGGGTATCCATCTCAAAACCAATGAGCTATGAGTTGAGGGCAAGGATCACAATATCGGTTTTGTTTTTGGTTTCAGGCATGACTGAAGCCAAAAATTTGACTGAAATTTTGCGAGTCAGGCTGAAATTTCAGTGCCCATTTTTTGTTTTTGTTTTGTTTTTTAAACCCAAATTATCGACGTACCAAACTATCGGCCGATAATTTGCTACCTCGATAATTTGAGGATTTCGTTTCAGGTGGCACCAAAACCAATGCGTTTCATTTCGGCCGGAATTTTGATTGGGCCCAGGTAATTATAAAAGGAAAGACAAGGCTATGATTTACCTGATGTGGGACTAACTTCAACAGGTCCCTACACGTGTTGGCCAAACTAAGTCAAATCACATAGACAATTACAGTGGGTAAAATAGAGTGGAGAAAAGCATGTTCTCATACAATGATAAATCTTATATCCAACTCAAAATCAATTGGCAATGAGTAGAGGAGCCCAAGATAAGTGAGAGAGACAAGGCTATAATTTCCTGGCCTAAACTACAGTAGGAATAAGGCTATAATAATAATAATAATAATAATAATAAAGATGATGACAACGATTATAAGGTTAACTACAGAAAAACTAGTGAAGTAGTGATCCTTACATTTATGTTACGAAAATGATGAAGCTTGCTGCTAAAATAAAAAATAGGCAATTCAAAAGAAGAAATAATAAAACTAAAGAGGATTGATGAGATCACCGTTTTCGGATCTCTAAAAATCACGTGGAAAGCATATAATTGAGCTACACTCGGTTAAAATGGTAGGCATTGTGCTAATGAGATAAGAAGTTAACAAAATAATAGCAAAAGAAACTCGTTAGAAGGTTTTTTTTATTTTTTTTAAGAGCTTATAAATGGTGAACAACCCTCGTTCCAATAATTTTAATTTCACATTTTTCTTAGGGAGTCGTTACTTGCACACGTATTTCTAAGTGATTGTACCGAATTAACCAAAATCTGTTCTTGCGCATAATTTGTGTGATTGCACCTTAATTAATTTATATTAGCCCAAGTCTCTCTCTCAATCTGTCTCTCCCTTTCTACAGTTCTTCCTCTCTCTCTCTATACCGTTCTCTCTCTAGACTGCACTCCCTCTCTTTCGGTTCTCTTCATCTAACACAAGAGACAATGACCCAGGTTATAAAAAAAGAGACAATGACCCACCCTCTGTTCTCCCCATCTCTCATTGCCTTTGTGCAGACACCAGTAACCAGAAACAAACACCAAAACCAAGTGAGGTATAAGAAGAAGCTCCAATAATACAATCAGTACTGCCTTTCTCCAACCTCTTCTCCCTTCTTTGTTTGGGTAACTTAGGAAAGCATGGTCTCTCTTCTCGCCATCTTGTTTTCCTTCCGTACTCTCTTTATTTTTTTTTGAATGGAGTCTATGGAGAGGATTGTGGTCTTTATGGGATGTGATGGTTACAGGTTATGCCATATGAGATCAAGGCACAAGGCACGCAACTCAGATGTCAGTTTGGAATGTGATATCGCGTTATACAGAGATGACCCAACCGATTGAAGCAATTGAGATTTTCCCCATAATGGGGCTCGCAGATCTGGAGCGGAATGAAATTTTCACGTCGCTCTCTGGTTGTGCCTGCTTCGGTGCCCTCGAATTGGGCGAGTGAATTTATATAATAGCCTTAAACTATGTAAGATTTTTCCTCTGCTGAATGAATTCATAGACATGATTTTGTTGTCGCTAAGACATAGTTGTTGCTCGATGAATTAGGTTTATCTTCGTCTCAATTTCTATCTCTGTATAGGCAAGGTGCAACCACAAGGGTAAGTTTCTCATTCATAAATAGGTAATAAAGTCTATTTTTTTACTAATCTGGTGCAATCACTTAGAATGCGAGTGCAAGTAATGGCTCCCTTTTTCTTATCATCTATTTAAAATAACTTTAATCCAATTGTCGGTTTGGATTAAAAAATAATTAGATTAGATTAACGGTCCTAACTAGTGCACAAGGCTCTTGCTACCCAGGGACGTAGTCAAGATTTTTTCATTGCGGGCAAGCAATCATTTCATATTAAAAAAGAAATTAGAAAATAAGAATCGAGAAGCACCTTTAACACCTAAATTAAAAAAAAAATTCAAAGGGTACAACCATTCTTACCGTTTTCGGAGTAAGTACCACACAAATTTTCAAGGACAAAAATCATTGACTTATTTGAAACAGACAACGGAGATTTTTTGTCAGGACCCAGAATCCTTACCTGATCTCGAGGGCTTAGAATCTGGTATTATAATACTGCACATTTGTTAAAGCGATAAACGAACATACACATAACTCATAATTCGACTTAGCATATGGATTGAAGCATTTAAGATAGTATTTAATCACAAACGGCTCATAAATTAACAACGAAAAACATAGATGATATTAATAAAGTAATTAATCTTAGCCACACATCTAGCTAGAATATAAAATAAACTGAGATTTCACATAGGGTCAAATGGTCTCAAATGTAAACCCATAAGAAGTACTGATAAATAAAAGTAATTAGTAACAAATCTCTCCTGAAGACGATAAAGACTAGAACTAAAGAATCTCTCAATGCTCAAAGTAGTTCACCAGATATACTCCCTCATCTAGGTGATAACCGACGTTGTGATCCTCATAAGACACATCAGGTGCAACAGTCTCTACGTCCTCAGTGATGGAATGGTCAATGTTCTCACCTGCAACTGTTAAATGTCGTGAACTGAGTTTACTCAGTCATGTAAACTCAGTGAATTGCATAATCGATCTACCATAACATACCCGGCCAGGTAATCGTGCATGCAATCGCTTGAGAGGCAGTAATTTTTTAAAATAACACCAAGCATATATACATGACTACAATAATATCTAAAATCTCATAACATATCATATTGGAACTGAAGACATAGCATAAAATAAAATAAATATAATGCATTAATTTCTTATGTCTTTTTGTATCTACCTCGTCGAGTTATCTTATGTGACATATCTTAAAATCTTAACATTGTTTCATACGCCTACACAACGTGTAGATAACCACCTAACCTCTGTATCATATCGTATACCAACATCCAACCCAATGAGGTTGCATACATTTAAATTAGTGTCCTCTCACGTTCAGGATACTGTTATATCATATTATCCTTAAGACCCGTCTTAACTGCAAACGTTGAATCTTGTGGTGGAGACCCGTATAACAATTATAAAAATCATTGATTGTAGAATCATGTTGTTCATTAATCATATGATAAGTTTAAATAATACAATGTGCAGATCTTCCTCCTTAGTCCAAAGAGAGATCACATGAGATATCATGTGTTTGTTACATCAAAGAGATAAGGATAAAAAAAGATTGTTACAACTAGAAAGAGATAAGGATGTGGAGGTCAATGGAGAAGACAAAGTCAAAGATTGTCCAATACCTCCCTCAAGTTGGAGCATGAATGTTGTAAGTGCCCAACTTGGATGACAGAAAATAAAATTGATTGGTACCTAAAGCTTTGATAAATATATTTGCTCTTTGATGATGGGTTGGAACATAGACGGTGTGGATGAGACCTTGTTGAATAGGTTCGTGGACAAGGTGACAATCTAACTCAATGTGCTTCGTACGTTCATGGAAAACTGGGTCGGTCACGATGTGGAGGGTAGCCTAATTGTCACAATGAAGATCCATAGATGCATTGTGATTAATGTCGAGGTCGGTTAAGAGATAGTGAAGCCAGATGAGCTCACACATGGCAAAAGCCATAGAGCAGTATTCGGATTTAGTAGAGGAGCGGGAGACAATACTTTGCTTCTTAGTTTTACATGAGATGGGACTTTGATCGATTTAAAGTGTAACCCTTGCAAGTGCACAAGATCTATTGCAGTATGGCAAGAACAAGGGTGTCGAACCCACAGGGAAATCTTGAATTTTAATTAATTCTTTCAGAGATTTAAAAACGTCCCCAAGGAAGTACCAAGGGGCAGATTCAATTTAACCAAAAATTTATCACTTTTTCTAAATGCAAGAAAAATAAATTAATCTAAACAACTAATTAGTGATGAATCTAAGAACAATATTTAAATGAGATCGAGGAATATGCTACCCCAGATTTGTACCCCTTTTCTACCATTAAAACCCACAGCTTCATTAAAGCATCATTCACACCATCATTCAGCTATAGAGATGATTCGTAATAAAATATGATCATCAATCCGGTATACCCTATCTAAAAATAATGACTCAGCCTATCATTGCGGTATGAGTCATGTAAGAAGCATAGTGTATCTCATGATGTTTAGATCACAACAGTAAACACATAATCGCTCTGCAGCCTAGATCAGTCTGCAGGTTCAGATCTAGCGATTATAGCCGCTGATACGCGCAATCAACGGTCATAACAAGCATTCAATATATTTTTAATAACACAAACTTTGAGCAAAACGATTCCATGATGACATAATAGACTATGATATTAATCATAAATATGGGTACTTATCTGGGGATCGCATCTTTCCCGATCTACTGATTTAGCCGCTCATCTTTGGTGTATGATCTCCTTGTTCATCCAAAGTCATTCCACTTTTTATTTCTTCCAAAAAATCTTTGGTTACAATGCCTTTTCCTAAATACAATCTATGAATGTAAAAGAAAGACAGTGCAAATCCTAAGTACAATCTACCCAGATCAATCCCCAGAAGAAGGAGAAAAGAAGAACCCTTGAAAAGATGCCCAGAGGAGTCTAAAACCAAAAATAATAATAATGAATAATAACCCTCTAAAATTCCCCTAAAAAAAATCTAACTATGAAAACAAGAAAAGCCAAAACTAACTCTCTAATTAATTCTTTCTCGAAGTGTTTGAGTCGCTTTAAATAGATTCCCAGTTGCGGAAGTCTCCTGCCGCCTCAATTCAGGGCCGATTAATCGACCCTATAGAGTCAATGCATCGACCCTGTAAAAATTCCTGAAAATCTGCTTTAAAGTGTCAGTTTCATGTCTGACACTTTTTGTGACTCGATTAATCGACCAAAAAGGGTCGATGCATCGAGCCTGCAAAAGTTCCTAAAAATCAGCTTTAAAGTGTCAGTTCTGTGTCTGACTCTTTTTTGTCCCCGATTAATCGACCAAAAGGGTCGATGCATCGAGCTCCCAGAAATTCGTGAATTCCAGCCCACTTTTTGAATCAGACACTACTTCGGTATGTTGGCCATAACTTTCTGTCCCGAACTCGGATTGAGGCGATTCTTGCACCGTTAGAAAGCGGACAGAAAGCTCTACAATGTTTGTGTTTTGATAATTTCATAATTCGGCCGTCTTGAAGGTCCAAATTGAGCTGCAAGTCGCACCAAGTTCTCGATGACCCAAAGTTGCAGTGTTTTGACATTATTTTCAGAATTCTTAGGCTGTTTTCTGCACTTGGCTTGTATTTACCTGAAACACTTCAAATCTAATAATTCTCATCAGATAGCCTTCATCGGATAGCCAAATGTAGGTATTTTAGGGGTAAAATATCATCATATTTCACTACTCATCACACCCCCAAACCTACACTTTGCTAGTCCTCGAGTAAAGCAAACTAAAGAAAATAAATGCCACTTTCGTAGGGAACACGATTGCACTTAGCGTGTGCAACAAGCCTTTAAACCCCTAGGTGATCCCTAGTGGAGGAGTTGTGTCTCCTGAGGGTTTACAATGAAGTTACCCACAAACTTCCAAAAATTTCAAACCATCGGCAAAATTGAGTTTTCAAAATATGATTTTTTATAACATATATATTATTCAAAAACAAAAACATTAATTGTTTCACTATGTGAATCATCAATCTTAAATATTAATGTCATATCAATTACGCTAGTATCCATTCAAATTAATCTAATGCTCAAATTGTTAGACAACTCATCCATTCATGCTTAAACGTGAAGTGTGTGCATACCCAAACCAAGATTCATCCATCTCGGAACTAGTCCAAATGGAAAACCGTTGAATCTGTTGTCTCGACTCAATCCTCACTTTAGGTATACTCTCGAAATAAAATCACTCCGATAATGGGTAAGCTTTCGCACATATGTGAGAGATCAATATAAAGCAAGCAAAAATGTCTCACATGATAAATAAAACACGATGTAATCAATGAACAAAATCAATTCTCATAAGAACAGATACTTGTATATCCTAAGCATCTCATATCAAGTGTCATAAGTATCACATATTTACTCTCCGCAAGGCAGTTACCAATGTAAAATCAGATCATGAAGGTCTTTTGTAGGGTTGTAATGGGGCTCAGGAAAGGGTAAGAAAGAAAGGGAATTGAGATTCAAAATTTCTGAGAAATCAGAAAAGAAACAAACTTCTGATTTTTCTATTTCTCTTCTTTTTCTTTTCTAATCTCTCACTATTTTTCTCAATATTTTTCTATTTTTCTCAACTTTTTTTTTCTTTTGAATTTTCTTTTCTTGAAGCACCTCATATTTTTTTATTATTTTTCATAATTTTTTTTTTCTTTTTCTCCCCCTTTTTCTTTTATATTTTGTCATACACTCTCAATAAACACCACAACTCAGTATCTCTCCACTTACTCTCTTTTCATTCATTTTCATCTCTCGTTCCTAATTTCTCATAAATAAGAAGGGTAAAGCTGAATTTTCATAAATGGTGAAGGGTTAAAGGTTAACGTGGCTTATCAAAGAATGTATAAAGGTAAATTTTTCCAATAGGCTCAAAGGGGTACTAGAAGGATAAATTTATATGAGGTGGGGCATTTAAGCACAAACGAGCCAAAGATGGCCTTCAATCATTTCCTTAAAAGATGGTAGTCTTGCCTATTTGTCTTGAGTAGATATACAGTACGTTCTAACACAATAATATGAATTTGATATCATGCAAAGTCACAAGTCAAAATAAAATGTATGAGATTATGCAAAATAATTCGTATTCAAAGAAAACTCCGAGTTTATATATTCACTCATCAATGACGGGAAATTAGCTCTAAAGCTTCCTGGGTTTAGTCTCCACTAAGAACCTAAGATTCACCGTTCAAAACAGTTCATCGATTTCTGAGTCTTAGCTTGGTATAAGTGTAAAAATTCTAAGCATGAATATCAAAATTATCCACAAAATATCACATTAAGCTTCATTATCCTAGATACAAGCATTCAAAATCTGACATCGATATTCTCAAAATTAAATTCACATGCATCATCAACTAAAGTTTGAAAACTATCAAAAAATAATTCATATATGATGGTTCAAAAAAAAAATTTTAATTTTTTTTTTTTTATATGAAGAAAAATAAGAAAGTAACGTAAGATAGAGAATCATACCCTCAAACCTAAAAATGACAATGTCCTCATTGATTGAAATAGGTATTGCACCCCCAAACCTGTTGAAAAGTACCTCAACACAAAGATCAGGTGCAGAGAATATGTGCATAAAATTAGAACATGACCAAAAATAGATTGAAGGTAATGTGGCTACACTAATTTAGAAATTAAAAACAACCTAAACTAAACTAAAAACTAATATTCTATAACTAACAAAAACAAAAATGAAAACAAAAATAAATAAAACACACTGGGTTGCCTCACAGGAAGCGCTGAGTTTAAGTGTCGACAGCTCGACCTCTTCATTGATCAAGAATCTGGGTCACTAAGGTGCATTACCTCAATTCTCATCTGGTTCATGGGCTCAAACACCGGTTTAAGACGTTGCCCATTCACTTTGAAAACTCGATTGTCCGTGAGACTGCGGATCTCAATCGCACCATGCACACTAATAGAAACAACCTGATACGAGCCTTCCCATCTCGATTTCAGTTTTCCCGGGTGAAGCTTTAGTCTGGAATTAAACAACCAAACCTTTTGCCCAATGTGAAACTCTTTCCGAGAAATTGACTCATCATGAAACTTCTTATACCGTTCTTTGTACATCTTGGAGTTTTCATACGCATCATAGCGTAGCCCTTCTAATTCACTCAACTGTAGCCTTCGATTTGATCCTGCCGCTTGCATATCAAAGTTAAATCTTTTGATAGCCTAAATTACATTATGCTCCAATTCAACAAGAAGATGGCATGCTTTCCCGTAGACAATTCTGAACGGAGACATTCCAATTAGTGTCTTGAAGGCGGTACGATAGGCCCATAGAGCATCAGATAGCCGGTTAGACCAATCTCTTCTATCTGGTCGCACCGTCTTTTCTAAAATTCGTTTAATCTCTCGGTTCGACACTTCCACTTGACCACTAGTTTGCGGGTGATATGGCGTTGCGACCTTGTGAGTGACGCCGTATTTCTTCATTAAAGTAGCAAAATGGTGATTGCAGAAGTGCGAACCGCCATCACTAATGATCGCCCGTGGAAACCCGAATTTGTTAAAAACATTTTCTTTCAGAAATTTGACAACGACCTTGTGATCATTTGATCGGGCTGCCACAACTTCTATCCATTTGGAGACGTAGTCAACAGCCACAAGAATATACGAATACCCGAAAGATGGGGGAAAAGGACCCATGAAGTCAATCCCCCAAACATCAAAAATTTCAACAATTAGAATCGGATTAAGGGGCATCATATTTCGTCGTGAAATATTTCCCAGCTGTTGACATTGTTGGCATTCTTTCTAAAATTGAGCAGCGTCACGAAAGATGGAGGGCCAGTAGAATCCGCTTTAAAGGATTTTCTGTGCAGTCTTCTGTCCTCCGAAATGGCCTCCACAGGATCCAGCATGGCAGAAATTAATGACGCTTAGTTGCTCTTCTTTCGGTACACATCTCCTAATGATTTGATCTAAACAGATTTTGAACAATTGTGGTTCATCCCAAAAATAGTATTTTATTTGGGAGAAAAAGAGATGCTTATCATTCTTACCCCATTCAATAGGGATTCTGTCAGTGACCAGATAATTCACATATTGGCAAACCAAGGAGCTTTCGTAGCCGTCGCATCAATTGCCATTAATTGCTCATCCGAAAAAGTGTCCTCGATAGGTTCAGGTGCAGAAGATTCTTCAGGCAAAATGCGAGACAAGTGATCAGCCACAACAATCTCTACTCCCTTTTTATCTTTGATTTCGAAATTGAACTCTTGAAGGAGCAAGATCCAGCAGATCAATCTTGGTTTGGCGTCTTTCTTTGCCAACAAATATTTCAATGCAGAGTGGTCTGAAAAGACCACTATTTTTTATCCAAGCAGATAAGATCAAAATTTATCGAGAGCATACACCACAGCTAACAACTCTTTCTCAGTGGTGGTATAATTAAGCTGTGCAGCGATCAATGTCTTACTGGCATAATAAATTACGTGAGATAATTTGTTCACCCTTTGCCCTAAGACAGCTCCGATAGCGTAATCAGATGCATCACACATGAGTTCGAATGGTAAAGAATAATCTGGTGGTTGGATTATCGGTGCATTTGATAAGAGCTCGCGCAATTTCAGAAATGCTTTCATGCAATCCTCGTCGAAATCAAAAGGAACATCTTTGCCAAGCAGGGTGCACAATGATTTTGCCACCTTACTAAAATCTTTGATGAATCTTCTATAAAATCCAGCATGCCCCAAAAATGATCAAATTTGTCGAACACTCTTTGGTGGAGGCAAATTAGCAATTAGGTCGACTTTGGCCTTATCAACTTCGATTCCTTTCTTGGAAACAATATGCCCGAGAACAATTCCTTGTTGAACCATAAAATGGCTCTTTTCCCAGCTGAGAACAAGTTTAGAATCTACACAATGTTGTAACACTTGTGCAAGGTGGTTCAAACATGAACCAAATGTTTTCCCAAAAACAGATAAATCGTCCATGAACACCTCGATGAATTTGTCAATCATATCCGAAAATATGGCCAACATACATCGTTGGAAAGTAGCAGGTGCATTACATAAGCCGAACGGCATCCTTCGATATGCAAAAGTACCGTAAGGACACGTGAATGTCATTTTCTCTTGATCAGGTGAAAAAACGGGCACTTGATTGTATCCCGAATAACCATCAAGAAAGCAATAAAACTCCTGTCTTGCTAACTTCTCAAGAATTTGATCAATGAACGGAAGGGGAAAATGATCATTTCTGGTAGTTGTGTTCAATTTTCTATAATCAATGCAGACACGCCACACAGTAGTTTCACGAGTAGGGACCAATTCTCCTTCAGTAGTTTCTTTCACAGTGATTCCGGACTTTTTTGGAACGATTTGGACTGGACTTACCCATTCACTATCAGAGATCGGATAGATGATTCCAACATCAAGAAGTTTAATGACTTCCTTTAAAACAACTTCTTGCATGTTCGGATTAAGTCGCCTTTGCGGTTCCCTCGATGGTCTACTCTCATCTTCCAGATGTATTTTATGCATACATACTGATGGGTCAATCCCTTTTAAATCAGCTAGGGTCCATCCAATAGCCTCCTTGTGATCTTTAAGCACCTTCAACAAGTCATGTTCTTGTTCTTCCGACAACGTGGATGAAATTATCACCGGAAACATTTCTCGTGGCCCCAGAAAAGCGTATTTGAGCGATTCAGACAACTGTTTCAATTCCACAGTTGGTGGCTCCTTAATTGATGGAGTCGGTTTAGCTTTTACCTCAATGGGTAACGGTTCTATCTTAGTCACAACTTCACATAAGTTATCATCTGGACATGATGAACTTGACTTATTCTCCTCTGATTGTTTCCTTTTATATCCCTTTTCCTCATAGATGGCTAACAAAGCAGTTTCAAATTCTTCTTTGGTGAGTATTGATGGTAATGCTTCATCCACTACTTCGTCCATCTGATCGATGTAAAAATATTCGACCTCATCCTCGTTAGGGAAATGGTTTATTGCATGAAATATGTTCAATCTGACCTTCATGTTCTTAAAAGAAACGTCCATGACTCCCGTTCGACAATTAATGTAAGCGTTGGCAGTAGCAAAAAACGGGCGTCCAAGGATGATGGGGACTTGATTAATTGATTTAACAGGTGGTTCCATGTCTAAGACAACGAAGTCCACTGGAAAGACAAACTTGTCTATTCCAACCAAAACATCCTCGATAATACCCCTAGGTCTTCTTTCTAACCTATCGGCCAGTTGGAGTGTGATCGTCGTGGGTTTCAATTCACCTAATCCGAGTTTCTCATACATTGAGTATGGGATTAGATTAACACTTACTCCCGAATCCAATAACGCTTTTCCAATTGGCTGCCCACCAATGACACATGGAACTGTTGGGACTCCAGGGTCTTTCAGTATCTGTGGGGTTTCCAATTGCAACATCGAACTGACTTGATTAGTCAGGAACACTTTCTTTGAAACATGAGTGCGTGCCTTTCTCTTATGCGTGCACAAATCTTTGAAAAACTTGGCATACTCAGGAACTTGTTTGATTGTTTTAAGTAATGAAAGATTTATCTTTACTTGCTTGAATGTTTCAAAATTTTCTTCCATTTTTGCCGGTCCCTTTCCCATTCTAGATGGAGGAGTTAGGCATTGAGGGAATGGTGCCTTTGGGACATAAGGTGCAGATTCAAGTTCCGATTCTTTTTCATGTCCTTGTTGGACAGTTGGAAGTGACACTTTCTCTATTTCTTTTTCTTTTCCCTTCTCTCTTCCTTGCCCTTTCTCTTTCTCTTTTTCGTTTTCTTTTCTATTTCCTTTATCTTTTTTTATCTCTGATTCTTTTCTTTCGCTACTTCTCTTTCTGCATCAACTTCCACAGGCATTTCCACTTAATTATCAACTTCTCGCCCACTACTTCAAAGATCAGACTTTCAACTGTTGACTATTCGATGGTCCTTCATCGTGGTGCTTGACATCGAGGATTGTTGTGGGTTGGTGGAAGCCTACCTTCCTCGTTGACTCAATTGATTGGCCAATTGATCGACTTGGTCCATTATCATCTAAAATATTACATGCTTCAGATCACCTTTTCTTCCATATCGAATCTTTCAAGGCCGGTATGAGATTGATTAAGATTCTCGATTGAAATTTCGATTTTTTCAGATTCGATTTGGATGATAATAGAGCATTCTCATTGGAAATTGGAATTCTATTGGAAATTAGGATTGTAGGATTTAAAATTCTACTGAAAATTTTGTTAAAAATTTTGTTGTCCACTCATTGGATTAGATCTGAACTGCTGATTCACCTGTCCAGTTTGATTTGATCCTCCCCATCCTAAGTTGGGGTGATTTTTCCATTTCGGATTGTATGTATTTGAGTACATATTCCTACCTTGTCGTTGATATGATTGAGTCAGATTCACCTGCTCTTGAGGAGTAGTTTCATCAGGAAAAATGATAAGGTAGTAGGGCACTCGTTAGCCATGTGACCTGGGTGGTCACAAACTGAACAAGCAGCAGGATTGATGGGACTCTTAGCTTGCTTAGTTGCAGCTAACAACATGTTCATTTGCTTGGATAACATATCAACCTTTGTTGACAGATCTGACGTGTTGTTATTGACATCAAATAATTCATTTCTGGTCAACACATGTGATTTTGTTGCCACATCCAATTAGTTCGCTCTATTGTCGCATTTTGGATTGAAGTTTGATATAACTTCTCAAACAATGCCCACAGCTCATCAGCCTCTTTCGTGGCACACGATCCTCCGCAAGATGCATCAACCATGCGTCTCTCTTCTGAAATCAATCCATTGTAAAAACTTTGGACTTGTTGCCACCTTGGAACTTGATGATTTGGACAACTCTTAATCAATTCCTTAAAGCGTTCTCAACATTCATGAAATGTTTCTGTAGGTTGTTGGGAAAAGCACTGGATCTTCTGACGCAACTCAATGATTTTGGTCATGGGAAAATATTTTTTAAGAAACTGACGGTGTAGCTCTGCCCAACTCTGAATAGATTGCGGTTCTAAGGAATAGAACCACGTTTTTGCTTTATCTCTTAAAGAGAAAGGAAAGAGTCGTAGCTTAGCTATCTCATCAGTGACATTGTGGACTCTAAACATTTTGCATACCCCAGTGAATTCATTTAGATGAACGTGCGGATTTTCATTTGCGAATCCATTGAAAATTGGTAGCATTTGAATCATTGCTGATTTGAATTCATAGTGGTTCCCTGGAATGGGATCATGCATGATACTATCCTGATCCTCGTAAAAACCAGGATCATTATATATTCGAGTGTTCTAGGGCCCTCATTGTAATTGTTATTCCCATTATTTCCATTATTTCCATTATTGACATTCTGGTTGTTCCCATTCATTTCTTGTCTTTGATCAGCCATGATATTAGTATGATAATACTGATTCCTTTGAATTCTACGATTCTCTCTACAAGATCGTTCGATCTCAAGATTAATCGGAAGCAGATGTGGGTGATGAGAACGAGTAAAGCTCATACACCACTCTCACAAACAAGGTTTGAAGAATCCACAACAAACCCAAAATATTCAGCTTCAATCGATTAAAGCAAAGATTTTCAATCGATTGACACAAGCACACAAATTTTTTTATTTTTTATTATTTTTTTTTAATTTAAATTAAAATTCGAATTTAAATTAAAGAAGAATTTTTTTTTTTTTTTTTTTCGAATTTCAAAAATAAAAATTAAATTCGAAAATTAAAATATAAAATTTCAATTTCAAAACCTAAAGGCAATCCTACAAAATCCTATAAAATCTTACCTAAAAGAGAAAAATAAGGAAAAGAATAAAAGATTCCTAAATTTTCCAAGGAAAGTATCCTAAAAATCTAAACTTCCTAAAAGGACTCCTACAAAATCTAAAATAAGAAGCCTAAAATTTTTAACTTCCTAAAAGACTCCTACAAAATCTAAAATAAAAAGCCTAAAAATCTCAACTTCCTAAAAGACTCCTAAAAAAAAAAACTTACCTAAGAGAGAAAAATAAGGGAAAGAAGATTTTGCAAATCAAAAATCCAAACATTGGTTTGTAAAATTCAAAAATCAAAATTCACACAAGAAAATCAAAATTTAATTTAAAATTTAAATTTCAAAAATTCTAATTGCAAAAATCTATGTTCGAAAATCAAAAATCAACCTTTGAGCACCAAATTTCAGATTTCACAATCCACAAAACTTCCAAAATTTCAGAATTAAAGATTTTTTTTTTTTTTTTTTTTTTTAAACACTCAACACAAAAATCTCTATCCGAATTAATCAAAATTTCGCCGATCTCCCCGGCAACGGCGCCAAAAACTTGATCGATTTAAAGTGTAACCCTTGCAAGTGCACAAGATCTATTGCAGTATGGCAAGAACAAGGGTGTCGAACCCACAGGGAAATCTTGAATTTTAATTAATTCTATCAGAGATTTAAAAACGTCCCCAAGGAAGTACCAAGGGACAGATTCAATTTAACCAAAAATTTATCACTTTTTCTAAATGCAAGAAAAATAAATTAATCTAAACAACTAATTACTGATGAATCTAAGAACATTAAATGAGATCGAGGAATATGCTACCCCAGATTTGTACCCCTTTTCTATCATTAAAACCCACAGTTTCATTAAAGCATCATTCACACCATCATTCAGCTATAGAGATTATTCGTAATAAAATATGATCATCAATCCGGCATACCCTATCTAAAAATAATGACTCAGCCTATCATTGCGGTATGAGTCACGTAAGAAGCATAGCGTATATCATGATATTTAGATCACAACAGTAAACACATAATCGCTCTGCAGCCTAGATCAGTCTGCAGGTCCAGATCTAGCGATTATAGTCGTTGATACGCGCAATCAACGGTCATAACAAGCATTCAATATATTTTCATTAACACAAACTTTGAGCAAAACGATTCCATGATGACATAATAGACTATGGTATTAATCATAAATATGGGTACTTATCTGGGGATCGCATCTTCCCCGATCTACTGATTTAGCCGCTCATCTTTGGTGTATGATCTCCTTGTTCATCCAAAGCCATTCCACTTTTTATTTCTTCCAAAAAATCTTTGGTTACAATGCCTTTTCCTAAATACAATCTATGAATGTAAAAGAAAGACAGTGCAAATCCTAAGTACAATCTACCCAGATCAATCCCTAGAAGAAAGAGAAAAGAAGAACCCTTGAAAAGATGCCCAGAGGAGTCTAAAACCATAAATAATAATAATGAATAATAACCCTCAAAAAATCTAACTATGAAAAAAAGAAAAGCCAAAACTAACTCTCTAATTATCTATCTCTAATTAATTCTTTCTCGAAGTGTTTGAGTCGCTTTAAATAGATTCCCGATTGCGAAAGTCTCCTGCCGCCTCAATTCAGGGTCGATTAATCGACCCTATAGGGTCGATGCATCGACCCTGTAAAAATCCCTGAAAATATGCTTTAAAGTGTCAGTTCTGTGCCTGACACTTTTTGTGGCTCGATTAATCGACCAAAAAGGGTCGATGCATCGAGCCTGCAAAAGTTCCTAAAAATCAGCTTTAAAGTGTCAGTTATGTGTCTGACACTTTTTTGTCCTCGATTAATCAATGAAAAGGGTCGATGCATCGAGCTCCCAGAAATCCGTGAATTCCAGCCCACTTTTTATATCAGACACTGCTTCGATATTTCGGCTATAACTTTTTGTTCCGAACTCAGATTGAGGCGATTCGTACGCCGTTGGAAAGCTGACAAAAAGCTCTACAACTTTGGTGTTTTGAAATTTTCATAATTCGGCTATCTTGAAGGTCCAAATGGAGCTGAAAGTCGTATCAAGTTCTCGATGACCCAAAGTTGCAGTATTTTGACATTATTTTCAGAATTCTTGGGCTGTTTTCTACACTTGGCATGTATTTACCTAAAACACTTTAAATCTAATAATTCTCATCAGATAGCCTTCATCAGATAGCCAATTGTAGGTATTTTAGGGGTAAAATATCATCATATTTCACTACTCATCAGACTTGCACCAAGAAAGATATAATATCCAGTAACAAATCGCCTGATCATTGGGCAGCTAGCCCAATTAGCATCACAATATCCTGATGAATGCATAGGACTGGAGGAAGGGAGTAAGAGACCTTGCCCTGAAGTTCCTTTAAGATAGCGGATGACGCGTAAGGCGGCATCAAAATGTGTGGTCTGCGGATCGCTCATAAATTGGCTCAAAATGTGGACAGGATAAACAATTTCAGGGCTTGTAATAGTTAGATAAATTAGACGTCCGATTAAACGGCGATAGGAGGCCACCTCATCAAGAGGAGAACCATCGGAAGAGGCAAGTTTGAGATGTTGATCCATGGGAGAAGATGCAGTGCGGGTACCCAACATGCCCATATCTTGTATGATTTCTAATGTGTATTTGCGTTGGGAAATAAAAATCCCTTCTTTTGACCGAGAAACTTCAATCCCCAAAAAATATTTCAGACAACTAAGATCTTTGATGTGAAGTTTCTAGTGAAGATAAATCTTCACTTGTAGAATTGTTGCCGCATCATTGCCCGTAAGAATTATATCGTCCACGTAAACGAGGATGAATATGTGAGAAGAGCCACACTTACGGGTGAACAACGAGTAATTCACACATGACTGTAGGAACCCAACGGCCCGTAACACATTATGAAACTTAGTAAACCAGTTATGAGAGGCTTGCTTTAATCCATAAAGCTATTTGTTTATGCGACAAAACCTCTGCTCTCCCTATTGGAAAAATCCTGATGGAATACGTATGTAGACTTCTTCCTCAAGATCATCATGGAGAAAGGCATTATTTACATCAAGTTGATGAAGAGCTCATCCTTTAGTGGCGACAATAGCAAGTAAACATTGGACGGTGACAAGTTCGGCGACAGGTGCAAATGTTTCATGATAATCAAGTCGTTCGGTTTGAGTGAAGCCCTTGGCGATGAGGCGAGCTGTATACCAATCAATTGAACCATCAGCTTTATGCTTGATTTTGTATACCCATTTACAACCAATGGAATGTTTTCCAGGAGGAAGAGTCAATAATTTCCAAGTGTTGTTTTGTTCAAGAGCTTGAATTTCTTTGGCCATGGCATCTCTCCATAGAGGATCAAGAACGGCTTGTTGAAAGGTGCGAGGTTCAACGGTTCGTGTAATAGTTGCAACAAAGGATTGGTGAGAGGGCAAAAGCTTATCATAGGAGAGATATTGACTTAATGGATATGGGTTACCTGATGAAATCACAATAGCATTGGATGACGGACTGTGATGATTAGGCGTGATGGTGGGACAATTATAGTCCTGTAAGTAGGTGGGGGCATGATGAGGCTGAGTGGAGTGACAGTGTGGGATTGTGGTTGGTAATTCGGAGGGGCCAGAGGATGGACCTGAAGATGGGTTGGCGGGTAGTGTAGATTCTGGTGGATGAGTGGGAAGGGACGAATGTGTGGTGTCAGGTGAAGAAGGAAAATCAGGAATTGGTAAAGGTAGGACGGGTTCAGGTGTGGAATATGGAAGAGGTGTAGGATCATAGGGAAATATGGTTTCATGAAATACGACATGGCGGCTGATAAAAGTGGTATGGGAGTCCAAATCATACAGGAGATAAGCCTTTTGGCCAAATGGGTAGCCAATGAACATGCAACGACGCGCGCGATTGTCGAACTTGTGAGAAAAATGAATGTTGTGTGCATAGGCAAGGCAGCCAAATACTTTTTAAAATCCATATGCAAGTGACTTTTGAAATAACACTTCATGAGGTGATTTTCCATTTAGAATGTTAGTGGGCAATCGATTAATTAAGAAGGTTGCGGTAAGGATGCAATCGCCCCAAAATTTCATGGGCAAGTTTGCTGGAAACATTAGTGCTCTTCCGACTTCAAGTAAATGGTGATGCTTGCGTTCAACCACTCCGTTCTGTTGTTGGGTGTATACGCAAGAATGTTGGTGGATGACACCATTTGTTTGAAGAAAATCGATGAAATCATTGGAGAAAATTTCAGATCCATTGTCAGTTTGAAGACTTTTGACCGAACAATGAGATTGAGTTTTAACAAATGTAAAAAAAAAGTTTAGATAGTAGTTTGCTTCAGATTTGTGTCGCATTAAGAATACCCAGGTGCAACGAGTAAAATCATCTACCAATATTAAGAAAAATGAGCACTATATAGAGAAGGGGTTTTATATACACCCCAAATATTACAGTGCACAAGCTCAAATGGAACAAAACTAGAAGAAGTGCTAACAGGAAAAGGTAATCTCGTTTGTTTGGCTTTGTGACAAGCATTACAAACACATTGATTGAAAGAATTATTCTGAAATAGTGCATGTTTCCTAGCTTTGGATGGATGGCCAAAGTCGACTGTGCCACAAGTCGATGCATTATTGGATTTCATGATGGTATTCGCAGCTGCTCCGGTTGGAACATGAAGGAAGTAAAGGTCGCCACATCTTTCACCCAGTCCAATCGTCCTCTGCGTTTGTTGGTCCTAAAAGATAAGATGCAATGATCATGAAAAAAAGTTATTGAACATTGTATAAGGTGGTGAGGCTAGGAACATAGAGGAGATTATAACCAAAACTAGGCACATATAAGACATTTGTTAGAAGGAAATTATTGGCAAGAGAAATGGAGCCTATGTGAGAGATGGGTGCAGTAGTTCCATTGGGTACCTTCACAGGTGCAAGATTATGACAAGGTGTGATGGTAGTGAAGAATGAAGGATCATTAGTAATATGGTTGGTGGTGCCACTGTCAATGATCCAACACATTGGAGAAGATATGATGGAAGAGAAGCAATGGGAGTTACCTGCTAGATGGGCCATTGGCTGTGTGTTACCTATGTTAAGTAGGCTCAATAACTGACGATGTTGATCAAGGGTAAATTGAGGTGCAACGGAATGATTTAAATCACCAACAGTTGGTGGTTCTGAACCATTGGAAGATGAACCTCGAGGACGTGAAGCACCTTTCAGATACCCAATAAGGCAATAGCATTGGGAACGTGCATGACCCTTCCTCTTGCAGTGGTCGTAGACTACATTCTTGCGATAAGATGTGCGTTCATCGAAAGAAGTGAAGTGAGTGTGTTGGATGGCGAGAGCGGTGCGATCATGGATCATGTGGGTGATGTGAAGCTCTCGTTGCATTAGCTACCATGGGCGGAGGGTCCATGAGTACGTAGGAATTGCCTGCGAATGGCACTGTAGGAGTCATTGAGTCCAGTGAAAAACTACATGAGATACTCAACATGCTAGTATGTTGCAAAGGATTTGGAGCCTTCGCATGTGCATGAAGCAATCGGCATGTGCGAATAAAGTTCATCTCAATACTGTTTCAATTTTGTGTAGTAGAGAGCAACCAACTGTTGTTCTTGGAGATGATTGGCAAGAAGTCGTTTGAGTTGAAAGATTCTTGGCACATTACTTTGAGAGAATCGATCTTGATGATCGGCCTATATCTCTCGAGCAGTAGTAGCAAAAGAGAACCTGTCAGATATTTCTTTATTGACAACATTGATCAACCATGAAATCACCATGCTGTTGCATCAATCCCATAAGGGAAAAGAGGAGGAAGAAGAGTTCATAGATCGAGGTGATACACCATTGATCAAGGCGATTTTGTTTTTCGCAGTGAGAGCCTTCCAAATGGCATGAGACCACTGATAATAATTATCACCGGAAGGGATATGGAAAACCAGAATGGTTCCAGGGTTATCCGAGTGATAAAGAAATAAGGGGTTGTTGGATTGGATGACTTGGGTTTCAGGGGTGGTCATCTTCACAATAGAGGTGAAGTAAAGAAAAGATAAAAAAAAAAATTACCGCTCTGATACCATGTAAAGATTATAGAAATCGTTGATTGTAGAACCGTGTTGTACATTAATCATATGGTAAGTTTAAATAATACAATGTGCAGATCTTCTTCCTTAGTCCAAGGAGAGATCACAGGAGAGATCATGTGTTTGTTACATCAAAGAGATAAGAATAAAATCAGATTGTTACAACTAGAAAGAGATAAGGATGTGGAGGTCAATGGAGAAGTCAAAGTCAAAGATTGTCTAATAACCCGAAGGAGTGTAAACTCAATCTAAGCCCCTGCGACCCAAACGATTGCACAGGACCCATCTCCTTCGGTGGACGAAGCTGCTCCCAATCTCTAGGGATCTTCTCATTACTCTTACTAAAGTTTATTTTACTACGGTGAATCTTAGCAAGATCAAGAGGATCTTAGCAAGATCAAGAGGATAAGTATAAATTAACGTCAACCAGTGGCGGTTGGGAGGTTGCGTCTGTCTCACACACTCTCTCTCTCTCTCTAACTTCTGTCTATGTTAGAGGTTGGGTCTTCTCTCTCTTTCTCTCTCTAAATTTCTCTATATTAGAGGTTGGGTCTCCTCTCTCTAGAAACCATTGGCCCCTCTCTCTCTGTCAAAGACCATGGGTCTCTCTCTCACTAAATTTCTGCTAAAACCATGATTAATGATGAATGGATTGGAGAGTGGATTGAATTACGACAATAAGAAATCCAAGGTTATTGCTCCCACGGATTCAATCTCTGATTCCACCAAACTTTTAAAAAAAACAAAATTTGGGAACAATGCATTTGAACTAGTAAAATCATACCAAGCAGACAAGCACATTTTACAAGCAAACGATTACATTATAGTGAAAATTTTGATAAAAAAACATTTAACTGATCTAATGCACTACGAATCACTAATTATATAGCATATGTGGGAGCAAGGCAGGAGAAGAACTTAAAAGAGAGATTAGATTCATTGCTAAGCACACACCCAAATTCATATCTAAGCATATGTATTTATATTTTATGAATATTTACATCTATATATATATTTACTGTTTTATTTTGCAGGTGAACCAATGGAGAAGAAGAGGTTGGGAGGTTGGGTCTTCTTATGTGCCATCGTGTGGTCATCAAAATATATAAAAGCGCGTATATATTATGCAGTATATATAAATATTATATATCTATATATATTTTTTATTTTATTTTATTTTATTTTATTTGTTGTTCTTCTTCTTCATGGCTAAGCAACCATTAATGGAGCCCCATAAATAAAATATATTTTTCTAGAAAAAAAACTGAATATTTTAAGATTGATCGAGGGGCACCCACATGTTGGAGTGTGCACGAGGTTTTTGGGGTGATTCAGATCGCGAAGCTTTGGGCCCATGCGTTAGATCAGTTGTATGGCTGCCTACGTGTCGATTTGGCAATGCGATTTCGGTGGTGGATTGGTGTAGTGCTAAGTTGGATACGAGGAGAAGAGGACCCGTGAGAGAGATAATAATTGAGAGGAGTGAGATGCGAGAGAAAGAGTTCCGGAGGAGAAGTAGATGCGAGAGAAAGATATCCCAAAGAGTGATATAAGGGATTGACTCGGTGGTTGTGAAACAAAGAGTCCTATTAGGACTCAAACTTTAGCAATGGCAATGTTAGGGTGTGGAGTACCCTTGCTATAGTTGGTGCTCCTCCCTCTCTTTGACCACACAAATTGATATTCAAAATTAGTGTCATAACATTTTTTTTGTTCCAATCTTCCCACGATAGGTCTTAAGATCATGGCGCTCCTTTCATACGGTCAGATGTTATTCCACATGGCACACATCCCTAAAAGTGAAGGTCAAATCCTTTGTCCATGATCCAATTCACTCTTGGGGATGTGTGCTATGTGGAATCAATATCTGAATGTCCGATAAGCCCGCCATGATCTTAAGATCTATCGTAGGGAAGATCGGAGCAAAAACTAATCTCCATAGTATGATTCAAATTAGTTTTCGTCCATGAAAAATTGTGTGATACTTGCTCCAAAATCGATGAGAATAGTTGTACCCATTTTTTGTATTGATGACAAAAGCTATACATATGCCTCAAATTGCCCGATAAAAACACATGTACTCGCCACTAGCATTGCCATCTAGAAAATCAGAGTCCGGAGAAAATCATGATAGTTACTGGGGCAAATGTAGGAAACCCAAATGTCAAGGGGAAAACCTACATCAGGAGGAAATCGGAGAGTCTGCACTACAAAAAAATAAGTGTCACTACCCAGAATTCTACCCAATCTCGAGGGTTTGGAATCCTGTGTCATGACCCTACACGCTTGTTAAGGCGATAAGCGGACATAAATATCTTATCAGATCTTATATAAAATGGGGCTCTTAAAAATCGCGAACCAAATTTCTCCTCACATTAAAATTCGCTTCATTAAGCTTATGTTAAAATTTGAGTCAATTATGCCAAATGACCAGAAATAAAAGTGCAATCAACTACAGGAAAGTCTTTCTAAATATTTAATACATACCTGACATCGTCTAGCTGGTCATTCACGTCATCACCCTCATAAACTGTATCATCTACCAGTGCATCAAATCCACCGGGAGAAGTAATTCATACCTTTACCTACAACTATTAGTTTTTAGTGGGATAAGTTTACTCAGTCACATAAACTCAGTGGGTTGCACAGGTGATTGTGGGGTGCAACCTCGTGAGAGGAAGTGAGTCCTTTATAATTCTATATAAACAACATAATAAATATTCTCATAAACATTTCATAACTATAAAGATGAAAGGACGTAGCAGATTTCAATGCATATGATGCTTCTAATGTTTATTTCTTTTCTTACTTGTCTTGTCAACTTAACTTACGTGGCATATCTTACAACGTATTTCACATCTTACTTATCTTACGTATACGACCTGTGTCAAGGCCGTGGCTTGAGACTACCACGCGAGGTCCACATGTAAATAACTACCTAATCTCAATATCATATCATATCATAAACCACCATCCAGCTCGATGAGATTGTGCTCATAAAAATCAATGTCCCCTTACGTCGAGACACTATTGTGTCATAATGTTCTTAAGACCCGTTTTGAATGCAGACGTTATACCCTTACAGTGCCACGTAAGGGATGACACGTGTAAAATTTAATTCATATTCAGCTGACCTTCACAACGTATCTTATCATATTAATATCTTATCATTTGCATACAATTTAAGTTATAGTGAGCCATGGTACGATAAGTTTCACTAGATCACGCTTTCCAAGGGACGAGTTTTATAGTAGCATGGATGTACTTCGTGTGATAGCTCATACTCCCATAGAGGTATTACATCCGTACATAAATGCTTATATTTCAAGTTTCACGAGACCGTGAAAGGAATCCCACCATGACAACGGCTTAAAGTCGTGTGTCGTATCTTATTCTTTTTTCTTATTATACATATGCCCTAACGTACTTCTGAGTGATGGATGTCACACAATACAGATGAAGCATATAATAAAAAAATAACTAACTATAAGGGAGCTAATATTACCCGTAATATTTTGAACAAAAATTTAAATAAACAAATTAATCATAGGGAGATGTTAGAAATACTGATATCAAATCAGAATTTATAAAAGGGTGAGTTAGACTTTAACTCTCAGATATTAGATTAAACTCTAAGACCTTATAAGGTTAGAGTGGTTTAAGATTGACTTTGGACGCCTTGCATAGCTTTAAGAAGGAGAAGAAGGTGGTCTACAATGAATGTATGTGAATTCTGAAATACTTATTAGGAAGTGATGTTAGGCTGATCTCATCAGATAGATATTATCGATCTGATGAAAATAGAC
The DNA here is from genome assembly GCA_021018995.1 of Chloranthus sessilifolius. Taxonomy (NCBI): domain Eukaryota; kingdom Viridiplantae; phylum Streptophyta; class Magnoliopsida; order Chloranthales; family Chloranthaceae; genus Chloranthus; species Chloranthus sessilifolius. The sequence continues at coordinate 139,644,971 of CM037588.1, read as the reverse complement.
TGGTCGTTTGTAAAATTTGGCCAAGGATTGACTCCCGTGTGACACAAATAAGTTTCGACCATCGGATCTTTGTTACACGATTTTCAAGGTATATATAATCCAATTTAGATCGATCTAGACTTATAGATATAGTCAGGTTATAGGATATTTGAGTCTCTCAAATTTTCAACCCTTGATTTGGTCCCTTGGACTCTTATCTAGAAAGTCTCTCAAAGGGTCAAAGTCATGCTATAACACGATTATCAATATATCTATATTCTCATGGTGTGAGTAAAATATACACCTAACAAATTATTCTATGTTTAGAAGATGGGTTTAAGCCATTCTTGAAGGTTTGGACTTAGGTGTGTAGCACACAAGCTTAGACAAATATATTAGATACGTTATAATTTCTTGTATAATATTTTTGTGGTTCTTAGAAATGTAGATTAAATTAGGCAAAAGTCTATAATCACTTAATTTGGCTCATTATTTAGATACTTGCATTTTTTACTATATACACCACCAATAACTACAAAATTTTACACCTGTATTTTATCTTTATTTTGGGATACTCAAAATAAATAAAGGTGAAAAGGTCTCCGAATGATCTCGTCCATTAGATGCGAGGGAATCTGAAATTAGGGGCTCTATTCTTGAATCTTAACCTAATTCGGCCTGTAGTAAGAACTAATGGGTCAAATCTAACTCGTGAACTTGAGTGCACCTAATAACACAACATAGCTAAAGCCCATATATTTCATAACTTTTCTTGGTTTTTAAGTATTAAGAATAAATTAAATAAAAATGTGACGGACAATATAAACTATCAGATGCAAAGTAGATCATATATTAATGGGGGTCCACGTCTTGACCCAGGACCAATTTAGTCATTCAAAGCATACACCAAGTGGTCAAAAATAACCCCTAGCGCAAGTGCGCAAAATTATAAGGGCAACAGTCCATTAATCGAATGTAGCTGCTAAGTGTTGGGAAACTTGTTTGAAGTACTTAGGGTCTGTTTTGCCGGCACACTTGTGTGCCATATGGAATGGTATAATACCGTCTAGTTCTCAGTCGATGAGTTCAATCATAGGGTCAACCCTTTGACCATGATAGTTTTGTGAATTCACACGAAAACATAAGAATAAGAAAGTACAAATTTCTTATAATTATCATAAATTTATCACATATAAGGTGTAAATGTATAGATTTAGACAGATAGAAGGGCACTCGCCTTTTGAAGCTTTTGATCGGTTAGATTGACATAAATTTCAATTTTTGTCGACCAATCTTCTTACTTTTGATCTCACTTGACTTCAATCAAACATGATACGGCTCGCCAACAAATAAAACGGGTGTTGTTAGTCTCAAATATTAAGCATTTCAATAACATTGGTGTTAGGAATTGTCACAACCGCAAATTTTTGAGATGAGTGCACGGCACGCATACACACATAGGTATATGTGTTTCACAAGGAGACCAAAACGACCCAAATACATTAAGTGTGTACGTGGGAAACACACTAGTATATCCCTAAAATTATAGATATAAAAGTGAAGGAGAGAGAGGAGCCCTTACGTAACTCTATTCTAACCTAAATAGAGAGAAGGAGAATATAAAGAGAAAGAAGAAAAGAGCCTAGTAGAGAACTAGGGTTCGTCGAGACTTAGGTCGGCAAAGGAGATTAGAGGAAAGGACTGGAGGAAGAATCAGGGAGGCCAATTAGTCTAGTGGAGTTTCGAATTATAAATCGAACCTGTGCGTGACTCATCATCGGAGGTACGTTAAAAACATGATATATGCCTAGGAATGTTTTGAATAGTAGGAAGAATGTTGGATAAATATTGCTTTGTATGAGATTAAGGTTAAAGGATGGATGGAAATCTGTTCTCGATCTGATTGAGGGACAAATCAGTGTTCCTCGCTCGAGCGGTCCAAAAAGGCTCGCTCGAGCGAGGATGAACAGAGAAAAAAATGACTCCGGGCTCGCTCGAGCGGTCCCTAAAACTAAAGGGGAGCTCGCTCGAGCGAGGGTCCGCAGTATAATTCGAAAGCTCGATTTAACCGCTCGAGCGAGGTCAAGAGACCGCTCGAGCGAGGTCAAGAGACCGCTCGAGCGAGGTCAAGTGACCGCTCGAGCGAGTATAAATGGCCGCGCGAGCGAGGTCTGGTGACCACTCAGATCTTGGTTTTCGAATGTAAGAAACTTGGGAGTCACACACCCCAATGACTTTAGATCGTTCTAAAACTATTTTTTTAAAATGTAGGTTGATGCATTATAACCCTCTACGAGCAGGCGTGCCTTGAGATTCGTCGAGGTAGGGAATATTCTTGAAACATGTGCATTATTCCGTGAACTCATATGCGTAGTATAATCTATTTAAATAGTCACATATTTCATGAACCCTCATGATAAGGGTGTGTGTGTGTGTGTTACAACGTGAAAATCTTGAAGTCCCCAGGGGACGAAAAATCATGCAGTTCAATCAAAGAAGGGTGCAACAGCAGTATGGGGCATCCCAGGGATGCGGATGAAAACTAACAGAGAAACGAAGGTAATGTGATAAGGCCTAATGTAATATAATTAGCACAATCACGGTGAATAACTATATGTAAAGCACATTGATATTTTTATTATTTAAGGTTGATTAGAATACCCCACCGACGCATGGGATACCCACGACGACTCGGCGGATATCCGTGACTGCACGCGCCCAACCCGTACATTTATAACACATCCCAGGGATGTAGATTGAGAATAGACCCAGCCGCCTATGAGAAAGGGGCCCGGGCAGTATTCCCAGGGAATACATATAACAACTGTCTAGTTAGACGACGATGGCGGGTATTCCATCGAGGCTCGATGCTATATTGCTCGAGGACTACTTAAGTTAAAATTTAAGTAATTAGGCCAAATTCACAACCAAACTAATAAGGAGATTAAACAAAACTATGCTAAGTAGTGGTCGGAAATTATTGGGTTATTCCTGTTACTCAAATTATTGTCCATAAGTGACTTCTTGAAAATTCTATGCTTTTTAAGTTGCTGACATATGTGTGAAGGTTGATCTATATGTTCTTTTGTTTTCCCTACGGAGCTAGGATGTAGCTCACCCCTTAGACTATACGTCGCAGGTCCAGGACTAGCGGCAGCAAAGACTTCGGGAGAAGTTAATCCAAGGGCCTCGGTGTTCGTGGCCACAGAAGAGTCAGAACCTCCTCCTGAGGAATTCTTCTAGGAAACCCGCTGCATACTCTGAGAGTGAGTTGAGAGAGTACTATGTATGGCTTGGTATATCGAGCCTCTTTAATTCGAATGCTTTAATTTCTGTCTCTTGATAAAACATCTAGAATGAATAATTATCATTTAACTTTTGGGTATGTCCTTATGTCCATGAATTGGCATGGGACAAGGACAGCCTTGCGAGACCAAATATATTGTTTTGAGATTTTGATTTAGGGTAGCTACGTGTGCTTCAATTTCAGTTTTGGCTTGTATATATCAATGTGTTGTAAAGGACCCAGGGCACGGCCTTGAAGGTCGTGTTGATGGCACGGATTTCGGGATGCCGAAATTTGGGCTGTCACAGTTGGTATCAGAGACTTTCTTTCCAGGGTTCTGACTATCATATCGTCAGAATATAGGGACTTCTGCTAACGAGATTATGGATTCTCATGCAGACCGTTATGTTTCCTAGAGGGAGAGGCCGACCCAGGGGTGGTCATGATAGGAATTTGTGCAGTAGAGATGGGTTCGTCTCACCTACAAATAGAGTGCCATTGGGAAACAGGGAGATTCCCGAGAGGAGTGGCCAGGGAGGAAACCAAAATCAAGCAGAGGAGCAAGATCTAGATAGACAGGATCGAGATCAGAGGGAACAAGATAGGGTGAGAGAAAGAAATGAAGAAAGAGAAGAGTGTCAGAGAATGATGCACACAATGGAGACCATGGCAACTGCCATGGCACAACAAGCAGCGTCCTTGGCAGCGCATACAGTACCAGAACCACAACGAACACCTACCCCTCCAGTAGGACTTACACCTTCAGTGGCTTCAGCATTCACCGAGTTCAGAAGAATGAGACCTCCCAACTTTTCAGGACAGGCAGACACGATGGCCGCCGAAAACTGGTTGGAGGAAATGGAGAAGGTGTTTAGCGTACTGACATGCACGGAGGATGAGAGCGTCCGTTGGGCAGCATATATGTTAGATGGAGAAAATTTGGACCGTGGTGGAAATCGGTTTACACAAGAGCACAAGAAACTCGGATGTGCCGTGGACTTGGGACGAATTTGTAGAAGAATTCAATAAACAATATTTCCACGAAGTTGTGAGAAATCGGATGGAGACCCAATTTTACAACTAGCACAGGAAGAATGACCGTGAGAGAGTATGGAGTGGAATTCATGAGCTGCGGCTGCCCCAGACTACGTAATCTCGGGCGTGATGAAAGCGAAGAGGTTCCAAGGCTTAAGGTCGGACATCCGAGGAGGGTTCGCCCTTCCTTTGAAAACTTATGGAGAAGTAATGAGTAAGGCATTGGTAGTTGAGGAAGAAAACAATAACCGATACCGTCGGAGGAACATCAAGGTAGAAAGCATTGATCCGAGTAGGACGGGAGTTATGAATCGGTATATAAGAAACCGAGGTTTGTAGCACCAAATCGAAGCAATGTCGTTCAGACGAGGTATGGGAGTGCTGCCCAACAACCTACTCATCATAATTATCCGTTCGTGGCATCAGGGAGGCCGATGAGGTATCAAGGTCCCGCTTTCAAATAGGCTACAACTACACAAGGTTTTTCGAGTCGCTACTTCATCACCAAGGAAACTTGTGCTAAATGTGGCAAGTCCCACAAACAACAGATTGTAGGCGAGAATGCGAGGTCGCTTCAAGTGTGGCAAGATAGGCCACATGATTAGAGATTGCCCGAGATGCAAAGAAAAGACGGCTCCAACTTCCATGCCACAACCTATTCAATCTCGAAAGCCTCATTATTTGAGGGAGAGCCTACTAGCTACCAGAAGTGCGAGTGTACGACGTTATCCAAGGCGAGATCTCGTTTAAAATAAAGAATTTCGGTTGCAATACAACTCTAGATAAAGAATGGAATTCCATTAGGATAAATATCTATATAACCGTTATTAAACTTAAGAGTGAAAATTTTGTTTTATGTATATGTTATGTACGTATATGCATGCATTGTAGGTACGTTACAGATTTATGAGAAAGGGTGTTACGTCGCACATGACGCACGAGTGCTGATAGATCCAGGGTCTACCCACTCCTTCATTACCCCTAGATTTGCAAAGAAGATGAAGATTGTTTCGGAGACACTGGACTTTGTGTTATCAGTGTCCATCCCAACAGGAGAATTAGTGGACACGGAGTTAGTCTGCAAATCGGTAGTAGTAAGCATTCGGGATCACGCTGTCCACGAATTAGACGCAAATTTAATATGGTTGGATATGCAAGGATTCGATGTAATCCTTGGTATGGATTGGCTGTCCCATCATTGCGCAACAGTGGACTGCAAGGATAAAGTTGTTGTTTTCCGTCCTAACACGGAGATCGTTTGATTTCAAGGGAGAGGTCGACTGGTACCACTCATATCTGCGATGAGCGAACGTTTAATCCGAAAGGGGTGTAGTGGTTATTTGGCATTTTTGAAAGAAGATAAAGAAGAAAAGAATATTATCTCTGAGATAGCAGTGGTGCGAGAATTCCCAGATGTATTCCCAGAAGAATTGCCAGGATTACCTCCAGAAAGAGAAGTAGAATTTGCGATCGACTTAGCACCAGGAACGGAACCTGCTTCAAAAGCACCTTATAGAATGGCCCGCAGTTGAAAGAGTTGAAAGAACAACTGCAAGAGCTCATGGACAAGGGATTCATACGACCAAGCGTGTCTCCGTGGGGAGCACCAGTGTTGTTCGTGAAAAATAAAGATGGGTCGATGCGGTTGTGCATCGACTACCGCCAATTGAACAAAGTCACGGTGAAGAATCGATATCCGTTGCCAAGAATAGATAACTTATTCGACCAATTGCAGGGTGCAAAACATTTTTCCAAGATCGATCTAAGATCTGGTTACCATCAGTTAAGAGTCAGGGCCGAGGACATTCAGAAAACGGCTTTTAGAACACGGTATGGACACTATGAATTTTTAGTGATGCCGTTTGGACTGACAAATGCACCGGTTAGTTTATGGACTTGATGAATCGAGTGTTTAAACCACACCTAGACTCCTATGGTAGTGTTTGTTGATGACATCCTAATCTACTCAAAATCTAAATCGGAGCATGAAGAACACTTACGTGTCGCTCTACGAACCTTGCGTGAACACCAACTGTACGCCAAGCTCAGCAAATGTGAGTTTTGGCTAGAAGAGGTTAGCTTTTTAGGACATGTCGTATCCAAGCATGGCGTCACTGTAGATCCCGCTAAGATCGAGGCAGTAGTGAACTGGGAACAACCAAAAACCGTGACAGACATCCAAAGTTTCTGACCGGCAAAGTTATTATCGACGTTTCGAGAGGGGTTTTCAAAAATAACAGGACCTCTTACGAGGCCTCAAGAAAGGACTCAAGATTTGAGTGGAGTAAGGCGTGTGAGAAGAGTTTTCAAGAACTCAAGAAGAGACTCACCTCAGCTCCAGTGTTAGCCATTCCATCAGGCAGTGGAGGATTCGCAGTTTATAGTGATGCTTCGTATAACGGGTTGGGTTGTGTACTAAATCAATATAAAAAGGTGATAGCTTACGGCTCCAGACAGTTGTAAGAGCACGAAAGGAACTACCCAACACACGATCCGAACTAGCAATATTCGCATTAAAGATATGGCGACATTATTTATACGGAGAAACATTTGAAATTTTCACCATATAAAGCCTCGACACTGCTTACGTAAAGAACTGAATATGAGGCAGCGAAGGTGGATGGAATTCCTCAAAGATTACGACTGTTCTATACAGTACCATCCAGGCAAAGCTAACGTAGTGGCCGACGCCTTGAGTCGGAAAAGTTCGGCCCAGTTGGCTAGTCTAATTTCGAGTATGCATCGATGGAAGTTGTTGGAGGATCTAGCGTTATGTGGCACAGACATACAGCCACAAACCACAGGAGCCTTCTTAGCCAACATATCAGTGAAACCAGTGATATTCGAACACATACGAGAACTACAGATGAAGGACCCAATTCTAACAAAGATACATCAAAATGTAACCGAAGGTACTACATCTGAGTTTCAATCAAGGAAGACGGTTCCTTAATATTCAAGGGGCGACTTTGCATTCCGGACAATGCCGATTTGCGGCGAACGATTCTTGATGAATCTCACAAGTCAAGCTATGCTATCCACCCGGGAAGCACGAAGATGTATCAAGATCTGAAAAAGAATTACTGGTGGAGAGGTTTGAAACAAGATGTGGCAGAGTACGTGTCACGATGTTTGACGTGCCAACAAGTGAAAATCGATCATAGACACCCCGCAGGCCTATTACAGCCTCTACCCATATCGGAATGGAAGTGGGAATCTATCTCAATGGATTTCAAGTCGGTCTACCGCGAATTGCAAGGAGGCATAACGCCATTTGGATAGTAGTTGATCGATTGACTAAGTCGGCACACTTCTTGCCGTACAATACGATGTACACGGCGGGAAGATTAGCAGAACTATATATGAAAGAGATCGTCCGGTTAGATGGGATTCCAAGTAGCATTGTTTCAGACCGAGACCCATTATATACATCAAAGTTTTGGAGGAAATTCCAAGAAGGAATGGGAACTAGGTTGGATTTTAGTACGGCGTTTCACCCACAAAATGCATTGACAGACTGAGAGGGTCAACCAAGTCATTGAAGACATGCTTAGGGCATGTATGTTAGAATTGCAAGGATCATGGGATCAACATCTACCATTGATTGAGTTCGCTTATAATAATAGTTTTCAGACGAGCATCGGGATGGCACCGTATGAAGCCTTGTACGGAAGACGATGTAAGTCGCCAATCAATTGGGAGGAAATTGGCGAGAAATTTGTTTTGGGACCCGAGCTACTTGAAGATAACGCTGCTATTGTCCGCATGATCAGGGAAAGACTAAAGGCGGCTCAGAGCAGACAGAAAAGTTATGCTGATATCAAGCGGACTAGTGTAGACTTTAAAGTGGGTGAACATGTGTTCGTGAAAGTATCACCGATGAAGGGAGTGATGAGATTTGGGAAGAGAGGGAAACTAAGTCCCCGCTATCTTGGACCGTTTGAAGTTTTGGGTCGAGTGGGAGAAGTAGCCTATCGCATTGGTTTGCCACCATTGTTTGATCAGGTACACAATGTATTCCACGTGTCGATGCTTAGAAAATATCTCAATGACCCTGATCACGTGCTGAGCGGCCAATCATTCGAAATGCATGAAGATATGACCATGATTGAAGAGCCGGTAGAAATTTTAGATAAAAAAGAACAGGTGTTGCGAACAAAAGTTATTCCCTTAGTGCTTGTTCGATGGAGGAACCATCCGGCCGAAGAGGCAACATGGGAACGCGAGGCGGATGTTAGAGAACAATATCCCAAATTGTTCGAAATTGCCAACTGAATGGTTTCATTCTTTTGAGAATATGTGATTTCGGGTACTATGAAGGCTAGGTATATTTTCTTTTTAAAGATAGGTTGACTCCAAACAAGGATTGAACCACGTTGTCGTTGAACTCTTATTTAAATGGAACTAGTGATGAGAATCGAAACCGAAAACGAGCAAAGGGTACCAGAGAAATGTTTCTGGTCTCGCTCGAAGCGATTCTTATGTTCGCCGGAACTACATAAAAGCACATTTCCTCTCGCTCGAGCGATAACTATTCCTCGCTCGAGCGAGGCATTTTGACCGCTCGAGCGACGCATTATAACCGCTCGAGCGAGGTTATAACATGTAATAGAACTATCTCTGTTCTCGCTCGAGCGAGAACTAATGACCGCTCGAGCGAGGCGGAACTATAAAGATGGCAGAGGCCAAGCGCCTGTTCATCTTCAAGCGAAAGGGAGAAGAAACGAGCGAGGGGTTAGGGCAAACGATTTCTGACATTTTCCGTCCGATTCCAACCAGATTCGAACAATCCGATCCGTTAAGACGACTCTCCTAGGTAAAATCTACCTATTCCTGAAATCTTTCCTTCCTTTTTAAGCCTTATTTATACTAAATGGCCTCGAGCCCGAACCCCCAACCTAAGAAACGGATGGCGATTCGGTCGCCACCGGAGCGCAACAAAGCGCCCCAAACCTCTCAACCATCATCAAACCCGCCCTCCACTCCAATCGCACTGGATGATTGGTGGGGAGCAAAGACTTTTGAAGCCGAATGGGAAATACATCCCTCATGCTTCGGAGATCCGACGTCTACCCAGTGGACATCGGACTTTCTCACCAACAACCATCTCAAGACCTTGCTTACGCCGTTTGGGGATCGGTATTACCCGAGGCTAGTGAAATTGTTTTACCAAACCCTAAACATGAACGTCGATGAGGACGTCATACTCGTTACCATCGATGGTAATGAGCTAATTTTCAGATGTGCCGATATTTCCTCAATCATGAAATATCCCCACATCTACACCCCTAGCCCACTCATCCTACCACCTTTTTTTGGGAACGTAGATTTCCCAACGATCATCTCCGACATCACTGGCGGTATGTCCGCCTCGGGACAATCTATTACCCGATCACAACTACCGCCGCGCATGTGGCTTTTAGACATTATCTTTAAAAAGAATCTACACCCAACCGGCCATGATCAAGAACGCCGAGATGCGTTTCTGCGAGCCCTACACACCGCTTTTCTCAATAGGTGGATCAACGCACCTATGGTCATCATAAAAGGCATGGCGCATGCCTACAAAAGAAATGTAAGGGTGTCGTTCTTCCACCAATCAACCGATTACCATATGCTCGGTTGATTTCCGACTCTTGGACTCACGGAATGGGAAGGAGGATTTAAGATCCGGAGGACGAAGTTGTTCCTCACCGATAATGTCGCCCCATACCTCGCCCAAGACCTGGAGCCAAACCTTTAAAAGCCTGCAAACTAGTGTCAACAAGAAGAGAGACCGACAGGTCTCCCGATCAGCCACCCATCAAGCACCGGTAGGACCGACTACTCCCTCTACCTCAGTTCCACAGCCCATACCCACTACAGACGCGGGCATGATGAGGGAGATCCTTCAGCAAGGGCGGGAGATCGGGTTGCATCAGAGGTTCCAGGAGGTGCTACTTATCGACCTCATGGGCCAGGCATACCCGCAGTCTTACATGCAGCGCGTAGGTGCCATGAGGGACGCTATTTTTGGAGCATCTAGCTCCGGCCCGCTATGAGGAGCGCCACAGGTACCACAACCGCCACGGTGGGACGATGAGCGATGAGGATGGCGAGACTATGGACGCATGAGACTATGGAGGATGAGGATTAGATAGTAACAAAACTTTGAACACTTTACATGTAATATTTTGAAACATTTTGTATGGAGGTCAAAATTTTCTTCAAACTATCGTGACATGAATGTCACAAAGTTTTGTTTGTAGATGATAAATATGTATGGAATGAGATCGATAATGTTTTGTTTGTTTGTTTTTTTTGTTGTGTGGAAATTTGTTGGCATGACTAACCTTTGGTTCAAAAATGCGGCAAAATGTTTAAATTACTTGCTTGGATATGCGAGTCGTATGTAAGTGGTACCGTTAAGAGAATAATATCGATTTTGAGGGCTAAAATCTTATAAGTTGGGGGTGATTGTCACAACCAGATTTTTGAGATGAGTGCACGCACGCATACACACATAGGTATATGTGTTTCACAAGGAGACCAAAACGACCCAAATACATTAAGTGTGTACGTGGAAACACACTAGTATATCCCTAAAATTATAGATATAAAAGTGAAGGAGAGAGAGGAGCCCTACGTAACTCTATTCTAACCTAAATAGAGAGAAGGAGAATATAAAGAGAAAGAAAAGAGCCTAGTAGAGAACTAGGGTTCGAGACTTAGGTCGGCAAAGGAGATTAGAGGAAAGGACCGGAGGAAGAACCATGGAGGCCAGTTAGTCTAGTGGAGTTTCAATTATAAATCGAACTCCTCGTGACTCATCGTCTGGAGATGCGTTAAAAACATGATATATGCCTAGGAATATTTTGAATAGTAGGAAGAATGTTGGATAAATGTTGCTTTGTATGAGATTAAGGTTAAAGGATGGATGGAAATCTGTTCTCGATCTGATCGAGGACAAATCAGTGTTCCTCGCCCGAGCGGTCCAAAAAGGCTCGCTCGAGCGAGGATGAACAGAGAAAAATGACTGGCTCGCCGAGCGGTCCCTAAAACTAAAGGAGCTCGCCGAGCGAGGGTCCGCAGATATAATTCGAAGCTCGATTTAACCGCCGAGCGACCTCGATTTAACCGCCGGCGAGGTCAAGAGACCACTGGCGAGGTCAAGTGACCGCCGGCGAGTATAAATGGTCACATGAAGCGAGGTCTGGTGACCACTCAGATCTTGGTTTTCGAATGTAAGAAACTTGGGAGTCACACACCCCAATGACTTTAGATCGTTCTAAAACTATTTTTTTAAAATGTAGGTTGATGCATTATAACCCTCTACGAGCAGGCGTGCCTTGAGATTCGTCGAGGTAGGGAATATTCTTGAAACATGTGCATTATTCCGTGAACTCATATGCGTAGTATAATCTATTTAAATAGTCACATATTTCATGAACCCTCATGATAAGGGTGTGTGTGTGTGTTACAACGTGAAAATCTTGAAGTCCCCAGGGGACGAAAAATCATGTAGTTCAATCAAAGAAGGGTGCAACAGCAGTATGGGGCATCCCAGGGATGCGGATGAAAACTAACAGAGAAACGAAGGTAATGTGATAAGGCCTAATGTAATATAATTAGCACAATCACGGTAAATAACTATATGTAAAGCACATTGATATTTTTATTATTTAAGGTTGATTAGAATACCCCACCGACGTGGCGGGATACTCACGACTGACTCGACAGGATATCCGTGACTGCACGCAATGCCAATCCAGACATTTATAACACATCCCGTGGATGTAGATTGAGAATAGACCCACCGCCTATGAGAAAGGGGCGCAGATTCTGTGGAATACATATAACAAATGTCTAGTTAAACGACGATGGCGGGTATTCCATCGGGGCTCGATGCTATATTGCTCGAGGACTACTTAAGTTAAGATTTAAGTAATTAGGCCAAATTCACAACCAAACTAATAAGGAGATTAAACAAAACTATGCTAAGTAGTGGTCGGAAATTATTGGGTTATTCCTGTTACTCAAATTATTGTCCATAAGTGACTTCTTGAAAATTCTATGCTTTTTAAGTTGCTGACATATGTGTGAAGGTTGATCTATATGTTCTTTTATTTTCCCTCACAGACTAGGATGTAGCTCACCCTTAGACTATCGTGCCGCAGTCCGTGGACTAGCGGCAAAGAAAGACTTCGGGAGAAGTTAATCCAAGGGCCTCGGTGTTCGTGGCCACAGAAGAGTCAGAACCTCCTCCTGAGGAATTCTTCTAGGAAACCCGCTACATACTCTGAGAGTGAGTTGAGAGAGTACTATGTATGGCTTGGTATATCGAGCCTCTTTAATTCGAATGCTTTAATTTCTGTCTCTTGATAAAACATCTAGAATGAATAATTATCATTTAACTTTTGGGTATGTCCTTATGTCCATGAATTGGCATGGGACAAGGACAGCCTTGCGAGACCAAATATATTGTTTTGAGATTTCGATTTAGGGTAGCTACGTGTGCTTCAATTTTAGTTTTGGCTTGTATATATCAATGTGTTGTAAAGGACCCAGGGCACGGCCTTGAAGGTCGTGCTGATGGCACGGATTTCGGAATGCCGAAATTCGGGCTGTCACAGGAATTTAATTGGACAACCCCTTTTCATTGCATTCTAAATTCCTAATAACAATACTTTAAAAAATATAAAATTATATATAAAATATTTACCACATGTAGAAAGAGAGGAGTCATGGCTGATGGAGATTAAACGATGCAAGAACATTGGAATGCTTGTTGTAGAAACAAAATACCAATCGTGCTCGTCAGTATTGTTGTTTAATTCTAATTGCAGTGAGAAGGGCATTAAGATTATGGGTCGCTGGGTTGGCTACAATAAGAATTGCTTGGTTGGATGGAATCTTAATCTAAACATGAGATTAAGAAGAAAATTTAAGAAAGGATGAAGAGGTTGCTGTCTTGGGCACCACATTGAGAACCTAAGAGAGAGAGAGAGAGAGAGAGAGAGAGAGAGAGTGAGTGAGTTTGAAATGACAAGGAGATCTTGCCACAAATTAGAATCCTAAATATAGTCTACTTGCTAAGTAGAAAGAAAGAAAGGAAGAGAAATCAGTGCCAACAACGCCAAATTCTAAATTAAAAATCTTTTCATTTTTTTTTGAGAAAGTTAAGGTTGTGGAGCACCCATATTGAACTCAGTGCTCCACCCCATCTACTTCCGTTAGATGAGTAAAAAAAACTTGGGTCATAACAATAAGACTATTAGCGGCACCAAAAGCTGCCGCTATTAACAGAAAAACTGTCGCTACTAGTCTTGTCACTATTGAAACAACAAATTTTTTTGTTAATAGCGGCAGTTTTTTGTGCTACTAATAGTCTTATTTTTTGTAGTACCGAGAAAAAACCTCCGAAAATACATAGAAAGAAAGCTCTCCTTACCGAACCCGAATACAAGAAAAATCCGAACCCAAAAGCCAATTTATAGAGCATTGATAAAGCAAGTTATTCAGCTTCAAAACTATGAAGGTTGGAGATGAAGATTGTATCGGTTCCAACAGTCGTTGCCCATATACATATAGTGATAATGCAGTCTTTGAAAACCTTGTCTTTCGATAAAGGAATCCGATTACATCTTATTTGTTTCTAGTTAACCATATATTCTACAAAATTAATGTCATGATCTGAATTTTATACCTTTGATACACTTAAAATATGTGTATGTATTTAATACCGTATTCCCCGCATACCTTGAGTTTTCAAAACGTTCTATCTAAAAATGCATGTTTTGATTTTTCAAGCTTTTATATTTATTTTCGTCATTAATAAACATAAGTTATGTGATAGCCTACTGGTTAAAAATTTTAAGTTTTATATAAGAGGTTCTAAAATCATCATCATTGTTGGGATCTGAATCTAATCATGGTGGTACGATCAATCTAGGTATGGAGAAATCATGCTTTCCATTGATCTTAAAATATTATTTTTTATTAATAGATTTTTATATAAATTAGTGATTTTATTTCATAGATAATGATGGAATGATTAAATGAATGCATGCTACGATTAATAGATTTTTAATGTTAATGATGTTGGGTTAAAAAGAAATCCGATTAAATTCCACCATGTGATTTGATGTATTTTGAGGCGTGCTCACGGATTGAAATCAATCGATTGACACCTAAAAGCAATTTCCGTGAATTCCCGCCAAACTTTGCATCAGATACTGTTTCGGTATTTTGGCCTTAACTTTCTGTCCCGAACTCGGATTGAAGCGATTCTTACGGCGTTGGAAAGCTGACAACGAGCTCTACAACTGTTGTGTTTCAGCCAGTTTATGAATCTGACGTCTTGAAGGTCCAAATTGAGCTGAAAGTAGCACTAAGTTCCAGATGACCCAAAGTTGCAGTATTTTGATATTATTTTCGGAGTTCTTTGGTTGTTTTACGCACCATGATCGTATGATATGCACTGTAATATTTATGCACCATGATTATGTAAACTTTGATATTTACGTACCATGATTAAATACACTTAAATGCATATGTAGTATGATATCACTCTCATGCACTTTATATGTCCCATGATGATCTATATAATTCACAATCAAGATACGTAAAATACGATGAAATATCAAGCCATGATTAATGAGCATTAGACCCAACATCTTGTACCCGATGGAGTCTAAGAAGGTATTAGACCCAACATCTTGTGTAAGATGGAGTCTAACTGAACAAGAGTATGATGAGCAGGATTCAGCCCAACGTCTTGAGCGGGACGGAGTTTGACATGCAATAAATAACATGATTCATTAGACCCAACGTCTCGAGCATGACGGAGTCTAACTAACAAGTGATAAGCATGATTAAGACTCAACGTCTTGAGCGGGACGAAGTCTAACGTGCATTAAATGACAAGAAAGATGAAATTAAAAGATATGATGCATTCATGTAATATTAATATATATGTTTACGTTCAGTTCATTTCAGCTTAGTAAGATTATACATGCCACATGCACACATACATGAAATATATCGAAATGTTATATGGCTAGGATTAATATTTTATGTTTCAATGGATTGCATGTCTGATCCATACAAGTGTAAACTTACACCCCTTGTTTATGTGGGTGACCAGATGAGACAGGTGTTGCCAATGATGATGTATGAGTTTATGGCGATGAGACGACACGTGGTGCTCAAGAAACTAAACTGAATTGCGTTGATGGCTTCGTGGCCTAATTAGCTATTTTCCTTTCTAGTTAGTGATAATTTTAAATAAATGGGACATTGATCAGTTAGTATTTTATCTAAACTGTTTAAGCTTTAATTATGTTGGACTTATTATTGAAATAAGAACATTATCATGGGTTTTATTTAGATTAATTAATGTTTTAAAGAAATTTTATCTTCCGTTGTTTAAAGTGCTTTTATCGCCTTATTATGTTTCTATGGTTCTCGATATGAAGGTACGGTCTAAGATCTTAGAATTAAGAGGTTGTGAGATCTCGGGTCGCTACAATTAAGATATGAAAGTGTTCCCATATCCACATTTTTATTCCCACAAATGACTTCTTTTCTAGTACAAAAGCAGTTCAGAAACTTCTTTATTAATGCATGATGAAACTCCGAAGGCTTTAAAGCATCTGGTCCAAAGAGGCCACACTTTATGGTAGTGCATGAAGAGGTGGTTTATATCTTCTTCTTCTAAGTCACAAATATAGCATTTGTAATCTATGGGCATACCTCTTAATGAGATTTGATATAACAACAATTTTGTTCCACATAACTGTTCATAGGAAAAAAATAATTTTTGAAGGGACTTTAAAATCCCATTTGAATTTCCATTCGATCATCTAGAGGTTGGGGCTTAAAGCTTTAATTAAATGCCAATTTGACCGTGAAGGTTGTTTTACTATTGCAGTTCCAAAGACGTTCATCGAGCTGAGAAGATCTGATAATGAGATTATCAAGAATATTGGAAATGATACTATAATCCATGATTTCCTCATCATTTAATCTCCTTTTGAAATGAACTACTCAACTGCCATCCGGTCTAAAAATATCAGCAATAGTGGCATTCTGCATAGTGTATGTTGCAAACAGGTTGGGTACTTTGAGAGAGAGTTCGATCCAGATTCTCCCATTTAGTACTCCAAAGGGGAATGTTGTCTCCCCTCCCAATTCGAAATTGAATATTATTAGCAAATTCATCTCTAATAGTAAGGATGCCCTTCCACCACCACAAAGAGTTGTAGTATTTTCAACCTTTTTTCGCACATGCGATATTTTCGAATGACAACATCTTTTCACCAACTTGGATTATTGTCCCCTAGGCGCCACCACCACTTCATTAGTAAAGTTTGGTTAGCTTTATCGATTGTTCTGATACCGAGTCCACCAGCCCATTTTGATTTCGTAATATTATCCCAATTTATAAGATGAATTTTTTTAGCGTCGCCAAGATCATCTCAGAGGAAATTCCTCTTCAATTTTTTAATTTTCGGACTAACCTTAGAAGGACATTTATACATTGATAAAAAAAATAGGTGGGTAGAGCACTTAGCAGAGTGTGAGTGAGAATAAGTCTTCCACCTTTAGAGAGCAATTTACTCTTCCAATCGCTTAGTCTACTTTTGATTTTGTAAATAACCGGGTCCCAATTCTAAGCTTTAAGCTTTCCAATCCCGATTGGGATTCCAAGATATTTGAGGGGGAAATTAGTTACAACTAAATTTGCATTTTGGTCTGATTTAAGAGAGAGGTATTCTCCGTATTTATGGTTGTACCCATTTTAAAATCATCAGAGAATGATTCTTCATAGAAAATGAAGGAACGATTATGCATCGAGTCCATCCTTGAGATGGACCCTACTATGACTATAAGAGAGAGATCGGTCAGGTGGGCCTGGGAATTAGGGTTGTTTCTTTTAAAGAAAAAAAAAAGTTCCTATTAGTTGTGACCATTTTATAAATTAATTCATCTTATAAATAATAAATTAATTCATATTTCGTAATATTATCTTAATTGGTTTCTTATCTCATAATATTATTCTAATCCATTTAAATAAATAAAAACCAAAATTGAGTTTAGGCATATGACTCGATCACCTCGCCCACACTTAGGTACGTCCCGAGCCATTCCCCATTTTCGAAATGTTGATTCCCGCGCGAGTTCGCTTTGGGTAGACTGCACTTGCATCTTACCGTGATGCAAGTGCAGTCTACCCTATGTTAGTTATCTCAAATAATTTGCCTAATAGTGTTATCCCTAAATCAAAGTAATCAAAAGCATGCCACCCTATGTTAGTTATCTCAAATAATTTGCCTGACATCATGATCATGGACAATGGTCATTACTTGGAGCAAATTGTTCCCTATAAATAATATAAGATAGCCTACTTAATTTTGATATGTTTATTTAAGTGGCAGCACTAATATTTTCTAATTTAATTAGAGTTTTTTGCAACAATGCGGTAGTATAGTGAAAATATTATATTTAAAAAAAAAAAATTCTTTTTTATTAAAAAAAAATGCATTTTCACTACAAAAAATAACACCATTAGTAACAATTTTTTGTAGTAAAAACCTGTCGCTATTAATAAAAAATTTATTAAGACTATTAGCGCACTACAAAAAAAAGCTATAGCGAAAGTCATAAACTGCCGCTAATAGTTTCAATAGTTTTTTTTAGCGGCACTTTTTGACTGCGAAAAATTGCCGCTAATAGTCTTATTTTTTGTTGTAGCGGCAAGGGTAGTGTTTAAACCTTGCTGCTAATAGTCTTATTAGCAGTAGTTTTTTGTTAATAGCAGTAATTTTTGGTTGCTGCTAATAGTCTTATTTTTTATAGTGTTTAAACCTTTTTTCTTTTTTTATAAAAAGAAAACCCTTTGTTCTTGTTTTTTTCCATTTTGTCTGCCATGTGGAATAAGAAATTGACCGACTGAACTGAAGCCTATAATTTCAATGTTCAAAGCATGTAAGATTGAAATGAGAAGGATCTCTATCGTCCAATTCAAAGCAGTCAATTGATTCCGGCCGGGGAGATGATGTGAGGTTAACATAGTGAAAAACATATACTCATATAGCGAACGAGGGCATTGAATCAAAGATTGCCTCGAGAGAAAGTTGATTGAGTTGATTGAATGTAAAGGCGCACCTGCCTGTTACTGTAAAAAGCCTTCAACCTTTCTTGTTTCAAATTCAAAAAGAAACGAAGAACGCAAATATTATAGATATTATAATGTGAGTTTTTAAAGTGGAAGGATGAAACCTCGGGGAATGCAAATTCATCAATTAAAAGTGTTGACAAAAAAAAATCGAAAACTGACGTTATTGTGAAGCTCACCATCGAGATAGAAGACCTCTCAACGAGGCTCGAGGCCATTACCTCTACAAAGAATGAGGGTAAAGGAAAGAAATAGTCGCTAACTTTCTCTAATTATATAATGGACCTTTAAAAAAACCCTTTAAATTGGTTTGTATGACGTTTATTTAGGATACGATTTTTTTTGCGTTTACACTTTCTCATTTTTATGATTTTTTAGATATTTATAACATTTAAAAATGTCACTTCATGATAAATATGATCGTCTGATGATTTTTGGGTACCTTACCATCATATCTTGATTGGGTCAAGAGCTATCTTACACCATGATTGGGGCAAGAATTAAAATCTCAAGGGGGATCTACATCATGCATCCAAGCAATTTGACCGTCTGATTGGTGGGGTACATTTACTAGATGGAGATCCGGTATATATTGTAAGGGATTTGCAGGGTGTAAACAAATAATGTCTATTTTTTGTGTTATCTATACCATGCATTCGAGTAATTTGATCGTCTGATTGGTGGGGTGCATTTACTGGATGCAGATCTGATGCATATTGTAAGGGGATTGCAGGGTGCAAATAAGTAACGAATACTTAATTTGACACCAGTATGGATGCAAGTTTGGTGTACCAAACCAAACCGAACCGAAACTTAGTTCAATTTTCTTTTTTTTGTTTCCTGAAACCAAAATCGATTCAGTTTGGTTTAGTGTAGGTGAAATACCTACTTTTTTAGTTTTTTAATGTATTTTTTATATTTTTTTTCAAAAATAAATCAGTTTACTTAACTTATTCCCTCGATTTTCAGTTTTGAGCCACTCAAACCGAAATCAAACCGAATTAGGGTTCAATTCGATTTAATTTGAATCGATTTTGGTACCGTTCAATTTAAAACTTGCATCCCAAGGTATTTTATGAACACAAAAGCGGTAATTAGGGTCTGCAGTGCAAATAGGCACAAGTGAGGAAATTATTTATAATTTCGAAATAAGTTGGTCGTTATTTGCAAAATGCCCATGATCTTATCTCCCCTCTCTCTCAGAGACACGTAATTGACAAGTGTCAGTCATTCGTCCTAACCCTATGGCCTGTGGTTTTCTTGGCAAAATCCGCCAGTTAACATCCAAGACAGTGGGTGAACCAGCCCTGGTTTTCAAAATCAGAAACCGCCCACAAAAAAAACCGGCGGTTTACCCCTCTCTTTTAATTCTTATATATAACTCAGTCCCCCTCGCTCACTTGTTTCTCCATCAACCACACAAAACCACTTTTCAAGCCCTTGTTCGTTCTTAATTTCTTATTAAATCCTTCAAAAAAATAACGTATCGGATACTTTGAAAGGCAAATGAGCTTGAGGTATATGAGCAGGATCTTGTATCAAGGTACTATGAGGGCGATGCAGAGTATCAAAGACCAAGCTTCTAAATGCGACGCCTCCATGATCAAATCATTAAAAGATACAACGTGTTCGTCTTCAAAGCAAGTGAGGCGATTCTCGACTGCTTTTGATTCTTCTTCTTTGAAGGGGAGTGGCAGCGATGAAAAGAGAAAACTAGCTGAGGAGTCGCTTCGAACGGTTATGTATTTGAGCTGTTGGGGTCCTAATTAAGACGCATTTTTTGTTAACAAATAATTATATAGTGACTTGTAATTCATCTGATCTCTTTTAACGGGTGGCGATTATGTATGTATATACGGGTTTTTTAATGAATTCTACGTTTAGCCCAGAAATTTTTGGAGCAAGATTTCCTTTTTTATTACCTCTTTTTTTAAGATTAAAGGCAAATATTATTGGGTTTTATTCCATGCACTTGCAGTTCATCTAGTTCATAGGTATTTTTTTGGCCATTTTTTTTTCCCCTGAATTAAAGCATATATTTATGGGGTTTTGGTATTTACTTGGTAAAACATTCCATATGGTTTTTCACCAAACATGATCACTTTTTGAGATGGCTGTGTGCTATGTGAAAGCTTAGTTAAATCAAAGATGAGGAAGAAAAACAATCTCCCAACTGATTCAAAGGTTATTTTGTCCAAAGAATACATCATTGTAGGGGTAATCCTCTTTTAAAGAGGGATTTTTTTAGGGGAAATTAGCAAAATATCCCCCTTTTTCAAAGGTTTTTGCCTATTATACGAAAAGCAAACCTTTTTGGAAAAATGGCTTGCACGATTTTTTTTTAACTTGTGATGTAAAATTTTTGAGATTACAACTCTATGCTTCTTCTCTTCAAAACCTTCAAAACTTGTTTTCTTCTTTAATAAAACTGTTGGAGTTCTCTTCTGGTGAGCTTCTCTAGCCGGAACTCGACTTTAACTGGGTGATTACTTTAAGGGCATGTCTACATGTCATGTTTTGTTCGATCAGACCAATTAATCAGATGGATCGGGTTGCAGGCCGATTGATCTGTTTTGAGGACCAGCTAGTCTGATTTGCGAGCAATTGGTCTAATCTCAAGATCGGTTGGGACTCAAACTACCCGTGACAATTCGTTTGGTTTGTAGCTACAACCTATCGTAGAGTTTCTCCAATCATAAATAGTGAAGTGCCCGTTATAAAAATTGATCTCATGAACTTGCTTGTGCTTAAATTCTATGCCAAAACCCTCATTTTCTCAATCGTCTCTATCAATGGATACTTTCTTATGTTCTGAACAACCTTTTGGGCGATTTGTATCAACTCCCTTTCTTAGAATGAGTCACAGTTCTGATCCGGCGGTACTCTTCATTTGTTGCTCCCATTTGTGTCAGCACCGTAGATCCTCACCTGTTTCAAACGATCAAGGGCAATGCCGTCAAAATGGCATCTCTTGCGCAGACAAGAGGAAGACGGGAGAACCTCTTTAGATTTTGCCATATCACTGCCAAAAGAGTTTTCCAAGGCCTTTATGACTATAACAAACAAAAATAAAAAATTGCTAAATCTATGGGCCTCATTCCTAACCAAACGAGGGGCAGAGAGGGGCAGAGTTATGATGAGAAAAATTCACCCGAAAAGAACTTCCACAGTTTCGTTAAAAGAAGAAGAGAAGGAGAACTAAGTTCCAGCAAACAAAAAAAAAAAGCTCATCCGAAGTTTTCGGAAGAAGAAAAGTAAAGTTGTAATCCCACAACTGGATATTTTATAACACACGGATCTTTAAATTTTAAATAATCGTGTAAACCCTCTTTCAACACACGGATCTTTAAATTTTAAATAATCGTGCAAACCCTTTTTCTTGAAAGATTTGCTTTTCGTATAATTCGCTAAAATCTTTGAAATCGAGGAATGTTCTTCTAAAGTTTCTATTTTTTAATCTTTCAAAGAGCAGCCTCGCCTTTTATCTTCCTCCATTCTTTCATTCGATTGCTACAATAAAAGAGTACTAAAGTTGTCTGTGGGTTAGCTCTTATAAGAATAGAAGCAGCTCTTTATCTATTCTTTGTCTCAGATAAAATATGCTCTTACATAGAATAGGCATAAAGAGTCTTATTACTTAAAACAACTTTTGAGCAAATGCGGAGCTGTACTATCAAATATAAAAATAGTTCTCCGCCGGAAAAGTAAAAGAGTTGCTCTTTGCTCCAAAAGAGCCAACCCAAAAGCAGCCTAAGTCTCTTTTCTACTCTCTTAAAGAGCAATGTCAAACACTGGCCCACAGCAATTGGCATGTTAATATTCTTACCAACAAAAAAGATGAATTTACCTAGTTTGTAAAACCAATAAAAGAATCATTACTTACACTTATTTATAAAGAGTAAATCTATATTTGTAAATAATAAAGCAATCATTACTTACCTAAAAATGTCGCCACACTTAATTTTGCTCCCTAAAATTCTCATAGGTACCTCTGTTTGTGCTCACACGTTCTCTAAAGGCGCTTACGTCTTAGATCCCTTGAAAGTTATTGATTGCTTCAGATCAAATGATGGAGATCGTTTTTCATCTCGATTTTGCATAAAATAAATTTTGAGATCATGTCTCACCTATCAGATGGTCTGTTTCATTCCATGAGTCACTGATCTCCAAAAATTCTTTGAATCATATGATATTTTTTGGCATTATATGACACATCACACTCAAACGTTAATTAGGGTCATTTTCGGGGATCTGTAACACAGAATAAAAAATAGATTGTTTGATAAGTAGGACATAATCTCAATATCTATGATTTTCAAAGGGTCTGGGATGTGGCCGCTTTCAAAGAATGCGTGGGTGCAAATAGAGGTACTAATCTCTCATCTCCAAAAATAGATCTCTTCCCACATACATTAAGTGCTAAGACGGTTAACTTTTTTAATCAAGTAATGGGAATTATTTTTTGTCCCAATTTTTTATGCCACAGATCTTGAGGTTGTTGTCCCAAATTAAAAAATTAATTAATTTGGGCGAAATTTTATTAAATTTGTTGAAATTAATGAAAATTTTATAATTTAGGAGAAATCACAGAAATTTCATTAAAAGTTTCGTCCAACCTCTGTTTCTGAGAATTTTGAAATATTTCGTTGAAATTTGTCTCTATAACTTGTGCTTCAACTAGATGAAAATCCTGACTCCGTATTGATTCTACAATATAGACTTGATACCATATAATTACGTTTCTTTTAAGGTTTATGTCAGCTGAATATATTCCCACATTAGAACTGAATCCAATCCAAAAATTAAATCTTGCTCATTTAAAGAGGGATGGGATGTTTTTTTTATGTTTCAATGGTAGCCTTTCCTTTTTTTTCTTCCCCCAAGCTTTCTCTTTATGTTGGTTTCCAATAACAAAGATTAGGAGCAGTTCTTTTCTACTTTCCCAAGAGTAATGCCAAACGGAACCATGGTTATTATGCGGTAGAATACATGAGAAGCTGATGATAGAGAGATTTTCTGAATCAGGGATGGCGTAAGCTGGTTTAGATAAGTCCAACAAGATACATCCTTGGCGTCATCGGGTAAGTGGATAACTCTCTTATCTTAAAAAGTTTTGTTAAATATTTTTAACAAAAGTTGCTTTCATCGAATTCCAAAAAAAATATCATATTAATTATGTACGTATATTATAAGCAAAATTATAAATAGATGACACAGTTGATGCAGACATCCCATGCAGCCAATTTTGTCTGAGCCACATCAGTTGTCTGGACTTTGTCAACATCAAATCGGGAGGCCGCTACTACTCACGCTCAAAAAGTTGGCCCTTCTATCAAATTTAAAGTAAAACTTGATATTTTAGGGCCATGTGACAAGGGAAAATGCAATTTGGTTCATGGCTTATAGATCATTAATGCATAAGTTTGGAGCAAAATATATTATTTATCATATAATCTATTGTAGTCGCATTTAATTATGTTTACTCACATGATAAAGATTATATTCCTTGTTAATCTTTTGCACTTAATACTTTTAAATTGTAGCTTTTAGATCAAACGATTTAGATGAGGTTTTTACATACCAAAGGTCACCAATTCTTTTAAATTCAGTACAAGGGCCAACTTTTCAAGTGTAAGTAATGACTCCCTATTAAAATATATGTTATAAAAAAAAGGGTTTTTTTTGCATTTATCAACTTCAAATATGTCTTATTTTCACTTCAAGAACCATCTTTAATGTATACCATAAGCATCATGTGGAATTAAAATCTAGTCACCTGATTGTAGGATTTGATCTCAAGATTCACTAGATAAAAGGTTTTGATAAAAAATGACCTCTATCGTCTTATTTTAAGTAGTCAAAGAATATTTTTATAATAGTCAACTATTGATTCACCTTTATAGGCGGCAATAAGTAAAGAAAACGCAAAGCAAGGGGAGTATTGGAAGCATGGGGGCGCAGTTCAAATAAAACATATGGCAAGGCTAAATGCATAAAAACCTTAAAAAAGAAGTATAGCTCTATTAAAACCTAATTACTAAGGGCGCCTACTGAATACTTTAAATCAGCTAAGGAAAAAATATTCCGTCCCAAAATTCCACAATTGATCTAGAGACTGATATATATTCAAAAATGTCAGTTCTTATTCCACATGACATATATTTGATAAATTAATTTAAAAATTATCTGACATACATCATGCTCAAACTTGATTTTCATGTCACTTTTGAGATATGCACCACATAGAATAAACTGACTCTGGTTTGATTCAAAGCAATCAAACATTTTTCATCATATATAGTTACCCTCATGAATTTAGTAGGTGATAATAAGACTACAGAAAAAAATATAAAATAAAATAAAACAAAAGCTTGTTCATGAAGCATCATAGTAAGGTGCATCCCACATAATTATAAAAAGGGAGCCATTACTTACACTCGAAAATTTGGCCCCTGCACTGAAGTTTAAAAAAGATTATATTTAGGGACATGTGAAAACGCAATCTGGGCTATCTGATTTAAAGTTCATGATCTATAGATCCTTATTGGATAAGCTTGGAGCAAAACACAATATTTATCATATGATCTATTGTAGTCAACTGTTGAATCAAATAATATCTTCTAACTATGTTTAATCACGTGATGAAGATTATATTTTGTGCTAATTTTTTACACTTAATATCTTTAAATGACAGGCTCCAAATCAAACGGTTTAGATGAGTTTTTCATATAGCAGAGGTCACCAAACTTGTAAGTCTTTATTTTAAACTTGGTGCAAGGGCCAAATTTCCGAGTACAAGTAATGGCTTCCATATAAAAAACAACCGAACGATCTTGCTTGAACTACACTGGTTCAAAGCTAGATTGCCTGGTCTTCCTTGACTTAGATTGGTTGAGGACTAAATTGCCCGATTTGACCTGAAAAAGGCCAAATCGTGCAACTTAGACCTAATAGGGTCCAAGGCCAAACCGGCCGGCTCATGATCAACTAGACCGGTTCATGAGGAACCGAACCGAACCGAGCCAATTGAGGGTGAAATGAACCGGCTTGAGACCCTTGAACTCCTAGGTATAACACTAATTGCCTGCCAAAAGTGTTTTCACATTTTTGGGCCCTATGCAAGTCACTTTCGGATCATAATTAGTTGATTTCTATTTACTCTGGGGATCTACCTATGATTGGAGTTTGAGACCACAAGGGACTCGCTATAAGTCCAAGTTTTAAATCTTTAAGAGTTTTAAATCTTAAGGTATTATTTCACACTAAAGTGATTTTTAAGAACTTTGTGTTATATATTTTGTTATTTTAAAATTACGTTTATAATTATCATTATATATTGATAACTTATAAAAATTATTTTCTCTTCGAAGAAATGTTTTTTCAGATTTTGATTTATTTTTTTACCGTTAATTGAAAAGACACAAGTCTAACATCTCATCATAAATTTGAAAAGACGCATGTCTGAAATCTTTTCACTGTAAATTCTGAAAAGAAATCAAATTTATCTTTTTATCGTTATCTGAAAGGACACAAATCTAAAATCTTTCTTTCTAGAAAGTGTCATCTACAGAAGAACGTACAATTCTTAGCAACACAACAAAAAAATGAGACTATTAGCGGCAATTTTTAGCTATAAAAAACTGTCGCTATTGACAAAAAAATTATTAAAGGCTATTAAGATTATTAGCGACAAGGGTATTAACGACAGTTTTTTTGTTAATAGTGACAGTTTTTTGCTGCTACTAATAGTCTTATTTTTTGCAGTGTAAGATCGGACTCTTTTGTATCCTGAAGGCGGATTCACTGGAAACTCAATTGCATCTTCGTTTAACCGTAGGGGCGTCTATTGCATTTAAGACAGCGTGGTAAATTACATGCCTCGGAGCTATCTTTCAATACCATTTTTATTAACAGCTTAAAGACAATAGATCTTTCTAATGGCTCAAAGCATATAGTTCATGAATCAAAAACTTATCAAACATGATTGATTTGGCAGGTCAAATGTTCAAAAATGGAAGCAAAATGTGTAATTCATCTTGCGACAATTCAAAATTGCTTACGTCCTCACTACACCGTGTCCACTAATTTGTGTAATAAAAATAACAGAAAGTACGACTAGTGGAGAATCGGATGCTCGGCTTAAATGACTGGAAGATGATCAAAATTGTTATGACCACATCTTTAATACATTGAACGATAGATTATTCAACACATTCTATTTCAGATAATAAGAAATATAAAGGGAACATCAATCGGCAGATGTTGAGTGATGGGGTGATCTTGTTAGACTACCCAGAGATACAGTATTGAGAACATCGAGGGGGACGGGCCTAAGACCGATATATTTAAAAGCATAGTAGTTGAACATCAACTTAATAGAGTTGCAGATCTCAAATGCTAATACTACAAAAAATAAGATTATTAGTGGCATCCAAAAATTGTAGCTATTAACCAAAAAACTGCCAATAATGCCTTCATCGGCAGTTTGGTTGCAGTTTTTGGTTGCCGCTAATAATCTCATTTTTTGTAGTGTAAGTTCAACGAGATAAGAAGCTATTTTGTAACCCTTGAAAGTGCAAATAGGTATGTTACCTATTGGTAATTCCTATGCTATTAAATTTTGTGCATATTTCTTGTCACGTGAGAGAGTGAGTTTAACTCTTAATGATTCTGTAGAGGGTCCATGACAGATTCACTTATATGAGTATAGAAGTAAAACCACTTCAATAGAGATTTTGTCTTCTTTCTGAGATGCTCATGAAATTAGAATTTTAGCATATGACTGTAAAGCACATGTCTTATATTACTAATAATTTAGATCATAGTAAATATATATATAATTCTAGTTTGTTAGATAAGTTTTAAGTTATCTTTTAATGTCATTTTTATTAATACTTTAAATGAGAGACTATAGGGATAAAATTAGACTCTAAAATAGTTGTATTTGGATTATGTTTGTACGATGGTTTAGGTGTATGTTAGTTATTATGTCTTATTCAAGGTTAAATGCATGTCTAGATTTGATGTTCTATTATTTATGTGGACTAGAATTGTAGATATGCATGTATATGTATCCATAAATTAATCTTTTACAATATGTTTGTTTATTAAATTCAACTTTAGACAATGTCTTATCATATACGCATCCAATGGTAGAGATATATGTGTACATATCTAAAAAGTGGTTTTTAGGAACTTTGAGAGATGATAGGGTTGTTTGGAATGTTATATCATGGCTAAAATAAGCTGTAGCATACCCAAAGGTAACTGCTCAGGGAGATTGCATGATTCTTGAATTTTGGATGTCTCATTAAGATTGATTTGGTACTACCTGTGTGGAATTTTTAACTTCCTGCAAAAGCTGATTTGATAGTTTCATGTAAAGAGGGTGAATATTATAATTGTAGGGGAATTTTGCAATTAATTCCCTACAATATGTCCTATTTATACTCCAACTCTCTAATTCACCTATTTACAGTGTGGTTCCTACTCTTGTGTTTCCTTTACTTGTTACCCCTATAGTAACAAATCAATCGATGACTATTAAAAAACTAAATTTTAATTGCTTTGAATCAAATGATGGAGATCATTTTTTACCAAAATATTCCATCTAATGAATCTTGAGATTACGAGGTTGCCATCAGGCCGTCCTATTTTGATTTCATGTGGCAGACAATACAAGAAGTGATCATGATCGTGGGTGTACATCAAACATGGTTCTTGGATCACTTTTCAATATGTGTGCCATGTGAATTTAAATCTAACTGTCTGATGGTAGACTCATGATCTCAAGATTCACTAAATAGAAAATTATGGCGTAAAATAATCTTCATCATCTAATTCTAAGCGGTCAAAGTTTAATTTTATAATAGTCAATAATTAATTTGTCACTGTAGGAGGCTAAATGCAAAGGAAACACAAAAACAGGGACCGCAGTGTAAATAGGTGAAACCCGGGGGGCGGAGCGTAAATACGACATATCTTAAATGGGTAAATGCAAAAATCCCTAGGGCAAGGGGCGTGTTGCCCCTTTGCAACCCCCAACAAGCTAACCGGTCATCTCGACCACCGCTAAACAGACCGGTGAGAATATGTCTAACCAGAGATATCAGGTCCACAAGATTTGATTCCACGCGTTATGATCTTGAGATCATAATGCATCATGAAATGTGGTTCATGATCAATTTTTGGAATATGTGCCATGTGAAATCAATATATGATGGTATGATACTAGGCTTATAATGAAGATCAATTGTGTGGATGATTGAGATAAAAAATAATCTCCATAGCAACCAATAGATTTTTCTATTGTTTAAGTGTGGTGACTCTAACATAATGTTGTGTGATAGTAACACCATCTTTTTATAAGGGAAATTTTCAAGATCGACCCTGTCAGATTCACCTTTTCCGCCAAAGACTCTATAGTTTCACCTTTCCCATAACTAACCAGCTTGAAGTTAAGCCAGTTCCAACTAACGTAAAAAGTCTGAAATACCTCTTCTTAAACTTTTTACCGTTCTTGCATTGACACCGCATTAGCCATTATGATTCAAGGGTCATTTTTTGGGGATTTGTGACACTTGAAATTAAAAACTTACCGTCTAATAAGTACGCCATGATCTCCAGATCTATTGTGTGAATGATCGGGGTGAAATACGATCTCCATCATCCAATCCGAAGAAATAAATGATTTTCAAGGGGTCTAAAACGTGGGTGGTTTCAGAACATGCATGGGCGCACAGAGAGGTACCCTTAAAAGAAAACCTTAGTATTTTGGGGACCTATGGCATGTGGAAATACCATATCTAGGCTAATGAATTGCCACCGCTCTGATAAACAATTGTCATCGCTCTGATAAACAATCAACATTGATATGATAAGCAATAGTCATCGATATGATAAATAATCGTCATCAATCTGCTAAAGCGATAAACAATCACCATTTATTAAACAATATATAGAAACATACTTACCAAAAGCGTGCAAACATGACTTTAGAGCAATGGTAAGGTGCTACCTTTTCAGGCAAGTGATTTTGGGTTCGAATCTTGTTAAGAGCATATTTGTATGAAATTTTGTATTTAGCCAAGTCAACTTGAATGCACAACATGTAATAAACTAATAATTTTAGATTAAAATGCTTTTCTTTTATCTGAGTGATAACGATTGTTTGTTAGATTAATGATGATTGCTTATAAGATCGATGATGATTGTTTATCAGAGCGGTGACGATTCATTCGTCGAGCGATAACGATTGATTATTTGATTAGTGACGATTCTTTAGTTGAGCCAATCATTAAATTTGATAGTCAATTATGAAAAAACAAATATTAGAGAGCATGTTTCGTGCCAATCTTTGGCACATTTGATCTTTACATTGTAGCCTTCAAATCATACGACATAGATGGTGTTTAAAAGGAAACAGTATTGATCTTTACATTGTGATACCGCGGGAGACATTACTTGCCACACAGTTTGAAAGAAAGCCGTGACTGCATTGAATCATAAGAGAGATCATGTGTCATGCAAGTTTTTTGCGTTAAAAATATTTAGATCATAGCCTTCGAATTAAACGGCTTAGATATGACATTTCCACATGGCCCAGGTCTCCAAAATACTAAGGCTTTCTTTTAAGGGTACCTCTTTATGCGCCCACGCATGCTTTGAAACCGCCCACGTCTCAGACACCTTAAAAACCAGTGATTGCTTCGGATTGGATGATGGAAATCTTGTTTCACCCCGATCATCCACATAATAGTTCTTGAGATCATGACGCACCTATTAGACGGTACATTTTTTATTTCATGTGTCACATATCCCCAAAAGAAAGGCCCTTGAATTATAATGGCTCTCGTGGTATCAATCCAGGAACGGTAAAAGGTATAAGAAGGGATATTTCAGACTTTTTATGTTAGTTGGAACTGGCTGGGCTTCAAGCTGGTTAGTTATGGGAAAGGTGAAGCCATAGGGACTCTGACAGAAAATGTAAATATGATGTCTATTAGTCTCTTCAAAAGGCTCACCTAAGAGAGAGCTAATGTGGACTCGTGTTCATTGCAAAGGTCACCAGCGGCGAAGATCAAATAAAGAGGATTGAAAGAGAAGAAAGCTTCAGACAAGTATGGTTTAAATTCATGTTTGGATCAGACTTCAGAGCCTAGATCCATATGATTCTAAATGCTCGGCAATCTCCTAACAAAATTTCATTTTAAACCTTCCTTCACCAAAATTAGTGTCGTCAACGGGCTAGGCCGAGCCAAAATTTTAGCTACCCAAACCGATGATGCACCCGACCCGACTCGACGGATCAAGGACACATGCCCAACTCATATAACATTGATTTTTTATTTAAAATATTTGGTCGACCCAGCTTGACCTGATTTTTTGCCCGACCTGGCCCAATGAGTCAAATTTATGTGCCCCAAAAAAAATAATTCGAGTTAGGCCGATGGACCCGTTGACAGCCCTAAGGTCCAAAACGTGGGTTTTAAAATCACAAACCTATAGTCTGCAGCCTCACAATGGTTTTAAATCTTGATTTGTGAAACCATTATCTATACAGTGGCTTACAGCGATCTCTGAATTCATGCTTTGCAATCTAAGTTAGCATTTTAAAATCTCAATTTTGGTTTGAAGTTGAGATTTCAAACCATACTTTAAAATCTCCATAAGGGCCAGAACTAAATTAATGAGCTAAGCTACCTGGGCGTGACAGCGATGAAATTTCTTACACGAGCGAATATTCTATTAATTCTTACACTACTTAGGGATTATAAATTACAACCATAGAATATGTGAATAACACACGAATTTTTATGTGAAAACCTAATCACTGAAAAAAATTATGGGACCGTAGTCCGAGCAAATAAATCCAATATGAAGCAAATGATTACAATAAGTATGAGTGATATACTGATAATGAACACATGCCTATCAAACCCCAATGCATTCCAACGATATATTGCAAATCGTCTCCATAGCATCCGTACTTGATCGCTCCAATCAATCATTGATGAACGCATAACAATCCACCCCCTCCTCAAGCCAATAATCTATACACCAAAATCCCTTGGGCAACAACTGTTGATATTCACACACAACGGTTCACCTCGAATCCCTTAAGGTAAAATAGATGAACACCCAAAACACTAGGGCAAGGTAGAGAAGTGGAGATGGTGAAAGTGAAAGGAAAGTCTTAGGAAGTTTTGAAGATTAAAAATCAATTTTAATGATTTTTAAAAGGGGAAAGAAGAAGAAGACAACTAAGGTCACTTAGAGCTTGTTTCAATTGAGTAAAGATATCAAAATAAGTGTAGTTTGAAAACCCTTAAACCTTCCCTAAAAGGCATATAAAGGAAAATATTAAAAAGACTCGAAAGTCATTTTAAAACAAAAATCGCAATGTATTGTTTGTGGCTTTGCGCGGGCTGCGGTATAACCCACAGCGGGTTGCGGTATATACCACAACAAGTTGGGACTACACTTCTCTTTATCCTCTCTATTTTCTTATACACAGCGGATTGCGATATACCACAGCAGGCATGGGTATACACCACAGCGGGCTGCGGCTACTCTTTTATTTATCCTCTCTATTATCTTATACACAGCGTGATGCCAATTCCTCACAACGGACTGTAGTAGCTGTTAGAAGTTTCTATTTTGGTGGCCATCACTATGGTCAAACTGTTGACTATTGAATGGTGTAAGATCAGTCTTGAGATGTGTAGTTGCTATTCCGGTGAATTTGAAGAGAATAGGCAACTAATAAGTAGGCCTTTTAGTTACGGTATGATTGTGATTTCTAATCACAATATAATTGATATTTTCAGTCCTTAATGGGAAAGGACTCTTTGGCTATAAATATAAGGGGTGTCTGGTCCTAATGATTGCTCGACACAATTCAATCCTCCCTATTAGCGAAAGCATCCCCATTGTGCTAAGAGATTTTGAAGGCGAGAAGATCGTTGAAGATCGGCAACCAACCATTAATGGATCACACTCAAGGTGTGCATATTTATTTAGTTTATGGATTATGGGTTTATTGTTTTTGATTGATCATGCGCCTAGATCCTACGGCTTAATTTGGATGGATGGATGGATGGATGGATCCATATTGAGTTTTCGACAATTGGTATCAGAGCCCAATCGGTGCATGGTCGATTGAAACATCGATGCTTGAGTTTGGTGAGGATTAATGAAATTATAGAATTTTATTTTTCAAGTTTTGATTTCTCTGCTCGGATCTCCATTATTGGGGACCATCTACGTGTGAAGAGCTTCTACCCACGGGTCCCAGATTATTTATAATAATTGATATTTTTGGAATGCAAAAAAAAAAAATTTGGCCACGGACGTCGGTGGGGTTCTCCGACCACGGATCGAGGCGGCCGACGCCGGGGCCGACCGGACGGCGCACCAAACCGTCGAGTCTGGTGACCATAGAGGGGCGGGGACTTCCAATCATTCTGTAAATTCAAAAAAAAAAAGTTTTTCTTCACTTTGTTCACTATTCGCGCCAAGAGGGCTTTTTCCGGATCGGCATGCCGACCGTCAGGCTAATCGGCACAAGACCTGCCGGACCGGCCACGGTGAAGGCGTGGGTAAGCCCCTATAATGTGGGTCAATCGATGCAACCTCAAACCAAAAAAAAAAAGAAAACTGTGAAGAAGATGAACAGTGGGGGGGGGAGAGAGATTTAGGGTTTTTTTTTTTTTTCGGGCCGGATGGGGTCCGGCCCCAGCCCACTCGGCCATTTCAGCCCCCTCGGTGTGACAGCCCGGATTTCGGTACCCCAAAACCCGTGCCATCAGCACGATCATCTTGACCGTGCCCCTTAGCTGTGCACGAAACATTGGTATATCAAGCAATGAACTGAATTGAAATAATAAATAAACTGCGGAATTAAATTGTCATATAAGTATTTCTCAAAAGACAGTTCTACCTTCATGCCTCTGCATGAATGGAGAACCGATCCGAACCATTGATGATAGCTAATCATCACAGATGGTTCGCTCAAAAGAATAATCCCAAACTTTAATTACATTGTTTAACCAAAAACCAGGCTTGACATACCAAGCCGTACCAATGCTCTCACAAAACCCTCAAAGCTGCACAACGGAGTCCCCTAGAAGAAGTCCTCAGGAGGTAGCTCCAACTCGTCTCCGGCCGCAAGGTCCGACTCACCGGGGTCAATGTCACCTGAAGCTTCGGCAACTGCTAGTAGTGGACCTGTGACGTATAGTCTAGAGGGTGAGCTACATCTTAGCTCAATAGGAAATAGAACACAGTTGAGCATATAAATTACCACTCACATATATTTCATGATATGCCATGCATGATGTGTCTATGCAGTTACTGATGAAAAACAGTTGAAAAGAATCATGTTTTACTAATAGTTTACTCATGTCTTTTAATTATTCATGAATGATACTGAAAAGGCCTAAAGCAAAACTTAACCTTTCAACTTAAGTAATCCTCGAGCAATATAGCATCGAGCCCCGATGAGATACCCATCATCGTCATCTATATAGACAGTTTTAGACGTATTCCCTGGGAATACAATTAGTACCCAAGCCCCTTTCCCCTGGGGATCGGTGGCGGGGTTTCACTTATCTCAACTCAACACCCCTGGAGTGTGCTTACTGTGTACGGATAAGCCTCCGCACTGGCCTACTATTTCGCCACCGTATCGGTCACGGATATTCGCGTCGATTGGATATCCCGCCACAAATCTCAAATAACAAAAATATCAGGTGCTTTACATATAGTTATTTACCGTGTAAGTGTGCTATCTTATATCAGTTAGGCCCTATCAGACATAATTCAATCTTGGATACATCCCTGGGATGCATCCATTCACTTGCATCACACCTGATGCTCTTATTTCTTTACTTCCTCATCCCCTGGGGATGGCTCATTATAATTACTCTTATAGATGTCACACACACACACTTTTCACAAACTCTTAAGCAATAAAAATAGTTTGAATTGAATTCTATATCACTACATACATGCTCTTGCAAAATAAAGTACATGTTCAAGGTGTTCCCTACCTCAAGTCTCTGTTTGATCATGCGTCAAGGTCCCACGTGGCTCCTTGTGCCCAAGCTCATACGTACCACCTATGGTACCACATAACATATAAAATACATCACTAAAGATGTAACAAAGAAGGTCCAAGACCCTCCAAGAATCTTAAAGTCAAGCTCAAAAGTCAATAAAAACTGGCACAGTCGATTAATCGAACTCTAAAATCGATTAATCGAATCTGATTCGATTAATCTGATTCGATTAATCGATTTCCAAAATCGATTAATCGAAATTCAAAATCGATTAATCGATTCTCAAATCGATTAATCGAAATTCTCATTCGATTAATCGAATCCTAATTCGATTAATCGAAATTCTCCATTCTATTCAGTCGATTCTCAATTCGAGTAATCGAATTCTCAAAATCGATTAATCGATCCCAAATCGATTAATCGAAATTCTAAATCGATTAATCAAACTCTCATTTCGATTAGTCGATTTCTCCAAGTCCTTTCTTTCCCTCCACTGGAGTTCACTGGAGGTTCCTAGTCGATTAATCGATACCACAATCGATTAATCGAAATTCAAGGTCGATTAATCGAAACTCAATTCGATTAATCGAACTCGGGGTCCTCTGACTTTTCAACTTCTTGGCACAAATCGATTAATCGAATCTCACTTTCGATTAATCGAAATGGCCGATTTCGCCTTATACTGTTCCTTCCAATCTTTTTCCAACTGATTTCTCTCTCTTTTCTAAGTCATTATCCTATGATTTTAGCTATTCCTAACTACAATTAAACCCTTCGATCTATGTATTCAATTTACAAGAATTTTACCTTCAATCAATTTTCAATTGATTAGGTTAAGTGGTTGGAAAGGCTAGGGTTTCCAGCTTTGCTTCTAGCGGATCACTCGCGTCGAATCCGACATTTATTGCTCGAATCCCCCTTCCTCAACTAGCATTTACTCCGTGCTTTAACTATGCTTTCCTTCTCTCTCTCTTCTTTACTCTCTCTCAATCAACCAAATAAAAGAGGAACTAGGGCTATTAAACCCTTTTATCTCCCCTCTAACTTGTGTGTTGAGCACATGTACCTTAATAGGTGTATGTGACTCCAGATTTTCATCACACTCCCCATATTTACTCGAATTCTCACATCTCATCCGTTCATCGTATCCTATGTTAACTTGTGAACTCTTTTTTGGTCAAACCTATGACCAATCGGGCACGGATCCCGAGGTCATTGTTTGACACGATTTTTTGGGATATTACACTCGGCCTTTTGGCCCGACCAGCCCGACCCGCCTGGCTCTTGTGGCCCCTGGCCCGGCCTGTCACCTAACCCACCTGGCCTGTTTGGCTCACCCGACCCGCCAGGCTTGTTTGGCCCACCTGACCCGCCAGGCCTATTTGGCCCACCTAGCCTATTTGGCCCACTTGGCCCACCTGGCCTATTTGGCCCACCTGGCTCGCCTGGCCTATTTCGGTCCACCTGGCTGAGGCCCACTCAGCCCTTTTGGCCCATGGCCCTGACCCGCAGGGCCCATAGCTCACTCAGCCACTAAGGCCCATGGCCCGACCTGATACCCGGCCCATTATGCCCATTGAATTTCTTATTCTTTTCGGGCCTTTTATGGGCTATTTATAGGTCCGATTTTCAGACATTATATATGAATTTTGATTTTCTCGGGCATTTCAGATATATTTTTGAGGTCTATTTTTGTCAATGAGCTATTTGTTGTGATATATTCATGACCTGATGTTATTTTTTTCAATTTTTAATTGGGAATAATTATTTTTTTTTTAGTACCATTAATTAGAGTTGGGTAGTAGAGGTTGTGCTCCACCACTATGGTTGGTACTTACACATTATTATACTCAATTATTGTTAATTTTGACACTTCCTCGTAACATGAGTTGGACTTGGCTTAATTTTAAAATTTTAATATCACTTTTGTGATCATCTAAAATATTATCAAACCTAAATTGAAAGCATGGCATGAAAAGATTCTTCTGTCCAATGTTGATGATCTTTCCTAGTGTCGTGGTTTTCATAGTGAGGTTTAATTTTGTCCAAGCCCGTGTTACAAATTCAGTGAAAGTGTGTAGTGAACGTTGACGTTACAACATAAGGGATTCTTCTGCCCAACGGTGATGAATCACTTAATATTGTATGATGGTTATGTTTTATTATTCATTAATTTTGTGTGTGGGTACTGCTAGCGTGTTATGACTCAACCCAACGGAGGGTCATAACGATCCAATTAGTACCACAATCATTAACAAAGATTGAGGAAGCAGCTAGTGTGTTATGACTCGACCCAACGGAGGGTTATAATGACACAAATTATTTCTCAATAAAACTATATTGGTTTTCATTTTTATATTCCTTGACATATTTTAACTCTTGCGTCACACACTATAATTATAACCTTATGGAATTGATAGCTACTTCAATTGTATGTGGACATAATAAACCCCTTAATTATTGTGCAGCATTGAACCCGTTTTCTATAACTAATATGATTGGTGGAATTGAACTTCTGAGTGGCTCAAATTATGGCAAATGGAAGGAACAAGTTGCTATTGTTCTAGGCTGTATGGATCTTGACTATGTTATACGATCTGATAAACCCAAAATACTCATCGTTGATGCCTCAGCTGAGGATCTGGCAGTGAACAATACGGATTTGTAAAAAAGGGATATATCAAATCGTATGAGCCTCATGATCATAAAGAGTTTTATTACTGATGCGATTCGGGGAGGTATTCCTGACTCGCACAATGCAAAGGAATACATGCAAGCCATTAAGGAACAATTTTAAGGGACTTCTAAAGCAATTACCAGTAGCCTAATTGTTAAAATGGGAACCATGAAATATGATAGTCATAGTGGCGTACGGGAGCACATTATGAAAATGAGTGGCATGATAACTCAATTGAAAGAACTGGACATGGGTTTTTCTGAGGGTTATCTTGTTCACTTCATTATGACTTCTCTTCCTACACAATTTGGCCCGTTCAAGATCAATAATAATATGCAGAAAGAGAAATGAAAGATGAACGAGCTAATCGCTCACTGTGTCCAAAAAGAAGAAAGACTTCGGGCTGAAAAACCTAAAACTACCCATTACGCCGCTCTTGGACCATCGAAAGGAAATTTCAAGCAAAAATAGGGACAATATAAAGGAAAGAACGTGAAAGCTCCTCCACCGAAAACCAAACAAGGAGAAGCTAGCAGATCTACTTCTGGCATCAAGTGTCACTTCTGTAAAAAGAATGGACACATTAAGAAGAATTGTCAGAAATACAGAGATTGGCTAGTTAAGAAAGGTAAAGACCTAGCCTTTGTGTATTTTGAATCACTTTATGTTGATGCCCCACGCAATACTTGGTGGATAGATTCTGGTGTAACTATTCACATAAGTAATTCAATGCAGGGATTTCGATCCAGTAGGAAGCTAAGTAAAGGCGAACGTACCATCAAACTCGGAAATAGAGTAGAAGCAGACGTGGAGGCCATTGGGACTCCCCGTCTAATTTTAGGTAGTGGTTTCATTTTGGATTTAGTTGATACTATTTACGTTCCAAGTATCACTAGAAACCTTATCTCAATTTCTAAATTGAATTCATTAGGTTTTGAATTTAAATTTTGGGCATAATCTTTTTACTCTATTATTTGATTTCGATATTGTCGGTGGTGGCTCATTAGTGGGCAATCTTTATTAGTTGAACTTGGATTCATCTTACGCCCAATCTTTAGTTTCTATGCATATGAATGATAAAATTAGCAAGAAATGAAAACGAGCAATCGACAACTGCTCTATTTTATGGCATAAACGTTTAGGCCATATATCTAAGGATAGAATGGAGAGGTTAATTAAAGATGATATACTCGATGCGCTCGATTTCTCTAATTTCACTACTTGTGTAGATTGTGTTAAAGGAAAACTCACAAAAGCTAATAAGAAAAGGAGCTATCAGGAGCATGAGTTTGCTCGAAATAGTCCACACTGATATTTGTGGACCGTTTCTAACTCCCGCTATTGGTGGTCAAAAGTATTTTATTACCTTTACTGATGATTATTCTCATTTTGGTTATATATTTCTCATTCATAAGAAATCTGAGGCCCTGGATATGTTTAAAATCTATAAAGCCGAAGTTGAGTTACAACTCAATTCAAAGATTAAAATTGTGAGATCTGATAGAGGTGGAGAGTACTATGATAGATACTCTGAAACAGGTCGCAATCCAGGACCATTAGCCCTGTATCTACAAGAGCATGGCATTGTCGCTTAATACACCATGTCGGAAACACCTGAACAGAACGGTGTAGCTGAATGATGAAATCGTACTCTTATGGATATGGTGAGAAGCATGTTATGCAACTCTAAGTTGCCTATGTTCTTGTGGGGAGAAGCCTTGAAAACAGCTGTGCATATCCTGAATCGAGTTCCTAGTAAGGCGGTTCTCAAAACTCCTGATGAGCTATGGGTAGGAAGAAAACCGACTTTAGGATATTTACACATTTGGGGCTGCTTGGCTGAAGCAAAGGTGTACAACCCATAATTATGAAAATTGGATTCTAAAACTATAAGTTGTCATTTCATTGGTTACCCTGATAGGTCAAAAGGCTATCGATTTTATTGCCCCACTCATAGTACTCGAATTGTTGAGACTAGATATGCAAAATTCTTTGAGGATCGTGAGAACAATGGCAGTGTTGAGCCTAGGAAAATCACTTTTGAGAAAATCGGGTTATAATTTTTATCCCTTTTATCCAAGAAAAAGTGACACCAACACCAGTTATTCAAGCAAATGTTGATGCACCTATGACTATGCCTAATGACACACCCCACATTGAGGAGGTTCTTGCTCCCATGGCGATTGCCAATGAACAACCATTGCGTAGATCAGAGAGAGCAAAGAAGTCAGCCATTTCTGATGAGAATATAGTTTACCTCAATGAGAGTGAGTTTGATTTTGGAAAGGAATCAGATCCTGTTTCCTTTAGCCAAGCCATGAAGAGCGACAAATCCACTCAATGGCTCGAAGCCATGAAAGATGAGTTGGAATCAATAAAACATAATTCGGTCTAGGATCTTTGTGAGTTACTTGAACGAGTTAAGCCTGTAGGCTGCAAATGGATATACAAAACTAAACAAGACTCCAAAGGTAATGTAGAAAGATACAAGACCAGATTAGTCGCTAAAGGTTTCACTCAAAAAGAGGGAATAGACTATAAAGAGATATTTTGCTCTGCCTCTAGAAAGGAATCGTTTCGGATAGTCATGGCATTAGTAGCTCATTTTGACTTAGAATTGCATCAAATGGATGTTAAAGTTACTTTTCTAAATAGCGACTTACATGAACATGTCTTTATGACACAACCTGAAGGTTTTCAGGTTGAGGGGGAGAGTTATTTAGTTTATAGACTCAAAAGGTCTATATATGGTTTAAAGCAGGCATCTCGACAATGGTACTTAAAATTTCACAAAGTCATTTCAAATTTTGGTTTTAAAGAAAATACTGTGGATCAATGCATATATCTTAAAATCAGTGGGAGTAAGTTTATCATCCTTGTTTTTTATGTTGATAATATCTTGCTTACGAGTAGTAATTTGAGCATGTTACATGAGACAAAGAACTTTTTATCAAAGAGTTTTGATATGAAAGATCTTGGTGAAGCTTCCTACGTGATAGGAATTGAGATTCATCAAGATAGAGCCCGGAGCATATTGGGATTGTCTTAAAG